>CM026082.1:15508343-17908343 GCA_014839685.1 Anableps anableps
CGTTTGGTGACATCTAAACAGAAGTCCATACATTCCTGCCAAGGATCGCTCATGTTGACAGAGAGGAATGAAGAGACCTTGAAGATGAAGTAATCTTATGAAATTACACCAACATCCAGTCCGTCTAGTTAACAGCACTTTAAGACAGGAATCGTAAGACATAATCTCTGAAACTGGTTAAAGTCATTTTAATCAAAGACAGAGGAACAATATCAGTTGTATAGCATCGGTTAGCATCTAAAATAGCAAGTAGATTTACAGATTTAGTGCATAAAAAGTAGAAGTCAAAAACCAAAACACCGTCAGATAACTCCCCAGGCAACTGTGTATTTAGTTTAATTTCCACTGTACGAAGAGAGATCTCAAGCTAATTTACCAAACTGAGAATGAGAGACAGCCACAATATTGACGTTTAGCCGTGGGCGGCTGGAGCTAACATGAAACGCTTCATTTCATTGGTCGGCCTAAGACGGATATTAAACCTTTACTCTCATTGGTCTAAAGGCTGTCATATGCATTAAAACGTAACGACATTCGCTTCGTTTACTCAAACGCGTCAGTGTGCCCGCCATATTGCGAGTGGCAAGTTCCCTTTGTAAACCAAGTTGTGGTTTATGCAGATGTCCATGACATATATGTATTGTGGGTTTGAATACATATATGAAATTATAAAGTTACGTTTTTCAGCACAATAATTGTTTTGTTTTTCTCTTGTTCTGCTGCTGTCTAGCCCATGAAACTTTTGTAAATGAGATTTTTAATCTCGATGAGTTTTTTTAAAAACCTGGTTAAATGAAAGGCGAAAAGAAAAATAAAGCCCTGGGGGAGTAAATGCCCACTAGACACACCTCATGCTTTGGGCTTACAAGAACTGGATAGTCCATAAAGCCACCTAAATACCCCATACTCCCCCAGCACCCTCACAAAATACCTTGAGGGACATTGTTCTCTTCTGCAGAGCTACAAAACCCATGTCGACCGGAGAGATCTGGTCCACAGTTCAATGGCCTGGGTGAAAGTCACATTGCCCCTCCTGGATTCGAGGTTCGACTATCAGTCGGCGCTTCCTCTACAACATCCCACAGTAATCCCTCCCAGGGAGACTGGGAAGTGTCATCCCTGCAGTGGAAAACACCCTTTTGTCTTAATACATATTAAGACTTTTTGTCTTACAAAAATGGCCTTAAAGTACCAAAGCCATATGGTCTCAATTCTATATAGCCATATTTTTAAAATTCATTATAGGTCTATGAAATATAAAAAGCAATAACCCATCCTAGTGCTTTTTTAAAAACCTTTTTTCAAAATTGGGAAAACCATGTATCATATTCCTTCCACTTCCCAATAACTAACTAGGCTACACACAATTTCAGTTTATAATTGTTTTACTCTTAATAACTTTTGAATTGTCAATTCATTCCAACTGAAAAATACTTTATTTATTCCAAAGGGAAATTAAATGTTGTCATAACTCATATCATCCAAATACCTTCAAAGAGTCGTTGTGGATGGTTGATGCTGTGGGCAGGAAGGCTCTCCGGTAGCAGTCAACAAGCTGGATGGTACCATCAAGTACTGGCAAGAAACAAACTTTCTCTTTCTCTCGTTACTCTTTGGTCTTGCTCTGCATCCGCGAAGCCTCATTTTCAAGTCCTCTGGAATTTGGGGTTGTAGTTCATGTACTATTTGAGCTGTATGTGTGCATTTCTTCTTTTGTAGTGTTGCTATCTTCTCTTTTCATACAGCGCTATGTGACTGTGTGTATCAAATGCCTGTGAAAGAGTGCTTCAAAAATAAATCATTCATGTATTCAGACAGTCCGGTTGGTGGCGGTAGTGAGCTTCAAAGTTTGTTCAGCGATCCAGAGGAGAAAGCAAAGGTATCCGTAGCAACAGCACAGGAAGTGTCGCGCGACAGTTTAAAAACTGTCGCTAATTGTCGTTAGCTTTTCTGTGATGTTTACATCCGCGTAAAAATCTTTTTTTCCAGCTAGTTGTTTCTCCAGACTGAAAATGTAAGTGTTTTCCAAGTTTAATTTGCCCTGAAGGCCGAAGCAGAAGTTCGAAGTAGAGGAGGGTCGCGGTAGTTTTGTTTTTATGTAACACTTCTAAGCTAATTTACTGTCTGAGTAGATGTTCGTGAGAGGGGGGCATCCACAGCAGCAGGCCAAAGGGAAACGACTCGTTCGCCCTAGGAAAGCAGCAGCTCCCAGGAAAGACTGGGTGGTAAGTAATTTGAGGAAAAAATAACACAAAAACTACAGCGCGGATGATTTAATTATTTAGGGATTAAAGATGGCAGCACAATCAACTTCTGTTTGCTATGACCCCTCTCTTAAAATGAGAGAAGTAGTAAATTGAATACAGCTGATACACACAACATCTTGTAAGATTTCAAGTGTACAATTACAGGAAGGCAAGTTCCACACTGTCATTATTTATTAAAATAAAGATGAAGCCAAAATGGAGAAGCTGTGCGTGGAAAAACTAAGTAACTCATAAATCAATATCTTCGCCACCTTAAGCCGAATAAACTTGCTGAACTCGTTTTAGCAAATTCTCAGAAAAAAATGCTCCATCTAAGACTCTACATTCTTAGAGTCTTAGATGGAGCTTTATCAGTCTCTCATTTAGTTGTGGGTTAACCTTGGCGCACTCCTCTTTACAACATTGTTTGCATGCCCCAATAGTTTGGTATAGAAGGGAGGTCACAGGTGACTAAATGACAACAAGATACATGTGAATTATCAGCCCTCAAACACTGTGCTTGACAGCTGTTAAGAGTCTGAAATACTGATTCCACCTAGCCACAGCTAGGCAATCCAGTTGAATATTTACTCCCTTTAGCTAATAGAGCAGACTGTCACTTGGAGTATTTACTATTTAAAGTAGGATACAATATAATCTTCTATTTTATTCTGATTGCAGCACCATAGTTTTCACCTATTATTTCACTTATTTTATACCCAATGTAAGAGCCAAAGTGAATGTTTATGTTCTGTTTATTTGTTATGGTGGCACAGGTGTTCAGATATTCCTACACCACCAGGTGATTGCATATGGGGTGTGGTCACACATTATTTACCTGACATTATTTACCTGCATACCCAGCATGTAGCTGAGTCAGGGATTTTTAATTTTTTTGCAAACTTTTCTGTTGATTGTCATTCTAATCGTCATTCTTGATCATAAGTTTTTGAACATCATTTCACATCATTTTTCAGTCCTGATCATAAGCAATGTATTTGTTTGATTGAAGCCAAAGTTCATTGTCTTAACTTTTAAAATAAATATGCAAAACGCAAGTGGAACTCATCATGGCTTATTGGAGACGCATCACAGTACCAAAACCCACTCAGCCAGCAGCAGCTTTATTGTTGGATTGAGGTCACTACACCAAATCTTGAAAGATTTTTTAATTTTTTTTTCCTATTCTGTTATATTTTTGCTAAAATTTCATATCTACGTTTAAACAAAGTGACTGTAGGAAAAAAAAATCAGAGATTAATAAAGTATTCTGATTTTGCTTCAGACTCTGATTCTCTTAGCAAATATTCCAAAAATTTCATATCCGTTTTGTGTTTTTCTAGTTATACTGACTGTTTTAATAATAATCATGCTAAGTGAGGCCTTTAGAAACTCAGATGTAGGTTATGGGATTTTATGCCAGACATCCAAGTGACTCTGCTTACAAGTCTGTTCCCGGGTTGGTTGTCTAACATATTTTCCAATTGTGAATATTTTCCCAATGCACAATGCTGGAGTTGAAATTGCTTAGACATTTCCTTAGTGGACAACAAGAATTACCGCTCTAAGTTTTTTTTTGTGTGTGTTTGTGTGTTTTTCTTCCTTGGCTTTGTGTTGACCCACACTTGACTGCTCCATAGCAGCAAAGTTAATTAATGGCTTTGGTTAGCTGGATAGGGCTGCTACTTTATCTATCCTATCTGTGTAGCAAGGAAGTATTTAATTTTTCAATGCACCCCTTTGGTTTTGTTTAATAAATAATGACAAGGTGGAATCTTTCTTTTTTTAAAAATACATGTGAGCTTAGATTTAAATGGTAGAACGAGATCTTTCTCACAAGATATGTAAAACCCCACAACTGTTGTTGCACTAATATCATCCAGACCTAAAAGCTTCATGTTTTTGTCTTTACATATTGTTGAACAGCTCTATTTTAAAATCTAATCATTGAGCTTTTTGTTTCAGAGCACTGTCAATGACCTCTCTGTGCACAAGCTGACTCCTGCTGAGCTGGTAAGATCTTTTATTTATCACACCATATTTATGAGGGGAAATGTCATTGTGTGATTTATGTAGATCATAAGCTGGTCACAGTGTTTGATATATAGTTTAACTGCAGATAGGACTTTAGATAATGAATTTTTCCTTGATTATGGTGCCTATAAAAAGTATTCACCCCCTTGGATGTTTTATCCTTTTATTGCTTTTCGAAATCAATCATGATCAACAAAGTTTAGCTTATTTGACAAAAAAAATTCCAAAAAATACTTTAATGTCAAAGTGAAAACTGATTTCTTCAAAATAATGACAATTAAATACAAATATTTAACAAAAATTATTGCATAAATATTCACTCCCTTCAAGTCAGTATTTAGTAGATGCGCTGCTGGCTGCAATCACAGCAGGGAGTCTGTGTGGACAGGTCTCCATCAGACTTGCACTTGGACGCTGCAGTTTTACTCCATTCTTCCTTGCTGCATCTTTTTTTATCTTCTACTTTTACAAGCCTTCCAGGGTCTGCTGTCAAGAAGCATCCTCACAGCATGATGCTGCCGCCACCATGCTTCACAGTGGGGATGGTGTGTTTGTAGTGATGTGCAGTGTTTGATGTTCGCCTAACACACCATCTTGTCTGATGGCCAAAAAGCTCTGTGAAAGCACTTTTATAAATTTGTTTATCGTAAAAGCCAAACTTTTGGTGATTACGATTGATTTGTAAAGGCAATAAAAAGGGTTAAGCATCCAAGGGGTTGAATACTTTTTATTGGCCCTGTGCATTTTTTCTCCAATTCAGAGTCATAGACATGAGATCCATAAGTCTCACAATAAAGCTGCTGCACAGTGGGAGCTCAGAGAGAACGCCCTGAAACGTCGTCTCAGACATGCCGGGAGCCCCGCACCTCTGGACCAGACCAGCCTCAGCATCATGAGAGAGGTGTGTGAAATAATAATCTGTCCTTTTTTTTTGTTTTCCACACAGTTTCAAGTAAAGCTCACTGGAATGCTGATGTGTTACTGCAGGTTTTCTCTGATCAGCTGCTGCTGCAGGATGTGTTGACTCGGTCTGACAGAGCCATGGCTGTGGTCAAGGACCTGTTTGGAGACGCTCCACGGAGGCAGACTGGTGAATGTTTTAGATAAACTCTTTGAGATCATGTATATCTATTTGAGAAAAGGATATGTTTTTAGAATATTTGTCTATCTAGATGCCCTCCTTTGTGTATGTAGTTATTGCGATATGTATATGTCTACAGGGCACCCCAGTGTGACTGTGGCTCCAAACTGTGACTCTGACTCAGAGCTGCCTGTTCTCCAGAGACCAGATCCTCCAACCCATCTGTCCCTTCTCAGCCAATCCATGATGGATCAAGAGGTATGCAATGATGACACTTTATTATCTATTAGATTTCTCTGAGGGGTTTTGATGGCACTGGCATTTTTATGAACAGAATTGTTTATTTCAGGCACTTAATGAAGTAGAAATTTCAAACATGGACCACAGAGATGAGGATACCTATGAGTCATGCAGCTCAGAGGGTCGTGTCATCCGAAGGTATTAATCCATTCACCAACACCCTATCATTACTGAAGAGTTACAGTCAAAGGTTTACACACGCTCCTCATCTGCACAAGTGTCAAAATAATCTTGGGTTCAGTTAATCTGGAAATGTTCTTTTTTAGATTAAAGGATTATAAAGCAAACAATCTGGATGAATTTCATTCCAGAAGTTTGGAGTTATTGTGGATTTTCTCTTATCAACGCAGGGGTGAATTATACATACAGGGTCAAATATATACATACATGCTCTGTAATATTTGTTTTAAAGTCTCCTACTTTGTTGCAGCCCTCAACAGGCTTCAGGCATGATTCTGGCTAAGTATTTGACATCTTATCGAAAATTATAGAGAAACTAGTTGGTTTCCTGGTACAGACCCAGGTTTTAAGCATAGTTCATAGATTTTCATCAGGGTTGACTTTGTTCCAGAAGCTTAATGTTGGTTGGTTTTATCCATTACAAACCCAGTTTTGATCTGTGTTTGGGATCATTGACCTGTTGGGACACCTAATTGCGTCTAAGCTGTTTGTCTGAGGTGAAGTTGAAAAATGTGGAGGATTTCCTGCCACTCTGTTATGTTTAAGATAAGAAAAACAAAATGAATAGTAATTTTAAATAAAAAGGGTACTTTACACTGTGCTCATGTACAAATTAACAAAATATGAAGGTGAGGTCCAATTGACTTATGCCTAGGTTTCCATTACAAATTGTCCTTTTTCAGCTGATCTTATAAAATCTGCCAAAGGTTTCCAAAGACATCCATTATGTTTTTAAGAAAAAAATTTTATTCTCTCCACTGCCTCACACTGTATCATTGTACCTATGATGGGGGATTCAGATTGTTTCCACCTCCAAACTATCAGCCTTTTGGCCTGTAATGCTGCAAAATCTATACAAATTTAATTTGATGAGATCTCAGTTTAAGTTTTTTCTTATTTATTGATTTATTTTTTGGATGCAGTTGTAATAACATCATCTTCACATCTACAAGGATATTTATTAAGATTATTTTAACTTTATCACCTCCTTCCAGAAAGCTTTAGTTATAGCACACTCCCAAACACTGTGATAAAATCTCCCTCTAGCCACTCTACATATATATATATATATATATATATATATATATATATATATATATATATATATATATATATATATATATATATATATATATATATATATATACCATTTATCTTCTGAAATATCCTCGTTCAAATCCACTTTCCTTGACTCAAGTCTGGGCGAAGTTGTTTCCAAAGAGCCAATTATAAAATCATGAAATTAAGCCTCTATTAAAGTAATTTTTTGTCACCAGATCCTCTAGGGATGTAAGTGGTGGCATCTGAAAGGATCGGTTTTGTGTTAATGAGCTTTATGTATGTATTTGACACTGGATCAGAAAAAAAATCAACAACAATTTCAGACTTGTGCAGTCTATTCGTGTTTTTCTAAGTTCTTCTAAGTTGTTGTATAATCAGTTCACCAGTGAAAGAAAACAGTTTTAAAAATGTCATTTTGTTCATGTCAGTGACGACTGTGTGTAAATTTCGGATTAAAACTACTAATTATTGTTTGTTTTTGCAGGACAAATAAAAGGAAAATAAAGGCTCAGAGTCGAGTGGTACAGAAAGGTCATCATCTTCGGTCTCATCTAGGCAATAAAGAAAACATCCCTGTGACCCCCATCAGATCAGGCAGAGCACCTGACCCAACTGGTAAGCTTCACTCAGGTGTGTTCTGTTTAATTAACAGAAGTTTGTCTGAAGACTCATCTAGCCTTTTTATTCCAGCTCTCAACGCCACCATAGCTGTTCAGCGTGTTCGGTCCAAACAGCGTCCATCAGATCAACACAAGGAAGACACTTCTGTCCTAGTTTCTCAGGTCCTGAATCCTGAACTTCCTTTAAGTCAGTCAGGTAATATTTGCAAGAGATTGTTTTGTTTTTTTGTTTTTTTCCTGAAATGAATAATTCAATAATTGATACCTACTGTTTTTAAAAAAAAAAAAAAAAAAAAACCCACACATTTTAATGTTTCTCAGGAAGAATCCGCAAACACACTGAAAGAACCAGGAAGTGTGTTTCTCAGACCTTGGAGCTGGAGGGCTCCACGGTTGCGTCTCTTCGGGGAGACCAGTCCACCCTGGGTCTGCTGCAGGACATGTTGGGTCAAGTCAAGACAGACTTGGACACCATGAGTTCTGACACAGCACCAGAATCAACAGGAAGTCCAGAACAGCATAGAAGACAAGGCCTTACCGGCTTTTCTGTTGCCTTGGTCTCCACGATTGGACGCTTAGTCCACCTCCTCAGAAAGGTACTTTCTAAAACATAATTTAACAAAGCCTCCAGGCAGATAATTGCCTCGAGGAAATGAAAAAAAATTGAGGTCCTCGACTCATTCAATGAATCGTTACAGCCCGACCAGTGCATCACTGTCACATGCCCAAACAAATACTACACAGTCAACCCCCTGAGGATTTTCTCTCACGTTAACGCAATCGTGGCGACAGCAGAAGCGTAAATCTTTCATTTGTTCCTTCTCTGCTTCCTCTTTGTTAGAGAGAAGCTGAAGCTCAGAAAGAAGCAGAGGAAAGAAGACGACTGCAGGAGGAGCTGAAAGAGCAGCGAGGACTTATCGACGCTCTAACAGCTGAAACCATGACTCTGAGAGAAGAGGTTGCCACACTGCAGGCGAGGCCGAGCGTGGTTTCTGGACTCCAGATATTTCAGATGAGTTGATATTGCTTAATATTTAGTCATTCTATCTGTCTGTTGTTGAACTGATCAGGCAGGGCTACAGCAGCGGACAGTGGAGTTGGAGCAGAAGCTGGATCCTGTGGTTCTTTTGATGGGTGAACTGGGAATAGTGGGAGAACAGACAAACCCACCCAAAGACACTAATGAAGAAGTGTCTCAGTCTTACGGTATAAATCAGATGAACGTGGTTGTGTAGATTTGCTCTTTGTGTTATGACGGGTCGATAATGAAGTATTGGTGTGCAGTTTGTCACTCTGCTGCTGGCGCTGAGAAACCTCGAGGGAAAACACAAGCCAGAGTTTCTCCTGCTGTCCTCCTTTCCCCACCTCGACAAAGTGATAACTGGCAACAGAGTCCTGGTAAGTTTCAGGAAACATCTGTCTTCATTTTAAAGAAAAAAAATTCTAATTTGGTTCCTTCCCTTCTTTTCCAGGAGCTCATCTGTTACGTGTGCAGCGACACCATTCCCCTTCAGATGTCCAGCTTTCCTGTGAAGATGTCCAGCCTCACGTCTCCACCTCTCAACCCCTCTACCTTCCCTCCCCAACAGCCATGCTGGCTGAGATCGCTGAGCTGAGGAGACAGAACGACCTGATCAAGGCTCAGCTCAGCCAGGGAAAGAGCCTCGGGTCGGGGGTCACAGGATCACCCGACGGCAGCAACGAGCAGAGTAAGTCGAGCCCAGTCGGCATCGGCAGAGTCACGCCTCAAAGTGCTGGAGAGAGGAGGATGTCCGGGTCCAGCAGCTCCAGCAGAGGCCAGCATCTTCAATCCCCAGAAGGAATGGCTTCAGCTTCTCAGGTGAGAAGAGCTTGTTCGATCGTTGATTTGCTATCTAAGCCTTCAGTTGAAGGAAAATTATAAACACCTTTTTAAAAGTAATTTTTCTCATTTATTATCTTAAAATAATTTCCTATAGAGACATTTTGCATTTTTCTGCATTTATATTTTATAATATTTTTAGATAAAAAATACCTTCATACAGAGCAATAAAGTAACGCTATGAGGAAAAATGCATTTCACATAAACATGATGCGCATATGAGTGTCATGTTATGACCGTGCGTTCTGTCACATTTCTCGAGATAATGAGACGTTCTGAGAAAACGAGAATTCAAGGTTTGGTGTTTTGAGATAAGGGGTTAATTATCGAGTTATTACAGTAAAACAATCTCAAGATATGTCAAGATTAGGACATAAATATGCTTTCATTTTAAAACTGCTGTAGTAATCCTCTCAACATAATCAGCAATAAAAAGATCATGTTAAGATCTGTTAAGATCATGAAAATGTAAAAACAAAAACAGTCTTCAGACCTCATTGTTTTGAGAAGAGGAGACAAGGAAAATAAAAAAAATGATCTCAACATTGCATTATTTCTGGATATAGTACTGGTATAATGTAAAATACCACATCATAACTTTCAAGATCTAATTTGAAGATGGTGAAATAACCAGACAGCTGTCTATACTAAATGAGCTCGACAGCTTATCTAAAGATAACGAGATAATCAAACTGTAATTGGAAGAAACCAGCACCTATCAATCTGAGGAGGAATCTAATTTCAAGATCTTATTAAGTCAAGATCATGAGAAAAAACAACGGCTCTCTTGATAATTTAATGAAAAGACAGTTCTATGCATGAGATTTTGGTTTTTGAGTCACGGTCTGATAACTCAACCACACATGTAGAGGGTTCCTCCCTCGTCTGGAAAAGTATTTCCTGCTTCATGATGAGAATGTAGCAAGAAAGTATCAAAAAGTACTTCTCTTCCCACTTTATTTCCAATTATGTTGTCTGATAGTTCTATCCATTAATCCTCCATTCCTCAGTTGATCCATCCATCATCGATTTGTCCATGTAAATATCCGTCCAATTTTGCATCTCTTCTTTCTTATAGACTGTAGTTTATGTGTGTGTGTGTCCAGGTTCTGCGTTTAAAGCCTGTATTTACACTTCAAATATTGGCTTAAACAGGAGAAAGACCTATGGGCATCTGAGTCTATGAAAAGTAAAGAATTTGGACATGAAAAGCAAACCAGAACCGTGATAATCTCTGTTTCCTTATTCAGGCATCGTCCTCCAGCACACCCAGCGTGGAGCAGCGCCTCCTGGAGCTCAACAGACAGAGTGCGGCAGCTCGGAGTCGACTGTTGGAGCTGATCGAAGAGCAGAAGCAAAACGCTTCGGTCAGAGTCTCCTCATCTGTCTCCCCCATCCCTCCCTCAGCCCTCAGTCCAAACACACCAGGTGCGTTGAGTAAATGAAGCATGCAGCTGTCCGACACGCCATTTAGAATTAAAAGAAGCGTTTCATTTTCAGCTGGAGGACCGAGCTCAGAGGAGACGGTGCTGCTGCCTGAAAAGAAGCCTCAGTCCCATCAACGGTGAGTGTCTGAGCTGATTCAGAGGAACTTTACACCCTATATGTACACAGTAGAGTTCCGGCCCGGCCCAAGCCCATAGGCATTGTGTCCGAGCCCGATCTGACCCGACTAAATAACTCTAATTAGAGGCCCAAACCCGAAGCAGACCCAACATGTTATTTTGGTTAAGCTTTCACTGCTTTCATAAGCAAATCAGTTTGACATGATCGTTTAAAAAAACGTATTTCAAAAAGGAAGATATACGATTTTTTGTTTATAAACAAGTCACCAAATGGATGTATTACATTAACTTACAAAAGCCATAGCTTTAAAAATCAACTCTAAAAATAGAGATGAACAAAAATATTTTTAGAGCAAAATTATTTGGAAAAATATAGAACGAGGCTATTTTAATATAGACCTAAAAGAAAGTCGCGTAAAATTAACCTGACTCACGCTGTCACTGATAATGGAGCGATTTAACCTACACCCACACTACACCAGCGAATAAAGCTGGTGTGTGTATGAAAAATACATACGTATTAAAAAGGCCTACATTCTACAACAGTTCTTATGGTAATCCTTCAATAAACAAAACATCTATAACAAATAACAGACACAAGGCTGAAAGAATAACAGTAGCCTAAGGAAAACTAATATATTGCACAGACTTGAACTGCAACAATAAAGGGAGTGATTAAAAAAAACAATAAAAATTTTAAAAACATATTTTCCATTTCACTCTATGCTGGCTTTGCAGAGGGAGTTCTCCCGCTTTTAGCTTTTGTTTGATACTTTCCAGCTCCATTTTGTCGCTTGTTGTCGGTCAATTGCAAATCCTCAGATGTGTGATAACAGCAAAGCAGGGCGGGCGGGGCCACATGCGCAATTAGTTGCGCAGTGCGCTAGCGCTACTCTCTCCTTTCACAGTCTGATTAACTTCTGCACTCCATTTTCTTTCTGTCCTCCTCCTCCTCAACATAGTAAACTTACTGCCT
The DNA here is from genome assembly GCA_014839685.1 of Anableps anableps. Classification (NCBI taxonomy): domain Eukaryota; kingdom Metazoa; phylum Chordata; class Actinopteri; order Cyprinodontiformes; family Anablepidae; genus Anableps; species Anableps anableps. The sequence continues at coordinate 15,520,269 of CM026082.1, forward strand.
TATCTTCTCTGATAAGTAGATTAACATAATTTTATATCGTGCATTTTCATTTAGTTTTCGTTGTGTTGTATGATTCGTAAAACCGCTCCATAGAAGCCTGAGCCTGACCCAGCCCGCCCATCAAGCAAATAATTTCAGCCTGACCCGAATTTCGGGTCAGACTCGGCCCATAAATCGAAACTCTAGTACACAGTATGATTGGCTGCAATATTTGTGTTGCAGATCTGATGTGTCTTCTGACAGTTTGGGTTTTGAGAGCCAGACTGGAGGAAAACAGGTGCAGATTGATAAATGTCACATTATATCCATGTTTTCAAACTATGATGTTGTTAGATGAACTTAACCTTTGTCTTTCTGCTCATCAGATGGGGAAACGGAGAGAACGAGAAGGATGGTTTTCCCTGTCCGCTCACACGAGATGACACAAGGAAGAAGACTAAACAAACCTGAGCAAACTGAATGTTTTTATCTTATGTTTTAACTGAAATAAAGTTTCAATAATGCGTTTTTTTCATTCTTACAGTTTATATGTTGGTTGTATGAAGAGGTTTAGTGTCTGTGAAGTGAGGAGTCCACATCTTTTGTTTTATATTATTATGTTTTTTTTATGTAACTTAACTGAGCCGAGCAGGCTGACTGTTACACAATAGTAAAACTAATGTATTCTGGGTAAACATGTATGAGTGACATAAGACCAAACTGTCTTGTATTCAGCTTAATAACCATTTAGACAACCATCCCACTGAACAGTTTGATGTTAATGTATTACTGCTTTTTCAGTATATTTATGTTCAATATTTACAAAATGTAGTTATCTTGCAAAAAATGCTGCGTTTAAAAACCGATTGGTCAAAGTGATGATGGGTAAAAGAAATAGCTGCTTCACAGTGTGTTGGTTAAGTTCATCTAGCATGTCTTGCAGAGGTGCTTTATCCATTCCCACTGAACTTTTTCCACTAATTTCCAACCACAGACTGTCTTGGGATTTTATACGACCTCAAGATCTCTAAAAAGACGTGTACCATTTTCAGGGTTCCTGTGAAGTCTTGAAAATTATGGGAATTTGATTAGATCAGTTGCCAAGTCTCTGTAGGCATGGAAAAATGAGAAGTCTAGACAAATGTTTGAGTTTCCAGAGACCGTTCTTTATTTCATGTTTCAAAGGATAAAATGAATCATCTCTGGATAGTAAATGGCATTTTATATTGGTTTATATTTAGGTGACTTCTTTTACTTTATTTTTGTTGCAAAGATTTGTCCAGTGAAGTAATGACTGTTTTTATTTGCCTTTAGACACTTTCAGATCAGGTTTTTACTGGTTTAGATGCCAAACAAACTTCTACATTTGAGACTGTTTATGCACAAAATAAGGTATAAAATAAAAAAGGTATAAAATATTAAACTGTGATTTGATGAGTCTCCTAATCATTGTTGGATTATCCAATCCAGAATTTACAAGTATAAATCTTCTAGATTTTAAAATGTAGCTCATCTGTTTGTCCAGATACCAAAAACAGAAGCATAAACTCGCCCTTCGCTACACCGCTGAATCAGATGCTTGTTTCATGATTGGCGGAATGTGGAGATTAAAAAAAGCTCAACTAGAACATTTGTGAATAAAATAAAAGCTGATGTAAAAATGTCAAAAAGAAACTTCTTGATGCAACCTTTTTATTATTTAAGTTAAAATCTGAAGATGTGGCTCTGCTTTGTTTTGAGCCCCTCTGAGTCAAACCGTTTTTTCACTGCAATTAGACCTGCAAGTTTTGTGGGTGTTCTGCTGGCTTGGCACTGAGAGACTGGAATTTTTCCCCTGTTTTTCTCTGTAAAAATAGTTCAATCATCTCAGTCAGATTGGATGGAAAGCATCTGTGAGCATCATTTTTCAAGTAGTGCCAGATTTCTGTTTGGATTTTGGTTCGGACTTTGGGCCGTTCGAGTACACGAATAAGCTTTTGATCTGAAGCTTTTGTTACATCCTGAGGGACTTGCTTACTACATGGGATTGGATACATGAGCCTTATCATTCAACTTGAACTCATTACAGAAATTAAGCACAATGGAACTCTAATGATGATTTTGAAATCTTGAGGGGCATCTACGCAGCCATAGACACACAATGCAATGCATGCACACACACATACAGTGGTGTGAAAAAGTGTTTGCCCCCTTCCTGATTTCCTATTTTTTGCATGTTTGTCACACTTCAGTGTTTGAGAACGTCAAACCAATTGAATGATTAGTCAAAGACAACGCAAGTAAACATAAAATGCAGTTTATAAATGAAGGTGTTTATTATTAAGGGATAAAAAAAAAAAAAAAAATCCAAACCTTCATGGCCCTGTGTGGAAAAGTGATTGCCCCCTACACCTAATAACTGGTCGGGCCATCCTTAGCAGCAACAACTGCAATCAACTGTTTCCAGTAACTTGCAGTGAGTCTTTTACAGCTGCGGAAGAATTTTGGCCCACTGAACGTTGCAGAATTGTTCTAATTCAGCCACACTGGAGGGTTTGAGCATGAACGGCCTTTTTAAAGTCATGCCACACCATCTCAATAGAATTCAGGTTAGGACTTTGACTAAGCCTCTCCAAAATCTTTATTTTGTTTTTCTTCAGCCATTCATAGGTGGACTTGCTGGAGTTTGGGATCATTGTCCTGCTGCAGAGCCTAAGTTGGTTTCAACTTGAGGTCATGAACAGATGGCCGGACGTTCTCCTTCAGGATTTTCGGGTAGACGGTAGAATTCATGGTTCCATTTATCAAAGCAAATCTTCCAGGTCCTGAAGCAGCAAAAGAGCCCCAGTCCATCACACTACCACCACCATGTTTTACTGTTATGATCTTTTTCTGAAATGCAATGTTACTTTTATGCCAGGTGTAACGGGACACACACCTTCTAAAAAGTTCAACTTTTGTCTTGTCAGTCCACAGAATGTTTTCCCAAAGATCTTGGGGCTCATCAAGATGTGTTCTGGAAAAATTGACATGACCCTTAATGTTCTTTTTGCTCACCAGTGTTTTTTTTTTTATATATATATATTTATCTTGGAATGCTGCCATGCAGGCCATTTTTGCCCAGTCTCTTTCTTATGGAGAAGGCATGACCTCTGACCTTAACTGAGGCAAGTGAGACCATTCTTTGGGTGTTGTTGTTGGGCCTTTTGTAACCTCTTGGATGAGTCGTCACTCTGGTCAGTCGGCCACTTCTGGGAAGCTTCACCACTGTTCCATATTTTCTCCATGTGTGAATAACGGCGCTCACTGTGGTCACTGGAGTCCCAAAGCTTTAGAAATGGCTTTGCAATCCTTTCCAGACTGGTAGATCTGAAGTACTTTCTTTCTCATTTGTTCCTGAATTTCTTTGGCTCTCAGTCTTATGTTGAGCTTTTGAGGGTCTTTTAGTGTCCTTCGCTTTGTCAGGCAGGTCCTATTCAGGTGATGTCTTCATTGAGAACAGGTGTGGCAGTAATCAGGCCTGTATGTGGCTGGAGACAGTGAACTCAGGTGTGATGAACCACAGTGAAGTTAGGTTTTAACAGGTGGGGCAATCACTTTTTCACACAGGGCCATGTAGGTTTGGATTTTTTCTCTCCCATGATAATGAACATCTTCATTTAAAAACTGAATTTTGTGGGGGTTTTTGTGTTGTCTTTGAGTAATATTTAAATTGGTTTGACGTTCTGAAACACTCAAGGAATCCAGAAAGAACCCAACACATAACCTAAGGGCTATTGATCTGAATTCATGCTGCTTCTCAGTTCCTGAATCAAAAGGTCCTGAAAACGTCACCACACCCTGGCTGGTTTCCACTTCAGCTCCTGTTTGAGCTTTGTTTTAAGGTTTTAGGATGACCCGGGGAGAGGCAAAAAGAGTTTCATGCTGAATCATTCGATCTGTGCGAATGTCCTGCAGGGAAATCAAAAGAAATAAATATTGCAGATAATGACAGGACACTGACATAAAGGAGGACGGGGATGGCAGCCATGAACCTGAGGGCAGAGGTCACAGCAGCGACGCAGTGGGAGGTGGGCAGGGCTCATTATGCCCGGACAAGCTGGGTGAAAGACGAAAGACTGGGTGAATAGGGATTAACCTCAGCCCAGTGCCCCTCAATGCATATTGCTCCATGACAGGGGAAGTTCCCATGTGACCGCTACCTTCCTGCTTCAACTTAGCAAGTTGAGCAAACTTCTTATATTCTCACAAAAGTTGAGTTATATGGAGTGTGGTGGAGAGGATATCAGTCTTGTAGGTTGGATTACACTCAATTCAAAGACAGTTATAAAACTATGGGGCGGTCGGGGGAATAAGAAGGGGGGCTGTTTTCTTTACTCATTTAAATGTGCCCCCACTTCACCTCAGTGAAGGACTCCAAAGTCACTCAGAAAAACACACACTAAAGCTTATGCACACACTTGAAGTAATCTCTTAGAATCAGTAAACATAATTGAATGTAGTCCAGATTCTACAGAAAATCAAACAGGAACCATTTTATGTTCTTAGTTCTACTACTTTTTAATAGTATTTTAGTGTAAAAACTGCAGATTTCATCAGTTAAAAATCATCAATCATTTTTAAAGAAATGTGAAAATAGGTATCTGGAAAAATACTCTTTTTTCACGATAACATTTACATTATATAAATTCTCCTTTTTGTATATACTACCTGCAAACAGGTGGATGGGAAACTTTTATAAATATATTTTTAACATGTGTACAGAATACCTTTTTAAAATACTTTCTCAGTTTATTTAATTCCACTATCATTGGTTATAGTCCAGGTGAGTGGCAGTGCTTTTTTCATTGAGAGCTATTTTAGCGCTGCCCTGGGTGACGGCCCATATGGCCTATAACACTAGTTTCTGACATCACATCTTTGCAACTTTATTAAACTTACTACCAAATATATGGTATTTCCTATTTAGCTGTATTTTTTTTAATTGTATTTTTTGCTACACACAAGTACTTAAAACTTGGACATCTGAGCAGATAAAAATAAAAACTAATGGACCTCTCCTTCAGCAGCAGATGCAGGTATGAATTTGATAATGCACATAGGCAGTTAGTTTGAGTTCTTTTTCCTTCTTCATTGTTTTATTTTGTTGTATTTTTATTTTATAGTAAAATCAAGAATATGAACAAATAAATAAATACATGTACTGTCACAGTTTCAGTACAGCGCCACAGCCACTAGGGGGCAGTATTAATGTTTTGCTGGAGCTCTGTTTATTTATTTATTTTTTTTAGATCTTGTGCTTCTTAGGCAGCAATGAGAAATATTTATTGGCACCTTCTCTCTTTTTTATTATTTCCTATTTCTGTTTTTTTTTTTTAACAATTTTCTAAACTTGTTGCTAAACACTAACAACACATTTACTCACTGAAAGAGTTTCACAGCAGAAAAACATTACTTTGTTCATACTTGTGATCATTTTTCTTAATTTTAAAGCAGATTAAACTTTAAAAAAAAAAGATACTTTTGATGTGTAAACTAAACCTGTTATCATTACCTATTTTAAATTACCTTGATGCAGTTGTTTGTCCTGTGAAAAAGTTGTATTTTGAATTATTTCTGCCCCTATCTCAAAAATGACCCTCAGAGTGACCTAAATTTGAGTGTATGCATGGCGTGACATGTGCATGTTTGTGCGTGTGCAAGCATGCGTGTGAGTGGTGTGTGGAAGTGACCTCTGCAGCTGCACGAGGTTCTGAACTGCAGCAGGCTGTTGGCTGCTGTGAAAATATTATTGCAAGTGTTTATTATTGCTTCAGTGCGAAACAGTGGGAGAGTTGTGTGTGCGGCACGGACTGGTGGAGTAATGGAGTGCTTGCGTGTGTGAAGGGATAGTGGCATAGGGAAGGTTTTGGAGGAGGGTGGTGTTGCTCGGGGGGTATCTCTGCCTTCTCCTGTTCTCTGTTTCCCACCGGCCAGCCTCCGGCCTGTGGCCCATTGCACCCTGGGTAATGGGGAGGTCTATTGGAGTTGATTAGTTCCGGCTGGATCCCAGATAGAGCTCTGACAGCCAGGAGAAACGAGCTCTCAGCGTGACCCTCCGTCCCCCCACACCCCAACACCCCTGTCTCAGGCACAATGGCTAAAGGCAGGAAAAGGGCTTTTTAAACAACTGCACTTCTGCTCAACTCCACTCCACTTCCCCACCACCAACAAGTTTTCCACGGGTCCAAAACTGTGGTATTATTGCAGCGAAAGCAACTGCTGGAAAAACAAAACGTTTACAGCAGCGTCCAATGTCCGAGCACATTTTTTTCTTCTACTTTTGATATGCATTGTTTGTATGAAAGGTGATTCCTGTTACAGATGTGTAAAAACTGGCCAAATAAATTAATCAGCTTTTGTGCTTTGTATAGGACCTTGCAAAAGTATTAACACTTGTTGAACTTTTTCCAGCTTTGTTATGTCACAAGTCACTGCAAACCTTAACACTTTTATTGGGATTTTATGTGATACATCAACACATCCAAGTCCACTTGTTTTAAATTTGAGTCAAATGTTTCTTTAGAGATTAGATTGGTCTTTGGGGATTAGTCTTTTTGCACATCCAGAGACAAAAACTTTAGCTTCTTGCCACAGATTCTTAGGGACTTAAGTCTGGACTTTGACTGGGCCATTTTAACACTTGAATACACTCTTATGTAAGCTGTTCCATTGTAGCTGTAGCTGTTGGTTTACTGTTGCTCTCCTGCTGGAAGGGGAACCTCCACTCCTAACTCAAGTCTTTTGTAGTCTCTAACAGGTTTTCTTTCAATATCTTACCAGATACCCTCTCCCCGCTGAAGAAAAACATCTCCACAGCATTATGCAGCCACCACCATGTTTCACTATGGATAGGATGGTGATGGTGTGTTCAGGATTATGCATAGTGTTAGCTTTCTGTGAAACAGACGTTTGCAAGTAGCCCCAAAAGTTTTTACCTTAACTTCATATGAGCAGAGCGGCTCTACAAGATTTGCATCAAACTAAACAGGATTCTCTGTTGCTTTCTTCTTGTCACTCTTCATATTATCTCCCACCTGAACAACTGATTTTTGCAGCTCCTCCAATGTTTCCGAACAAACCCCTAAGATCAGCTGCGTTTATACTGAGATTTAATTGCACATATTTGGATTCTATCTACTTACTAATTAGTTGAATTCTTTTTTTTTTTTTTTTTTTTTTTTTTTTTTTTTAAACGTGTCCTGTTCGACAGTGTGGCACTCAGAATTGTCGTCTGAATGTCAAGGTAAGGCCCAACAGATCTGCTTTCACAAGCGGAGAATTAGAGCTTTCGCCATGATGTTCCCCTTGGCATATATATGAAACTTTATTAAAAAAAATTTTGGGTTTGTTTCAAATGTAATGGACACAAAGATGAAAAGAAAAAGAAAAAAAAGTTGGAAAGGAAAGAGAGAAAAATGGAGGAAAGGTTTAAAGAGAAAAAAGGAGATAAAAGTAGAGGAGAGAAAAAAGCATAGACATGAAACAAGTCAACACCCTTGAAGTCTGCCTCGGGACCTGCGGAAAGAGAAAACAAAACAAAACAGAATGAACAACAAACAACATATGCATCTATAATAATAACAGTTATAACTTCAATGGAAAGTACACAGTACAAGGTAACACAAGATGTATTTAGTAGCAACTGCAGCCCGACTGAGAATATATCTAACACCTGAATGGAGACACCTGTGTGTGTGTGTGTGTGTGTGTGTGTGTGTATGTGTGTGTGTGTGTGTGTGTGTGTGTGTGTGTGTGTCTATAAGGTTTCTCCCTAAGAATATTTGATAGTAGGTATGGGGGCCCACAGATCCACCCCCTCAGGACATGCGGACGACACAAGGATGACTGGAGCCACAGAGCCCAATGGCCCCCCAAGCACGGGGCCCCAGGAGCCCTCCACAGGAACAACCGGACCCCCCTCCCCAGAGAGAAGCAGAGGCAAGCCCTGGGTGACCCCTGGAAGCTACGATGCGGAAGCCCCAGGGGGCCGCAGCGACGAGCCCACAGGCCCCGCCAGCAACCCGCTACGCCAGAGCAGATCTGGCTATGGACAAAGAGGCCCGAGTTCCGAGAGCAATCCCACCCCCCAGCAGAGGCCCAGCCGAGCCAGGGCACCCAGGCCCCGGCAAGCAGCCACCAGGATGAGCCGGCACATACCCCGGCACCCAGCCCCAGAAACCAAGAGCCACCAACACATCGGTGGGCGGAGGCACCAGCCACTGGAGGGGAGTGTGACGGGGGGGGGGAAATAGGCCCCACTTTTTAATGGGGGGCCCAAGATGATCCAAGAGAGGGGGCAGCCCAGAACCCAACCTGACAGATGAACAGCCACACCCAAACACAATCACACATTCCCACCCACATGCTCACGTACAGACATTCACATCCACTAATTGGGTGAATTCTGAAGACACTTGGTTACACTTGATTTTACCTAATGGTATCCGATTAAAAAAGGGGAGGAAACCATTTAATGCCACATCTTTGAAGCTGATTTGCAAAAATTGTTGCAAGCAATAGATCAATCTCCTTCATCTCCACCAACACAGGATTCTCTGTTTTTGGTCTACCACATAAAATCCCAATAAAATACATGAAGGTTGTGGTTTTGACATGAAACAAATGTGAAAAAGGATACCAATACTTTTTGAGGCCTTTTTTTTTTTTTTTTTTAGACAAACCATGACATCCACCTTTCTGGACAGCTATGACACACACTGACATCCACTGGACACATTCCTCAGCAGAGCAGCATCATTTCCCTCTGCTTGCTAAATCCTTTCCATCCTTTATTATTTCCCACTCTACTCCCTTAGAAATAAAATCCCTCTGTCTTTTCTTCTGTCTTTCTTGCCCTCTTTCTCCACACATAATTGATTAAAGGCCGTTTTCATAAATCAATTTGGGACGCACATCAGTCAGCTATGAATGGAGCGCCACCCCCACCACTACCACCCTCGGTGCGGCTGTATTAATCCACCCCAATATCCCCTGCCACTCTTGCTAACACACATTCACCCATTCTTACACACATCTGTATGGTTTTCCTTTCTTAGTTTAGGGGTTCTGGCAGTTGCAGGAGACTAAACATGGAATATGCTAATTTGGTCAGTGGTTTCGGAAGATGCTCGGATGTGGAACATGCAGTCTGACAGACAAAAAAACCCCACTGTTTCTGCTGAGTTTTAACAACACATGCTGTTTTGCTGGATAAAAGAAAATTGACTTGCAAGCTTTTTTTTTTTTTTTTTTTTTTTCTTGGAAAGAAGCAAATGTTTGTTCACTTCGCCTTCTGTCTCTAAGACAAATGCGTCTCACTGCTGTTTATAATTACAGCAGTTTAATTGTCATTATTATCTTATGACTTCATCTGCCTGTCTTTTTCTACCCCAAGCCCTTTCCTCCCATTTGGAGCTGTTGCTCTGGATGTTTTGATACGAATGTAACCATGACACTACCCTTTCTTATTAGAAAAAGCCTTTGCAAGCTGCAGTGCATTCTGGGAACATGCATGCAACAGCTGCAAGTGATATTCCCAACTTTCCCCTCTGCTCTCAGTGTGGATTTTCTTACACTGCCCCCTTTTTTCCTTGTAGTGTTCTCCTTCACCTTGATGTTTCTTTTAAAAAAAAAAGGATAATTTGTTCCCCTTTTTGATTCTACTTCTTTTTCTTTCCCCTTCATCTCTCCACCCTTGCCCCACTATCCCTGGCTTCAGGGTGTTGGCTTTAGTGGCAGTGAAAACTGCTTTGACTTTAATAACAGTTTGTCTTAATGAGTGGGGGGGCACATGCAGTGGAGAGGGAGGAGCGGAGGGTCACAGCTGAAGCCAATTGCGTCCCTTTCCTGTCTGAGGTGCTGCAGGCTGGGGTCAAGCTCAGGGTCACGCTGGCCCGTCACCCACATTGAGTCCCGGTGCCGGTTCTGAACGCTTGCCAGCATGTGTGTGAGTACGAGCAAGTTAAGAGAAGAGGGCAGGAGGCACATCTGTTTCTGATCCCCCCAGAAAGCCTGGCTCTCCGGACTGGGACGTGCTGGTGTGCCTGGGGGGGGCTGAAGAGGGAAGGAAAGGGGGCTGGGGGCCATTGAGTGGTCACACGCAAACTATATATGTTGAATACAATGTGAAGCGATGCGGCATGTTTTAACTGCTTTACGTTCTTTTCCTTTTTCACACACTTTAATTATTCCTGTACAACCCATTGTACAATATACAAAGAAAATGCTCCCACTTTAACGTCTTAAATTCTAAATTCTGAGTCAAAAATCTTTCAATTAAGAGTAAGAATATAAGCAGCATGCTTATGCATGTCCATGTTACTGCCAGACTTGTACCGAAACCCCAGTGAGCATAAACATTTGGGGTAAGGGTAAGAGCCTGTTTATGCTGAGCTGCAGATGTGCAAAGAGCTGTAGCATGGTTCAGTGGTGTGATAGGTTGCACATTTAGCCTCACACACTCCTGATAATGACATTTAACTCAAACATACACAACTGGAGCCTTGTGCTTTCATAAAGGCTAAAAACACACCAGAGTAAGAGACTTCTGGAGTTGGACTGCTGTGGTACATGCATATAGAGAATAAGTGGGCAGCTTATTGTAACAGGCCCTGCAAGTCCATCAAAACTTTTTTTCATCATTCTAAGTGTCAGCACAAACAACCCCAATATCGAGAAAATAAGTTTGATAAATGTCTGGGTTTTTTTTCCTTTTTGATACCATGTCTTGCAAAAGTGTTTGGTAGAGAATGTAAGTGAAGAAGACAGGTCAGGAAGAAAGCTGCTGAGAAGCTTTTAGCTGGGTTGGGTTGTAAAACTATCCAGCAATTTTAAACATCTCAATAATGATTCTGGGGGAGCAGCAGAGATCCACAGCTCAGGTGGAAGAGGAATTGGTCAACAGCACTATGGTGATGCATTTTACCGAAATAGGTCCTTTTTGAAAGGCAGCCAGTGTAGAAAAAGCCATAAAAGGTCATGTTTGCAGTTTGGCATAAGCCATGGAGGGGACACAGCCAACATGGAAGAAGGTGCTCTAGTCAGATGATGCCAGAAACATAACTTTTTGGCCTACAGAAAAGGCAGAAAACTAACACTAAAAAAAACCCATGGTGGTGGAGACATGGCACTATGAAGATACTTTTCTTCATAAGGGGACAGGGAAGCTGGTCAGAGTTGATGGGAAGTTTAATGATGCTAAGTGGTTAGAGGCTATGAGAGGCTGCAAAAGACTAGAGACTGGGGGGATGGATGGGGACAACAGACATAAACATACATTCAGATCAAAACGTATTAATTTATTAAAATGGCTTGAGCTATATTGCAAAGAGGAACTGGCAACTTGCAGCTGTAACTGCACCAAAAGAAAGGTGAATGCATGTGTAAAAACAACACTTCAGATTTTGAAAGGCTTTGGATATCGTGGCTGTAATGAAGGATGTGGATAAGTTAAGAGGGTATGAACACTTTATCTACTGGTGTAGATGTAGCCATTAAGTTGACAGAAGTTTTAACTGTAGCAGGTAAAGAATATAGGAAAGCAGTCACAGTCCCGGTCCATTTCATGCAAACCTCTGTGATTTATGACTCTGTCTTAACTTCCACAGTTGGTTTTAGTGTTTGATACCTGGGATACTTTTTAAAAATGTTGCTGCAGATACAAACCTTACAACCAAGATCTTTCATAGTTTAGCTATCTAAAATGGCTATTTGGGGAGCAACATTAACTAGTATTGTAACAAAAATCCAGCCTGACTTTTTTCACACTGAGAGTAAAACTGTAAAATTTAAGTCATGTTTGACTGTAGTTAGCTGCCAAAAGGATGAATTGATTTTTTTTTTTTGTTTGTTTTGTTTTGAAGTTACAAACTAAATACTCTCACTAGTTTTTTGGATAAAAGTGATGATAATTCAAGATAACTTGCATATTTTGTTATTCTCTTGTCTGTGCCTCCACCAGTAACACATTACCTTATGCTTCTTTCTGTTTTTGAGCAAATGAAATAAGCTGTGTCATAAAAAGATAAACATTTTACACATATTTTCACATCACAACTATTCCCTTCCCCCTGAAGACCAATTACTTCTCTGTACTTCTTCCAAACATTTAGGTGAAGAAGGTATAGATGAGATGAAACGCGACGTCGGTCTTTGAACAGGGCCCATAAAACAGGCCCATATTGACGAGCACAACTAACAAGCTGCAGGGATTGTAAGGATAAATTACACACACACACACACACACACACACACACTTGTACAATATGTCTCCTCAAGTATTTCCTGTTCTTTCCATGCTTCTTGAAGTTTGCCTTTTGTCTTTTAGTCACAGCTTTGCTTATTTTCTACACACATACCAAGCTTCAGTTAATTTAGAGATCTTTTTGAAATGGTTTTGATATATTTTAATGCTTGTGCCAGAGGACGCTTCCAGTTTTTTTCAACTCATGATTTATTTTGCTGTGGCCATAGTTTCTGCGATAAAAATCCATGCCTCATTAAACCCTTTCACATTTTGTCACGTCACAACCACAAGCCTCAATGTGTTTTGTGTGAATAGATTTTATTTTATGGGCCAACAAAAAGTAGCCAACAGCAGTGAAAATATATTTCTTTTTTTGTGTGTTTTCAATAATTGCATTCAACCCTCTTTTGATATGACACCCCAAAATAAAATCCAGTCCAACCAACTGCCTGCAGAGGTTTCCTTTAGTAAATATTACAAAGTACCAAGGGTTTTGTTTGTATAGTGGCCCAGAAGAGTCAGCAAACTGGAAAAGCAACAACAAGAACACTGGTGATCAAAAAGCATCATGCAGACCAAGGAACACAGCATACAGGTCAGGGAGAAAACTACGAAGAACTTTAAAGCAGGGTATAAAACAGAATCCCCACCTTTGAACATCTCACAGAGCTCTGTAAATCACATTGTCTGAAAATGAAGAGTGTGGCTCAAGTGCACCCAATGAGACATGGTTCTTCGCCTAAACTGACAGGCTGAGCAAGGAGAGCATTAATCAGAGACGTCTATGTTAACTTTGGAGGAGTTGCAGAGATCCATTCAAGCTATTTTACAAAGAGGAATGAGTCTCTAGATGTACAAAGGCTTGCAAGTGTAGTTTCATATAAAAAAAAAATGCTTCTATAAAATATTCACTATTGAGAGCTGAATACAAATGCATAGCAAACTTTTAAGATTTTTATTTTTAAACTAGTCTTTAATTTCATCATATTTCTTCCATTTCATAGTCACGGACTACTTTGAGTTGGTCTATTGCATAAAATCCTATTTAAGTGTATAAAGGTTTGTGGTTGTGACATGACAAACTGTTAAAAAGTTTAAAGGTTATAACACTTATGTCAGGTGCAAAACTTACAGAAATGTTCATTAAATTAAAATACACGTCCCGATGAGTCTTGTTTGTCAGATTAAAAGTACCTTTTGAAAATAACAACCTTTAAGAAGGTATTAAACTCATGTTTCGTTAAGCCCACATTTCCGTTTTTAAAAATCTTTTTTTTAATTGGTCAGATGTAATATTCTAATTTTCAATGTCATTTAAAAATCATCATAATTAACAGAAATAAAGGTTTTTAAATATCCATTTGTCTGTAATTAATCTATATAATGTGTTTCACTTAGTGATAAAGTTCCTACAATAAATGGGCTTTTCAAAAATATTCTAATTTATTAAATGGGTCTTGTATATCATATTGGTGGAGAGAAATCCCAGCTTAGCTTGAAATGTGACCTTAAAATAGTCCAACTGGACAAGTTGTCTCACATCAGAGAGCTGAACTCTTCTTTTTTGTGCATAATGAACTATCATTTTGCAGCAGGGGGTGTTGGGATCTGTAGGAAGAACTTGACTAACTGTTTCAAAATGTTGAAGCTGAACTGATAAGCAGTTGCTTGGTGGACCTCTTCTTCTTTGAAGTTTGTTCTGTCTGTTTCTCTTTTTTACTCTTGGACACAGGCCCTCAAATTCAGCTCAATGCTATGACAGCCATAATCTTCTACTGACTGTTTTTCTGTTCCAGACACTCCCCTTCGTACACCTGAGCCAGACATTTATGCCAGGAAAATCTATTCAGTCTCTCCATGCCCTCATTCTCTCCCCTCCCCACCTTCCTCACCCTTCCAGCCCCCAAGCTTTGCAGTCCCCAAGGCCTTGCAAACTGCCCAATACTTAACTTCTCCCAAACCCATGAACAACACTGTGACCTCCTCTCCCAACTCTTTTCCTTTTCCCAACTTTTCCCTAAATTCACCCAGAGGCACTTAAGCCACTGAGCGTTTACCTCCCCTTTCTTCTCCCCCTCCTCTACCCTTCTTGCTCCCACTGCAGGCTACTCCAGAGAGGTTCTTTACAGTCCTGACATCCCAGCCAGATCTGTAAAAAACACATCTGGAATCACACTCCATGTTTCTATGTTCTTAACCCAGGTTTGTGAAGCCTTCCTCAAATCCCTCCTCCCCTCTCTCTGCTCACACGGCAAGAGGCACACCGCAGGAAAAACACTCCAATAACGAGCTACAAACACTGAAATAACACTAGTACCCTAAGTGAGATGCTTCTAATGAGGACTGGAGAGGAGCCACGCACTTTGGTTGGGATTGAAGGTGGGGTGGGGAAGAGGCACACTGTGAAACAAGATGCAGGCATGTTGGATTTGACTGTACTCATCCGCCCACACAAGCTGAGGCCATTTTGGATCATGGTCAGGCTTCAGTTTCCCTCCATGCCTGAGGCTGCTTGCCTTTACAGGATAAACTTGTTGTATGATTCTCCTTTCCCTCCTTTGAGTTTTTGTGTGAGAAAGTGTCTCCTGGTCTGAAGCGTGACTATATATACATTTAATAAGGGCTTGTGTGGTTAAGTAATAGGCAGTTGGGCTGGGCTATGGTGGAGGGAGGAAATGTTCGTAAGAGATAGAGAGCTGTGAGCGCAAAGAGAAAACAAATTGATTCATAAAAACTGCCACCTTGTTTGTCTTGATGGAGATTTATGGGAAAACAGTTGTTGTTATGTTACAGTTGTATATTTTATACGTCACATGTTTGCATTTTCAGCACACTGAGAGACAGCCTGGGCAAGTTTTGTTTTCTTTGTGTTCAGTTTTCAAAACTGACTACAGCTGTAGGACTAATAATATCAAGATATCCCAGGGTTTTATAACATTCTGATTTTGAAACATTTTCTATTGTACCACTCATACTGTTTAAAGTCCTTTTCCCAGCGAAAGTTTCTGAGGGACCAGTTTTCTCCTGCTCTATGAAGCAAAGAGTCCGCTTCGTGCTGATGCACACTGCCAGTAAGATGGCTTAAAGATGGCTACAAGACTTCCCAAGAAATACAAATGTCGCAGTTTGGAAATTTTTAGTCACAAAAAAACAGATGATGCCATTGTGTGCAAACTAAAGAAGCACCACCCATTGTTTTTATTACGGTTCTGCTGTTTTAAAGCCACATTTGTAAAGCTGTGAGCTATATTTCGGCTAAGCAGTCAACTGCTGTCTGGCTATGGAGCAGATAGCCTGACTCCCTGAGCAGCTAATTCCAGCTTGGTAGATTCTCAGTGTTAAGGAACTTTCAGACTGACAATGGCACCAGCAGCACTATGCACTGAAACCCACTCATTTGGATTGCTCCCCCATCACAACAATGGTTTTGTGCTGTGCTGAGCATAAAACTGAAACCTGCACTGAGCTCTGGTCAAAGTTGTAATTTGCATCATTTTGGCCACTGAGTGCTGTGACAGATACTCAAACAGCCAACATAGCCAGGATATCTTTTAAATTGCTTTGAATAGAATTGAGCAGAATACAGCCTGGCAATGTGGAAATAGAACTCCTTCGCAAGCCCTACACTGTTCTCACAGCACAAACACAACACATTATCTACTTGTTATTGGCCCAACAATGGATGAAAATTTAAATTAAAATTCTCTGTTTCTTTTCTCCTGCCTGTATTCATCACAACTGAAATAAAGTTCTGAAAATCAGGGCCCGCATTCTCAAAGATTCTCAGAGTCCTCTCAGAGAGCTTCTATAGCCTAAGAATTCCTGCCAAGGAGTCCTAGCTTAGGAATGATTCAGCCAGCTGCTGAGAGCAGCTCTGAGCGAGAAGATGTCAGAAATTCCTATCTTAGTGAGCAGGGCTTTTTATTTTTTATGCTTTAATTTTTATTGAGTCATTTTTTCAATACAACAAAATGTGGGGCAATTAAATAATATTGGGGTGGGGGGGTAACAGTAGCATAAATTACATGTCAGAGAATGGAATACATAGTGCTCAAATATAGATAATGGAGTAGTTCAGGTAACATAAAGAATTTCAGGGCATCAAGAGTCTTTACAGTTCTGGGATTGAATGAGATCTGTATGGTTTCTGCATAATGTAGCAATTCAGATAAAAAGAGTTTAAATAAAGGTTTCTCAGCAGAAAACTTACATTTATGAAACTCAGCTAGACTTAATAATGGATTAATTACATAGCAATTATTCTTTTTAGAGGAGCAGACATTGTGGAAACCCAAAAGTACATCTATATACAAAAGGGAAAAACTACTAAGGATATGGGATTGAATATAGCAGGCAAAGTTTTTCCAGAAGGACACTGTGAAGGGGCATCTCTAGAATAAGTGAACTGTTGTCTCATTGTCCAAATTACAAAAGGACTAGCTACAGTCTATATCCTTATGTGGGCTGTGTTTTGCTGGGTAACAGCAATGGAGAAGTTTAAAGCATACATCATGAGGTTTATTCGTAATAAAGTATTTAGAGGACAAAGTCTATGAGAGCCATATGAGATTAAGAACAAGGAATCTTGTGTAGGGTTTAGAAGAGAAACAAATTTTCCCCACAGCAGACTCAAATAAAGAAAAATTGAGATCTACAGCTATGTCCGCTATAGAATCAAGACATGTTATGGACATGTTATAACAATGACAAATTTCCTGGGGGTGACAGGGATACAGTAAGTGGATATTTGGAATATGACTTTTGGTACCCTTCAGAGTTCAGCAATTGCTTTACAAAAGTAATATTACTGTTGAAACAGTTGTGGGGTAAAAAAAAGTGCCTTATTCTTATAAAGAATACTACGGTTATTCCAGATGAGAAATGTGTGAGGGGAGAAAGAATGCTTATAAATTAGAGACCAAGCTAGGAGCATTTGTTTGTGATAGTTATACTTAGTTAGTAATAATCACTTTTTCACACAAAACTGCATTTTTTGTTTACTTGTGTTGTCTTTGACCAATATTTAAATTGTTTTGATGTTCTGAAACACTGACAAGCATGCAAAAAAAAAGGAAATCTGGAAGGGGACAAACATTTTTTTACCGCTGTATATGTATTTGAAGCTTATTAAACTTAGCTAGCATTATCACTACTCATGCTAGCTACAATGAAGTTGCATTTATGTGGCTTCTTTTTAATGTTTTGCTAAAATTAGCTAGCATTAAACAACACTATATAAGAAGCAAAATGGCAAGAAGTTCTCACAATCGGGCTTGTCCCTATACTGTAGTGGATTGTATAGTTAAATCAAATTCTCTGGCTGTGGTTCTCTGCCTACATGAGAGAAAAATGGGGTGAACTTAGAGGGGAAAGGCACTGAAGGAAGAGTAAAATGGAAATACAGCGTAACTCCTACTAGTTCACATTTTCTGAAATACAGTTTTAAAAATCAGAGGAATAACTGACGAAAAACAATGTTTTGTTTTTTTTTTAAACCCAGAACCTTTTAATCAGGGTCTTGTGCCCCCCCTTTTGGGTTTATTGCATGAACCCTTGTAGATCGGGGTCTGCTGCAGGAGGAGACGAGGGGTCGAGTTTCGATGCAGAGGGGAGGTTCTCGGTGCTGTAAGGGGAATCAGAGCAGTACTGCGGTAGGTACAGAGGGTCTAACCCAGGCCCGCCAGTGGAAAAGCCTTCTGTTCTCCCACTGCCAGAATCTTTTTTTTTTTTTTTCTTCTGCCAGACTTTAAGGGGTGGAGTGAGGGGTGGGGTTTGGTGTGTAGAGGAGGGGGTGGGGGGTGGGGTCGTCTTGCCATTAACGACCACCATCATTTTTCTAATTAGTGCTTTAGAGAATATTTTCTTAAGCACTGTCAACCCTCCCTGCGGAGCTTTTTGCTGGAGGGAAGTGCACATGTATCTAAGAGTGTGCTATATGAGTGTAGCACAACCTGTTTACATGGGACTGTGTATTTACTAAGTTTAGTGCACTAACTGACCTCTTTCTCAGTGGAGTCATGTCATTTCTACAGTCACACACACATTTGTCTCATCCTGAAGGTAAGAATGGAAACAAGAACGTGTTCGCAGTCTTTGTTGTCCAGGTTCATTAAATCAAGAGGCTTCAGAGCCTTTCTTCTTCCTGTATTCCCAGAACTCAAGACCATAAGGAAACTGTCCTTTCTCTTTTCTTCCCTCTCAAAACTTTCTTCTCTTTTCTTCCCTTCTCTGCTGTTTCTTTTCAGTGAGTCCGCTGCTCTCGTCCTTGCTTTGATCCCCCCCTCCTTTGCCCTCCTTCTTCTCCTATCCACCCTTCCACCTCCCTCTCTTAGGGCCTCCAGCCAGCTCACTGGAGCGGTTTCCTGAGTCTGCCCAGATTAATGAGTGCAATTCAATGTGTATGTATGTGTGAGAGAGGAGAAGGGAGAAAGAATGCCTCAGTGTACCACAAATTGTGAATGTGTGAGTTTGCATACTGTACATGTGTGTTGGTGTGTGTATTTGATCTGTGGTCTCCAAACCAAACTTTATTTTGTGGAATTTTTTTTGCAGCGAATCATCAAAGTAAGTGATTCCGCAGAAGACTGGCTCACTCCGAGCATCTGGGCTGTTTAAAAAAATTCCCCGATCCCAAAGCAAACGGGATAAGATTGTAATCAAGTGGCAGGCGCCTGAAGAGTAAGCCAAAGTGGACCTGAGCTGTTTTACCGGCTTTGCCTCTGTAATTTTTTTTTTTGGTGAGGCTGTTTATTGAAGCAGGGGATACAATTAATCATTGAATTAATCAAAAATTTATCAAAATTATCATTGAACAACTAAAGTTTATTAAAGTTTATTACAATATATCAATCAATTTATCAATATATAAGTCTTGAAATCTTCAAAAAAAATGTTGGAAGGAAAACCTCTATACCTTCCAGTTTAATAAATTCTTTATTACAAATTTAAAGAAACAAAGAGTTTTATTTATATTTCTCAGATTTAGATCATTCATCAGTAATAAACTGTTTTAACTTTAAGTCTGAGATTATACAAAGAAAAAAATATAGGAAGTCGAAATAATAAGATCAATAATTACATTTCATTATTGATCAAACTAAGATCCGTTGAATAACTTTTATTTAAAACAAGAAAAGAAAAGCAAAAAAACCATATCTACCTCTGTTCTATTGCTTTGGGGGAGAAGGGGAACTTTCTTGTATAAGAAGATGAACATTGAAAATATTAAATTAAGTAAATATAAGTTCAACCTTGATCAAATGTTTCAAGGGGTTTCAAGGATTAGAATTTTGAGTTTAAACATCTAACATTAAGTTTTGAAGAACTGTTTGGAAGAAGCAATTCAACGTCTCAGCCTCAAAACTGATCCCCCAGCTTGACAAACCAGAACCACCATGATTTCGTTAGTACACCAGATTCTGTGCTTCATGCCTTTTAAGAATAAAGAGAGCGCTGTAGAGGCTAGACTGAAATGCAGACGATTATAGACAGCTATACCAGAAAATAATGATCTGTGTTGAAATAATGATCAGACACATATTAAGATAGCTCTTATAAAAAAAAAAAACTGTGACCATATTAGTAGCATCACCTTTTTGTCAAATGAAATAGAATAAAAATAATTAACTATATTAGTATGGCCATTCCAAGTATAGTGCAATCACATTTTGTGATAATAGTTTTCAAAATATGTATGTATCTCAGTCCAGCTTCTTAACAGAGCCTGAATCTCACATGGATTTCACACCAAATTAGATAAACCCAGAAAAGCATATGATACAAAACAAAACAAAACAAAAAAACCCACAGGGTAGTCCTGTTTCTCTGTGTGTGTATCAGAACTTATGGGTAGCTGGTATCTATTGGGGGAGGGAGTTGTCATGACAGTCTCACCAGCCAATCAGAAGAGGACTGCAGGAAATGTGAGGCCACTTTGACCCAGACAGCTAATAACATAAACTGATTCTACTATTTATCCTGCCACATCCTTTAGACTCAGGGAGAGACCAATAATTTAAAGAAATCATCCTTGCAGATAAAATTATCTGCATGCTGAGGCTGTTTAATATTCCAAGTTTCAAATGTGGAATCATAAAAAGACAAACTTACATTTATCCCTTGTAGACTTTTGTCATAAGTTAACTTCAAACCACTTCCACTTTGGGCAGTGGAAGTACCTCTTGATACACATTCAACACATACCATCGATCACATTAGATATGCTTTGCTACCATCCAGTGATCAGAGTGTGAGCTACATCCTGTTGCTATTTCTGATATTAAGCTTATTTGAAATACTGTGATGGTAGACACACTGTATGTTGTAGATCCAATACAAAGTCCTGTTTAAGCAATAAGAGTATTAATAAAATATTCTATATACCTGAAGCTGTAAAATGTATTTAGTTCCTGTTAAGCCCAATCATACTTAATGTTGCAAATGTGCATCATACCTAAATTTTTATCTATTGTGGATTTAAATAAACAATCTCTACTTAAATTAGCACTGGCTTGAGATAAGCTAGTTTGACTTATATTCACATGCAGTCAGACGTTTTTTTTAGGATAACACTTCAATCATGTCATGAAAACATTCATATTTTTTAAGATTCAGGATGCCATCTATTAGAGGGCAAATGTTTTTGTGGCTAAATGTTAAAGGTCCATCAAGGATCTTTTAAACTGACTTTGTAAAATGTTAGATGAGTTAAAAGTTCAGAACTTTGTGTTTGTATTCATTACATTATGGAGCTGCAACAACAAACTTCAGAGTTTAAGATGAAATAATTACAATTACAAATGATTCAGATTTCTTCATGTGCGCTAAAAATAATCCTCTGATGGAAGCCATGTGTTGAATTTTGGGGTGGTGGGGCTAAGATTGTGTCTTTCTGTGTGTGTGTGTGTGTGTGTGTGTGTGTGTGTGTGTGTGTGTGTGTGTGTGTGTGTGTGTGTGTGTGTGTGTGTCTGTGCTGTGGTGGGTCGCAGAGAGAAGGGGGAGGCAGCAGAGGGTGGTATGAATCAAACCAGAGAGAAAAAACAGTTTGTCTTTTCTCTGAGCTCTGATAATAACGCCACGTGAGTTCCCTCTGCACTGCGTTTATTTACTCTCACAACTCTCTCTTTGTATGCACTTTCACTCTCACACACACACAACCATAGGCTTGTACACAAACCCTGTTGTCAGCACCACCCTCACTAACACAGTCCCTTTGCTACGCACTTACAAATATGGATATAAACATGTAATCACAACCATGCTCGGTCCAGTGAAGCTCACTGTTTTTCATTTCTTTTCTCAGACAGATAGGCAGGAGGAGGTGTAATGGAGGGGAGATGATTTAGTAATAATGGCCAGGTGGTTTCAGTTAGGATGTGTTCTACCTGAGAATGTACGCAAGGAGAGAGAAAGACGGTGAATTAGCTTTCTTGGCCCTTTAAGTTTCCAAGAAATTCAACTTGGGTGGTTTTCAGAAGTTACTCGTAGAGACATTTTACTGCATAAACATAAAAATGCTTTTCAAGCCCTTAAAAGGTTACTCAGGCTATTTATTATTGTAGGTAGAAGAATCTTAAAGGCTTGAAAAGGAGCACTCTGAAGAAGAAAGGTAACTCTCTATCACTATACCAAAGTTGTGTTGGCGGAGGCTGCAGCTTGTATCAATCTGCCTGATCAACTGATCGTAAGCCTTTTTTTGTAGATCCACCAAGAGTGAAGTAAACTTTTGGATTTTGTTTCAGGCTCATAGGTAAATGCATAATTGATGGTGCATTCCTGAGCTTTTCAAAGTTTAGTTGTTTGGAAATTATCTGAGCGGACTGATGATCTGATGAACAAGCAGATCTTTACAGCTGACCACCTCCTCCAATGTTTGTTTAGTTTAGTTTAGTTTAGTTTAGTTTAATTTACAGCTTGAGTCCACATTTATGAATCAGTAAAAGTAAAGGTGCCAGAGTTAGCCAAAAGGTTATTTTTTTTATCTTTTGTCTATGCACAGGTTTTACAGAATCATCATAAAAAACAGCTTATAACTTAAGTACAAGATACAAATGAAATATCTAGTAGTGTTTAAGGTTTGGCACTATTTCAAAACTGCAAGAGAATAACTACATTGTAAGACAATTGTTTTTAACGTGAGAAATGAAATCAGTGGCAAAGTTGGCAAAGTTGATAATGAATCCTTGCGAAGATGTAGAAGATTTATGTTGTATTTCACAGATATAAATATTTCCAGTATGATTTTGTTTTAAATCACTAAAACTGGTTAAAATAAATTATGCCTGTCTGGTGAACTGTTAACTTTCCACCAATCTGAGAATTTATTCACTTTTCTATAAACTGTGCTAGATGACGGTTGCCTTTTCTAGGTATGAAAAATACAGCACATAATCCAAACTATTCCTTTAGGAGTTCTCCAAATCCTCACAGGTTTTCTCCTTTCTCAAATACTGGTATTTTCTGACTATATTGCCAATTCAGCATCCTTTGTCATCATTTATGTATACAAAAGAATTACAATAAATGTCATAGAGACATGATGACCTCAAAATCCCACTTTTTTGCTACAGTTTAATTACTGCACTGACTCAAGGTAAGTTTAGATGAGCAACCTTCTCCTTTCCCAACTTGTGAAGATCAACACACAACTGCTGTACTTGAAATACAGGTCATCTTTATGTAAATTGTGCTTTTTTTTGTTGTTGTTCTCATGCCCTATGAAGCTCATCCATGCTCGAGTATAGAGCAGTCACTGTCACTATGCCTGGCAGTTGTGTGAGGGGTTCATTCAGCACTCTCTCTCTGCCGTATACAAGCAGAAAGTGTACTGTATGATAGTCCCGATGAAAAGAAGGCGGGAGATCCACTGGGAGCGTGTGGTTGGACAGCAGGCTCAGAGGGAGTGTCTGCTTATTTGATAAGAAGTCGTCCATCAGGAAGGAAAATAAACAGCAGAGCGTGCTGCTACTGCAGAGCCAGAGGAAGAACTGTTACTAGAGCACAACACAATATTTACACTGCCTGGGTGCACACACACACTCACACAGACTCTCTAACACTGGCCAGTGCTCCTACCTGCTCAGATTAAGGCCATAACAAACACTAGGACGTGTGAGTACATCCAATGTGCAGGTACCTGGATAGTGATTGTTCTCGTTGGAGTTGTTTCCTTTTATATGTATACGAGTGATTGGTTTTATTTATTCCTTGCATTGTCCAATATAACTAAGTGTTCTGCTCATGTGAAGCCCATTAACTGCAGAGTGCAAATGGTTCATGTCATTTAAACTATCTGTAAAGTGTCTACTTCTGCCTTAAATATTGACGTACAGCCTTTAAATTTATTAAAGAGTTTGATGTAAAGTAAATTAAATTATTTAAATTAAATTAAATTGTTTAGTATACAATTTGTCACCTACATGTTATGTTTTTCTTTTTGCTCAGTTTTTTTTTTTTTTTTTTTTTTTTTTTTTTTTTTTTTTGTTAATAATCATTATTCAGTCAAGTCTACCCTCCTTTCTACACTTAAGTGCCACCTGTGAAATCACAAAAGGCACAAGAAAACAGATCAGAGTTCTTTTGGGGATGTCCTTGGTTGTTATGAAGTCATTTTTCATCTTTCTTCACATGTTTTTGACCAAATTCCTCCCTCAAAGAAGTTTACTTGTATTTTGTGCAGCTGCAGGAAAACGCTGAAGACATATGTGAGAACCCTTCATGGATTTCAGGAAAATTTGACACCAACAAAATACAAGGAAGCAGTTCGCAAAGTCAACCAGGGCAGACTGGAATTGTCAGATTTCATGAGCAAAAATCTTTAGTTATCTGATACACTGAGCTGTCATACAACCCATAATGGATTGTTAGCGGCTAACAGTCAGTCATGGCATTCTAAAAGTGCGTACAAATGGTTCTTATCTTGTCCACCAAACTTTCACTGGTTGTTTGTATTCTACTTAGCACAGAAAACACTGCCACACAAACAACTCAGTGTTTTTGTAACCAGTTGTTGTTAGCTAGCCTAGCTAGTAATCTTTTTTTTTTTTTTTTTTTTTTTTTTTTTTTTTTTGTTTTTTGTTTTTTAACGTGTCCTGCCCAGCAGTGTGGCACTCAGAATTGTCGTAGGAATATCAAGTTAAGGCCCAACAGATTGCTTTCTGCTTGGCCCCCGCCAGAGGGCCCCAGCCCCGAAAAGCCAATCAGAATACTCCCCCCTAACTATTAATCTGTATTAACCAGCACTGCCATACAACAAGGGAGACCCAAGAACTACTCCATTCCTTATTTCAAAATAAGAGTCTTAAACATAGATAGAGCAGGGTGTTAGACTTCACCTTCATATACAGGGCCTATAATAATAGCTTAGGCTTACTTCACAAGGCAAAGTCACAAACTTTCAGGAAATAGGGAACACTTTGCATTACACATTTTCCTTTGCCAAGATCTTCTTACACCTCTAAATCCAAGCCATAATACTTACATTAGTTGGAAATGTAAAATAATCTCAGTATAATGCTAACAAGTTTAGAAATCTGACCACTGCAGCTTGCAAGGCTTCCAGGAGTTCACCAATCAGAAAAAAGAGGTCTTGTAGGGCAGAGTCTTGAGCAGATCTTAAGAGCTGTAAAATTACAAGTTACAAAGTACACAAGTGGTTTTCTTTATTTTTTTCTTTTTTTAAAGTTTTCTTCAAACTAGTTTTAGGCATTGGTAGATGACAAAAAAAGGAAACAGAAATGTAAATAGCCATTGGAGGTTTTCTATGTTGGTCCACACAGTATATCCCGATTTAGGTTCATAGATTAAATCTGCATTTCCTGAGATACAAAATTAGAAAATGCCTCTAAGTCCATGTGGGCCAAGTGGGCTCTGTATCATTTAAACATGTAACATAAAAAATATTATCTATATAAAATATTAAATGACTAAACTCAACTGACTAAAATAAAATGTCTTTAATAATGGTTTGAACGGCTGTCACTGAAAACTTCTCATTTTAAAGGGACTTATTGTTTGCAGGTATTTGACAGGAAATTCAAATTACACATTGCTGCAATTATTAAAGAATTTGCTGACACTTATAAGCTTGTTTTGGCTTGCAAGGTGTCATTTTTGTTGTTGTGGCAAAACCCTGCCTTCCCATATTCCATTAGTGAGTGAAAGCATCTTGTTTGTTTGGGTAAGGGGTAAGGAAACAGGGGGGAGAGCCAAGGGACCAGTGATAGCCCTGACCTCTTGGATCCAGCCCCACCCTTCTGGCTCTGACTGACAGATAGCATCAATGCAGACTCCTTATCAGCTCCCTGCCCTCTGAACTGGGATCTGCCTCCAGCGCTGGCTGAGGGTGGAGAGGGGCGGGAATGAGGTTGGCATGCCAAAACAAGAGAGGGCTGAAGACACACAAGCACATGCATCATCTAAATATCTGATCCGGGTAGGATGGTGTAAAGACACACAAAAACACTGGTAGAACACAGATTCATTCTATGATTTTCTCCTGTTCCTCGTCAGAATTAGTCATAATAAAAGAAGGTGCCAGCAGAGGGCTTGTGTACCTGTGTGTGTGAAGGTGTGTGTTATTTCTCTTGGATAGGAGAACACTCCATGTTTGCAGCCTGTGTTTGGGAGTCTCTGTAAGTCATTTTGTCGTGTTTTTTCAAGGGGGTGAGATCATGCTGACACTGAACATAAAGGCGCTTTGAGTGGAGCAGGACCATATAGGCCAAGCCAGGAGTTGAAGTGGGAACAGCTCCTCTCTCTCTCACAGGGTAGTGAGTGGAGAGAGGGCTCCCAAGGGCCAGGGGGACTATCATTTTCCTTGTTAATTATGACCGTCTGGCAGGCTGGAAAGCAGGAAGTGGGAGATGGAGAAATGGAAAGAAAGAGGGAGGGAAGGGAGATAGATGATAGGAGGCAGAACGAAGTACGGGAAGGGGGTGTGGGAGGGAGTCAGAATAAGGGAGGAGAAGTGAGAGACAAGATGGATGATGGGAGCAAGAAGAGACATCTGAGTGGTGATGGGGGAGTGATAGAGAAGCAGGTCCAAATAAAACCATATGCAGGGAGGATTTGGATGATGAAACCAGGTGTTTGATAAAAGCTGGAATGTTGGATTCTCTGCCATGACAGTTCTTTGGATGTTCTCTCTTCCCTCCCAAGGTACTGATATACAGCATGCACTCCCCGACCTCTGCTTTCATTCCACCTTTTGACCCTTTCTGCAACACCAGCTTGAGTCTATAACTTAACTTTACAGTTCATATTTTGAACCTTTCACCCACTCCTGATGGGTCGTTCTTCACAGGAATGTCCTCAAGAGCAAACAGAGACAGTGAAAAGAAGAATAGGTACAGTGACCTACAAAAGTATTAACACCCCTTGAACTCCTCCATACTTTGTTGCATCATAAGCACAAATGTCATTGCTAATTGGCATTTAAGATTAAAAACCAAAGTAAAACATATTTTCATTAATATTATAAGTATAGTAGAAGCTTCCATTCAACCCCTTCACTCTGATAGCCCTAAATAAAATCCGCTGAAATTAAATCAGGCCCTTATTGGAGAGAGGTTAGAAGGTGACTGTTGAATGAAAGCCATTCAAATTCAAGTTCAATTCAAAATTTTCCACAAACCATGTAGAAGACAAAAAAATGTGGAAGAATGGAATCTGGTTAGGGTGGTGATGGGAGCATCATGCTGTGGGGATGACTTTTTTTTTTTTTAGCAGACAGAGACTCTTCTTGGAGATGTTAGGAAGTTAGATACAAATAACTTAAGCTGGAGGTCCACCTTCCAGCAGGACTAAGACCCTCAACATGAAGTCAGAACTAAAAAAAATTAATGGCCTAGTCAAAGTCCAGACCTAAATCCAATTGATAAAAATGAAAGCCATCATATTGCTTCCAGTTTATTGTCATGATCCCCTGGACTTTGTGTTCACTTTAGTCAGGGTTCTGTATTGTGGGTTATTTGTGTATTTTCTATATTTAGTCCTGTTTACCTGGTGTTTACCTGGTTCTTCTAGTTCTTCCAAGTTTCTGTTCTATCATTAGTCTACTCTCTTCAGTTCCTTAGCCTTGCTTCCCAAATAGCTGCCATTCATTCTGTTGATTGTACTCTCCTGGTTTCCAGGTCATAATCACATCTCCACAGTATTTAGGCTCCCTGGTTTTTGGTTTTCATTGTTTCTTACTGGTTTCTACTGTTGCTCTCATCCTGGTTCCTGTGTACTGAGTTAACTTCGTTTTTCCTGTCAATTATTAAATCCTTTCCTTCACTCTCCATCATTCTGTCCACAGCAACAACATCTGAACATTGCAATTGTGTACTACTTTGTGTAGGTCTATCTCATAAAATCGCAAAATACATTGAGGTTTGTGGTTTCATTGTGACAAAAAGTAAAAAATGTTGAATGCATATGAATACTGTTACAAGGGACTGTAGTTTTTTTTGTAGTTTGGATAAAAGAAGTTCTGTAAGGGCAGTTTAGGCCAATCCAGAGACCAAGCAGTTACATGATCTGAGTAGAACGGGTCCTGGATTTAACTGGCTCCAGATCCAATTAGGACCGTCTGTTGCATCTGGACACGGTTAGGAGTTTGAGTCAAAACTCACACTTCACTCCAACGGGGATATAAAGTCACAGCTTTTAGACTGCCGGCCACTTAAGCTTTAGTACCACAAAGAGCATGGCAATATTTACTGCCTAACATGACTGCGGGGGATAAAACCTGAAAAAGGAGAAGGGAGTGGGAGTGGGGCTGCTGTCCCAATAGAAGCATTTTTTCCATGTTGCAACACACCAGTTTAAGGGTTTGCAGTGACTGGAATAAACAGTGGGTTAAAGATGTTTGTTTGCGGGTTTTAGTTTTTTTTTTTTTTTTTTGGTCTAATAAATGAGGGTGTTGGTTGGATGCTGTTGAATTGTTGAACTGTGCATCTACCTTCAGCTTTTGTACAAACTTCCACCTATTAAACACCTTTGCACCTAAAATAAAGTCCTGGATACAATATTTTACTTGAAAAGATAAAATGCTCAAAAAATGTTGCTTCATAGATTTCTATTCTGTGGAATCAACTAAAAGTTTCCAAAAATCTCTGGGGCAGCTTTCTTCACTTGCTTTTGCAGTACAATGTAATGTAATATAATGAGAAATTACCATACGGCAGGAAATTACTGTCTTTTGTTATCATTGGAGACCTTCAGAGAGGAAAAACAGCATCTAATCAGAGCAGTCACAGAGCACATTCCTGAACATGACATGCACAGTTACTCAGCCTGAGGTCCGACCCCACCTGAGCCTGATGTCTGTCTCAACAGCACAATCCTGCTGGAATGAGAACCAATAACAGCCTATTACCACCCCCGACACACACGCACACACACACAGACAGTAAGCTTTACATCACTAAGATAGGACAAGTACAATAAAATCTCCGGATATGAAAAGCTCCCGAGGCGGCGATGCACAGCTAAAGTAAAGAATTCTCCCTTTGTGTATGCGTGTGTTCACATGTACATAGTAGGCGCTTCTGGAGAAGACATCTTAAAAGAAAAAAGATGCCATAAATCTCTTCAGCTCCAGTTGTTCTGAGAAATTTGAGATTTTTTTTTTTTTTTTCAGGGAGTTGGGCGAGGGGTGAAACACAAGGCAGAGTTTAGTTTCTACAGCTGCAGCAAGTGAAAAATATATTTATTTCAGCAGCGTATTATACTGTTTCAAAGAGTTTTAAGACAAAACATAACAGATATATTACATCTACTGTATGGAATACAGTCCAGCATATACATTACCATTTAAACCTGTATCTGAAGGATAAACACAAAGAAGCCTATAATTGTCGAGTGGAAGGGGAAAAAAAATTAATCTGAACAGTGTGGTATGGAAATGCACAGATCTCCCTAAAATAAACTCATTGTAGAAACACCTTTCTCTACAGTTACAGCTGTAAGTCTTTGACTATTCCTTTACCAGCTTTGTTCATCTAGAGCCTGAAATGTTTGCCCCATTCTTTTTCTCAAAATAGCTCAAACTCAGTCAGATTGTATGGAGAACATCTGTAAGCATACATTTTGAAGTCTTCCCATAGATTCGCAACTGGATTCAGGTCTGGGCTTTGACTGAACCATTTTATCAGATGAATATGCTTTGATCTAAACCATTCCTTTGTAACACTACAGCTACAATATTTACTGTCCTCCTGTTGGAGGGCGAACCTCATCTGCAGTTCAGATCTTTAGTAGCTTCAAAGTTTTCTTCTGTTATTGCTCTGCTTTTATGCATCTTCTTCCATCTTAGTGTGGTGCGTTCACTGATCAGAAAAGGGTAGGATTAGTAAAGTTTTCAAACTACCAGTCATGGCATTCTTTTTTTAAAAAAAATTCACCAATTAGTGCAAACAAAACAAATTATAAAGTAGCAAACAAAGGTATTGATCTACAAAATAACCAATTAGATAAGCAAAGAGAACAAACAACTGAAAAAAACAACAAAAAAAGAAATACAAATGAAAATGGATACATTTAAGACAAAACACAGAACATAACCAAGTGGTGTCACAAATAAAATGGAGTTGTTTAACACATTTGGGTTAAGATACTTTTTTTTCCCTTTTCTTCTTGGCAGTTATTTTCTAATTATAATTATTCTTTCTTTTTTTGGCATGGCATTCATTTTAAATGTTATGATTTTATTGCTATGCACTTTGGTCTCCTTATTTGGATGTTTTAAAGTGCTTTATAAATCAATCAATGAAATGAAATAAAATGAAATGGCTGATCAAGCTGAAAATTCTGCCCACTACCTGATTTCTTCCCACTCCCATCATTTCAATGTTTTTACTTTGTCTTAAAGTAACTGCTTCAGATGTTAAAGCTACACTGTGTAACTTTTATAAAAACTTTAAAAATATATATTTTTCTACATATTTGTTGAAACTGTCACTATCTCGAGACAGAATGTTATGAGACAGATAATTTGTGAAAAAAAAAATCGAGTTCCTCTGCCTTCTCTCAGTGCTCCCAGTGCTATCTAGAAAAAAACAATCAGAACCAGGAGGTGGGTCTTAGCCCTGTCAATCACTGTGCCTGTATAGCAATATTATATTACCATACATAAGTAGTTCTATTTTTAATTGAAATTTAATTTACACAGATTAAACTCAACGTCACTGTGGAGTTACAGGCACTAACAGCATTGTGGTAATTTTGTGGAAATTACAGGCTCTTGTAAAAATGTTCCATGAAACTATGTTAAGTTAATAAAGTGCAAACTGAGTTTAAAGTTGCTCAAGATGTTCTGAAATCATTAATGATGGTTATTCTTCAAAATACATTGAAATTTTCAGTGCATTGTATAAATTAGTTTTTAGTTTTTAAATTTTTTTGGGGATTTTTTCCTCCTCATTTAACAAAAAAATTTTGCAGTTCAGATGTCAGAAACACTGTTTTGTATTGATGGCAGAAGAAAATCATAGAAAGAGAAAGTATCTCTAAATCTCTTTAATCAGTCACTCCAGGAAGTTGTGATGTTGCGATTGCAACTATTAATGCAAATTCACTCATCATTCGCAAATTTTGGGTGGAGTTGGAATTTTCAGCAATCAACTCAACTTTTCTGCAAATTTGACCAATTACCTTAACGTTTTCTGTATTTCATTCTTGTCTGACCAGTCACTTCAGCTTGGCTGAATTTTGACCAATCCCCTGAGCCTCCTTTTAACTGAACCTCCTGTTTCACAACATCTCTTGAAAGCATGTGACGTTAAATAGTAACTTTTTTTTTTTTTTTTTTTTTTTTTTTTAAAAAAAAACTATTTTGAGATGTGCTGTAGGATTTGTTTATACTGTTTATACAGTCATGGGTATATTTGATGCAGGGTAAACTTGGGACATGTCCACCACACTTCCCGCACTGTGGTAACGTGATTTTCCAAGCTGTCCTTAAACGCACCACAACCATACCTTCGCTGACTCATGTTACACCTGTGGATCTTATCATTGAGAGGAGACCTGCTGCTGAGCAGAGCTGCATGGCCTGCGTCATGTTCAGCAACTAGCCAGAGCCAAAAGGAAAAAAACTGCAGAGTTTTTCCCCCAAACAAACTGTATAAACTGAGTGATGCTGCTGCATACAGATAATGTTATCTAAATGATGAATAGTTAATCCATGCCAGTATATAATTTTAAGCTTACAAAAATACTAATGTTGTTGTTACCTATTTTACATCCCTTGCTGGTTAGTTAATTCCAGGAATAAACCCAGCTCTCTTTAATTTCTGTACAGAAGTTGTGCTCACTGTTGCTTTCCAGCATATTTAAAAGAAATCTTTATTGTCACAATAGAAAGAGCAAAGAATCAGGGAGGAAACTTTAGACCAGAGGTCAGCAGCAGGAAGACGATGCAGTGTCTTCTCAGGTAAGGAGGGATTACAACTTGATGAGAAAAAGAGAAGGAAAGGGAAGGTTATGTGCAGCAATTTCAGTTTTTTTTGTAAGACCATGTATGCCAAAAATAAAGCTTAAAAAAATTTGACCACAACTTTTTGAAAAAGGTGCTGCAAAATCAATAATTTTAGGCTGCAACAATCACAAAAAAACACATTGCAACATCCTGGAGGGACCTCTGGAGTTTCTTCTCCTCACATTGGTGTATTTTTAAGCATCTATGCTGAGAAAACAACAGGAAGTAGAACTGCTATGATTGCACATTAGACTTTACCTCCTTTCACATATCACTTATCCCTTTATGCATTTCCTTTGGATGTGTTAGTGTATTACAGATAAAAAAAGCTTTTTCATGATGAATGTATGGCCAATTGTTAGCACTTGAATCATGACAGAAGGTGCAGTGACATCTGAATTTACAACATCTGAAGCTTTTCTCTTTTTTAGGGGGTGGTTATCATCTTGCCTTAAAACAATGCCTTTTCTTTTTAAAAACTTCAACTTTGATTTCTTTGTTGTTGAAAACCTTGCTCTTACAACACCCTCTTGAGCAATCAATAAAAAAAACATATTTCTGTTATCATCCCACCTGTATTTCATGACTTTTTGGAACGTTATAGATGTTGGACAATGCTTCATTCTAACTGCCCCTATGCTCTTTTTTGGATGACAGCAATCTTACTGAATCACTCCACTGTCATGCACAAAATTATTTGCAAGTAGAGACACATCTGGAGCCCGCATCTGCACCACTGTCATGTTTTAGAAATGCAGAAAACCAAAAAAACAAGTCAACAGCAGCTCTGGTACTACAGATATATTGTTAACCTTACTGAAAGGTTGTCAGAACATTCCATAGCTACAGCTCATATAAGCACTTTGACACGTTTGCTCTGCCTTGCAGAAGTATTCATAGCCCTTAACAGTTCAACATTTCAGCCTCAGAGGTTTGTTGGAGAATGTCAGTGCACCAGACAGGTCAAGAATAAAGTTGTGGGAAAGTTTAAAGCTGGGTTAGGTTATAAAACAATATCTCAAGCTTTGAACAGCTAACAGAATACTCTCCAGTCTGTGGTTTGAGAATGGATAGAGAATGGCACAACTCGAAACCTACCGAGACATTTGTGTTGGCCTAAACTGACAGGCCCAGAGGTAAAACAGAGCATTACAAAAGAAGCAGCCAAAAAGTCCTTGGTAACTTTGGAGGAGCTGCAGAAAAGATCCACAGTTCAGGTGGGTGAACCTGTTCATATGACAGCTATTAAGTCATGCAGCCCACAAATCTGGTCTTTACAGAAAAGTGAGAAGAAAACAAGGAATTGTTAAAAGAATCACATAAAATGTCATTTAGGTGGTTTACCACCAGCAATGCAGGGGATGCAGCAAACATGTGGAAGAAGGTGCTCTCTTCAGATGAAACCAAAACTCAACTTTTCAGTTAAGATGCTAAGTGTTGTAAGAGGTGGAAAACTAATTCTGCACATTACCCTGAGCACACCATCACCAAGGAGAACATAGTGGTGGCACCATCATGCTGTGGGAAGTTTTTGTTTTTCAACAACAGGGACAGGGAAGTTGATCAGAGCTGAGCACCAGGTAAGTCTGGAAGAAACCTCGCTGCAAAAGACTGGGGCAGAGGCTCAGCTTCCAGTAGGACAACAAAGGTCCAATGGGTTGAAGGGCCTAGTCAAAGTCCTTACCAAAATCCAAATGACAATCTGTGGCAGGACCTGGAAATTGATTTCTCTCCACCCAACTAAGCTTGAGATATTTTACAAAGAAGCATGGTCAGCAATATCAGTGTCTAGACATCTAAAAGATGGTAAAGCTTTAATCACAGCAAAATGTGCTGTTACAAAGGGTTGATCCCGGCGGGCTAAACACAAATGCACATCACATTTTTCTGATTTTTGTGTGCAAATAAATTATTTTTCATCTACTTCACAATGATGTGCTAATTTCTGTTTGTGATCATTTTACAAAACAGTATCCTGCTTTCAAACCAGCAAATGTAAAAAGAAAGACAACTTAGATATTAAAGCTTTAGGTGATAATGCCATTTCATCTGTCAAAGATGAGCTGGAATGACAGATACAACGCAGGAGTAAATTCAACTATAATTGTTGTGCAAGGTCCATGGATCTTGTAAAGAATCGCAAATGTTTATTGCAAAATTGTTGGTTTGAATCTTGATTTGAAGCAACAGTTCCATACTTTTTATGGAGTGGAATGTTGCATTTGTTCTCTACTTTTGCATTCAGATAAATTTATGATTTAGGAAATGACACGACTTCCTCCTGCTGCTCTGGCATGTGGCTTCCAGCAAAAACAGCATTCTTGGAGAGTTGCTGATACCACTAACTTGCCTTAAAGTTAGATTTGTTTAAATCAGCAAAACTGAGAAATCAGAAGTTTTTTTTTATCATATTGTAAACTGTATTTCAGCCTGGAAAAAAGACGAACCCAAATATGTCAAACCTTTGTGGTCATTTAGGAAGACTCTGATAAGCCTCATAGTCGCTCTGCAGTGACCACTGATGTGTGTTTGTGTATATTTAGGGATCTGCTTCCTCACTTCACAACCTTCAAGCTGTTGCTGTTTCCTGGTTTTGTGAAGAGTGGGTGCCTCTGTGACTGAACCACACAATCCGGCTACCTTTTTTGAATAGAAGATCACTACTTCAACAGGTATTTGGATCTTCTTTAGTTCTAGTTAAACTTCAAAGGTGCTTTTAAAAGCTTTCAATGGTGACTTATATTTAATGTGAATAGGTTGAATTTCAGTGGATCAGTGCAAGAGCGTGAGTGACCTCGCTGAGTAATTTGTAGATTACGTTTATTTTAACCATAAAAGATCTTTGACAGTCCACCAAACATGTGTGCCAGTTTAAAGATATGTCAGATGTTTTACATATATTTTTCTATTAAAAAAAATCAAATTTTTAATTTTGTAGTTTGCATCTTGTTCTCTAGGAGATCATAATCTGTGACAAAGCTGAAGCTGAATTTATACCTTTTGCTCAAACAACATCAAAGAGGGCCAGAAGACCATTTTGAGTCTTCAGTTTTAGCTTCAACTATTATTCTCCATTCTTTGGACTTTTTTCTAATCTAGCTATGATGGTAAAAGCCTGTATACGTCAAATAATAGACAATAGATATGATAATCCCAGTGTGTTTCTTTTCTTTTCAGAAAATCGAGTTTTGGTGCATCAACACTGACATGCTGAGGTCGCTTGTGACAAACAGAGGGGTCAGTGTTGTACAAGTTCCCCCTGAAGATGAACTTTTACTTCAGTATATATAGATTACAACTGAATTTCATGTTCATAGTTCAACGTCAAAAAATCCAGAATAAATCTGTTGTACACAACTCATCTCCATTTATATTTTCTAAGTCAGTATCACCTGTAGCTGGAGAACATGAAGTTATCAACAGCAATAGCCCAGCTGATGGACATCTCCAGAACGTTTTCACAGCTAAACAGAATCACCAGGCCAGGTGTAAAAGCATTGTTTCCCTTATTTTTCAGAAGTATGCACTACTTTGTGTTAGGCTATCAAATGAAATTACAATACATTACAATAAAGTTTGTGGTTGTGCCTTGAGAAAATGTTGCAAAATCTCATGAAGTTTAAAAACTTTTCCAAGGCATTGTGTTTGTTGTGTTTGTATGACATAATTGTATTTGTTCTTTCTTATATTCTCCTTTTGGGTATCTCAAAAAATACCAAAATTATTAAATGTAGAGCAAAAATGTAAAATGTCTTAACTTGTAGTCTTAGGAGTAAAAGTGTGCTGATTTTACACACTTTTACACCACAGCGTTCTGGAGCAGTGTGTTCTTGAGTGATGCATTCTGTTTTTGTCTCAGTGAGGAAGTTACACAGCTGCTGAGGTCAGCAGATACAGAGGCCGAGGGAGAGAGCAGGTCGTTGTCATGGGGCCCAGTTAAACAATGGGGTGACGATGGTTAAGAGGGGATGATGTTATGCTGTAGAGACCCTTCAGGAGAGCTCACTTCTACTATACACACACATAAACACACAATGATGAACAATGTACCTTCTTAATAAGGAGGCAGAGTGGATGAATTCTCACCTGACAGAAAACTAAACTCACCCGGTGCTGCTCACTCAGTCTAACTCAGGGTCTTTGTTGGGAAGATGCACAAATCACACCACATGCTCACACTCAGCTGACACTCCTCTCACTTTCCATCACTTTCATAACAACATTTATAATCATCTACATGACAATCTGTGCAAGGCTCAATAGTGCAGTTCTAGGGCAACAGAGGTGAAGGGAAGCGGTGCATGCTGGGATTGCAGCCTGCTGAGAGAGGGGCATTCTGGGAGGCGGTGTCCTGCGGGCAGGGCCTCAGGGGGATGCAGTATGGTTAATGGCCCTTTCATGGCCGACCCACAAAGCCTTTTGTCCCTGGTTAATTCATCCTGCCCAGCATGGATAGATTGGGAGGGTGGTGGTGATGGTGGGGGGGGTATGGAGTTTTTTTTTTTTTTTTTTTTTTTTTTTTTTTTTTTTTTTTTTTTTTAAATCAGAGTGGGGAGTCCCCATTTTTTCACTCCTCTATACACTCCTCATCCTGGTACAAGGTGGCGCTAGTGTGAAAAAGCCAGCCCTGTTCAATAGCAACATCAAAACATTGGCAGAGTCTGTAGGGAGCTGGCAAACTGCAGCACAACAGTGGAAAAAAGCCACAATCAGTGAGGAAATATGTTGACCCTGAAATTTTTAGAAGATACTCATCAGCTGAAAATAGCTACAGAAACATAACTTCACACATGTACTATTCTGTTGAGACAGAAGTGGGATATTTTAAACCAAACAATGGGATCTGGTTTGTTTGGACATACTTCTTATAACTATTTAAGACTGGACACTTCTTAGTTGTACTCAAGACTTTTAAGCCAAATGAAGCTGTTCAAAAGAGAAACACTGAAAGTAAGACTTGGTTTCCACATTTGATTGCCATCTCTTTTCAAATGCATTTACATCAATAGTTAATTATACATGGACATGTTTTCATCTTTCACTTTTCAAGCAAAATTCACACTGTTTAGACAGAAGGCAACAATGTTTTTGTATGTATATGCAACAAAAAAAATTAGTAAGTCATCAGATGTCACTCGATCTCTTCCTCAGGATGATATGAAAAATTATTAAATAGTAAAATTATGCTTTATAATAATGCTAACATCAGTGACCTGCTTATGAGTTTAATTCATACTGGAGAACAAGTTTGTTTACTAAAAATAACTTTATCCTTTTAATTGCTTAGTAGTTAGCAGCTAATGCTAGCTGTTTGTTCTGTTGTTCTAAGACGTTCCCAGTTGGAAACACAACAAGAATGCTAATTAAAGTCGAAATTCTTACTGGGAAATTCACAGCCCCGTGTTTAGCATCCGATATGGCTGCTGTGCATATAAAACATCATGACATTTGCAGGCATAAAACATCATTAGCACCTCAAGCAGTTTACAGCTTGTTAAACCAGTGTCACACAGTACTGTACAATGGCTGTTTGTAAATAATATTTTCTTTTTGTGTTGGTGTTAAAATAACGAGAATTCAATTGTTGTATATAGGCTTTAATTGATATTAGCAGTTACCAACAGAATATTTCTGTTTTTCAAATTGCAATAAGAATACACTTAACTTAGGTCCAAACTCCAACTTCTAGGGCAAATCAAACACATCATTTCTATCAGTTATACTGCCCTGGTCTGTAGAAGAAAGATGAGTTTGTAGAAAAGTTAAGAAGTCCCTAGAATGTTTGACGGTTTACTGCTTATCAGCTTTGCTTTAGCTGATTTAGCTGTTTGAAACAACTCATCCTGAAAACTGGTCACATCCATGGGATATGACACTGTATTCGTATATATTACCCTTTCACAAGACACCATTGTGAGGACTGTCACTCTATTCCTAGCTGAACAACATCTATGTGACTTAATTGTTTCATTCCCCTTTATGCCTACCAAGAGAGGAGTAAATCAAATTTTGCATCAGGCTGTTACTTGTGCAGATGTATCAAGGATGGTACATTTCTATGCTTTCTGTCTAATAAAAAGTATTACAAGACAATGCTAATGCAACCATTTCTCATATACATTTGGAAAGAAAACATATTATGCATGTCAGTTGTTTTACCATTTGTTTTCAATGACCAATCATTTTTTTGCATATTTTTTTACAATATCCTGGCAGTGCCAACAGTGATAACTGATGTTCACAAATATCAACTGTGTGCCTAGTTTAATGAAAATGTCACAAGTGCTGATACACAGTTTATAACTAAGTTTTATTACACTTCATATGCACAGCAGCCATATTGGATACTGACCTCAGGGATGCTTGGCAACCCTCAACTCTCCCAGTTGGAATTCTGAATTCAGGTGGCATTCTTGTTGTATTTTCCACTGGGAATTAAGAAAATCTGACTTCTGATTCCAAATAGTATTCACCATAACTATTCAGGATAACATCTTCAGAGTATATACTACTTTAAAGTTAGACATCAGTCACTATAACCAATTTTTTGGGTTGCAAATCCATAATCCTACTGTATGATAGTGAAATAATCCAGTTGCTGGATTAGTCCATGTTTGAACCTGGGTACAAACATGGGTTAGCAAAATAACTCGAACAGGGTTGTTTTTATGAATAGCAGTTGTTAGCACTGTTACCTTTCAGCAAGAAAGTCCTAGATTGGAATCCAAGCTAGTGCCTTTCTGTTTGCATGTCTGCCTTGTGCTTGTGTGGTTTCCCACCAAAGGTCCAAAAACATGCATGTCAGATCAACTAGTCTCTCTAAACTGGAGTGTGTTTGTGTGCATGGTTTGCCCAGTAGTGGACTGGTGACCTGTCCAGGATGCAGTGGTGGTTCTTGCATGAAAGGTTCTGGTGCTCCCCACAACCAATGATCAAAATATAGGAAATCACCTTAATTCTTGGGGATATAATGCAGTCCTGAACAAAGCATGTTACACAGTCACTCTATTCGTAACATCAAGCAGAGGGCTCAAATTTATTATTGACATCACATACATAAAGACAATAGACAACTTCTTCAAGGTGCCACTGACAAGTAAGGGATTTTTTTTATCTGGGGGTTGTCCATCCCCTTTCTGATGCCACACTGGGCAACTGCTCACATGGCCCATTTCAAAAATCTCCATTCCCAGGATGCACCCTGTCTCTCGCCTATTGACCACTGGCGATAGGTACCAGCCCACCCTCCTGCCCGCCACCCTGCAAGGAATATCCAGGTACACAACACAGATGGATGGATCGGTTATTTTTAACCAAGCAGTTTTTAGAACTCAAACCTCTGAATGTGTCAACACACATCTGATCAAGGGCAACAAGTGGTTGGTCATGGTGGGAGTTCCTGCATTCTACCCACCAACATGCCCCCCCCCACAATCAAAGGCCCGTGATCTAGGAATACCCAGTTATTAATGAACTGGACCCCTCATTTAAAGTGTGCTGACTGAAGTGTGGAAGAGATCTCCAGTGTGAGCACAGAGGGAGGGGGGTTCAGGCTGTGATCACTGTGCTGTGAGTGGTCCAGACCACAACAACACAACACCAGGACTGCACAGTACACAGCTGCGCCTGAGGACCTGCAGGCCTCAATGGAAGGGGGTCAATACAAACTCGGAGGGGATCATGGAATACCAAATCAAGGGGGGAACAGAGGGGGAGAAGGGGGATGGGGGCGCACTTTTTCCATCCAGAACTTACTTAAACACAAATTCTTTATTATTATTATTATTATTATTTTTTTTTTTTTTTTAAAGTTTTATATTTCTATAAATATATACAAGACTCTCAAGGTTCCAGTTCCAGGCACACTGTCTCTTGAAAGCCCTAACGTATGGGGAAACTGGTGGAAAATCGACAGTGCAGTACCCAACTCAGGGATTTTTTTTTTTTTTCTTTTTTTTTTTTTTTTTTTGGAACCAGTCCCCATTGTTCAGATCCCTCCTCCTTGCTTGGGAAGTGGGAGGATCCGAAAAGGCGTTCCAAAAGGGAGGAATTGTTTGAGAGCTCAGTCATCCAAAAACGGCCTTTCAATGTGAGAACTTGGGGAGCCGAAGGAAGAAAATGTCGGTGGCATCGCAGTAAATTACTAAAGCAGCTAAGCTTTGGAAAGGGAGGAAAAAGAATAGTGAAAAGTATCTTTTTTTATTTTTTTTATTATTATTATTTTGAGGAAGAACTACAACTCAGAGGAGAAGCCAGGAGAAGGATCGTGAGAACCGCAAAGTTGCAACCAGATTTGGTGAGTTTATGCCTTCATGCGGTCCGTGCTGTTGTGGCGCTGCGCTGCCTGGGAACATCAATTACTAATCTATCAATAAATTCATCTACTTTAACGCGTGTTCTCACTTGTTATAGTGATTTAATGGACGCTTTGCTTCAATATTCACCGAGAAACTTTTACAGCTTTCAAGATCACAAAGTATATGCTCTGATAGCCGCATTTGTTTTGTTTTGCTCTTGTAAGAAAATCACGTAAACCTTTCCCAAACGGTCTTTAATAACAATGTTGGTGTTTGGATCTTCGTGTACGATGTGTTCCTTGGTGTCAGATTTGCTTATTATAAGTGGAATTAACTTTGTTGTTGGGCTTAGCTTGTTGATTGAACGATAAGCCTGCGCTTGTGTTATCCAAACTTTTCCTCTCAACTCCTGCGATGTATTACAGCACATTACATGTTAAAGCAGAGCTATGATCGCAGGGTGACACGTTGCAGACTCTAGTCGATGTGTTTTTAACACGCATTAGTGCCTTTTTGGTTGGGAAATGTTTGCAGGGTTTGCAGGCCGCAGCCTATAGTCGTTCCCATAGGGTAAGGGAAAACAAGACATGGGGAGCTGAGCCGCCTTTACCCCCATGATATCCAGAGGGAGCAGACTGAAGGGGTGCTGAGTGTGAAGACGCTCGGTTGTTATGTCTTCCTGTCGTAGAAAGCACAGAAAATGAATGACAGGGTTGCAAGAAGTTAGAAAAAGGTAACATTTTATAGAATGTAACTCTTTTCAAGGTCTGGATAAGCATGCAAAAGGAAAAAAATATATTTGTATTTCTAAATTTTTCTCTCTATCCCACTGTCTATAATTTGTACCTATTTATTTTTCCATCCATCTATCAATCATTCATTCCGCGTCCTGATTTCATCCATCCATCTATCTGTCTTTGCATCCTTACAGTTAGCTTTTCAACTACTTTGTCCAGGTTCCATATTTAAATCCTAACCATTTGAGAAGTTTCCCCCATTATTCTAAAGTGAGCTATTGTATTTATATTTAAAAATGGGCTATAATAGTATTGACAGTGATAAATTTGAGTTTTGACATGAGAAATGTGTAGGAAGTATTTTTATCTACCTAGAAATCTTGCATACCTTTTTAAAAGCTGCACTTATAGTGTTCATTCTGCTGAAACTGCATACCTAAAACCAGGGAATTCTCAACAGTTTGGTTTCTGTCAATTGGTACCAGTCAGTGTTGCTGCCCATATAACAAAACAAGCCCACCTGAATACACTCCCCTCACCCTAAAGTCCTGGTGTCAGAATGACCCCGTTCTAATAAACTTACAGCTGCTGGAACTGCCTTGCTGGAATGTAGGTGCTGTCAGGAGAGTCTGTCCTGATACCATCCTCTCATTCAGGTCTGATTTAATGAGAAAAATGTTTCAGTCCTCCAGGCTGCTAATGAGTATTGGCTGGGAAGAGCAGGAGGTGGAGAAGGCCTGCTGGAACAGCCGCAGGGGCTCAAGTTTCCAACCCCAGGTGTCGTTTTGTGATTTGGATTACATTTAGCCTCCGCCGCCTCTTTACATGGAGGGGGACCTCTGTAATTCAGTGATGGACATGGCATCGGACAAGAGGGCCCGATTGTTCCCGCTGAATCAGTGTCACTTGGATTAAAAGTCGAAACGAATGGCCTGGCCTCCCCCAATTAGGCGCCCGGCCTATAAGCGAATTAATTGGTCTCAGTAAAAAGAATGGAGCCTTGTTGTTCGCCCGTTGGGTCCTTGTTGTTTTTGCTGATCATCTTTGACAGGCGGGCGGATCAAAGTTGGAACTAAATGATTCCAGTCTGATTATCTGCCTGTTTTCTCACACTACTTCGGCCTTTTTGATTAAGTAGGAGTGCCATAAGCTTCTAATCAACTCCAGCGCTGTTGCACTTCCCAAGCCACTGTAAAGTAGATTTATTAGGATGATTTAAAGTTTTTTTTGGCTACTAAGGCAACATGTGAGTTTTGTTAACCAAGTTAGCAAATGTATGTCTTTTTTTCCAGTGGTTCCAACCATTTCAAGCAAAACTGTCAAATATATTCATAAATATATCCCCAATCCTAGGATTACATGCTTTTGCTCAACCTTTTCTGACCTAATCATGATATCGGGCTTAGAGAATCTGCTGATTCCCCCCACCCCACCGCCCTGGTAAAGGAAAGTTGTAGTTTGGCATTCTAGTGAGGTTTTAGCCCAGAAGTCCCTATCATCTAGTCCAGACTGAATGATTGGAATCTAACTCTTTAAATCTAGTCCAGAAAATTAGTTGGTCTCATGGGTGTGCAACTTTTTTTAATCCTAAGAGCCTTTTAGGGACTTGTTCCAATATATTTTAAATTGAGCCACAAAATCTTTATGACCCTTAGAACACAAGACATCTTGTAGAGTTTCTAAAAATATATTACATAAAATGTAATTTTCTTGTGAAAATTACTAAATTAATTTTTTTTTTTTTTTTTTTTTTTTTTTTTTTTTTTTTTTTTTTTTTTTACACAACAGCTTTAATTTCCTTTTTTTGCTCAACTGCGTGTGCCACCCCGCAATGATGGTGCTCTGGGTGGCGAACCACATTGCCATATGTCACCAGGTTGACAGACTGCATAGCTTGCCAGCTGCAGTTTTAATACACCTTAATGGGATTCACAGGTGGCATTCCTTTAGTTTTGCAAATCTTTAGCTAAATGTCTCCTGCAATTGGCAGAGAAGGGTAGGAAGCCTTCTTTCAGCCAGCTGATCACCAGTGTTCGTTCAGCCACAGACTGGGGTACGTGTGATGTCATTCTGCTCTGGAAGTGCAAAAATTTGAGCAGTTTTCATAATGTAGCTGCCTGAAACCTTGGTTTACCTTGATACCAGGAACTGGCTCTCCTTTTAAATGGATAGTAATACATTGAAATCGTACAAATTAAGTCAGGAATGAATATGAGCAACACAATA
Source organism: Anableps anableps (assembly GCA_014839685.1). Lineage (NCBI taxonomy): Eukaryota > Metazoa > Chordata > Actinopteri > Cyprinodontiformes > Anablepidae > Anableps > Anableps anableps. The sequence goes on from CM026082.1 coordinate 15,563,235, forward strand.
GGAGGAGGATTTGTGAAGATTGTGATGGCTAGTTCACATCTTTTTCTGTTTTTCATGAAGATATGAGGTGAATTTTACCAACCCTTAGAGCCATGAAACTGAATTTCATTGATATTGACCATGAGTGGTGACAAAAGCTGCAAGTTTTCTACTATTTAATTTTTTTGCTGCTGAGGTAGTTTTCATCCGACTTACATGAGAAGAGTTTTCACACGTATCACGTAGTCTTTGAGTGAAGGAACCCATAAGCGATGCCTCACTAAAAGAAACAAGTGGATTTAACTTGTCTGGTGTGCTTCCACATCTGGATGTAAATCAAAGTCTGTAAAGTCTTTGTTTTAAGATTATTTTTCAGATAAGAATCAGCCGGCAGGACCAGAAGGTCTGCTGTTAGTGCTTGGATCACATGTTTGGCACACAGCAGTTCAGACTCCGGTGCTGGAAAGCGGCGTTGTTATTCCTAGTGGGTGTGACATTGGCATTAATTGACAAAAGAGGAAGAAAAAATTCCTTCCTGAGGGCGTACTTTCATCTTTCTGACAGCAAGTATGCTTATGCAGTCATAACAGCCTGCAGACAGAATCTGCGGGCCTTTTGCTGCAGATGTGTGCTTGCATTAGTCGTCCAATTAAAACCATTTCTTTACAATGGAATGTATCACTTGTTATTTTGATCCACAGCCGCTCTCACCTGTGTGGTTGTTTTGAGATTAGAGTATTAAAAGAAGGCTTTTTTGGGTGGGGGTTAGTTCTTTCTTAGTTCTTCTTAGTTAGTTCTTTCTTTCTAAATTGATGCATCTTTCACGAATGTAGCCATCACCAAATAAGGCTGCTTCATCCTCTGCTGATCACAATGTTGGCCTGTTGACATACGGTGCATTAGTCCCTGTGGCGCTGACAGATTGAAGGGTTGGGCCCCCAGAGAGAGTTCCTGTGTCCAGTTGGACATTGGATAACCCTAAGAGGGACACCTGGACTGGCAGGTGGCCGGGAGTCCTCTCCCTCCTTCCCTCTGGGGCTGCATACCTCTCTTCTCTTGATCCTTACTGCCAGCCAGGGCCACAGAGGGGGCGACAGAGGAATGTAATGTGAAGGAGAAAGTTTGAACAGAGTTTGAGAGGACTGTAGTCAAAATGACTTTCTAAGATGGTGGGAGAATGAAGGGTATCTTATCAAAGGAGCTTAAGAATCAAGTACTTTCAGATTGTTAAACTGTGAGTTGTCTGAAAGGTTTCCAGCATTTCCTATTCCAGCATATTGTGGAACAGATAGAAGAGGACTCTTCTGAGCATTCTTGCTTTAAAATGTTCAGCTTCCTGTTATCTGATTAAATATCACCCCGTTAAAAAAAAGTAGCAGCATAAATGAACAGCCGACATTCTTTTGTAAAAAAAAAATTGTTTACTTTCTAAAGTCTTATTGAGCAGTTTTGTGCTTCCTGGCTTCTTTTTTTAAACATCCCACTGGTACTGAAAATAGTTAATTGAGACTTCTTTCCTTAGTAAAAACTTCCACACCCAATAATGCTCTTTTTTAATAAGGCACGTTATGTGTGGTATCAAATGAATGGTAGTCATCAAAAAGATCAGGACTTTTTGTTATGGACTGGCCAATCACCAATCAGGACTGGCCACAAGTAAAATTGTCAGATTCTGGTCCCCATCTCATTCTTCTGTGCATTTTTAGAGTGATTTTAGTTTTTTTTTTTTTTTTTTTTTTGTATGCTAAATAACTTCAGATTATTCACAAGTCTAGTCTTAAAGGAAGGGAACTGCTAACTCTACAGGTAATACACACTTGGTAAAGGGAAATGCGTTAAGCACACTAGTTGTACTAACTGCTTATATAAAATGCTAAAAAAACTGTTTAAAATGTGAAGTCTCTAAGTAAGTCATGGTGGATTGTGGATCATATTGGATTAGGAAGTTGTTTCTAACAGTTCCTAAATGTTGGAACTGTTAGAAACATTTACTGTAAGTTAATGTAAGGATCTACCAACTTTCCAGGGAATACACACAGAAAATGTTTACAGTTAGTAATGCCAATCATGCTGGTCATGCTAATATTGAAACAGTTTAAAAAGTGATCTGTAACAATATTGTCTTTGTTTTTAAAATTACAGAAAAATCCAGTTTAACTGCAGGGCTGTGTAACATTGAGTGCTCTCTCTCAAACACAGTGTGATGTCACCTCTTTTCTAGGTATAAATACTTTTTGGTTGTTTACAATGGCCTGATTAAGGATCTTGTATATTTGCAATAAATTAATACAACAATTTGACCCATAATAGTATATTAATCTGTTCCTCTCAAACATTAGGTTAAGGACTGTTTTAATTTATTTAGAGTGGTTGTTGCATATCTTGTGATATAGTGCACTTGTACATTTTGAGATATACCAAAAGAAAATGAAGAGCTAGAGAGGTATGATCTGTTTTGAAAATGGGCATATGAGGAATGCTGTAGCTCCTTTATTGGGGTTTAATTTATAAATACCTCTGTCTCATAATTTCCTGTGAAGCACAGAGAGGCAGCTCTGCAGGTTCAGGCTACTTTTTGAGAAATCAGTGGTTTACTTTCTTATAGAATATCATAGTTGGGATAGTTTTCAGTTTTAGAATAAATAAGAAAAGAACATTTTGTTGTTTATTTCTAGCTTTAAAGCAAAATCTGAATCAACTCACACACAGCCATTCAGAGCTTTACAAAATTGTATTTGGAAATCGGCTATAAAATCTCTGATTGGTGCGTCTTAAATCCCACTTGAATTAACATCTTAATGGCGATTATTCTGAACCTTTAAAGTCAGTTAACTTCATTAGTTCCACTACTTAAAGCAAAACTTAAGGCACTCTTGATTGGATAATGAAGTTATTCCAGCCTTACTCTAGGCTCGCTCTACAGACAAACAGGCAAACACACAGGTTTCGAGTGCTGCGTTTGCATCGTTAGATCATTGATCAACTCCAGACTCCACTAAGAAAGCTCTCTCTGTGTGTAGACAAATAATTCAGTGTGTGCAAAGCAGATATTTGGACAAAGATTAGGGGGGCGTTATTACGAGCCAAAAGCAACCCAGACGCTCTAATAGCTCATTTGCACACAGGCTCAAGGTTTGCACTCACACTTTAAGTCTCGCAATTGCATGTATTTGGGGAAATTTCTCTCATTTTTAGCTTGTCTGACAACAAGCGGTCCTGCAGAAATATTAACTGCACATCGTTTTCCTTTCTACAGAAACAATAAAAATCATCAAAAAGACATGTAAGGGGGAATTTTGTTCATGTTCCAGGTCTTTAACCAGTAATCAGATTTATTGTGTTTCAAGAAAACTCATCATTGAAGAATGTCAGACTGGCAGGAGAAGACATGATTCAACAGAATAAATCGCTGGGCACCAGATCACTTACTTATTGGGCCCCTGAGGTTATCAGAGCTGGAATTTTCCATCGACAGAGCGGCTCCGTCTGCTTGTAAAAAACTGCATCGGTTACAGTTTCAGTTTCTGATATTTCTAGAGGAGGATCGTGGACGGGTCTGAGTGTTGGGACGAATGGTAGCTCTGCAGCATGTTACAAACCCAGCTCCTGAAACTTGGGACTCTTTCTTTTTTTTCCCTCCAGCTGTTTGTCCTCTCCAGTAAACCATTTCAGACCCACCAGCTCTCACTTCAAAACCAGCAGCCAAGCTCAGCTGCATCATGTCAGACATAGCTGATGCCCCATGGCCTTTCCTTCAGTTTTCTGAAGGAAAGGCCATGGGGCCTTGTATCTGTATCTGTTGTGGCTATAACTTTCTCCTTCAGTGGTTTCATACAGCTACACAGACTGTCTTTGCCTTATCGCTCCTTCCTGATGCCTCCCCATATCTGTTTTTCACATTTTTCACCCGCTCTGCTTTTCTCTTCTTTCCCCTCATCTCCCACTGAGAGTTTTAGGGCCAGGCGAACTCCCCCCCACCCCTGTCTTCTTTGGGTTCCTGGTGAATAATGGGGAGAAATTGCTCTTGATTTATAATTGGTTCCATTCACTCTGATGCATGAGCTGCCAAAAGAGTTTGGGGGCCCCTTTACCCCATCCAATACCCACGCTCCCTCCCTCCTGATGTTGCAGGAACACACAGAGAGCAGGCTGCGTGTACAGTATATGCAGCTATGAAAGTCCACATTGACCTGGAGTATTTTATCTCTCTGGTTCAGGGATAAGTGGTAGCCTGTGTGTTCACCTGTTGACATTTGGTGTTGGAAAAGCTTCCTTAGGTCTGCATGTTTATGTGCCTCTGTGAGTATACTTTTACCATGTAATAACGCGATTGCTTCTTCATGTGTCACAGAATGGTTGTGGTTGAATGAAAGATGTGACTGTTTGGGGTGTCGCGACCCATCCAGCTCATTAGATGAGAAGATGTTCAATTTTTGGGTTTATGAGAGCAAGACGATACTAGTGTTTAGCAATAGTTTTGGGAAACCTTTTTTTTTTTTGTGTGTGTGTTTCACAAATAGAATAAAATATTTCAAAACCTGTATCTCTAATCAGTGTCAGCTTTTGGTCCAGGTTTGTGGTCCTAATGCCAAAAATTTGCACCAAAATTGCTCTTTCTTTGTGTCTTTACAAGTAAAGGTTTGGTAACTCTCTCAAATGTGTTTTTTTTTTAAAGAGTATGGAAAAAATTATTCAGTCTAAAGCAAAAGGCACATCAGTAACTCCACGATGTGTCTTCAGTTTTCATTCCTGAATTAGCGCATTAGGCTACATTCACACTGCAACCTGAAGTGACCCAAATCTGATCCAAATCAGATTCTTTTTTTGCCCTAATGCAACCTGTATCTGATCTTTTCATGACAGCCTGAACAACACAGATCTGATTTTTACAAATGCGACCCAGACCACTTGGATATGTGGTCCTAAATCCGATACGTATCTGATCTTTTCAAATGTGACCTGTCCCTGTACGACCAAGTCGCATTCATCCGACCTGTACGTCGTGGATACTCGACAAGCGTCACTATTCTGCGTCCTGATACGCGGAAACAGGATGAAAAACAACAACCATGGCGGACGATAATGTGTAGAGCAGTCAATGGAAAGATTTGTTAATGTGCTGGTTCCGGTTGGACAACAACTTTAAAATCGCAAGGTATGCTCCACCATTACCATCCATGTTTACTTCCACAAACTCTGAGCATACTTGCTAACGTGTGACGTTATTGCATCCTCTACTACACATGCAAGACACTTTCAGGTTGTTTGCAGTTCACACAGGAGATCACATACAAGTCTAATATATTTGGAACTGTGAACAACCACAAGAAAAAAATTGGATTACACAAAAAATCAGAATTGAGTATTAAGACCTGCAGTGTGAACGTAGCCTTAGACACATATTTGACACACAAAAAAATCATCTAAACGCCAGTCAGGATCAAATGCATTGCAGTCTCACACATATACAGTTGAAGCTCCACTGACTGTATGCAAAAAAAGCAACAGAAAACTTGTTCATGACCCATTAGATAGAGAGATCTTTTTTTTATCTAGTACTTGTGCACCTTCCCCTCCTATTGTCACCCTGGGCAACTGTCCATATAGCAACTGATTGATGGGACGTCTCTAGCTGAAGTCTGATGGGACAGAATGGATCTATTTGAGTAAAATCGATCTGCTGGAAAAATTTCATAAGAAAGGTGACTGCTTCTGAATATAACAGGTTAAAAGAAGAGGTGTCAGCAGCCAAACCAGACACAACCAGTTTGGTGTGCTTAATAAAATATATTAGGCACATATTTTTAAGAAGTTTTCAGTAGTCAGCAGTGCTCCTTATGGCTTTTCTTTTTTTCTTCCTTTTTTTTTTCTTTTTAGATATTTTAAATTTTCAAAGTTTAAAACAAGCAAACAAATAAGGCTCAGATGCATTAACAAAACATCAGTTTTTACAGATAAACATAATACAAAATGGTAGCAGAAGGAAGAGTCTTTAAGACTGGAGTCCAGTTAACTTAATCTGGCCTTAGCAAAGTGTTATAAAAAAGGATTCTAGATACTCAGAAAAGTGTCTTTAAAGCCTTTACGGAGTCTTTCCATTTGTATTATTGATATCGTGTTTGTTACCCAGAGTTGAAAAGATGGAGGAGTGAAAGACTTCATTCTCTCAGGATTAGTCTCTTGGCAACAATCAGTCCCAGTTCCTATGCCTGCTGCACTGTAGCAGGTATTGCCCTCAATGTTTGGGAGCATCCAAAAATCGTAAGTCCAGGTTCAGCCTGAAAGGGCTTTATATGTGCCTTAGGGTACCAGTCAAATATTTTAGACCAAAAGCCTGTTGAACTGCTTTGTTTTTTTAACTTTAAAATAAGAGTCTCAAATATACAACAAAGCTTAAACTTCATCAGAAAAGTCACATGGTGACAGACTTAACATTTTGCTTCGTAAAACAGACTTTACTTTGATTAGAAATATTTTTGTGTTTTGTATGTAATTTTTTACTCCCCTTGTAAGTGTGTGATTGTGCAACAATTAATTTTGCTCCTAGTTGGTAAAAAACTGTCATTCTGGCTATCACTTTCTTCATTGTTGTCTCTTTTTCTCTTTCAAACTGCTTCAATGCTTTCCTCCTTCTCCACTTCTTCACCTCCTCTCAGGTCTGGGTGGCCATGATGATCCTGTCCTGTTCCCATGGCCCCAGTGGGCATATTGGCATCACTATCCCAAGTCTAGGAATGTGGGTGGATGTGCTCACCATGGCATCATTATTAGCTCTGTGCGGTTAATTCGGCCTCGTTATCTAAATTATGCAAATGGAGCTGTGCCTAATTGATTAGAACACCGCCTTCCTCCACAACGCAGTCCTGTCCAGATCCCCATCCCTTAATCCTCTAGACGTTCTGTAGCTCGTTAGTGCCGGATTGGCTGCAGAGGTGGGAGTAAAGTATCGCTTGGATGGGCAAATAGCTTGTTAATACTTTGTAAAGCATAGGCATAAATGTGTGTGTGCGTCTTTAAGAGAGAGTATTTTGAAGGGGGTGCATTCTCAGCCTCATTAGGGACGCTTTTGATGTGTAATTTTATGGCATGAGAACGGGGGTGTTTTGAGTGGGGTTGGATTTGGACTGATCCCCTCTCCACCTGTTGAGCAGTATTTTCTTGCCAAATTAGACTCCATAAGTCTAATCTGCCCAGGGAGAGCTCCAGGAGAATGAGATGACAGGGAATCGATTTAGGATTTGTTCCCTGACAAGTCTTTGCTTGTGTGGAGTTGAAAACAAGAGCAGGGATTGTCCACCTAGGCTTGCATTATCCACAGATACAGAAGCACCCAGCAGCATTTTGACTCTGAAGCAAAACGGATGATTTGTGAAAGAATTATGCGTGAAATTATGTATTAATTTTGATCTATTAAAGATTTTTTTTTTTTTTGCAACATAATAGATTAGTAATGCAAAAAAAGATATGTACACTGATAATATACTAATGCATTAAACTGATAATTAAGTAAACATATGTACTAACTGGCCATATGTTAATGTGCCCACCAGAGATGCACAGATTAGGATTATTGTCACCGATATAGATTTCTGTTTCATTGTCAGTCAGGTTGTTTATCAGAGGTAGACGTTATGAATCCAGCAGAAGAAATTGTAAGATGGTCTTTTAAGGCTCTACCTGTTTTTTATTAAGGGTGTCTTACTAATCTGAGTCAATCAAAGGAAAACTGGCTGATTATGATCACTTTCTGATTGAGTGGTACGTCTCTATAGGTGGCAGAAGTGATAGGATTCCTTGGGTCCAGGAAACTCTTAAAAACACGGAAAACTGTGTCTACATGGATTGTAACAAATAAAGAAATAATCTAATAATTCGAATAACACTCTGCTTATCAAATGTTAACTCTGTGTTATCCAACCTGTTTTCCAATCCAAATGTTAGAAATGGTCCATGTTGCTGGCAAATGCAACCCAAACATGCATTTCTTTAATCTTTTTCTGAACCTTCAGAGGCATATACACATACACTCTAAGAACTGAATACTAAAAATCAGTCCTTGCTTGATCTACTCCTGCAAGGTTGGGATATGGCTTTGACCCACCTTATTGAGTTAGGTATTTAACCCAAAAGGGTGTTGAAGAGAGGACTATCTAATGATAAGGGAACCAAATAATCAGTTAAAAAGAAAGACAGAATCTGGAATACAAAACAGGTATGTGAGTTGAAATATTAAAAATGTTATAGTTTCTTTTAAAATTTAAGTCTCCTTAAAATTATCAATTTAAATGAAAAAAAAAAACATAACCTCATATTGTAAAATAAAATAAGAATTCTATCAACAAACACTTCAATTTGGATCACAAAATCTATACTGAGCACAGACTATAAAAATAGCCAGTCCAAATTGACTTCATGATGAATTCTTTGGTTAAAGTTAGAATGTTAAACATAACTTGTCATAGCTAATTGGTAAGTAAAAGGATAATGTTATCTTAAGTGAACAAGCTTGTTATCTAGTGCCAACAAAAGCTATCAATAAAACCCACTGACATTTACATAATTATGCAGCTTCATTTTACCATCTTACCAATTCCTGAAACAGGGGTCTTTGAAAAAAAAAAAAAGAAGTGGCTCAATTTTTAAAGAATAAGCCTCGTGTTTTTCATGAGGTCACTTGCTGTGCCCTCAAAAATTATTGGCACCCCTGGTAAAGATGTTTATATCTTATTGCAGTAGCATAATCTTGAAAGCAAAAAAAAAAAAAAAAAAAAAAAAAACTTCTGAAAAATCCTAGTTTTAATTGCAGGGTACTTATTTTAATGTTTGAAAGCTAAATATGTTTAACTGTGAGAATCAAGGCTGGATGAGTCGTAACACCAGGCACAGTGAGTAGATGGTATGTAAGTAAAAGTAAGTAACAAAAAAACTCTCACCATTGGTTTCTTCAGCAGTGAGCTTAACCAACAATCCTTGTCTAAATCAATAAAGAGGGTATAGGGAGTTAAAAAGATAATGTAAAGGAGTTATCTTGGAGTATAGTACTTGTACTCCAACATTGTACAAGTACCAGAACTACTACAATACTCAAGGCCAAGTTTGTGGCTAGTAGCACAATTAGGAATTGTTGTTTATAATGCCAGCTTTCACAAATGATCTATGACATTTTTGATTGGACTAAAGGACACACCAAGATCAGTCCACAGTGATGTTTGTTCATAGGAACAAAATTTATTAAAATATAATTAAATGTTTGGTATGACAGAATCGTTAAATGAAATGTTTCCGCCACAGATTTGTTGAGAATGTGCTGATTGATGGAGAACTCAGGGGTCTTCTTGTTGTTTGTGTTGTACATCTATCTCCTGTTAATGAGGTTGACGGTAAACCAGGTTGGGTGCTGGTTTGTTAAGCTACCTCAGCACTTATCTCATCGCACGCCACTCGGCACAAATCCCAGGCAAGGACCGAGAGGCCAGCGACCAGATTGACAGAGTAAGGGGAAAATATGTTTGGACACACTCACAAACACTCCCTCTCATAGACGAGGTTCTGCTCTCTCCTCCCGCTCGCCTGCCAGTTGATGTCCTCTATATTAATTTGAGTTGCTGTTTGGCTTTCTCAGTCACCGCCCCCACTACCGCTGCTTTCATAAACCCCTTTTAACCATTTCACATCAATCGATAAAGGCAGTGACCACCCCCCGATCTTCCCTTCTGCCTCCACAAACTCTCCACTCTCTAACCTCTCTGCCATGCATCCCCCTCTTCTTCTCTCTTTGGTCATTGAGCAGGGCCCATCAGCTCTTCCCTCAGCCCTTCAGAGCAGCGTCTCCCTTTTCTCCAGGGGTCTTCGGGGTCTTTGTCCGTGCACCGGCTCACTGCTTTACAATGACTCTCCACTCTATTAAGGTGCGTTCTGCCTGTTAGCGTCGCCAGGGGCAACCGGCCTCCCGCATGGCAGCTATGCGGCTCGGCATTGTGGGCTTAGGGCTTGAGCAGGGCAGTTGAACCCCCGGCACTCCTCACACTTGACACCGCATGTGTTTATCTAAAGGGGGGGCTTTGTGGTGTTTGGAGAACCTCCAGAGTGAAATGGAGGGAGGGGGCATGGAGTGTAAAAAGACGTAAAACTGAAGGAAGGGGGGCAAATTTGGGGAGGTGATAAATATGCAACAGCTCAACTCCTCTGGAAATACTACCCTGCAAGCACTTCACCACCTCCCTCCCTCCTGCATGTCTTCTCCATGCCAGAAAGCAGATGGAATGTGAGAGCTCAGGGAGGAGGCTCCAGTCTGGTTTTATCCAATTAGCAGGGTTGTCAAAATGAATTTATCCACGGAGGCAGGGGGACAATGGGACTGGCAGTGGCCCGAGAGAACAGGGTCCCTCGGTGTCTTTACTTAGCACGCTCACAATGAACTTCTGTCAAGTGACTCTCCTGCACATCATCATAAAAGGCACTTGCATAGCTATGCTCATGATGCATGCCTGTGCACCACAAATGCCGCATCACATTCTCTTAGTTGTTCCTTTTTTTGGGTATGTCTCTCTGGGACATTACTCCAGCTAGTTATATCTCATAAGGTTACGCCACCTGTTTAAATGTTGGTGTTTTGAGGAGGGGCTTTTTTCTTGTGAAATCTTTGTACCTTGCTCAGTCTGAGTTTATGTTTTATCTCTAGAAACTTGAGACACCAGTCCTCACAAGAAGAATCAAGTTGTAGAAGGATAGACCAGAGTTTTAGAAGTGGGCTTATAGGTTTTCTACCTTGAATAGATAACTCTAATAATGTCTTCATTTAGTCTAAATGTGGATCAGTTGGATTTGGTGGACAGGCTAGCAGCTATTCCAAGTGTGGCCAAGACCAAAGCAGATGTTTTAACTCCAAAGATGAGATGATAGTCTATGCAAATGCTATTTTATGAATAGACTTGAGCCAATATAGGATTCTCAAGGTATGACTACCATCAGTCAAAACCCCACTTCTCAAGGTATTAACTCAAATAACTAAAATATTTACATTTTATATTGTCAAGTGCCTATTGCACAGAATATTTTCCCTGTCCTACTTAGAGTGTAATAAGCTTATGTCAGCAAGTAATTAGTTGGGCTGTTGGCTCAGGTAGCCAGACTATACTCAGACCTGCCTTTTGAAGCTTAACAACCATAGCTGTAAAAGACAGGTAGCTCCTGAGGTGAAGTCCACTGACGAGTGATCTTCAGACATCTCTACCTTGAGGTCTCTTGTGAATATCCTCTTCTCCGTTCTGTATTACCTTAGTAAGAACGATAGGTGGTGCTCCTTTTTTTACACCATGACTTTGTTTTTTTCAGGAGCAAAAACATTTCCAAAAAGCTGAACTTGACTTTCTTTAAAACAAGGAGAAAGTGTTGTAGCCTTCTTTCAGTAGGCTGAAAGAAGGCAGATGGTGGAAGCTGTGTCCCTCTGGTTCTTTCTGACATCTCTCTAAATTAATTAAAATTTTAGGAATGGTTTTAAAACCAGAAGATTTTATGGATGTTCTGAAACCAAAGTTTCTTACAATCTTGACAGACCTTAAAACCGGTAACCAGTCCATGCTATGAACCTTTAAACTAAAGTAATGCATTGGTTGGTTATTTACAAACAACCAGATTATTTACATGTACAATGATGGTAGGAGTACAGTACACAACCCATGATCTTCCCATGTGAAACAAACCGAGAATGGAACATGTAAAAAAAATTCTGGTCAGAGTAAGTACCTGAAAGAAAAGTATTCTATACTAGTGTAAAAATCATAGACAAGTTTTTACTTAAACTGCTTTAATGTTTTTGCTTTTTATACCATGTCACTTTTATACAAGTTATTCTGACCAGAAAAGCTTTACACGTTCTGTTCTCAGTACATACTTGACAGGGAAAATCATTGAGGACGCACTGCCTCTTACCTCCACAAACATTTGCTTCTTCATAAGTACCCACCAACTATGAGGGTGCCAGTGATTTGAAGGTTCATAAATAGTGTTGGTATAAACCTCTATGATGGTTTTGAGACAGTTGGTTTTAGGTTGGTAGAAGTCTGCTACACCAAACAACTGAACCACATTTAGCAAGCATTACCTCACCAGAGCTGGCTTCTAAAATAAAAACATTTTATTGGCAAAAATCTGAGTGTGCTCAATTCTCCTGACTAAATGGATACTTTCTATAATTCAAGGTTTTTATTTGACATGAAATAAGCTACCATCAAAATAAACTTAACTGCTCTTGATGAAGATCCATGACTTGTAATGTTAGGAATGTGTGTTCTTTCCATCATACTACTCTACAACAGTCAAAGCAGCTCTATGAGAAGTTGTAGTTGTGTTCTTGTTTAGTGTCGTCTTTCATGAATGTCTTTAGGCCTAAATGTTCTCTGTTCTTAAAACAGAAGACATATTCATAAATCAAATAGAAGCAGTCTGTTTTAGTTTCTCGATTCTAAGAAATTCCTTACTTTATCTCTTAATGTGGTTACAGAAATAGAAATGCCTTTTTCACTTCATACCTTTCTCCTTGAACTGGCTTATTTGGAAAGTTCAAACTGTTTTCTACCTGTGATATTAGACTGTATATTAGAAGTTTGTCATGCAGCACTGTTCCTTGTGTTGAGGCTAAAACAAAACAGTCACAGTATACAAATACAAGCTAGGCAGCTAATTTAGTGGAGCTGTCCGAGTGAATGCTCTGTGTTTTATCAGTCACCCTGATGCGTAGGAGGCTCTAGTTGCCTCTACATCTGTGACCTCTCTGGGAAGGATGGATGGAAAAACTTGGACATAGATGTCAGGCCAACTTTTCATCTTGAGGCAAAGCAAGCAAGACGACCCAGCTGACTAATGAATCAGACAGACGGGCTCAGAGGAACAGGGCTGCCTTTTAGGGACTGATGATATATGAGGGGCCTGCTCATACCACTGATGCATCAAAACGTTATCTTTGTCTCTGCTCATGTTGTCCTTGTGTCAATTTTGTATCAAACCGAACAGGTAAGAGGTTTCACAGCTTGGCAGCATAATCTGTTGTGTGTCCACTTGGCTGGTGGTTCAGTGTGGTTTACGGTTATTGACTCTCGCAGCTGTGACAGGTGCTCTATACACATGTACAGCCAGCTGTCCTGAGTTGTGTCCGTACTGCAAACAGCCACAGAAGCCACAGGCCTTGAGCTCTGCAACCTCCTGGATCCAAGCAGTTTGCTGTTTGTTTACAGAGTAAACCCGCTACTGATGGGCCTCTCTGTGGACAAGAGAGTGAATCAGAAGGAACAAATCTGTGAAGCTTTATCTAGAGGTTTTAGAATGCATCATAGTTTTTTCAGGTCATGGTGGCACTGTGTAGTTCTGTAAAATGACAATAACACAAGAACTCTTGGAGATAACCATCAAGATTTGAGAAAATTGAAAAAGACTTTGTCTAAATGCCTTTTTTTCTTTTTTTTAAATTAAGAGCTAAATATCAGCCAAAATAAAACCTAACCAATGGAATATAGTCATTTGGTATATAAAAGCAATTCACTATTAGCCGTACAAGCTAATAATGCTATTGTTGTGTTTTGTCCATAAATCACTTTAGTTATTCGTTTATTGATATGTAATTGGAAGTATGTTGTGTGTTTTAATGACTTATTATATTAACTGAGAACAAGCTAAAGGGTAGCTGTTATTAGCCATACAAGCTAATACATTTTGCTGTATTTTGCACATAAACCTATCTCTTTAGCTAGGTAGTAACTGTTGTTGAAGTGGTAGTATTAAGTGTGTTAATACTTTGAACAGTGTATTTGTGCAGTGTTGCTTTAACTGTTTAAACCATGTGCTTTTACTGATATTAGATTGGCATTACCAAGTGTCTTAATGATTAGATACGACGTTAACTGACCCATGCGTGCATGCAATTTTTATCCACCCAGTGGTCATGTCAGATTTTTGGCTTTGGTGTGGTACCCTTGTCATTGAAAGTTGGAAAACCAACTCGATGGATTGTCAAACAACTCTTGTAAGAAGTACAAAAAATTCACAATCCAAATCAACACACTATAAATTACATCAGAAGAAAAAAAGTAGTGGTAAAATTTACTCAAACTGAAAGCATGTGGGCTGCTTGTGAAGTCTGACTCACAGAATCTGCTTTGTGTAAAAGCCTGTCTATTAATTGCTCATTTCAGGAGTCCTTGCCTTCTAATTCTGCATTCAGCAGCATGCAAGTCCACTGTGATTGATTTCAAGAAATAAACACAAGATCACGTGGAGTTTTTTGCCTTTTACGCCAAAGGATTACAGTAAGGGTTAGGGATCTGTTTCTACTGGCCAGTTACTTGGGCACAGATTGCTGGTGCTATATTCAAACTGGTCAAGGGAAAAAAGCGTTATTTATTCCAATCCGTATTTAAAAAAAAAGCTGCTGAAAGTTACAGTAAATTGCAGCACATTGTGTTTTCATGCGAATGGCTCGCTGCTGCTGTTTTCATCTGAATTCATCATCTAAAGTTGTTTACTCATTGATTGTAAGTAGTTAAGTTTCTGCAGAGCAATGTGTGGTCTGGTTTAGCAGTTGCAGACATTGGCAGCTGTTTTTCCATTAGCCTCCTCCTTTGCTCATTTTCAATAAATGTGCCTGGCAGCGAAACTTTTTTTACTGCTCCCATTAGATGATGAAGGTGCGCTGTAAGACTTTCCACTAACTGTTTCTCCTGCTCTACCCCCGGTACAATACAAAGCCCATATATACATGTCTGTATTTGTGTGCGAGTGAGCGCCATTAATTGTTCCTCCTGCTATAATAGGATAAATGTGAAAGTTGTGTTCTGCTTCCACTATTACAGGACTGTTGAGCATGTTCAGTGGCATGCACCGTATGTTTGTAAAAGTAAGGGGGGAGAAGAGAAGTTCACTTTTGCAAGACCACCCTCCTCATCCTGACGGGAAGTTGTTAGTTTAACCTGACAGGAAAGAATTCAGGAAACTTGGCTAAGACGACAGGGGAGAGAAAAGCTCTCCTCTGTGCATTAGCTGTTCATATACTGGCTATTACTCTCCCAATATATTCTGTTCTGGGGTATAAAATAGCACTCCCCTAGCTTCAGCGCACTCATCACTGCTGGGATATACATTTCCCCAACCTCCATCCCCCTTCTCCTGTCCTCCCCCTCATTAGTTGCTCTTTGTCCCAGCTCCTGAATGCAGCCTATGTGTTTGCACCTTCTTCTCTGCTCTCCCTCCTTCCTCCTTCTAAGCCCCTCTACCTGTATCGGTTACACCTGAGCGGGAAGGAGGAGGGCTCGGGTTACGGCCCGCTGAATGAGGGCGCCCCTTTGATGAGTGCAGGCTGGAGTGCGGGTGCAGGCACAGAAAAGGGGCTGAGAGAAAAGAAAGGCTTTATTTGTGTCTGGAGTTTTGGCTGCTGAGGGTGCTACAGAGTGCAGCCGCCTCACCTGGGTTGTGTTAATGGCTGCTTGTTTTTGTTCGTGCGTATACAAGCTAGATCTGAGCTGACAGAGGGTTGCATGTATGAGTTCGGGACTGCCTTTTTAGGTGAATGTTGTATGTCTCCCAGTCAAATGGTGTGTTTTTTTTTGGTGCCGGTGTTAGTGTTTTTTGTTTGAGCCAGTCAGATTAACTGTGCTTATTCTGTTTGTTTTCACTGCACCAAGTATGTAAATGACCCTCTAATCATTATCTGTTGTGTTTTTCAGGGCACAGTGCATGGAAGATGTCTGGAAAGCAAGACTGGACTCCTTGGATGAAAAAGAGAAAAGGTCCTGTGTTTTGTGCTCTGGGCGCAGTACTGCTGTGCTGCCTGCAGAGCGGCGCTTCAACCATTTGTGAGTGTAAATAATTAGAATATCAACGGAAAGTTTATGTCAGTAATTTAAAACCAACACTCATTTGTTGCACAGAATGATTATAAGTCATAACTTCAACCATTTATTTATTCATTTCTATTCTTATGCCTTATGGTTAATTAAATTTGGTGAAATTTAATTACATTCAAAAGTTTCAATACTTTGCTTCAGTCCCTTCAAAGCTGATGCTTGTTTACTTTTATTTCTACCACACTTTCTCCTTCCACTCAGCTTTCCATTAACATGTTTGGATGCAACACTTAGTGGTTGTAGGCTATAACATGGCCATACATGGTTATACGCTATTAAAAGTCATCATCTTCATTACATTATTATTCTTTAGTTTTATTATTCTGACTAGGAATTCAGCACCAACACCTCTCCCTGCCCTTTCTGACCTCCTCTCACTGGATAGCACTCCATATAACCTCACTTTCCAAGTGCCCTGTACATTTAGTTTTTCTGAACACCTGGTGCAGGATCACTCCTGCCAAGAAGAAAAGTTTTCTGGCTTCAACACAGGGACTGAACTGTTTTATATGTCTGGCAGCAGCAGTTTGTTTGAAATAGATTTGAATAAGGGGGCAATTTAGATGGGGTTGAATAGCCACCATGGGCGAACTGAAAATGAAAAGAAGCTTTGTATAGAGAGCTGGAATCAGTTTCTCAATCAGCTGAATCAATGAAGATAGTTGATTGAATAATTTATTATTAACGGATTGTGTTTTATTAGTTGGTAGTACACCTGTTACAGCCTTCATAACAAATTTGATGTGGATCTTTTTTTTAAGTTTAATCATGCAGCCTGTGCTTTCTTGCATCTATGTAGACAGATGGACAGAGAGGTGGACAGCTTTTAATCGTCCATCCATCCAATTTAAAGCCTGACTACTGTTTTATACGTTCATTGTGTTCTTTTTGTGTTCATACTGAAAGTCAGAAGGGCCGAGACCATGACAGGAAAATGTGTGTGAATATTTGAAGTTCCTAATTAACCCATGAAGTTTCTGAGAATTGTCCTAAGATGTTCTGTCTTTCAACCTTATCTCAGCACTTATGTTTTTTCTTCTCTTCAGATGAGGTGCCGGTGTTCACTGAGGAGCCTGTGTCTGTGGTGCAGAAGCTGGGAGGCAGCGTCATGTTGCGCTGCAGAGCCCGACCCACCTCGGCCAGACTCAGCTGGTGTCTCAACGGTGAGCAGCTGTCGAACGGCGATCTGGGCGTGGTGCTGGGGCCAGGCAGCCTGCTCATCCCCGCTTTGACCAACCTGACTCTGGGCAGATACCAGTGTGTGGCCAGCACCGGCGCTGGAGCCCTGGCGAGCGTGCCTGCTAACGTCACCGCTGCCAGTGAGTAGCCACCCACACAAAGCCGTAACAAATAAACACACGGGCCTCTTTATGGTTTGTCAGAGTATCCAAAAGACTCCCTCAAGTTGATTTTCCTCGAGTAGAACAAAAACAGTGAGGAGGTGGTATTTGTTTGCTTAAAATCTTTATCAATACAACATTGCAAACTCTGTACTTTTCCAGTGGTTATAGCCAGTCCGAATCTCATCGCCCCTGAGGGCTAAAGCCATCTGAAGTTTTTATATTTACAGTGAAAATCTGATAAGAATTACAACTCTCGTGTGTGTAGTTGGACAAAACATCTGTTTTCATGCTGCATCATATTAATTTAATAGTTAAAATAAATGATTCCTCATGCTTTTAGTGCTTGACTGCACCAAGTATGCTCTCTTGTATTTGATATGCATCATGGGACTGAGAGAGGGCCTGAAACTGTGAAACATGAGCTTTAGGAATGGAGGGGACCCTGGGGCTGGGGGCCAGTCTGAGCAGGGGGAAAGAAGGGACCGGCGCTCACCATGGGAGCCCTCTACCTTCAGCAGTTCTTTTTTTGCTCCTCACAACTCCACATTCCACTCAGCGGAGCCCGACAGCAGGCCTGGTCAGAAATTACGGCCCCATTATCAGGAAGAGGGCTGGAGGGAGATAAGAAGTGTGTGTGTGTGTGTGTGTGTGTGTGTGTGTGTGTGTGTGTGTGTGTGTGTGTGTGTGTGTGGGAACGAGGGTTGACGGAGGATATGGGTTGAGGCAGGGCTGCTGTTAACAGTATTGTTTTACATGCACAGATGTGATTGATGTGTGAAGTTGCCTCAACTTGGGAAGCTTGGGGTGTTTTAGG
Organism: Anableps anableps; assembly: GCA_014839685.1. NCBI lineage: Eukaryota > Metazoa > Chordata > Actinopteri > Cyprinodontiformes > Anablepidae > Anableps > Anableps anableps. Next base: position 15,581,264 of record CM026082.1, read on the forward strand.
CCAGTCGAGACAAGACCCTGACAGGAGATGAGACGAGATGTCACACTCCCACTCTCACACGTCTCTCTCTGCAAATTTTCACTCTTTGTGTCACTTTCCCTCCTCTTTCTCGCTTTCATTGGCCTTTACTTTCCCTGTTCTTTTGTCATCTACAGCACTGATATCTTTGTTTTTCCTCTTTCCAGCATAGCATCTTCAGTGCCTTGCAAGACTTTTTCACATTTATTCCCTTACAAATGCTAACGTTTTTTTTTTATTGAGCGTTTATGTGGCAGACCAACAGAAAATAGTGCATAATTATAAAGTGTAGGGAAAAGTATTCATGGGTTTTCAATTCTTTTCACAAATCAAAATATGTGTGGTATGCATTGTTTTCAACCCCCATCTGCGTCAGAACCTTTTGCTGTAGTTGCAGCTGCAGATCTTTTGGGGTATGTCTCTACCAGCTTTGCACATTGAGTCTAAAAGAAATTGCCTATTTTGTTTTGCAAAAAAGCTCAAGCTCAGTCATATTAGATGGAGAGCATCTGCTAATCTTCTCCCCAGTTTTAAGTCTTTTGCAATAACAGCTTGTTGATCCATCTTCCTTGTTCCTGCTGCAGAAAAGCATGATACTGCCACTACCATCTTTCACCATGAGCATTGTGTGTTCAGGGTGATTTCCATTTTGTGTGGCTTCTTCCATGTTTCCTTTCATGGTTTGTGATGTCTTATGTTTTTCTTCAGCAGTGGCTTTCTTCTTGTGTTCCATCGAAAAAGGTCAGATTTGTGGACTTTGTAACTAACAGTTGTCCTGTCGACAGATTAGCCCACCTGAGCAGTGGCTCTCTACAGCTCCTCCACAGCCTGCTACTGTGATTAATGCCCTCCTTGCAGTTATTACCTACTCTTTCCATCTTGAGATGATGGGTTGAGCAATGCTCTAAGAGGTGTTCAAAGCTTGAGGTATTTGTTTTATAACCTAACCCTGCTTTAAACTTCTCCAAAAAAGTTAAAGTTGCATCGATACTTTTGGAAGACGCCATACACAGACATTAACATTTGACTGTGTATAAATCGTGCTGGAATAACCAGATGTGGAGCTGGCGTCTTAAAAAAGAAAGTCTCTAATTTAATAACGGTTTTCCTCGGCCACCCCCAGATCGCCTAAGGAATTACTCCATGGGGAGCCTGTACGTGCTTTGCTTTCCTTTCCTCTTGAGCCCTCTTAGCTGTACGCACATGTTTTTTGCGATCAGTGTAGGTCGATTCTAGACCCTCTGCACTATCCAAATCCCCCCCCCTTTTTTTTTTCTTCTTCTTCTTTTTGGCACAACTTTAAAAGCTACTCGCTCGGATTCCTGTGCTGACAATCAGCCCCGCCGTATATCTGCACAACACGTTGCACAAACATGTTCGAATTCAGAGGCAAAAACACAGGCAGGCCTCCTGCTGCTGTGCATAAAGATGATGAATACACTGTCTCTTCTTGAAATATTTTTTGTGGGCCCTGCCAAGCTGCCCTGGTGTGGGAGGTCTGCCTCACTTTATGCATACAATCAATCCTCTGTGCATGCAGGATGCTAGCACAAAAACATCACACACACACACACACACACACACACACACACACACACACCTGAGAGGTATTCTGGAAGGGTTGTCTCTGTGAAGAATGCGGGACAGGGGAGTTAAGCGGACGGTTCAAAGGTATAAATGGGGGAATTTTGGAGAAATAGGAGGATGGGTAGATACTAAGGCTGGGGCTGTAAAAACAGCACTCGATTGATTTAGCAAATGGAGCGCCACACACACACCACTAAAGCTTTGCATGCCTCAGCTTGGATTCTCATCTTTCAGAATCGGCGCTGACAGAGTCTTGAGATGGAGCTTGTGTGTGTGCGCGCGCGCACACTCTGATCTGCCTCCCTCATTTCTCCCATTAAAGCTCCTCCAGATGCAGGCAGGGGGTTCAGATCCAGCACGAATGGCAGATTAATCTACCGCTGTGCTGCGGACGTGTTTGTGCCAGTGATTCGACTACATCGTGGTGGATACCATACCCCTAATTGAGATTTGCTTATTGAGACAGAGCTGTGTATAAGCCTGATCAGCTGCTCGTTTTTTTTTTTTTTTTTTTTTTTTTTTTTTTTTAATCTTTTTCAGCTTTTTCTCCCCCCCCCCCTTTTTTTTTTTTTTTTTTTTTTTTAATGCTAAAGTGTGTGGCCGGTCCAAGAAAAACACACCAGTTATAGCACCTCTGGAAAGAATGGAGAGCCTGTGTTTGTTAAGAATAAATCAACAAAGAGTGGTAGACGTTTAATTACGCTCCACAAGAAGTTTTATTTATCTTTCATGTCACTCTTGAACTCCTTCTTGACGAATTTCTCCTGCTCTCCCTCCCACTCTAAGCGTCTCCCTGCCCTCTTTTTCTTCCCTCTGCTTTAACTTTCTGGGGTTCTGTTTTGTTCCGGCCTCTTAAGAGCAGAGCATCACTGCTTCCTCGCAAACCCAAACTGGATATCTGCCCCTGTAACTCTACTCTCTCACCTTTGACCCGTCCTGCTCAGCCCTCTGGGCCGCTCAGGCTGGGGTTTTTTAAGGAGGGGGTAGGGGGTCATGGGGTCAGATGATCATCTAGGCCGTGTAGACTCTGTGTCTGCAGGAACACGATCGAAGCACATGGCTCCAGTAATCCCGCTCCCATGTTTCCCACAGACTCTGAATCAGTTCCAGTCCCGATCTGATGTCGGAGAGGATTGATGAGACCTCCTCGAATGTTAGAGACCTTTTTTTTTTTTGGCTTTTGAGTGAAACTATTTTGATTACAAGAAAAAACAAAAAACTGGAGTGATTTTTTTTTTTTTTTTTTTTTTTTTTTTTTTTTTTTTTTTAAATTTAATATGAAATACCAGCAAGTTTAACTGGATCACGCAGTGGGGAAGAAGGGAAACAATGTGGTTGCAACACAGCAGAGTGAGGCTTCTGTGACAGACACTCAGCACGGAGACAGAGCAGTTATTATTGCTCAAAATATTGTGGTTTTTATTCTAAAACTGAGGACTGACTGTGTACATGTGCAGTTAGATGAGATTTACTTGGTGTGTTTAGCTGCTGAAAAGAAGCTGTTGTGTAGCTTTGTGACCGTTTTCTTCATTCTGTGTGCTTTTGCAGAGCTGCGGGACTTCGAGCCCGACATCCAACAGGAGATAGAAGTCGATGAAGGCAACACAGCCGTCATCGAGTGTCACCTCCCTGAGAGTCAGCCTAAAGCTCAGGTCCGCTACAGTGTCAAACAGGAATGGCTGGAAACTTCCAAAGGTACTGCTCCTCGTTCTCATCCTACATCCCTCTTGATTCCTAAACTGTCTCCATTATTTACAGGAATGCTGTAATCCTCCCCTTTGACCGCTTCATAAAGCCTGCGATAAGGCCGCTATCTGTTGAATGTTGCAACATAGGAATGTAGTTGTTTATTTTTCAAACTGTTTTACTTCTAAGTCTCCTGGAAGAGAAGAAAAAGCTCCAGCGGTTTGTCATTGGTATGCTGATGATGCCTGGGAGCTGTAGGTACTGATATCTGCCTCTTATCTGTGAGGAAATGAATACCACATTGTCAAAAGCTGGTGGATTGTTCTGGTTCAGACTCGAGGGCGCCTCTCTGTGGCCCTTTATGACAGTATGGCCTTGTAATGGAATGGCTGTGAGGGCTCATGTTACAAACTAAGTTTTGCAACGTGGACTGTTTTTTCTTTTTTTTTGTTGTTGTTGTTGTTTTAGCTTTTCTTCTTTGTCATCCTCTTATTCTAAAATGTCCTAATGTATTTTCAGCTGCTTTTGTGCTTTTAATGACTGGAGAGGCCAAATAAACAAAGCCTGACCACAGAGTAAATTAACTCTGCCAAACACTTCCATAAATCAAACTGCAGTTAAAGATGGTTGCTCGTCACACATTTTGTCACAACTGTTTCGAGATATAGAATACAGTAGTCATAAGTGGGTAAAAATACTTCACTGTGCCCGGAGTTGCCAACTTTAGAGTCGAAAGCATAGTTTACCAATGGACAGATTCGTCAAAAATGGTTTATTTTCAGCAACAGGGTTGCCTCTTTCTGGAAATCTGAAAATCCTCCAGGTTATGGGACAGAGGTATCTGTACAAATACAGACTTGCAGCATAGCTCCTTTAAAAAAACAGACTATACCATCAAGTAAAATGTAGACTTGTGCCATAGCACACAATATTCAAATATACCTAAATATTTGAGACAAAGCTTAGAGTTACCTTTTTATATGTTGGATTGTTAATTTATTCATTTATTGCAACTATACAGAAGCTTTAAGAAACCTTCTGTGACTTTTCATTATTTATGAGGTGTTGTAGCACTGTGACAGAGAGCAGTTTGTTGCACAGCTCAAACTGAGATGATATGATTGCAGCTGACATTTTAAACTATCTTAATCATCTTATATTGTAACTCGGTTAGCGTTACTAAGTGTGTATTCTCTCTTTACCTGTGGGATTTCCAAAAGAGTACCAACATTTCTAAATTCGGAATTCTCAATAACTAAGGGATAAAACAGAACAACTTTACTGCAATAAGCTGGGTAAAACTTGGGTAACTAAGAGTTGATAATAGTTGATATGTTATTTTTCTTTGAGCGTAAAACTCTGAGTGAGCAGGAGGGTGCAGGAGAGGTCATTACTGTAAAAACTGCAATGCTGCTGATACAAGAAAATTAGTTTAGGTCAGTATTATGTTGTTATGGAAACAGTTTGACAAATATTGCAGTCAATGCTCTGTGGTTTATTTTGGCAAAGTAATACCATTGCTTGGGGGAATATTTTGATATGCTCTCTAACACCGGTAATCCTCCTGGGATGCCTTCAGGAACAGGATTTCTTCTCAGCACTCTTAACCGACACATATGGTCAACCTCACCCTGAAATATTCAGATGTAGAGTGACTCGCTGATCATTGATGGAAGCATCAGTGATCAGCGATGAGAAGCTTGGCAAGGTGGTGAAAAACAACAACTGCTCTCCCTTTAACATAAAAAAAACTAAGGATGGTGGGTGACATCAGAGAGCTACAGTAGGCAGGACTCGCAGTTTTACAAAGAAAGAGAGGAAGTATTGACTCCAAATCATTCAGAACATCTTGAAACTAAATAATAGAAGATTTGAGCATTTTATGTCTATTTGGTGATCATATGCACTGGTTGAAGAACAGAAGTACAACCACATCAGGAGCCTTTTTAGGTTTTGGATGCGCTGAAGTAGACGTTACCCCATTGATTTCCTTGTCTGTTGCGCTCCTCACATCCAGCATGTATTCTTTCGTTTTTCTTCTAGGAAACTACCTCATAATGCCGTCAGGGAACCTGCAGATAGCCAATGCTACCCAGGACGACGAGGGGCCGTACAAGTGTGCTGCTTACAATCCTGTCACTCAGGAGGTCAAAACGTCCAGATCCACTGATCGTCTCCGCATTCGCCGTGAGTCTGGGTTTCGAACACCAACACCAAGGCAGAAGAGTGAGATTTAATCTCTGCATAATTTGTTTGGTTAAAAAAAAAATCTAACCTGATAACCATAAGAACACAGTACCAACAGCGGCAGTATCATGGTGTCTGTTTGTCCAGTCAGATCAGTTTGCAGCTGTTGAGGTTTCACACGTGTTGCAGATGTTAGAGGGACGTTTATCATTTGATCTTATCAGCACCCATTCAGTCACTCATGCTGACATATAGAGTTCTTGCTTTATAGTCGTCAAAGTTAGAGGTGAAAATGTGGAAAGGTTTAGCGTCTTTGTCACCTGACTGCCAATTTCAACATATCTTGACTCTCTATCCCTCTCTCTCTCAGGCTCCATGTCCGAAGCAGCTCGCATCATCTACCCGCCGGCGCCCCGATCCATCATGGTGACCAAAGGCCAACGGCTGGTGTTGGAGTGCGTGGCCAGCGGCATCCCTACTCCACAGGTCACGTGGGCAAAAGACGGACTGGACCTGCGCTCTCACAACAACACACGCTTTCTGCTAAGCAACCTGCTGATCGACGCCGTGAGCGAGGGCGACTCCGGCACGTACATCTGCAGGGCGGACAACGGCATGGGCTCGGACAGATCCACCACAGTGCTCTACGATGTTCAAGTGTTTGGTGAGCAAATGATTTATTACGTTCTGAGTCTTGCTAATTTGGCTTTATTTTTGTCTGAGTCATGAATTCGGGAATTATTTTGTCTCCTGTTTGGTGAACCAGGAAGACAAAGTTCTGTCTGTGTGTGTGCAGAGGCGTAGAAGACAGGCTGGAGACAGGGCTCTTTATTCTATAGCTGCACTTGATTGAACGTGTCTAGGTTATGGATGGCTGTTTTTACAGTGATTTAGTGTGCGTGTGTGTGTGCATGCATGTTTGTGTTAATGTGTTGTGAGCTTGTCTCTCTGCAGCTGGCTCTAATTAAAGTCAAGAGTGCTGCTGTAGCTGTAATGAGTTCTGTCTTTACCCCCCATTCACAAGCAGCCAACCATCAACTAGTGGGCCTAGCTCACTCTATATGCACACACACTCACACACTCAAAAACCGCTTTTTATATCTACAGTGACTTGCAAAATTATTTACACCCCTTGAACGTTTTCATGCTTTGTTGCATTATAACTACAAACTTCAATGTATTTCATTGTATTTTTATGCTATGGACCAACACAAAATGGCACTTAATTGTGAGTTGGAAAACGAATGACAAATTGATGTAAAATCTTTACTACAGAAAATCTAAAAGGCAACAGTCTTTTCAGTTATGTCTCTACCTGCTTTGCACACCCTGAGACTGAAATTTGAACCAATGCTTTTGTTTTTTTTTTTTTTTTTTTTTTTTTTTTTTTTTTTTTTTTTTTTGTTTGTTTTTTTTTGTTTTGTTTTTTTTTGACAAAACATCTTAAACTCAGTCAGATAAGATGGAGAACGTATGTGAACATCTTTTTTTTTTTTTTTTTTTTTTCAGTTTTGCAACAGATTTTCAATTGAATTTTGGTCTGGACTTGGACTAGGCCATTCTAACACATGACTATTTTTTTTTTATCTAAACCATTCCATTGCAGCTCTGGCTGCATGTTTAGGGCCCGGACAGTGACCCTCTAACCCAGTCTAACGTCTTTGGAGCCTCTAACGGGTTTTCTGTCAGGATTGTCCAAGATTGTATTGACTTTAATCTTTTTTTCCCCATCACCTTCACAGAACAGCTGTGTTTATACTAAGATTAAATTACACACAAGTGAATTGCTTTGCTGATTAAGTGACTTCTGAAGGCAGTTGGTCGCACTAAGTTTTATTTAGGGGTATCAGAGTAAGGGAGCTGAAATAGAATACTTACAGAAGACGCTGCATCCACTTGAACACAGCCTCTTGATCTTCATGTGTCCCGTTTCTCCTGCAGAGCCTCCTCTGGTGAGCATAGAGCTGCAGCAGCAGGAGGCTGCACACGGAGAGACTGTGCGGATCATCTGCCAGACCCGAGGTAAACCCACTCCCTCGGTGATGTGGCTTCACAATGCCCGACCCCTCGCTCCGTCATCCCGCCACCGTCTGACCTCGCGGGCACTGCGCATCTCCAACGTGAACTCTCAGGATGACGGCCTGTACCAGTGCATGGCGGAGAACGGGCTGGGCAGCTCGCAGGCCTCTGCTCGCCTCATCACAGTATCAACTGGTAAGCTGCTCCGCAATTAAGCTTATCCCTGTATTTGGCTGCCTTCAAATTTAATGGGTTGTGTGTTTTTTTTTTTTTTTTTTTTTTTTTTTTTTGTTTTGTTTTGTTTTGTAGGGATGTCATCTCGGGGAAGGCTGCCCCCCAATTTTCGCCCACTCAGCCCTGATAAAGTGCTGAAAGAGCAGCCTCCTGTAAGGCCTGGAGCCACTGGAGCCATGCTGCCTCTGGACTGCTCCTCATTACCAGGACAAATATTACCTGCAGAAGCTCCTATTATTCTCAGCCAGCCGCGAACAGGCAAGGCTGACTATTATGAGCTGACCTGGAGGCCTCGGCATGAACGAGGGACGCCTGTGCTGGAGTACGTGATCAAATACAGAAAGGTAAAAAAAGAAAAAAGGCTCTTATTGTCTAACTGAATTTACATGGCACCTTTTCCTCTTTCATTTCTTACCAAGTCCTGTGTTTACTCCTAGGAGGGACCCCCTCTTGCAGAGTGGACCATTCGAAGTATCTCAGGCTCTCTTCATAAGCTCACGCTAACCAAGCTGCAGCCAGACAGCCTGTATGAAGTAGAGATGGCTGCAAAGAATTGTGCAGGTTTGGGACAGCCGGCCATGATGACCTTCAGAACTGGCAAAGGTACGACGATTCAGTGACTGGTCTTTCATCATATCTTCAGTCCCATGTCTTTCTTTCTTGAGTAAAAACTATTTTGGAGAGAAAAAAATGTCCCAATCAGATTCAGCAGTGGGCAACATTTGCCTAAACTTTCTAAGCTACTGTAGGTATTGTGCCTAATAAAAGTATTCATATCCTGTGAACTTTTCCACATTCTTCAGGGTATAACCACAAATTCCAAGTTGCATTTAGTTCTAGACTTTGACTGGGCCATTCCTTTTCATGAATGGTCTTTGTTCTAACCCACTGCATTGTGGCTCTGGCTATATGTCAAGGGTCGCTCCCTTGACATATAGCCCAGTGTTTTGCAGCCTTTTCTTCCAGTGTTGCCCGGTGTTTGGCTCTATCCATTTTCCCATCAGGTCCGAGCAGCTTTTCTGTCTTTGTTGAAGAGAAGCATCACCACAACATGATGCTGCCACCACCATGTGTTCACTAATGTTCTCCAACTAACCTCTAAGGTTCTTCACAGAACAGTTGGATTTATACAGACATTAAATTACACACAGGTGGACTTTTGAAGTCAAATGACTGCGCTGGATTTTATTTTGGAATATCTGGATAAGGGGTTGTGTATATCTTTCTATCTATATTTCTCTATCTAGATTTTTTTCTGTGAAAAGACTGAAAACTGTGTATCCTTTTCTGTCCAAATAACAATTATGCGCTACTTTTGTGTGGTTTAATGTGACAAACGGTGTGAAAGTTCAAGGGGTATGAATGCTTTTGTGAGACACTGTAATCGATTTGACCATTTAAAACCCATCGTTTACAACAAAAACATAAAATCTGAATTATTTCTTAAGATGACTCAGGAAACATCTGCAGCACTGAGCTATTTTGTTTTTCTGTCTGCAGTGCGTAAAGGTTCCGGAACGCCCAACGAACCACCAAAAACTCCAGCTGTCCCTTCGCCAAGCCTTTCTCGTAAGCCTCCAACCTGCGAATGCAACAAATCTCTGATTAACAGCACTAATGACATCAAAGGCCAAAGCTAGAACTAACATCAGCTACTAACCCTCTCCTCTAACAGTTCTCTCTCTCTTGCATTTCTGTCTCTGAAGGATGAGCTCTCAGTAAGTTTGGCACACTGAGCCTGCATTGTTCTTCTGTGATTTATTTCCATATTGTCGTTGCGTATTTGACCCCACCCTCCCCTCCGCAGCTCCCGAAGCTCCCGATAAGCCCACCGTCTCCATGGCTACAGAGACCTCGGCGTACGTGACTTGGATTCCTCGCGGTAACCGCGGCTTCCCCATCCAGTCGTTTCGGGTGGAGTACAAGAAGGTGAAGAGGCCCGGGGAGGACTGGGTGACGGCGGTGGAGAACATTCCCCCATCGAGGCTGTCTGTGGAAATCACGGGCCTGGAGAAAGGTTGGTTTGGAGGAGGGGAGTTATCGGATGTCTTTCCGTGCAATTACGGCGATGATGCCCTGCATAATTACAGTCCCTCGGTCTGTAAATTTATCACCATAATGAGTGTAGTTAAAGCCATTTCAGTGATTACTGCCATTAATCAAAACATAACTAGGTTACAATTAACATAACATTTGCTCTGAAAAAGAAAACATAAAACTACGTCACTCTGCCTTTTAATTTCAGAGTAGTCTGGAGCCCGCTGAGACTGATTGTGAATGCTTGTTCCTCTCCCTCTAGGTACATCTTATAAGTTTCGTGTGGTCGCTGTGAATGTAATCGGTTCCAGTCCTCCCAGTGCCCCCTCGAAGGCCTACACGGTGGTCGGTGGGAAAACCCACGAGCGTCCTGTTGATGGACCCTACATCACCTATAATGAAGCCATCAATGAGACCACGATCATCCTGAAGTGGACGGTATGTGTCCGAAGACAGTTTGCCAGCGTCCCTATCTAAAATTTGATTTAAGTATCAAATATAGCATGGAAAATGTTTTTTTTTTTTTTTTACTTTATTCTGTGTTCCATTGTCTAAATGTTGTCTTTGATTCTTACTTCGCTTTCTTTGTATCCTTTCTACTAGATTTCTTTCTATCCAAGCATTCTTTGTTGGCCTTTCTTCCTCCTACCTTTTGCCCCCACCCCTTGTGTCCTACTTTACCCCCTTCCTCCAGTGTTCTTGCTTCCATCCTACAATTTTCCTTGCCTTCCTTCCTTGTCTCTTTCTGTATTTCTGTCATTTTTCTCATCAATCTTCCTGCCATGCTTATTCTTCTCTCAATTTCCTTCCTTGCTTCCTTTCATCTTTCCTTTCTTTTCCTTTCATCAATCTATTCGTCCTCCTGTTCCTCATTTCTGTTTTCTTCCATCTTTCCTTGTTTCTTTTCTCCTGTCTTCCTATCTATACTCCATCCTCCCTTCCATTCCCTCTCACTGCACGACCTCTTCTTTCTTTCCATTGTCCTTCCCTTTGTCCTCTTTCCATCTGTCCTTCTTCATTCCATCTGTGTTTTCCATGTTCTATATTTGCACCCTGAAATATCTGGAATAAATTCATTGTGAATTTTTCATTTTAAAATGGCGTAAAGGGCTGAAAACTTTACAAATTTGAGTCTGCAAAAGTACTTTTCAGTTAAAAAATACATGGGAAACTGTATGATATAAAGCTCATTTTGATTACCTTCTTATTAGTACACTCCTGTGAACAACACACCCATCTATGGTTTCTACATCTACTACCGGCCAACGGACAGCGATAATGACAGTGACTACAAGAAAGATGTGGTGGAGGGGGACCGGTACTGGCATTCAATCACTGACCTGCAGCCAGAAACAGCCTACGACATCAAGATGCAGAGCTTCAACGAAAAGGGCGAGAGCGAATTTGGCAACGTAGTGATCCTTGAAACTAAAGGTGAGAGCATTTGTCTGATTTTTATCGTACATGTAATTTTCTGACACAGATCTTTATAAGCCTTTTATATGTATTTTTTTCCTCAGCTCGTCTTAATAACCCGCGAACTCAGGTCCTAGAGCCTCAAGACTCAGAGGCTGGAGCCCCCGGTGTATTGGTGCCACGGCCTGCTGACCTTCCCTACCTCATTGTTGGTATTGTCCTAGGAGCCTTTGTTTTCATCATTGTTGCCTTCATCCCCTTCTGTCTCTGGAGAGCCTGGGCCAAGCAGAGTGAGTTTTCCCCAGAGTTCCTCAGGTTTTTGATGACAAGCTCTTGCCTCTGCATGTGTGCCCTAATTCATTACTTACGCTAACTGCAGAGCAAGCATCAGACTTATGCTTCCCCACTGTGGCTTCTCCGGTATCGGCGTGTCAGTACACCATGGTACCCCTGCAGGGACTCGCCCTGGTGGGACACTGCCCCCTGGACTCACACATGACGCCTCCACGCAGCGTTTACCCGGCTAACGGAGAGTACATCCAGAACGGAAAAGCTCAGCACTGCCTCCCAGGACTGCAGCAGGTGAAAACACCTTCTGATTGGCATGTGGTATACCAGAACAAAATAACAGAATTTCAAGAGCTGTGTAAACAAAACTGAATATATTTCAGCTTGCAAAGGTCAGTATCAATATATTGGTGAGAACAGCTGAGTAAATGTTTAGCAAATGTATTTTAAGGCTCTAACAGGTTAAAATTAACTGCAATTTCTGAAATCTCAACTCTGAAAGCAACAGAAGAACAACACATACCAAAGCAATCTAAACCCAGACAATTCCAACTGGAGATGCATAGTGAAATCACCAGTTAACCGGAAATTGGTTGGGTTTTTTTCAGCCAATCACTGGCCCTGACCAGTCTCAGGTCAGTGTCACTCCAGTCTTTTTCAGTCAGTGAGTGCAGCATATGTAAATAATGCTATTTAACACCAACAACACTCTTCGGTGTGTATGCTATTAATGAGTAAAGACTAAACGAGAGCTCTTTGCAGTTTCAGTAAAGTATTTAAAAAGAAAGTCAGAGGATCTGAGAAGCAGTTTAAAATAAAAAGTGATGTTAGAAATTTTTGTTCAGCACTGCCAATTTGTGATTATAAAAAAACTGATCCTCGAGGCTTTTTTTTTTTTTTTTTAGTCATCTAATTTGCTAAGTTAGCGTATGCTTTTACAGCGCTCACAAAATTTTGTTTAAACTAAAAACCCTAGTAATATTTTATCCTCCTCCTGGTTTCATTTGAATTATAAGTATATTAATAATATTTTATTACAAAAGACCATGCTGTGTCAGTACCCGTTCTTTTTGAGTTCCAAACAAGTAAACTGTATAATGCTTCTACTACTACTAATAATGATGATAATGTTTTATCCTTTTATTGTTGAATATAAAACCTTCATGCATTTTTACTTTGCAGGATGAAGTGGATTGTGACTTGGAGTGCGACACACTTTTGCCACAGATAAATGGACATATGCCTCTCTACCAGTATTCCAGCAGGTTCGTCTTCCTCAGTGATTTACTTAAACGGCACCATCAGATAGTTCTGTTATTCAATTATGTTAAATTGTTCCCTTTTCTATCATTCAAATTCATTTTCCTTAACATTCTTTAAGATATTTTATTAGGTATGGCTAAAAATAACATTCTGTTCTCATTGTAAATATGTATATTTATTTTTCTCAGGGAGACGGATCATCATGAACAGAGCCACTGTTCTCCTGATGACTCCACTCATCAGCTCCTGGCATCTTCCCATGAATTTGTCAGCCCACAGGAAGTGGGAGGCAAAGTTGGGTTTGGTAATGGAGCACCAGACATCAATCAAAGTAAGTGTGGCTTCTTCTAATATGGATGAAAAAAAATATGGCAAATAATCCATTATGAGATTTTCAGAGATTTTAAGATCACAATGAATGTTTTGCTGTGGCCAAGGTACAAATCTTAAAGAAAGCAGATAAAATATTTTTCATTCCTGCAGAACGGGAACCTCTCCGTCTTTTGTCACTTGAGGATGACGGAGTTTTCACCTCTTCGTATTCCACAGCCACAATGCAACAATCCCAAGATACAATACAGGAAGTAAACATCCTCCCGAATGAAGTGTCTTCTGAGAACGTAGAGACAGCAGGCACCACAGATGCATAACAGACTCTTAGTGAACAGAGGGAAAAAAGAGAATATATTTATTTTTGTATTAGAATATTTATATATTTATGCATTTGTACATATAGTTGTCTTATTATACTGTATATATGGGTATTTTCATATAAAAATACGATTTATTCATATATCTGCTCACACTACGTGCTTGACGAAGGGAGTCTGCATTTCCAGATGAGCGACATTCATTTTACTCAGCACTTCCATGTCCAGACCTCACCCGTCCATTCCTCACTTTGTAGACATTATGGGCTTAGCTTTATGCAGACCAGAAACAAAGGGACCATTTTTCCAATCTGATGCTGTTATTATGAGGTGCTGTCATCACATTCTCAAGAACTGAAAACTGCCATTGTTTATAGCTGTAACGTAATATACTTTTCTCTTCATTAACAAACTATTAACAAATGTATGCAACTTAAATCATTGTTTTCAGTAGTGTACATGAGATTATATATTGTGTATAGTTATTTATTTGTTGGAGTTTATGGTTTATTTTTTTGTTTTGTTTTAGTTTTTTTAAAAAATCATCACTGAATGGGAGAGATTCTGGAAAATAACTCAGTCATCGATAAGCTGAACTTTACTCTGCAGCCACTTCTGTTTACTCGTTCGCTGGTTACCAAATGACTGCCAGGTGAGGAAACTGTGACAGGTGCGTTAGTATTATTCCTTCCTCACAGGTCAGTGGAAAAAGTATTATGTATAATTGATCAAAATGAAGGAGATCCTGAATCTACACTCCCTAAAGAGTGCAGGCTGTTTTCTGCACATGCTGGAGCACTATTGTATGTAAATAAAAAGCTTATGAAATAATTGTGGATGTTGTTATGTTTTCTGACTAGTTTTGAGTCATTAGCTGATGTTTTGGGTAGAATATACTAACCACTTGTAATACCAAGCTCAATAACAGTTTTTAATAGCTTGCTTAGGCCTTTAAAGGTACCAGGAATGTCAAACCTAAAATTATAACGATCAGAAGAATTCATTAGAAAAATGCTAGAATCAGCAAACAAGCTAGCATTATGTTGCTATTAAGAGTAAACATGACCTACTATACTACTTGTTATGCTAAGGTTGGGCGATATGGCTGAAAAACGTATCACGAAAAAGCATTTAAGTCAGTATCAATAATTACTGATTTGTTTTTTTTGTTTAAAATATCTGAAATTCTGCCAAACTGGTGATGTGACCTTTCCTGTTTTATCCACAATTTCCTGTCAAGCTGTTTATATTAATTTTCTTTCACTCCAGGCCGTTCGTTTCTAAGCAGTTATGAGACGTGGTAGCAAAACCTGAAACTGCTGGTGCTCAAGTACTCAACAGATTGTTGCTAGGTAACCAGTGAGTGAGTTGATGCCACTGATCTTGCTTAGCTGGCTGAACGGTTGGGCAGCTAAAGTATTTCCTCTGCTTACATAATGATCCAGAACTGCACAGCATTTTGGATCAGTAAAATTATTGAACATTGTGTCTAACATTTTTTTTTATATTGATACTGATTTATTGGGCAACCCTACGCTCACATTACCTAATATACAAATGGCAGAACACATGACACTCTGCCATCATTTGATGGTAGCAGCATCAGACCTTGAGACTTAAAACGGCTAAACAAGGTGATAAAGACTGGCTCTACCCTAACCCTCTGGCAATGATGGTATGAAAAAAAAACATTTTTCATAAAATTAAGAACACTACAAACTATGGGCATCATTATCATGAGACTTGTCATACAACAGCAGTGTGTCTTTGGTCAGAGGCTGTACATTATTGCTGTAATACAGACTGCTACAGGAGATCCTTCCTGCCATCAGCATCTACAACTGCTTGAATAAAGAGTTATATTTAGTTTTCCTTTGAGATTAAAGTATTTTTGAATACAAATTCTTTCATTTAATAAAATACAACTGATGTTGAAAACAAAGACCAGGCTCTAGGAAATACCAAAGTTATCCTTATAAATTTTATTTATCAATTTTGTATTTACAAATACATAATCTAGTAACTTTGATATGAAATATTGGTATTTACAAAATAGCTCTTGGAAAAAAATCTGTACAGTACAACCTGATAAGTTAGTAAATTAAATTAGTAACTGTGCAGAAGGTTTCCATTTGACCCAAAATTCAAGTTCTAAGCATTTTCTTCAGAACCAGTCAGTTTAACTAACATTTCAAAAAGGAGCACTCAGGGCTTATATTTCCATAAAACTCAAAAGCCTTATGAAACTTTTAAATGATTACCCTGACATCAAATATGTGGGAAAGAACATATTTAAACAGAAACTGAGTGGAAATGTAAACAACAAAATCCCCTCACACGAAGTGCTTCACCACTGCTTTCTTGCATTCAAACAAACTACACATTACACTGAGAAAACGTAATTGTTCGCTCCTGAACGGCAGCCCAAATAGGCCTTCAAACTGAAACTTGTCACACAGCTGAACTGCCGTCGTGGCCCAGGATGTGGCTGATGTTGTGGGCGGGACGATTGGGTTGCTTGCCAGAGTCAGCGGACGACGTGTTGGTGAGGGACAGCAGGGGGGACATCTGCATGGATGAACTGTCTGAGGGCATGCCGGTAGCGATTTCAGGGAACAGCGAGGTGAGGCTGAAATTGGAGATGTGAGGGGTGATTCCAGATGATGGCATAGGAGGCATGTCCGGAAGCAGAGGGAAACTGGCCTGACCGAACCCCACAGGCCGCGGTGGGGAGAGGATGGAGCCGAATCTGTTGTTGAGAGGAGGGGCGCTGGCCTTGTCAGCGCTCGGGCTTGTAAACATTTGGTTGGGAAAGTACGGGAGGGTGACATCACTGGGGAGACTGGGGTGTGCAGCTGGGGAGTAAGAGGGGTAAAAGGAGGGTAACGTGTTCTGGGGCTCCACGGGGAGGAGGGATGGTGTGCGGGAGGTGCTGGGTTGGCTCACTGGAGGGATAAATGTAGAGTTTGCATTAATGGGAGGAGGAGGATTCATCCCTCCCTCTGAAATAAAGGGGAACCCAAAGTTCTGAGCTAGGTGTTGGTCAGCAACAAGGTTGTTGTCGCTGGGTACCTGTGCACTGTCTGCCATTAAGCGCACGATGGTGGTGCGGCGGTTCTCTCCTCCAGACTGAGGCCGGCCCAGCAGGACCCCTCCCCCTGAGGACAGAGGCAGATGACCCTCAGCCTCAAAAGGGTTGCTGGGTCTCTGAGCTCCTGATCGATGTCTCAGTTTGACGGGATGAGTATCTCTGGGAATATGTCGGGAATGCTGGCTAACAGCAGTGGGAGGTCTGGAGATGGCAGAGGAGCGGCCTGGCTCAGAGCTGCTGTGCGGGGTTGGAGGGTGGGGCAGACCTGCTCGGACGCCGGGCCCTGCATGCATATTACTGCTGACCTGAGAAATGTGGCCCTTGTTGCCCTCTGCAAGCCGCATAGCTGGGGCCTTCTGAGACTGAGGCACACTCGGACTGGAGGCCTTGGCCTGGATGTCTCCTGAGGAGCTTCCAGGCATGCAGCTGTACTCCATGGTAACAGGGGGGCAGCACTGAACTGCTCGCTGATGGTTGCTCTGCTCAGGAAGGTGGGGAGAGAGGAGGCTCTGCATGAAACTCTGGTGGCAGCCTTCCTGTTCCCGTGGCAGCGCAGGGCCAACTTGGACTCCCTGAGGGCCAGGATGGGGTCCGCTGTAGCTGCCACGATTTCGTACGTCTGCAGTGGGGCCGACGCTCATCCTAAATCCTCCCTGCTGCTGCCCCTGAGGGCCCCGCTGAGAGGGGGGCACCGACTTCGGGGCCATGTCACTCCCACGAGAGACCTGAGCCTCAAAACTGCTGAGCTGATGCGTTCCCCCTCCACCACCCATTGCCTTGAAGGACTGACACTCAGGGATGCGCTGGTCGCCGGATGTAGAATGGTCAGACGACAGGCGGTTCTGAGGGTTGTGCACGACGCCGGCCTTCCCCCGTGACGTATCCAGGTAACTGCGGAGGTCTGCTTGCTCCTGGGTGGCACCACGACCGGGCTGAAGATGGAGAGCCATGCGCTGCTGCTGTTCGCCACTAGTGGAGCTTTTCCCGATGAGCGCCTCTGCGGAGTAGTTTGACACGCGGTGTCGCTCCTGGCGAGACGGAGCACAGGCCAGCTCGGATGAACGAGACACCGTGTTGGTGGGAGGAGAGATGAGCTGCTGCTCCAAGCTTCTGGAGCTCATCATCCTCTGCATAGCATTATGGTCCTGACCAGGCTGCAGGACGAGAGGTTAAAGACATAAAAATCCTTACTAAACAACAAGGGGGACAATAATGTGCCATGAAATATTACTCAATAAATATGAAAAAAACAGGATGAAACTTTGGAAGTTTCAATAAATCATGCAAAAAAATATAATTTCAGTCAGCTTATTCCAGGGTTCCTACACAAAAGATCCCAACTTCAAGATTCACTCCTTTACGTTAATTTTGAAATATAAAATAGTCAAGATCTATATGAATTAATGGCAGATTTCATTCAGAAGTGATGCTTTAAATATGGATCCTTGAAAAACCAGAGGGAAAGACATAAGGGCACAAACAAGGAATGAATAAAAGGAATTACTTTAGGGATGAGAGAGAGGGAAAGAATTATATAAATAAGTAGGTAAGAGGGAAGGAAGAAAGGAAAAAAAAAAAAATATATTTTTCCAGACTCATTCTTTCATACTTTTACAAGCATTAAATATACTAAAATTAAACTCCATACTTTTCCAAACGTCTTAGGAACCCTGTAAGGTGGACCTCTTCAAGGACAGGAATAATAAAGACAGACAAATATAACTTCTTCATTTTAGTGATCATAAACGACACATTGCACATCTTATGCTACCCACCTTGAGGTGGTCCTGCTGGGCCAGGTGGCTGTTGTGATGGGCCCTGGATCCTACCGACTGGGCCTCGCATGTCTTCTCCTGATGCCTAAAGTGCTGCTGTTGGATCTGTTGCTGTAAATGCTGGGGATGTCTGGGATGGGAGTTCTGCTGCTGCTGCTGTAACTGCTGCTGATGCTGAGTCTGGGGAGGCTGCTGGTGCGCCTGTTGCTGTTGGTGTTGTTGTGGATGAGAAGCTTGGTGCTGTGTTGGCTGCTGATGCTGTTGGGACTGTTGGTGGGACTGCTGTGGATGCTGTGACTGCTGCTGCTGTTGATGGGAATGCTGATGAATTCCAGACTTTTCCAGGTGATGCTGCTTCTGCTGCAGGCCAGCAGGTGAGCCAGTTTGATTCCCCCTGACGATTCCCCGCTTCTTCTGGACATGCTGCTGCTGCTGCTCCTGCAGCGCCCTCTGGTGTAGTGAGTGGCGCTGTGCGGGGTCAGATTGAGTCAGGTGGTGCTGCAGATGATATAAATGGTGTCTCTGCTGCTCTTGTTGCTGCTGCTTCATGTAAAGGTTCCCTCCCAGATGCTGGCTGGGCTGGCTAACAGAATGCTGTGGGTGACCCTGGGGCAGATGAAGCCCACCTGCCTGGTTCTGCTCAGGAGGCCCTTGAACGGGACAGTGGCCATCAATGGGGCGCACCACCGGGCTCATGAAGGAGTTTGTTGAGAAGAGAGGGCCTCCACTTTCTGTATTAATCCTAGTCATCACGGCTGCAGAAGTGGACGGCAGCTGTCCTCCCATCATCTGACTATGGTCTGGTGCTTTCACATCCATATGGCTCACTGTGTTACCCGGCGGAGGGCAAGGCTTTGGTCGTTTTCCTGTGTTTAACATCACTTCTTCTTGGGCTTGCCTTTTGGAGATGATCTTCACATGTCGCTCGCCTACAACATTTCCAGGTGGACCTCTTATAGCATTATTTTTCAATGTGGCGTACTCTACTTGGGCAGTGCCTGAACAGGTTGAGATGGCGTTGCTTGAAGGCTGGGACATATGAGTAGATGTCCCAGCTGGAGAAGGAACCGACCCCTGCTGGGCGGTCAGACTGGGGGAGCTGGCATAGGGTTGGTGACTGGAGCTGGATCTTATCAGATTGTTAACACTGAGGCTAGCAACTGTCCCACCTTGGGTTGAACTCTGAGACTGTCCTGGAGGGAGAGGCTGAGATTTTGAGTAAGTAATATTTTGCAGATGTCTGTTTGTCCCACTGACAGACACCTCAATGTGTTTTGCTGCACCTTGCTCCATCAGTTTAGTTATTTTGCCCTGCTGTCCAGTTGAGCCTCTGTCTCTGCTGGTAGACACTGGTGGGGTTTTGGGGGAGTCCCATGTAGCTGAAGCAGTGTTGTCCCCTGAGCATCCTCCACCTCTCTCAGGGCTGTCTTGTTCTAGCATTGCCAGTGCGAGTATCTCCGCCTGTTCAGATGTAAATGCAAACGATCCAAAGGAGCCTGAAGATGCGCCGATGTTGTGGCCTTGAGGAAGCATAGATGCGACGGAGAATCCTCTACCACCAGCTCCCCCTGTGGTCATTGGGGAATCAGTCTGCCTATTGGACGTCATGTTCTGCTCCATTGCTTGGTCATCCAGGTTTGCGTAAACCTGTTGAGACACTGTAAAGTCCTTCTTTAGGGGGGCTTCAGACATCACCCTCACCAAGCTGTCTTTTCTTGCTGCTGTGGAAGGCCTCTCCTCCAGAGAATCCCTGTCAATCCTTGTTGTCTGAGCTGGTTTGACTTCCGCAGGACGACACAAGGAGGGTTGGGGGATGCTCACTTCAGTCTGCTGTGAGGGAGCTCTTGAAGTAGTAGTCTTTTTCTTAATTTCTGTAGTTGATGTGGAGACTGTAACAGAGCTGTCTGGAGCCGAGTCAGTGGGTGTAGATGATGACAGTACAGCCGCGGTGGATGCAGAGGATGAAGTGATGGGCTGAGAAGAATCTGGTTGATCTTGGAACTTTGATTTCTGGGGACCAGTAGGTTGCACTGTGTTGGTATTCTGGTTTTGAGTCACTGATGCAGGAGTCTGAATGCAGACTGGGGGCAAACACGGGCTAGAATCAGCAGCAGAAGTTGCACGAGTGTCTATGGCAACTGCAGAGGTGACTGTGGATTTATTTTGTTTAGCAACAGAAGCAGTGGCAGCTGGGACGCTTTGCGTTATGGTTGTATTACTAACAGTTACCTGTTTAACCTCTGAAACCAAAGGTTTTGTTACAGTGGAGCTACTGCCAGAAACTGGAGTTGTTTTAGTTTCATTTGCGAAAGCTGAACCACTTGATGGCTTGATGCCTGTTTCACTGACAACCTTTGGTGCAGCAAAGTCACTCTGAGATGCACAGACAGAGCTTTTATCCTGCATCGGACTAATTACAACAGCGTTGCTGGATGAGCTGCACACAATCATTTGCTGTGTGTTCTGACCTGATGCTACACAGTTTACAGTGTCTCGGGACTCTGCAGTTGTGGTGCATGTTAGGTGGATGGTTGTTGAGGACTGTAAGACTTGAGATGCTGTACTCTCTCCACCACCAGCAGCAGTGGATTTGGTGGGTAGAACAAGTTGTGAAGTCCTGAGCTCTTTCTTTTTGGGAGATTTAGTCTTTTTAGCTACTGCTCTCTTTGTGTTTACAACTGTGTGGGGCTTTTTTCCTGAAGGCTTAGAGGTGCTGGCAGCTATCCCTGATGGAACCTGTAGCGGCTGAGCAGGTAGTGCAGGTGCGACTCCAGATACAGGTGCCATTACACTAACTGATGATGTAGGGGGAAGCAGACAACTGCTCTGAGTTGACCGAGGGAGGCCTTGAGATATGCTCTGGTTCAGACTGCTAAGGGCCCCTAAACTGTTGAGGGCCACATTAGTTGTAGGCTCCTCAGTGGTGGTGGGTTGTACTAGTTGGAGAGTGCTCTGGCCAATCTGGGAGCCAACTTTGTCAGAAGTTTTTACTGGCTTAAGAGCAAACACCTGGCCATTCACAGTGATCGTTTGTGGGGCTGTGGAGACTGGTGAAGAAGAGCATCCCTGACTGACCTGCAGTGGATGGGTTACCTCAGGCTGGGTGGGACGAGGCAGGATGTGCACAAGCTGCTTTCCCCCAACACTTTGTAAAGGAGGGACAGTCACTGAACTGGTTGTGGTTGGTGTTTGAGTGGAAACAGCAGGGAGAGAAGGAGGAGGACCAATGCTCAGCTGAGAGCTCTGAGGAGCAGGCGTGGCCTGATTGGGGGCTTGGATTATCACTATATGTTGACAAGGTGTTGGATTAGAAATGTCCTCTCTCACAACCTGCTGGGTAGGGCAGGCACTGGCCTGCTGCAGGATGACAACACTTGGATTGTTTGTACTCTGAGGTGCTGTTACACCCGATGCAGCAGCAGCAGCAGCAGCACCAGCTGGGTTGACCTGCAGCACCTGCATGGTCTGCAGGAGGGGCAGAACAGCAGCTTGGTGCTGGGGTACCAGGGTTTGCGGAGGCTGTGGAATGAGGGCTGCTGGAGGATGAGGAACCAACGTTGCTGGCTGCAGAACTGCAGGCTGGGGCTGCGACACGATAGCTGGATGAGCGATCACAGCTGGTTGCGGCACTATGGCTGACTGGGGTAAAACCGCACATTGAGGCTGTGTCCGATTTAAAACTGCAGTTTGTAGCTGAGGGGAACTTTTGAATGGATTGGCTGGGATATGAGTTGTGATGGGTGCCTGCTGTACAGGCACATGTGGCTGCAGCTGTATCTGAACAGGATTAACAGAGGCTCTGCTGCCCACAGGACACACTGCAACCTGTTGGACCGCCTGGGTGGTGCTGCTGACCTCTGGAGAGGAGAGACTCTGGCAAACTGGTTGCACTGTGTTCCCTGCCATCTGCAATGTTGTCCAGGTGGTCTGTGTGCTGCCTGCAGCTCCAGCCCTAAGAACAGTTTGATTGGCAGGAACTGCAGTGTAACTTACAGTCCTGATGGCAGTCTCCTGTGTCACCAAAGAGGAACCCCCTGATGATGCTGAGGTTATAGTCTGGGTAGATGTAGTGCGTGTGGACACAGACTGAGCAGCGCTTTCAGCGGGATGCTGTGAGACTGAAGTAGCTACTAAGGGAATGCTCTGGGGCGGGGGATCGGGCTGCGCTTGCTGGAGCAGGGATGTGGTGGCTGCAGGGATCTGGAGGGTGATGTAAGACATAGACGGTGGTAAAGAAGGGCCCACAGCAGGTGTTTCAACCACACACTGCTCTAACATCCTCAGACCTGAGGTTGACTGAGTGGGTGTGGCGTTTGAGCCTGGGAGCAGTGCAGGTGTGGTGGAAGAAGTATTAACTTGCAGCACAGTTCCATTAACTTGCAATCTGGTATCAGATGGTGGCTGAATTGCTTCAGAGGGCTTCTTTCCCGGGCTTGCCTGTTTCCCTGCAGGGCCAATCACATTGCCATTGGAATAAACAACGATGCTCTTTGGGAGCTGATGGGTCGGGGTCACTTTTGCCACTTTGGCACAACGGTGCTTTCCCTTCCAATGAATAGTTGGGTCCTCTAAAAGGTTAATATCATGAGCTTTGAGGAGCTCGATGTAGTGAGCGCTCTCCTTTCTCAATTCGTCCAACTGACGTCGCAGTCGTCGGATCTCCTCAGCTGCATAGAGACAAAGCACGCATTTATATTTTTAAATACATCTTTAAATAACTGACCAACACCATGTAGTGCATAATTGTACGGTGGTTTTCTTTTTTTTAATAGATACAATTTTTAGGGGCAGGACTGGGTAAGCCACTGCTTCTTCCTGCTCCCTTTTGAACACATTTTTTGTTTTACAGATACTTTTGTTGGAAACGTTTTATTCATGTTTTCAGCTTCCTGTGTTCGTTTTGTTGAGGTTTTAATTGTTCAAAATGAAATAAAAGAAGAAAAGAAAAAAAAGAAAACTGTGGTAAGCACATGTACTCTTTACTCAGATCCCCTAAACATGATCTGGTTTAACTAACTGCCTTCTGAAATCAACTAATTAGTGAATATATAATCCGCCTAAGTCAATTTTAATCACAGTAAAACTCCAGCTGTTCTGTGAAGGCCTCAGCAGTTTCTTAGAGAACATTTGTGAATAAAGAGCAACATGAAGATCAAGGAAGACAACAGACAGGTCAGGGAACAAACTGGGGAGAGGCTTACAGAGTTAGTTTATAAAACAATATGCTCTGTCCAATAATAGAGCTCTATCCAATCCATCATCTGAAAACCAAAAGTCTGGTACAACTGAGACCAAACTTGAAATTTTGAGCCTACATGAAAATGCCTGCGTGGTGTGATGGATAAACACTGCAGCACATCAGCTTCAACACATCATTCATATGGTGAAACATGGTGGTGGCAGCATCATGTTGTGGGCATGCTTTTCTTCAACAGAGATAATGAAGCTGGTCAGAGTTATGAGAAGATGTATGGAGCTAAAAACACTGCAATGCAGGAAAAAAAAAACTGTCTCAGGCTGCAAAAGCCTTGAGACTGGGTTAGAGGTTCACCTTCCAGCAGGACAACAACCACAAGCATACAGCCAGAGCGACAATGGGATTTAGCTCAAAGGATCTGTGACATGCTAGAATGGCCCAGTCAAAGTACAGACCAAAACCCTACTGAGAATTGATGGCAAGACTTGAGAATCAATGTTTACAGTTGCTCTTGATCCAATCTGACGGCACTTCAGTTATTTTGCAAAGAAAAATGGGCAAATGCCTAAAGTCAGTCTCTAGAAGTGGATAGCTGGAACAGACGTAAGCCAAAAGTAAAAGATGGTTCTACAAACTATTGATTCAAAGATCCACCCTAAATATTTTCAGTTATCTTTAGAAACATAAAACAAGTATATTCCTTCAGCATCTTACGTACTCACCGGTGTGGATATTCGTTATGCATCTCACACATGCTGCTTTTGGAAACATGGCTGAATAAGATTTCTATTGTGGTGTTGGAAAAATTGCAGCATTCACAATTCTGACTATTTTTTCCAAACAAAAATCAGTGGGGCTGAGGTAAATAATATATTAGCAAAAGCTCTGTAGCTTGGGTTCTGTTCCAAGCCTCCTTAAAAAGGACCTGAATGAGCAAGATGAATTCCAAAAGTGGGAAACTCCAAAAAATCCAATCAACCCAGAGCCTTGTGTACATTTAAGGTTAAACACAATATAACACACATTACAATACACCTGGACAGTATAATGATGACTGTTTAGTATTTAATGTGAAAATAATGTCCTATAAATAACAAAAAGTTGGACGCTTCTTTAAATCAGACTAAAATTCCTCCTTCAAAACTTCAACCACAGTTAAAGCTTTATGCGTATATGAATGCTTTCCATTTGCCTGCCACTTTGCTGCGGGCAGACTTGACTTTCCTCACTGAGAGAGAAATAGATTGTTTTAAAGTAGAAGAAGAAAAGGCATAACAAAAACCTTACCTTGGACTTTATCACCACCGTCCAGAAGCAGTGTATCATTTTGTTTCTTCAGTTCAGTAATGTAGCGAAAAGCTTGGTCCAATATCATGTTCTTACTCTAGAAACAGAACATTGATATAAAATAAAATAAAAATACACACTGTACTGTACAGACACATGGATGATTATAATTCAATATATAGCTGCTATTTTCTCACCTGTTTAAGTGCCTGAGAACATGGCAGAAGATTCCCAATGCGATTGATGCCTGCATTAATTTTCTCTTTTCTGTGTCTTTCGACTAAATGCAGACACAAAAAGATAAAGTAACTTTATCATCCAATTCAATTTTAGATAAAAAAACAAAAACAAAAAACCTGACAATAAGTCAACGGTTACTAATTAGCTGTTTTTGAACATAGTGCATAGTAGCAGATATGATGTTACCTGCATTATGAGATTCTTTGTTTTTCTTCTTTCTGCAAAAAGTGAACAATTTATAATTCATTAAAACTATTTACAAAAGCTAGTATCATGTGAGTGAGCAACATAATTTTTGGTGCATTTATTTAAAAAGGGAACTGAATAAATTTATATCAACAACTTTGATGTAAATTTTTCCAGGAGGGAGGGATGGATGGATGGATGGCAATAAAACAGCTTGAAAATGGTCAATGTGGTTTTTTTTAAGAACTTTTAAAAAAAGACAGCTGATGTTTGAGAATTGAAATTGTTTGAATTACTTTGGAGTTGTTGTTGATATTTAGACAATCTAGTGTACAAGATGCACTTAAATCCACAAGAGAAGTGCTGGTACTGTCCTGACGGACTGTCAGAATATTACCAGCATCTCATATGCTGATAACCACATCTTGTATGCCACGCAGCACTTTGGACTGACTGAATGCTGCAGGCGGCTGGATTTGGACTTTAGCTAATTTTCCCCCAGTATCTGTAGTTTTTATAATTACCTAATGTTCCCAAATAACATACAGTAGTTTAGTGATAGCTGGGAGTCTTCTCTGTTTTGTTTTGTTGTCACTTTTTAAAGTTATACTATAGAATATTGCACACTTAGTTCCACACAAACATTCTGCATATGTTCAGGTATAAAGCAAGGTTGTATTTGTTCGGTACATGTGTGTACCAAACTGAAAGAGTCATACGGCATATTTTCAGTACCAATACATCCCTAATATCAACACATCAATAAAAACCAAAAGAAAGCTGTAATATGAATAAACAAATGCAATGAATAATCTCTTATCAAGTTTTTTTGAGAGCCAATTTTACAATCTCCCCTCCTTAAGATTATTACATATAAGTTTTACAAAATTGCTTGCAAGGTGCTTACATTGAGTTGAGACCACCTGTACTTTCTCTCCGGGAATAAAAATGTCTTGGTTGATGACTGAACCTTAACCAACTTCTTTTGATACGTTTACTCCAGGTATACCAAGGTATTAAAAGGTTATGGCTTCAAAACCACATAGATTTTTCACCATAAATGCTTCTATGGTTTAAAATCTTTTCAATGAGATATCAGAAAAGTTGTGAGAGTGACTTGATTTTTCTCTGGTTCTATGGAGCATAAAGTCACAGCGCTGCTCTTTCTCAACTGTTGCTGCACACTGCTGGTCAGGTAACTGACTTGTACACTTTTTCTTGGTCACACAAAAGCTATATCCGTCTGTTTGGAAATATTTCCAGCTGCCCGAGACAGAGACATGGAAACTAAAGGGTCGCCTCCTATCATTCTTATTTAGGCAATGCTGTTTCAACACTACGACTGGGAAAAAAGGGTGGCATGTCTGTTACCTAAGCAGACAGCACGACAAACAGCAACATCAAACAAAGCAGAATAACGAAAAACTCTAATATTCTGTGTAATAAGTGCTTGACACCAATAAATAAATTTAGCAAGTGTTTATTCTATATATTTCTTTAAACTTATGTATCAAAATAACAAATGTTAGATTATTACTGATGCTATAGTATTGTAATATCTGTATTATTTAATGTTGTATTGTTTAGCATCAATGGAAATAATTGTTCCTTTTATGTTTAAAATAAAAGCTATAATACAATGTTATATATCTTCATTTCACATTGTTGTGTAAATATTGTGTTTCTGTGAACTGTGGTATTTTATCATACTGTGGGAACCTCAATATGAGGACAAAATATGTGCCACAGCCCAGTTTAACAAGTGTACACCCCCCCAAAACCAAGACTTCAGTAAAGCAACTCTTGATTCAACTTCAGCATTCATTTATCACCAGTTAGGCTCATCCGTGTGGTTTTAACCTGGGTACAAAAAGACCATAATAATACGAAATAGAATAGGGTCTAATTTAAAGCCCTGAGTAAGTCAAGTTGACAAGCAGAAATAACAAAATTCATATCATCTTTCAAAAACAGAAATCTGATCATTTATATTGGAGAAAATAAATTTTTACTATATCAAACAATATTTCCAATAAACCAAGCCCTGACCATGCACCAATGTCTTCTGAGGCCTTGACCTTTTTTTTCTCTTCTTTTTACAAAACTATATGCATCTCTTTCAGCAAATTACATGGGGTGGAGTTAGAAACCTTAATTTTAAGATTAGGGCTGCACAATATCAGGAAAACATGACACTGCAATGTTATTATTTAATACTACAAACAACGTCTTGACTGTGATCTACCGACATTTCCTCACTACTCGTTCTTTTTAGGTTTTACAATGTCTGCACCCCTCTGCCAAAGCTTTAGGATCTTGATCACTAAGATTTAAAAGACTGCATCAGGTTGGATCTCCTACCTGCCCATGCCTACATCCAAAAAGCTAAATACATTATTGGGATGCAGAATTTTAATGCATGCCACCTGATATATTATAGCCTATGAAATGTTTCAGAAAAGTAATCCTTTGCAGTTGCAATATATCACACACTGATCCTGTGATAACAACTCTGATTTAAAATACATTGCAAGGTTTTAAATAAGATGATCAGCAATTTGTTGAGCAACAAAGCTTGAAATATCAACTGACTAATAGTTAAACGGGAAATAGAGGATCATTTGAATGAAAGGATCCAAAAGGAATGTTTTATGATATTAGGAGGGGTGGGCGAGACAAAACAAACAAAGCACACAGTGCAATATTTGTATTATTTGTAAAAAGACCAACGAATGGGGAGCTGATCTCCATGGGGAGCGGTGTCCATGTTCTAATTATCTCTACCCCCTTTAAGCTTTAAGTAATCATATCATGTACGAGTATATAAACATACTCACTTGGGTTTTCGACCAGGTGTCTGAGTTTCAGTCATCTCTGGCATCCTTTTTTAACAGTTGGCTTAATGGTGAAAGGTACCAGTTAACGCAATCAACAACTGGACCTTAAGTCCTGTCTGTTCCCGTTCTGCAAACAATACAAAAACGTTGTAATCATCAGCAGCTATGTATTAAAAACTGTTATATTACCTTTGGGCTTCCTCCAGATCAACTGGATGCTAACATGCTAGTGCAGAGTAACCTAGCCTTACTGCCAACCTAAATTCAATAACCTTTAAACTTCTGCATGAAAACAGCTCATTTGACAAATAGTAAAAACAGATGTTCTACTTTAACATGATCACATCGATACTAAGTGACGTTCAAACGTCTGTTCTGTCACTTAAATAGCAGAAAGCTAACAACCTGAGCAATTAGACTAGCTAGTTAGCCAACAGCTATCCTAGCTTACCGTTACCTACATAATTATTAAGCAAATTAAAAACGCAATAATTCGCGTCCCTTGAGACAAAACGTTGCAAAACGAACATAAATTTCACCAACCTCTAACTTCGGCATTGTGGTGAATATATGCTCCAGTAACAACTTAGACATTGGGAGCTAAGCTAGCAGAGCATTCAGCTCATCTCTCAAAACAATCTAGATACACCTAAATCCGTGCAGAACAGGGTTGTCCCTTCGAGAGAACACAACCAATGGGCTTACAGGTGTAAGAGGTCTCAACCAATCACGAAGTGGAAAGCCTGTCCATAAGAGTTAGTGCCGTACTTCGGCTACATTTTTTTTTAATCTATCTATTATTTATACATCCTCCTTGGTCAAGGATTGCGATGTTTTGTTTTTTTTTATCCTTTAAAATATTCTTAAAATATACAAGTATATAATAAACATTACGAAAAAGCGAGAATAGAAAAATATGTATGGGGGAAATACTTTTTCACATCTGTAAAAGTATTACAGTACTGTGCAGTACTCAGAATGACCAATATTATTTATATTTGCTAAACACCACAATAATGAGAGACAGAATGTCAGAGATTTATTTATTGTCTTCAAAATCACAAGTTCACATACATTTTAAAGCATTTTGGGTTTCCTTCCACAAGCTTCTCACAATAGTTTCCTGGAGTTCTGTCCCATTCCTCCAGATAGAACTGGTGTAACAGAGTAAGCTTGTAGGCCGCCTGACTGGCAAAAGCTGTTTCAGATCTGCCCACAAATTCTCTATAGGACTGAAATCAGGACTTTGCAATAGCTAGGCCAAAACATTGACTTTGTTCTCCTTAAACCACTTTGATCATTATTTGGAAGACCCATTTGGACTCAAACTTTAATTTCCTGACTCATGTCTTTAGATGTTGCTTCAATATTTCCACTTAATGTTCTTTCCTCATGATGCCATCTCACTAGTTTCTCCTGCAACAAACCCAAAACATGATGCTGCCAGCCCCATCGCACACAGTTGGGATGGTGTCCCCCTCTTTCCTCCTACTGTAACTATGGTCATTATGGACAAACAGTTCCACTTCAGTTTAGTCAGACCACAGCAAATGTCTCCAATAATGAAGGTCTTTGTCCCTGTGTGCAATTGCAAACTGCAATCTGGCTTTTTGTTTCTTTTGGAGTAATAGCTTCCTTCTTGCTGAGTGACCTTTCAGTCCATGTTTCACTGTGGATAATGACACCATCTTACCAGCTTCAGGCAGCATCCGTACAAGCGCTTTTGTTTATTTCCAACCAAAACACGTTCGTCTCTCAGACAGAGAACCCATCTCCAGGACGATGATTGGACATCTCCATCATGTCCACACTTCCATATAATTGTTTGAACAGATGAACACAACACCTTCAAGCATTTGGAAATTGTTCCCAAGGATGAACCAGACTTGTGCACCTCCACAGTTCTCTTCCTGATAATTTGGCTGATTTCTTTTGACTTTCCAATCATGTCAAACAACAAAGCAGTGTGTTCCAGGTGTGGCCTTAAAATACATCTACAAGTGTGAATCCAGTTAACTCAAATATGTTAACTGGATGCACACTTGTTAACCTACCAGAGGTTTCCAAAGCCATGAATTCATCTGGGCTTTCCCCTCATTGTTTAAAGATATAAATCATTCTGTATGTAAACTTTTGATTTTAAAGACATTAATAAACAAATCTCTGATACATTCCACCATTATTATGGCATTTAACAAATGGAAATAATTCTGATAGTTCTAATTGACCTAAAACTTTGGATAGTGAGAAAAAAAAAAGGGTGTCTCTTTAGTCAGTGTATACAAACAAGTTGAAACTTCTGATTTTAACTGTAAATATTACATATAACTTTTGCTATGTAAAATCATTGCTTCAACATGTGTGCAAAATTGTTCTTCCATCTTCATGTCAATTTCAACAGTTAAAACATGCACATTTTAAATGCTGGAAACTAGTGAATATTAACTTCTGAAGAACCCATTTGATTATCAAAGAAGAGTAAGTGAAATCATGAAGGCAACAGAAAAGAACAAAAACAACTGGGTGTATATGAATAGGCTGTACAGTGCTTCGCAAAGTTATTTACACCCCTTGAACATTTTCACATTTTGTCACATTACAACCACAAAGTGAAATTGACAAAACCTTTACTGCAAATAGTAATTCCTTTATTTAGATGTTAAAAAGTCTTACAATATAGAGCTCCAGAAAAGATAAAATTCTTCAAAGAAAGCAAAAACATGCGTATACTACAGTAGAGAGAACAACTCTCCTTGCATGCAGAGGGGTCAGAGCTTCTTCTGGGTAAAGAATCAAGATCCGACCAAAACTTCCAAACCGTCAGAACGGCATAAAAACTCATGTGGGTGCAATAACAAAAGTTTCCTAATGGAGAAAGTCTGAAGAAATCATTTTTTGTCAGGTCGCTACACAGAGAGCCAAAGGTGTTAAAGAAATTAATACTTACCCACCTTAAACAAATAAATTTGCTCATGCCAAATCATTTCAATACATCCCCTATAAATCAATGTGAGGGGGTCTACTTATCAGAACCACTCCAATACTGCAACTTCCTGTTTGGTTCCCCCACATCTAAACATTTCTAAGTTTTTCGTCATAAACCCAGGGGAACCTCTGAGCCGTTTGCTGTGTAAGTGTGGAAAATAAAAACAACAGTTTAGGGGAATTAAACTGAAAAGCTAGAGAATAAAGTTCTTGAAAATCAAGAGTGGTGCCAACATCTTTCCACCACAACCAAACCATTCAGCCCCCCGCCCCCGTGTCTGTACCGAGGGGAAAAATTTCTGCTTCTCTCATCTGGATGCATGAACAAACCAGTCTTACTCACTTCCCGTGAATCACAGGGTTCAGGTAGCGAGAGAATGGTCTCATCTGTTCAATAGATCAGCTCCACCTAACACTCCAAACTGACCAGCCAAGTGAAGGTCTTCCAAACATTTTCACCGCTTCAAACTGCTTCCTTTTTCCCAGAAATACAGATATGTCCCCATTAGGTTTGATAACTGCATAAAAACCACCTCAAACACAAACAGAATGATTTGCAAACAGAACACCATCCTCCGTCACCGTGTCCACTACTGCTGAGTGTTGGCATTTCATCACTAGAAACCAATTTATGGATACAGAGCTTTGTCACTTTTCAAATAACCGCATGTAATAAAGGGGAGCAATAAAATTTGGGAAGAAAAAAAAAAAAAATCACCTTTGCAAAATGAATGCAGCAATTTTTATATTGGAAAACTGTTTTCTCTTTCTAGCGTCCTTTTGAAGAAACTGTTGAGTGTGTTGACCGTGGGGCATCTGTCACAGTTCTGTTTCTGTGTCGATGGGCACACATGCTTTTGTTCCCCCCCCAAAAAAAAAAAAAAAGCTGTGTGCGCCCCTACTCTACTTTCTGAAGCTCCCCACTGGGTGGCGCACATGGACTGCGCAGGCTCTTCTGCAACACATGGGCATCTGCAGGTTCTATCCTCTTGTAGTAATTCTTTTTTGTCTCGATTATCTCAAAGCCAAACTTCTGGTAAAAGTCGATAGCTGACTCATTGCTGATCTGCACGTGACTGTGGAATGAAAAAGATGCAGTTAGCACATTTGGAAGAATCCTTGCACCACTTTGAAAGGAATGATATTTTAGACCAACTTCAAATAAGTAAGACACAAATAGCGTGCTAAAGATTGAGATGCACAGCAGACGGTTTTTTTGTGGGTCAAATGCACACCTACAATACAAAAAAAGAAACCTTTATTTCTACAAGCTCTCAACTTAAAATAGCCTGCAGAGGTTTCCACAAAACCATTTTAAGGAGGAAACAAAACCTGAGTCAAAGGGAAATAAACTGACTGCTGGGTTTACTTACTGATTAGTTACTTTTTACATTTAATTTTTTTTTTTTAAACAGTGAGTCTAACATGCCTTGATTTTAGAAAACGATAAACTGAGCAGCAGAAAGACATAAGTACCTCTGTAGAAAATGTATGTTTTCTTTAAGACTATTATACAATAAACTTTGAGCATCCTCTGACTATTTTTGAAGGGCAAATTACCATACATTTTAAAAGCAGAACACCTAAAAGTCTTGAAAGTATTAAACAAACAAATCACAATCAACCTTTCTATTCTATTTATCTTCTGAGACAATTATTTCTGCAGATTTTTGCTCTCAAGGGAAGGAAAAGCGTAAGGGTGAGCGAGCGAAATAGGTAATCCACACCTGATACCAAAACTACAATAGGTCACTAAAGTGAAGTCAACCGCAAGATTAAAGGGGCAACTGCAGGTGTCAAATGTGAGGAAGGATGTGTGTGATATGTCCCTGTTCAAAACGTTTGATTCCCACAGATGACATTTAATCAATACCTGCTCCCACCAAATATTACTTCTGCATTTTATTCACTATAACAACTTGTTGCAACAGCAATTTGTGTTTTTCTCAGTGTCTGAGCCAAATGAGTCAGAGATTGTATCAGTATTTTAACTTCCCTTCCACATGTGTAACATAAGCTTAAACTGACTTTTAAGGACTAACTGAACTGTAGGACTTGACGAGTTTGAGTGGAGTGACAGACCAGGTTTTCAGAAAAAAAAAAAAACCCAAAACTTTTCCATAGCTACATTACTATAGTGAAGATAAACCCTCAAAAAAACAAACAAAAACGTGTAGGATTGCTATACTTGACACAACACTGCAAGGCTTGTGTAATATAAAGTATTCTCGTGGCACAGTTGTTGAAAGAAATGAAATGGTAGCGCAGCTCTGAGGCATTAGAATAACAACGCTGGTCAGAAGCAAAGCAGAAATTATGGTGTCTACGTGAAAACTAGCAGAATGAGTTTTGTGATAATTCTGGTCACAGATGGTTATAGAGCAGTCCCCACTAGGTCTGCTGGCTACTGCTTTCAGACAACATTTCTGCTGACTTCTTGCTCCTAACTGGACAAATCAGGATAGAAACCTTTTTCAAAATAGATCACATTTGAGGTGAAGAATTTGCTATTACTTTTGATAATGAGTGTGCTTTTTTTACAGACCGATATCCAATTTCAGATGGATACTCAATTTGCATATTTCACATATTTCTCAATTTCATACATCAAAATGCATAATTAATATGGCAATCAGTTGTTACAAGCCTGGACACAAAAAAGACAAAGTTGTAAAAACCATATAATATGCCTGTTTACCACCTTAACGTTTATAAGTAGCTAATTTTATAACTGATTAACAATGTCCTAACTGGGACATGCAATGCCAGCCTTGGATGTCCCTGATTAGCCATCGAAACACATTTATCCCAATCCCTTGTATAGCAATCCTTATCCAAAAATAATATTTACATGTCAAACATCAAAAACAGCCTCAATCTCTCCTGTGTTAAGACACTTACAGGTAAATGTTGTCAAAAGTGCCGTCCTTCTCGCAGATGTTTAGCACATGATTGAGCATCTTTGTACCTAGTGCAAATACATAAGTTCAAAGTTACAAAAATTATACAGAAAATTAAAACAAGTCGCTACAGTATTTTTACACGAATGGAGCTCCTTACCAATGCCAAGTCTACGGTAGGGTGCTAAACAGCCGAGTGTCATGATATACAGCCTCTTCTGGTTCTGAGAGTGATCCACTCGGCAGCACACAGCCCCCACTGCAATGTCATTGAAGTATGCTACAAGGCAAAATGTAACTAATGCTGAAACCATATTAACAGGCAGAGAAATACATTCATGAAGACTAAAAAGCAAGGACTACTATAATAGGGTTGACATCTAAGAGCCTACAGTGCATGAACTACTACGCTGCCTCAAGAATGGACACTTAATATGCTGTATTTAGGGCTTTATAGAAATACAGGTACATCATACACATAAATATTTCAAGCCTTCATCTCTTGTAATTTTGATGATTATGGCTTACAGATAATGAAAACTCAAAATTCAGTGTCAGAAAATTCAAATATTATGGAAAAGTTAAATAGTGGAAACTCATGGTGTCATATCCTAATCAGTCAATTACCCCAAATTACCTGCAAAGGTTTCTTGAGCCTCTAAATGTTCTCTCAGTCTAGGTCAGCAGGCTACACAATCATTGGGAAGACTGCGGACTGGACAGATGTTCAGAAGACGGTCACCGGCACCCTCCACAAGGAGGGTAAGCTGCAAAGGGTCATTGCTAAAGACGTTGGTTGTTCACAGATTCCTCTATCCAAGCATACTCATAGAAAGTTGAGTGAAAGGAAAAAGTGTTGTAGGAAAAGTTTGCATTTCATTTGGAAATCAAGCTCCTAGAGTCTGGAGGAACAGCGGAGGGACACGGGATCCACGGTACAGTATGAAGTTTCCACAGTCAGTGATGATTCGGGGTGCCAGGTCACCTGCTGGTGCTGGTCCACTGGGTTTTCTGAAGTCCACAGTCAACGCAGCCATCTACCAGGAACATTTGCAGCAGTCCATGCTTCCTTCGGCTTACAAGCTTTATGAAGGGTGGATTCATTTTCCAGAAGGACTTGGTTGCTCCCCACACTGCTAAAGGTACCAAAAGGTGGTTTGATAACCATCGTTATAAGGTGCTTAATTGGCCAACAAACTGGCCTGACCCAATCCCTTCCATTCTCTATGGTGTTTTGTCAAGAGGAAGATGAGAGACACTAGACAAAACAATGCAGATGAGATGAAGGTTGTTATCAAAGCAACCTGGGCTCCTATCGCACCTCAGCTGAACCAAAAGGTTCTGGTTCTGCTGAACCAGAAATTATAGTTTCTGAGTGTCTCAAAAACCATAATTTTTGAGACACTCAGTTTTGGGTTTTCATTATTATCTGTAAGCTATATTCATCAAAACGACAAGAAAAAAAGGCTTAAAATATTTTACTCTATGTGTAAAGAATCTATATGAGTTTCATTTTTTGAAATGACTGACAAAAAATATGGAACTCTTTCATGATAATCTAATCTTTTTTATATGCACCAGTATTGTACAGTGCAAAAGTTTTTAAAATAACCCTCAATTTCTCCATCTTCTTTTTCATAATATTTAATCTTAAGTTTTACATGGGACTCTGCAGCTTTTTAGTATATTTCATTTTCTATCACCTCTTTGTTCATGTTGATGACTCAATATCATGTTAAGAGTGTCCTAAAAACTGACTATAGCAGGTGAATGGCACCTGAAAGTCTTGTTTTCCTTCAATTAATCATCTAGTATATGCCAAATTGTGAACTACCAGCTATTTGACAATCTGTTGAAACTTATCTTACCTAGCTTTGCGAGCTCTCCAACTTCCAGGACATCTTTGTAAAATTTGTCGTTGTAGCTGACCGGGAAGATGACTTGGTTCAGGCGTTTCAGCTGCTTAATGTTGTGAGGCGTAACATCCCCCAGCTCGATCCGGCTACTGGAACAAGAGCAAAACGGTCAAATAGCTGACAGAGGTGCACCAATGCAGCAAGACTGTATCTCATTTTTTTTGCTTTATAGATCAACCCTGTAAAAGATATATTTACAGCGGGATGACGAAGTACCTCAATATTTTTCATAACTGCCGAATACCTTTCAATTAACCCTCTCTGGTTGGATGTAGTATAAATGATTTTAAAATACAAATATGTTTACAAATCTTTGAGTATTTGATTTAAAACATACTATTAAACGGATAAAAAGGAAATCAATTTGACGTCAACAAAAGAACTGTGATCTAACTTATGTGATGTAGACAGAATGCGTGGACGAGAGCACAGATTTTATCTTGATTTATAACAAAATTGAAAAATGGACACATATATGTTGGGTTACAGTTGACAAATTGCATCTAAAGTGAGATTAACTGATTTTACAGAAAATCTGACTGATAGCTTAAGATCAAAACAGATGCATTGTATCAAGGTTTGCTTTATGAGCAAGAGACCC
Source organism: Anableps anableps (assembly GCA_014839685.1). Taxonomy (NCBI): domain Eukaryota; kingdom Metazoa; phylum Chordata; class Actinopteri; order Cyprinodontiformes; family Anablepidae; genus Anableps; species Anableps anableps. The sequence goes on from CM026082.1 coordinate 15,617,664, forward strand.
TAACCCAGAAGGGTCTCTGTAAGGGTTCCTCTGTAGTATTTATAGGACCTCTGCACGTCCAGAAAGGGCCGCAGGTCACGTGTGTTATTCACCGGAATGTACAGTAACGTTTCTTTAATCCCACCTTCTTAATTAAGAAAACTTACTGTCATTTCAGAATTTAGCCACAAATAGCACAATTAAGAGCACCACAATAAGGAAATCCAAACTTTATGCTTCTGTTACTTTGACAGATTAAGTTACACTAAGAAAGCCGAAGTTGTTTTAACGTACTGCTGACTTTCCAAGTAGAACAAGCAGACTATACAAATTAAAACAACAGTAAGTTCACTTATTTGTCAGCTTTTGCTAAGAAGACAGTCGCAGCAAACATATAAAATCAGGACATTCCGGTCCTGTCTTTTTAGCTTAGCTTTGAGGCTTAACTGACTCAGCCTCCCACTAGTAGCACCTAACTGGTTAGCTTAGCATGTTAGCGGTGTGAACGAACCGAAAAGCGGCTTATGATAAAAACGATCGCAACAGAGCTGTTTCGCTAACTGTCTTGTCGTTCATATCCCCCTATAAACGTGGACAGAGTCAGCTTAGTGGGCTAGTTTGAGTCGTCTTCCCCCATGCCCGCCTCCCTTTTAAGAAAAAAGAAAAAAAAAAAGAAAAAAAACAACAAAAAAAAAAAAACAGGCATGAAAAACTTTAGTCGCGCTAAGCTACATATTCGTGACACAGAAAGCTTAGACTCACCCTTTCATTTTACACAGATATTATCCCTGTTTGAGATTAGGCTTGACTTAAGCGTTGCCTGGGTTATAAGTTAAGAAATTTAACTGAGTTAGGGTCAGGGATGCCTCCCGTTCTACCCTCCACATGTAGCGACGGTTGCAGTTAGCTTAGCCGCCACACTACCACGGCAGACTGTCAACCTTGAACCCTTCACGTCACAAGAAAGATTAGGTCCTGAATTTCGTCTGCTAGGCAGTGTTCGGTTCTGAGTGAAATATTATTATGAAACAGTGATGAAGTAGACTATATAATAAAATTAAGAATTACTAGTCAGTTTTAGGAAAGATTAAATCTAGAGCGGTCATCTTTGTAAGTCTAAGATGTGCAATTAAAACCAACCTGCGAGTCTAAAATCAGGGTAAATAGTCAACGTTAAATGAAAACCGCCTTTTCAGCGTTGTAAAATTTCGCTTAAAAAGCAAAAAGTATTGAGAAATCATTTGTGTTTTAGAAAATAAACTGCAATTAATTATTATATTAACCTAAATTAAATTGTAAAGTCAATCCACACACAAAACTTCATATATTTTTATGCTATCTGAAGATAAATTAGTTTCCCCTCTAACATTTATTTTAGCTAGCGTTGACCGCTAACTACTTCCATGAAAAAGATTTGAAGGATATTTCATAACGTAAGAGCTTTTCATGACATCTGCAGCTTTTTGTTTTGTAAATTATAACACCAGACCCACCAAGCCAAAGCAGGAAGCAGTTATATTAATTGCACAAAAGAATACATTTTTATACATTTAATTATTATTATTATTATTATTATTTATCATTTGAAAATCAGAATTAGGACTTTGGGTCTCACAATTATGATTTGGAAACTGCATGATTATTTTTCCTATCTCATAATGATCATGATAAGGAATAATATGACATCATAAATTGAAATCATGATTTTGAACCTCATGACTTCAAACGCCAAACTGATGACTTTGGATGTCAAAATTGAGACTTTCAGTTTCATATCTTTTATTATGTATTTCATAATTCTGAATTTAAGACCTCAAAATTGTGAATTTTAAAATCGATAATACGGTGTTTATCTTATAAATGTGACTTTTAAACTCCTAATAACATATGTGCAATTTGTTTCATTAAGTAGCATTAATGGGCTTCCACTCCACAATCACTCACGCTTTGAAGATCTTTGTCTCTGTGCCGTTCATAGCCGATTTGGCTTGATGTTTCAGCTCATAACATGAACAATCGTATCTAGCTCCTGACTAAAAGAACTGGGTTATTTTCTTAACGATGTATGTTTTGTGTAAAAATATTCAATGCTAATTAAAGATAAAAATGTGGGCAATCATAGCATCTAATAGTAGTACTGAAACCAAAATATCCGAACGGTGTCGATAAATTGAGCCAACCAATCTGAATCCCCAAAACAGGCAGGTAATTCCCATCACTTCAAAATGTTGCCAGATTGGGTGGGTTTCCGCCAAATTGGGCTTCTTTAGAACACGTTGGGCAGGAAAAAACAGCTTTGGGCGGGTTGTTAAAATTTGGGACTATTTTCACAACATTTGACGGGTTTTTAGATAAGTTACTGGGAAAATTCTATTGAAATAGTTGTCATTGTGTGGCAGAAAAGCACAAAATTTGTACATTTTAATAAAACGCTGTCTCTTTGCACTTATTTTACTAATTTTATTAGCACATTATCAACGCTTAATAGTTATTGGTTTCTCGGAATTGTTTTGTTTTGTTTTGTTCTTTCTGAGTTGGGCGGGTTTTACGTTGTGTTTGGGATGGAAACTGTCGGTCAGATCTGGCAACCCTGATCACTTTCACGGGGGTGGATCCAAAATGGCGGCAGTTACCAGGACCTTGCAGTTGAAAAAAACGAACGGCGAGTGAATGAAGTCAGCTGACCTCAGCCTCCCGTCACGCACCACAGTAGCCAGCTTTTCTCCTTCGAGGCAAGACATTTAACGACCACTTCACGATCAGACGGTAAATAAATGATATATTTATACCAGGTTTCAGTGGTTTTGTTATGTTAAACAGATCCGGTTTTGCTGTGCTCGGGTGTTAAAATGAAACTGCTTAGGTTTGCGATAGCGACAAAACGGTAGAGGCAGTAATTTTTCTGAACCAGGCCGACTGAGGCGTCCTGCTATTATTTTGTATGATACCAAATCACAGTTACATTCTAGCTAACATTTGTTTTACTGTAACGAATTAAGTTCAGTTCTGAGATATTCTTATTTTTGATTTCACGACCGGATTACAGACTCTCCCTGCAGTGTAAATAAATATAGATGGTCATTTCGAGGAAACCTGTCCGACAGCGCTGAAGTCAGATTCAAAACTCAAATCTAAGCTCGATATACATAATCAGATTGTCACTGCATTTTTATAAGCATTAAAATCTCTGCTGTTTACATTACCTGCCTTACAGGGCTTTGCAGTTAACATCACCATGTTAAAATGTTCTGTGTGACCGTCACACATATATGTAACATATATGAGCTTATTTTTGCCCAGTCCCTTGCCTACGGCATTAAAATAAAATCTATGCTCATCTCTACCTGTTTAACAAGAGGCTCCCCTTTCCAAATGTGCAAAACTGGACAACAGGAGACATTTTCCCCTTTTCCCCAGACATTTATTGATTATCCAGCACACTGTGGCTAATGATCATTTTCTGTGAAACATTTGTTGTCAGGTGGCATGGCTTCTCCAGAGTTTCCACACAGCTAAAAAGTGTACTTCCCAGTCTAGGACTGCTCATTTTCCACTTCCTTAAAAGAGAGTGGGAAGCCAGTCATGTGCCATAATCATATGACCAAGTGAAGGTTGAAGTCTTGTTTCATAGATCATATGTCTGAAGTTTATGAGAAAATGGTTTGATTGGCAAATGTTTTATCAGAATCTACAATTAATTTATAAAGGCTGGTGAGGCGAACAACAGCTGCTATAAAAAGCTTATTACAAGATTTTCAACAAGGCTATAACATGTAATATAAACGTGGCCTAAAAGGGCTAGTATCGTGTTGGATCCCCTGTTTGTCTTCAGAACTGCCTTAATTCTTCATCGCAAAGATTTAATGTCAGGAAATTCCTCAAATCTTGGTCCATATTGAGAGGATAGCATCGCACAATTCCTGAGGTTTTGTAGGTGGTGCATTGGTGATACAAATCTCCCATTCTACTACATCCCAAAGGTGCTCTGCTTGATTAAAATCTGACTGTAGAGGCCACTGAAGTCCAGTTACTTACATGTTTAATAAATCAGTTTGAGATGTTTTGAGCTTTGTGACATGGCACATTATTCTGCTGGAAGTAACCTTCGCAAGATGGGTACGCTGGGATCACAAAGGGACGGTTGCTCAGGTGGGCTGTGGCATTTAGCTGGTGCTTAGTTGGTATTAAGTTGCCCAAACCATGCCAACAAAAGAGCCCCCGCACCAGAACATCAACACCAGCATGACCGTTTGATCCGTGCCTGTGTGAATTGTAGCCTCACTTTTGTGTTCTTGACTGACAGGAGTGACGTCGATTGCGGTCAACCTGTTCTCATCAGATGTAAACAAGACGTTTTTCTACACGCATCTGATTATTTATTTATTTTTCTCGGCTTTTCATGCGATTCTCTGTAAACCTGAGAGATGGTTTTGTGTGAAAATCCCAGTAGATGAGGAGTTTCTGAAATCCTCAAACCAGCTCACCTGGCACCAACAATCACGCTGTTATACAAGTCACTGGAATCTCCTTTCATCCCCATTCTGATGCTCCGTTTAAACTTGATCACATATCGATGGCGAAAAGCATTAAGCTGCCACCATGTTTGAAAATGGTCACCTCAACTGCTATGTTTTGCTTTCTCTTCTTTTGGGCTCTAAAACCAGTCATATGGTTGAAAATAAATAAATAAATGAAGAAATCAAATGATTAACATTTTATGTTTGCATATATATTCTTTCGAGAAGCAGATGCAGTCTTGTGCAATATTTAGTGAAACAACATACCTTTTCATCTAACTGTATGCAGGGAGACCTTTTAACAACGCATTTAGATCGGCTCTGTTAGTGGGCTCAGTTTCTGTTTAAGCTATACAAAATACAATATTCAGCAGATTAGTATCTTTACATGTAAGTTTTATTGTATTTTTTTGTGCAGTTTGTTTCTGTCTGCTGGACATCAGAGACGCAGAGCGACTCCCTTGGTTTGATTCTTGCAGTTCTCCTGCTGGTCTTTTGGTGGCGCTGCTTTACCCATGCCCAGATGGTTGGAGCAGCCAGGCGTAAGCAGGAAGATAGATGTGTACATCAGTAAGAAGGGCATAAAAGGACACAGGGAGAGCAAGAATCATCGGGTGTAGAAAATTGCACTTTCTTGTTATGTTTACTTGGTTTGAGGCAGGCGAATCCATGCGTTAGTTTGTTGTAAAGCTGAATGTAACTGGAGTCGGCTGCATTGGGGGATGGGTTTGTCACGACTGCTGACAGCTTGGGCTGCTGCTGCCTGTGCTGTACAGTTTGTGCAGCAAAGCATATAACCACTAATGTTGTTTATGTAGTTTAGGAAATTATAGAAATGTGGGGAGAGACTGTTATTAGCTTTATTTTTAATAGATCTATATGTATATTTTGTCTTTGAGTGATCTCAGAAGATGAGTGATGATTGATTTTTAGTAATTTAGTTCGCTGACAGTCACCATGTTTTTGTTTTGACAGAATGAATTTAATCAACGGATTTGTAATTACTTTTAATGTATGTTTTTTTTTTTCTTTTCTTGTTTATGCTGGTCAGGATACTAACCAGTGAAGATGGACATGTCCAAGCTGCCTAAGATCAGGGATGAGGAGCGAGAGAGCCAGTTTGGATATGTTCATGGCGTCTCTGGACCAGGTCAGCCGCCACGGCCTCACCTATACACAGATATCTTTATAGACAAAGATTCATTCATATTTGAATTAAACTTTTTTTTTTTTTTTTAACTACAAAATCTTATTCTGAGCAAAGGAGATTTAATACCTAACAATTATAACAAATATTTTATAGTTCATTTTTGTACGTTTGTATTTTGGAGCTATAAATGTAGTGATGTTAATATTAAATAAAGACAGTGTTTTAACGACAGCACCTTGCAAAGTCATTCATACCCTTTGAACCTGTTCATAGTTTGACTTGTTACATACCGCAACATATTTCAGACCAACACAAAGTAGTTCATAATTGTGAGGTGGAAGGAAAATATGTGTGTTTCAACGTTTTTAACGATTACAATGAAGTGTGGTGGGCACTTGGAGTCTTATAGAATTACATTTTGCTGTAATTACACCTGCAGGTCCTTCGAGGTATGTCCCAACCAGCTTTGCACAGGTCTCAGCTTTGACTTCAATCTGGTTTGATCTAAACTTTTTCATTGTTTAGTCCTGCTGGAAGGTGAACATGTGCGCCAATGTCAAGTTTTGCAGCCTCTAACAAGTGTAGGTCAAAAAGTTTCAGTGTTTCCTGTGTTCCCCACTGGGCAAACCTGAGCCGAAACTTTTTATGACTTTCTTCCTGTCGCTCTCCTATAAGGGCTTCGTTTGTGAAAAACACGACCAAAAGTTGTCGTATCAACAAATTTTTTCGACCTAAACTTTTTGATCTCTGCATCCCCTCCAGAGTTATGATGAGACGCTTGTCTGATTAATGCTTTCTTTGTTCAGCATGTCAGGCAGCTGTCTGTATACTGGGATTCATCGCACAAGTTGACTATTTATTCACTGTGTGGCTTTTAAAGGCAATTGGTTGCATTAGACGCTCTACTCTCAGAGTAGAAAGAGCTAAAAACAGATGTTGCCATTCTTTCAGATTTTTACTGAAAAAAAAATATGTTCCCTCCACTTCAGTTATTCACTGCTGTGTGTTGCTCTCTCACATAAAATCCCAAAAAGATACACAGGAGCTTGTGATTGTAACGTGACAAAATGTCAATACGTGAAACAGATACGAATACGTTTGTAGGGCACTATGTAATGCCTTTTTGTGCAGACTTCATTTGGGTGATTAATTAGCTTTTTGCTGAAAAGAAAGTTTCCCTCAAAGCTGCAACTGAACGCGGTATTTTGTGGTAGTCTCTGTGATGAAGCTCTTTCTGTAGATCTTGGGAATAATTTCCAGCTCCCCAGCTCTTAGTTGAACTCTCCCTGACAAAACCACTCAGTTCCTCTGAGGTTTTGTGGTTATTTTAACCTAAGCGCTTAAGTTTCAGCTCTTTGACGAATATACAGTTGGTTTGACAATAACTCATAAAGAAGCTGTTCAGTCTTCTTTTTCTTATCTGCTCTTGACTGCTGTCATGTGTTTTCTGACTGTTTAGATACACATAAATAAAATATTCTGAGCAGATTCATCAGAGCAACTTTACTTTTGCAGGTTTCCTTTTCTGTCTGTCAAGCATTATTTGTTTTAAGTAGAAGTTTTGCTTTGTCCTGCAGTTGCTTGATCCAAGGCCGTGTGACCTGCCAATGTGCATTCTATCTAATGCAGTTTAGACTATCTTTCATTCATGCAAAGACATAATTTATTATTTCTTTTATGTAAAGATAATATTTTCCTCTTGACTGCGTTTTTTTTTTTTTAGTGGTGACAGCCACGGCCATGGCAGGAGCAGCCATGTATGAGCTGGTTCGCGTCGGTCACAGTGAGCTGGTGGGGGAGATCATCAGGCTGGAGGGAGACATGGCCACCATCCAGGTCTACGAGGAGACGTGTATCCTTACTCTTTATATTTGTCCATCTAGTTTAGGGGTGAACATAAAACAAAGCTGGGGCAGTTGTGTCAACACTGAGATGGACTTTGCTGTCAAAGCTTAGGCGATATTCTTGTTGTAGGAAGCTCATATTGGAGGCAACCATTGGTTCTCAGTATATTTGGGTTTTTCTGAGTGTAAATTCAGCTGGTGTGTCGGTGGGAGACCCCGTGCTTCGGACAGGGAAGCCTCTCTCTGTTGAGTTGGGTCCAGGGATCATGGGGTCCATCTTTGATGGTATCCAGCGACCCTTAAAAGACATCAATGACCTCACAAAGAGCATCTACATCCCCAGAGGAGTCAACATTGGTGCCCTCAACCGAGACCTGAAATGGGAGTTTTCTCCCATCAAGAGCCTGCGGGTACGAGTTTCATCTAGAAATCATTCAGATCAGGTGTCTGTGCGGTATTGATCTTCCCTTTTTTTTTTTTTTTTTATAACATCAGGTTGGGAGTCATATCACAGGAGGAGACATCTACGGCATGGTCTATGAGAACTCTCTTATCAAGCACAAAATCATGCTTCCTCCCAAGAACAGAGGCACTGTGACCTACGTGGCTCCACCTGGAAACTATGACATCTCGGTAAGTTCGGCAAATCAACTCCTGCGGGAATTCTTAACGTCCGCCGGGCCTTGCTTTGTGTTAACTTTCTGTCTCTTTGTGTCAGGATGTGGTGATGGAGCTGGAGTTTGAGGGTGTGAAGGAGAAGTTTACCATGGTACAGGTGTGGCCTGTCAGACAGGTGAGACCTGTCACGGAGAAGCTACCTGCCAATCACCCACTACTGACCGGACAGAGGGTGCTGGACGCCCTGTTCCCGTAAGCTTCACATCCTCTCTCAGAGGATTGAACATGTCCTGAAGATGTTCTCTTAACCCAAGTGTTTTCCTCTTGTGTGAAGATGTGTGCAAGGAGGAACCACAGCCATCCCCGGAGCCTTTGGCTGTGGGAAAACCGTCATCTCTCAGTCGCTGTCCAAGTACTCCAACAGCGATGTCATCATCTATGTAGGCTGCGGGGAGCGTGGCAATGAGATGTCAGAAGTACTGCGAGACTTCCCTGAGGTGATTATAGGTGTTTTTATCAAAATATACATTTTGAAAGCAAGTTAACCTAATGCTCGATGTAACTGACAGCATTGTCTGATCATCAGCTAACAATGGAGGTGGATGGAAAGACGGAGAGCATCATGAAGAGAACGGCGCTGGTGGCTAACACCTCCAACATGCCTGTCGCTGCCAGAGAGGCCTCCATCTACACAGGTGAAGCCAGCAACACTGCTCGGTCACCAACTCACACTGTGCTTTGCACAAGTATTCATACCCCTTTGAACGTGTTTTACAGTTTTATCTGATAAAGTAACGCAAAGAAGAGGTTTGTTGAGAACAAAAAGATGATGAGAAGATTCATTGAACTAAACAAAAAGCAATCCTTGAAGAAAACCTGTTGGAGGCTGTGAAGGACTCGAGACTGGCGTGGAGGTTCACCTCCCCCGCAGGACAACGATGCTAAGCATTCTGCCAGTTAGCAACATATTCAAGCGTTAGAAGGGACTAGTCAAAGTCCAAAAATAAATCATAAATCTACCTGAGAATTTGTGGCAAAGCTTGAAAATTAATCTTTAAAGATGCTCTGCATTTATTCTGGCTGATTTTGAGCTTCGTTGTAAAGAAGAATAGAAACACATTTCTCTTTTTTTCATTTGTAATGAACTAAAAAAAAAAAAAAAAAAATTCCCTCCACTTTAAAATTCTGAACTAGTTTACGTTGGTGTCATTGAAACACACTAAAGTTTGTGGGTGCATCATGGCAAAGTTCAAGGGGTACTGAATACTTGTGCAAGGCATTCTAAACACCGGAAACAACGGCACATTGACTTATTTATTTATTGTTACTTTTGAGCACATAATTCATCTGTTTCTGCAGGAATCACATTATCCGAGTACTTCAGAGACATGGGTTACAACGTGAGCATGATGGCCGACTCCACTTCACGTTGGGCCGAGGCTCTGAGGGAGATTTCAGGCCGTTTGGCAGAAATGCCTGCTGGTAAGTTTGGAGAAAAGGGAAGACTGCTCTGTTTATGTGGCTAAGCACAAAAAAAACCACATAAACCTTCAAAAGCGTCAGGGCAGACAGAAGCTGACACCGTTCTGGATTTAGGAGGACTGGAAAATTGCCTTCTATGCGAATGATTATCTTATATTTGCTAAAAGAAGTGATTGTGGCATCTTGCCTCTGTTAAATGAAGGAGCATTTCCTCTATTATTATGTGTTGTAGTGTTTAATATGAGAACCATCAGCTAAGATTGTGTTACCATGAATTAGGTCTGTGCCTGTTTCAATGAAATTATGAAATTGAAGTTTTCAGTTCCTCATATTTAACCTCTCAGCTGCAACACATGGTGGATCTGTCCCCATAGGCTCTGCTGTGCAAATTTGTCAGCTGCAGCTGTTGCAGTTTTGGTCTGTTTACAACGCTTAATTCTGACACTTGTTGCCTTCGATTTATGATTCGTTTATTAGATTAAGCTGAGAGCGGAGCATTGCCCCTTTTCATTCAACCTTCTCAGTATTTGAACCTGAATAAAAGAAGGCAAAAAGAGAAGTAGGACAACATTCTGCTGCATGGAACTGTAATCCCTGTTTCCTCCCTCAGACAGTGGATATCCTGCTTACCTGGGCGCCCGACTCGCGTCTTTCTACGAGCGTGCAGGAAGAGTAAAGTGTCTGGGCAACCCTGAGAGGGAGGGCAGCGTCAGTATCGTTGGAGCGTGAGTACAACTTTGTGTCACTAGAGGGCGTCCTCATTCTCTCATGCCCTTGCTGCGTTCCATTTCCTCTTATCATGTGCTCTTACTTCTATTGCTCCTTTTGTCTTTTCTTCCTTACTTCTATCCATCCATCTTCCTTGTGGCCTGCCTCTATTCTTTCCTTTCCTGTGTCCTTTCTTGTGTCCTACCTCCTTTCCTTGTATCCTTCCTACTTTTCTAATGTCCTTCTTCCATTTCTTCCTTCATCCTTCTTTCCTTGTCATTATTCCTTTTTTTTGCCCTTCCATTCACCCTTCGTTGTGTCCTGCCTCCTTTTCTTCTGTATTTCCATCCTTCCTTTTTCTGCCCCAATTTTTTTCCTCTATCCTTTCTTCTTTTTTTTCCTTTCTCCCGTCCTTGTATCCTTCTACCCTTCCTTATCCCCCTTTCTTTCCTAGTTTTCTGCCTCCATTTATCATGCTTTTTTTTCTGGTCATTCTTGTGTCCTCCTTTCCTTTCTGTCTGTGTGTCCGACCTTCTGTTCTTTATTCTTTTTTTTTTCCCATTCCTTGTTTCCCTCCTTCTGTCCTTCCTGTTTTCTTTTTTCCATCCCTACTTTCTTTCTTTCCTTTCTTCTTTGTGTCCTTCCTACTTTCCTTGTAGCCTGCCTCCTTTCCTTGTTTGTGTCCTTCCATCTTCCACTCCTTATGTAGGTCAATTATTTCTTTCTTTTCTGTTGCCCTTCCTTTCTTCCTTAGGTGCCTCCTGCATCTTTTCTTCAATATTTCCTGCCTTCCTTTGTTTTCTTTGTCTTACGTCCCTCCCTTCTGTCCTTGGGTCTTGTTTTCTTATTACTTTCCTTTCTTGTGTCCTTACTTCCTTCATCCCTTCATTGTGCCCTTTATTTCTCTCTGTCTTCAGTCCCTCCTCCCAGTTTCATTTTTTAGATGGTATCAGGTTCAAACTCTGCTGTTTGCATACCTGCCATGAATTCATCATGAATGTTTTCATTTTAAATTTTGAAATTCACATAAAAGACTTTAGCAAGTTTCGTGTAGGTTTTGTTGTGGAAAAAAGCAGTTTAATAAACCGTTTGCTCTGTTCTCAGTGTATCCCCTCCTGGTGGTGATTTCTCTGATCCTGTTACTTCAGCCACACTCGGTATTGTACAGGTAAGCAGTCGGACTCTCATTCAGCTGTCGTCTTATCAAACACATTCCTTCCATCCGCTGTAGATGCTTCACTAACTATGTGGGCCATCCCCGACTCAGGTGTTCTGGGGTCTGGATAAGAAGCTTGCTCAGAGGAAGCACTTCCCCTCCGTCAACTGGCTGATCAGCTACAGCAAATACACTCGCGCTCTTGACGAATATTACGACAAGCACTTCCCAGAGTTCGTGCCACTGCGTACTAAAGCAAAGGAAATCCTGCAGGAGGAAGAAGATCTGGCTGAGATCGTGCAGCTTGTCGGAAAGGTAAGTCACCAAATATATTCAGTTTTTGCTTGTTAAAGCATGTAAATTGTGTGATGTTCAGTGTGAATTAAAGATTAATTTCCCTTTGATAGGCCTCATTGGCAGAAACCGATAAAATCACACTGGAAGTGGCCAAACTGATTAAAGATGACTTCCTGCAGCAGAACGGTTACACTCCATATGACAGGTAACATTATAGCCGTTATAGCACTGTTTCTATCAAACAATCGGACCGAAACACCTTTAAAGAACCGTCTGTCTAATTACTGAATAATATTATCTCCTCAGGTTCTGCCCCTTCTACAAGACGGTGGGCATTCTCTCCAACATGATAGCTTTTTATGACATGGCCCGGCATGCGGTGGAGACCACAGCCCAGAGCGACAACAAGATCACCTGGGCCATGATCAGGGAGCACATGGGAGAAGTCCTCTACAAGATTAGCTCCATGAAGTTCAAGGTGACGACGGGTGCCTGCGAAGGTTTACGGTTCTTGCGTAAATATGAAGTGAACGTTTGGGATTTTCGTTTGAAAGTGAACGGAAAAGGCTGGGAGTTTGGAGCGACTACATGAAAGAGTTACTGGAGCCCTAATTCCCACTGTTTGACCGGGTTTCTGTGTGTGCGTTTGCAGGACCCGGTTAAGGACGGCGAGGCCAAGATTAAGGCTGAGTACGCACAGCTCCTGGAGGACATGCAGAACGCCTTCCGCACGTTGGAAGAATAGGCCCACGCCGCCCTTCCAGTTTTTCCGTCTCTCGACTCCCCCACCGCTGAGCACATTCCCACCTCCGTGTATTCTCAGACATCGTGTGCTTCCCCTGTGATCCTCTGTGGGTGAACGTGCGAGTGTGCGTGTGTGAAACTTCTTGTGGAGGGAAAAAGAGAAAGATGTACTGTATTCACGATTTGTCGCCTCATATAGGCGTACTCTGAATCCTCTGCATGGTCACTGACTGTGTGTGTGCGTGTGTGTAGATGTGAATGTTAAATATGTGTGTGTTACTTCCTTTTTTTTGTTTACATGATTTCTGTGTAGCTGCGTTGCTTTTTCTGAAGAGTGTTCAGTTAATGTATTGTAATTCTCAGACCATCTGTACAGAAGAGTATTGAATATAAATTTAAGAAGATCAGTCTATTTATTGCCAGCATTTCTTCTGTTGTTTTTGCTGCTGTTTTTGTTTTGTTTTTTGATGTTTTTATGGTTGTATTTCAGGCTGTGTAGTGCTGTGTACTTTGCTGCGTGAAAGTCTAACTGTTTCATCATAATACTCTCAAAGAATTAAATCATTGCGGGGAAAAACAAAACAAGGTGTTGAGTGTTTTGTTCAACCTCATTGTGTGTCTCTGTGCTGTTAAACTGGTATATCTGCATAACTAACAAACTGGAACATCAACCCCTTTGGTAGCAACACGTAATAACTTTTTCTTAAACATGGAGCTGATTTTGTTTACAATTAATTTGGATTAACTTAACTTGTCTATTGTAAGAGTTTAGATTTATAAATTCATACATAGCTCTGTGTGATGAATAAAAATAAATAAAAAAAAAAAAAAAATCACCTTAATCAACTCTGCTTTCCTTTTTAAAACTGGGCTTAATTTGCAAACCATAAACACTCTCCTAGAGCAGTGTTTATCAGTTCCGGTCCTCAGGCACCACTGCCCTGCATATCTTAGATGTGTCCTTCTTCCAGAACACTTTATTCAAATGGCTGCATGACCTCCTCTGCATGCCATCAAGTGCCCACTTATTCAAGTCGGGTGTGTGGTAGAAGGGAAACACCTCAAGCATGCAGGGCAGTGGTCCCTGAGGGCCGGAATTAAGAAACACTGTCCTGGTGGACGGGTTAATAGGAGGTAAAGGTTAGTTTGAAGCCTTTAACTGGCTGTTTTAAAGCGTCATCAGTTAGGTGTCAACTCCCACAAGGTGTTTTCCCCTCCCAGCGGGATGAGACGCACCTGCTGAAGCAGCAAGCGGAAGGAGGCGCACATTTGATTTAACCTCAGAGGCTTCGGAACCAAACAAACGTACTTTTTAAACCTCAGTCAGACAGAACAGGAACCCTGGGTCCTCTTCGTGTTAGGTAAGTGACCGATCGCTGCCGTTTTGGCTTGGGTAACCCACGCGTGGACGCCAATAGGTGACGGAGAACGGCGCGGGACTTTATCTGACCGACATACCTGCAGATCAGCTGATGGCTCTTATCGGAGAAAACTGCTGCTTTGTATTTTGACACGGATCTGTTTATTTTAACTTTGCAGTTGTGTGAAAAGGTGATGGCGGCCGAGAGAAGCTTTTTATATTCACAAGCAGGAATAAACCCATCCTAAGTATAGCTCTCCAGACAAACCAGTTTTTGTCACACTGACTGCTGTTGCTCCTCTGGATGGCCCTGTTCGATTACCATTTTGTTTTTCTTTTTTGCTTAACACTTAAATTGTGCTGGTTTTTTTTTTTTTTTTTAAGACTTATTTTGATCAACTGAATTTGTAATATTTCTCAAAGCTTAAGCTCACGCACTTTAGACTGAACGGTTAATAGGCCTTTTCTGAATGGGGAAAATAACTAAAAACCTTTTTTTTGTTTTTGCAGTTTATATTTTAATTTTCTCAGAAACTGAATTTTGGCTTTTCATTAGCTGTCAGGTGTATTAATCAAAGTAATTTTACATTAAAAACAGGCAGTTTTGATATCGACAGTTTCCCAGAGTTTAGAAAACTGTGGTATCCCAAATCTATTACTATTTTGTAATAGATTTGTCATTTGCACTCTGAATAGATTTTATTTCGCTTTAATGCACATGCAGTAAATTGAGAGTTTGGACCGCTATATGGTGCCCCCTACTTGCTGCTGTGATTATGGAGTTCAGGCTTTGCTAGCTGATTATTTTCTTTTAGTTAGTCTCTGAGTACTTTTTTATTTTATTTTATTTTTTTTTTTTAAGCTTAGCCCAAAGGGCAATTTTAACTGAAATTATGTTTTTACAAATTGGACTGTAATGGGGTTTGGGGGTGGCAGAAGAAGGGGCTTGCCCAGGGCACCATTCATGCAAAAACCGCTACTGGTGGGCCCTATACTTTATGGACATTACTCAGGATTAGCGTATGCTTGCCATGGGGCACACTTGTAAGTAAAACACCTTTCAACCCACTATGTAGGTTTTTGCTGGGTCTCCCATGAGTTTAATTAAAAATAGTTAAATTTGCCACCCATGTGGGCTGCACTTTTTACCCCAGAGTTGTCCTGCATTAAACTGATACAGGTTATGAACATGGGCTGAGAAATGGACCCCAGATGGGATTTCCTGCAGGTTACATTATGGCCTTGTTTCAGTGTTGTCACTACAACCTTTTTTTTTTTTTTTTTTTTTTTTTTTTTTTTTAAATAACATTTCACAGAATCCTGTTGTCACCAACTCCTTCAAAATCTGGAGTCAGTTTCGTAAACACTGTGTGTTGCTTGAAACCTCCACTGTAGCTACAATTTTTAAAAATCGTTTTGTTCTCGCCCTGCACATCTGACCCTACTTTCTGGACCTGGTGAGATAAGGGCCAGGTCAGGGACCCTTAGAAGGAAAACACTTTGACTCATTTCATAGAGTTGTTGGAGGCTGGTTCACTCATCATCCATTTGTGCTAGTCCCAGTTTTATTACAATGAAAGACGATCTTCGGAGCACAACAAAACAAATCCTTGACTGGCGAAAATGTATCCAACCATCAGTGACTGTAGCAATAGATGTCCATGGTCTCCAGCCAACCGCACTCACATTTTGGTTCTGCACCCAAATGTTTGACACTCTTGCAGTGGTGTTAGATGTAGAACTTAGCCCTTGTTGAGTGTTTTCATCTTCAGAGTATATGCCCAGAAACCCACCATCTCCACTATGAAGCATGGTAGTGGTAGTATCGTGGTCTTGGGATACTTATCAGCAGCAGAACCTGGAAGGCTTGCAAAGGTAGAGAGGAACATGTATGCAAAAATAATCTATCCTTCTATCCTGGACGATATTCTGATTTAGTCTGTCAGAGAATTACGACTTGGACAGAGATTGAATTTTTTTGTTTTTCCAGGCGACTGTTTTGGAAAGGCTAAGGTAAAATTCAGATCTCAAGTTGTGGCTGATCTTGAAAAGAGCTGTTCACACCTGAGCAACCCGTCAAACCTTGAGTTACTTCGCAGTGTTAAGATGTGCCACTGACATAATCGGTACTCCGGCTGAAGCCAGAGTTGCATTCACTAATTCCTGACCTGAAGGGGGTGAATATTTCTATAAATGAATTTACTTCTATTTTCATTTTTTGACATTGTATAAAAAGTGTGTTTTCAGTTCAATATTATTTTTAATTCTTGTCTAAAAAGCAAAATTATTTGGGCCGTGTTTTTATTTATAAAGGCCACCAAGCGGTGAAACATTCACGGTAAGGGGGGAAATTTATTTCATAAGCATTGTAATATTGTATAGTGCAACCATTCAGAGTAAAAATTAGTAAAATTAAGATGCAAAGAATGTTTTTTTTTTTTGTTTTTTTTTTGTCATTCTACAGAACTTTTTTTTTGCACAAGTGTTAAACATTAACAAATCCTATTGTTCGAATAGTTCATTCTCAAAGTTTTTTTTTTTTTTTGTTTGTTTGTTTGTTTGGTTTTTTTTTTTGTTTTTTTTTTTAATAGCTTTCCATTATTTTTACTATATTGTCTTTCAGTATAAACCTGGATATTTCTGTTCT
The DNA here is from genome assembly GCA_014839685.1 of Anableps anableps. Lineage (NCBI taxonomy): Eukaryota > Metazoa > Chordata > Actinopteri > Cyprinodontiformes > Anablepidae > Anableps > Anableps anableps. Next base: position 15,634,166 of record CM026082.1, read on the forward strand.
AAGCAGCCCGGCGGAGCCCATGGACCAGCTATCCAACCAGTCAGGAGTGGCGAGTGATGATGTTACGGATGAAACGGCATCCCTGGTGGATGACCAGTTGTGCTCTGACGACGATGTAAGGAAAACTTTAAAATCAGCCCGATTAAGAAAACCCTGCTGCATGGACCTGAGAATCTTTCTGAATATAAGGATTAATATAAGATTGATATTTTCCTCCGATTGACTTAAGAAGACAAACGTTTCTTAAACTAAGAATATGACACATAAAACAAATATCTCTCACTGCCCTCTAGTGGTTCAGATGTAGTACTGCATGCTTCTCCCCTGCGTCATCTGTTTCAAACACAAATGCAGAAGAAATGTGCTGAAACTTTGAGTTTTAAATGTCTTTGAACTTGTAATCTTCTCTTCTCCCACAACAGAGCTCCGATGCTCTGGCTCCGTGTCTCGCTGTGCCTCAGTCTCCTCTGCCGAGCTACAAACAGAGGGTGGAGGAGTTTAAGAGACTGTTCAGGGAGCTGCCTGAATCAGAAATACTCATTTTAGGTAAGTTCAGCATGGGGGAAAAAAAATAGAGCTATAGATTTTATTTTTTTTAATCCATAAGAATTAAAGCTTGCCCCACCACCAAAGTTAGTCTTTAAATTCCAAAGTCTTGGATACATTGGAAAACATTTGAGATGTGTATATAAATAAATAAAATCCTTCATAATTGTCTTAAAATAACTTCCTCAGGTTAAACTGAAAGTCTTAAAATAAAACTTCAGGTGTGCTTATTTGTCTGTATGGGATATCCGTCTTGTTTTCTCCTCAGACTATCCTTGTGCCCTCCAGCGGGACATCCTCCTTCAGGGACGCCTCTACCTCTCCGAGAACTGGATCTGTTTCTACAGCAATGTGTTTCGTGGTACAAAGGTAGTGAGACTGTTTGTGTGTGTGTGTGGGGGGGGGGGAGACCGGAAAGAAAGTTTTGCTTCCATCGACGATAATGTTAATTAAAAATTTATGGATATGTAGCTTTCTGAATATGTCGAATAGTAGCTGTTACGATGGAAAACATCTTGTACTCCAGCATGATTCGTTGAAAGAGCAGTTTACGTTCTCTAAAATTTATTTCAGAATTAAGTTGTGACAAATACAAAAACAGCAAGTGCAGACAGAAAGTACCAGCTTGGTTTATTTATTGAATGTTAAATCGAAGCGGAGAATACCGGCCACAGAGATTATCTGTACACATTCATAGTTACACTTGCTTATCAACACAGTTTGTTAGAGCAATGGCATCAGCTTACGTAAGAAGACCGAAGACATCTGGTTTCCAACCTTGACTTACTTACTGTGTCGGACATCAGATCTTATTTTCCATCAAGCAAGACCTGCATTACAAGCGCCTCTTCAAAATCTCCGTTCATTGATTAAAAGACCCTGGAGAAACAAAAATATGGAGTCATCACTCATGGATGTTGTTAAATCAGTTGTTTTTAATTTGTAACATAGTAAAACTAAATCACATATGAGAACTTTTTAAATTTTTTTATTTTTTATTTTTTTTTTTTTTTAGCTTAACATTCTGGTTTTTTTTATAACAAACCTGGGTGGAAAATAAATGACTATTTTAATAAATGGCACATTATATTCTGATAAATGGGGAATAAAATGACTCGTGCTGGAGAATATTGGGCATCTTCCTGTGTTAAGTTATGAAATTGTTCTGTGTTGAGGGACAATACTGAATAACTAGGAAAGGATTATGGTTTCCCTCCATGTTGAGGGTATAGTTATTAATTCACTTACTGTTGTGGACTAATTATAGAATCTGTCAGTGATGAGGAAGTTGTTTTGGAATCGCAGTTGTTTTAATATGAGTCCATATGATCAAATCAGACATTGAAAAGCAATTTTATTTACCATATGAAAAGTCTTAAAATATGGAAAAATAAAGTAAATGACATAACTAGAAAATTCTGAAGAAACTTTAAAGGGGCCTGCCACGTGATTCATACATCTCAGACCCAAGCTAAAGGTGCTGTGGTTGAGTTAGTCCCAATGTAAATCAAGTTTGATCTAAAATTATAAAGAGCTTACAGTCACACTTTGTTATACAACAGTTTGTGTGTGTCTTTTTTTAGTTCCATGAAAAAAACCAAATGGGTATTATTGTGTCATATAGGCTTTTCATGAAATCCTTCTGTCTGATATACCATGTTTGGATATAGATAGTGTTTTACCATCCACCTTATCCTAACACCTAATGTTGAGGGAATATTTATGGAATCACTATACTTTTGGGGGGCTATATTGCAAATGATAGCCCAATAAAATAACTGTTTTATTTTGGAAATTTATGCCTCTGTAAAACACACCTTTAAAAATGGGGAATATTGTTTCTTTTTACGTGAGAGCCAAAAACAAGGGAGGTCTCACAGACATTATGATTCTGAAATGGGTGAAGTTACTATTCACTTATCATAGCACGTGTTGGTTTTCATGACCTTTTCCTTTTATTTAAAATGTATTTACAGATTACATTGTCTCTGAAAGATATCACCACAATGTCCAGAGAGAAAACGGCTCGACTGATTCCCAACGCCATTCAGATCTGCACGAATACTGAAAAAGTATTTGAGCTTAAATGCTGTAATTTAAACCTATTCTCGCATAAAAGAAAAGTATATAATCCCAAATGTACTGTAAATATTGTTCTTTCATTCACAGTATTTCTTTGCTTCCTTCTCGGCAAGAGAGAAAAGCTATTTGAGTGTTTTCCGCATGTGGCAGAACACTTTGCTGGACAAGGTAAGGCCCTTTGTGCATCAGTGTAACAGTCAGACCCCTATGAGGAATGACTGTTGTTCATTTGCAGTCAAGCTTCTACCATCCAGTATCTTTGAGGACCAGCATGTTCAGTTTGAAAGCAGTTATCTAAAAGCAGATACAGAAATCCCACAGAGAGACAGTGGCTCTGAGGTTATCAGTGACGTAGTTTTTGTTTACTGTTCTACAGGTTGAGGTAAGGTTTGAAGTTTACCCATCCTCAGATATAGTTCAAAATTAACCCGCAGGATCTAGGCTTTCACTTTTGGCTCAGTTATTGATGAATAAAACATGGACATGGGGTAAGCAGAAATACCCCGTGCCCCTGAATAACTGGAGAACTTAGAAACCTGTGAAACTTTGAACCCCCAGAAGTGGGTTTGTTTGTGTGACGCTGCTGAAAATTGACTTTAAAACTGAAAACGGCTCAACTATAACTAGAAAAAAGGCAGCTATAATGGAAAGCACCAGAATGAGGACTCAAACTGACCTGTTTAAGCAACTTAAATCTCATCTAAAGTTTCAGCGGATATGCAAGTAATGACAGCAAGTTAAAAACTTGTTTTGTCAATTTTTAATACCACACAGTCCCTTACAAAAGTCTTCACAGTCCTTTAAACTTTTCCACATTCTGTCACATTACAACCACAAACCTCTATTTTATTGGGATGGACCAGGGGTCTGCAACCTGTGGCTGTTTGGACTTTCCACAGTGGCTCTTAATAACCCTGGCTAAAAATGATAAATATTACCAGTAAATGTTTTGAAATGTAGATATAAAAATGAATGCAGTTTTTCAGTGTTGTGTGGGGTCCCCCCCCCCCCATGGAATAATTTCAGTGAATTCCAATCACAAAAAAATGACACTAAAAATATCAGTGTTTTTTTTTTTTTTTTTTTTTTTTTTTTTTTTTTTTTTGTTTGTTTTTTTTCTTTTCTCCTTCTCATTAGGTTGGAAACTGTATGTATGTATGTAGTTTTCTCTTTATTGTAAAATCTAAAAATAACAAATGCTGCACATGACACAGAACACACCATGTCTGCTGGGAAACATGTTGGTGGCAGCATTATGCTGTTGGGATGCTTTTTCATCATTACGGACAGGTAGGTTGATGGAAATGTGGGTGGCTCTAAATAAAGGGCCTTACTGGAAGAAATCCAGTTGCAGGCTGCAAAAGACTTTGGATTTAAGTTAACCTTTCAACAGGGCAAGAATTTTAAACATGCAGCCAGAGCAAGTGCCTGGACTCTTTATTTATCAGGTGAATTGGAGGCAAAGTTTGCACTAGATTTATTTATTATTTATTTTTTTTTTTAGGGATGTCAGAGGGATGGGGCTTGATACAAATGTGCATCACACTTTTGTAAAAACGTAAATAAAGCATTGAAATATTAATCATTAAAATAAAATAAAATAAAATAAAAAAAAATCAGTGTCCTCCTTTGTCACAGGTATCAGCCAATAAAACACAGGAAAGTTTGCTTTCAAGGCACTGTAATGCAATAAAAGGGCTCCATCAAAGTGTCAGTGAGGATCAAAACTGATATAAAAATGATTAATACAAATAAGTTATAGAGGAAATAACTGATAAGGATGCCAACTTTTATTAGGGGAAACATGGCTGAGAATAAACAGCAAACACATTCAGCACAGAGACGGGATTATGCACTAAAGTGACCTCCTCCTCTGATAGATTATTATGATTAACTTTCTGTCAGAGTGGACTTCAGCCCTTTAATTTGAGTCCCCCCACCCCTTCATAGGGGGGTGTGGGACTCAGATCAGGTAAACACCTGTGTAACAACCTGAGTTCATTGACCCCATCTGGGTGTGGCCAGAAGGACTGATTTTGCCAGTCAGGAATTAAACGGACTTCGCTGCTCCGTTTGTACTTGTCGGAGCGGCTGGACTACAGTAACTTACAGCTCGGATCACAGTCTTTCTCCCTCTCTCTCTCTGCGGAGGAGAGGAGGGTTTCGATTAAATATCTATTTGGGCGGCGCGTCTTTGCGGACTTCCTGAATGCGCGGTGGCGCGTTCAGTTTACACGGCGTATTAGTATTTCAGACCCCGGTCGGAGCGCACAGTGGCAGGTGGGGGGTGATATGTCCTCTGACAGGTAGGAAAACCTTGGAGGAATCGGTTTACAGAAACTTTCTGCTTGTTTTTACCACTGACGCTAACCTAAAGGAATTCCTTTTTTATTTGAGACTGAATGAACTGATCTGTTACCCTTTCTACCGCCTCGCGTAAGAGGTTTGTTTATGGCAGTTTTCCCCCAACAGATATGGAGTAATCTGAGCTTTTTTTGCAGTGAGAACACAGTAATGCAACCTGACTGAGCTAGTTGAGGTTATGATTGTTTGTAGGTTGTCACCCATGGAGAGAAGACTGTAAATTATTCCTTATGGAGTTCTCCAGGCCACCCGCTGCATAATCGCTTGTTTTTGTGTTCACCTTCTGGTAACAAGAGAATGCAGGAGGGGAGACCTCTACACGCTTCTAATTGTTTGTTTTATTTTTATTTTAGTCTCTGACATGCTCGGAGCTGTGGCAGATGGTCAAACAGCATTATGGCTATGATCTGGGCCTGAACAATGAGGAGATGGACAGTTTACAGGTGTCAGCAGAATCAAGCGGGCATACCAGGTAACTCGCCCTTATTCCTTGGAAACTTGAACATGGTTAGGTGTGTGTGTTGTGGGGTTTATATATATATATATATATATATATATATATATATATATATATATATATATATATATATATATATATATATATATATATATATATGATTTTAAACATACTATACAGGGTTTCTCTTTCTTTCTTTGGTCAACAAACGATGAGAATTGAAACACAGCTTGGTCATCAAGTATTAGTTTCAAAAAATTCCTAGAGATATGGTGGAGTTTTTTTTTTTGTTTTTTTTTTTTGTTTTTTTTTTTTTTTTAAACACTGAAGTAAAAGTTAAGTCTGGATTGTGTGTATTTGGGTTGACGACATCATAAGAGGCACAAAAATTGAGCTAATCCCAATTGATCAGCTAACATCACAGCAAGTGGAAGTAAATGGCAAAGATGACAGTGATCGGCTTTAATTGGTTTCGATCTGTTTATTCTGTGTGAGTTTTTCCACTTGTGCATATTTCCCACTCATCAAAAGCTTAAAACTGGGGAAGAAATTGTACGTTTTTGTAATTAGAATGCAATAACTTGTAATTTCTTTGCTGGTACTGTGTTCTGTAAAGCCTATGAAAGCTGCATATGTAAAAACTGCATGGTGACAAAACTACATTTGGATCCAGATTGCGACTGCTGGCCACCATTTTGGGGACCTCTTGTTCATGCATATTGGGGGCAGTTGGTAGGATCACATCACTGGCCATAACTGTTGGAGGACATAGCTGGTGATACAGCTGTTCTTCAGAAACCTCATCAAGACTCAAAAATCATCTCTATGAAACGCATTAACCAGACCACACTGCTTGAAATGATCACTACTAAACTCTGATAATCTGAAATCCTCTTCATAAACTGCTTCAGTGTGTTTTTATAGCTTCCAAATATTCCTGAAATCAATGTAGTGATCCCATTTAGAGCTCAAACATTTTTCCGCAGGCCCACAGAATAAAAGGAAATGCCCTGAAATTAAATCCACAGATTTGAACCTACGTCCATTTTGTTACGTTTCAGAAATATTCTTACCCATGTTCATGCATTTTAAAGACTTATGGAGATAAATAGTCTCAAAAATGCTCAAATCGAGCATATGACACCATAGTTCTGCTTATTTTAGTTGTGAGTCCCATTTTGGGCCACCTGAATTTTACAGAATAAGACGGCTCATGACACCTGATAAAATCAAAATGACTCTTAAAAATCTTGCACTGCAAGATGTACATCAGTCACATAACCACATTCCCTTAAAGGAGACTGAGTAGAATATAGGAAATAACTTCAAACCATTGGTTGCCAAAGTAGTTAGGAAAGTCTAAGCATCTAAAAGACATGAACTGACTTGGACTCGGAACAAAACAGCTTGAGGCAGATGGCTCTATTTCAAGCCTCAAAAACTCATATGAAACAGGCAAGGCTACAAATCTAGTAAAAGGTGAAAGAGCAAAATAACCAGCAATGATCTGATTAAAAACCATGCAGATAGAGGGAAAAGATGGGGCCCAAAGCTCTGATTTGAATTATGCCTGACGTCATCAGAGGCATGTGCGAACGGAAACTTTCTTTGAAGGAGGTAGCACCTATCTTTGTCAAATATCAGTTCAGAAGAAAAAAAAAAAAAAAAAAAAAAAAAAAAAAAAAAAACCCTTACCATGGCAACATATTCTATAAGGAAAGAAGTAGGAGGAGTTTGATTCTACTGAAAAATTTGGTGCTTAGCTTTAATCTTGTGGGGTTTTTAAGCCTGCAGCAGAAGCTCAGCAGTGGTGGTGATGAAAGTCTCAGAAGACCGGAGCGACCCAACAGCCTCCGTCTCTCGGCAGTGGACCATGTTCCGTTGCAGAGCTCTACACCTCAAGGAGAGGACATCTCTTCATCCATCGGTTCACCAAAGACCCCCAACACGGTATCATCTTCTTTTGCTGCATTATTAAATAATTTATTTCTTTAAATTATGTTCTTAATAAGCTCTCCAAATACTGCAGGATGAGTCTCGCAACACCCCATCTCTGCAGCGAAGTCCGGCTCTCTCGTTGGACCGACACATCCCAGAGCGGTTCTCTAAGCGTTCTACGCAGTCTCTCGACCTCAACGCCAATGAGAACGTATCTGAGCAAAGCGGCTCGGAAAGCATTGAAGAAGGTAAGAGGCGAACAGGGATGCAGATTGTTTCTTTGTTGATCTTTCAGTACATTACCTTGCTCTCGTGTTTGCCTCCACCAGTGGAGGACGGAATCGGCAAGTCCGAGGAGCCGGGGCGACTGTCTCTCAACAAAGTTTTCAACATAAGCGCCAACAAAATGTTTGAAATGCTCTTCACAGACTCCAGCTTCGCTCGCAGGTTTATGGACATCTGCAAGATAACGAGTAGGACCTTTTTTAAATCCATTTCTCTCATATTAAAACTTATTCATGGGAGCTTCTTAATAAAAGCTGCCCTTTTTTTTTTTTTTTTTTTTTTTTTTTTTTTTGTGTGTGTGTCTTCAGATCCAAGCTTCACTACTTGGCAGAAGGACGACTCAGGAAACAACAAGCGGAACCTGAACTACACTATAACCATCAATAACCCTCTGATTGGGAAGTTCTCCACTGCTACAGAGAACCAGGTGTGGTTCTGTCCGTGTGAATGGTTGAGTGGACATGTCAACATGGTCTTTGTTTGGCTTATTTGAGCTTCATTTACCTCACCAGACTCTGTACAAAGAATCCAGGGAGGGTCAGTATTACCTGGTGGATGGCGAGGTGTACACTCATGATGTCCCCTACCATGATTACTTCTATACACAGAACCGCTACTATATCATAGGCATCTCCAAGCGGAAGTGTCGACTAAGGTGATGAATTAATTATTTGCAGACTATTTATTTAAATGTTTATAGATTTAAACTAAATGCTTCCTCTTGTTCTGCTAGGGTGTACTCTGATGTGAAGTACAGAAAGCCACCATGGGGTCTAGTCAAATCTTTCATTACCAAAAACTCCTGGAGTGGCATTGAAGATTATTTTAGACAGCTCGGTGAGTGTGTGTGTGTTTTTTTTTTTTTTTTTTTACAAAGGCAGAAAGGGCTTGTCCATTTACTTTCTGTTATCAGCCTGTGATTTATTTTATCTTTTGTCTGATATGAACAGTTTCTTCCAGCACACATATAGTATTGCACTGCTGAATCGTATTACTGCTGTGTTTGCAGGAAGGGCAAAGAATATAAAGGTAGATATAGCGGTCACTCTTATCAGCTGCTCTGAATGTACGTCACACTAAGCTGGAGCAGCAAACCTTCATTATCATTTACTGTATGTGAATTAGTCATATCACTATGGAGAATTAAAAACTATCTGGTAGTAGGTACAATACGGTGCCGTGCAACCTCAACTTTAAGTGTATATTACTGAGATTTTGTGTAATGGACCAGCACCAAGTAGAGCATGACTGTGAATTGTGGGGGGGATGATGCATGCTGCAGTTAGCTGTTAGACACATATCAAAAGACTTTTTATATCCAGAGACTGATTTCTTTTTGGTAATTGTTTGCAAAATAGCTCAAGCTGAGCTTTTGTGTGTGCTAGAACAGTACAAAGTCGAAGGAAGATGATTTTTCACAAATGGGCATCTGAAAATGCTCGCATGTCACTTATTTTCATTTGGATTTGGTCGGGACTTTGACTTGGCCATTCTATTACATGAATACACTTTGATCTGAACCTTTCGATTTGTATCCCGTGCTGCATATTCACTGCTGATGTGTCCTTTTGCTGCCTATAATAGGTGTTATTCCTGTTATTCATTCCTTTACATGTTTGCTGTGTCCTCTATTATTTACAGCTATTTACTTATTATGGTAGTTAACTTCTAAAGGCAGTTTGTTGGTATGATTTTTTTTTTCTCTCTCAAAGTAAACAGGGATGACTACAAATGCAAGGCACAATTGAGATTTTTATTACATCAAACTTATGTGCCACTTTGTGTCGGTCTTTCACATAAAATCCACACACACACACACACACAAGTTTATAGTTATGTGACAAAATGGAAATTTATGTTCTGGGTGTGGATAGTGTACCAGCTTTTTGTTTCAAAATAATTGCAGATAGAATGTAGTTTATGAATCTGTGGATGCAGTTGTCTTTCAACGTAGTTTAAAAAGAATATCTGCCGCTGTCAGCAAAAACACTAAACTATTTCACAATCCAATGGGTTGCAAGGTGATTCTTTTTCTCTTTTAAATAATTTCTTAGCCCACTTCTCCTTTTCTACATGGGTTCTTCTTCATGTTGATCCAGAAACTGAACTGCTGGAGGAGGAAGCGGAGATGAACCAAGCAGCTGGAGAGTCTGGAAAAGCTGGACTCCGCAGGAGGAGGCGAACGTTCAGCCGGACCATGCTGGATCATGGAAAGCCCAGAAAGCAGTCAGTGCAGGATCCTGAGCATAGAGATGGAAACATGGGTAATAAAATATATTTCATGAAGACTTAAAATACATTTTTCAGTTTTGGAACAATTGCCTAACTTTACCCAACTTCCTTTACCATACAGGTTGGTATAACAAAGTAATGTTTTGCATGAAAATGTTAGTGAAGTGACAAACTGATGCCGTTTGCATACAGTCGCTGAAGTGGGAAGCCAGTTTGAAAAATGTAAAAGACATTGCATCATTGTAGCTGAGGAGTGTGGCAACACAGTTCTGTTACAAAATGTTTCCTGTCCCTGGGAGAGCATATTCTGTCAGATAAAACGGTGCAAAGTTTCCTCATTAATTCAAAATTCTATTGTGGTTTTTTTTTTTTTTTTTTTTTTTTTCCCCCCTCTGTATGCTAAAAAATTTAACCTGCTTAAATCTGTGTCTTAGGCCCCATGGATATGACCGGCCCACACAGATGGAGCACGACTGCAATAGTTGCCAGCATGAGTGTAATGTAAGTTGACGAACTGAAGATGCAGTTGGATATTGCGACATGCATAAAAATAATTTGTCGAGGGAGGATATGTATCTTTCCAGCTCAAGCATGCTAACTGATTCCTTGTCAAACCTGCAAGTGCTGCAACCTTTTGTGTCTGCGTCAATCACCTGATACTGCTGTCTTTTCTTCTTGTTGTGACACAAACTCTGTTTTCTCTCTTGGTCTCAGTCTGCTGATCCTGATGGTGCTGAATCTGGTGTTGTTTTTCAAGCTGTGGGCCATGGAGGACGTGGCTCACCGCATGTACCTCACAACAAGGCATCGGCTGAGGGAGAGGATGGAGACTAGGTTGGATAGCATGTCTTCTTTTAACCAGCATATTTCTGTGGATAGTCTATAGGATAATCAGTAGTTGACCAGAGCCACCTGAAACCCAAAAGTGTCGTTTGTTTTATGTTTTTCCTGCATAAGCAACTCACCTCAGTTCCATGCACTAATAACTCTATATAGACGCTGTCTCAATGAATGTAGATGCGTAAGAGGCATTGCATCAGCTGCTGTCTGAAGTTGCATGCAGTATAAGTGCACCATTATTATTGCATGCATAAAAATAATGGTTGCTTTCTGACAGCTTTGGACCACAGTATGGCCCTAAACCGGGGCCAGGGTTCAGGACCAATGAGGACATGCACCTGCTAAAAACTGTTCTGCAGGACTCCATTCTTCTTCTAGAACAAGTAAGATATGAGAGAAGTCAATGTGTAACATGCACTAATCATGAATTTTACTAGGATCTTATGTAATAGACAAACACAGAACTGTATGGTGTAATTGAGAGGAAGAAAGTGATTTATAGTTTTTAAAAATTAGAATAATGTTGTGTGCAGAAATCTCCCTTGTTGGTACCAAATCTACACTATTCAAAGTAGGCAGTTTTTTTTTTTGTTTTGTTTTTGTTTTTGTTTTTTTTCCCCCCCATTTCCATCAACTGCTCCCCTGTTTTCACTTCCCCTAAGGTTAAGAGTGTGGGTGTCATCCTTCATAGCTCACTATCATTTCAGGCTAACATCAGTCACCTCACCCATTCTGTCTATTTTCACTTGCGCAACATAAACTGCCTCGGTGCCTCCCTAACCTCTCTCGCTACTTCTCCTCCTCTGAGCCAACATTTTAGATCCACTTTCACTGCAGGTTTTCTCAGGAATGTCTTTACAAGCTTTTCTTTACTTTTTCTTTTATTTATTTACTTTTTTTGCCAATTTTGTTTTTTCTCTTTTTAGTTGGATTTTTCTGTGTTTATCAAGCTCAGTCAGATTAAACAAGGAGCATCTGTAATCATCAGACTATTTTCAAGGCTTGCCACAGATTACGAATTGGGTTTATGTCTGGACTTTGACTAGGCTGTTCTACTAGATGAATGTGCTTTGATCTAAACCAGAGGTCTGCAATCTGTGGTTCCAGAGCTACAGGTGGCTCTTTGGCCCCTCCACTGTGGCTCTTACAAAACCAAATACAAAATGGTTTGGGGTTTGGGGGGGGGGGGGGGGTTTTTTTTTTTTTTTTGTTTAAATTATAAAACCAATAAGAAACCATGGTTTTAGAAGTTCCTCTGTATGTTTTTATGCAACATCTGCATAAAATATCTACAACAGAAGGAAACCAATAGCTTTTAAAAGTAATTTAATGTTTGATAAATTCAAACTATGTGCTTTATTTCTAGGTTGGCTACCTATCTCATTATTTACCATATTTATGGAAAGGGCTCTCTTGGCTGGCCCCCTTTTTTTTGTTTTTTTTTTTTTTGTTTTGTTTTTGGGTGTTTTTTTTTTTTTTTTTTTTTTGTTTTTTGTTGTTTTTTTTCCAAAATAGAGATGCATTTTAGTTCAACCTCATTGGCTTTCAGAATAAAAGATTTAATTCCATGCATATTTAAAGCCTGAGCTGTCAGTCTCCATGCAGCTTCTCCAGGGTTACCATGGGCATCTTGGTTGCTTGTCTGATTAAGGCTCTTTTTTTTTTTTTTTTTTTTTTTCCTAGCCTGTCGGTTCAGGTGGACATCCATGTCTTAGTAGGTTTGTAGTTGTCCCATATGGTGTCCATTTTTAGATGGCTTGTATAGTGCACTGAGAGATTCTCAGGGCTTTATATATTGTTTCATAACCTAGACCTGCTTTAAACTGGTCCATAACTTTCTCTGACCAGTCTGTTGTATTATTTGGTCTTTGTGATGCAGTTTGTTCACTAATATTCTCTAACAAACCTCTTGGGCCTCTGCAGAACTGGATTTATATTGAGTAATTTACACACAGGTGGGCCAAAAAAAAGTAGCTTAATTCTAAACTATTCGGGTGCCCTGGGTTTTATTTGGGGGTAACAGAGTAAATGGGGCCAGATACAAATGCACACCACACCTTAAGACTCTTAATTATTAAAATCTTCAAAACAATGTTGGGTGTCAATATGTAACTTCCCAAATATGTATCACATGACATCCCAATATAACTAAAAAACATTGAAGTTTGTGGTTTAATGTGACAGAGGTATGAATACTTTTGCAAGGCGGAGTATGCAGCTGTTGGATTTAAAAACGTTAAGCACGTTAGACATAAACTTAATTAGATGTTCTTCTCCACAGCTCCGTACCTCTCTGGTTGTGCTCCGGCAGAACTTTGCTATGGCCAATCAAACAGCAACACAGCAGTGAGCTTATCCACAACCCACTGCGCACAAAGAAGCCGTGTTCACATCTTTACTAAAAGAGCGACGGACTGCTGCAGCAGACTCCCTCAGAGGAGAGCAGGTATCCACAGCTTTGTTGCTCCACTGGCGTCCCCAGACTCCAGACGTGCCATGTGTTGCCAGGGTTGCAAGCCAGCACGGCAGGATGTCTTGTTTAAAAAACCGAGCTGGCGTGGGGTGAACATCGAGCAGCAGGAGTAAACTTCTTCAGGGTTCTGTGTTTTTAAAACGGTGGCTTATTATTATTATTATTATTATTATTATTATTATTATTATTATTATTATTATTATTTTATGTATATAGATAGATAGATAATTTTTTTTTTTTTTTTTTTTTTTTTTAAACCATAGCTGTGCCACATGCACATAATTTGTGTAAATATTTATACATTTGTTTTTAGCTTTGGTACGTGCAATATTTAAGAATTTTAATTTTTTTGCACAAGTCATGTGAATATCTCTAGATCTTCTAATAAACCGTTGAATCTGTGACTCAAACTTGAAAGTTTATTTGTTCTTTAAGCAAAAATCATGGAAATGAAAGGTTTGGTTTAGGTGTTGATTTTGTGTACATTTAATTTATATTTCAGGGATTGCATGTTTAATGACATGCCTGGCCTATATCACTGTGTGTAATCCAGATTTTCCTGTATGTTCTAATTATAAAGGGAATTTTTTTATTTTTAATTTATTTATTTATTTTTTTTTTTATCTGTTGGTGAAGCACAACACAACTGAGCCAGGTTTATTGTTTACAATGTTCTCATCCTGAATGTTAGACAGCACAGTGTCATTCAGTTCCCCTTTACAGCCTGTATTTATACTAAACCATCTTTCTACATTAAAAGGTTCAGGATTTATTTTTTTCTTCTGTCTTGTATATGTTCACCCTTTCTTTGCATTTGTCACTGCAGATGTTAAGGATTTAAAGTGAAATCAAGCTGGTTGCAAGTACTTAGTTTGAACACTGCTGTTTTGAAAGGCTATCTGGAATTCATATAATTTTTGAAAGGGGAAAGAATAAATGATTAAATGAAACTAAAGCCAGATGTCGTTTTTTTTTTTTTTTTTTTTTTCTTCCCCCCGTTTCACAAAACACAGCTGAGTCTTTAATTATTGACCAGAAGCCATTGTCCTCTTTACTAAAATATATTGCTCTCTGTGTTAGTTGTGACAGATTGAAGTACATTTAATTTGCCATTGAAGGGGGGGGTTACAAACACTTGTAGATGTGTGTGTATATTTCTCAAAAAGCAGATTATGCTAAATTTTTTTTAAAATAGACTGCTAAATGTGTTTATTTTGCACTATTTGACCTTAATCCATTATTGCCTGTATATAAAAAGTTTTGGACAAATTTTGCTGTAGTTTAAAATAAGTAGAGATTTTTAATTTGAATATAGCATGCACAGTAGAGATGAATGTCAGTATGCTGACATAATTGGAGATGACTTAGACCCATAGATGGCAGCAAAATGCTTCCAGTAGGATGATTGGTATTTGAATATGCATCAGTTGGCTCTGGTCCCAGTGCCACCTTGGCTGTTTGGTAGTTTGAGGTGAAGTCATAACAATGGTCTAAAAGGGGTTACTCTAAGAAATCAATTTTACACTCACTTTTCAGATAATCCTACAATATACGTTAACAGTATGCTTGAAGCCACGTATTTAATCTTAACGCCTGACAGTAACTGGATAGGACAAGCCTTTTCATGCATATTGATCTCTGCAGTAGAAAGAATTGGAAAGCAGTTTCTATGTATTGATGTGGGTGCTGCTGCTTCACTGGACTTTCTCGTGTCACGCCATAGAATGCCGCCAACCAGTGTAAGTTTCCAGACAAGTCCCCAGTAAGACTGGAAGTCTGCCAGAAGTCTAAGTACCTTCAGAATGTTTTAACAAATATTGGTAATATCAAATAACTCGGGGTTGATATATGCATCTGTCACATTTGTTAAGTATTGATTAAAAGTGTGTATATCAGTGAGTTCGGAAATGACTATTTAATAAAACAAAAAATGCATTCTGCTGAGGATCGCTTGTCAGATTTAAAATACCTTTTGAAAATTAACTTTAAGCTGGTATTAAATATTCTTTTCATTAAGTCCACATGTCTTTATTAAAAATGTTTTTACTGGTCTGTAAGATTCTCATCTTAAATTGTTTTTATTAGCTGTAAGATGAAAATCAAACAAAGGCTTGAAAACAAGTTTCCACACAATGTTAATTGTTTGTTAAATGCATATTTCAAAGACAGAGTCCTTAAATCAATCTATTTATCTATCTATTATCATATATATATATATATATATATATATATAGCATAACACTAATTTCAAGCATTTCATTTTTTTTAAGTTAATGTTTCTGATAAGTTACTTATGAAGAGGTTACTGTGATTATTATTTCTACAAATAGCTTTGTTGGGTGACTGGCTGGGTGGAAAGGTAAGCTTAAGGCCCCATTCACAAAAGAACCGCCCCTGGTGGTGGTGGCGGTGTACTTGAACTAATCCAAAAACAAAACATGCAAGGACCAAATTTCCTGAAGTGTGCACAGGAAACCGTGCGATGTAGTTAAATACTGTACATCCATGATGTTTCTCCTGTACAACATATAATTATGCGGCGGTAAAAGTTCGGGGCGGGGAAAGTCTGCTTCATTCCACATCAGGAAGGAAACCGCTGCTTCGGCTGCGCGGCCTCGGGACTCCGCTCTAAAACTGAACCAGGAAGCAGAGCTCGGTGAAAGCTCTCAGCAGACTGACATTTTTAATACGGTCATTATCCTTCAGTTGGGGCCGGTGTTCAGGTGACCTGCGCTGCATATCAAGCCTCGTGTAGCGGAAAGAAACACCGGATACGACCCGCGACTGCCAGCAGCGAGGCTTCCGCTGAGGAGGATCGTTCGAGCCGTTGTTCTGGAGGAAGTGGAGGGGAAACCCAGCATGTAGGAGCCCGGTGTTCTGGTATGTTTCTGTCCGGACATACAGGTGGAAGACCTGCCGGGGTGTGTACAAGCTGTGTAATGAGAGGAGCTAAATAAGGCTATCAGCTTATTTACCCTTGTTAACTGCATTTAAAATGTCGTTTTTTCTTTGCAGTTAACAGCTAGCAGTTAACTTTAACTTTATGACTATCCTTAAGGTGTTTATGTACATTGTACAGCTACGCTAACAACAAAGCAAATGAGTCCTTTCACCTTGATGGTTCATATAAAACATAATCTATAGCTTTCCACTTTAAAAAATGGTATGTTATTTCTTATATTAAGTAAAATATCAACTGTTGCTTATTTAATGTCAGCCTGTGGATCCATATTTAGAAGACATTAATGGGCTCTTGAGGTCAACAAAACACTGCTCAGTTTGACCAATGTGCTTAAAGGAACAGAGTTGTATTTAACTTAATTTTTTAAAATGTGTTTCTCTTTACATTAAAAAAAAAAAACAAAACAAAACAAAAAAAAAAACTTTCAGTGGGGGGAAAAAAATAGAAATTACTTATTTCAATTTATTTTTCACCTTTTTCTGTCACAAAATATAGCGATGTTCTTATGGTTAAAGCCACTCCTAGCTTTGGATGTGGTTATTTGCCCAGGGTGGCATAAGAAGGAGAGAGAGTTGTGTTGTTTGTATGCATGAGCATTCAGTGGGGAGTTCATCCTTCTGCATCATCCCCTGCTTGCTACTGAATATAAGGCTACCACCCAGTGCCTTGGTGTTTGAATCCACTGCTTTTTTTTTTTTTTTTTTTTTTTTTTTTTTTTTTTTTTTTTTTGTTGTTGTGTGTGTGTGATCCAGCATTTAATTTTCTAACTTTAATTGTTAGGGGTGGGCATCAGAAGCAGGGGCTCACCCAGGGCCCCATTCATACGACAACCAACACTGATTTAACCAGCATGTTGCCCAGAAAAAAAAGCTTGTGTTCCTGTTTTAGGTTGGCAAGGATGACCAAAACTATTTCTATTTGGTAAAGCCAGAAAAATGAGAAACAGATCACTTTTTAAACATTTTTTTCCTATTGCTTTCTATAAATTCAGAAATGTATATACACTAAGATTACTGTTTTTCTGTAGAAAATGGGATTGCCATCTTATAAAAGATAATAAAACAATATAAAAGGAGCACCAATTTGCTTCTTAATAATTGATGGAAAAATCTTTGTCAGCATTACCTTGCTTTTCATAATTGCTGACCAGTTTTTAGCATATTTCCACTCGTATTGTAGCGATTTATCATTTGTGATGAGCTCCAAATCTTTGAGGTTGGAAGGCCTCCTTGTCATCACCCTAATTTTCGGTTTCCTCCGTAGATTCAAGCCAGGACTCCAAAGCATTAATATTACTTCCAGTCAGAGGAATCATGCTGGTTAAATTAAAAGGTTTACTTTAAACCTAAATCTGGTTGGAGTATGAATAACTATGGGCCTTAACTTGTCTAATCTTTTTCTGATTGTCGAGGCATGCACTCTGACATTAAAAGGCTGGTGCAGGTCCTATAATGGTCCTATAATTTAGCAGACCTTTTTAATTCTTCTTTTTAAAAGTCCGTGCAAAGTTCCTAATCTTAATCCCACCTGCAGAGGCGCTCAAAGAGCTGCAGCTGTCTGAGCACAGCGCAGAAACTGAAAACTGCTGTGTGCCTCAGTAATGGTATGAATCGTTGCATTAGTCATATTTTTTTATTTTGCCAGAGAAGAGCAGATGTGCCGTTTTGATGCTGCATCAACTCCACTAATCAGTGCATGTAAGCCAGCCTGTCCTCTTTTAGGACCCTTCCTGTGAGCTTGCAGGGAGATTCTTGGAGGCTCTGTCGCTGATTTCAGCAGCCATATTAAACATAATCCAACACATTGGTTGGATTATTAATGACTACTTGTGGTAGCTCACCATCATGCATTCAGAAGTTAATTCAGAGCCGGATCTCTTACTACAGAAAAAGGCCGGACTCATGCCACGGATTAATCCCATCTAGCTGCTCGCTTGTGGGTCATCGGTGTTTGATCGAGGTGACACTGAGGACCTGTGGTTATTATAAATGCTGACGACACCTCAGCTTAAATCCATCTGGGCTATAAACTAGGCTGACGGGATGGGAGGGCTCTCTTGCTGTGAATCATTAAAGCGTGACAGATGTGTGGCAGACGGATCGGGTCGGGTCAAGTAAGCAGAGGCTTTACTTTGCAGCGATGTGTGGGGAAAAATGGCTTTGGAACCGCGCCGTCGTCTAAAACATGTGCAAGTGGTCGATAATCTGCTGTATTAAGAGATTATTTCAGCAAAGTGGGTTTGGAGTCATTTTTGCTTATTGTGTCTTCCTTCCTGTCGCTCATCTTCCGCTTTCCACATAATTTAACACTGATCTCTTCTGCAGTGGCTTGTATAAGCATTTTACACACCTTGAGCTGAACACAGATGGATGGCACATTTCGGATTTTTATTTACAAGAAATTTTATAAAACATCCATCATTTTCCTTCCACTTCTCAATTTTTTTTTTTTTTTTCTTCGAATAAAACATACTAAAGTCCGCAGCTGTGGCACGGCATGTGGAAAAGTTCAAAGGGTGTGAACACTTCTGCAACGTATAACCCGAACGCTCACACAAAAGCTCACTGTCTGTTTAAAAAACGTCCCCCAGGCTTCGGTGCCATTGGCCATGAAGAAGCGAGCCCAGAGGGACCTGAAAGAGGAGGAGAAGGAGGAGGTGTTGTGCTGCTGCGAGTATGTGAACAGGCACGGGGAGCGCAGCCACGTCGCAGCGTGCTGCTGTGACTGTGAGGACCTGGACGACGCCTGCGACAGGTGAGAGGAGCTGCTCAGAGTATTGGTGTCGTGTTTTCTTCTCTTCTTGAGAGGCTTCGTGAAAGCTGTGAAAGGGGATCATTTCATTTCAAACGCTAGGATGTATTTTATGATCTGACAAGCTTCAGACAAAGCTCCTTTTTTTTTTTTTCACCAGAAGGCTTGTAGGATATCAACTGAACAATGGGAAGAGGAAAACAAAATGGCTACATCATCTCTTGTTCAAAAGTACATGATGACTTGTCAGGACATGGAGGAAAAGGAATGTATAGATGTGTTCAGTTCTGAGCGATCTATACAGAAGCTGGAACTGTTGACTCTTTCAGAGACGTGTTGGACCATTTGTGATGAACTCAAACCTGGTGGAAGCTGTTAAAAAGTTATTTTACCAGTTTTTTTTTTTTTTTTTTTTTTTTTTGTTTCTTTAGGTTTCTAAAGCAAGAGCCTCAGAAACCTGAAGCCCTGTCACATGTGGCTGCAGTCGTCTCAGACCGGATCCGTGTACCCTGGTTTTGGGGCGGAGCCCGAAAACTGGATCTGTCCATCATTCCTCCCCTCGTCCTCCTTCCTGCCCTGCTCCACCTCGCTGCTCTCCACTTCCTGCTCGGTGTGCTGGTTCTGACGGCTCTGCCCGGCCTCGTGTTGTGGTACTACTTCTTCACCCACCGCAAAAAGGGACGGACGCTCTTCTTCCTCAGCCTGGCCCTCTTCTCCTTGGCGTACATGTATTACCTGTTCATCTCGGAGGTGTTTCCACGTGGAGATGTTGGTCAGTTTGAGCTGGCGACTGTGAGTTTAGGAGTCGTCCTCACCCTGCTGGCTCTTATCCACACCAAGAGAGATCCTGGCATCATTCGGCTGGACAAACAGGCCGTCCACAGCACGGTGACGTATTACAGCCCCCCAGCAGACAAAGACTCTTCCTTCAGCGGTGGGACGCAGGAGGCGTCAGTGACAGCAGTCCACCGGATTGAATCCTCGGAGCAAGAAGGGTTGGAGTCGAAGGAAAGTAGCCGGAGAAACTGGTGTTCGGTGTGCAGGGTTGTGCGGCCACCGAGGGCGGGGCACTGTCGGATCTGTGGCGTCTGCGTGTTGCGTCTTGACCACCACTGTGTCTGGTGGGTTTCAGTCGGTTTGTCCCAAATCTCAAATGTACAAAAGTTTACATCCAGTCTTAGTGGACCGATAAGGCAGCATAACGTCTTCAGTGATGTTTAAAAACCAAGAATCGGGCAAACAAGTGTGTGCTCTATACTGGGTCATATTCACACATACAAGATACACTTGGCAAAGACTTGGCTTTCCTGCGTTAACGTCGGTTGTCCAGTTGGTCTATGTTTCAGCTACATAGCTATTGATCTGAAGTGATGTTAAAGAATTCATTCCACTTTGTGCAATTCACCAGACCCACAGCACAATACGACCACCACCTTGCTTGACCGTTTTTATTCTAGTGATTTGGATTTTTTTTTTTTTTTTTACATTTCTTGTCTCATCTGACCAAAAGATGTACTCCAGAAGTCAAGTCAAAGTTTATTTGTAGAACACTTTAAAAACAAATGAAGTGCTGAACAAGTCAGCAGCGGTTAATAAATACACAAAATGCAAAACAAAAAAGAGCGAAAAGCATAAAATACAGAGTCTCTGCACAGATAAAAAGTACATAAATAAAACGGGACATTGTGGGAGTTGTGCTCAACCTAGATGAAAAGCCAAGGAGAAATAATGAGTGTTTAAAAAAGATTTAAAACTCTGAAAGGTCAAGGCCAATCTAATATGCAGCAGCAGGCTGGTCCAGAGTCGAGGAGCAGCCGCCCTAAAGGCTCCGTCACCTTGAGTCTTCAGAGACGTGGAGCTGTGGCTGGCTGCCTGATCTGAGCTTTCTGGCTGGATTAGAAACACTTAGCAATTCCAAGAGGTACTGGGGTACCAGTCTGTTAAGGCATTTAAAAATCAACAAGATTTTTCAGATCAATCCTATAGCACACTGGAAGCCAGTATGAACACCCTAACCTAAATTCTTACCTCTAATATAAACAGTTTGGATCAGATGAATTAAATTTTACACGATTGGGTGTTCCAGTTTTATAACGGTCCAGTGATTAGGCTTCTGATCTCAACTCTTTTGAACATTTGTACACTTTGCTTAAAAAACTGGTTGATACCAAGAAATCACCCAAATTCAATGAGCTCTACTGACTCTGCTAAGAAGAGTGGCCACATATCCAGCCAGAATTGTGGCAGAAGCTTGTTGATGGCCACAAAAACGGTTTCGCTTCTCTGAAACGTGCTAAGGGAGATGCACCCCAAGCTTAAATGGTGGGGGTGCATATATATTTGAGCCTCCATGTATCATTTTAAACCCGTGTGGATTAGAGCAAATCTCCAATTCTAATTTTATGCAATTTTTGCTTCTAAAAACCTTTTAAAGTTGTATATGGTAGAGTTATTACACCCTGTAAAAAGAGTGATTTAAACACATAACTCACTATGTTGTCATCCATTCAGTCATAACATACCATTATTTGTATGTTAGATATAGTCCAAAGAAAGGTTTTCCTTTCTGCCACCAGATCAGTCCAGTTAGTGCTCCTGCTTGTGTCTGCAGTGTGCATTCACCGGGCCTGGTTGTGATGTTTGGTCTGCTTGTTTGTGTGTCTTCACTCTCCTTGTGTTTGCCCCGGGGCAGGATAAACAACTGTGTGGGCCAGGCCAATCACGTAAGCTTCCTGCTCACTCTCGTCTTCTTCCTGCTGACGTCCCTGTACGGCATCGGCCTGGTGCTGCAGAGCGTGTGTCCACAGCAGAACGTCCTCACTGCCTTACTCTACTGCCCCGGAGTTTACCACCAGCACAGGTTCCACTTGGTCCTATTTTTTTTTTTTTTTTTTTTTTTAAAGTCTCATCAACATGATATGCTGCTGATTTAAGGTACAAGTTTTGTCAGAGTATCAATATACCCCAGAACCCCTGTATACAGTGCAGGGCAAAAATATTCATACCTCTTGAGCATTTGAAGATCATAAACTTTAGTGGGTTGTATTGGACTTTTAAGCGATAGACCAGTACACTAAAACTTAACTAATATTGTAGGCAATCAGTGGGTATGATTACAAATGTTGACAACAGACTGCGACAGTCCTGTGTTCCTTTGATTTTGGCTGATACCAGTCGAAGACGTTCAGCTGGAGTTCCAGCTCATACCAATGGAGTAAAAAGCTGCCGTATTCTCAGTTGTTACAGTAGATGATTAGCGATTGTAGGACAGTCATTGTGTCATCCAAAGCTACCCTATTTAGTTCCCAAATGTAGAGCTGTCCAGCTACAAATCAGCATATTAGGTCCTCTTTAATGATTGTTTTTTTCCATTGAAATTAGCACACAAAGACTCTATGCTGCATGTTTGCTGTGTTGGTCTGTCTTAAAACATCTCCTTTTTCCTTTCTGTTTCCTGCAGCTCTGCTCTTTGCTTCACCTGCGCATGGTACAGCAGCATTGTAACCGGCGGTCTCCTGCATCTCCTTCTGGTGCAAGTCATCAATATCAGCTACAACGTGACGGAGCGGGAGGCACGGCTCGCACTGAGGGACAAAACTGCCCGCAGCGCCTGCTGGGGACTCGTCGTGGACACCGGCGTTTACTCGCGAGGTCTGTGGAGCAACTGGTCTGAGTTCATGTCCATGGGGGACAAACTGAAGCTTTTGTCTCCAACAGACCTGGTGTAAGAGACAATATGTGGATAGTAGCAGCAGCTTTGCTTCTGTCCACTGGATGGCAGCATTGTCATTTCATCAACAGCAGGCTGGTTCTCAACAGTTGGGTGAACTTGTCTGCTGTCTCCAGCAGAGTCAGCATTGCTTTAAGATGTTACTGCAGCTCTGGAGTTGCACTTTGACATTTAACAATAACTGCTTTACACCTCAATGCTGTGAATTCACGACCATTACAGTGACTGACAACTGGGACCTCATCTATGCAGCTGAATCCACCCACGGCATCTTAGTCACACACAGCTCTCACTGTGGATGTCTTCCTTCAGACTTGGACTCTTGGCTACATTCCAGTAGACAACTGTCAGGAAAGTTAAACTCTCACAAAGAAACAGGACATTTTCCTACAGCCAAACACTGACTACAGGAAGATTCCTCTGGATTTTTGGGATTTTATGTTATAGATCAAAACAACGTCATGCATAATTGAGAAGTGAGCAAAAATCTTAGAGAACATTAATGTGCAAGCAGCATCATGCAGACCAAGAAACACATCAGACAGGTCAGAGTGAAGGTTTTTTTTTTTGTTGTAGTGGAAGAATGTGCTATTCTGATGAGACCAAAATTAAACTTTTTTTGTCTACATTCAAAAAATTTTTTGTGTCGAAAATACTACTCTAACTGTGAAACACGAGAGTGGCAGAATCATGCTGTGGAGATGCGTTTTCTTTTAGCAGAGTCAGGGAGGATAGATGGAGCTAAACACAAGAAGAAAACCTGTTAGAGGCTGGCCCGGAGGTTCGCCTTCCAGCTGGACAGTGGCCAAAACATGCAGCCATACCTACAATGAAATGGTTTTAAATCACTGGTTTCAAACTGCAATCCTGGAAGGCCAGATTCCTGCAGCTTTGAGATGTGTCACACTCGAGTTAAATGATGAAACTGTCTCACTAGCATGCAGTCAAACTCTACAGAGCTCTCCTAATGAGCTAATGTTGGAGCCAGGTGTGCTGAAGCAGAGAGACATCTAAAGGTTGCAGGACGCCGGCCCTTGAGGACTGGAGTTTGAGACCACTGGTTTAGATCAAAGCATGATCGTGAGCTAGAACAGCTCAAAGTTCAGAACTGCATCTAATTTGGAAACTGTGGCAAGACTTGAGAATTTATGTTCACCAATGCAATTTTACATTGCATTGGTGAACTGTATTGCAGAGAAAATGGGGAGTAAATATTAGTTTACAGACGTCCAAAGCTTGTAGAGACATACACTTAAAGACCTAAAAGGTGGTTCTAAAAAGCAGAGTCAGTGGCGCCATAGATAAATGCAAACACTCTCAAAAAAAAAAAAATAAATAATTGAAAACCATGCATCATTTTCCTTCCATTTCACAATTGTATCCTACTAGGTGTTGGTTTATTCCATAAAATCTTAATCCAGTACATTAAAGTTTGGGATTTTTTTCTAACATGACGGTATTCAAAAAAACTTTAAGGGATATGATCGTTTTTGCAAGGCTCTGTACCTCATTTATCTTTCTCAAATACTGAAGCCACTTGTCTCCACTTTGCCTTGCAAATTGCATCTTAGGTTTTCATATCAGACAATGAAATATCTTGGCACAAGGCTAATTTAGGTACTGTAGCAGCTGATTGCATTTGAATAATTAAAGCTACTTTGTATTACGTTGTTGTCACGCTTCCACATGAAAGCACATTTTAATTTTTGATCAAATGCACAAGTATCAGCTTGAGATTGGGAAAGTTTTTTGCAGCTTTCCACTATTACTACGCTGCAGTTTCTACTGAATGTGAATCCCTTTTGTATTTAAGTAATTGCTCTGTTGTACATCTGTGGGCTTTGAATGAATTTTATTTATTTTATTAAATGAAAGTGAGAAATGACCAAGCCTTTTCTTTATCAGCTGTCACTGCTGGAGTAGCGCTTTGGTCCTGTGTAGATTTGCAGCTCGTCGCCTTCAGACGGCTTCTCCCTCAGACGTTCCTAGTGGACGGGAGCAGAAATCAGGGAGAAGCTCTGCCACTTTTCTGCTCAGCTTGTCCCGTCGTGCCTCTCTCTCCCTTTCCCTCCGCAGCACACGAGGAAGCTGCCTCCAGGCCTGGAAACACCTCTGCAGGACGCGTCTAAAACGCAAGCAGATGGAAGGACAGACGAACACGGAGGAAGTGAGCAATAACGAAGTGGATCGGAGGGACCTCTGGCTAAACAACATGTAATTAGTTTTCACATGGTGTTTGACAGCTGGGCAGCTGCTGGGACTTCACCTGTAGCCTGAGGTCATTTAGCAGAACCAGACCAGGCAGCTGAAGCTTAAAAATATTAATTGAGGTTGACAACAAAGATATTACATAAAACATATAATAAATAAATATGTAAAAATGAGAAAATAATTATTTTTTTGCTTTCATATTAATATTTAAACATTTTATTGGTTCACATTCAAAATCAAATACCTTCAAAAGTAAATATGTTTTAAGATAAACAAATCCAAATTGTATTTGATATGTGGGAGTTTTAAGATATGCGCTGAAAAGTATGCAATTGCAGTAACTGCAAGATTTCTTTTGTTTATTCTCAATCTCATTAGGTATTGTGTCAAACTGAATTCTTAGATTTCAAATTTAATCAGAGTAAATGCTTCACTAATAATTACCATACAGTACATTGCAAAAACAAAAACCCCACACATTTTTTTAACATCACCCACAAACCTCAGTCTGTGCGTGTTGGGATTTTACGGGGCAAACCAAAACAAAGTAGCAGACGGAGCAGTGGACGGAAAATCATACAGACTAAGGAACATAGCAGAAAGGTCAGGGAGGAAGTTGTGGTGAAGTTTAAAACAGAGTTAGGTTATATAAAAAAAAAAAAAAAAATGTGAAATGAACGTTTCACAAAGAACTGTTCAATCCACGACCCTGAACTTTAAAGAGTACGGCACAGCTGGAAACCAACCAAATAATGGCTGTGCACCTAAGCTGATAGACCACAGGAAACGATCAGAGAAGCAGCCAATGGTAACTGGAGGAGCTGCAGAGAATATTTGCCATTGTTGAAAGAAAGGCACGGAGAGTCCTGTTTGCAGTTTGGCACAAGCTGTGTACAGGACACAACAAATGGTAGAAGGTGCTCTGGTCAAATGAAGCCAAGCTAAACTTTTTGGCCTACATACAAAACCCAATCTGTGGCAGAGAACTAGCTCTGCACATCATCCTGAACACACCAACCACACTATGAGGCATAGGGGTGGCAGCATCATGCTGTGGTGTTGTTTTTTTTCCTCTAGCAGCAACAGGGATGCATGTGAGAATTGACTCGAATATTGATGGAGCTGAATGCAAATCCTGACAGAAAACCTGTTAGAGGCTGCAGACTTGAGACTGCAGCTGCATTTATACCAAGATTCATCTGCACACAGGTTGACTCTATTCACTAATTACCACAAATATCCTTTTATTTCCACTTTACATTCATGCCCCAGTTTGTATTGTTCCATCACAAAACATCCCAGTAAAATGCAGCAGTGGCATAAATAACGGATATTAGAGCTTTATCTATTGGTTGTACGCTAAGAAGCTCATCGAATAGGTTGCAGAGGCAAGAAAGTGAGAGATGGGACTGAAGAAAATATCTGAGATTTAGAAGAGGTTTTCTAGACATCTGTTGAAATGATTCTAGTTTGTTCTGTCCAGAAAAATCCTTTAACTGACCTGAAACCAGAAAAATGCTTCTACTGTACAGCCTTTTGGAGCTGGAAGTGACCATACGTCATTACAGCTTGACTCAGTTTTATACAAACTTGTGTCTTCCCACTTCTTCACTGATATTATACCTTTAATAAATATGCAGAAAAAAAAAAAAAATGCCCTGAAGCCTCATCCTCTCCCGTTGACAGGCTGCAGAGGAAAAACACTGCTTTCTACAAGGAAATGTGCCTCCTCTACTCATCACACCTTCTCTCTTGTGTTTCACGCTCTGACAGCCAAACCCACAATCCATTTCAGTGTTCTTTGTGAAAAAGAGATTCAGTGAAAACATATTTTATCTTTTCATGTTTACTAGTCTACCTATAAACACTGGGAGACACCAGGACAAAAGTGTTCAGCCAAAAGATGCCAAAAAACATAGAAAGTAAAAACCAAAGCAAATGTAATCTTGCTGTGGCTACTTGAAACCTAAAAAAGTATCAGACGTAATATGTTTTTAAGTCGCTAATATTAGACTGTTGGTTCGATAGAAACGTAGCCGAGTTAGTTTTATCAGGGCTGCGTGAGAACAAATCGCAGCGTCAGGTGGAGCCGACCTGTCCTGGTGTTCCTGAGCCAGCTTTCGACGGTCCCACTCCACCAGCCTCTCCCGGGTCACATGGTCCAGCAGTGCGAGCAGGAACCTTCTCAGAGTGCGCTTCCGATAAAAACGCTCAGCTCGATCTCCCTGAATCATCCTCAGGTCCCCCAGCTGAAACGAGGATAAAGATGTTGTGACTTGTGAGGCAATAAAAAGCAGGTAAAGACTGCTTACTGTTATTCTATCCATTACATATGCAGCAATGAAGTTCGAGTACGTTTAGTATGATGGTGGCAAAATTTAAACTAGATTTCTCATGACTTTTCTTCTGATGTCTGGTATGTTCCTTCACAATGTTGTTTGTTCATGATTGTTCTCCCCTGAGGCATTCACAGAACAGCTGCACTTATTTATTTTTTGAAATTTGAAACTGTTGCTCTGTCAAATGAAACCAGAATAAAATACAGTAAGCTTTGTGGCTGTAAGTTTAAAGGATACGGAAACCATTGCAAGGTACTTTGCACTGTATGTGAAGAGGTATACCCACCCTCTTCCAGCAGTTTAAGCTCCTACGAAGCAAAAAATGCTGCTGTAGTTGGTCAGCACAGGCCTCCCTCTCACACAGGCTCTCTCTTGCATAATGTAGCCATCGCAGCACGCAGCGTTTCAGGAGGCAGACATTGTGATGACTCTCAGCCAGCTGGAAATAAATGGGTGAAGATAAATTAGAATTAACTTATAATTCCCAAAAAGAAGCCATAAAAATATATATAGGACACATTGTTGTTCCTTTACATTGAGTAAAGGAACCATATTCTATTTGCTAGAATTGTCTAATTGTTGCATTGGAAACGTTTACATAAATAAAACCGTATGTGTCATAGTCTTTAATAAGAAAAGACAGACTTTAGGGAAAACCATAAGATGCTCCTGGCCAGTAAAAGCCTGATCAGTATGTTTAAAGTTGAATCTGTAATATTTCATAGTCTCTATTCTGCAATCATCAAAGCAAAACACATGTAAATAATTAAAGATCTGAGTTCTGTAAGTTACAGTTTTTGGTGGACCCTGTTCCTCATACAGATTAATGTATTCACTGACGTGTCTGTTTGAAGTTTGAAACTTTGGAGACAATTTGAAAGCACTGAAAAAGATGTTAAGGCGGTGTGCCTTGAGGACCAGGATTGGGAAACACTGTTATAGAAAATAGACTTCAGTGTATTTCACTGGGATTTTATGAAGTGTTTTTCTTTGAATATTTTTCTTCTTCTTTTTTTTTTTTTTTGTTTTTTTTGGGTTTTTTTTTTTTGTTTTTACACAAATAAAGATCTAAAAAGAATGCTGTGCTTATGTAATAAGCCCCCTCAATCAATACATTTTAAAACTACATTTGGGTGCAATTGCAGCTGCAAGTCTTCTGAGGTGTGTCTCTACCAACTTTGCACATCTAGAAACAAAAACCTTTGACCATTCTTTCTTCCAAAATAGCTCAAACTCAGTCAGAATGGATGGTGAGCCTGTGAAAACAGTAGTTTTTTTTTTTTTTTTACAAGTTTTGCCACAGATTAACAACTGAATTTAGTAAAGGGGGCTGAATACAAACACATGCCGCACTTTCAGATATTAGATTGTAAAAAACAAAACATGTAATTTTCCTTCCATGTGACAATTATGCACTACTTAGTGACGATCTATTACATAAAATGCCAATACCCTAAAGTCTGTGAAGGAAACATGACAAACTGTGGAGTTCTCAGAGCATGGATTGCTTTGAAAGTCACTCGTTTTGCTTCTCCTTATATGTTACGGACATAAAAACAAGAAAGTGCAAGAATATTATCTATTTTAACGGGTGTCTACAACAAGATAGAGCTTTTAATATTTAATTAAGTGGTTTATTTCTGAGCCACAGCTATACTTTAAGGTCAGAGGCTCCAGTAATTTGTTGTGATTCTGTGGTAATAAAGAGCCTAAAAAACCCACCTGATAAGTATAATCTGCCTCACAGCCAGAATTGAGTGTTTTCTGTGTTTATATGTTAGTGGACTTGGGACAGGCTGACTTTGAATGTCGCTGCATTGGACAAGACAGGGTGTTTACCTCCATGTTAGCACGTCTTAACTGAATGAGGCGTTTCCATGGTGCCAGGCCTCGATGTGACAACAAAGTTCTGTTATGGTGTTGACAGGCCAGTCTCATGAGCTCCTGATGCCTTTTTAGTTGTCTTTGTCTTTCTGCTTCCCTCTGGATAGACACATACGGACATTATTTAATCTTTTTTGTAACTTATACGAACTTGTGTCAGGTTAATCAAACATGAAATACTTCTTACCTCTCGTTCCAGCCTCTTCGCCTCCCTCTTCTTTTCTGCTGCCTTGCGCTTCTCCTCCTCCTCCTCCCTCTGCCTTTGTTCCTCGGCAGCTTTCATCTCAGCCTGAAGGTTCAGTCATTAAAATCTGTGCTGATGAGCTATACTATTAATGCTTGAAAATATAGTTACTCTGGAAGGATTTGTCAGTCTCACCAGCTTTTCCTCTTCTTTCCTTCTCTTGATTTCCTCGATCTCCTGCCTTCGCTCGGCTCGCTGTAGTGCTCGGGCTTCCATGGCTTTGGAGAGGAAAAAGAGAGTTTCCGGCTTTTTAAGGCAAAGGAAATGCTTTTTAAAAAACATAATTCTGTAGGTCACCAAAGACCTTGAAACTAATAGAGGTACTGAGGAATACATTGCATCTTTTTAAAAATGAAATGAAGAAAAGCAATTGTGGGCATATTTATTAGGAGTATCCTACATAGAGGACAGAAATAGAAGTAGTATGACTTGGTGTGTGTGTGCATTTTTAAAAAGGTCAGAATACCAAGCAAGGTTAAATATGCATATTATTGTATGTGTAGTATTTCATATTCGGAAAAGTCTGTTGCACCGCCTGAGTAAAAGATGTGAAATGATGATAGAGAAAATAGCTCTACCAACTGGAGAGAGACCAGGTGTCACGGAAAAGCATTTTCTCGTTTCATCCTTTTTGAGGCTGATGAAGATTTTCTGTTTATTTGACACAATCCATGGATTTCACTCTTATTTTTCTTCCAACCCTTAAAGTCAAATAATGTGACAAATGTTATGAGATTTTGTGTTAAATCTAACACCAGAAGCAGTAGGATAGAGGGTGTGCTTAAAGGAAACTATTGGACAGCAACCCGTAACCAGTCTGATAATGCGTAGATCCTTCAGCTGACCTATTTGAAATGAGATTTTTTGGTGAAAGGGAGAACAGGTTTCCCTGTAAAATGGGGCAGAGTAGCTGGTCCCCAGGTTTGGACCCATATGGGGGGATCTCCAGGAAATCTTCCCTACAGAAACTCAGAATTCCTGGCAAACCCAACATGGGACTGTACAACATGTCAGTCCTTTGTGGCATAGAGTGCTACCACCTGCCTTTAGTCGACTAACTAGATCTTTCAGTGTCACTTTAGGCGGATTCCTCACCTTTCTCATTACTATAATCACCCAGTGAGGCAAGACATTGTCTCACCAGTGCTTAACTTGTATTTGTAAGTTGGAGCTCCAAATCAGGGGCAAATGATGGTCATTTTATATTAACTCCATTTTTGAATAATGGCACCAACAATTTTAACGCTTTAACCAAGGTTCATTGCTGGTGGTCTTGTGGCTCAGTCCAGCCATGTGTAGACCCACATTGTCATACAAATTGTACATCCTGTGTCAGCTCGCTGGTTTGTCCGTAGTGGTGTAAAGATTAGAAAAAAACAGATTTTGTGGGCAGGTTACACACATAACTAGTTGAGACCTGGAGTATCTACAGCATGACTGACTGAATGTGTATCAGAGTCAGTTCAGGCTGGATCATGATGGATTTAATACTTCGTTTACTTCAGGACATGTACATCAGTTTATATTTGTTCTGTAATGATTATTTATTTCTATATTTGGGAAAATATTCTGTTTTAAAATAAAACTACAATAAAAAGGCTTATTACTTTGTTAGCAAGTAAACTTCCTAAATCAACAGGCCACGAAAAATTATATATACTGCTGTACTGAATTATATGGCTGATTTTTAAAGCCTGTTTATTGGTAATAAAATAGCATTGTCCTGCTTTGTGTTTATAAATGGGTGTTGGTAATCAAAACATGTTCTCTTGTTGTTTGTTAGTTTTCATTTCAACTGTGTGTGCAGACAGCAGCAGCGCTGGGATAAGATACATGAAGACATGAGAAGGTCGAAGGTCAGCTGCTGCACAATAGGAGGTTAATCCTCTTATGCAGGGATACGGATGGGTGCCAGACAGGCGTCGGAGAAGACCAAGGCAGTTTCAGATGAAGGTCATTTATTTTCCACCAGGGTGTGAATCTATAATCTATAAAAGCAATCTGCTGAATCTGGTCAGAAGATGGACTGTTAAACGAAGCAAGATTTGTCTTGTTTAGTGTCAGATGTGCTGCAGCTGGTGGAAGAAGAGGTTGCGCGAACAGATTGCTGCATTAAGTTACACATTTTGGTTCTGCATTTGATGTGTTCAGTTATTTAGACTCATTTTTCTCTCCAATTAAAAATATATGCTGTTAAATTTAGAGATGGGAATCTTTCCAACAGAGTAACAGCATGACATGAAAAATGGTGTCATTAAAGGAGAGCGGGTGTTTTTCCATCAATCCACAATTTTTAAATGTTATCTATTAATAGAGTGAAGCTGGGTTTAATCATGCAGCATGCAAGCAGTGACAGGGAAGGTGCAATAATCCTGTGGGGTTTCTTTTTGACTTTCACTGCGATCAAGGTGCAACTAATAATATTGAGGTTGGACCATTAAGTCTTCCCAGAGATCAGTTTCTATTTCAGGAACCAGGGGATTTTTCATGGCTTCCTTTAATTTGACTACAGCAATTAGGAAAAAAAAGATGACCACGGTTGAAGAATAACCCAGATGGTCCTGGCATGAAGATAGTACTTTTAAAACTACCCTGAACCTTCAGGGTGGAGCTTTTTAGTGGGAGGGTGCTAAGTATTTCCGATTGGTTAAAAATTCCCAGCATCATCTTTTAATCACCTCCCAGTTAAATGTCCACCATGGCTCATATGTTTTTCTCTTAACTTTTGTTCCGTTTCCAAACACAACATGCAAACCCAGTCGCCAATGTTTAATAGCATATCCTTACACTAAAGTATATTAAAAAAAAAAAAAAAAAAAAAAAAAAAAATCTAAGTGAACTTGATGCAGTTCATTCAAAATCTCTAATAAAGCCAATAAAGTTTAGATTTTTAAACTACTGTGTTCATGAAACAATCTGGAATTAATGTTAAATTGTTCTGAATTCACTATTCTTTAACCCGACTTCCTCAGCTCACTGAAGCTGAATAACCAAGCTCTGTTAAGCTTGCAGACTGACAGAGCTTTCACACTGACCTGTGATGATGGGATGGGGGCATGTCTGCCTCATGACAGGTTTCCAGGGAGGTGCGCTCTGACCATCCGGTTCTCCTGTAGCCCTTGGAGCTCTGCAGCTGGGATGATAACAGCCAGAAGAAAGAAAGCCTGTCATAACTTTTGTTTGCATGCTCACATCATCCTGATAGTTGCCTGACAAATTTGAGACAGCAAAGGGAATGTCTAGCAGCGAGAAGCAATGTCAGACTGGCCATAAATCTGAGACTACGGACAGGTTTTATCTCCAATACAAAATATATTTTGTTTGTTTTCACATTAAATTCTCACCAAAAAAAATCTCAGTTCTAGCTGTAAAGTTTTAAAACATCCTTTGATTACCTAAGTATCAGCTTTGATTGTATTTACGCTAATAACTGAAGTTACCTGCACAGTTCTAGCAATGATAATCAGCTTAGACCCTAAATTAAACCAGCGACTTGTATCACAGTATATTTATCTAATGTGTTTAATGACTGTGATATTACACAGTAAAGGCTCCCACATACTCGGGTGTACTGTGCGTATTCTGTGACCCGCGCCAACAATACTGAGTGAAGTACGCCCGAGTATGTTGGGGCCTTAAATAATATCTGCCGACATGTAATACTATATTACAATGAAGTAATTTCTCCTTATTTTCTGAGGCATTTAGCCACATTTGAGTTTTATTCATTAACTGGCACAATTTGTGTGTTAACATGTAAATGTTAATGTGTCATTATTCCAAATACCTCTTTTACTTTCATCATTTTATTTATCAGCAATTTCCTCATCCAAATCTCATTTACAAGAGACCTGTCTTGAAAAAAAGCTTAGTGTTGGTGCGAAGCCATTCAGTTAATTTGGGCAATTTAGGCTGCATAATTTGGTGATTAAAACTTGTTTTGAAACGGATAAGGATGGCTCAATTTAAGCTTCAGGAATGCCATCAATCTTAAATCAGTTAAGGATTTGTGGACTCTAATTTAAAATTGACTCCATGCCAGTTAACCATCCAATCTTTATTAATTCCACCAAGAAGATTGGTCAAATATCCGGCCAGAACGATGCCGCAAGCTTGTTGATGACTGCAAATAGTTGAGGAGTAAGGTACGTTTTTACCAAACATGACAGTGGGTGTATGTATATATTCCAACCAGTTAGAATAATCTTGGGGAGAGAAAACACAAAAAAACATTTCTTTCTTTTAAAAATCATTGTTGTTTGTATTATAATCGCTTCGTGCTGGAAATCATTAAGGCCCAAATGAATGTAACAGTCAGCCATGATGAATATATGTACGATTCGGTTTGGCTCTAACGTTGCCCTTCTCCACCGCATTGACTTATTGAGTTGATACGTCTGGGCTTTCTGTGAAACTGCTGCAGAACATCTGGCTGTCCAGATGTTCTGGAACAGCTCTGCAACAACTCACAGCAACGACTGCAGAGCTGATGGATTATGCTATTTACCTTTAATTGATGATGTATTAACATTTATAATTATGCATTTTATTCCACTCTAGTGAATAAATGGGGTTAACTCTGAATGAGCAAATGGGAGTGTTGGTGAAAACATTTTTGAAGACTCTTCAACCAGAGAGAAACTCATCCAGAATTGATGCCTGAGAAAAGTGTAAACCTAAAAGATTAAATGTGGTGTATAAGTGGTTTAAAAAGCATTTTAAAAAGATTTCTATTCCGGCTTGAAGTTAGCAGAAATCACTTTAGTGGAGTTGTTTTGAAAATGATCTCAGGTTGCTTAAATTTTTAATGATGTTCAGTGAGCCAACCTGTGCTCCCTGGGGCCAAAGCTGCCGCTCTTCGCTTCCCGTAGTGCTGACAGCTGGGTAACCTGTGCAGCCTTCTCCATTTCTAACTCCAACCCCATCAAGCTCTGCTTTTCCTTCAGCAAGGCGATTTGCTCCTGCTGGTCCTTTAGGAGCTTCCTCTGTTGTGTAATAATTTGCTGCTGGACAGCATGTCTGTTTTCGAACCTGCCAGCAGGCGATGGCATGCATTTGTTACTGAGAATCCCATTTTCTGTCGTTCTCTGCCGTGCATTGCGTAGCTCTGCTGCGGTGGGTGCGGCATGGCGTCGGGTTACCTGCCAAGGCTGAAGAGGCTGACCCACATTACCCACAGAGGTGTTGCTCTGATGTCCTGTAGAGGCATTGATGACCTTATTCTCTGCTGCATGGTGATCCTTCTATGGAATATATGACAGACCAGTGAGGATAAGATTAAACACGGAGAATGAAGCCATCTGCTAAAAACTGTCTTAAGTTTAAGTTAAAAGTAAAGCTCTTATATACATAGGTTTAATTTACAGAAAATTAGATATTTAAGACATTTATTTATGTTTAATTGAATGATAATGGCTTACAGTTAAAGTCTACAAGATTAGACAGTTAAAACAGGTTTTTAATTACAGAGATGTTACGTTATGGCCGACAAATCATGGTGAAGACTGTCCAGCAGACAGTCACAGACACCCTTCACAATGGGTCCCTGCTAAAAAAATGCTATATTAAAGCATATTTATGGAAAGTTGAGTGGAAGAAGAAAGTGTGGTAGAAGCTACAAGGATAACCACAGGCTTGAGATGATTGTGGAGCAAAGCCCATCCAAGAGTTTGGGGGAAATTTACAAGGCATGGACTGAAGTTGGAGTCACAGCCTCAAGAGTCACCCCAAACAGATGTATTAAGAACATGGACTACAGCTGTGGCATTCCTCATGCCTGAATCACATACAACAGAAGCGTCTTACCTGGGGTAAGGAGAAAAAGAACTGGACTGTTGCTCAGTGGTCCAAAGTGATTTCAATTTCCAGCAGCACTTGCCACCTTTTCACACTGCCAAAGGTACTAAAGGTGGTTCAGTGACCATGGTGTTACTGTGCTTGATAGGCCAGCAAACTGGCCTGGCATAGACTCCACTCATAATCTATAAGGTCATCGTCAAGAGGAAGATGAGAGACACCAGACCCAACAATGCAGGTGAGCTTCAGGCTGCAATTGAAGAAACCTGGGCTTCAATTACACCCATCAGTCTTATTTTCTTGGAAACTGAATTTTGGATTTTCATTCATTCGAGTGAATGCCATAACCATCAAAATGAACGTCCTTTATTGTCCCGTGATGGGGAAATTTCTGTGCAACAGCAACAAAGTGGCAGTGACAGGCAATTACAGATAACAGACTCACACAAAAAATATAAAATATAAGTAAAAAACATGAAGAATACAAAAAAAATCTAACTGTATTATAGAGCAATGCTATAGTCCAACAGAAAATATGTTGAAGAAGAACAGGACACTGATTAGAAGGTAATGTTCTCTATCATCCCTTCAGAGCTGTAAATATTTCAACTACAGAGCTTTATTTCTTCTCACTGGCACAAAGTAAAAGGTTCACGTTGACAAATGTGAGGAGAAATGTTACAGAACACTATTGTTATTTTGATTATTCTCCAAAAGTTTGTCTTAAAACGGCCCGTTTTTCTTGTCTTTTAAAGACCTTCAGCATTGTCCGATAAGGGATTTTGTCATGTTTGTGACCCTAGAGTCGCTTTTTCACAAACAATAAATCATAGAGCAATTTTTAGTTGAAAGCATCAAAGAAATGTGTAGTTTTTGAGTCTGTAAAGAAGGCTGCATCCCTCACCTTGGCATCTGTATCCTCTTGACTCTTGTGCTCCAATGCGAAACTTGTTGGTAAATTGGCAGATGTTTCTATGGCTGTGAGTTTGCCTGTAGATGCAGCACTGATCAAGGCAGCGATCTTAACTTTGGTTTCCTGTTGCCGGGCCAAAAGGTCCCGTTGTGACTTCTCCATCCGACACCAGAGCTGCCACTCACTCAGACATCGGCGTAGCAAACGCCTTTGGTTGTTTTCCACAGCCAGCTGCAATTGTCTGAAGGACCGTGAAGATTTGCACTTATTTTATCTTTAATACTATTAGATCAAGGTATCTAAAATGATTAGAAATATTTAAATAATGATCTCAATTGAAACATTTGAAATGTATTATAGTGCCATGAAAGCAGTGATACAATCTTAAACTTTGATGTATTTCTTTGGATTTATGGCCGAGGGCAACACAACTACTTCACAGTTATGAACAACTTTGTTTCCTTCACATGAATTCAAATTAAACACATGAAAAACTGATTTAAAAAAAAATATGAAAAAGCTCAAGCTGCATGAATACTTTTGCAAGGAACAGTATATTGTGCAACTTATCGGTACATTAAAAGTTAATAGAGATCCTTGGATCTTGACATTCAGCACTACTTGCCTGTTTTCTGTTCGTAGTTGCTCCTCTGCTCTCGCTACCTCTCGCTGACTATGCTCCGCCCACACCACAGCTCGCCATGCTTGCCATGCCTTCAGCTGCCTCCTCCAATCACAGAGGGCCACTGCCTTACCCATACATAACTTTTGTTTTAACACCACTGAGTGCCATCCAGACAGATGCCTGTACAGACACTAAAACAGTTACACAAATGCATTAACATCCATTGGTGAAACCACAATCTGAATCCCCAGACCAGTCTGTGAACTCATATACGACATAGTACAGGCACCAACCTTGAGGTTGCTCATGTTAATCTTTGTTTGAATCTTCTGTTCTTGCTGTAGTTGATAAAAGTCCTCCAGCTGCTGCTTTGAGGGAAATGTTGGAGTTGACTCAAGGCTTCTGACTGCTCTCTCCACCTTTTTCTCTTTCTCTCTGGAGACCAAATACAGTTTTTAAAAACTTTTTTAGGACTAACTTAAGGATAAATTAAATCAAAGATTTACAGAAACACAAATTTGTCTGGATATTAAATAAAACAGAGATACTCACCACTCAGTAACTGCAATATCTGGAATCTTCTATTATAGGTTTTATTCTATTTCATTTAGAGGTTTCCAAAGTTGTTTCATTTTAAAGCAACATAGCTTCTGAGGCAGCAACTCAGGAAAATGATTAGGTTAAGACAAGGTTTTTTGTTACAACATTTTAAACAGTAAGACAAAATAAAAGTTAACTTTGATAAATTTCTTGAACCCTCTGCCTGCACTCAGAAGGTTGTTGGAAGCCCCAAGGATAATTTAATTTGTGGACGCATTTCCAGTTCAAAAATATGAAACCTGTATATTATATTGATTAATTACATACAGAGGTATATTTATTCATAAATATTTCCATTAACTTTAATGATTAAGCCATACTGCTAATGAAAATTTCAAATTCAGTCTCAGAAATTTGACAATTACATTTTTTAATTCATACATATTATGTTATGGTCCACGCAATCACGGGGAAGACTGCACACCTAACAGTTGTCCAGCAGACACTCGGTTATCCTACTTCCTCCACAAGGATGGGAGGTACTCCCCAAAAAGTCATTACTGAAGAGTCTGCTTGTTCACAGAGCGCTGCATGTAAAAATGATAACAGAAAGTTGAGTGGAAGGAACAAGAGTGGGAGACAAAAGTGCACAGGAAGGCTTTTTTTTGGTCATATTTATTTTCTGAGAAACTGCACTTTGGATTTTCATTAGCTGTAGGCCTTAAGTATCAAAATAAAAAGAAATAAAAGGATAATGAATATATAAATTTCATTCATATACATAAATTACTGAACTAAAGCAACATTTTGATGATATTCTAACTTATCAAAATATCTGCAGTTTTGGAGAAAACAAAAAATTTTTTAGGGGTCCACTGGCATGCAGTGAGCCCAAAGTAGTCCAAAAGTTCACTTATACCTCAGGCCGGGCCTTGCTGCACTGGATTAAAACGAGACAAAATTTCATACCTAAGATTACTGCATGGACTTGGCAGCAGTGGACTGAGAGCAGTTTGTATTTGCACCAACAAATGTCAGTAAATACTCAACAGAGCAAATCCATCAACACAATTTCCTTCTGGAAGAAGGTCAATACATTTCAGTATAAAAAAAAAAAACAGTTCAAAACAAAGAGTTCAAATTTATGGAAGTGCTTTAGTGCATAAGGCCTGGATTACCTTGTGCATCTGTGAAGGTATCATTAACCCAGGTTTCCTGTATGTGTTGGAACGTGTGCTGCCGTTCTGGTGTTATATTTCAGGCAAGCCTTTGATTAGTTTAACAAGAAATTAGCAACCAATATTCAGATCTATACGTCTTTTTTTTTTTTCACTCTTAATGGCTGCTCCAGTAACATTAAACACAGCTGCCTATCTAACTGGAAGGGTTAGGGTCAGAGCAGATCTAATAGCAAACTATCTAATCAGGTAATAACCTACCTCTGACGAGCTAAATGTCCCATGCTCTTTTTTTCCTCCATCAGTCGTCTCAGTCTCACCATCTCCTGCTGCACCATCTCCTCCTCTACACGTTCCTGTTGCTTCTTCCTCATCTCCTCCTCCTTCTCCTTCCTCTTCGCCTCCTTCATGGCGTCCCGCTGAGCCTCCTTCTCCCTCTGCTTCCTCTGTCTCTCAGCCTCCCGGCGTGCCCTGTTCTCTCGCACCTTCAGCAGTAACCAGCAGCAGTTTGTGGCCACTATCCAACTCAAAGAATTCAAATCTGTAATTGTACCTGAGGAACAGATCTACAGTGACATGCAAAGGTACTCATACCCCAAAAACTTTTTCACACTTTGTTACATTACAGCGACAAACTTTGATGTATTTTATTGGGATTTTATGTGACGGACTTACACGAAGTAGTGTATATCTGTGAGGTACAGTTACAGTTGCAAGTCTTTATCAGCAATACACATCTCCAGAATGATTTTTTTTTTGCCCATTATTCTATGCAAAACAGCTTAAGTGCTATCAGATTTGATGGAGAATGACTCTGAACATCAGTTTTTAAGTCTTGTCTCATCTGAATTTAGGTCTGGACTTTGACTGGGTCATTCCAACAAATGAATATACTCATAAGGTTTCATTTTTGTTGCTGCTGTGAAATAAAATTTGGACACAACTGATTTAAGTTACTCCACAGCAGGTCTGGCTGTATGTGAAAGAGTTGCTGAATTAACTTTGACCAGCTTCTCTCTCCCTGCTGAAGAAAAGTATCCCACAGCTGGATGCTGCCACTACCGTGTTTCATGAAGGGGGATGTCATACAAATACTTTTAGTTGTCTATCACCTATAGAACCTTATATTTAGGTCAAAAACTTTACTTATGATCTCATCTGAGCCCCTTTCTCCAGATGTTCATTGTGACCCCTACATGGCTCATGGCAAGGAGTAAATAGGACATCTTATCAGTTTCCTTCAACACTTTCTTCTTGCCACTCTTAAATAAAGGCCAAATTTGTGGAATCCATCACTAAAAGTTGTTGTTTCGACAGGTACTTCCATTGGAATTGTGAATTTCTGCAGCTACTTTTGAGACATCATAGGCCTCTTGGCTGCTCCTCTGATTAACTATTACATTTTTTTCCACTTTCCGATATTATATTATTTTATAACCAAATCCTGCTCTAAACCTCTCCACACTTTTACCCCTGACCTGTCTTCTGTGTTCCTTGGCCTTCATGATGCTGTTTGTTTACTAACTTTCTCTAACAAACCTCTAAGGCCTCCACAGAACAGCTGCACTTATACCAAGTTCAAACTACACACATTCATTTATTACCATAAATATTCTTCTCCTTCCACTTCATATTTATGCAGCACCTTGTGTTAGCCTAATAAATAAAATCCCATTAAAATACACCGAGGTTTGTGGCTGACGTGACAAAATGTGAAAATGAAACCTGGATATTAATACTTTTGCACAGCAATGTATGCACTGATGCAAACCTGTTGGTGTCGTGCTTCCATGGTGATCGCTGGGTTTCTAAACTTCTTCTGCTTTTCTCGATCATCAAGGGACAACTCCTCCATCATCCCAGAGTCCAGCAGCTCTTGCTTCATTAGATCTTGGAGGAAGCTCTCAACAGCCAATTGTTCTTCTTCTTCAACCAGACATTCATAAAAATCTGGTATAAGATTGAGAAGAAGTCAGATGAACTTCACTTTTTCGCAGCTTACCTTTTTCAGCTAATTAAACAGATCTCAATCCATTTTGAGGCTTCTGATGTCAGTTAATATCTGGAGCATGGAGACAACATGACATTTGAATCTTTAGATCTGGTGAATAAAAATGTGAAAAATACCGTCAAACTTTTTGTAAGCGATGGAAGTAGGCTGGTCACTAGCTGCGGCAGGAGGCTGTGTGTTTTCAACATGGCCCTTCAAGTCATCCTCATCCTCTATGTCCATCTGCTTCCGTAACTTATCACTCAGCCAGTCATCTAGAAGAGCCTGAGCTGCAAGAAACAACAGATTGTGAGCCAAATAAAATGACAAATTTTCTGACTCTGATTGTTAAAAATTGATGGAATTATTTATAACTAATTAATAAAGCTGCTGGTGTATTGATACACCGATCATATGAACACTGTGATTAAGATTGCAATGCCAGGGTTTCTTAAATGGTAACATAATTTGAGATTCAACTGGTACAATGTGAAATTTTGTAGCTGGAATAAGATAATGTTTTTGTTAATAACAACTCCCCAATTCCCTCATTCTGTAAACATCATGTCAAACTTGTAGAATTGAAAATCATTTATTTAAGCTTCCTTAGTTTGGTTTTCATCAACAACTTTAATCTTACTTAAGTCCTCAAAACTCTTGACCATATTTATCTGCAGCTCTAGTAAAAAGGTTTAAAAAGCATTAAAACAGATAAATATTGTATTGCAGTAGTATAATTTAACTCTAATGTGTAATTTGAGCGCATTTATTCTGTTGTGGGGGGGAATCCACATTTAAAAATTAGCATTCATTAAAAAAAACAAAAAAACCCTAAACTAAACAATGAAAAAAAAAAAAAAAAACAATTTTCCCACATTAATCAGAACCCTTAATTTCTAATTAAAATGTAACTGAATCATTATTTTTTGCTTGTATATTACTTTTAAAATTGTTCACCGTGTTTCAACTGTAAGTAGTATTCTATGGTTTCCTGTTTTCTGGGGCTTTAATTTAAACTGAGCTGAACTGAAGTAAATCCACGGAATGACTTCCTGTTTTCCTGGGGTATAAATACAATGTGAAACTTGTCAATCTTCAAATTGGAAAATACAAGAGAAATAGAAGAGAAGGCAGGTATGTTGAAAACTACATTTAGTCGATAAAGGGCTATCCATAAGATACTATAACTACCATCAGAGATTAAAACAGCTGGAACTGTGACTAACAAGGCTAGAGGAAGACTCAAGTTTATCTTGTCACTAAGCATAGTGGGGAGGATGGGAAATGAGGTAAACATCTCTTCAAAGTCAACTGTTCGACAGCTGCAGCAAAGAGGGGCATCATGGGGTCACCACGTCAACATAACAACCATTAGACTTGATCTACATGCAGACCAGCTGTTTGGGAGGCATGCCACGAAAAAACTTTACTGTCCAACCATCATAAACATAAACATGTGGAGTTTGCTAAACTTTAGTGGGTCGGATGAGACAATGATTGAGCTGTTGGCAACAAATACTCCAGGGGGGCTTGGCGTGAAACAAAAGATAAAGTTGCAGAATAGAACCATATGTCATGATGGAGGATCTGGGATGGTGTTGGTCAAAGGATATAGGAACTTTGCTGGGGTGCATGGCATCATGAACTCCTTCAAATACTTAGAGAGTTTAAATGAAAATCAATTGGATTCAACTGAAAATGGGCTGTCACTGGGTCTTTAAGCAGGATAATGATCCAAAACATTATTGCCAAAGCAACACAGAAATGATTCACCAGGCACTAAATCAACTTATTCCCAAGAATAAACCGTGTCCAGACTTACATTTTACAGAAAACCTGTAAAGTGAGCTGAAGAGAAGAGGGCCCAAGAGAGGATCCAGGACTCTGGATCAGACTTTGTAAAGAAGAATGGCTAAGAATCCTTTTCCCTTTATGCTCCAAAGTTGTAAAATGTTATAGGAGAGCATTCTACACAGGGTGTCACCAAGGTGATTTTACTTTAAGGTCTTTTATACATCTTTATCTGGGGCATCAGTGTGGAGGGTGCTAAAGACACATAAAGCATAGTTTCAAAGTATGTTCTGGAAAAATGGAAGTAGAAATTTGTGAGAATTGCTCTCCAGTTACCTTCTGGCTATATTTATGAACACTAATCTATGGAAATGCAGTTGTGAAGCTTTTGTGTTTATTGTGTATTATAAACAAATGTCATATTAATATAGCATTGTGCAATAAAAAAATAATTTATCAGCATCCATATTTTATCACCACTGACTGAAAACATGTACATTTTTATGTTAATAATCTAAAAGTTTTACAATCATTTAAACATCACACTGTCACATCTCTAAAAACCTCTCTCTGTAAACTGACCTACCTTCACTGTAAGCGTCATCATGATCCCTCAACTGTTCAGAGCTTTGCAAAGGTACGGCTACTCTGTTTATTCCTGATTGAGGTTTCCTTTGGGAGAAGACTTCAGACACAGCAAACTCAGAGGCCATCTCAACTCGCTGAGGACAGAGACAAGGGCAATGAGCTACATGAATGCAGCTAAAAATAAAGAATGTCTAAAATACCATAAAGAGACTTTAAATTCCCAGCTCAAGGTAACAGATGGAAAAGTCTCACCTTCCTCCACTCGTCAATGTCATCATTCTTCACAGGTCTCTGTTATTAAAAGGACATAAATATATATCTTTGGGTAAAATCAGAAACTGAAAGAAATGCAGGTCACTCTGTCACTTTTGCCTTTCTGAAAACTGCCAAACAAGCTCAGAGGCACCTTGAGCTGCTGGTGCAGTGTGCAAATTGTGGGCTTAGGCAAGGGCCTGATGTCTTCGGATTATTTCACAGGAAAGCTCAGATGTTGCCTTAAATCCGCAGATTACCCCCAAGAATCATTTCCCAGACTTCAAAAGGTAAGCGGTTTACCGGTAGCAATTCAGCTACCTCAGTCTGTGGCTGCAACTGTGTCCAGCTGCAAGCGTGTAAGCATCTGACAATAGACCTGGATGATATTTACCATTCATTTAGAAGACGCCACACACACGTCTATGCATACACTAGCTGTAGAATGTGCTTGTCCTTCATTTATCATTTACCTTCATGTACAGTGGCTAGAAAACTATTCTATCCCCTTGAACTTTTTCACCTTTTGTCAGGTTACAACTGCAAAACCATTCCATTGTACTTCTTGCTGTTTGTTTAGTTTCAATGTGTTGCTGGAAACAGAAACCCTGCCCCAGTCAGAAGTCTTTAACAGCTTCTAACTAGTTTCCTTTCAGGATTGTCCCATATTTTTCCTCCATCTTCCAATTAATTCCCACCAGCTTCAATTTCTCTCTGCTAAACAAAAGCATCACCACTCTATGATTATGCTACTACCATGTTTTACCATGGGAATGGAGTTTTCAGAGTGATGTGTGGTGCTAGGTTTAAACTGGTTTTATATTGCACTCTGGTGGACTTTATTTACTAATTAGGAGACATCTGAAGGTAATTAGCCATGGATTTTATTAAGGGGTATTGCAGTAAAGGTCTGAACACAAATGCATGCCTCACATTTCAGATTTTAAACAAGGTAA
Source organism: Anableps anableps (assembly GCA_014839685.1). NCBI lineage: Eukaryota > Metazoa > Chordata > Actinopteri > Cyprinodontiformes > Anablepidae > Anableps > Anableps anableps. Next base: position 15,678,133 of record CM026082.1, read on the forward strand.
AGTTTTTCTTCCACCTAAACATTGTGTTACTTTGTGTTGGTGTCACAGAAAAATCCAATAAAATGCAACTAAGTTTGTTGACAAAATGTGGGAAAATACAAAAGTTATGGATACTTTTTATACTCATATCTTTTATATATACTATTTCCGCTCTATTTAAGTGTAAGTCAAGATTACCTTGTTGGCAGACCCGAGTCTTTTCCATCTGAACAGGTGAGAATTGTGACCTGATGATGCCATCTCAACTGTTTATACATCTACATAAAATTACGATATGATCCTTAATCCCATTATGGACTCGTTTAACATTTCCACTGTGTACGCTATCAAAATTAGGTCAACCAAAAATGAATAGAAAAAGTTACCCCAGAGTAAAACACGAACGCTGTAAACGTGTAAACGTAACTAATGCTAATTTGGATGGCAAAGGATGCTGGGTAATGGAGTGAGTCTATTTATCATTTTTGCTGAAACTTGGGACAACAAAGACGTTTGAAACTACGTTTCCCAGTACGCGATCGAGGCGCTAAGTGGTTACTATGGCAACGACGTTTACCCATGCAAACAGAAAAAAAAAGATAAAGGATTTTTAAATCTGTGTTTGTTTGGGGCAAGATGAAGTCAATACATATAAACAAATAGGCTAAATAGAGGCTCTGTATACGTGTTTTTATTATCTAACACATAGTATGCTGTTATTTTGGATGTTTGATAAAGAAAGCACTGGCGTCACGTCATGGCTACGGGTGCATTTATGTACTCGAACAACAAAAAAGGTACACTTCGAACACAACTTCTCAATATTGAAAAAAAAAACCCTCTAAAATAATCAAATCAAGTTTTATTATAATTAAATGTACCCAAGGGCTGATTTAACACATAATAAATAACATCCTTGACATGTTTAAAACTACTTTTACTGTTGTGTATTGATTCTAAAAGAGATGCAATCTTATAAAAACACACGGTAGTTATGTACAGGTCACGTTTAGAAATTCTGAAATATAATAAAATCCAAACGTTATCAGGATCACTTCTACTGCAGCCTCTTTGAATAATTGTTCTTTTAATTAATAAGGTCAAACCGACTGTCCAGAACCACTGATATCAGCACGTCAGAGATCAGGTTCACCGTGAATTAATACTGATGTTTACTGAGTTTTTAAGCCTTTAGAAGCCATGTCATCATGTTAACAAACTTAAGTCACATTTTTCAAGGCACTATGTTGTGGTTAACCTAAGAAGGAAATCAGCAGATAACATTAAAAATGTCTGTGTTGGTATCATTGTATTTCAGTTCTGCATTTGGCTGTTATAAATTTGAGCAGATATTACATATAGGGTTCACCAAGGCTGGTTTTGTTGTTTATCTCTACCAGTCAGTATATGAGAAGTATGGTCTTAACAGGTAGCCAATCTGTTACAAGGTGGAAACTGGAGTACCTGGAGAGAACCAACACATGCTCCTTGCAAAAAGGATTCACCCAGGATTCAAACCCAGGACCTTCTATTAAGTTTTCCTTCTAAAACAGTGTATATTAATTGGTAATCAATATGTAATCAGTTGTCTGTTACAGTTTAACTTTTTAATGTTGCAGCAGTTATTTATGTAAAGTTTAGGTAACTGAAGTTTTGGGCAGATTTTATCAATAAATAAAACCAATATTCAAAACCAAAGCCATTGGAAGCATTCATGGATGCTTCTGATAAAGTATTTAATGAGCTTTACATGCACCCCTTACATAATAATTCTTATTAAAACAAATTGGATTAACTGAATACTGTTTAATTTTTATAACTAAAAGAAAATTTTATTTAGTGTTTTGGTATAATTTAATAAAGGTAAATTGCTTTTTCAGCACAATGTGTTCTATTGTTGTCTGTTATTTGTAATAAAATGAAGACATATTTTATGGGTAAAAAACCCCGATTTATAAAAACTACCTGAACGTAAATCTTAGAGCTTCTTTTACTCAGAAAACCCAGCTTCCAAACGTCATTATAGTGGTTCCCAAGGAAAACATGCCACTCACAATATGGCAGACGTGCTGACGTATGATCTCTACTGACGTTATATTTCCCCGACATGTAGTTCCCACGAGTTTTTAGCGGTAAGCCGAAACACGTCTATAAACAAATAATATTTTGAGCTTAACTATCCTCGCATACTGTCTCCCATAACGCGGTATTCCACTGACTTAAACATATTAAGTTAGTAAACGGTTTTCTCGCGTCGTAACTTTTGTGTGGCAAAGCTAACTAGCTACGTGGCTAACTCCCATGCTTTCGTAGTGGTAGCGAAGTGGTTCCACCGTGGCTAGTATTGCTTCGTCAGTCATTTGAGAGATTTTTAAAAACATTTTTTCTGGAGCTGTTATAGATGGCTAGCAGCAGGATGAAGTTGGAGTTGACCCGAGTGGTTCAGGGAAGAGGTCGTTTAGGTCTACTGAAGGAAATAGGAAGGATGGAGCAGCACTCTCTGGACATTCCAGGATGTCTTCTGTACACGCACCTTGGCACCGTCCCCCACCTCACCCAGGACACCTTGCACACCCTCTGCAGCCTCCCCACTGTCACTCAGGTCACCCTATCCAACATGTAAGCTGGACCCCCCACACTTTCCACCTCACACCCTGATTGGTTCCTTAAAGCTTATCAGCATCTCTCTTCAGGGCAGAGCATCAAGAAGTGCTTGAAGAGTTTAAAGGCGGATTTAAGAAGTTTGCAGGTACAAATCACATTTCGTTATTTTCTAATTACTGTCTCTTCTAAAGGTTCTATTAATGGAGGTGATCAGGAAAGTAAATTGGGCTATATAAAAAAGGGTACCCATCTTTAGTGTTGAGGGCCAAAAGAGCCTTAATTCCATCCCTGTATATCCCTGCTGGGTCGCTGGTCCCCATCTCCAGCAGTCACTGGGCGAGACGCAGGGAACACCCCGGACAGGTCACCAGTACATCACAGGGCAAAATAGAGACATGGAGGACAATAAACATGCGCACACACCTAAGGACAATTCAGAGAATTCAATTAACTGAACAGTCATGATTTTGGACTGTGCGAGGAAGCCGGAGTACCCGGAGAGAACTTTCACAAGGAGAACATGCAAACTCCATGCAGAAAGACCCCGGGATTCAAACCCAGAACCTTCTTGTTGCGAGGCAACAGTGCTATCAACTGCCCCGCTGTGCAGCCCAAAGTGACTTAATTTAATCCATAAATTAGTAAATAAATATTTACGTATCTGACAATTTAAATAACATTTGAAATACATAGATTCAATAAACTACTATGAGCATAAATATTTAAATGAGACTGATTGAATTTATTTGATTTAGCTTTACTTGTATATTTTTCCACTTTTGAAGTTTTTTATTTTTACTTTTAATCATTTTATTTTGTTTTAGTTCTAATGTTTTATGCATTTATTTTATTAATTCTTTATGTTCCGAACTTTGGTCAGAGCCTGTTGTTTTTTTAAAGTGTTTTATGAATAAAGATGGCTTGGCTTGTGTTTGGAATTAGCACGCTGGAAATCTTTGTGCCTCATTCATGCAAAGCATGGGATCCTTTAGAAAAGTGTGTGTGCTTCCCCATGTTTCCACACACAGGGCTAAACAGCAATTCGGCATATTTTGATTAAAAAAAAAAAAAGAAAAGCAAAAAAAGAGATATTTTGGTAGATGTTCAGGTAAAAGTCTGTAAATTTTCTACAATGTCAGAAGGTACATGCCCCCCCCCCCATTTTGCCAAAGCCCATGTGTGGTTGGGGTGAAAGCTTTCTTCATCTGACTAACAACGTGATTACTATGTGACACAAAATGTATTTTTTTGTATTAATTATCCTCATCTGACTGCTTGAGATCGGCACCAGCCCCTCACGACCCTGCAAGGCATAGGCGATAGATGGATGAATTGTCCAAATTAATCAGATTTAAATATGTGTGTATTTATATGTTCTTGTTGTTGCATTTGTCTTGTTGTGGGAATAAACTTTCTCCCAAAATAAAAAATAAAAAAAAAAATGGATATAAATGTTTAGGTTTATTGAGACTGTCATTTAACCTTCTAGATTAGTCCTTTTCTACCTTGTTAGACCTAATGTAATCAACAATTTCCTCTGTCCTCATGTACCCTTTTCTCTTGTGCCCATTTGCTCTACCTCCATCTCTTCCTTATATCCTTATAGCTTCCTTGAGTGTTTGTTCTTCCTGTCTTCCTTTTTCATTACCTTTCATTCCTCCTTTCCTTCCTTACTCTATTATTCACCTCCTTCTTTACTTCCAGATGCCCTCATTTCGGTTCCTCTTTGTGTCTTTAATTCCTTCTTTATGTCTGTCTTTCTTTCTGTCCATCCATCCTTCTTTGCTTGAATCATTATTTCTTTCCTTTCTTTTGTCATTCCTTCCCTTCTTTTCTTTGTTTGTCATTCCTTCATTACTTCCTTGTGTCCTACATTAATTTCTTTTGTCCTTTCCTTCCTTCCTTCCAACTGTATGCATATTTGGCACAAATTCATAGTGAATCTTTGTATTTTATTTTATTTTTAAAATAATCATAAAAGGACTGAGAAGTCTGGAATTTTTACAAATAAAATATGTAGAAACCTCATTAATAGAAATTTTATATCTGATGCCTTTAACGAATTATCTGATCGGAATATTTACAATCTAATTAACTCTCTTAAACTTGACTAAAAAGTAGTTAATTTCTCATTAATATTTTTCCTTAAATCTGCTAGGAGTGTGACCCTATTTGACGTCGTGGCATGTCTGTCTCTGTGGTGCTGAGCTCCATCCAGCCCCTGACGTTTAAATTAGAAAACTAATCACAGCTTTGTTTAATATAAACTGTCAGGGATTACTTCAGTGTTGTCTGTAAAGCTGGAGAAAGGAAGAGTACTGATTTAATTACAAGAAATAATAATTAAAGCCTTTTGTTTTCTCACCTTCTGATCTTCTGCTGCAGCTGGCTTTGCTGATAACTTAACAAGTCGTCACATTAACATGCGCTAACGGAGCACGTCGCTCCGTCAGCTTGCCCTGGGCTCAGCTGCCGCTGACTGTTGGATTTGAAGTTTGTTCTCACTGAGTGACTTCTGGACTTTGTTTTTTTTTTAGGCCTTCATGATACTGTGTTGTACTGCTCACTCCACGACCCTGCAGCCCACAGCCCGACAGGCCACACCACCAACAAGGTGAGCTGCATCTCCTGGAAGAGGTTGTATCTCACTGAGGTGTCTAATAGAAACACATTTAGGCGTTAAATGTAATTATCCACCATTAGACGGTGTCAGTTTGGGGCAGCGGTGGGCGGATAGAACTGACAGTGGCTAAGTTCATGGCCCTCCAGAAGACGGTGCAGCCAGACTGGTACCAGAGCATGGCAGATGGGGAGACGTGGCAGACCAGCATCTCTCGGAAAAGGGTTCGAAAGTCAGTGGACCGAACTCTGGCTCATTTGGATGAGTGTCTGCTGCTGCATCAGAAATCGCAGGTACACACACATTCAGCTGGGAGCAAACACACTATCTTTTGGAGTCAGTCATGCACGGAGATAAAAACATCAGACATGGATTGATTGTTTGGTGGCTGTCGCTGGCACCGCCTTGCAGCTGTGCTTCTTCTGGAAAAACAGCAAGATTAGGGTGAATACATTATCAGCAGATGTGCGAGCCTGCAGCACTGAGAGCGACAGATCAGATTCCACTTTTCCTTACTAATAAATGCCGCCTCATTCTCTCTGATCTCCATGTTTGCTGAGCAAACCTCCTATCACCCTCCAAAGCATTTCTGCTTGTCTATTTTAATATCATTTTCAAGGTTTTTCCACCATCTTTATCTTTCTTTTTTTGCCTGACTGCCAAGCAAATATTCCTTGACACAATAAATTGAGAAATCGTGTAGAGCAAAGAGAACTGAGTTACTGCAGGTAATTTTTTTTATCTAGCGTATACCTAGTGAGCTGTGAGATTGCTGCCAAATTCCCCGAACCCCCCCAGTGTGTCTGTCCTCCTCGTGATGTGCAACTGCTTGTTGAGTAATCAAAATCCAAATCGAGTGTGGCAGAGGAAAACCTCTTTATTTATTTATTTTTTCCTCAGAAAAAAACCCCAACATTTTACCTCTTTTAAGTTTTTCATGCATCATGCTTATTGGTTAACAAGCATTTTCTTCCTCCTCTTCTGTCTCCCTTGTTTTTCCCTGAATCTCAGAGAAGTCGTTCCTCTGTATGTAAACACCAGTGTGTCTTTCTCCTGTCAGGAATTGGATGGAGTCGGTGTGTTCGGGGTGGTGGAGGGAGGAGACATCTTGGAAGAGAGGCTGCGCTCGGCCAGGGAGACAGCCAAAAGGCCCGTGGTGGGATTCTGCCTGGATGGCTTCCAGACCGGCGCCATGGATCAGGCCCTGAGGAGCCAGCTCATCACTGCTGTGACGAAGGAGCTGCCTGAGGACAAACCCAGGTGAAACTGTCAGATAACTGATACCAGGTTTTTCTATCCCCAGGAAGTCTAACAAGTTTTTAGGGTTGAAGTAAAAATAATTTACTGAAAAAAGTAAAACTCACATAATAAAAAAAAACAAAACAAAACCTGTCAGTGCCTTGAATAGTGCTGATGATTATTTTATGTTGCCACTAAAAAGATAACAAAATTCCCACAGTGCCTTACTATATTTAAGTATTTATACCCCTTAAACTTTAACCAGAAACCTCAAAGATGTTTCATCGATATTTTATTTGGCAGACCGATACGAAGTATAGCATATAAATGTGAAGTTAAAGCAAAATGATACATGATTTTCAAAATGTTCACAAATTAAAAGATGAAAAGTGTTGTGTGCATTTGTAGTTGGGCCTCATGGGATCGATGCTTTGTAAACCTTTCTTTCATTGTGTTTATAGATGGAAGCCTTTTTGGGTTATGCCTTCACCAGCTTTCCATATCTAGAGAACAAAATCATTGCCAGTTCATCTTTTCTAAATAATGTAGCCTCAGTCAAGATTCGATTTTGAGCGTTTGTGAGCATAAAGTTTCAAGTTTCCCTGAGATTCAAAATTAAATTTATGTCTGGACTTTCAGATGATGGATCGAAAAGAGGTCTCTGAGATGTTCAAAGACAGACCGCTCGTGATAGGCACCAACTCCCTTGCGACCCTGCAAGGTATAGACAATTATGTCAAAACTCATTAGACTTAAATATGTGTTTGTTTACTCTGTTCTTTTTTATTGCATTTGTTTTATTCTGAAAAAAAAAAAAAGTTTAATCGAATATAGAAGAACGGATCGAAATGTTTATTTTCATGGAGGTTATCATTTAAGATATTAGATGAGTCTTTTTTTTGGATGTTCTTGGCATATTGTTTTATACCGTAACTTTGATTTAAACTGCCTGTTGTGTTCATTTGCTGTCATGATGCTGTTTGTTGGTTAATGTTTTCTAACAAAAATTTGAGACCATTACAGAACAGATGGGCTATTACTGAGATGAAAGCAATCACAGATGGACTATATTTACTAAGTCAATTGGTTTTCATTGGACTTCATTTAGGGGTATCAAAGAGGGCTGAATTAAAATGCACAACACACTTTTTAGATTTTGTTTTTAATGTAAATAATATATAATTTTTCTTTCGCCTCACAATGATCTGCTATTTTGTGTCGGTCTATCACAGAAAATCCAATTAAAATGCTTTTAAATTCGGGGTTGTGATCTGGCAAAATGTGAAGAGTTTCTTATCTTACCAGATTAGAAATAATTGCATACTTTTGTCATTGGAACTCTGATTTAAAGTTTTGATAATGTCTCTTACATCAAAAACGATCTTTTTTTGCACCAAGTTTATTATTTCGGATTATATTTATTTAAACTAATTCACTTTTTCACAGTGTGCTTCACTGTTGGCTGATCTCGCCCTGTCAGTTAATCTGCTTTTATTGATTATAAATGAAACCCAGCAGCTCAGCTCAGTTTCATTCTGCTCCTTCAGCCTGTCAGCAGTCACTGTTCAGCTCAGTCTTAAAGGAAACATATTACATATAGCACTGTTTCAAAGGTTAATAACATCTTGTGAGTTTTTAAAGAAGCAGGTGGCATGGTTCAGTCAGAATACAGCAGGATTACAGCATGAAGGCGCTCTTGTATGGCTTATCTATAAATGGTTTTTTTTGTTTGTTTTTTTTTGGGGGGGGTAGTTGCCCATTCTACTCCTTCATGTGGGGTGGGATTTGGGAAGTGTTTGTATGCACAAGATTTTTCTCATCCAATTTCATTAAATGAGTTTCTACAAGTTAGATTCAAAACCTTTTGAGAATGTTATGATGTAAATTTAAGACCTACATGAATGATAGTATCAGTTCACCTTAAAACTTAAATTGAAATTTCTTCATAAGTTAACCATACTATTGATCTCTTAACTTGTGCTTTTAGCTCAAACATCTTTTTATGCCAGTATACAGTAAGAGTTGAAGGTATTGATGATGGGTTTCAGCTAGCTATTGAAATTCCAGTTTTCAAGCCAAACCTTGGTAAATATACTCTGCCCTATAATGAAGGAACTGATGGTGGATAAGGATAACAAGAACATATTGATATTTTTTTTTTCCTAAACACACAGCAAATCAATTTTAGGAGCTGAATCCCATGGCAGGGAAGATTAATTGTTCCTGTAATTTCTCCCAAAAGGGCCTCTGAGAAGGTTTTCAATGGAAAAAGCAATTAGAAAGTAAGATGTAGCTGAATGAACATAAGATCTAGTATGGAAAATCTGGTTGACTTATTAGGCCTAAATATAAATTTGTGTAAAAGCACTTTCATTGCATCACACAAGAAACCAAAATCACAGTACTGCTTATATCTCCCCATCTATGTTTCAGCCTTAGTTCATCGGTAATAATCCAACTTTATGCCTCAGTCTTGTCAAAATGAATGTGCGCAATTGGACTAAGTTATTAAAACATTACGCCACAGTTACAAAGGCTGAGCTCCAGCATCAATTCATTTTTTCAGCTGTTTTCTGTAAGAAAAGTTAGATCACTAATCGTGAGGGGTGCACAGCAAGTTGACTGTATGTGCAGAGCTTATCGCCAGCATTCGCATCAAAGTGCACCTTGCAAGCTGCATGATGAGGAAGTTGCATTCTTCCACAAAATTATGACTGTGTGCTGTGCTTTGGCTAATGAATATCCTGGAGTTGTTGCAGAACTCCACTCACTGAAATAAGACTAAGCATTTTTATATACATTAGTTTATGTGTTATGTTTTTAGTTTGTGCTCTGGAACCACAGATGAAACAGATGTGAGAGGAAGTCGGGATCACAGGTTCATTCCTCACCTGGAAACTCATACAGGTTCAGCCTATTTAATAGCCTAATTTTCACATAACAGTGGGCCCAGCCTCTTTCAAAATCCAGTCACAATAACCACAGCTGTCCTTTTCATGATTTATCTCCCCATTCGCCATTATCTCTCTCTCTCTTTGTCTCTTTCACTTTCCATCACGTCAAAGGCGATTTAGCGTACCTACGAGGTGGCTACCAATGCACTGCAGTTAGACATTCATGGAATTTTAATTTCCTTCCTCATTATGAAGAACAGTAACTGTGACAGCGCCCTTCACAATTTCTGGCAGCCCTGGTAGAGAGGCACAAAAGCTTTGGGTTTTTTTTTTTTTTTTTTTTTTTTGCAGTAGCAAATATTGCACCAAAAAATGTCACTTTTCTAATAAGTTTTTGAAACTTACTTTACGGCCTATATTGTTCTTTTCATTATGCATAGCGGCAAGATAAATATAGGTCCTCGTTAGTTGTTTTCAACTTTCCAGTTACATTGTGCTTTCCCATTTTGAAGTGTCTAACATTAATGTAGTCCAGGGAAATATGAAGATGCTTCAGTTACGTTTATAAAAATTGCTTTGGGTGCCCATAGTACTTGAATAGGACCACACACACACACACACACACACACACACACACACACACACACACACACACAAAACTTTTACTCCAATTAAAGGTTGTAGTTTCCTAGATTTCTTCAGTGTGTGATTATGCTGTTGGAATGAAAGGTGAATTTATTCTAAGACTTTTTACACACCCTTACCAAGGGTGCCAGTCTGGCATGGTTGGAAGTGAAACTTGGGAGGAGATAATGAAAGCTCTGGGTTTCTTTCTCTAAGGTGGAGCAGTGATACATTTTTCCAGTTCAAATTTGAACTGCTTCACTGAGTGGAATATTTTCAAACCTAGGGGCTTTAAAAAGTGACAGTATTTGGCTTTAATTATGAATTTCTAAGTTGCTAGGGACTCTGACTCTCAAATATATATTCTCAAGCACAAAAAAGTTCTTATTTTTTACCTACTAACCCCCCCCCCCCAAAAGTACCATCTTGTTTCTCCAATAATTTGCATTGCCTCAAGCATTAATCCTGGGTGTAGATGGTAGAAGTTGGCTGAGTTTGACCTGGCTGCTTCAGAGGGCCCAGAATATTGGCTGATGCAGCCTGGGGCTACATGCTGTTAGTTTGTTGATGGACTGTCATCGAGCCTCTCTCCGTAGCCTCAGCTTTGGTCAAACCTTCTTTAATCCTTCACTCTGCAAGGTCACAGAGCTACGCTGTCAGATGCAAATGTGCAACCATAAATCAGCCACGACTCAGCAAACAGTAGCTACCAGATGGATGTTGTGATAAAACAGAAACTTTGACATGATGATAATTTTACTAGAATTGCTTTATGTCAAAACGACCGGATTCTTTTGAAGATATTCAAATAGACCTCTGTGTTTTTCTACGACACGAGGACAAAACTTTGTCTGGGAATAGTTGTATTCTGGATTAAATTAGCTTGTTGGAAACTTCTCTGCCTCTGAAGTCTGTTTCGCATAAATTCTCCTGTTCTGGAAGTGGTGGAGGAGCTGTGCTTGCTGCGAGAGGCCCTGAGCGTTATAGTGGAGCTGCAAGCAACAGTAGTCTGTTACCAGGGGCTTCCTTTGAGCTTTGCTTCGTTGGCTGATCTGGAACACCATGGGGCATCCCCCCTGCTGGTTCCTCTTGCTGGAGGGAGGTGCAGCTTCCAGCCAGAAGGTGGAGTGGAGTCATTATTGGATGCTAAATTGGGCTTGACCTTGATGCCTGCAGGCAGAGAGTGAGAGGCAGCCAGTTTTATGGAAAGCTCAAAACACACAAGAGAAGCACGAGCTGATGTGGTGCAAGGAATGCTGGAGATGTTTATGCACATCACCTGTCTTGTTTTGCAGACATGTTGCATTAATGTTTAATACTTGCTGCTGTTTTTGTGTCTCTTTGTTTGTTGACTCTCTGGTTTGTGACTCAGATTGCTGCAGGGTGTAGGGCGACCTGATGAGGTGCTGGCATGCGTTGAAGCAGGCGTAGACCTTTTCGAGGGCTTCTTCCCTTTCCAGGCAACAGAGCGGGGCGGCGCTCTCTGCTTCAGCTTCGACATCGCTCCAGACCCAGAGTGCACAGGTAGAACCAGAGCACCCCTTCCCCCGACAGGTGTGGTGAAAAGCTGTGAAACTTTGATTTTGTGATGGCTCAAAATTTCATCTCTTTGTTTTACAGACTTCCCCTCTTTAATACCCCCATTTCACTCTTAACAAAAAAAAAAAAAAAAAAAAAAAAAAAAAAAGCCTTTTTGGGTGTTAATTTATTCACTTCAATACTGCACTGTAATCATCAATTATCAGTCATCAAGCATTCCCATCCCTTAAACTTTTCCACTTTTTTTTTACGTTACAATGACAAACTTCAGTGTATTTGATTTGATTTTATGTTAGAAATCAACACAAAGTAGCACATAATCCTAAAGTAGAAGGGTGTTTTTACAGATTTTTACAAATTAAAATTTATCCAAGAAAGTGTTTTGTGTATATGTATTCAGCCCACAGAGTCACTACTTTGTGGAACCACCATATGCTGGGATTATAGCTGCAAATCTAGAACCTGAAATATTCACCCTTTCAACACTGAAAATATGTTTCAAGCTGCATAAGAATTGATGAAGAGCATCTGTGAACAGTAATGTATAAGTCTTACCAAAGATTTAGAATAAGATTTTGGTCTGAACTTTGACTAGGCTATCCTAACACGTGAATATGCGTTGATCTAAAACTTTCCGTTGTAGCTCTGGTTGTACAGTTGGGGTTGTTGTCCAGCATCAGTAGCATCAGAATAAAGGAGGCTGATTACATATGGACATCACACTTTTCAGATTTTTGTCAAAATTTTAAAACCACATCTTTTTTCCTTCCACTCCATATATTCAAAACATTTCGTTGGTCTGTCACAATAAAATAGGAGTAAAATACAACAAAATTTTTGTTTGTAACATGACAAAATGCAAAAAAGGGGTGTGCATACTTTTCGAGTGGCACTGTATCGTTTTCATTTCATTTCCATCAACTTCTGTTGTAAATGTCTTGTTTCATCCCCTGCAGGACCCAGATTTCCCATACAGCTGCTGTCTTGTACTCATTAAGCAGGGCTCTGTAACTGTCACTCAGTTTAAGACATTTTCAAACTCTGCAGTATTTATAATTTGTTTTTGTTTTGTTTTTTTCAAAGTTCTTCTTTTCTATGTGCTAATGACCTTTTCAGGTAAAACACCTTGCCCAAAGCAAAAAGGTGACATTTTTTAATAAAACCAGGATTGGGAAACTGAGACCCCCAAAAAGATGCAAGATGCTGGTATTTAACTGTAGCACCTTGCAATAATATGTGCCCGGAGCAAACTGAAATCAGTGTAAAGTTTGAAGTTTTCATATGAGGTATTTTCTCTGATTGTAATGACCCCTTAATGGAATTTGTATGTCATGGGAAATTTAATTCCTTCTGCATAAAATTATTTATTTAGCTTTAATTTAATTCATAAAAGACATGCAAATGGAAAACTGAGATGAGATTGCAGTAAGAAAATATGCTAATTTACATGGAAATATTGGTGATGTTAGCACATATAAAAACATGGTGATAAGCTTTGATGTTTTTAATTGCACAAAGTTGCATTGAGCTGATAAAACTAAACTCATGATTGAATAATGAACCTTGCAGGATTTCTTTAATTTCCATAGGAGGAGCCTCTGATTTTTTTTTTTTTTTTTTTTTTTTTTTTTTTAAAAAGCAGAGAGTGAATGTTCATGGCTTTTAAGGGAATGTAAAGAAGCATTCTTCTCATGCCTCTGAGCAGGGAGTTACACCACGTTCAATTAGACCTAAGTGGTTTAGTTTAAAGGCCCTGCAAAATTTGTTGGTACACAAACAGTCCCTCATTTAGTCTCAATCTGGTGAACAGCACAGCCAAGTCTGACAGCCAGTTTTCTCCTGATGAATTGGAAATAAGTGATCACATTGACATAATGGCTGCTAAAATTATGCATGCATGGCAGAGTGTGGAGATCAGTGCTAGATTAGTTGACTCACTGGATAATGGGAAATCAAAAAAAAAAAAAAATCAATAAGATATCTCCTGAACACCTTCAAGCAAGGTAACAATTAGGTGCGACGCCGTCACGCTGATCGTTGTCCTTGATGAGGACCTGAAGAAGTGGAGCAGAAGGAGCCGTTGGTGAAGGACTGAACTGGACCAGTAGTAATAGTGTCTGGACTGGCCCGACTGTCGACTTTGTGGTTAACTAAAAAGTTGCATTAAACTCCCCTGACAGAGTTTGGCATGTAGTGTCAAAAAGAGAGTAATCGGTTCTGTGCAGGGTGCATAATGGAGTGCAGTGGAGGTGAGAATAGTAATAGTGTCGAACCTAAGGAGAAATCGTGATTCCCCTCTCTCAGCCAATTATTATACCCACTGGAAAGGGTGAAAACACCCTCACCCCCCTGTTAGGATCCTCCTGACATGTCCAATCTTTTACTCCTTTACCCCTTGCTTCCTCTCGCCGTCCGCTAGTTTAATGGGTCTCAGTTTTCAGAACTTCTGCTTTTCATTGTCCAGTCCTTTTTCTTTCTTGCACTCAATGAACATAAAAAAAATTATTACAATATCAGACTTGCAATATCAGAATATCAGACTGCAGTTTTGTTGCACAAAGCTGCAATTCTCGCGACAAATTAGGGATGTTGAACCATGACCAAAGAAGTACTCTCAATCCAGCTTTGTTTTATACCTGAATACATACAGAATGTTTGTGTGGAACTAAGAGCACAATGCAATGTTTTGTACCATACCTTTAAAAATTGACACCAAAACACAACAGAGAGGATTCCCAACTGTCACTAAACTCTGTAAATTGTGAGCATTGAGGTTTCTCATTCAGCTGCAGTAGAGAAAAAAAGTGGACCGTACCAGAACTTTATATCAGCGTAGAAAAATCAGCTAAAGTCCAAATCCAGCTGTCTGCAGCATTCAATCAGTCCAAAACACTGCAAATGAGAAACAACAATACACTGGCACCGTCCTGACCAGTCCCTCTGATCAGAGGGGATTTCCCAACAGTTGTGCTTTTATGGTGCATTCAAATACATCTTGTACACTAAATTGTCTAAATATAAAAAAACCCCTCCAAAGTGATTTAAGCCTTTTTTTTTAAAGATCTTTTAATTGTCTATACAGTCTTAGTAAAAAATTCCTAAACAACAATATTGACCATTTTCAAGTGGTTTTATTAGATCTTCTGTCTGCATGCCTGTCAGTCAGTGACTATACCTGCTTATCCTTTATTCTTTATTGATAAAAACAAAATCAAACCAAATCTCCAGTCATTTATATAGTGGTCACTTTTTATTTGGTTGTCTTTGTTAAGGCAAACTGAAAATGTACCGAATCGTGACTTTAAAACAGAAGTAAATACCGAACTGTAATTTTTGTCCCCTGTTACACGCTTGGTAACTGTTGTAACTTGGTTTCAATGTTGCAAACATCTTTATTGTGCAAACTTCATGGAGACTATTGTTTTGTGTCTTTATCAGAGTTCTTCTGACTCTGATGTCAAAACGGCAATCTCCATGATGTTTGCAGAATAAAGCTGAAAACTGATCTGTGAGCTCAGTGCAGCACCTGATTGTTTGTTGGAAGATGCACAGAGTGCCTCGATTTTATTAGTCTAAATTTTTTCATTGATTAGATGTCACGAAAAAAATTTAAAAGCTAACATGATATTTTTATAGGGTTTAAGTTGGAAAGTAGCAGTCAGGTAACGCCAATTAAATGCACTTGATTAACTGATCATGTGACCCTATGAAAGCCCCTTAGGGAAGCATTTGTTGCTGTATATCAGTCTCTGAAGGATTATAAGGCCAGGTCCTAACAACTTGTCCTTCATTCTACAGAATAATGAATATTCAAAAGAGGAAGACATTTAAGACTTTTTCCTAATATCCCAGCAGTGGATGTCCCTGCAGATTCAGCCAAAGGTCAGACCATGCAGTTCTCTGAAAAATTGTAAAAAAAAAAAAAAATAATAGAGCTACAGTAGCTCTCAAATGTTTACACAGCCCTGTTTAAAGGCCAGGTTTTTAATGTAAAAAAATGATATGATGTATCATTTATCCTGTACATTAAAAAAACATAAATATTTGAGAAGTAAGAAGATAAAAAAGCTGCTAAAACCTGGTTACATAAATGGGAAGACCCTCTAACTTATATTCTGTTAAAGTGTCTATTTATTCAGTTTCAGTATCCAGTTCCAAATGTAGTTTAATCTGAAAATACTTAAGTGTATTCTTCTATTAACATAATAAACAACATAACATATAGAAACACTAAACTATTCATCTCAAACTTTTACAATCCATTTCTTGGAAGCAAAAAATTTATTGTAAAACACAAATGCAACCTATAATCTAAAGAAGTCCAATGGATAACTTCATTTTAGCATTTTTTGACCCAAACACAAACATTTATACTAGATTGAGTTGGTTACAGTTACAGTTCCTTGCTTTCGTTTACTGATTGGCTCTGCTTTAAATGCTTCATTGATCTGATTAGTTCAGATTTGCTTATGACAATGACAGGTGTTTTATTTAATACAGAATCAGTTTACAAATTTCTGCCAAGCAAACAGTATCTGCTGGGGACTTTCCAGATGGTTCTATGTTACAGACCAGCTGGCACATTGGGTAAGCTGTCTGCCGGACATCTGCAAGTTTTGTCTCTGAAAACAAAACCGTCTTCTCTTCTCCTAAACAAATACTTCTCTTTTGGGCACCAACAACCAGAAAACTGAGCATAGCAGCACCACAGCTTAGAACAGCAACTTTGCTTTTCTTTCCACAGAAAACATCACATATCTTTCTTGATGGGATAATTTAAAGATAATATTAATGAAACAAAGGTTAGTTGTTAATTAGAACTATTTTAATTACAAAATATTCCCATTTGTAAGAGAAAGTGTAGCTCCTATCTCTTTGTTTCCAAGTGTTTCCAAGTTGTTTTTAAAGGGTAGAAATCTAGCTTAAAAAAATAACCTCATGTTTTGTGTCACTGCCTGTTTATTGTTGAGAAGGATAGATGGAAATATGTCAGTTTTCTGTCAAAAAAGCAAAAAAAACCAAAAAAAAACCTTCTCATTTCCCCTGTTGGTTTCTGTATCTGGTGCTTCTGTCTATATTTGTGATCCATGATTTATCCTCAGCTCAGGTGACATCTCCCTGCTTTGCATTTTGCTGTCGTAGGTTGAGTTTTGTTTTGTCCCGTGTTATTCTCATGGCTATCACCTCTCCAGCCTTATTCTGCAGACAGACCCAATTTAATTTTTTTGTTTCTCCTCAGTTCAGCGCTCACATTTTTGCTTATTTCACATTCAACTTAATCCATTTTGCACCTCTAGTGACTGTAGATCTTGGTCTGTAATCCTTTGTGCTTTACTGTGGACCGTTTCCTTATCCTCCTCCTCCTCTTCCCTTGCTCTGTCTCACCATCCCTTGCTCTCCTCTTCAGTTTGTCTCACTGTTCTCCTTCCTCGTTCACTTAGGTGGAGTAAACCCAAAGGAAGGACCCTTCTGTGTAAAGCAAAGTTTAGTATTCACAACATAACCAATTAGCATTTGTAATATGGAGGGGGGAGAAGATATGGCCTCACTGTAGGTCAAAGCATAACTGGCGTTTATTTTGGCTGGTGGTTGTGTGCATAGGGAATGATTTTCTGCCACAGGGTAAAATTATAGGTTGAATGGTTTGTGTTGGAATTAATAAGGTGCATTTGTGTTTTGGCAGTCCCAGATGAAGAGCAGCACACAGCAGGGGAGACGCAGCCGAACGGAGATCTTAATTGTGATGATCAAACCCACATGACACGCTTTGAGATGAATCTCAAAGACAAAAGGTTTGTAGTAGGATTTGTGAGAACCCCATGGGGTTTCACAAGCAGCTGTGCTCACAGACTCTCTGCTTTGATGTGCTTGATCTACATTTACGCTGATTGCTTGTAAAGTCAACTCAGCTCGAGCTTTCGATTAACTTCTGTCCAGGTATCAGGATGACTTCAGGCCCCTGGTGGAAGGGTGTGGCTGCTACTGCTGCAGGAACCACCAGAGGGCGTACGTGCACCACCTTCTAGTGACCAATGAGCTGCTGGCTGGAGTCCTCCTCATGATTCACAACACATGCCACTACCACAGCTTCTTCAGGGCAATCAGAGAAGCCTTGGCTAATGACAAAATGGACCTCCTCAGGAGGCGTGTGCTTGGGACTGGAAAGGAGTAAAACAAATAAGTTAGGGAGGACTAAGAGAGACAGGGAGGGGACAAGGCAGACAATGTTCTTTTAAACTGGCACAACACAATCAGGTCACAGGCTACAGTAATCCTGCACAGACCTTCAGATGACTCATGGTTCATATGTTTGCTAAACACAGATCTCTGAAAAATAAAGAAGAAAAAGAGCAGATAAATATCGAGAAATCTGTGTGTTTAGTTCACTTCAAGTTCACAGTGGAGCACTGTATCCTAATCCGCGGGCAGCGATTAAAATCACAAAACAAGAGTGCATGAGAAGATATTTTGGGTATTTAGCTATTTAAAGGACATAAATCACATGAATAGGGTTTTGTAAGTGAGATTCTGTTATAAGTGGCTAATATATCACATCCAGTATATAACTCTTTTGCTGTCTTCATTTAGCATAAATCCAGATTATTCGGTCCTGTAGGCTGAAGCCAATGATTAACGTCAAAGGGGTCAAGACTAAAGCAGCCATGTCTTAAAACAACTCCAATCAAAAATGTCATGGCGATGTGTAATAAACACTGCTTTATGAATATTTAAACAGCAGTCATTACATTTGCACTGGATGGTTATTTACACAGAGGCCTATAATTATTTACTCAGGAAGGGGAGATGGGAAACGTATACCGAGAGCAGAACAAGATCATTTGTGATGCATCACCTTCTATATTCATGTTAAATAATTGGCGCCTTTAATGTAAATAATGATCCAATGTAAACATGACATCAATTTAAAGGTACATTAATAGTGTTTGCATAAACTGGTTGGAGATCTGACCTTTTATTAGACTGTAAAAGTTCACTGTGGTATTGGTGCTATACTGACTCACCATCACCCAACTTATCTGGATTTATACAAAAAGATGACAGCAAGAAATGTATCTACTGCAGGTAAGATATTAACTGCTTATGCCTGTTTAGCAGAACCTCACTTTCATATTCTTGAACTATTTGTTTGAGTAAACCTCAAATTAGTGAGTTCCTTGATGACTTAAACTTGCAAATTCATTCTGCTTTCTAGTTCATTTTAAATTGCTTCATTTATCCTTCAGTTGGAAATATTTGCCAACTGTTTACTAAGTAGTCTTTTATGAAGATTAAAGGTGATTTTTTTTTTTTTACCTTATGTTGTCTGTTTCCTCAAAGATATGAACACAGAACCAGTACAGTTATAATTGGGCATGATTTTAAAAAGTTTCCTATGGAAATGTTAAGTCTTACCTTTCTGAGTTTTGACCAGCTATATAAGGCTACTACACCTTTACTTCGCTAACATGAAAGTTTAGTAAATTTTACCTGGTCGTCAAAAGCACAGACAGTCATGTTGTGGGAACTTAAGAAGCTCCAAGAGCCCACTATATTACAGTGACATAAAGGAGAGTAGGGTAAAGTTAGATAGACTCAAATTAATGATGTTTCAGTCTTTATAAATAAAACCCATTTGTTTAGGCAACATTTAACGATTAGGTTTTTTAATCTTAAACTCAGAGTTTCAGCATTCTTGCTGTTTTCTGGAAGTTTGCTCAGATTAGAAGACCATAAAAACTGAATGCTGCTTCTCTGTGTTTACTTCTGATTCTGGGGATACAGAGTAGACTTGAACCAGAAGGTGTCAGTGGTCTGGAAGGAAGACTGCAGGTCCCCCTTTGCTGACAGCTGACTAAATAGTCAACTAATATCAGGATTCTTGCGCAGTCTGCAAAAAATATTTTCCAGGTCTGGATAAGTATGGAAAATGTATGGACTTTATACCTTGTCTAAATATACATTTTTGTCCATTTGTTTATCCATCCACACATTCTTTTATTTGTCTGTCCCTCAAACCACTCTATCATTTTCTCTTTGGTTATCTAAGCCATGATAGCCATGATAGATGGGTGTAGGTCTTTCAGTCCTACAAAATGAATGAAGAATGTCCCATCTATCAGTTTGTCCGTTATTTTCATGCATCCATTCATCGTTCTGTTCTCTTCTATTTATTTAAACCATCGCCCTCCTTTAACGTGTGGCAGGCCGTTTTAACATAAAATCAGTTTCCTCTGTAATTACATTTTAGATATCTAAAAATACATTTTGACTAGTCAAAAATACGTATTTCAAAATACTACGTAGAGATATCTTAAAGGGAATTTTGACTTGTCATAATTAGAGTTCTGTATATTTAGTTTAGCCTAGTCATATTTTGCTTTCAAGATATCTAAAATTTAATTTGCACTAGTCAAATCTATCTATCTCCTTATATCAAGATATATATATCAAGATATTTTCAATTAGAATTATGACTAGTCAGAGCTAAAAGTGAGATATCTTGAATTTACTTTATAACTAGTCATAATTAAATTGTAGATATCTGAAATATATGTTTCAGATAGTCAGAAATTCATTGTCAATATCTTGAATTGAAGCCTCCATACAACTCAGTGGTAAATCTGACATCATTTATACTAGTCAGAATGGAATTAGAAATATTTCAAAAAGGCATTTTGTCTAGTCAAAGTATAATTAGAGATATCTTAATTTACCAATACGTCTAGTCATAAACTAATGTAAGATATCTGGAATGTAAGTGTGGTAAAACCGATTTTATGTTAAAATGCCCTGCCATATGTACAGATAACCGAGAGACACTCATATTTGGCAATTAGAGTTGGAGCTGAATGATTGGGTCAATAGGATGTTGGTGGTAATCTTTGAATTGGACTAACTACTGGAAGATAAGACATTTAATGGACTCATTGTCATAGCAGCACATAGTAGAAGAAGAAATCAGAAGGAAAAAAAAACAATCTTCCGCTTTGTGTAAGCAGCTCGTGTTGATTTGTTTAGGTCAAAGAGCCTGTTACACAAGTGCTTCAGGACTGCCCACTCCACTTCTCTGGTTAACAGGAGTTGTGAGTTGACAGCTCCACCCCTCATGCTCCTGACAAAGGATAAAGATCAGATACAGATACGGGTTTCTGCTGCCTCCCTTGCAGTGTTGGAGCATGGCTCATTGTGAAGGTGAGGGGGTATAATTGACTGCCAGAGCGTGCAGATGTCTGTGGGGGGGACAGGGGACAGATGTAGTAAGAGGAGAGTGTGACAGATTTATGAAATGGCAATGTGGAGTCCCCCCACCGCTGCACTCTGAGATACCAAAACTGCATCAAGCGTTGTAAAGAAGTAGGTTGGGGGATTTGCTGTCATTAAGTAGGTGGGAGCTGAGGGTAAGTGCCTGAGTAATAAAAGCACAGAATTGGCTTGGAATGATAAGAAAAAAGGTATTAAAGCCTTTGGGAAGCAGGGTAAAGTTTAAAACAAACAGTGACCTCGAGACTATGTTTATTTTAATGTCTTATGGGATACAAGCAGACAGCAGGTATTGCAGGGAAGGTTATGAAGGGCAATCTGCCATATTAGTCTGTAAAAATAGAAGCGATTGGATCTCGCCCTTCCTCAGCAGGAAAAGTTCTGCAGATTCTTCACCCTGAAACATTTCCGGATGAGGTTTTCAGCTGTAGAAAGAATGCTCGTGTATGTGACAAACTGGAGCGAAGTTCTGCACAGCTAATCCATACTGTGGTTTCATCTGGTTACACCGCTAATGTGGTCTTTTAGAAGACATCACTGCTGACTGATGATTGAATTTACTACTCAAAGGTCTGAACTCCTCTGAGTTTATATATATAGATCCATTGAGCTTGTGGTTATCTATTACATTACAGGAAAACACAAACGTTATGTGTAAATAGCCTTTAAATATATTCAACTATTTTATATATATATATATATATATATATATATATATATATATATATATATATATATATATATATATATGTGTGTGTGTGTATGTGTGTGTGAAATCACTTGTGGAACACCTATATATTATTGTAATACCTCTGCTGTCAGTGTTTTGTGCAAACCTCTTTGTCAGTAAGAAAGCGCTTAGTATTCTTCAGCACTTGTTAAACATTTCAGAAGGTTTGAACATACAGAGGGAGGAATCTGACTTTCTCTCTGGACCAGGGAAGTCCAAAGTGTGGCCTCAGAGCCATTTGCAGCCCTATTTCGTGTGGCCCCAGAGCCATTTGCAGCCCTATTTGGTGTGGCTGCTGACCACAGTTGGTATAAATCTGCCCCACCAGCAAATGGAAGCAACAGCACAAAGATTTGTTTTTTTTTTTAATTTTAGCCATGTTTTCTCTGCTTTCTTTTAAATATTATAGTAAGCAGTGCCACAAAAATTCAGCACCATATTCTTCAAAAACAGACTTGGACACACCCATTCTTTAAACCTGTCTAAATACAGCTAGGGATTTCACAAAATGTTCTCATTTTAATGGGTGGGAATCGAGTAAAACATTTTTTTTTAGAACAAAAGACAAAAGATTTGACCCAAAGTGTTTTTGATTTGTTATTAATTTGATAAAAAAAAAAAAAAAAAAAAAAAAAAAAAAAAAAAAATCCCTGTATACTTTCAACTTGGAGATTTTGGCCGAAAAGTGGTGCAAAAAGTTTGGGCACCACTTCCCTACACCATCCAGACCCAGACTGAGGTGGTTGTGGAAAACTGTTGATGTTGTTGCTTGTGAACCATTTCTGTATTGTTTTCTTTGTTTGTTTTGGATCATTATCTTGATGAAAGACCCAGTGATGACCATTATTTAGTTTACTAGCAAAGGCCAACAGATTTTGTTTTTAAACCACCTCACAATTCAAGGAGTTCATGATACCATGCACCCTAACAAGGTTCCCATGTCCTTTGGAGGAGAAACAGACCCACAGCATCACATCCATCATACTTAAGCATGAGGTGCCTTTCCACATATTTATTTTTGTTTCATCTAAAAACCAAGTGAAGTTTGTTGCTGAAATCCTCATAAATGGTTTTGGCGAAAATCCTAGTAGAGTTTAACAAACTCCACACATTTCCAAACAAGTGGTTGAAATACAGATCGGAGCTTTTGTTTTTAAAAGAGACTGTGACCCCAAGATGTCCATCTGTGTTGCAGTTCTGAGGGCTCTGGAAAGGTTTTTTTGTACCTTACTTACCATTTGGCACACTGTAGAGGCAAAATAAACTTGGATCCTTGTCCATTCTACTGGCTAAAAGTTATTGGCTTCTGTGTCATGTTTTTTGTTGTACCTCAGGAAACACAAACGTATGAACTTCTAAACAGAAGTCCCAAGAAACTCAGATTAAATATAAGTATATGTTTTATATTTTTTAAAGGGACTGTCGAAGCGATCTGATCGAAAATGGTATTTTACAAGATATGACAGGACATAAGAACATCAATTCTGTCAAAAGCTTTAAAAAATTTGTAAAGCAATGTTGGACACAAAAAAAATTGGCAAAAATTGAGTGTTTTATGTACAAGCTAGCACAGCTAGCTGATGCAGGAATTCAGAAAAATATAATTTTAAAACTTAGATTAAAAATAAGGCAAAATATATTTTTTCATTGTTTATAGTTTGAGTTTCGGTGGCTGTTCAACATGTTGTTGTTAAAGGGGCAGTGTTATGTATTTTCCAGGCACATAGTGTCATTTTATAGCACAGTAAAGTAACTATCTTACCTTTAGTTGTTACAAAAAGGCTGTACATATCAAACATGACTTAAAAGAAATTTGACTTCGTAATTTAACACTTTGAAATTGGGCCCCTGTCTCTTTAACAAGCTCTTGCTCTTTCTGAAACTCCGCCTTGAGGAAGACATCATGAATCATGATAACGCTCCTCTATTAACCCTCTAACAACGTTCTTGTCAGCGTTTCACTGAGAAGTAGCTCATATAATGAGCTCAGCAGATGAGGAGTTCCACCAGGTGTTTGCTAATTGCTGCTGGCAAATCTGAATGAGCTGAGTGGGGAAGACGTGGGGGAGTGGTGTTGTGTGAGGCAGAAGCTCGGAAACTTAGAAACTGCAGCTCCGAGGAGGAGATGGTTCTTGAAGGCGAGGCTAGGTCCACCATGGGAGAGTAAAGGATTTCTCAAACATGCATGAAAGACTCAAAGCAACGCTCCAGGTATGTTTTTGATGAGGGAATAACTTTATGACATGATGTAAAGCTCCAAAAAAGTCAAATTTACATCATACTGCCCCTTTAAAGAGAACATATTCTATGGTAGTAGCTATTAATTGCTCCATGTTAAAAACTCCTTTGATAGTAACTCGGGAAACTCGAAGCATTTTAATAATATTGTCTTCTGCAGGTGGTCACATTGACTAGAAAAAGATCTCACAAAAATGCTGTTTCAAAGCAATCCAGTTGATTTCCTTAACTTGCATGGCAGCTCTATACCTTGTATGCAAGTATTGGTTGGAACAGGCAAACAGACTACTGATCAAAATCCTAATGCCTTAAAGTAGTCAGAGGCTCTTTAGCGTTAGTCCAACAATGAGCTGCCTTGGGGTCTTTTAAGCATCTGCTCAGTGCTATGAAAATGCAAATAATTCATGCAATAAAAGTTCAAAGATTTTAAAGTGGTTTAGAAAGCTGGTTGAGGTCCGGGAGACAAAATCCATTTCTGAACTCCTAACAGAATTGCTAAAAAAAAAAAAAAGACTAACCATGTTTGACTACAAAGAGACTTCCAGCCTTAAAACACAATTTCCTCCACTGAACTGATGCACACTAGGAAAGTCTTGAGGGTATATGAAGATAAAACATCAATATAATCACTTCTCAGTGTCCCACCATTAATAAACCAGAGCTGGTGAAATTATGGATCCTGTGACTATTTAATACTGATACTACTGGTTTGCTCAAATATATCATTTTTGTGTCACATGAAAAAACCCTGAAAGCTTCACATTTTAAAACTACTGGGAACTATTTTGCACTGACCTAAGAAAAAAAAATACATGCTGTTAGAAAGCAGAATTTCTTTCAGAGACCCCAAACTCAATCTGAACAGTTGACCTTGAATTGCTGTAAATCTGTGGACACCAGTGTCACCAGGCCTTTTTTTTTTTTTTTTTTTTTTTTTTTTTTTTTTTTTTTTTTTTTAACTCTGTCACATTCCTCAGTATTGATTAGCTGTGTCCCAATAAAATCCAACACAGGTGTTTTAGAAGGTGACAGTGTGAGGAAAATGAAAAATTATATGAGAGGGAAAACAAAGACGATGTCTCTCAGAAGAAGCTGAAGCCTGTGGTTTCAGGATTGGAAGTGGTTTCAGGAAGTGTAATTTAAAAAAATGTTTTGACTGCAAGAAGTAACAAACGTGACATAAATGCTCATAGAGTAACAGCATTTATTCGAAGCTGTTTTACACAGTACACACTTATTCTGTAAAAGTAAAATTATTACATATACATTAGTTAAATGCTAAAATAAAACTGATCTGAATAATATCATGCAGTGAATATGGAGCTTTGCGAAAGTTTTCCCACCTCTTGAACATCTTACATTTTGTTAGATTGAAACTGCAAACCTCACTGGTTGTAACTGGGATTTTATGAGATAGAGCTAAAGAAAGGGAAACATAAATACATGGTTTTCAGGTTTTTCAGGTTCGAAACTGAAAAGTGTAGCATGCATTTCACTTTAGCCCCTCTGAGTCAACACCTGGAACCCACATGTTCTGTTGACACCGCTGCAAGTGTTTTAGAATGCATTTCTAATAGCTTTTTATATGTAGAAACTGTTTTGGGTTTTTATTGCCTGTTCTCTCTTGCAAAATAGCTGAAGATCGAACAGATCGGATGGGGAGCAACTGTGAGCATTGATTTTCAATCTTTGCCATAGATTCTCAATTGTAATAATCTCCAGACTAATATGTGAACATCCTTTGATCTAAACCATTCCTCCCTGCCTGTATGGTCAATGTCATCATCCTGCTGGAAGGGGAACCCCACCCTAATAATAAATCTTTTACAGCCTCTAACAAATTTTCTACCATGGCTGCCCTGTATTCAGTATCTTTCCAACAACTTTGACCAGCTTCTTGACACCTGCTAAAGCAAAGAGTCCCCACAGCATGATGTTGCCACTGCCATGTTTTACAGTGGGGCTTGTGTGTTCATTATGCTGGTTGTTCATGACTACTTTTGGAAGTAATTAGCTCTAATATGCCTTTAGGTTCACCAAAGGAAGAGTGATAGGGTTCCTAAACATTTTATAGATTAAATTGTCATACTTTCCAGTCTAGGTTTCTGCATTTTTTGAAATGTATGACATATAATATCTGACCTTTAAATATGCAAATGTTCCTTGTAGGATGGTTAAAATGTTAAACAACAAAATGCTCAAGTTGGTTTCTTATTCAATAAATTGGTAAAGGGCTATTTCATATTTTTTCTTCTCTCCATTTTGGCATCAAGATGAACTCAGATCAGTTCCGTTTTAATATCTTCAACAACTTGTGACATTTGGCCTAAACTATCCTGTAAGTAAACACAAATTCTTTAAAGCACAGCTTGACATTTAATACCTTTATTGTGTTGATAAAACTTCAGACTGATGTCATAAATCAGATAAAATGTCTTTTTTATGCTCTGGAAAATGAATATCTCATGAAGTCTGAAAGCATAAGTCTGCCAAACTCAGCTTTCTGCCTTACTTATTTATACAAGTGAAATGATCATATCAAATTTCACGCTTTTTATAAATGTGTATGTATGAGAAAAAAAGAACTAAAGGAACCAGGTGAGAAAGTAAACAGAAAGATTAAAATCTCTCTTGCAGACTCAAAAAATGGTTGCAGCTGTAAAAGGTCATAGAAAGTGCTGAGATGGCTGATGTGCAGAATGGAGCAAAACAGGATCCTTTTTAAAAAAATGTATCTATTATTATGGAGAAATGCAAATTATTTGCCCCAGGTTTTACTTATTTTCCTTGTTAATGCGAAGTTTCTCTTTTGTTTCTCAAAACATATAATAATGTTTCTAATGTAAGGGCAAACAAATGATTCCATTAATATCAGTTGTTACGAATTAGAAACATTTTTGCCACTTTTTAGTTTCAACTTTAGCAGCAGCTGTAGGGTATAGCAATAACAGTAGGTTTAGCATGGGCAATTTATGTAACACACTGCATTGTATTTCATTGTATTTAGCCTCGCAGCAGGCCTTAATAACAGCAAGATGGGAACTGAGAAATTGGGGTTGGTGTGTGTGGCTGTGCTGCAGCATGCATTATATGCTATGCTCCTGCTCCTGAGCAAAGTTGGATAAATCTTTTTTACAGTTGTGTTTTCACATTTCATCAATTAAAATCCTCAAACATCATTAAAGTGGTTTTTGTATTGCTATTTGTAAATAACGGACAATTTATGCTTAAAATGTTTCTTGTGAAATATTTTAAAGTGTAAGCTTTGCGCCTCAAAATCGACTACTTACGACCAGTTGTAAAGGTATTCATATCCCCTTAAAGTTTTATGTCACATTACAATCCCCAAACATAAAGTTGTGTTTTGAGATTTTATGTGATAAACCAACAGAAAGTAGCAAATGAGTGTAAATAAAAAAAAAAAAAAAAAAAAGATGTGGTTTCCAATTGTAAGAAAATAAGAAGTACAGCATGCATTTGTATTCAGCATCCTTTACTCTAAATAAATCCAGTGCATTTAATTACCTTCAGAAGTAACCTAATCAGTAAAGTGTACATCTCTTTGCAATCTAACTATAAATTCAGATGTTCTGTGAAGACCTCAGAGGTTTCTTAGAGAACATTAGTGAACAAGCAGCATCATAAAGACCAAGGAACACAGAAGACAGGTCAGGAAGAAAGTTGCAGAGAAATTTAGAGCAGGACTTGGTTATAAAACAACATCTCACAAAGCACTGTTCACCTACCATCTGCAATTGAAAAAAATGCCCCAGCTACATACCTGCTAAGACATGGCCCCTGACCTGAACTGACAAGCTGGAGAAAAGAGCATATTAATGAGAAAAGCAGGCTCGAAGCCCATGGTCACTCAAGAGGCGTTGCAGTGGTCTGGAGTCTAAAGAACAGCTATTAGTCATGCACTTCAGAAATCTGGCCTCGATTTGGGGTTTTAAATGTGACCAAATGAGGATAAGTTGAAGGGGAACAAGTATTTTTGATTGGATAACAGAATTGATTACTTTTTAAGTAAAATTATTGTCTGGCACATCTTTAACGTGACAGGGAAATATTGCTGAAACTATCTGCTGTACTGACGTCACTGTATCACTACCAGTTCTTTTTCCAGCAGCAGTTCTCTCAAATAATGAGCTTTCTTTGTTGGATAGACATCAAGCAGAAGAAAGAGCATCCATCAGTAAAGCTTGCACTCATTTTCTGTGCCTCTTTCTCTATTGCACTGAGTGACACAGAGCACATTTTCCATGTAAAAAAGCTCTAAATGACACAGTCAGCAGGTGGCCCTCACTCCTCATTTCAACCAATTATACAGATGGAGAGCGCCTTTCAGACTTGATCGCTGCAAGTTTTTTCTCTTTTTCTCCCCCTTTCTTTTCCTTTTGCTGATTCAATCTATGGCATGAGCTGAGCCTAACATTTGTCTCACTCTTCAGATAGCAGCTGGATGATTATCTGATGTGACAGAACAACATTATAAAGGGATGAGGTCAGCTACTCATTCAAAATAGACTGACTATATGACAACGTCTCAAAAGCCAGTGGTGTAAGGTGAGGTGGGTGTCATCAGGGAGGAAATGATGGCCTGTGAAAGGGTTTAACTGTGAGGGATTCTGTTGTAAGAGCAGACTGTCCAGAGACGGGAGACAGTGCCAGTATTTGTCACTTTGTGAGGAAGTGTAGACATTGTGCTGGAAGCTTAAATCATTGATTTGACAAGGTGTTGCAGCAGCAGATGCAGCGGATAGTTTCACTGGGGACCTGCCCAGGGCAAGCCTCGAGGAGTCTTTCCCTTACAGTTTTATCCAAAATGTATTACAAAAGATAGCCAAAGTGAAAATGAAATGAAAGAAAAATCCCCCCAAATGGCGGCAAAGACGCAGCACAAAATCACCTCAGAGAAACTAAATAGCTGCTGGAAGAGACAGAAAAAAGACACTGAAACAAAATGTAAAATTACTGTATCCAAAACAAACATCAATACATGTAGAAGTTATTTGAAAGGGGTACTTCCAGAAAGAAAAAAAGCAAAGAGAATTAAAACAGAAGCTAAAGAAAGTCTAAAAACAGCATAAAATGATGCAGATGTTAAATATCTGCAAAAAGAAGCTGACAGAAAAACAAAAGAAAAGAAAAAATGGAATGCAAAATGACCACAGACATGCAAACAGCATAAATAATAAATGCAAAATACATTAAAGGAGAATGTTTCATAAAAAAATAGCATGAGACAGAAAACAGGAAAAGTTTATTTAAAAATAGCATAACATAACCACAGAATGACATCAATCTGCTCCAAGATTCAGACAGAAAAACAGCACAAAAACAGAATACCAAATGATTACATCCATCCCTGCATTGTCTATATTTGCTTAACATGAATAAAAATTTAATAAAAAGGAAAATTACATAAACAACAGCAATAAGACTGATAACAGAGAAATGGACACTTTCAAAATGCCCCAATGTGAAATATCTGTGAAAAGGAAAAGGAGAAAGAAAAACATACCAGAAAAATATTGTCAAAGAGAATCAAAAGAAGCATAATACATTGATTAAAATTAAAGAAATTGCACAAAACAACAGGAAAAAAAAAACTGACAACAGAGAATGTGTTAAAATTTCACAAACCATTAAAAATCTGTAAGAAGAGGCAGAAAAATCAGTCTAAAAAACAACATTAAAACAAAAAGGAATGCAAAATGGCCTAGAGAGCTAAAACGAACACTAAAGGACCTGTGATGCTTATTGATTTTATGGCCTAATTTCTGTGATAATGACTGAGTTTTTTTTTTTTTTTTTTTTCAAAACCTCTTTAGATTTTTTGGTTTCTTTGTTCAAATCTGGCTTTCATCCAAAGATAGATGTTTCAAGGTTTTTTTCTGCAATATTTCAATTTCATCTTATCTGCTTTGTGTTGGAACTCACCTTATTCTAAATTTTCCATCCTTATTCATAACAATGGTTCTATGAGTCAGATTTTTTTTCAGTCAGTATCTACAAACCCAGTGTGGTTCAGCTTTATTTTTCTGCACTACAGAGTTTAGGCAAAAATTCATCACTGAATTGCTGCTGTAATGTTTCTCAGTCAGAAGAGATCAGGTTTTATTGGTTTCACTTTATGAAGTGATAAGAAAACCTGTTGGTGATTTCTGCACAGGCTTAATAAAACCCACTGTGTTCTTTGCATGGATTTTAATAAAAAGCTGAGTTCAAAGAACTTTGTAAAATCTTGGCACTATTCTTAACTTTTTCCCCATGAATATTTAACACTTTACACCAAATTAGATGAAGTTTTTCCAATTTCATTACAGTGCTTGTGGCTCATTTATTATTTGGCTCAGTTAAAATGTTCAGAGGAACCTCAATAAATGATCCTATTTGCATCTAAATAGCTGTTCTTTTAATCACATCTCAAAAAAGTAACAGTTTTCTACCAAAAAGAAGAATAATTATATTTCAATCTCAATTTTTGGTAACTAGTTTTTCCTATTATGCAAATTCATTGTGATTTGCCTTTTTCATTTGAGTGCCTTACAAAAATATTCACAAAACTTGAACTTTTCCACATTTTGTTTGGCTTTTATGTCATGGATATTAAGAGGATGAATTCAATATAAACTTGAGTCATCATTTGAGTCAGAGTTTCAGTTATTTTAATTTTTTAGTTCTTGCTATAACTGCATATGGGCAAGTTTTGTTATCTATTTTCTAGTAGCCATTATAAAGATCAATACATCTGTCTTATCTGAATGGCATGTATTCATGTTTTCCCATTTTGAAGAGAAACTTAGAGGCTATTTGTGCCCCAGGGTAATAGGAAGGCTGGATGACCAAATGTTTTAGACATTCTAACCAATACATAGTGATGTTGGAAAGTTATTGTGACCTTTCAGATTTATTTTTTGTTTTGCTTTTATCCCACATTTAAATGTTTCAGAGCATCAAAAAAAAGTTACATATCACACAAAGATAAACTGACTGAAAGATGTTTTAACATAGTGCTTTAATTTTTAAGGGAAGATGCTATCCAAACCAACCTGGCCTTTTGTTAAAGAGTTATTGCCCCCCCTAGGCCATATAAGTGTTGTCAAACATTTGTTATGATGAAAAATCAGTCTTTTACATTACTGTAGAGGAACATTTGGCTCATTCTTCTTTGCTGAATAATTTTTGATTTAGTCACACTGGAGGGTTTCCATCAGTAACGGCCTGTTTAAGATCATGTTAAAGTCTCTCAGTTGGATTCAAAACTGAACTTTAACTAGGTTTCTTGAAAACCTTGGTTTTGTTGTGAATTATTTTTGAGCCAATAAGAGGGGGACATTCTTCTTCAGGATCTTTCTGGCAAAGAGTAAAATTCTTGATTCCAGTAGTTGCAGCAAGTCATCAGGGTCCTGAAGCTGCAAAGCAGAGCCTGAGCATCACACTACCCCCACTTTGTCTGTTGAGCTCATGTTGTCTTTCTGAAGTGCTATGGTAGTTTTGCTTTAGATTTTGTCCTGGGTTCTGCTGTGACCTCCTGGGTGAGTCAACAGTGGGTTCTTGGAGTGATTTTGATAGATTGGCCCCTCCTGGAAAGGTTTAATGGAGTCCCAGAGCCTTAGAAATTGCTTTTTCTCAGTTTTCAGACTGATTACTTGATTTCTTTTTTATTTCTCATCTGTTTTTATATTTCTCTAAATCAAGACGTAATGTGTTGCTTTCTGAAATCTTTTAGTCTACTTCAAGTTGCCAGACAGGTTCTGTTTGAGGGATTTCTTGATTCTAAATCTCTGGCAGTAATCAGGCTGGGGAGCTGCTGTAGAAACTGAACCAGAAAAAAAATCTGGTGTATCATGGCGGATTCATGATTTAACAAAGGAAACAC
This sequence comes from Anableps anableps, assembly GCA_014839685.1. NCBI lineage: Eukaryota > Metazoa > Chordata > Actinopteri > Cyprinodontiformes > Anablepidae > Anableps > Anableps anableps. The sequence goes on from CM026082.1 coordinate 15,709,746, forward strand.
TTACTTTTTCCCACAGGGCCAGATTGGTTTGGATAGCTTTTTTCCCTAATAAATGAAATTATCATATGAAACTGCTTTCTGTATTTACTCAGGTTATCTTTGTCTGATGATGACATCAGTTTGATGATCTGAAACATTTAACTTTGACAAAATAGAAAAATAACTTGAGCAATCGTTAAGGAGGTAAATACTTTTAATGGGACTATAAATAAAGTATAAACTGCAAAAATGCCTTTATTACTTTTATTTTATATTGCTTGTTTAGGTTGCCAGTGATTTTCTTAAAAACAATTTTTTTTAACTTGAGATTGTTCCTCCACTGCATAAGGGTCATCCAAATAAATGTGGAATCGAAAATGTTCCGCATGATATGGTGCTGTCACAAGAGAAAATTATTTTATTTTCAAACATTTTAAATCTTTACCAGTGTTGCTAAAAATAATAAAGGATCCTATATTTTATCCAATCCGTTCTGATTACTCATTCTTGTGACGCTTGGTGATACTGCAATACCCAGTGGTTTATATTGTTTATCAGATATATATTCACACATATGCTGATCTGCCTCTGTTACATATATTTTAGATGAGTAAAATAGCTTTGATACAAAATGAAAACATTGTCATTTTTGGCACAACGTCTTGAAGATACAGTGTGGCTGACAGAAACTCTCAAAAGATGCTGAATTCATCATATTTATGGACCTGCAGAGGCAGAGCTGTCTGTAAATAAGCTGAATTTTTGAAGAAAGAGAAATATGTCATTCAGTGCGTCTATGAGGCTCGGTGTGTATTAAACCGGTACCGGATACCAGCGTGGCCCTCTGACAGATAAAAAAAGCTAAACTAGGGTTTTGACACAGATGTAGCAGTTACTTCAAGTGATATTTGGGTTTTATTTTGTTTTTGCTGACAATATGAAAAACACAGAAAGTGTTGAAGTGCTCACAAGCACAACACATCAACTAACAGCCAGCTCATTTAAGAGATTCACCTCAATTTCACCCAATCAAAAACAATCAGGACAGCATGAACCGAGACGGATATGACTCCCTCTGCAGCTCCTGACCCTCTATTTTGTCCCCATGGAAACCCACCCTGACGACCAGAGAGGAATAGCAGCCAGGGATCTCGGCTCTCTGCTGGCCATAAATGATTGTTCGCTAAACAGGAGGCCAAATGCCTTATTAGCTTCCTGATGTATCTCAGGATTCATTTATACAAAATAAATCTTCAGCTGACAGACTGCTAAATGAAAAAGGACAGAACAGCGCTGGTCAACGTGCTGAGTGATTTTTTGATTTCAGGCCTCCAGCTCAGAGCATCACAATATAAAAGCACAGGTAAAAGTATTCTGCAGAAATACAGAGTAGCTCATTACACAGCATTTTACTCAGATCTACTGCTTACCATCATGACCTTCCCTCCTGTTTTGTGTAAACGTAATGAGAGGTGACAGGATGGAATTAAAAGGCTGAATAACCTGAGGAAGTCAATTACTCTATTGCTTTGCTGTGTCTTTACACATCTGTAAATGGTTTTATGTCTAGCTTCAAGCACTCTTCATCATAGTGTACTTGTGATATTACAGTATTAGTGGGAGGCCTGATTGGTTGTCATGCTTGATTATTGTAATTTATGTTGTGAAAAATCCAATTTGTTTGAATGTGGCTTCCCTGGAGTTGGTTTGATGGGATTTTTCTTTTTGCGATCAGTGTTCTCATGGCAACACAAAGTGTGTACATAGACTTCAAAAAGTTGGATTCCAGTAAATCTATAAACAACTGATTAAAATTATTGTAATGTTACTTAAGTTTTTTTATTTAAGAATGTAGCACAAAAAAGTGGAAATTTGTGTTTGGTCAATAATTTCTTTGTTGTAACAAGGTTTCTTGGCAGTAAATCCCATCACATGTGGTGTTCCCCAAGGTTCCATGTTGGGACCTCTCTTGTTTAAGATCTACATGCTCCCACTAGCTCAGATTATGACAAGTAATAAATTACCATAATTATGTAGATGATATACAGTTCTACATTACAGTGTCACCAGGTGACTATGAACTCATTCAAGCACTAAGTAGATGCTTAAAACAAATCAATATGTGGATGTGCCACAACTTTCTTCAGCTGAATAGAAACAAAACTGAAGTAATTATTTCTGTAGCTAAAGAGAACCCCTCAAGAGTCAGCATGCAGCTTCAGTTATTACAACTAGAAACTAGTGATCAGGCCCGAAACCTGGGTGTAGTGATGAACTCAGACCTGAACCTTCAGACACATAAAGACAGTTACAAAGTCAGCCTTCTATCACCAGAAGAACATTTCAGGTGATAAAAAGGATTGATGTCCGAGTAAGAGCTTGAGAAACTCATCCATGTGTTTATCTTTAGTCAAATTGATCACAGCAACAGTGTCTTCACAGGTCTTCCTCTTAAAGTCAATCAGGCAGTTGCAGCTGATCCAGAACGCTGCTGCTTGCCTTCTGACTAAAACTAAGAAGGTAGAGCACATCACCCCAGGTATAAAGTCCTTGCACTGGCTCCCTGTAGCTCAGAGAATAGACTTTAAAATACTTTTGTTAGTTTGTAAATCACTGAATGACTCAGCACCAAGATATGTTAAAGACATGTTGTCGATGCATCAACTTTCCAGACCACTCAGGTCTTCCGGTTCAAGTCTACTCTGTACCCCCAGTCAGAACCAAACATGGAGAAGCAGCCTTCATTTTTAATGCTCCTCTAATCTGGCTGGAGCAAACTTCCAGAAAACTGTAAAACTGCTGAAACTGTCATGATTATTGTGTCTTTGTGGTTTTTATTATGGGTTATTTATGGTTCATAGTTTTTGCATTATTAGAGCTTCGTGGTAGTTCTGTTTCTATAAGTTATTCTGGTGTTTCCCTTCCTGAATAGTTTCTCTGGATTGTTTCTGTTGGTGTGTTAGTTTATTTCCTTTTATTATTCAAGTTAAAGTCTTTCCATATTCTGTCTGTTTCGTTTACTCCTTGCTCATCAAGTTTTGTCTTGCTGGTTCATGTCTAGTTTCATAGGTTATCCTTTAGCCCTGATTATTTGTTTTTCCCCTTTGGATTGTTCCTGTCATGTTGTTGTATTAGTGTTTTTGGTTTTCTTTACTGTCCAGGCATATTAGTTTCATTTTGTGCTATTTAGGTTTGCTGTTCATTCCTTTACCTAGTAAGTTTTGCTATGTCATGGTTTTCTTAGTGTAACCCTTCTTGTGTATTTGTGTTTATTTTCTCAGATTATTGTCAGGCCTGTTTCTTCTTTTGGTTTGAGTTCCTCAGTTAAGTTACTTTGTCCCAGCAATCAAGCCCATTGAATACACCTATGTTCCCCATCTTGTTATGCCACTCACCTGTTTCACCAGCTATTTAAGTTCCTGGCTTTTCTTTGTTCACTGCTGGAATCGCTGTTCTGTTTTGCTCGGTTCAGGTCATGGCCTCGTGCATGGAAAGCCAGTTTAAGTTTTTTCCCTTTTTGAGAAAATAAATCAACCTAATGTCACACATCAGCAGTTGTCTGCACTTTGGCTCTCCAACACCCACCATGACAGAAACACAGAGTTCCTTTAAATCAAGGCTAAATCGCTATTTTAGAGTTTATTTGAATATTAACTGAAACATTATTTTCGGTCTATATTCCAACTTTTCATTATTTTACTTTATGACATTCTAATGTTTTTTGTTTTATGTTTTCATTATGTAAAGCACTTTGAATTGTCTTGTTGCTTAAATGTGCAATAAACTTACTTTGCCTTGCCTTGGAAACCCTGTTTATTTTCTTCTAAATTGTGCCACCTTTGTAAGGAATATGCATTTTTGGGTGGAGCAGCAGAGTTGAGTATGTGGGTTGGACCCATAAAACACTTCTCTGCCAATGCCAAAGCAATTATTTATTCTAATGACTCTTGTTTGAAGTTAAATGAATTGCCTCACTTGTGTTTGAAAAAGTGATATTGTCAGTTGAACAATTTATTTACTTAACAAACAGTGGAGGGAAGCACAACCACAACAGCCTCACATCTTCTCCCCATGCTGATCATCAGCTTGGTCCCACGCTGATCCCATTCTTTGACCAAAATTTGTCACAAATCAACCAATGTGAATGTGTTGGTCACTCTAGCACAAACAGTATACCCAAGCTGATCCCATAAGTGTACAATGGAATTGAGGTCAAGACTCTCCAAAACTCTGAGGGTAGTCCCTGATAAACCTTGCTCTGTGGTGGTGAAGGTTGACATCTTGTAGGATAGAGTTTGGTGGCTACGAGCAGAGATTTGACTTGCAGAATGTCATCTCATTAACTCTGTGCCTTGAGATTGGCACAAATGACAAAAAGCCTTGTTTGAAGCCTTGTGGGGAAAAAAAAAACATTTGTAATAATGTAGTTTAATAATCCTTGAACCAATCATTTTATGCAGCCACTTCTAATTGCCCTTCATAGAGGGCTGTGATTTCACAGAAGCCTAGCTGATATTGTTGTTTGGTTGCCATGTAACATTTTATTCTCACTCTTTAAATGATCCCTTTTTTCTTTATTGTATTATTGTGAAAACTGCACAGTAATTGTCTTCCTTTGCAGCTAAGTTTGCGGTCTGTCTTTAATTTTTACATTAGGTAAAAACATATTTTTCAGTAATAAATGCACCAAGTTGTCCATTGGATGGTAACAGGAATCACAGTACTAATGTATTGCAGTTTATTCTCTGTTTCATTCAGTAGTAGGCTCGAAAATTACTGCTGTTTTTTATTTTACAGTACAACTGTTTTGCTGTTAGTTTTAGAGTACTGATGCTCTACTGTATATTGCTTTAACATTAATTTTGCCTTAAGATGAAAATGCAGGAGTTGGTCGATAATCAAGCCAGTAAATTACTGTTATCTTAAGAATGCACAATTTACAGTGTACCCATAATTCAAATGCAAATACCTTCCAACGTTTCAGGCTCAATCGTTCTTAGGTTGCAGCCTTCTGGATAGTCTTTATTTTTCCCTGAATTAGTTTTATGCAGATTTAGGTGGACCTTGTAGCATCACAAAATTGCTGAAAGTCACATGCTCTATCTAAGGTTAGAAAAAACAGATTAACCCTAAATTATGTGGGGGTAAATAGGATTTTAAACTGCATAATAACAGTATACTGTTATTATTCTAGAATGAGCAAAAATATTGATGCAAAACATCAATAATTTTAAGAGTTTTATGATCAGTTTTTAAAATAAACATGAGAGCAAGTCCATCATTTTTAATATTTGAAAAAAGAATCTGAAAATCTGTTGATATTCCTGTCTTCTTGTTGGTTTCATGAGCAACCAACAAGCCACACATCATGGACTCCTATCTAGATGTGACTGGCATCATAGGAAACATAATAGACCTTTTTACAACTGTGGCCTTGGGAAACCTGTCAAGTATTTTACTTATATTGCTTACTGGTATATTTTAAAATAGTTTAGAAAGGAAATGATGCAGAGCAGTGAAATTTGTTAGATGTCTTATTAAAAATCCTTATGATATTTAAAGATCCTGTACATGTGTCTGTCTCAGAGAAGAAGTAACAGATGGATGTAAACAACACAGATCTAGTAACAGTTACTGGAAATGATGAAGACCGGGTAGATAGTGTTGACTTCATGGTTTATAAGCCTGATAGCTTGAGGGTGGAAGCTGTGGGCTTCATTGTCCTTGACTTTACACTCCTGAAGCAGTTTACTGATGCAATCATGGGACGGGATTGTGTCGTTCGTGTCTTCTTTTATTAATAATGTGGATCCACCAGGTGACCCTGGTGGCCTTATTGCTCTGTTGTGATGTAGTGTAGATTTACATTCCATGCTGTCATGGTGCTGGTGGTAACACGTTGATCTGTAGCTCTGCTGAAGTTGTTGAGGAGCTTGACTAAGATGCCAATGCCCTTGACATTAAATTAGAAAATGAACATTTTTTTTTTTTTTTTTTTTTTTTGCCTCCCCCTTTCAGAGAAAGGGTGATGAGGAACTTACAAGAAGTCCATGATTTCATAATGTTGACAAAATGACAAGCTAAAAGGTAATAAACAGCTTTAACCAATGAATATTCTGCCTCTAGGTATAGGAGCCCTAAATGGATTAAAGCAGCTTTATTATTAGACAGCAGTCCTTCTGAGGTGAGTTATGGCTAGCCTTTAATCCCACTTGTGTGATTAATCACAAATGTTGTGGTTGCAAATGGACACCAGAACACATTGTTATCCTCTGGAAGTATGGACAATGATGGTGGATTGAAAGCAGGTGTTCAAGGAAACGAAAGATGTATCTGTCAACATATGGAGCAGGTTCTATTAGCAAACCATTACAGAAAGATGTTATCCATGTCAGTTATTTTCCATGGCTTTGTTCTGCAAGCGCGTCATACAAGCTGAAGTGTGCCTGGTTTGCCAAAGCAGTCAGAGAGACCTTTCCTGTGGGGTAGTTTGGTTTAATTGTAGCTGAATATGACGTCTGAGATCAACAAATAGTATACTGTGATGTGTTTCGGACTTTAACAACATGTTCTGGAAATCTGAAATGGTGTTACTGACTATTGCCATGGATTTTAGCTTTATGCAGATAATCTGCTGTATAGCCATATCTGTCAGTCAATAGCTATTTATTTCTCCCAGGATTTAAGTCTTATTAGAGAAGCTGGCTTTAGATGTTGATTGGAAAGAAATGCTGAGATGTTGGGGAAAAGTGATGAAGGGCAACAGGTTTCTTGAACACTTCATGTTGTTTTACATTTAATCAATAAGTTTAATTTTCTCTCTTTGGAAACACAGTCCAAGAGTTGTGGTGTTAAAAATTATAAGTCCTTGACTGCTTGGGGAAGTTTCAGAGGTGTTGTTTAATTTACCTTTGAGTCAACAAGAAGTAAACCTCAAAGTGGAATTGTAGGGTAGAATTTTAAAATACTATTTTACCTCACCCTATATTTTACACTCTTATCTAGAGCAGAATAATGTATTTGGGACACAAGCATTTATTTTATTTTTGGCACCCTAAAATAGTGAAAATGATGATCTGTCTGCACAGTTACCCATTTCCTGAAAGCATGGTCATTGTTATGTAACAGCTGCTCTGTTCAGGAATAATTTTTCACAACAGAAGCTGTTAAAATTAAAAATTTTCACTCTTAAACTCTTAAAGCAATGGAGGGGCAGGCATTAAGGGCATTAAAAAAATCCTAATGAAATGTAACATAGGGTTTCTAGCACTGTTGTTTCTGGGGGTTTTATTTCCATTTTCCTATTGCTTAGCTGCCTCAGAGGTCAGATGCAGTTGAGTAAAAGGTCAAATCTGTTCAGTTTTGTAAGAGAGTGAAGAAATGAAAAGGTTACAAAAGAGATTCAACCTTTCCTGCTGAATGCAGGAAAACGGAGAAGAAAATCCTCATTCAGCATAAAATCAAGTCTGCGTTTCTTGCCGCAACAGTAGAAGGGAATGGTGCTTGAAGGAAATGAGTATTATGGAAGGTGAAACACTGATGCTGGATACTGTGGCCCATTGGTGTAGGAAAAACTCCTTTCTGCTTTTTCATTTTGCTGGGAGGTGACCTGAAGTGATCTGATGTACTTTCAGAGCTAAATTTGCTGTACTATCATAGTTTTCCAAATGGTGGTTAGAAAACCTTTACACTGATATAAAATTGCTACTTTTAGCTGCCTCTGTTTACAGATTTTGAGAAGGTTTTGAAGGAGAAAGGCTTTTATTGATTTTGACTTTTGATGGTTACATTGCCTGGAAATACAGTTGGCAAGTAACAAGCAACCAACTGTAGACCCAACTAATTGACCAGCTATTATCAGCTGGTCATGTTTGTATAATCATACAAAAATTCAGTATTTGGTGTAATAAACATTTGAAAACACTACTTAATTTTGGAGGTGTTTACTTTAACTCAGAAGGCAGAAATATGTGAACAATTATGGATAAAACAAATCTGTTGCTGGCTGGAGCTGCCTCCCCCTTCATGGTTTCACGTATATAATCATCCTAAAGCATAGAAAAAGGTTTACATTTAGAGATTAATATATTAATCTGTATTTAAAAACAGGACTGATTATGTATCGATTATTTTAAAGCTTTCTTAATTTCTAACAAAGTTGGGTCATTTACATAGAATGGAATTTGTTACATGTCCAAAGACTTTCAGATAACATCTATGAGCCAAACACTTAAGGGTCATAATAATATGATATTTTAAAGGCTCAGGACACCATTGGCATTGGAAATGAGGTTATCACAATTAACTGTTAGGCTTAATTGATTCCTCCCAGTTTGCAGTTTTGCCAAACTGACCACAAACCCTGTGGTGAAAATTTTTGCGATTTGTACCTGCCCACCAAGGGTCTCTGTGGACGCCCTCATGCAGTCCACATTTTTGTGTCTGCCTGTACATACCAGCAGGAAATGATAAAGGCCCATCCAGATGGTGGTGCCAAACAAACATCAGAAATAAAAACTAACTAAATGTGTGTGGAAGGTCAAATCTGAAGTGTTTTTGGCACCATACTGTTTTAAAAATAACCAGCTATGTATGTTCCACTTTTTTGTTTCATATTTCTGTCAATATGGTGATATTTTGATTTTTGAAACCATCATGCTGTGAGAACTGTCTACAGGTTTGCATCTAGTTATTGCTCATAATAAACTGTCATAAAGTACAAAAAGTAAGGTATAATATATACCATATACACAATATTTTAAAATGTTCTGCCTCAATAACAGAATGTGGATAAGATCATACTAATTTTGCCTTATATGGTAGTACTAAAGTGTAAACAAGTAAAAGCAGGAGTTGGCCTTTCATGCATTTTTTTTTTTTTTTTTTTTGGGTTATTTTCACAGAAGTCTTTCCTAAAAAGAAGCCAAACACTGCCATCACAATCAGCCTGAAATCAATCAAGTTTGATTACTAGAGGGTTTCTTGAGATCAGGACTCAACATCTCGATTAAAAGCTGAACAAATTCACAAAGGTGTTCTTTGTTTCAAAATGAAAAAACTAATTCCAAGACAATGGAGAGAGTTGCACCTAGCTGCTGGTATTTCCGCTGCATTATTTCATGTGCTTTGTCAACCAGAGAGTCATCATTTACTTTCCGTTCAGCAGGTCTAGCTGTGGCATGAAAAGAAATGAAGACATGTGGGAGCAAAAAGACAGCAGAGAAATGAAAGCTGACAGGAGCCTTTGAGGTGAACAGACGGACAGTGCAGAGAGAGAAATTTTAAGTGGGAGAATGAAAAGCGTGGCGGGAAATCCAATCGCTGCTGCTCTTAAATACGAACTTTTCTTTCTTCTTGCCTTTTTGCAGTTGAGATTGCCGTTAGCAGGGAATTAAAAGTTCATCCGAAGTCAATGGGACTTCAAAAGCCGATCCGCTTGTTGAGCTTCAAGTCACCTCACATATCTACCGCAGCTGAGCATGGAAAATACTCAGGAGCAAGTGGTCTGTTTTCAAGTATCCCCATTTTAGACACAATTTGGAAAGCACTGGGGCATCTTTCATGAAAATGAAATTTTGTCTGAAATTTACTAAAACTAATAATTTTTTAAAATACAAAAAACTTAAACCAATCAATTCCATGAATTTGTACATATGCAGCAGCCTTAGGGTTAAGGCTACACTATCATTCGTCTCCTCCTACAACTTGGCTCCCACTAACCAGTCTGCTTCTCCTGTAAGTGGTTCGATGTTATATTCATGAATGAGCTCTGAGGATTTGTTTCTCTCTTTAAGAATACTGCTACTCTCATATACAGTGCTATTTGAAGCCATTCGTACACCTTTGACCTTTTCAAATGTTAATTTATTTACTAAGAATTTAAACTCATCGACAGATACAAAGTGTTGTGAAGTTAAAGGAAAATGATACATAGTTTTCTGAGTGAAAGAATCTGTTATGGGGAAAACTGTGAATGTTGCACTGCAAAAATCTGGGTACTACTGAAGAGTGCCCAGAAGAAAGCCATTAGAAGTCCCAATTGCAGTTTACACTTCAGCAGTCAAACATGGTGGTGGCAGCATTAGGCTTTGGGGATGTTTTTCGTCATCAAAAATAGGGAAGTAGAGGAAACAGACATTTGGAAGAAGGCACTGTGGTTACCAAATTAAATTGTCATGTCAATAGAAGCTGTGTGCAGGTTTGTGCATGTCTCTTGTACCTCCTCTTATTGCAAGGTGTGAACAGCAGGTGTGTCCTCATAGCTGAAGCTCATTAAGACCAACCAGGAGGCAGATGCCAGATTGTTTTGCTCACGAGTGGTAATCAGGCTTTTTTCTTCTGTGTCTGAACGTTCTTTGAATCCTGACACTCACCTTTGCTGTCTCTCCTCCATAGAAAGTCTGTTCAGTTGTTGATGTTCTGCTCCTGGATTCTAGTGGTCTGCTTCCTCGTTCCTAGTGTCAGTTTGAGCACCTTTCCTTGAGACTATCCCCTGCCAACCCCAGTTTCTATGGTTATACTGACCCCCTCCTCCACCAGTAAGAAACCATTTTGACTTCATTATAACATCAATCTCAACCATCTCAGAACTCAGTAATTTGGGAGAAGACCTGTCAAAGGCAGCAAAAGACTTAAAACTAGGGTGAAAGTTCACCCTAAACGTACAGTTAGAGATACAACTAAATGATCTAGATCAAAGCATAATCATGTGAAAGGATGGCCCAGTCAAAGTCCAAACATAACTCCAAATAAACTGATGTTCATAGATGCTCTCCACACAACACGACTGAGATGGTTGTCTCTAGGCATGCAAAGCTAGTTCACACATACCTCAGACAACTTGCAGCTATAATGGCAGTGAATGGTTGTTCTATATTGATTGGTGTTTTTATGATGCGAAACACTTTGAACTGCCTTGATGCTGAAATGTGCTATACAAATAAATTTGATTTGACTTGACCATAAAGTCAAACTCAGGGGGTCTAAATACAAATGCATGCCACACTTTTCAGATTTTCCAGTGTATATTGGTCTGAAAGCCCACTAAGATACATTAACGTTCTGGACTGTGATCAGACAAAATGTGGTCAAGGGGTACAGATACTTTTGCAAAGCAGTGTAAGACTTTTTATTTGTTTTTTGGACTGAGATAATTAGGTCTCAAATGGTTGCCAGCATGCTCTAAAGGGAGGAAAATTCATTAAGCAAAAAATATGAATAACCAAAGAAAATATAAAGAATTTATAAGTGCCACAGACATTCCCATCTTACTTTCTCTAAAACATGTACCATTTGACTCAACACTGCTAACATTGGTAAAGAGTGAGCAAACAATATCAAAGTCTTAGTGTGCCCGTAAAGATTTCTCTTGAGAGTGTCCATAAATAAATACAGACACCCACTTAGACATATATTTTGTGCTTCAGGATACAACATGATAGTTTGTCAGCCAGACAAATCTAATTTGTTACAGTGCAGAGGGAGTAAGAAGTAGAAATAAGTTTATGAATTTGGACTGCAACCTAAGCTTGAACCATCCATCCATCCATCCATCCATCCATCTATCCTGGGGGGCTGGTGGCTGTCTCCAGCTGTCATCGGGTGAGAGGCAGGGTAAACCCTGGACAGGTTGCCAGTCCATTACAGTAAGCTTAAACCTTCATGTTTCATTTCAGATTAAGCACATGGGGTGACACCCTTAAACCAATACTGTCTTGAACCTCCTTTTGATCCAATACCAACAGTCACTCTTCTTGCCACCAGTAGCAGAAACTCTGATCAAGCTTAAATGGAGGTCAGCTATCCTACTGGGATTTTTTCCCCCACATATTCTCCTTTGCATCTCTTTGCTAAAGTCATAGTTTGTAGAAAGGTGACAAATGTTTGAAATTGTTTTATTTAAAGGCATCAGTCAGGAGAAGGGCACAAACAGCATTATATATATAACAAGCAGAGTGAGAACATTCACCAACCACTTAAGAAAATGTGGAATATCACTGATGTCCATAAAACTAGATGTTTTTCCCAAAACATTAGGGGATAGGCGGGGTTTTTTTTTTTTTTTTTTTGCAGAAAGTTCTGGTTAGTACTAGTTGTGTTCCACATGTGACTGCAGTCCCCTGTATTCTCCATGGGTTTAGACTGAACCTATTTTCAGAGTAAACAACAAGGTGCAACTAGAACTTCCACAAGCTTGTGGAAGAATGTCTTGCCTTCTGATTAAACCAAAGTTTATTTTATTTTATTTTTATTTATTTATTTTTTTTTTTTTTGCCACAATTCCAAAAGGTAAGTCTGGCACAAGAACAACACTGGGGATCATCAAAATAACACCATACAAACAGTGAAATACTGTGGTGACAGCATCATGCTCTCAAGTTATGAATGACTGAAATAGAGTTTTTGTAAAGATGAATGAAATAATGAACAGTTCTAAATGCCAGTGAGTTTTGACCCAAAATCTTCAGGTATCTGCTATAAAGATCACTGTAGATCACCACAAAATCACTGTAAATCCAACCATACATCAAAATCAAGTTCTGAAAGGGTTAATTAGAGTCCAGAACTAAATCTGAAAGATCTTTGAAGGGCCGTGGACAAGTGTCCTCACAATATGAAATATTTGGAGGGTTTCTGCATGATAGAGTAGGCAAATATTGCCAAGTCAAGATGTAGGGTAATGAGTCTCCTATCTAAGAAGACTAAACCCTGCAACTGATTCAAAGGTGACTTAAATATTACTTTAGGATGTGAACAATTATGCAACCAGATTGTTCCAGCTTTTGTTTATATATATATATATATATATATATATATATATATATATATATATATATATATATATATATATATATATGCTGGTTCCACCCTAAATCCAGCATCCTGAGACTATACACGAGCCGTAAGGACGGAGGCAGAGGACTAGCGAGTGTGAGAGCCACTGTCCAGGATGAAACATCCAAGATCCATAAATACATCAAGGTCAAAGCCTCAACCGACGATGTGCTCAGCGAATGTCTCAAACAATGGGGACCAGAGGGTGAGGTGCTGGAGGAACCATCATGGGAGGATAAGCCCCTACATGGGATGTACCACCGACAAATAACTGAAGTGGCTGATATCAGGAAATCCTACCAATGGCTGGAAAAAGCTGGACTCAAGGACAGCACAGAGGCACTCATCCTGGCTGCACAGGAACAGGCCCTAAACACCAGAGCAATAGAGGCTCAGATCTACCACACCAGACAAGATCCAAGGTGTAGATTGTGCAAGGAGGCCCCTGAGACAGTCCAACACATAACAGCAGGGTGCAAGATGCTGGCAGGGAAAGCGTACATGGAACGTCATAACCAAGTGGCGGGCATAGTGTACAGAAACATCTGTGCAGGATATGGACTGGAAGCCAAAGTGGAGCACACCCCCAAAGGTGGTGGAGAATGGCCGAGCTAAGATCCTGTGGGACTTCTAGATCCAGACAGACAAAATGGTAATGGCGAACCAACCGGACATCGTGGTGGTGGATAAACAACAGAGGAAAGCCATTGTGGTGGATGTAGCAATACCAAGCGATTGCAACATCAGGAAAAAGGAACACGAGAAACTGGAGAAATACCAGGGCCTCAGAGAGGAACTGGAGAAGGCCTGGAAGGTGAAGACCACAGTGGTGCCTGTGGTCATCGGGGCCCTCGGGGCAGTCACCCCCAAACTGGAGCAGTGGCTAAAACAGATCCCAGGAACAACATCAGACATCTCAGTCCAGAAATGCGCAGATCTCGGCACAGCCAAGATACTACGCAGAACCCTCAAGCTCCCAGGCCTCTGGTAGAGGACCCGAGCTCAGAGGTTGAGAAAGACCACCCGTGGAGGGTGAGAAGGGAATTTATATATATATATATATATATATATATATATATATATATATATATATATATATATATATATATATATATATATATATATTTTTTTTTTTTTTTTTTTTTTTTTTTCCCCTCATAGATTTCTCAGTTTTTTGTTTTTGTTTTTTGTTTTTTTTTTTGTTTGTTTTTTTGTTGGATTGTACAGGATATATGTTACATTAAAGGTAGAGAAAATTTTTGAACAGTTTATTGTTTTTTGTTGTTTTTTTTCATATCACACAATTCATTTTGCCCTGTTCAAATGCCAGATTTTTGTGTTGTGGAAAAATAAACACAATTTGTGTTGCTTAGAGTTTTTACATTCACTGTTTTTACATCCACTGTACAAAAAGAAACTCGAAAAATCACCCTCTTGAAGAAGTAGGTCTTTAAAAGCAACTCTCGATTTGTTTTGGGAAACATGCTTTGTCACTAAAACTGTCTTTGTGATGGATATACTCAATTGCATTTACTTTGAAGGCAATTTCCTTGTGTCTTGATTTAATCAGGAGATAGATGTCCTCGTGACTTAGACGTGCATACAATGTGTTGTGCTGATGAAACCTCTGTCGGATGCTGTCTCCTCTCTTTACTCGGAGCTTCTCTTCAGTATATGCGATCTGAGAGAGGAATGCTACCACTGCTCCAGACAGAAGGGAGCATGCTTGGTGGATGAAATATGGATCCAAACACTCGCTGGAAACTCGTAGAAACTCTGGCACCAGTTCAGAGACTCGTCAGTGTTGACAAATAGACTGTCAGGCAGCTATGAGTCCACACAAATTTCACCTGTTGTCTACCTCTGCACACCACAAATCTGAAGCACACGGGAGGTTTAGCAGAGAAATGACTCCCACGCTGAGATGAATTGGACAGATGGGAAAACTCAGTTTCATCTGTTTTTTTTGTTTTTTGTTTTTTTCCCAGTCAGAGCCAGTTATTTGAAATGCATGCGATGGGGCCTTAGTATACCCATGTGCAATCAGCACCATTTCTCTGGGCCAATGTGATGTTTCTGACATTAAATGATCTACTCTATGCACGCATGCATGGTGGTACTTCATGAAACATTCATTAGGGCTAGTTACATTATTTACTCTCCGGACTTCTGAGGTTGTTGAATAAAAAGGGGTTTATTGAAAGGTTATGACCTACATTGTTTGTTTTTAGTTTGTTAGGTTTTTTTTACATTGTTCTTACAGAAACAATATACACAAAGGGCTACCATGGTTCTGTAGAGTTGTTATTGCATTTAAAGTTTAGCTTAGAAAAACTTTTTTTTAGTAATGAAGATCCCAGTTGAGAAAAGGGAACATAATGAAGCACATTTTTATAACAGCTTACAGTACAGAGACTGAACCAAGAGTGGAACATTATTATCTCAGGCTGCTGGTCCCAAAGGCCTTGTGTTTCTTAGATACTGTCCTTAGCATGCATCGCTGTCACCATTACACAAGGGACCTTGCATTTCCATTTCTAAACCCACTGAGTGTTGGTGACAGACTTTTTTTTAAATTTTTCACTCACAAGTTAAACAAAAGTAGGTTAGAGATAGATTGATAAGGTTAGGAGATATAGTGACAAAAATTAAAGATTGTATGTGTAAGATGAGAAGACTGCAAACAAGGATGTGCACTGAAATAAAATCGTGCTGACAGATGATAGATCGAGGCTTTTGGGGAGTTTTTGTTTCCTGTGGACTGTGGTTTGAAGTGGGTTTGTTCTGCGTTGAGTCGAAAATATATGGTTTCATCAGTTAGATTGATTTAATGTCACCAATGAAGTGTTGGTCGTTTTGGAAGTATCCTACTGTGTATGAAATTATTTTGTGCAAGAACATACCTTTGTGGACAACCAGTCAGTCAGCCAGAACTTATAATCAGACTGTTTTTCCTTGCTTGGCTCTGAATGGTGATCTGATACTGAAAAAGTGTACCTATTCTTTAAATGCGTCAACGCTAAGATATACCTCCATGAGTCGACAAACACATCAGTCTACAGCATGTACTCAGATGCATTTCTTTGAGTTGAACAAAAATTAGATAAAAGTTAGAGATGTATACTTTAATATATAAAATACATGGGAATTCAAAGCCACTACCTCTATCAAAGAACCTGCAGCACATTTTTCCCTTGTATGTACACATACATGTCAGTAAATCCAAATATTTGTTTTGATGGTGGCTTATTTGTCAGATTAAAATGACTTTTTAATATAAAATATCGTTTTCATTTGCAGTAAATAGGAAAATTATCGTAATTAACAGAAAAAAACGTATTCAAGCTTTTTTTTTCTGTTAATTATGATAATTTTCCTACTTACAACATACTTGGAAACATCAGTCTATGTGTAATTATTCGAGGAAAGTCAAGTAAAGTCAAGTTTATTTGTGTAGCACATTTCAGCAACAAGGCAGTTCAAAGTGCTTTACATCATGGAAACATAAAAACATGACAAACACATCAGTCAGTCACCGGTTGTGAAACCAATAACAAACGTTACATTTTATCAAGTGCCATCATTAAAAACATCAGTACACATCAGATATGTTGGTCAATATTCTAGTTATTATGGGTCAAAAGCAACTCTAAACAAGTGGAGTTTTATCCTTGATTTAAAGGAATTCAGCGCTTCAGCTATTTTGCAGTTTTCTGGAAGTTTGTTCCAGATTTGTGGAGCATAGAAGCTGAATTCTGCTTCTTCATGTTTGGTTCTTGTTCTGGGGATGCAGAGTAGACTAGAACCAGAAGACCTGAATGGTCTGGAAGGCTGATACAATGACAGAATAATGTATTTTGGCGCTAAGCCGTTCAGTGATTTATAAACTGACAGAAGTATTTTAAAATCTATTCTCTGAGCTACAGGGAGCCAATGTAAGGACTTTAGAACTGGAGTGATGTGTTCTTTCTTCCTGATCTTAGTGAGAACGTGAACAGCAGCGTTCTGGATCAGTTGCAGCTGTCTGATTTTTTTTTTTTAATTTTTTTATTTTTAGGCAGACCTGTTAAGACACTATTGCAGTAATCAATGCAACTAAAGATAAATGCATGTATGAGTTTCTCTAGATCTTGTTGAGACATTAGTCCTTTGATCCTGGAGATGTTCTTCAGGTGATAGAAAGCCGACTTTGTAGATGTCTTTGTGTCTCTGAAGGTTCAGGTCCAAGTCCATCACAACACCCAGGTTTTGGAAATGATCAATAGTTTGTAGTTGTAATAACTGAAGCTGCATGCTCACTCTTGATCGTTCCTCTTTAGGTCCAAAAAAATAACTTTAGTGTTGTATCTGGTCAGCTGGAGAAAGTTTTGGTACATCCATGCATTGATTTGTTCTAAGCATCTGTTCAGTGCTTGGATGGGTTTAGAGTGACCTGGTGACATCGTAATGTAGAGCTGTATCTCATCTGCATTGTTATGTTAACTAATCTTTCTTCTTGTTATAATCTGAGCTAGTGGGAGCATGTAGATATTAAAAAGGAGGGGTCCCAGGATTGAACTTTGTGGTACTCCACATCCAACTTCTGCTTCTTCTGATGAGAAGTTGTCTATTGACACAAAGAAATCCCTGTTCTTTCGGTAGGATTCGAACCAATTAAATACTGTACCAGAGTGTCCAACCCAGCTCTCCAGTTGCTTTAATAATATCTCATGGTCAACAGTGTCAAGTGCTGCACTGAGGTCCAACAAAACCAACACTGTGGTTCTTCCACAGTCTGTATTTATGCAGATGTCATGGAACACTTTGATTACGGCAGTCTTAGTACAAACTGGACTGAAAAACATCAAAGCAGTTGGTCATTGTAAGGAAGATATTTAACTGTTGAAACACAGCTTTTTCAATAATTTTACTGATAAATGGAATGTTAGAGATTGGTCTGTAATTCTGCAGATGAGATTTGTCCAGATTGCTCTTTTTTTTTATCAGTGGTTTAAGTGCTGTTTTTAAAGCCTGGGGGAAAACACCTGATGAGAAGGATGAATTTACTATTTGAATCAAGTCAGATGCAATGACAGGCTGAACGTTTTTAAGGAATTAGTACAGGTGATTCGTTATTGTCATCCAACCATGTTTCTGTTAGAAACATAACATCAATATTATGCTCAGTAATGAAGTCATGAACTGAAAGTCCTTTTGTTGATAATGACCTTATATTTAGCGGAGCCAGTTTAAGTGACTTAGTGGTAGTAAGTTCTTCAATTTGAAGAAGCTTTAGACAAGGGATTAATCTGAGATTTGAATTAAGACAATTGCTTTTAATTTTTCCATTTTCTGTTAATTTTCTTTTAGTGATCTGGACAGGTGCATCGTATCTTGCATCGTACTGCTGGGGGTCCAGAGAAAGTCTGGAGAAACATAGGTGCGCTCGCTGGGTTCATGCTTGTCCTTCTACAATCTTTGCTGGGACAGTAATGTCATTGTTTACATTGTCCTGTGTTTGGAGAGAGGGCCTTCTGTTGTTAACAGCATTGAAAATATTGGCAGTGAAAAGTTTTTTCCCATCTTTATTTAGGCCAACTCCAACTTGTCTGAAGAGATGATAGCACTCCCAGAAAATCTTGTTTGTCAGTGAAGTTAACGGCGCTGGAGCATTCTTTAATAAGCCAACTATTAAGCATAAGCAGTCTGCTGTAATTCTTATCTCCACGTCCAGCTTTCGGTATTGGTCTACTTATAAACACCTTCATTTTCAGATTTCCAACTGTGCTTAAAAGATGACTAAAGTCATTTTTCAGAATTTCAGATTTTTGCTAAGCCAGATCATTAGCTCCGATGTGAATGATTAAATGAGGGAATGTGTTTCATTCAATGAATTGAGCTACTGAAATAAATGGACTTTTCAATAATATTCTAATTTTTTTTAAATATGACTGTATGTATGACACTCTTTAAGTCAGTTTGCTCAAAACTATAATTTTCTGACAGACCTCAATGAAAACTGGAAATTTGTATTGTTCAGTAAAAGCTTGATCTCTATAAATAATAGTTTTTCATCAAATACTTTTTCATACTTCACTAATCCGTGTTATTTTTGTTCTCTTAGTTGTAAATTTTAATGACCATTCCAGAACATCTTAGCACTTTCTTAAACATTTTCTGCTGCATTAAGTTTGCTTCACCACCTAACAGTAGCATAAAAAGCCTGAATACACTTCCACACATATGCTTACATATACTACACAGAAAGTTGCTAAAACTCTCAAAGCAGCTGTAAAGTCGATCAACACAGTTTTATATTCCCAGAAGATTTTGAATTTTATTGCATTGCTTTTATTAGAGGCACTATATTACAAATATGTATTTATCCTCTTGATCAACATGGCTTTAATGTTGTGAAGATCACCCTCACTGAGTCCACCGGTGTGGTCCAGTCAGAAATATCTCCATGACTATTTGATGTATAGCCATGACATTTACCTCAGACATTCAGAGACTACCCAGAGGAATCCCAGAGACATTGGCAGTCCTTTGATATATATATATATATATATATATATATATATATATATATATATATATATATATATATATATATATATATATATATATATATTTTATCCCCCCTTGAGGCTGACATTTGTGATTCTTTGTAAAATGTCTCGATAACTGGACAGACTTCCATTTATTTTCTCAAATTTTTGGTTCATGACAAAGGCGAATGAGATTCCATTTAGGAGATGTTTACAAGCTTTAGTTGGTCACATCATAGCTGCTTGCTGTTTTGTTTACTGGAGAGCGTGCCCAACAGAGCTCTGTTTGAGGCTATTGAGTCTTACAGCCTAGAGACAGTCTTATACTCAGACAAATCCAATGATAAAACCTGTGTAAAACAGTCTTTTGCCTGCATCTCTTGGTGCCTTTAGACCTCTCTTGGCAACATATTTTTCAAAGAGAGCTTGTTGTGCATGTGTGATGATTCATGCTGAGGTTTTTTGTTTTGTGAATTTGCATTTTCTATGATGTTGTGGCTGCTGCCGATGTTTGAGCCAGCTGGGTCAGGCTGTTGTTGCCAGAGATGTGGAGGTCAAACTCAGAGTTAGCTGCAGGGGCAAAAGAACAGCTGGGTGAAACGGGATACTGCCTGCAGCTGAAGAAAGGCCAGACCCCCTTCTGTCTCTCTACTGTGTGCACATGTGTTCCCGCCAATCTTAATACATGAATATTTTATCCTCCTTTTGTGCATTGCTAGCCACTTCATTTGCTTGCAGCCTCGAATCCTGCTTTTTGTGAACTGGAGGCAGCGTCAATCTGGCTTTGGTAATAAGAGGATGGAGACTACTAGTAGCTAAAGGGAACTGTGTTGGTATTCATTAAGTCTCCAACAGATACTCCGTACTTCCAGGTTTTAGCAAGCATATAAACAGCACAAAAAGACGGTAGTGAATGAGCTAGGGTGAGCAGACCCTGAGGGAAGTGATAGAATACCAAAG
Source organism: Anableps anableps (assembly GCA_014839685.1). NCBI lineage: Eukaryota > Metazoa > Chordata > Actinopteri > Cyprinodontiformes > Anablepidae > Anableps > Anableps anableps. The sequence continues at coordinate 15,730,049 of CM026082.1, forward strand.
GATGAAAAAAATGAACATTTTAAGCACATATATCAAAAGAAAGATGTAAAGGAGAAGGGAAACAATTAATTTTATGGAACTGAAACTTCTGGGAGAAAGAGATTGAGTAGACTTGCTCCTGCACTGTTTGGACAGCCTCTTTGTTATTGTCCAACAGCCGGCACTCACTACTCTCAATTGGGGCAAGGAGCAGTCAAGTGTCAGGGGAGGAATCATGTGAAATGAAAGTCATCTATTTGTGCTCATCGATTAAACATTGTTCCCCCGGGGTCTTTCAATCAGCCGATTTAATTAACAAGTTTCACAGGACTAACAGGCAGCAGGAGCTTGCAGCTGGGAGAGAAAATGGGAAGGAAAAGAAGAGAGTTTTAAAAAAAAAATTAGAGTTTTAAAAAAAAGTAGTTGTTACACGCAAATATATAATTTGTACAATGAATGGACGACAGCAGAGAAAGGATAGTTTGTTACTGGATTAGAGTAAAAAAAGAAACAGATACCTGTCAGCTGTAGTCAGAGACACATGTAATTTTCAACAACTGTACAATTATAATAAAAACAATGTCAGGATCATAAATTATAAATATCCAATACAGGATTTCACAAAAATATTTAGATTTTTATTGACGGCTTTCTAAATGTTTCTTCATTCCCTTGCAGCAGTGCACCTCTTACTTTATGTTATGATTAATAACATACCACGGGACATGTTTCCTGCTTACACTAGAATTTGTTTTTCCTGATTTCTTTCTACTGGTGTTGCGGTTGTGGTCCAGGTGGATGCACAAAGGGGCCCACTGGTTTAGCTGAATAAGTCTGCTTTTCTTGGCAGTTGTCCAGATGATGCAGCAGTTTTGCAGGTTTTGACAGGGCAAATTGACAAGTTGAAATGACCACATATTACTTGAAATAATAATGAATTAATAACATTACAATATTAATACAGTAATGATAAATATTACAATAATCTAGTAATACAATAAAAAAACTATAGAGATAACAAAAAGACAAACTTCTTAGCCATTACCATAGTTGTCAGTATGACAAGTGTGAATAAAAGTAGAGTATTTTTTTAAATTCAGGACTACATGGTGGTGGAGTTGTTAACACTGACGTTACCTTGCAGCAAGAAAGAGTTTGCATGTTCTCTTCCTCCTGCAGTCCAACAACAAGCTTTAGCTTCATTAGTCTCTTTAAATTCCCCTCATTCAAGAATAAACAGGTTCATATGATGAATGGATGGATTTTTCATTCAGTTCATTCAAATAATTGTTTAAAATGCAACAGCTTGTCTGAATAAAATTATCATAAAATGTTAATACAGTGGTTAATTCCAGTGATTTTTACATGGTAGTGCATAGTGCAATCTGGTCCTTACCAGAGCATTCTTTGGGTCTATGAAACAAACTTTTCTGGAACTTAAGAAAGCTGTAATGAATTAGCAGGTTTTAGAACCATGTTTCACTGCAATATCTTGAAGAAAACATTTGTTTTATCTGATATTATCAGTTACATTATTGAGGAATTGGAGTAACCAAAGTTAGTTTGTGTAGCACTTTATAAAGATAGAAATCCTGATCTGCCACATAGAATATAATAAAAAAGCAAAAACAGATGAAAATATGTGACGATAAAGATAATAAAAACCTTTAAATCTTGTTTTATTTAAAAATTACATTTATTTTAAACACCTCAACACCATCAGTAATGATAAACAGAACTGGATTTCATTCCACAGTTGAGATGTGACTACTTTAGAAACATCTCTCTGCATTTTAAGTCAAGCCTGAGGAAACTTAATTCATCTCCTGTTAGACAACCTGATGTATAAAGTTAATCCTTTATAATATAAATCCTTTTGGATTCAGAATCTTGTAAAGCAAGAAATCTTTGTCTTGCCAAAATTATCTATCTAGGATTTATTTTAACTGTTTGCAGAGCATTTAGCCACAGTGCAGTTAATGGTCTCAGTCTCATCAGCAAACATAGTCTCTAAGAAAGCACACATCCAAATGCAAAGCAGACAGAGATGAAGAGAAAAATGGTAGCAAATGAGAATTTTGGACGTGAGAATGCAAATACAAATTGTGCCACTTGATTCGCTTTTGTAGCTCAGCAGAGATGAAACACAGAGGAGCGAGGGAAAAAGAAAGCACAGAACTCTGCTGGTAGAAGAGGGAGACAGAGAGTGCGTCTACAAGCTGATTAATGTAACCAATTGAATCCAGGTGCTCGGGAGGATGGGGTAAATAATTAGAAGGAGATACAGATCCTGAAAGTGAGGTACGTTTTCCCAATAACAATGAAATGAGAAGACTAGATTGTTTTTTCTTTTTTTGGTTGCATTTGCATTTCCCATTTCTGGTGCAGAACGTCTTGTCAAATCATCAGCTGCATGCCTAAAATGAGTGATAAGCACCACATCAAAGTATGTAATTAATGAGTCACTGAGGCAAACTGGGCCTAAATGTGCTATTAACTACACCACATTTGACGCTGCATGTGCTTTGACTTCTATAGGACTGAAACATGTGCCATTGTTGTTGTCTGTGTTTTTATCCCCGCACATGAGAGTGTGGCTGTGGACCTTTGCAGACACATGGATGCATATTTTACCACATAAACTCATTATACTGGACGTCACTCCTGCAAAGGTGGCTGGGAGCTCCCACTTTAATTGCTCAACAGACTAAGCAAGCTGCCGACAGTCCACAGAGACAAAATGTGACTGTGCATAGACTGAATTACTTATAGACAAAGTGGCTATCACACTAAAAAAACAAGGACTTAAAATAATCGAAAGTTAGAATGCAATAAGGAAAAAAAGAAAATACAGGGATTACAGTTCACTCACCATGGCTATGGATAGTAATTTTGGACTTGTAGTTATGCATTTGAACTGTTGTTTTATCAAGCATGAAGGATGATCCAACAAACAACTTCAATGAACTTTAAAAATAAGTGGATCATTATAAAGTTAGAATACCCAATTGTGTTCAACTTTTACCCATCCAGCTGTTGACTTTAGGTAAAGTTGAAGAATTTGGAGGTAATCTTCCATTATTGTATTCCATCCACCTTGTGCAACAATGCAATGGAATACAACAATGATACTAAGGTTCTAAAAAGAACCTTGGCATCATACTACCACCACCTAGCTTGACAACTTTGAAGTTCTCATGACTTCCTCAAGCACACTTCTAGTTATTGTAACCAAATAGTTCAATCTTCTTTATCCATCTGACCATAAAACTTCTCCAGAAGTCACTTTGCATCAGTTGAGCTCAAAGATATCTGTCTTGGAGCAGGGCCTTGGCACTATGTTTGGCACCATGGGGATGTAAAAGCTGCTTCACAGTGGATAGTGAAACTAGTATTCCAGCCGGTTCCAGTTTATGGCAGCCTTGTTGGTTTCAGAACATTGCTCCATAAGTATAATACCAAGTATTAATACAAAGTAGATACAAGTACAAAGTACAAGTACAATACAAAGTGGATACAGATTTCAAATCCAAGCTCATATTCAATCCCATTCCCTGGCTAGGTTTTTGAGAAATAGAACAAAAATAAAATTAGGATGAATTAAAAGTATTTTAGGAACATCACGGTAAACTGCAAGTGGAATTACTAAAACAGCAAGATAAAAGACTACAATAATGATTGGTACTGGAGACTAAACTTAAACACAGCAAACCAACTATTTTAAATGAACTCTTCCGATTCTGCCAGAAAAGCAAGTAGTGCAGGACCAACTATTTAGGGACATTTACTAAGATATTCACAGAGCGTGTGTAAGCTTGAATTTATATTTATGACCACATGTAAATCAGAGAAAATCCACAATGAATTCAAATTTGTGTATCCAGCTTTTGTTTTTGAAATTCATTACATTTGTTTGTTGAAGGATCATTCAAAGCTGAAAAAAGAAAGACCTGAAAATTACAACATGCTGGTGAGAGTTTGTAAACTTTGGGCTAGTGGATGCATGAAACTGCAAGTCAAGTCACAGCCAACTTGCAGTTAAAACCAAACTACTGTTGTCTTCATAAATTGTAATTGACAAAACAAGAGGTCATCAATATTAAGGAATATTCCCTTCATTGAGCCTTCTCTAATGGAAACAAATGGGCAGACATTCCAGTGAGATGAATCCTGATTGGTATGAAGGAATCATTGCAACCCTAACACTGTCTTTTTACTTCTCTACTGGTCATTAACTGCTGAAGTAGCTCCCTTGTCGACATTCAGCGCAAAGATAATAACCAGACGGCTGCATTGTGATGGTAATTCAGAGGGCAGCAGCATTTGCCCTTTAATCTCTTCCACAAGAGTGGATCTCAGGAAATATTTAGACAGCGCAGTCACCCAGAACGACTAAAATGCATTTACATGTCTACGTGCATGAGAATGTAATTGGGCAAGCTCTATGTAAGTGTTTCTCATGGGCTCATTCAAAGGATCCACTTTTTAATTGACTTCTAACATTGCACATGCAAGTGCAGCACCTGGTCTGTCCATATAGTATTTACTATTTTGATTCCTAGAACTTAAACTTTCTTTTATTTTTTTTGTGATGTTGATAAATATTTTTTCAAGCTTTCCCAAGATCTTTCAAATGCTTCTCAAAGTTGGAACTCCAACATGGAAGTTCTGAAGGTTCTCAAATTCAGTCTCTAAATCCAACAAGACCATGACTGTAGTACATAAAGCAGTGGGAGCAGCAGTGATGAACAAAATGCAGAGAAATACATTTTTAAAAGAGAGTTGTTCTTTCTGTCACCACATGCCTCACTCATATTGCCCTATGGTATCTTGAAATTGGGATTATAATCTTCATACATGGACTAAATCAAGACATTTGGAATAAACGTGCGAAATTTAGCAGTAGTTTCCAAATTTACTTTTTTATAGTGCAGTATATTGTATATTTTTACCGTTTTGTTCTTTAAAAAGTACCACAAGTATGAGGCTGTTTAGTCAATAATTTGGCTTATCTGCTCAGATGGAGCCTGCAGGGAATTGCGTTGTAGCTTGCCAAGTGCAGTTTTATAACAGATACCTTAATAAGGATTGATGGATCTCCTTTAATTTTCAGAGCAGCTTTCTGTGTTTTTTGCAACCAGAAAAAAATCCAAATGGCAAAATATGTCTTAAGGCTGCAATATGTAACTCTGAACCACTCCCAACCTAAAACAACCAATCAGAGCCAGGAGGAAGGTATTAGTGCTGTCAGCCATCCTCATGTGCATGCCACTAAATGTGCTGATGGTGAAAAAACAATTTACCGTTCCAGGAAAACTGTTTATCCACCGTCATTGGTGGTCATGCTAACTAGCCTTAGCATGCTATATCGTGGTAAACCAGCTATAACTTAGCAGAGAGCAAGGGGGAGTCTGTGAGTGGGTACATGAGGTGATCGACCCTCCTCCTAAATCCCTCCTGCTGGATCTGACTGGATAAACATGCCCAATAAAGTTTCACTTTGTTTTGTGTCTGTCTTTGCAAGAGACTCAACAGATTCTTGGCATCTTGTTTTTAAAGTGTTGCACAGATCTACTCACATTGAAAAGTCCTCTGAAAGATCCCCTTTCCCCCTCTTATTTACCAATATGCCGCATCACTAACCATCTAGAACTAATTACATTTAATCACACTAAATCACTTCCTCGAAACCATAGTCCTACTAATGAATGTTGGTCACGAACCACACAAAGAGCAATGTCCTCTTGAGGCTTCCATTCCTCCGCTCATTCCTCTTACACCTTATCAGAGGAGAGAGATAAATGTGGCAGAGGAAATATGAAGGAGACTGGACGGAGCTCAAGGCACAACTGCACTTTTCAGGGTTAGTTTGCAATAGGAAGTTCAGATGCTGTCAGGGCAGGAGAAGGATTTGCATGCAGTCAGAGAGTTCCCATGAAAGCTGGAAATAATAAAAAAAGATGCACAATGTCCAGTTGCAGTTGGTTTCTCCACACACTATAACAACTGTTCAATGTTCAAAGTTATGTTGAAATAAAGTAATGTTGAATTTCAAATTAAAATATTCACAAACTTTTTAATCATAGTCACCTTTTGGAAGCTAAAATTAGACTTTTTTTTTTTTTTTTTTTTTTTAAGTGCTTTGCAAATCTTTTTGTCCCATGATGATTGTACACTCTTAGAAGTCTGAAGTTACTTCAACTCTGAGAACAAAAACTCTACCACCTAATTTGAAGGCTCACTGAATTTGGAAAAAAATCTTCATTATAATGAGACTTTTGAAAATGTGTCTCAATTCCTGAGGTGAGAGTGGAAGACATTTCATTACTTCTTCTCCATCTCTTACAATTTCAAATACTTCAGCCTTCATTTCTTCAAAGTTGTCAGTTTTCTTGAAGATATAGTATTGAAATTTACTTCATTAAAAAAAAGCTGAACCAGACATTCTCTCTCAGTTTTTGGGCCAGCATCATATACAATGTTTAGAAAAACTTAAAAAGTGGTTCTCAGACTTTTGATGTACCTCAGAAAATACTAGAATCTCCAAGTATCTTAATAAAAAAAAAAACATTAATAGCTTGTACATTTCTGCTTTGCAATAGGTCTGTTTTGTGACATTTGAAATAGTGGTTAAAGTGAAATTAAAAAGTATCTAAATATAAATTGTGGCAGCTTTTGACAATTGTATGACTATGACTGTGTGTACATGCCTGTAAAGCCCCACAAACATAAATATTACTGTAATAAGTAAAGCTTATCCATGATCAAATAGACCATCAAGTACAACAGATCAGTTTAGCGCTACAACTGAACTGTAGTGCTAAAAACACAATGATTGCATTCAGTCATATTTATAAATAAGCTGATTTCCTCATGGGAACCGGTAGTGGAACAAAAAAGCAAAAGTAACAATCCCAATATCACAGACTTACTGCAGTAAATCACAATTCTTATCATAAGAAAAAGATTTTCTGAAACACAGGTTTATATTTATTTATGCAGCCTGTCGAGTTTGATGCCAGGGGCAACCATAATTTAATAATGTCAATCATGCAATTAGGATACCATCCCCAGATCCCCTGTTTGTAGAGCAAAAATGCCCTGGCACATGAAGGCATCCAGTTACTTCATATGGTATACATGAAATACAGACGCAGGACATGTGAAGAAAAATGATGATTTTCTGATAACAATAACAGCACAACATTTGCCCATAATTACCTGACACAGTTTAGTCACACCAGTCATAACATTTATGTGTCACTATAAGTTTAAAGGTATATTATGATCCAAACAGACACAAACTATTCTGAAAATTCAATCCTCAAATAATTGCAAAATGTCCTTAAAATCAGTTATATTTAGCTGGCTCAAGGTTTACTTAAACTTTACTTTCAGCATTTCATGTTTGCTTGAACAGCGACATTTAACATTTACAGTTTCTTTCTGAAAGTTTCTGGGTACACATTCCACACTTCCTATGTCCTATCAACCCATTCCAGCTTTTGAATAAGTTGAATCATATTTCCTCACTGTGTTGCACTTTTTATCTTTAGTAGGAAGTCACCACTAAAAAAATATGGGTGCGATATGGAGAGTTCAGCAGTCTTGCTTCCTTTAGATCCCACCTGTTACACACTGTCTGGTCTTTGCTCAGTCCAGCAACCTCTACCAGACTATTGCAAATTAAACATCTATGGACGATTCAAGATGGATTAACTGCACTAAAACCTAATGCTTCCTTCTTGCAGCTCATCTTGAAAATATTCTTGAACCATTTTTGAAACAGAAAAACATTTTTGTTGGCTGGAGAAAAAATTTAATCTTTCAGCATGAGCAGAGTAGATCTATTTTTTTCCCACCCTAACAGATTAACTCCAAGAAATTGTCCTGCCTCCATATAATTAGCATAGTTAACCTGAAAATAAAACCAATCACGTGTGTTACAGGTGTGACTGTGTGTTAACACATTATCCCTGCCAACCTGCTAGAACTAATTTGCCACCACTTCTGGATTAGTCCCATCCTAACACGTGGCCATCCAACCTCAAAATGGCATCAAACATTCAGTAAGGCAGCATCGACAGGGAGGAGAGGATGATTACCGTGTTGCTTTGGTACACTGGTGGGAGGAAGAGAGTTGGATGAAAGAAGGCTGCGACAGTCTCAAGGCTTGTTACCATTACTGACTGTAATCAACATCTTGATCCATCCATCATCGCTACCCATTGTTAAATGCTGTAAGTGCCTATCACAGGGCATGTTTTGTCCACCCACAGATAGGCAGAAAGCCTGTTAAAATCCAGCGTGACAAAACAGGGAACCAGATGGAGCGCTGCTATTTTTGTGAGAACCAGGGTCATCAATTCATTCTTTTATTACACATATAGCATAGGTTGTAAGTGTGGACGCAACCATTTATCAGTTAAATGTCTGCAAATATTTGGCGATATGGAAATAAAGTTAGAGTTTATTCAGAGAAGTTTTAGCACAAGAATAATTATACAGGAGCAGCTGTCATTCAGGGAAGCATCCTCTTCCTTTTGAGACTCGCTGATAAACATGCAAGCGCGGCATTGCATTCATCCTTTACTTCCTCCATGTTATGGCAAAAATAAAAAGTCAATTCAGTCAAACCTTCTACTTACAGAGGCGTTTCCATGCTCACAAGCCTCCCCTCTCAGTTAGACCAATTTAGGAAAATTCTACCCCACACAAATGCATGTACATGGAAAGAAAGCACCTGTTTGTGCTTCCACAGACATGCATACATCAGAAAATAGTTTTATCCTCACAGGCCAGCCATGTGTTCTCTCAGGCATTTCTACATCGCATAATAATATCAATTTGTCTCGCTGAAATGATGCAAAGCAGGAAGCCGAAATCAGTTTTCACTGCAGCTCTCCTGCTGCAAATGTTGCAGCATTTAGTAGCTTTGAAACTTTCTTCTTTTGTTCTGTAAGCAGCAGACCATCTCTTTAGTTCACACAACAATACCACTGTGTCCCATTTACTCTTTAGGTCAGAAAGGGCAATAATGTCACAGTCAGTCTACTGTGATCATGTTCCAGGTGCAAATCAGAAAACCTGTAGAGTTTAAAAATGTTGTGCCCAGTGGACCAGATCTACCATTAACAATACAAGCCAATAAAGAATATACCTTATGGCCAAGGGTATTCAACCATCTAAATCATTGAGTTTCGATGTTCCACTCACTTTCATGGCCATATATGTACCGTTGGGTCCATAAATATTTGGACAGAGATCTTGTTTCTGTATATTACCAAAATTAATTTTGAACAAAACAATTCAAATGCAGTTGATAGTCAAGACTTTCACCTTTAAGTCAGTAGGCTGAAAAAAATGAATGCATAAAAAAATACATGCTAGATTTTTTAAAGACAGCCCCTTCATTTCAGAGGCTCAAAAGTAATTGGACAAATTAAATAATTATAAATAAAATGCCATTTTCTAATACTTGGTTGAAAACGCTTTGTTGGCAATGACTTCCTGAAGTCTCTAACTCAGGAACCATGCATTCGCCATACTTTTTTTCTTTCCATCATTCTGGTAGAGGTTGATATTGGTTTCATCTGTCCAAAGAATGTTCTTCCAGAAGTGTGCTGGCTTTTTTTAGATGTTTTTTTTCGTAAACTCCAATCGAGCCTTTTTATTCTTGAGGCTTATGAGTAGCTTGCACAGTGCAGTGAACCCTCTGTCTTTACTTTCATGCAGTCTTCTCTTTATGGTAGATTTGGATATTGACACACCTATCTCCTGGAGAGTGTTATCTACTTGGCTGGCTTTTGTGAAGGGGTTTCTTTTCACCATGGAAATTATTCTGTGATCATCCATCACTGTTGTCTTCCGTGGGCATCCAGGTCTTTTTGCATTGATGAGTTCACCAGTGTTTTCTTTCTTTCTCAGGATGTACCAAACTGTAGATTTTGCCATTCCTACTATTGTAGCAATTTCACGGATGGATTTTTTCTGTTTTCGCATCTTAAGGGTGGCTTGTTTCACCTGCATGGAGACCTCATTTGACCGCATGTTTACTTCACAGTAAAATCTTCCAAATGTGAGCACCACACCTCAAATCAACTCAAGGCCTTTTATCTGCTTAATTGAGAATGACATAACGAAGGAATTGCCCACACTGGTCCATGAAATAGCCTTTGAGTCAATTGTTCAATTATTTTTGGTCCCTTTAAAAACAGGGTGGTACATGTTAAGGAGCTTGAACTCCTACACTCTTCATCCAATTTTAATGTGGACACTCTCAAATGAAAGCTGAATGTCTGAACTTTATGTCCATGTCCATTATATACAGTAACTATAACTTGAATATGTTTCAGTAAACAGGTAAAAAAATAAACAAAATTTGTGTTGGTGTCCAAATATGGACCTAACTGTGTAAAATCCAGTACCTAGGCACGCAGACTGTTCCTACAAACTTTTCTGAAATAAAGGGTTTCAGGACCTCAGTGCATTCAGCATGGTATGAGGATTAGATACCACCTAAGCAAGAAGTCCAGTCACAAAATTTCCTCACTACTACATTTTCCACTTTCAAATATTAGTGGTTTTATAACGGAAGTGAACTACAGCAGCATAGCAATGCAATGGAAGGCCATGTAAAATCACAGAGCTTGATAAACAGATGCTGAGTCACATAGTTTGCACAGGCTACCAACCTTTAGCAGTCTATGTGTAGCTGAATTTGTTACATATTTTCAGAGTTTTTTCAGTTTTTCTGGCTCACAAATTTGATGACAATTGCTCGTTAAAGCATAAAGTTAGTAAGAATTACAAAGGAGTCTGGGATGCTTTGTGGTGTATCTCCGCATTTTGGTTTTCCATTTTAAAACAAAAGTTAGCCTAAAGTTACCTGTTCTTATACAGTGTAGCTGTTGTGGCCAACTTGATTAATTTAAACAGTTTTAGCAAGTATTATGTGGTGCTTAGTAATTCATTAAATTTTTATTTATTTTTTTATTGATACTTAAAACAGTTCTACTAACTTCCCTACATTCGTAAAAGTTTAGGATCTATTGTTGCTAACAAGCTATTTTTTGTTCCCACCCCATAATTCTTATTCTTTATCTGGTAAACAAATAATACAAAGTGTATGATAACATATAAACATATTAAGCATACAACACATTACAAATAATGTATTTTGAACTTAAATACTTAGTCTATCTTAGAAATAATAGTAAATGTAGAAAGAGAAGGTATATTTACATTAGACACCCCACACTAATGGTTTCAGACATTCATGTGTCCTCATGTTGAGTATTTTTGCTCATAAACTAAGAAAATAGTGCCTTTAACTGGATAGCACAGCGATGTCAAAATGTCTGAAATACCAGTAATTGACTGAACACGCTGAATGTTGTTTTATTGGTGTTTTCAGCATAATTAAGTTTCCTGATAGGCAAGTAATAAAATTTTCATGTTGTGACAAAGAAAATATTTTTATACTGTGATTGGATTTCCAAAATGCTTTTTGTAGGCTAATTGGTGTCTTAAAAAAATGTATGAGTGAGATTTATATGGTAATATAATTATGATCTTCCCAGCAGGCAAGGATTCAGTTAGCTGATTTTTTTTTCATTTACCTACCATTTCAAATGGTTTTATAATCAGGGTTTACCAGATGGATCTTTTTAGCAAAATATCATGACACAAAAGCTACATTTGTCCAAATGTAAAACCAGAAAAGGTAAAACAAATATTTCATGAAATTATTTTGCTTTAATCATATGTTTCATATGCTTTAATCATATCTTATAACAGACCTTAATTTCTCCACAGCATATATTTCATCCAAAATCAAACTATAGTAAGGAATTGCTTCATAGTATACTTGTGCTGACTGACCTATTTGCTCACCACCAAGATTCAGTTTCCTTTTATCCTTTTTCATTATTTTTCTCTATTAAACCAAGATCTTACTATGTTAAAATATTCATTCATTAGTCATTTCCATTTTTTCCTCCTTTCCACCCCAACTCAGCTCTGCTACTACTGGGGGATAATCTGGAAGCAAGGAAGACTGATCTGATAGAAGATCTCTTAACATTAGATGGAATGTTGCTTCATCAGAGGGTTCAGAGCACACAGAGGTCTAAATTAGAGACTTCAGATCTACAGCACCCTGCAGTGCAACTCCATGAGGTCTTTCCCAGAACCAGTGGGAGGTTAGCAGCCAGGACTTTGAACACTGTGAGAACTTAAAACTTAACTTATTGGTAGTGGGTGAGAGTACCAGCGAGTGAGCCTGACATGAAGTGTACAATTTATTGCAGCATTAAATTCATCCTTTCATTGTTTCCAGCAAAAAAACATTGTATAAATACCATTTTACCCCCTTTTTTGTTGCTGAGTAAGTTCTTTATGAGGTCACATTGCCTTCAGGAAAAATGTCAACAGGCAGGATGCCTTTCTATATGAAAACAGATTGCCATGAAATTGGATGAGCACTAAGAACACACATGATCCCAAAGGGCCAAATCCTTTTGTTTTAAATGACCCTTTAACCTTTCCTCCAGCAGCTATTAAGGACAAATAAAACATTTTTAGCATCATAGCTGATCAAAATGCACAGCCATAACCTCTGTATGATTCATCCCTCTGGCTATCTCATACTGCTGAGAGTAATTATCTTCCAGTTATTGCTGATTTGCAGTAAAAGATGAAAAGGTCTTTTTAAATGATCAGTATTAGTACACTTGCTGACTTACTGGGAAAAGTGTGGAGGTATTGACCACAGCTGCATATTTATTATTTAAAATGTCCCTTCATAACAGTAATTTGGATTGAGCTTACAAATGATAGTTTATTTCTCATCTGATCCCATTCCAGGCTCAGTTTCATTTATGTTTTGATTATACCCCTAAAACATGCAATTATTTACGTCCCCCACTATGAATTATATATTGATTTGATCTCCAAGAAGGCAGACTTTTCAATAGAGAGGAAACATAAATCTGTGCAATGTATTATTGATGTATACATTAAGGGGATCACAACCGGAATGCTCCACTCACATTACAGTGTGCGTCCATAAATAAAAGCAAGTATGGAAGCACACATAGATACACACACAAGGTGTGTCATCTTCATAAGCACATCCAGCTGAACAAGGCTGAGTCGACACAAAGGCACAAAACTGTCAGGGGAGCAGGTGTTTGTCTCTAACCAAAAAATAAGGAGATGGATGGTAAGAGGTACAGGTTCCACCTTTTCTCCTCACAGCATCCACAATCTGTCTTCTCCATTTTTTTTTTTCTACAGACATGTTTGATCTGGCTCTGTCTGCACAATTCTTTCCATTTTTGGCCTGAGACAAAAGCTTTTAACTTACCCAGTATGGTTTGGTTTATTCTTAACGGCCAAACTTTCTTTTAAAATCAGTCAAGCTGACATTATATATAGTTCTAATTCCTAGTTTAAAAAAGAAATGACTAGGGCTTACAACTAGAACATTTCGCAATGACAGTATCGACTATGATTGACGTACATATTGTTCTTTTCTTCCTTTTCCATCACTACATTTCATTTTATGTCAGCTGTAGCATATCAGCCACTAATGTATCTATACTGTGTGCATTAGGGGAAATTAAGAGACCATCCAACTGAACAAATATTTTATTTTTATGCATAACACTAGAAATATGATATCTAATCAAATATTGTATTCCTTTGCAATGGTGACATTGCACACACTGATATTATGGATTCTATACTTTGTCCTGCTCCATTTGTTAATATGCTTTTTCATTATTATTCGTTTCACATGTAAAATGTTCACAGGATAAAAAATAAATAAAATAAAATAAAACAAATAAAATGACATACCAACTTCCAGTTAATCCACCATGCCATCCCGACATATGAAAAATCATCCTAGGAATGTTGATGTTGCTTCCTGTCTTGCCATGTTTTCTGGCATTTTTTTAAAAAAACATGACATATTGGTCTAAGCGTATGGCAATGAAGCAGATTTTATGGAGTATCAAGTCATTTCTTTGAACTATGTTGGTTGCATTTGATGTGCCCCTGTTCTGAATATTGCATGTGTACAGGGATCTAAGGTGTGGGATTTACATTGTTCTAGTCCCTCAGCAAAGGACATGATACATTTGCCATGGCATCTTCATCACATTTCATTTTGAGTTGAGTGACACATTGACGAAGCGTCCCATGAATATAGGTAATGGTATTCGTTTCATTGCTGCCACATTGCAGCTGCACTGACAGTGTGGCAACGGCGCACATCAGTGGTGTCCATAGATAGATAGATAGTTAGATAGATAGATTAATTTTTACCTGCTCATCAATAACTAAGCACACAGTATTTAATAAAACAAGCAAAGCAGTCTGGTCCATGTAGAAAAGGGATCTGTAATTCATTGTAGGTCCGAAACACAATAGCCTCGCAGGTTAAAAAAAATAGAAAAATGAAAAAGCATATAATGTTCAAATTTTTTCAGGTTGATTATCTTTGTCTAAGTTTCTTTTTTTATGTTTGTATTCTCAGCAACAACAACAGAATATTGATATGGCTCACTCTAACTTATTCAGTCAATTTATCTGCATGAACCACCTGGGCTGGCAAATCAAACTTATGCCATTGTTGTCTCACAAAATAATTTTGAGGGCCACAAATGGCCCCTGGGCTGCATTTTGGATACCCCTGGTGTACATAGTGTTTGAAAGCTCTTCTTTGCTTAAGGTTTCAACATGTGCAAAAAATCTGTAGCAACCTGGCTTAACAGGTGATCAAATCATGTCACATGCATTATAAGGCAATGCAGGAACCTTCTTTTCCTGTGACATTGTGTTTTCCTATGCCACTGAAATGAAAAGCAAATACACAAAAATATAACAGGGGTATTAATTCCAACATAAAGTCTGAGGTACTTTGTAGCACATGAATGAGCAAACATTTCGAATACATCACCTGACACAGCACAAAATAAAGTCTACTGCCTTGCTTACCACTGTGCATAATTTATATCACTTTCTCTTATTTGCAGAGGTGGGTAGAGTACCCAAAAAGTAAGTAAAAAAGTAAGAGTAGCACTACTTCAGTATATTTTTTATCAAGAAAAAGTAAAAAGTAAATGTCCAAGAAACGACCCAAGTAAAAAGTGTATTTCATAAAAAGGCTACTTGAGTGACAATACATTGTGTTTCCCGTATGATCACATGACCTCCAAGTGTCTCATCGGTCTCAGCAGAAAATAACATTAGAACAAGACAGCTTGAGTAGAAATGAGGTCTCACTTTAACATAAACTGTGTGTCAGCATCTGGTGCATTTTTGGTTAAAATGTTTGTTCTTCATACAGTGAAGATACTCATAGTGGGTAGAGTATCCGGAGATGTTACTTAAGCAAGACTGGCAATATTTTATAATAATATTACTCAAGTAAAAGTAAAAAGTACAGTGTAGTAAAACTACTCCTAAAAGTTTTTTTTCCCCCCAAAAAGTTACTCAAGTAAATGTAACTGAGTATATGTAACTAGTTACTACCCACCTTGGCTTATTTACATGGTTTATGCATGACTGCTAGTTGGGCCGATTCCAACTGAATAAGGAGGTTACAAGTGGGGAATATGCACTGAAAGCAGTCAGATGAAAAACTTCAAAAAGGAATATCGAAAGATTTGTACCGGTTTAGGTTCTGAAGATGATTTTTATCCTTGTCACTTTCTGCTTCAGCTTTAGCATCCATGTTATTGTCGAGTATGGTTTGTGGATTGTCAAACTAATATTCTGGTCCAATATGTATAAGTTGAACCCCTTGCAAGTGAAACACTCTCTCTGTCAGAGTTCTATTTAGAGAAAAAAGATCAGGACCCGTGTTAAATATTTCCAAACCAATTGTCCAGAATAGGGTTTACTAAAGCCAATAAATCACCTTGAAACTTTCTTCGATTTCTTTCGATTCTGGTTATTTACTACTATTCTGGTCATTTACTGTTAATCCTTACAACCCCCCGACATAAGGTAATGTTTACTGTTAGCATTTCTAGAGCGCTGAAAAAAAATCATCTATTTCTAAAATTTTGCATTTGCAATGTAGCATTGACTGTTTTCTCTTTAAATTATAATTGCATCAGTTTTAAGAAGGAAATGCACCTCAGACTAATTTCTTTTACTTTTCTTTGGTTAATAAATTTCTTTTACTGTCTTTAAAAAAAGTAAAACTCAGATGTACACATGCAAACACTGGGCTACAAAATATTTTAGTGATTTTTAAAATTTTATTTACAATGCATTGCCTGGATTATTTTGTCCATGACAAATCTGCTCCGGGTTTACAGTCCAACTTGACCACCTGGCAGGCTGCTGTAAATCACTGTACAGATTGCTGATGAATGCAGTCCTCTTGGAATAAAATAAAAAGGTTTTTACACTCAAATTTTACTTTTTTATTTAAATGAATCCACACTGAGTACGGCTGCATGTCAATACATATGAAAATCTCCAGAGCGACTTTGCGTCTTGGCAGAGACCAACACGGTCCTTTGGCCACACTTCTAATACATAGTTGTGAATTTTGATTTGTGTATGCGCCGGTAGGTACCTGAAGGTCATGGAGATGAAGGAGGGGGTGAGCGGGAGAAGTGAGTAACAGCAGTTCATCCACATGATGCGGAGGGAGAGGGCCTTCGGAAGAAGAGGCCCATACATCCATTTATCAGCCTTAAAGCTCCATTTGGGCTCCTAAGAGCTCTTAGATTCATATTGACCCAAAAGTCTTGAACTGAGGAGCTGTGCCAATGAAAAGTACATATATTGTACACTACAAATCCCCCAAAAAATAAGAAATAAAAAAAGAACACCTTGTACTGTTCCCAAGATAGTATGCATAAACAATAGTATTGTATGAGGAATAATACTGTTAAAAATCAAATCCCAGTTTTATTAGAAAAAAGACTTGTATATGCATTTATTGCTCCCCACATCCTTCACTTGCTGTATGCTTTCCTCCACCGATTTGTTTTGTTTTGTTTTCTTGGGGTCACAGTTTACCAAATGTGCAACGCCTGAGTTATTGCACAAGCATGCAGCCTGATTTCCATTTTTATCTCCTGACATGTTTTCTTCCGCCTTCAGCAGCTGAGGATTTTGATGAAGGCCCGTCTGAACTCGATGTTGAAGGTGGTGTAGATGACAGGGTTGAGGGCGCTGTTTACATATCCCAGCCAGGTAAAAGCACTGTAAAGTTCAGGAGGCACATAGCACGTCCTACAGTGGGTGTTCAGAATGTGCGTCACAAAAAAAGGCAGCCAGCAGATGAGGAACACTCCTGAAGCAGGAAGACAGCGGAGCAATGTGGGGGAAAGGATAACAGGGAATTGAGAGGGCAAGCAGGACAGAGTGGTGGAGAAAATGAGTTGAAAACCAAGAATATGAAACAAAGAACAATCGTTCATGAGGGATTGGGAAATATAATGAAAGTGAAGAAAAGGAGAGAGAAAACAAATGAGTTAATTAGGGTCGTAATTCATTGCTCCTTACTTTCCCAGACCATGATGATTGATTTGATTTATTCTGGAAGTCAAAATTTGGATCTGGGCATTACATCACACTGATGCTGCACCAATGTGTTTTAACTGGAAATGATATTTGGCAGTTGTTGGGGTTCCCTTTTTTATATCTTTAAACACTAATGCAACATGCTCACAAATTCTCTACATCGTACAGTATATCAACCATTTGTCTGAGATATCAACTACCATCTTGAAGAATCAGTTACACCTGAAACTAGGTTTTATATTCATGTCAGCCGCATCCACTTTATTGCTGATGCTGTAGAATTGATTGTGGGTGCAGTTTTCTGTAAGGTAGCAGAAGTTGATGTAAATTGGTTTGTTTGTATGGGTGACTGTATGTAGTAAGTGATCTTTTTTTCAAGTAACTGGTTTGCTGCAACTGGTTTTGCTGTTTAATTATGCACACACTTGTATGTCCCTGTGAAAATCCAGTACTTGTTGCACTGCTTAGCGATGCACCTTTAAATAGATTAAGCTTAACTTTTGGCTTTGGCTTAATGAACATGCACTCAAAGTAAAAGAGGAATATTTCTGTGATAAATATTTCAGTTAGATCAGTTACTTTCAAATAAGAACAAAGTTGTCATCACTGGTATATCAGTGATAATTACAATGTATTCTCAGGACACTGTTTTCATCTCCTTTGGTTAAGGCAAGCTGGTATGTCTTGATGTTTTTTTTATGTGACACATTAGTGGCAGTTTTTTATATTTTTCATAATACAAGGCCATCTGTTACTTTTCTCCTCAACTTAGTACTCTATAGTTCCTTGCAAAATTATTCATACCCATTGAACATTTTATATTTTGTTACATTACAACCACAGACATGTGCCATGCATTTGTTTCCATGTGACTTTACTATGAAAACCCCTGGATAAAACCCAATGCAACTATTTGTATTCAAAGTTGCATAATTTGTGAATAGAGTCCACCTGTGCTTAATTTCATATCAGTATAAATACAGCTGTTCTGTGAAGGCTACAGTGGTTTGTTGGAGGAGATTAGTGAACAAACAGCAGAACAAACTGCAGAAGACCAAGGGGAAACGGCAGACGAGTCAGAGAGAATGTGGTGGAGATGTTTAAAGCACAGTTAGGTTAGGCTATTAAACAGTATCCTCAGCTTTGAACATGTCACAGAGGACTTTTCAATCCATCATCTTAACTGCAAAGACTTTAGCACAACTGGGAACCTACCAAGACATGGCTGCCCACCTGAGCTGACAGGCCAGGCAAGCAGAGTATTAATCACCGAAGCAGCCAGGAGGCTGATGGTAACTCTGGAGGAGCAGGAAAGATGCATAGCTCAGGTGGAAGACTATACTGCAAATGTAGTTTGCCACAAGCATCTAGGGGACACAGCAAAGATGTTGGAATGTGCTCTGGTCAGAGGAGACCAAAATTAAACGTGTTGACTAACATCCACAATACTATGTGTGGTGAAAATGAATATTGCACATCATTCTGAACACACCAACCCTCCATGAAATGTGGTGGCAGTTTCATTCTATATGGGTGTTTTGTTTTGTTTTTTTCAGCAAAGAGAGTGAAACTGATCAGAGTTGATCAAAAGATAAAAGGAACTGAAGACAAGACAATCCTGGAAAAGAACCTGTTACACACTGCAAAGGACTCGAGACTGGGCCAGAGGTTCACTTTTTAGCCATATGACAAAAAACATACAAGTGGAGATACAATGCCATGGTTTAGATCAGGAATCTGCAACTCCAGTCCTTCAGTGCCACTGTCTTGCATCGTTTGGATACATCCCTGCTCCAGCTTTAGAGCAAAGCATATTCATGTGTTAGAATGGCCCAAAGTCCAGAGCTCAATAGAACTGATAATCTGATGAAATAACTGAAAATTGATTTTCACAGAAGATGTCCATCTAGTCTGACTAAGGTTGAGCTATTTTGGTAGAGACATAACCCAAAAGAGTTGCAGCTGTATTTGTGGTGAAATGTAGATCTACCTAGTATGGACTTGAGGGTAATCTTCACAAATGTTTGCCACACCCTTCAGTCTTTCATTTGTAAAAATCTTCCAAAGCCAAATATCAATGTCCTTTCCCTTCACAATAAGGGAAATGCTACTTTGTGTATGTCTATTGCATACAATCTCAAAAAAATACATTGAAGTTTGAGGTTATAATGTCCCAAAATGCAAAAAAAAAAGTGCCTGTGGTATGATGATTTTTGTGAAGCATTTGACATGTAGAAAGACATGTTTTAAATTTTGTAAGTTTAATACAAGGTTACTTAAAATGGAACATTTTGAATTATTAATGTAATTTTTGATGTAGCTAGTGATGTATACACAAGATAATAAAAGATTAAGGCTGCAGAGAAACTGTAGTTAAGGCTCTATATAACTCCATTCTAAAGATTACAGAAAAAGCCTGTTGAGGTTGTTGAAACCGAAATCTTCTTGTGTGTATGTGCAGGGCTGTCATCACTGACACCAGTGTAATGTAATCAAGCATCACTGATTAGAGTTTTGTCAGACATTTGCAGTCCCAGAGTTAACTGGACCGGACCTAAAGTAACTTGGCTGGTCAGTGAGGTGTGTGGACAAGGTGTCAGGAGCTGCACACAGTGCAAACCTGCGGCAAGTATGACCTCTTTATGACATTTAAGATCTTCCTACAAGAAATATGGTTAGAGCACACAGATTAAGCAAATACCATAGTGCTGTCATGACAAAAGGAGATCTTGTGTGAGAAGATATGAGGCAGAAAAGTTCATCAGGAAAATGTTAAAGGAGCTGAAGTGGATCAAAGAACAGGGTTACTTTAACAAAAGTGCCTCCATGATGTGTTCCTTTGACATTTACATTCTGGTTCTTTTATTTAATCCCTATTATGAGAGCCTTGACTCACCGAGCACAATGGCCAACATCTGAGTTGCCTTTTTCTCCCGTGCGTGCATGCTCCTGAATCGTTGGCTGGTATGAGAATGAGACATTGGCCGCAGTGACGTGTGCGTTCGTCCGTTTGACAGATCCTTCACCTCACACCCCATCCTGACAGGAGGAAGCTCCATCTGATCGTTGTCCTCTGCATCCTGCCCCCTTTGGTTCTGCTCCAGATCAAACTCGGTACGGCCACAGGAGGCATGGCTGATGCTGCAGTAGTTCTGCGTATCCACTGGGGGCAGCATCGAGTTCTCCACTGGCCCAGTCTTAGGGCGTTTTCGACATAGGCAGCCTGAGAGCAGATTGGGTTTGGATGGACCCGACGGTTCCACACTCTGCTGAGGTGGAGAAAGGATTATCAGTCAGTACAGGCATTTAGCTGAATACTTAAACTGGACTAAACAAGTCAGACTTCTTTCACCAAATAAATTGTAATTTGTTTTGTATTGACCTGCCATCATAATTCTCATTCAGTGGCAGTTCAGAAGCTCTGTGCAGCATATTTAGAGTCTTTTAGCTCATTGTTTAAGCTTTCTGGCCTGTAGTTGAAAGGGATTGTTTGAATTCCTTGACATGGTTTTGTGGAATTAGAAGTCAGTATCTTACGCACAGGGGGAATCTCATTTTGGTGAACTAGGAAGAAACACTTCATGAGTGACACAAGCAAAGTCAAGCTGATCCCAGGAAGATGTGGGTCAATGTTTACTAGAGGGCTAAAATCCACTCTGGAGTTATAGCATGTAATGCTGAGTTTTAATAAAATTCAGAAGTTAGATTTTCCAAGTATCCAGTAAACAAATAAACTTGACTTGAATAAACTTGACTAACAAGTCAGAATTGTGGTTAAGTCAAGTCAAGTTTATTTGTATAGCACATTTCAGCAGCAAGGCAGTTCAAAGTGCTTTACATCATAAAAACATCAATCAAGAATACAGCAAAATCATCAAAACATCAAAATCATCGAGCAAAATCATCAAAATTATCTAGAAAATATTCATGAAAATCATCAAAATCATCAGCAAAAACATTGATCAATGATTCATTTACTTTATTTAACTGATTTACACTCAAACTTCTACCCTTTGGAAAACTAAGATTGTCTTACCTGGATTTGTTTGCAGATTTATGGTCCAGACTACTAATTAAAGGCACTAAATAGGTGGGGTTTCAGCCTTGATTTAAAGGAATTTAGTGTTTCAGTTGTTTTGCAGTTTCTGGGAGTTTGTTCCAGATTCGCGGTGCATAATAACTGAAAGCTGCTTCTCCATGTTTGTTTCTGGTTCTGGGGATGCAGAGCAGACTAGAACCAGAAGACCTGAGTGGTCTGGAAGGCTAATACAATGACAACAGGTCTTTAATGTATTTTGGTGCTAAGCCGTTCAGTGATTTATAAACGAACAGAAGTATTTTAAAGTCTATTCTCTGAGCTACAGGGAGCCAGTGTAAGGACTTTATGCCTGGGGTGATGTGCTCTACCTTCTTAGTTTTAGTGAGAACGCAAGCAGCAACGTTCTGGATCAGCTGCAGCCGTCTGATTGATTTTTTTTTTTTTTTAGGCAGACCTGTGAAGACATTATTGCAATAATCAATGCGACTAAAGATAAACGCATGGATGAGTTTCTCTATATCTTGTTGGGACATTAGTCCTTTAATCCTGGAAATGTTCTTCAGGTGATAGAAGGCCGACTTTGTAATTGTCTTTATGTGTCTCTGAAGGTTCGGGTCTGAGTCCATCACTACACCCAGATTTCAGGCCTGATCACTAGTGTCTAGTTGTAATAACTGAAGCTGCCACTGACTCTAGATCGTTCCTCTTTAGGTCCAAATATAATGATTTCAGTTTTGTTTCTATTCAGCTGGAGAAAGTTTTGGCACATCCACACACTGATTTATTCTAAGCATCTGTTTAGTGCTCAGATGGGTTCGGAGTCACCTGGTGACATCATAATATAAAGATGTGTATCTTCTGCGTAGTTATGGTAACTAATCTTATTACTTGTTATAATTTGAGCTAGTGGGAGCATGTAGATATTAAATAGGAGGGGTCCCAGGATTGAACCTTGGGGTACTCCACAGGTAAAACAGAGGTTCCTCAAAACTCAGTTTGGCTGCTTTTTGTGAAGAACAGTTTTTGCTCCAGTAATTAACACAGGTTCATCCTAATTCAATATAACTTAATTTAAAAATAAAACATTTTATTTCAGTTTTTCAATTCAACTAGTGAGCCACAGATATAGGTCCATTACACAGACTGATTAATTTCAAGCATTTGTATTTGTTAATTTTATTATTATGGCTTACAGCTAACGACAACCCAAAATTCAGTATAAAAAACTTGATGATTAGATAAAATGAATGAAAAGAAACACAATGCTATGTCCATAATAACAGGGAAGATTGCCATAGACTCGAGAGGATTTTTAAGCAAAGCCTATTGAAGATTTTGGGAAAGATTCAAAAGGTGTGGACTGCAGCTGGAATCAGTGTCATGATCCTTGGATGTTTGGGTTTTGGTTTTCATTTGTGTTTGTTTTAATCATTTCCTTATTTTTTATGTTCATTAGGTCTTGCCATTTTTCAGTTCATTTCTCTGTGTATTATTATTGTTAGAATAATGTTACTATATTAGTCCACTCCATTGTATTTAATTTCTTTGTTTATTATTGTGTTATATTCTTTGTGCATTTGGATTTCGTTTTCTTAGATTTGATGTTCTTTACCTTTATTTGTAGTTTCTTTGAGTTTTAATTTAGCTCTCTTGTCTTAATTAGTCTCTCTCCCTTAGTTTACTTCCTTGCATTCTGCCCCAGCAGCCCATAATTGCCTCTGATTAGTTAATCTGGTTCTTTGTCATTTTCCCACCTCTGCCTCTGTATATAATCTCATTGGTTCTTATTGTTCCTTGCTGGATTCTTCCATTTACTGTCTACATTCTATGACCTGCTTTCTGGGCATTATTTTCTGTTTCTCTGCCCATGTTGCTGGACCTACTATTTTCTGCAATTTTTCCCTGTAAGTTCATCTTGTTTTTTTTTTTTTTTTTCCATTCTAAATTTTGTCACAGTCTATCTCTGCGTTTGGGTCCTCTTCCAACCTCAAATACGACAAAACATGAACAGCCACCACACACAGAGATATCCAGGTCATAGGTTACAACTGTTGCTTTCCTTTTAAGTCATGCCTAAATCAGAACAAACCCCACAAAAAGTGTCTAAGCATGGCTGAACAGAAAAAGGACTGAACCCTTTTTAGTGCATCAAAGTTTTCTTTTCAAAGAAAATTATTTTCTTTACTTGATTTGGAAATTTGGTTGAAACTTTAATATATTTCATTTTTCAGCAGTACTTGGCACATGCCTATACTGACAAAAGCACCTGTCTCTCATTTGATGACCATGGTATCACTGTCCTTGATTGGCAAGCAAATTAACCTGATCTATTAAAGCAACCTAAGCTTCCTGAACGCCTCAGCTAAGCAACATCCTGATCTCCTCTGTGCCGCTTCACACTGCGGCATTGACGAATTCATGCAATGGGTCCAGGGACATTTCAGTAGTCCATCATTTCTGTATTAATAACATTTTTTCTTTGGTCTCATGTGATATTCTAATTTTCATTAGGTGCAAGCTATGATAATCCAAATTAACAGAAACAAGCAGTTGAAATATATCACCTTGAGTTTAATAAATCTATATAATTAATGAGTTTCATTTACTGAATTGAATTACTCAAATTAATTTTTCTATGATATTCCAATCAATTGAAATGCACCTATAAAATTGTTTCTGATAAACATAAATCCAATTAACTGCTTGCTTATATGTAAATCAATTAAAATATGTTTTAAATTGTAGTTACAGCTGCGCTTAATGCCCCGATTTAAAAAATAATTATTGCAGATTTTATCTTTGAGCAATTGCGCTCAACAGCCTTTGATTCCTGATTCCCCAAAACCTCCCATGTGGAGTCAATTGAAACCATTGGCTTATTCTACTTAGGTACATATGGAAAATATTAACAGATAAGTGCTACTTCACTAAGCCAACAAAGTCATGGATAAGGTTTAGCAAATTGGACCTTGCAGCTGAATCACACTGTTGAGAGAGACACCAAGCTTTTCATATTGTAGCTCTACACAGGCATTCAGCACAAATTATTATGAAGGGTGTTATGTGTATTAGTGAATGCAACCTTTCATTCTGGCACCTTGTTCATAAACCTCTCATATAACTAAATCTTCACCAGCAGCTCCACTTAGCTTTTTCCTTCATGAGTAATAACATTGATTAACAGGTTTCAAGCTGTGTGACCACAAACTAAAACATTTTGTGCTATTTTCTGACTCATCAGATCTTATGTTTTCCTCTGAGCAAAATTACAGATTGTTATTTGTTCAGCCTTTGAGCAGCCTGCAGGTTGTGCAGGTGCTGCAATGCGTCATCCACAGACTTTGCTTAGCTGACAAGCGATCAGGTGACGCAAAGAAACAAGCCATGCTTTAGAATCACAATTTTAGACTTCGTCTTTGACCCCTGGGCTTGTAACCAAAAAATAAATAAAAATAAAAACAAACAGAAAAGAAAAAGATAAATACAGAAGCACCTTGCATGGTTACTAGGTCCCAGCACTGGCACTGTCACTAACAAGATACTCATGGTTGCATTTGATCTCTACTTGAAAATATCACTCACCACTTTAATCCTTATCGGTGATAAGTCATGTTTTGCCCTGGGAGTTTCTTCCTGCAGACACGTCTCCTAAGAAAACAGAGTAAAGGTAAACATAGAAAACATTTTTAGATGAATGCACAAATCCTATCAGTCTACAGGTATAACTCCTTTCTTGCATTTGTTCAAAACCTATTAATTCAGCTTGTCTCATTTCAGAGGACAGTTTTATTAGAATTCATGACAGGGACAAAACAAATCAGGGAAATTAGGTTTCCTGTCGAGTATGTTTTCACGCAGTCTGACTCCTGAGTCAACTCAATTAGAGCTCACTACAAACTTGATGAGTTGCACCATTTAACATGTAGAGAAGATAAAGACTGAGATCCTAACTAGAAGAACTTATAACTTAGTTATTTGCTTTGTTAGTTTATTTAAGATAATCTGTTGCAGACTCACCCTAAAAAATACAAACAAACCAACAAAAAGAGCAACAACTCATAACAGAAGTATATGATCCAGATATAACAATCAAACAACATTTAAACTCCAGCATTATTTCAAAAATAACAAGAATGTTACATTTATCTAATTGTTATTTTCGTTGTTGAGTTGGTGAAATTCAGCCAAAGAAATTTTGAAACAATTAAGCTCCTCTTACTGTTGTATTGATATCCTATCTACAACCTTCCTTAAAAAAAGTTCTGCCTGACCTGATTCAAATAGTAAACTCATCCCTCTCATCAGGTGTTTTCCCCCAGGCTTTAAAAACAGCAGTTATCAAACCACTGTTAAAAAAGAACAATCTGGACAAATCACTATTGCAGAATTACAGGCCAATCTCTAACCTTCCATTAATCAGCAAAAATTTCCATGTTTACCAAACAAAGTTTCCATGCTCACCACAGCACTGAGACCGCCTTTGTCAAAGTATTCAATGACATCCACACAAATACAAACTGTGGAAGAACCACAGTGTTGGTTCTATTGGACCTTAGTGCAGCATTTGACACTGTTGACCATGAGATATTATTAAAGCGACTGGAGATCTGGGTCGGACTTTATGGTACAATACTTAATTGGTTCAAATCCTACCTAAAGAACAGAGACTTCTTTGTGACAATAGGCAACTTCTCATCGGAGCGGGCAGAAGTCAAATGTGGAGTACCCCAAGGTTCAATCCTGGGACCCCTCCTATTTAATATCTACATGCGCCAACTAGCTCAGATTATAACAAGTAATAAGATTAGTTACCATAACTACGCAGATGATATACAGCTCTATATTATGATGTTACCAGGTGACTTTAGATCCATCCAAACACTGAACAGATGCTTAGAATAAATCAGTGTGTGGATGTGCCAAAACTTTCTCCAGCTGAACAAAAACAAAACTGAAATCATTATATTTGGACCTAAAGAGGAACGATCTAGAGTCAGTGGCAGCTTCAGTTATTACAACTAGACACTAGTGATCAGGCCTGAAATCTGGGTGTAGTGATGGACTCAGACCCGAACCTTCAGAGACACATAAAGACAGTCACAAAGTCGGCCTTCTATCACCTGAAGAACATTTCCAGGATTAAAGGACTAATGTCCCAACAAGATATAGAGAAACTCATCCATTATCTTTAGTCACATTAATTATTGCAACAGTGTCTTCACAGGTTAGCCTAAAAAAATCAATCAGACAACTGATCCAGAACGTTGCTGCTTGCGTTCTCACTAAAACTAAGAAGGTAGAGCACATCACCCCAGGCATAAAGTCCTTACACTGACTCCCTGTAGCTCAGAGAATAGACTTTAAAATACTTCTGTTCGTTTATAAATCACTGAACGGCTTAGCACCAAAATACATTAAAGACCTGTTGTCATTGTATTAGCCTTCCAGACCACTTTGGTCTTCTGGTTTTAGTCTGCTCTGCATCCCCAGAACCAGAACCAAACATGGGGAAGCACCATTCAGTTTTCATGCACCACAAATCTGGAACAAACTCCCAGAAACTGCAAAACAGCTGAAACACCAAGTTCCTTTAAATCAAGGCTAAAAACCCACCTGTTTAGAGCTGGCTTTGATTAGTAGTAAGTGGAACACTGATTTTCGAATTATATTTGCTTGATGATATTTGATGATTTTGCTTCATACTTGATAGATGTTTTTATGATGTGAAGCACTTTGAACTGCCTTGCTGCTTAAATATGCTATACAAATAAACATGACTTGACTTAATTACCACAAGCTATATACAACACTATAATTAGTACAAGAAAAAAGATTTTTTTTAATAGTACATTAATGAAACAGGAAAATCCCAATATAAAAATATCCTATGATATAAACTGGTGTGGACAAAGTTGGCTGGTGTTAATTTATGAGAAATGTAAATAGATGATAGGTCTCCAGCTCTTTAATAATCACTGTAATAGAGTTTCAGTCCAGTGTTATCTTCACAAAAAACTGATTCATTTATTTATGCTTTCAGCTCTCCTGGCTAGGTTTCCTAAATATCCCTGCTGTCCTGTGTTGTTTGATACAAAACCTCCAACGTTTGCCCTTTGTCAGCTAGCTCGTCCTTGTTCTTTTGTATGTTCTTGTCAAACTTTTGCCTTCGTCAGCTTTCACCTTAAGATTCCCTGCCTGTGTAGCGCCTTTCAGATGTTAGAAATAAATGGTAAATGGACTGAATTTATGTAGTGCTTCTCTGGACAGACTGGCCACTCAAAGTGCTTTACACTACAGTCACATTCACCCAATCGCACTCACTAATGTGCACACATTCATACACCAATACACAGAAAGAGAGACAACTTGGATTTAAGTGCCTTGCCCGGGGGCACATTGACATGTGACAGAGGGAAGGTGGTATCAAACCTACAACCTTCCGATTACAAGATAACTACTCTGAATCACAGTCGCTCCTAAATAAAAAGCGAATTTCTGTGAATAAAACGACTAATTTTCTGAACAAAGATGCATGCGGTAGAAAACGTTTAGGTTGAAGAGCTGAACAGCTCTCTTTCTTTATGAAGTGTATTTTATAAATACAGAAGAAGCAAAACACATGACCAGATGTCACTGCAAAAAAATATCATAAAAGTAAGTGTTTAGAACAGAACTATGATTTGTCTTTCCAAGATATAAGAAGCAGTGATTCATTTTAGCTCCATGTTTAATGATTCCCACATATTTACGGTGCTGTGATAAAGTATTTAACCCTTTTACAGATTTCTTCTATTCTTGCTTTTCTGTCACACTTTAATGTTTCAGGTCATCAAATAAGTTTTAACATCAGACAAAGATAAATACAAACAGCTTTCAACTGTTGATTTCATTTATTCAGGGAAAAAAATCTATCCAAACCAATCTGATCCTATGTGTAAAAGCAATTGCCTCCAAAACTTAATAACTGGTTGTGCCACCCAACAACTACCATCGAGCATTTCAACCTGGAGAGACTCACACAGAGAGATGGACCATTAGAGAGTTTTATTGACTTAAAGTTCTTTGGCACTGACCCCAGCAGAAGACGAGTACACTGAGAATCACCATGAGGTTGAATGAACAACATAGGGTGAGGATGTGGGGTCGTCTTCCCCTCGGGGTCTGAACCTGGTGGTGCAGCAGAGGTCAGAGAAAGGGAGCCCAAAGGAGCCTGAGAGGACGAGGGTGGAGATGGGGTGGAGGTGGGACGAAGCTTGGCTGCCGAGCAGGTGGAACCATGCATTGTGAGCCTTATGTCCAGAATCTTGGATGCTAATTGGCAGCAGCGGAGGCGTGGATCCAGTGATGGATAATGCACATAAACTGGAGAAAGTCTGCCAGGTTGAATTTATGGCAAGCCTTCATTTGTGATAACTCTCCACGATCCTTTGAATATCACTGTAGAGGAATTTTATCCCACTCTTTTTTTACAGATTGTTTTAATAAGCCACATTGGAGGGTTTTCAAGCACGAATGGCTTGTTTAAGATCATGCCACAGCAAAAAAGTTCAGCCTTTGACTGGGTCACTCAAAAACATTTCCTTTTTTCAACAGTTCAGAGGTGAACTTGCTGGTTTGCTTCAGATCACTCTCTTGTTGCATAACCCAAGGGTGGCTGAGACCGAGGTCTCCAAATGATGACCAGACATTTTCAGACTCTATTGACTCTATCAATGAATTCTGCATAAAGCAGAATTCATTGCTTCATCCATTACAACAAGCTGTTCTGATGCACCAAAGCAGTGGAAGACCACCACACTACCACCACCATCTCTGACTATTTGTATTTTGATCTATTTCTGAAATGCTGTGTTAGATTTACACCAACAGGATGCACACCTTCCAAAAAGTTGCATTGTTTTCTCGCCCGTCCACAGAATAGTTTCCTGAAAGGGTCTCAGAACATGAAAAACCTGTATTAGGACATAGCACAACATCTCAATCCAAATTAAGTCTAGACTTTGAACAAGCCACTTCAAAACCTTCATATTTAAGATGTTTTCTCTTTTTGGGGGGAAATATGAGACAAACCTTTGTGTTCTTTTTGGTCAGCAATGGATTTGACCTTGCAAATCTCCCATGGGTGGGAGATTGGGAGAAGGGTGTTCTCCCATGAACACTGACTTTAAAGCTAGGTTCACAAGCTAGGTTCTTTCAGGTGAAAAAACACAACATTAAAGTAAGCAACTGATTCAAAATTGCTTGTTCAGCAGTTCATTAATTAAAACTGTTAAATCAGAAAATGCAAGTTGCATGCTAAATTCAGCATTGTAAGGAGTGAGCCTGATCCTTGGTCCATTTTGTCCTTTCGTGGACTGCCTTCAGTATGTTTTGTTTTACTGGCGAACTGGCTTGAGATTAAAGCTGTATAGATTTTCTGACAGTCATCACAGTTTGGCTGAAATGACTCAGATCTTCCTGCTTTTCCATTTTTCTTGCCTCTAACAAACCAACATTGTGAACAGACCATTAAATTACTGTTTTTAACGTTGTGCCTGATCAGTGTGCATGCTATAGTGTGAATTAGCTCAAAGACAGAGGCCAACACATTATCACATCCTTCTTGATTAAACATACTATTTTTAACTTGACGAGTCAATTTAATTAAGCAGAGCTTTATTTGGACAGACAGCCGTGCCCAGTGCTCATAAACTGTGCTTTACATTTACATTTAGTCTCTAACCCATGTTGCTCAGAACACTCTGCTGTACTTCGCTTACATTTACAAAGCTGCCTCACATAAAATTACAGCAGCCTGATCTCACCCAGATAATTTTATACTGCACAGATCTGCTTGACATCCCTTTTGAACCCTTTTATCAAGAAATTATTTTTAAAACTTTCTACATTTCATAGCAAGAACTTTAACAGAGAGGGTTTTTAGTGTTTCTAATAGTATACTTTTTATCATCCTTCACAAAATCACCTTTTTTAAGTTTAAAGGAGAGCATTGTTGGTATCATTTCCTTAGTTTACATTGAAAGGACACAGTTTGACAGTCCTGACCTACAATAATTACACTTTCTTTTTGTTAGGATATAATGCCCTTTGTACTTCCACATTTTCTATTTTTTTCATTTTTTATTTACTATATTAGTTGTTTAATACATAAATACATAAATATAAAACTAAGAGTAAAGGCTACATGTGCCATTTGTGGGTATATGGTATAGTTTTACATTCACCAGGATGCAAGAAGGGTCACTGAAGACCATGTGGACAAGTGTATTAGAAATGCAGCATGCGCCCCACTATGATACAATATAAAACAATCTTAGAGCCTAGCATCAGTTGTGCTAGCTTATCGATGGTGTATGTGTATCTTGGTCATTACAGAATTTGAAAGACTAGTCCATATCAGCGCTGCAACCTGATCCAGTTTACTCTTTTTAATGTTAAAAAGAGTTAAAAGTTAAGTTAAAATATTGTCAAAATATAACAAACAAGGCTGCCATGTAGTTACAACTTTTATACATTTGTCTTACCACAATTAACAACTGTATTCTCAGTAAATGCATCTTATCACCCAACTGTATGCATAAAGATTAGTTCAATACCAAACAGACATTGAGTCTGTGAAGAAATTTGTTGAAGTGATTGATGTTCAAAGATAAAAAAAAAGTCTGCAGTTGCATATTTTAGTTATTAATAAATTAGGTACTTTAATAAGTCAATAGTTGATGAATGAAATCAAGGTTAATGAGTGGATTAAAACATTCATGAGTGAACTTTGTCTTAAATGCCTCTGAGGCTCCTTTATATAATGTAAGGAGTCAAAGACTTATTTAATCAAGACTTGACAAAAGAGGGCTAACAGCAAACACTATTCCCTTCCTATTAACTTAATATTTATCTAT
Source organism: Anableps anableps (assembly GCA_014839685.1). Taxonomy (NCBI): domain Eukaryota; kingdom Metazoa; phylum Chordata; class Actinopteri; order Cyprinodontiformes; family Anablepidae; genus Anableps; species Anableps anableps. Next base: position 15,761,519 of record CM026082.1, read on the forward strand.
GAATATTTTATTCACCTTCTGTCAAAATACCATTATTTTAAAGTTCTGCAAAAGGAAAAATATCCCTAAAAATAGAAAAGCAAAGAGAAAAGGATGTATTAAACTTACCATTGAAGGCTGAGTAGAGCCAGGCTGCACTTTTCCACTAGTCTGTCCGAATGTGATCCTTTTCCGCCTCATCCTGAGGAATACGTAGATGCGGATATAGACCAGCAGAGTGACGATGAACGGCAGGTAAAAGGACACCACAGATGAGTAAATCACAAAGTCAGGGTTGGAAATGGAGCATACCAAAGGATCATCTGTGGTAAAAAGGAAAATGACAGTGTTTGCTTTTTTCTATATGTTATTAGATAAATATGGCAGAGGTCTTATTTATTTGTAGGTTGCATATTTTGTTTCAGTATTGGTTTTTATTTATCTCCATCCATTGTTCCAGCAAATCAGACCGACTTCCCCGCCGCTGCTGAAGAAAAGCAACTGGCCAGGATCAGGCTCCCACCTGATGTGCCATTAATGTGCCATTAATCTTGCTTCGTTCATTTTTCCATCTTTTATAGCATTCAGTTTCAGCCAGGCCCACTAAAGTTCTGATAACTTTCAAGTTTATGATAAATCTACCTTTTAGTCTCCTTTTTGCAGAGTTTTCTAATGTTTTACTTTTGCTTTCTTATTGTCCTGCATTTCGATACTTAACCTTTTTCCTAATCATGGAGCATGACAGCCAAAGGATCATGGGATCCATTGGGAAGAACCATAGGGGATCACTTCCAGTAGACCTGTGAACCTGATTGTTTGTGCTCTTTGATTTTGTGCATATGATTGATTTAACAGTAAGTGGATCATGAATTCAAGACAAAGAGACTCAATGGAGCATCTCATTACATCAAAATTCCAGAGTAAAGTATCACTAAGATGAGCCAGTAAAATAGTAAATTGAAGTTGTTGGAAAAAATATATTGGCACTGACCTTAACTGTAAAATGCACAATGAGAACATTAGCCATCTTAGAGTCAATCCCACATTCTTTGATTACCACAAAGATAGAAAAAAATTGAAGATGTTTAGAGGAGTTTTTGTGTCTGGTCTCCAAAACTGGCTACGTTTTCATATTATCAATCTGTAAATTACACTGCCTTTTTCCTGCCAAGCTGTTCCTTCTCAAACTACTCAGACAAAAGGTTTGAGTACTGACGTGAACCCGCCAGTCTCGCCATCTGTCCAACATGCTACACAAATGTGAGATTGTGAAGTTCCTACAATCAATAGTTATTGTTTTAGTAGATTATATTAGATGGTACTTTACTAATCCAGAGGAAATTATGAGGTAGTCTGTTGCTCACATACATACATACATACATAACCATCCATAAAAATACTAGATTAAGAACCTTAAAAATATAATAAAACGCAGTAAAAATGTAAAAACTACAACAAAGAGAAACAATCAAGATATTAATATCCCCGTTTCCCACCCTTTCCCTCTCACCGGTATCAGGATTATAGAGTCTAATGGCCCATGGTACAAAGGAGTTCCTAAGCCTCTCACTTGAACAGCCCACTGACAGGAATCTGTCCCTGAGACCACTCCTCTGCTGGGAGAAAACAGTGTACAAGGAGTGGCTGGTATGGTCCAGAACTACCCTCAACTTGGGCCTGTTTTCCACCACCGTCTCAACAGACTCCAGGCTCATCCCAACCACAGAACCAGCTCTCCTGATTAGACGGTCCAACCTCCAAGTGTACTTACGTTACCCCTCTACCCCCCCTAACAGACCACTGCATAGAAAAATATTTTGATTATGAATAAAGTGGACTAAGACGAATGTTTATATCAGTCTAAGCAGCCTGTTGTTGCGTTTGTCATTGATTATAATTTTATAACCATCCACATTTACTCCTCCATTTTGTAACTAAAACAGGTACATAGGATGGATGTGAACTATTTCATTGATTGGATGTGGATTATTCTTGTTAGTAGGGATTTTTTTTTTCATCAAAGCAAATGTGTGGTATAGTATTTCATCTAATGAAGTACTTTGCAGAACCACGTTTTGCTGCAATGACAACTTCAAATCTTTTGGACCAAGTCTCTACCAACTTTGCAATGAAATCTTTGAACATACTTCTTTGTAAAATAGCTCAAGTTCAGTTAGACTGGATACAGAATCAGAATCAGTTTTATTGATTAAGTTTGTGAACACAAGCAAGAAATCTGATTTTTGTTTACCATGCTCTCAGTATACAAACAGTGTTTCAGGTGTATAGAGAGTGCTTCAAGTCCTGCCACAGATTCGTATTTTAGGTCTGGATTTTGACTAAGCCATTCAAACACATGAATGTGTTTCCATTTAAACTAGGAGCGCCCAACCCTAGTCTTTGAAAGCTACTATCCTATAGCCTTTAGATGCAGCTCTAAGACACCTGAAAAAAAATGAATGGCTGGTTACCAGGCCTCTGCAGAGCTCAATGATATGCTGACGAGGGAATCCAGCCATTTGATTCAGGTGTGGTGGAGAAGGAATGCATCCAAAAGTTACAGGATAGCAGCTCTCAAGGATGGGAATTAGCACCCCTAATCCAAACCATTAAATTTCAGTTCTGGTTGTATATTTCAGTTTGTTGTCTTGGTGGAAAGTTAACATCCACCTTCATCTCAAGCCTTCTGCAGCCTCTAATAGATCTGTCTTGTATTTAGCACTATCTGTCTTCCCAAGAACTCTGTCTAGCTGCCCTGGTGAAGGAAAGCAACCTTACAGCATTATCCCTCCGTCAACATAACTTCTGAAGGCAGTTAGTTGAACTACATTTTATTTCTAGGTATCAGATTAAAGGGGTGAACATTTTAGACTTCAACGTTATGTGCTATTTTGTGTTGGACTTATATACAAAATCACAATAATATATCTGTTAAAGTTTAAGGTCATAATGTGAAAAAAATGTAAAAAAAGGAGTTTGAGCATTTTGATAATGTGGTTTTAAAATATATCGCAGTGGAACAAATATACATCACACTTCAATGCTTGTTCTACAAGAGGAAAATTCTCAGGCATTTATTGCCATTAAAATAGCTCTCTTCAAATGAGCTAAATTGATAGTAATGGTGCCAGTTATGTCAGTTCTGAGGAAATTAGCTGCTGTGTTCTTTTTCCTGAAGCAGGGGTTATTTCATCAGTCTCAGATTCTCAGAGAAACAGTTTAGAGGTTGATCAGTTTTTCCCCACTTTCTTTGACTCCTAATCATGTCTTCAGTTGCATGACATTAACACTGTATTAAACCCTGTCAGCACCGTAAACAGAGTCTTGTAACAGATGCTTCTGTTTTAACATCAAAACCACCATCTGCAATCATGCTTGGAGACTTTACAAAGGTCAGCACACTTTCACAGAGGATTATCAATGCTTTTTACAGGCTGATTGTAGCTCAAACCTCTTTTTAAAAAAGCCAACATTTTGCCAAAAATTATGGAATAGGGAGTTTATGCACAAAATAACTTGCAAAAAATAAAATAAAATAAAATAAAATAGCTCCTTGCTGAGTCCCACACAGATTTTTAATTTTTTCAATGAAACTGCAGTGGTAAAGGTTTTAGATGACCTGTGTATTAGCAGGGATGAGGTTTTGCTATGGTATTACTAAATCTCAGAGCAGCGTTCAACAGGTTTGATTAAACATACAGACTGAATTGTCTGGTACTGTACTAAACTCGTTCAGATCTTGTTTGGCAGTACTACTTTGTTATTTGGTAAAAAATCTGAGCAAACAAAGATTAGATGTGGGGTTCTGCAAGGCTTCATTATCAAGCAACGTTCATTTAATATTTACATGTCCTGATTGACTCAGATTACTACAGTGTACTACATCATCTCTTACCATATGTATGCTGATGATACCCAACTTTATATATCTCCTTCACCACATAACCCCAGTCCATTACATTCACTATGTAAGCAAAAATAATACACAATTAATATATAATAATAATGTCCGAATACGAGACTGAATAACTGGTGGATGTTTTTGTTTTGGTAGGTTAGATTTTTATAATGCTCTGTGTAATGTCTTTGTAAAAATCATTTTGATAGCTGCAGCTGATCTAAAATGAGTCCTTTCCAAAACCAGGAAATTATCATATGAGTCCTGTCCTTAAATCATGATACTGTGGGATAGATTTATAAATATTGTTATTGTTCTTTAAAGTAATATACTGTCTTGGGAATATATACATTTTGGAGCTTATTGTCAGGTATGATCCATCAACACCAGCTGTCCCCAACCTGTGTTTTACGAAAGGCTGTCTTCATGGAGGACAAAAAGTCATGGACTGGTGGCAAGAAGTAAGCCTAATAAACTCCGCATGAACCATGACATGAAGTCCGGTTCAGCATACAGCACAACACTCCCAAGGTTTGCTCTGCTAAAATGTGTTTGACTTTGAAACAGCAGTTGTCAGTTGGGTCGTACATCTACAAAACAGATACAATTTCAAATGAGCCAAGAGGAAGAGATGGATGTTATTAAGAAAATAAAACATTTTTCAGAGCATGACTGTCTATAAAGTGGGAATCAAATTAACTGCTGATTCTTTCTCTGGTGGTAAAGAAACAATAACCATCGGTACCAGTCCATGGCCTCGTGGTTGGGGATTACTGATCTAAATCTCTCAGCTCGTCACAGATATGTCTTCTTTCACACTATGTTCTCAGGACAAGAACTAAACAAGGTGAGGCAGCATCGCTTCTTGTCTCATCTCTTGAACAAACTCCCTAAAAACCTGAGATGGCTAGAAACTGTTGGGGAAATTAGATCAGGACTGAAAGCATTATTGTTTGCTGTGGTTTTCCCACAAAGGTCAAAGATTATTTGATTAATTTTTTCATTTCTGTTTAAAATTTTATTTTTTTTGATGCAATGCTTAAATTTTATTATTATTCTTGCTTTTAATATAATTTTCTTTACCTTTGTTTCTTTGGTTTCCTTCAAGGCACCTTAAATTAGCTTGCTTATGGACAGTGCAATAAAAATAAACTTGCCTTGCTTTGTTCTTAAGTTCAAGTTCATGTATCATGTCTCCTGATGCCCTAAAAAACAAGCACACTGACTTTAAACCTTTGTATGCTGTCATGTTGTGCCTTGTATTCTGTTCTGCTGTGTGTACAGTGTAAGTGTAACTAGGGCACATCTGGACTTGAGAGCAAAGGTAGGATCCGGTTGTTGTCCTGACCTGTTGTGTTGAAACCGAACAACAGGGGACAGGAGACTGTGAATGCCAGGACCCACACCGTAGCAATCATGGCAAATACTCTCTTCCTCGAACGATGGGTTGTGTTGTACAAGACGGGCATCACAACTGCTGTATACCTGCACATAAAAACACACATAGGAGCCGAAAGTATGAGCATGCAGGGGATAAGGATGTGGCATTGAAAAGAGCTGATACAGGACTGTAAATGGGAGCAATTAAAAGGAGGATAAAAATAGCCCTCGAGGAAAAACATTGGACTTGTGGGATCCCAAGAAATCCACTGAGAGAGAGGATGGTAATATAAAGACCATAATCAACACCACATCAATTTTGAAACAATTTGGGTATTCTGCAAGAACTCTAGAATGGCTTGATATAATGGTTAATCAGTGCACTATATATGCCACGAGTGTATAATGAGCTCAGGGTGAAAACTGGGGTTCGTGGTGAAGAAGCTGCAATTATGCTAGACCTCAACCCTAAGTGGATGCAGCATTGTGTCGTTTAGAGCCAGATAACTGCCACCATTGTTTATTCTCATCTGAATAATTACTCCGGATGTGCTCAGAGCAAAAAAAAACAAAAACAAACAAAAAAAAGAAGTTAAAGTCACTTAATTTCCATTTTATTCTTTTGCTACACTCAAGCCAAATTTGTCCCAGGTTAAAAGATGTATTGGTAAATTATAATGCACAAGGTTATACAGTTTAGTTTACAATAAGCTCATCTGTGCAGGGTCAGAAAGCTCTCTGCTCTAAGTTAATTTTCACCTCCAACTGCCATAATTTCCTTTTTTAGTGCATTTTATGTCCAAAGGGCTCAGAGCACCCACTGTTATGAACATGTAAATAAACAATGGGGTAATAAGTGGTAATGCAGGCGTATTACTCACAACCAGTGGCAACAAATTCTCCTAATAATTTGAAACTTCACAATTACGTGAGCTGTAAGAGTGCTGCTGACTCAGACAATAATCAATCACAGAAAACGGCTTTAAACAATATAAAACCTCTCTGGTGCAAATTAGCTTGTTAAGGTGAGCGGGCGTCTAACAATATGCAATTACACAAACAAAAGAAGCTAAAAAGATAATTCAGATGCTAATCTGTGTTGGTAGTTAATTCTAAAATGAAGCTTTAAAGTTGTGGCTGTCAAGTATTTTAGGAAACTTGTCCTATGAGAGTCAAGAGGCGACATTTTCTGGACTACTATGATGAGCACGCCCTTCAGTTGGACCCATTTTAGAAAGATAAAATTACATGTTTGAGACTACACGATCACTGACATACAAACAGCATATGTAAAGGATTTGCCTTTATGTCTGCTCCATATTCTACTTTGTGTAAGTGCCATGTTGCCTAACTTCAAAAACTGTTCCCGTATGATAAAAAAGGAGTCAATCTTTGTTTTTTTTATTGACTAAGGAAGTACTCTTCACTTTGAAAATGACAGATTATATAGCAGCAAGTAAGGTTCTGATCAAACATTTGTACAAACTCACCTCCAATGAATGTTATTTTAAAGCTGCAATATGTTGTGCATATTTTTTGAACTATTACTTACTTTTCCTTGTTTCTGCTGTATATGTCTTGTAAAACTTGATGTTGTCCTGCTCACTTTCCATTTCATTAATCCTGGCGGTGGACAAAACTTAGGTGCCCCAGTGTTTTTGCTTTCTCCTCTACTTTCCTGTCTTAAAATTCTTCATGTTTTAAAAAGCAAATTTAAGAATTTTCTGCGGTCGGATGCAGATGTTTGTTCAGCAAAAGCTAGACTGCTTTTTTCTTTTATTTTTTTTTTTTTTTTTTCTTTTTTTAAAAAAACACCAAATGCGCTCTTTTAAATCAAAGGAACAAACTGCGTCTGGTTTTGTAAATAATCACATGCAACACGATTGCGTGGTCATTAGCAATAATAACATTGTATTTTTTCTGAGATGGTGGGACGCAGCTGCACTCTGATCACTGCTTTCAATTCAGCTTGTTGTGCTTCTGCAGGTGAAGATAAAAGGGAGTTAAGTTTTCATAATTTTGACAAAATCTATTGAGTCAAAGACTGGAAAAAACAAGACCGGTCTCAAGACCAACACCGGTCTCGAGACCTCTATCCCTGGCTAAGACCTTCCTCTTGGCTCTGATTGATTGTTTTAGGTTGGGAGCGGTACAATGTCACATACTGCAGCTTTAATGTGAGGCTTTATTTATTTTTTAAATTCCTTAGTGGTGGGTTTTGCATAAATGTAGGTCTGCACACCAAGCTGAGAGAGGGTACACCTTACAGCAAACAAGTTCAATGAATTTGAAAAAAAATAGACCAAGGAGGATCAACATACACACAGGCTCAAATACTTAGATACACCACCACCACTACTATTTAAAGAACACACTTTTAAATCTAGTCCAAAACTTCTCTACAGGGTTGAAGTCAAACCCATTCCTTTAGCTTAATGTTAGCTTTATTCAATCAGCAAGCAACTGTGTTTGGGATCATTGACCTGGTGAAACATATAACTGTCCAAGTTTCAACCATGTAGCTGTTGGCCTGAGCTGAAGTTGAAAAATTTGGAGTTTCCCCTCCCTCTTTTGCAATCCACTAGTATAACTGAGACCAAAACAGATCCTTAGCACTTTGAACTTGAAGGTTTTTGACCAGGCTCCTTTATCTTGCTCTGCACCCTCCAAGGAACTGTTCATGCTTGTATGAAAGTCGACTGTCATTTGTCATTGCCCTGCGTCTAAAACTGGCATTTTCCATTCATTCTTTAAATCCCTAAAGGTCTTTGGTATGTTTAGACAAAAATCTGGATCCCCCTCCAGTTTAAGAGTGTTTCATGCCTCGGTGACTCATAGGTTAGGAATAAATTACCTAAACAGAAAAAAAAATATAGCCAGAAATTGGTCAGGTACTAAAACAGAGACATATTAAAAATTATAGTCCAAAGAAAAACTTAAAAACAACTTCAGAAAGCCTAGGAAGGTTTTTAACAAGGTCACCTTAAATATTACATTAAAACCCAGCAACATGGAAGCAAATCTAAAAGAATTCTCAAGGCATCTTAGAAACTTTTATTTCTGTTCAAAAAGTAGAACATGTTTTCCCCAGAAAGTTGAAGAGTGAAGCAGGAGAATGCTTTGTGGGTTCATCAGTATAATTAGCTTATTTGATTGCATTCATCATAGGCTTGAATATGATTATTTTGGGCTTTTAATAAAGATAAATAGCTTTTAGGAATTTTCCAAAGAAAACATTTGATGCACAAGTTTTAATTAGTTGCTATTTTTTACCTATTCACATGGGTTAAAGATTATACTGACATAATATGTATAACCTTCGCAGGCTCCAGAAAAACCAAACAGTTCTGACAGCCATGAGCAAGGTCCTGACATAATTCTGACTGGATATTTGAGCACTTTATGACTGATTAAGTACCTCATCCAGGCCCAGATTTCAAGCAGAGCCCATAAATTTAAAAATCGTGTTTTAATTTGTATTTGGAATAATTGTCCTATTGGAATTTCTATCTGTGTCTTCATTTCAACCATCTGACCCAAACTGTCACCTTTAGATGAAAGGTTCTAATCCTCAGCCCAGGAATCCCCAAATATCAACCTGATCATGAAGTGAAAGATGCTCAAACACAAATGTCACCATCCACAGTGAAGTAAGTTTCATGCTAACAGGGACTTAAATGGTGCCAATGAGGCACTGTGCAAAAATCAATGCCTTTGTGTGCGACAGATTTTTCTAGCAGCCGTAATGGAGATCCCAAATATCTACAGGAGATAGCTCTTATTGTAAGATGAGACAAATATTAAGCTGTTTGGCAAAAAGAATAAGAAGAACGTTTGGAGGAGTTGGTGTACAGCTTCAAAACCTAAAATGATTCATCAACTGTCAAGCATGGTAGCGTCATACTCGGGGTGGTTCAATGGACAAGTGGGTGAAATAATGAATGACTGCATCTAAATCCTTCTTACTTCACTACAATCAGCAGCTAAATGATTTGGAAACAATTTGGTGTTCTAACATGACTTTGATCCGAAACACACATCAAAGCTGGTTTTGAAAATCATAAAGGAAACTTCCCAAATGGTCCTGACCTCAACCTAAGACCTAACCTAAGACACATTAAACCAAAAACTAGTTTGAGTGTATGTATAGTATGTTTAAATATAGTATGTATATTTGAACTTGTGCACATACTTCTTGTTCTTTAAGATGTTTGATGTATAATCATTCCACTCTTGGGAAAGAACTGCTCAGATTTAAATAACAATTAACACTCTCTAAGACAAGCACTCACTATTCATTGCTAATGAAGGAGGTTATTGTCATAAACTAACAGATGCACAGCAAACCGGGGACTAATGGGACATTAACTGTCATGCAGTCTCATGGGAGCACTCATCAGCAGCTCTGCTAACCCGCTACTTGATATGTATAAATAGATCCCTCAGCACCTCTGGGTCTTGAGTAGACCTGTATTAATTCTGCTGTATTCTTGATGCCTCTAGGATGTAAGTACTAAGACCTCGGAGATATTAAATATTAACTGTTACACCAGAAGAAAACTAAGCAAATAAATAATGTAAATATGAAGTGCACATCCACAGTAAACTTTCAAACTGTAACACAATTCCCCTGAAACAAATGCACGAAAAAGTGAGGTGGCAAAACTTGCAAAGTTTTCCCCATTTGAGTCAAACACGCAATTTCAAGAAAACATTATCATAAACATCGTCTCCATCCAGCAGTAATCTTCTAAACATCTAGAGGCCTAAAAGTTGTTCGGAGACACATACAGTAAATGCACTGAGAAGGTCCGCACTCACCTGTCAATGCTGATAGCGCACAGGTTGAGGATGCTGGCAGTGCACATCATGACATCCAGTGTGACGAAGATGTTACAGTAGAGCCTGCTGAAAAGCCAGGCACCGCCGACCACCTGCACAGGACAGACAGGCCTATTAACAGAGCCCATTTTCTCTTCCTCTCCATCACCATGAAGTGTGACTCACTGGTGAATGCACTCAGTCGTGCAAGTGACAGAAGGTCAAGGGAAAGGGAAACTGAGCATACAAAAGATGGGGTTTTTTTCTGACCGACAATGCATGCAGAAAAACAGGCCAGGGCTGTTTTTCAATTAGGCAAAGTTATGCTTTTGTATATGGGCTCACACTGCACATGTCACCCCTTGAAGTTTTCCTAATTTGTTCACATTCAAAGACACACTGCATAGTATTTCATTAGGATTTTATGTGATAGTACATGCATGTTAAGTGCAATTAAAATGTATACATTTTAATAAAAAATGACAAATCAAAATTTTAATTCATATTAAGAATATTTTTAAAATTCGATTGCATTTGCATTTAGCCCCTCAGAATGCATGCTTTGTATATCATACCTGCAGATCTGAAAGTTTTAACCTTTTCTACTATGCAAAACAACTCAAACTCAGTCAAGATTGGATGGAGATCATCTGTGAAGGTCATTGTTCACATCTTGCCACCGATTCTCAATTGCATTTAGATCTGGACTTTGACTGGGCTCATATAACACACATGCTTTGATCTAAATATCAACATATCGCTGGTATCTTATTTAGGGTTATCATCCTTCTGGAAGGTGAACCTCTATCCCCACCTCAATTCATTTACTACCTCCAACAAGTTTTCTTCACCACTGCCCTGTATTAAGCATCTGTTCACCTTCCCATCAACTCTTATTAAATTTCTTGTCTCTACTAAAGCAAAGCATCCCCACAGGATGCTGCTGCCACCAGTACATTTTTCAGTGGGCATGCTGTGTTGAGGATGATGCACAGTGTTAGTATTCCTCCACATGCAGTTGTTTGATTATAAGCCGGGAAGTTTAATTTCGGTCTCATCTGATTAGAACACCTCCTTCCACATGTTTGCAAACTATGGCTGGGACTTCTTAGGCCTTTCTTTCAACAATGTCTTTCTTTTTTGCCATTCTTTCATAAACACCAGGTTTATGTCTTACATGACTAACAGTTTCCCTGTCATAAGATTGTTTCACCTGAGCTGTTAATCTCTGCAGCTCCTCCAGAGGTACCAGGTCTCAGGTGATTCACAGGTTAATGCTCACCTTACCCAGCTCAGTATGTTGAGGTGGAAAGCTGTCTTGGTAGGTTTGCAGTTATGCCATATTCATTTCACGATCAAATAATGAATGGAAACAGGGATGCATGAAATCAGAAAACATGCAGATTAAATATTATTGATAAACACTACAATATCATCAGTGCAATTAACCTGCATGTACCTCGATGTCCTTCACATCAACTCATTTTGCCAAGTGGGGGCATCAAGGTTTGTGAAAGTCCATCGACTTGGCCAAATTTTTCAAAGCCAAGCAAAGTGCTCATTGCATGGCAACTGAAATTTAATAGCTCACCAAATATTGCATTCCAATAATATGTAGCAACTGCAGTGTTATACATACTGAAACAGTGATGTCAAATGTGATGGGATATATTCTGCATCTCTGAACTGAACACTGCATCGATATGTTTACAGGCTGGGATATTGTTTTATAACCTAACTCTGCCTTAGACTTCTCTATACCTTTATCCCTGACTTGTCTGATGTGTTCTTTGCTCTTCATTATGCTTTTTTGTTCTCTTAGCAAACCTCTGAAACATTTATAGATTAACTGGATTTATACTGACATTAAATTATACACAGGTGGACTCAATTTACTAATTTGGTGACTTCTGACAGCACTTGATTGCACTATATTTTATTTAGCAGTGTTAGATTAAAGAGCAGAGAGAGGCTAAATAGAAATTCATGCAAGATCATTCAGATCCTTATTTGTACCTTTCACTTAAGTATTATGCATGACCTTGTGTTTAGCTATGGTATAAAATCCCAGTAAAATCTAGTGAAGATCGTGATTGTAATGAGATAAAAAGTGAAAAAAAGTTTAAGGGGTATGAATGTTTTTGCGAAGCAGTGGCACTGCAGTGCCAAGTTTGTTATTCTATGTAGGTGAGCTATGACTCTGATCCTAAAAAAAGAAAGTTGGAGGATGAAACATGTCTAACACGTTGCAGCACTGACTTAAATTGCTCTCCTTGCTTTCCATAAAAGGGGGCAAACAACAGGCCAAACCAACAACACCCTCATCTCCCTCGTCCCGACTCAGTAATAGCTGTCTGACAGAGATAGATGGAATCCAAAAGCCATCACCTCATTTCCGAATCTCCCAAATCTGGGATGAGAGCACATACCTTCATGCACTGAGAGGTAGCAGGCACATGTGGGAATATAAACACTCATGCGCACATAACAGAGTAAATAGACAGGAACCTCTCCTTTACGTGCAGCACAAGATGTGTAAGTGCAAGGATTTTTTCTTACAGACTAACAGAGGAAATAAACCGTTTTCACTGCTTATCAAGCGGTTTGCCAAAAAACTGGGTCACACGGGGTCTGAACATCTGAGCTTCCTTTTCCACGTTTTTGTTTCTTTCTACTAGTTAAAATGCAGTAACAGCATCAGCATGTCAGAAAAACACAAATTTGATTGTGATGTTTCCCCAATGTAGCTCAGACAAGAACGAAATTGATAAATATTTAAAGATGAGGTGAAATACAGAGAAGAACCTGTAATAATAAATCTACTGGCCTCCAAACAGAACTACTGCACATCCAATTTCTACGATAAAAACAAAAAAACACTATCATGGGTTAGGGTTAGACAGTCTGTACCTTTATTGCCTCTCATGAGTTTGGAGCTCAGCTTTTGCCAGTAACAGGAAAAAAAAAAAAAATGGAGCTTGCAGAAATCGATTCTCACAGTTTATAAATTGCGCCCTCAATTTTTGCAATCTGTGTGTAGGGGTTTGTAAAGAGTGCCCAAGGATGTATAAACCACATCCCTCCCCATCTATGTAACTTACTGTCACTGAGTGTGTTTTTAATCTGGGGCTCCCACATTGGATTTGGCCATGCATGGCTGATTTTTTTTTTTTTTTTTTTTTTTTTTTTTTTTTTTAATCTGACGTGCAGAGTATTTTGCTATTGCTCACTTTACTTTTAAGTAATTGTGTGGTTTATTAAAAAACTGAGCTGCAAATCAAGTTTCTAAACCTTGAACAATGTGTCCTTTAGGTTTGGTTTAAATGATCAATAACATGATTCAATTTCGTTTTTCAGAGACACCAGAGAAAAGAAAATTGCAGGACCTTCATCTAAAATGTACATTTACCTGCATATTTTTTTTATTTGAGCACGTTTCCTTCACGGTTGAACTGGCCCATTACACACGTCATGGCCAAAGCATAGAAAAAGGGACTGGATTTCACAAGGCCAAGGCCACATATAGTGGTACTTAAAAATGTACTTAATTTAAATAATGCTTTGCATTCCAGTTTGCAAATCATATCTATCTAGACTTGGCAAACAGATGTTCAGACACAATGTAGCAGCAGCATACTTCAGGACACGTATACTTTTGCTTTGCAGGCTAGAGATCACAAAAGAAATGAGTTTCTTTTAAAATCCTTTTACCTCTGTCTTACTTTGTCCATACTGCTGCAAATTAAGCTTGAATGTACCATAAAGAAGGTTGGTGATTAGGAGGAAAAGATGAGCTATAGCATATTTTCAATTAGTTCAAGAAAGTAAAAATGTCCAAGTTTGAAAAATCAATTGACATGCCCCTTAACGTAGAAATCCATTTGATGATTATAGCTTACAGTTGATATAAAATTCAAAATTCAGTTTTCAGAAAATTAGATTATAAGTAAAAAAACCAAAAAAAAGGATTTTTAGTACAGAAATGTTACCCATTGTCCATGTTACTGTATGGCCTGTAAAATCATTATAAAGGCTCTTTAATTAATAGTTGTTCAAAAGACAATCCTCAACACCATAAGGATGAAAAGCCACAAAAATCAACCTATTAGAGAAGTTGACTGTTTATAGAGCACTGCATTTTAAGAATTTTAATAGAAAGTTTTGTGGTGGGGAAAAACTGTGCACAAGTAACATGGATAACCGTAGCCTTAAGAGGATTGTTTTCCCTGGTCTAAGAGGAAAAGAGATCAGAGCTCTCAAGCCCTCCTCTTAGATGAGAGTACATTTTGTATTTCATTTAGAAATAAATGTCCAAGAGTCTGTAGAAAGGCACATAATCCAAGCTGCTTAAATTCCAGTATGAAGTTTCTACAGTCAGTGATAATTTGTGGAGTAATGCTTGTGTTGGTCCACTGTGTTTTATAAAGTTCAAAATCACTTAAACCATCTATCATGAAATTACATATCACTTCATGATTCCCTCTGCTAAAAAAGATTTATTGAGATGCTGATTTCATTTTCCACCAGTACTGGGTGCCTGTCCACACAGCAACAAGCAGCAGTACCTACTTGAATAACCATGATATCACTGTGGTCGATTGAGTAGTAAACTCACCAACACAAAACCCCATGGATAATCTATGGTATATTATCAAGAGGAAGATGAGAAACACCAGACAATGCATCTTTTTGAACTTTGAAAACCTCAGAGGCAAGAGTGTCACAATTCATAAATACTGTACATGTGCATCATGGCTACAAAAGCAATGTAAATGCTCCTGAAATGTTGAAGCAGTGATCTGAAAATAACATCACTTAAACTCATGCCACACAATGCAGATGCCTTGTCTGCACTGATGAAGATTTTCGCATTACTGCTAAATGCTTAAAATGATGGCAGCTTGATCTTCTTTCTGATAAACTCAGCTAGTAATTATTGTTGAATGTTCAATGAAAGCATTGCCAATTGATCTTCAGATGTTCTGTTAAACACTTAATATGAAAAAAATAAACAAGGTGATGTTGCCCTGGCAAATGTAATAAATTCTCTTTTAAAACAGGAAAACACTGTGAATACTACACCTTTCCCCATGTGTATAGAAAATGAGTACCCATCAAAAGAAATCCATAATTCAAGGTGATATTTTCAATAAAGGAACATACATACAGGACAGAAATTAATGAGATAGCAGCTTAATATAAAAAAAAGAAAAAAAGGAAAAAGATATATTTTTTAAAATAAAAAGTGAAAGAATTCTACTTAGTTAAAATATATAATGCAGGGCATTCAAGACACAAATATTGCCTTGTCAACATCAGGAAAATATAGTTTCCTTAAAGATCACTAAATGTATCATAATTTGAGGCCATTCAATTACAATTTACACAAATTATTGTTTGCAAATGAGCTCCAAGTCTTAGCCTCAGAAACACTGTTTTGTCTCATATATATAGATGTGATTTACTGAAACACACTACAGCACTCCTCCCTCTGCTGTTCTGCAGAACCTGAAATTCCTGCTCCACTGTTCCTTAATTGCAGAAGTGGAAACACCTGTGTGAAAGCTGGGTGTCCAGCTGTAGCCAATCTACAATCAAGCTCCAACAAAAGGCTCCTGCTCTCCACTCAACTCGCTGCCAAATCGTTGCTGGGATTGACACCATTTGTCATGCTTCAGCAACATCTTGGTTTTGCTGCGCTACTGGCACTCTTAATATACTTGGCTTTTTTTGTTTGCAATGTTCTGCTCCACTGCTTCAGTTTTCCATGATCTGGGTTCTTCTCAGTTTTTCCTCCATCTTTCAGTCCATAAATCAGACCCACACCATTAGTAACTACTAAATGAGATACTTAAGCTGTTTCCAGCTATCCACTAATAGATCCTAAGTACTGATTATGCTGTGTATAGAGCTTTACAAAACTATTAATACCCTTGGAGCTTCTTCCCATCTTGTCACATTATAATTACAAACTTCAATGTATTTTACTGGGATTCTTTTGTGGAAGACCAACAGAACAAAGAGAATAAAATTTTCTCTCATTAAACCTCTCAGAACATCAGTTTCCATATTTTGTGACCGATTCTCAATTAGTTTAAGTCAAGATCATTCTAGCTTGAATGTACTATGAAATATTCCATTGTAGCTCTGGCTGCACAAAGTCATTGTCCTGCTGGAAGGTGAACCTCTGCCCCAGTCTCAAGTTTTTGCAGCCTCTAACAGGTTTTCCTCCAGGATTGTCCTATATTTTGTATCATCCTTCCATCAACTCTGACCAGGTTCCCTGCCCCAGCTCAAGAAAGACATTTCCACAACATGATGTTGCCACTACCATGTTCAACACTGAAGTGTTGAAGCTGTGTTCAGGACTATGTAGTGTTGGTTTTCTGCCACACGTAACATTTTGCATGTAGGCTAAAAACTATTTTGGTCTCATCTGACCAGACCACCATCTTCCACATGTCTGCTTTGTTTTCTGGCTTGTGGCAAACAGGGCCTCTTATAGCGTTCATTCAATAACTGCTTTCTATTGCCAAACCTTTCATAAAGGTCAAAATTTAATATGCCATTTAAACTGTTAACTGCCACCAAATCTTCATTTAGGAGGAGGGATTGAGATGGTGCTGCAGTCAGTCAGCTGGGATTCCTTAGAAAACTTTTGATGATAAATTGAACTTGACTGCTTTGTCTTATACTTGGGATTGAATTGGAATCCATGTAACTGAACTTAAACCTGTCTATATGATTGGACTGAACTGATTAGATTTTTTTTTTTTTTTTTTTTTTTGTAAGAAAGAAAGAGAGCTATGCATCAGTTTTCTTCCGCTTCACAATTACTTACTACTTTGTGTTGCGCAGTCACATAAAATCTTGATAGAACACAATAAACTTTGTGGTTTTAATGTAAGGTATATTACTGTTTTTGCTTAACTGTGTGAAATCTCACCATTGGATGTATCCCAGACCCTGCTGCAATGACTCTGGTTCTCTGAAAAAAAACTTTGAAAATCATCACATTTTCTGGAAGCTTAGTGCTAACTTGTTTCAATCTAGTTCCAAACAACACCCACATACAATACATAACTTGGTTGTCAGTTTCTCTTGCACACTACAACACTGAGAAACCTTTTTGTACATATTTAATAAATATCCACTGATGGAATATGTTGACTCACTGGGGAGCAGCAAATACTTTATAGTGACCTTATTGGAATATGTGTTATCTATGCTGTCAGCAGGCGGTGTGCTACATGTCCCAGTATAAAGACGCAGCAAGAACAGAAACAGTGCTTTGGAAGGTAGAAAGAAAATTTCAAGGTGGAAAAAAAAAAAAAGTCTTTTGAAAAGATTAAAATCAATCAAAGAAGGAAAAATAAAGATGTAGTTGAAAAACTGATGATTTTCCTGTTTCTGCATCAAGACTTAATTGAATAATTAAATAGACAACTCACTGAAACACATCTAAGCAAATACCATGTTTGGACATTTGTTTACTCTATAAAAAGATTTTGAATAAATGAAAAATGTTTGGAAAGTTTTTGAGTGAATGTGAGTACCCTTATTATGGGTAACAGTCGATCTCTCATACATGAAAGATGTAGACAATTTGAGTCTGTTCTTCACACAGAAAAGCTTTCACTCTCCCTTTTGTGTGTCCTCACACATTCAGATTTTTTTCACTAGTTTTTTCTGTGGGATTGAGGTCAAGTCTTCGACAACTGCAGTTTACATTGGCATTATTTTCCTTTGATATTTGATAAAAGTTCTTATTTTCACAGACCAAATATACTTGAAGCTCACGATAATAATGATGAGCCACTCTGGCCACATCAGAACATACCATGAATAATGGCTCTTTCACTGTGATGTATCAAAAAGTTGAAGAAACTCTGTGTCCTTATTAAGACACAAAAGTTTCATTTTGTGCTCATCATTCATTCAGAACACATTTTTCAGCAGCTTTTCACTTCATCCGTGCTGTCTTTAGTAAACTGCTGGAGGCAGCAAAGATCTTTTCTGAGAGCAGTAGCTTTTTTTTCTTCTAGCCCTGCCAATGTACACCATCATTACTTAGCACTGCACAGATGGCAGACTCATAAACACCACAATGGGTTAATGTTAGAAAGACTTGAGGTGGCACTGAAATTACCCTGACTTTTTTTAATGAATTTTCATTGTATTGAACAAGAATAGCATTTTTTGTTCAACAGTTCCTTATGAAAGCTTTTGTTGCTATGATATACAGACAAAAACTGATAAGATTAAAGCTTTATAAAATTCATGCTTTTAATTAAGACAGATTAAACGCTAATAAGGAATCATAATAAAACAACCTGACTGAACTGTGCAGTGCTTATAAAAGGATGAGCCTTTGAACGGTTTAACATTGGACACATTACAGTGCCAAGATAAAATATCTTTTATGTAGACTTTGTGTGCTAGATCAAATCAAAGTAGTGAATAATAATGAAGCAGAATGAATAGACATGATACATTGTTTTCAAATTTTTTTTTTTTTTACAAATAAAAATGTGAAGATATTCAGCCCCTCACTTTACTCTGATACACCTTAATAAAATCTAGAGCAACCAGTTGCCTTCAGAAGTCCTTGAATTAGTAAATAGACTTCACCAGTGTGTAATTTTATCTCAATATAAATCCATCAGTTCTGTAAAGGCTTGTTGGAGAACATTAGTGAACAAACATCATTATGAAGACCAAGGAACACACCAGGCAGATCAGATTTAAGGTTTTGAGGAAGTATAAAGCAAACAATATCCCACACTTTGAACATCTTGAAGAGCACTGTTCAGTCTCTTATACACAAATGTAGTGTATGGCTCAAATGCAACCAAGCTGTCCACCTAAACTGACAGGCAGAGCAATGAGAGCAATTATTCAGAGAAGCACTCAAGAGGAACTTAATTCCCTTCACAGAAGCATGGCAAGATGAAAATAATAGTTGAAAGAAAGCCCTAAACAGTCCTGTTTTCAGTTTGCTACAAGCCATATAGAGGGCATGGAGTGACAGAAAACTAACACTGTGAAACACCCTGAGTACACCATCCCCAACATGGTGGCAATATCATGATCTTGCAATGCCTTTCTTTTGCAAGCACAGTGAAGTTATCTATAGGATGTATGGAGCTAAATATGGGGCAATCCTGGAAGAAAACTTGTTCGAGGCTGACTTGGACAAAGGTTCACCTTCAAGCAGGACAACAACCCTTAACATATAGCCAGAGCTGCATGTTCATGTTTTAAAATAGCCCAAAGTCCAGACCTAAATCCAATTGAAAGTCTGTAGTAACACTTGAAAAAAATGCTCTTCACAGATGCTGTCCATCGACTCTCTCATATTTTGTAAAGAATGGGCAAAGACTTTGGTTTATAAATGTGCAAAGCTGCTGAAGACATACCCCAACAGACTTGCAGCTCTAATCGCAGCAAAATATGTTTCTACAAAGTTTTTGGAGCTGAATACAAATATGTGTTGGACTTTACAGATGCTTGTTTTTGTCTTTTGCTCATTTTATTTTTACATAAACAACACTAAAAACCATTTCCAATTTTTCTTCTGGTTCAGAATTGCATACTTCTTTGAAGTGGCCTATCACATAAAATCCCAATTAAATACATCAAAGTGTGTGGATATCGCATGAGAAAATGTGAAAAATATTTACAGGGTGTGAATACTTTTGCAAGGCCCTGTACTCCCAGTCTTCAAAATAGAGCTGTTGCAGTAGACAAGTCATATATTTTCAGACTCTGAGAAATATCATTTAGGATGAGTTGTGGAAAGAGAGTGCTCATTCCCTGCTGTCAATATGGCCACTTTACTCGGGTAGAGGTCGTAGCTCAATTCAACCACCCAAGGATAAGGTGACTTGGGAGGGAGCACATGATTTGTTTGTGCTCACAGAGGAGAGAGTGATTATCACATTTCTTGCAGAAACTGTCTTGAAGAACCACCAGGCACCTTGTGGTCACAATGACACAATCCCCCTTTTTCATCCTACACCTTGCTGCTTGGGCAGTTTTTTTTTTTTTAAGGTGTTTAGCTTAGTATGTTTTCCTTTTTTTAATTCAAAATGAAGGCATGCAAAAAAAACTTGGAAAGCATAACAGCACACGTGGAAGTTAAAACTCATGACTGACCCCAATTACAGTTCTTACCTACTTAAATTTACTGTTCACAGGAGGTGATCATGTTTGATTTGTCTGCCTTTTCTCTCTAAGCATGTGTCAGTGTTGAAGTCGACCTGCAGTTGAATTTTCTGAAAACCAATTACCTTCTCAGGATGTGGACCAAACTTTGTCCAGTGGGGTGTCTGTTTATCAAACACAATCACACTTTAAACCAGATGATTTTCAGACCACATATCGTGAAGTCCATCCTTAAGCAACACAATTAGTCGCTTTAAGTGTGCCTGTGTAATAAACATGACTGTATTACAGCTCATCTTCAGAGCACAGTCTATTTCTTTGATGAAATAAAGATGCTTGAGTTTTGTTTTTGCCTGTACACAAACTTGGGTTGCCGAGCAGCGAATAGCATGACGTGAGGGGCTTAGGAAATTAACAATTAACTGGTAAATAAAGATTAATTATGACAAATAGCCATTTTCTATTTAACCTTTACTTCTTCTGAGCTCTCACAGTTGATTAGTCATCTCCAATTAGGACCAAGACTTCAACAAAGGCAGTATATCACTAAGTAATTATTGAGTAAATTAAATTATAATAATAATAATAATAATAATAATAATAATAATAATAATAATAATAATAATTAAGAAAATGAGGATTCACAAATATATTCATGAAATTAGGAAAAAGATGTACTGTGATTAGAAACCTATAAGACCACTAAACATATGAAAAACTACAAGAGCCATTTAAAGTGAAGAAATATTTCTAAACAATATTAGCAAATATTTTCACAAATACAGGATAAATAGCCTTAAATTAATGACATAACTCTGCCTTTTATAATTAACAAGTGAAAAAAATAAAATAATTGAGAAACTGATACAATAATTAAAAAACTGATTTACATAGTTGACATCTCAAATTGTTGTTACACTTATGGATTAATTAACAAAAAAAAACTGGGATAGTAAAACTAATCAACCCCACTTAAGTCTAAAAAATGGTGTAGAATTATGTGAACTTTAAAGCAATGTACTTTTCAAATTTAAAAACCATGTTTTAGTTAACAAAAGATATACAAACACAAAAACAAACATTAGCAGAAAGTGGGGGATCCTAGGGGTGTTGCCCCAGTGTGTCGTGCCTGAAAGACAAAAACTTAGCTCAACATCAACTTTATGTGAGCAGCAGATAAAGAAAAAAAAACTTTTTTAAATTTTAATTTAAGAGATTTTAAATTTAATCTTGTAGAGAGAACTGCAAAACTGGTTTATTCTCCATTTATTACATTGGAACTGTAGCATAGCTATCTTCTACACAGTTACTATGAACTAACTGTCCATTACATAGTGCATTATATATTGCAATATATTGTGTCAAACAGCTTTCGAGGTGTACTGAACTTGCATTTAACTTTCGTTGCTAAATCTGAATGGTAGACATGTTCAAAACTGTGAGAGTGAGACTTTGACATTATGTAAAAGTTGCTCTGCTTCATTGTTTTGGAAATATTGAGAAAAGTTGACTGCCCTTAAGATCTAGATTCTTCAGGGAATACATATGGAGACTACAGCTTTAATATTGCTTTTACTATGCAGGTTAATTGCTGATATTAGATGCTAAAACAGTTTCATTGAAAAATATTACGTTTTTGTCCTTTTATTTACCAGTGGCATGTGGGTTGCTTATGATGTGCACTTATTACATATGAAGGATGTAACATTTTACAGTGTGCTACTGCATAGGGACAGAGTAAACTGTTTTTTTTCCCCCATAGTTTGCCATAGTTTCATTATTTTCTGTTTCCATACGTTTTTAATCCCTTAGCCTTCTAATGCCTTCTAATGGTCAAATAACAACTAACAGATTTATTCAGAAGACATGGATTAAGTCTCAAGGCGTGTCAACCACTACAACTATTCATCTTGCTAAGGTGAGTAAATCTTAATACATGCAGATAGAGTGCCTCCATTAGAGAGCATGAGATGAAGCGATGTTAATGTAAGATCATTGCTATGTTATCTGCCTCAAAATTACATAAATTCTGATGCAATGATGTCTATGTGCATGCTATATGAAGTCTTTAACTTGCTTTGACACGTCCAAATCATCCATGGAATGAGCAGAGGTGGCAATGCATACGTTACAGTATCAGATGCATAATAACATTATGCTATAGAGGAGTATTTATTTAGAGTTCCATCTCTTCGTATGCCATGAAAATGTAAGGCAGATTGCAAAAGTGTATAAGGGGTATTGGTAAAATCCTTTTATACAGCAACTGCTCTCTTACACATTGACTAGACGTCTCCTCCCAATATAAATAATTAATGAAACTCTTTGAGGAAAAAATATTTTGAAGGTGATTTTTCAATCCTCTTATGTTATAGTTGCAAAAGAGAAACTGGGTATCACAGAAAACCAGTATGGGCAGTTCAGAACTTTAAAACATATGAAGATCAAAAATCAGGGACACATGATGTGATTTAAATGATCATTAGTATGAAACATAAACATTAACTGTCTTGAACGCATGCAGTTCAAGTGTTTGTAACAATGCCATCTAGTGCTGCTGACAATGCAGACAATGCTGATTTCGTTTATTTAGGGAAAAAGGTATTCAACCCAACCTGTCCCCATGTAACAAAGTAATTGTACCCTAAACCTAATAACTGGTAAAACCACCCTTGATGGCAACAACTACCATTAAGCATTTGCAAAAACTGATGACACTCTCACATCACTGGGGAGGAATTTTGGCTGACACTTATTGCAGAACTGTTCTAATTCAGCCACTTTCACAGGCTTTCCAGCATGAACAGACATTCTCCCTCAGGATCTTCTGGTAGAGAGATGGGGTTTATGATTCCATGGGTTATGGTTAGTCGTTCAGCTCCTGAAGAAGCAAAGCAGGCCTAAACCATCACACTCCCTCCACCATCTTTGACTGTTCTTTTTCTGAAATGCTTTATAGTTTTCCTTCCATCCATCTATCCGGGTCACAGGGGAGCTTGTGCCTATGTCCAGTAGTCATTAGGCAAGAGGTGTGATACACCCTCGACAGGTTTCCAATCCACTACCGGGCAACACAGAGACATACAGGACAAACAACCACGAACTCACACTCACACTTAAGGACAATCTAATGCAGTGGTTCCAAACCCTGGTCCTCAAGCCTTGCATTATTTTAGGTGTCTCCTTGCTGCCACACACCTGACTTAAATAACTGGGTCATTAACAGGCTTCAGCAGCACTAGATGGCATGCAGAGGAGGTCATGCAATCATTTGATTTAGGTGTGCTGGAACAGAGACACACCCAAAAGATGTAGGACAGTGGGGGCTGAGGACCAGAGTTGGGAACCACTGATCAAGAGGGACCAATTAACCTAAAAATGCCATGATGTGTGAATTGAGACTCGAACCAAAGCGCAAGCTGAAGTCCAGGAGGATTATGATAAAAATAATGTTTATTAAAGAAAATACAAAAGAACTTACAAAAACTGGAAGAAACACACAAGGAGCCAGGGAACAGAGACTAGGAAGCATGGAGCAAATGGAAGGAACCAGCAAGGAGTGAGAGAAAGAGAGGTGGTTAAATGCTGAGAATGTGATTGCTGGAGCAATGGACTGAGACTGATTACTAACTTAGTGCAGCTGTGAGGGTAGAGGAGAAGGCAGGCTGAGGGAAAGAGAGAGAGATGGCACAGGGGAGCAAGGAGAGGTAAACCTTAACAGGGGAGCTGGTTAAACGTAAATCTAACTACAACAGAGAATAACTAAACACAGGAAATAAATAACATGATCTAACAAAAATAACTAAGAACAGATGGATTGAAAGTAAAATGGAAACAAGGCCAAATCAAAACAAAGAATAACTAAGGCAAAACACAGATAACAAATTATCAAAACTATAAACCGAAAAGACACCCAAAAACAACCCTGACAAGATTCTGACAGTCACGCTTTTGGACCGGAGTAACCAGAGAAAACCTATGCATGCACGAGGAGAACATACAAACTCCATGCAGAAAGAACCCCTTCTAGGATTTGAACCTAGGACAGTACTACCAAATGTGACATCGTGAAACTCATTGTGTTAGTTTTATGCCAGATTTAACACAATGCAGACCTTCCAAAATGTTCCACTTTTTTGTCTTGTTAGTCCAATGAATATTTTCCTATAAGTCTGGAGGATCATCATGATGTTTTTTGGCAAATGTTAGACAGACTTTTGTGTTCCCTTTGGTCTGCCATGGTGTTGCCTTGGAACTCTCCCATGAATGCCACTTTTGCCCAGTCTCTTTCTTATTGTAAAAACATGAACACTGTCATTAACTGAGATAAGTGAGGCCTGGAGTGTTTTAGTTGTTGTTCTGGGTTCTTTTGTGACCTCTTGGATGAGTCATCAGTGCACTCCTGGAGTACTTCTGTTAGCCCTGCCACTCCTGGCTGTTCCATGTTCTCTCTATTTGTAGATAATGGTTCTTACTTTGGTTTACTGGAATCCCAAAGCCTTGGACACAGCTTTGTCACACTTTCCAAATGGATAGAGTGAGTTGACTGTTCTTGAGTTTCTTCAGATGGGGGTTGTGTGTGTTGATTTTTTTTTTTTTTTTTAAGGTTTTCAGCACACTTCATGTTGTCAAACAGGTTCTATTGAAGTTATTTTCTGTTTTTAAAGGTCTTGCAGTAACCATGCTTGGTTGTGACTCGTGAAACTGAATCAAAAAATTAGATAATCACAGTTAATTAATCATTTAAGACATATTGCCAGGTTGGTTTGGAAAGCTTTTGTCACTTGATAAATAATATAATTTAAAACCTGCACTTGTTTTTACTCAGCATATGCTACTTTGATATAGATTTTTCTTTTATTATTATTATTTGAAACATTTACAAGCAACAAACGGGAAAACATTTGTAAGAGGCCAAATACTTTTTTCATGCCACTGCAGGGATGTGAAGGACAAAACATTACCATTTGAGCTCATTGTTAGATATTAACACTGTAATTTTGTTAAAGCACATTTATGAGTCCAGGTACCCACCTCCAAGTATACGGCCCAGGGCATGACCAGTGAGGCCACCAGCAGGTCAGCCACAGCCAAGCTGACGACCAGGTAGTTTGTGGTTGTCTGGAGAGAGCGCTCCCTCAGCACAGCCAGACACACCAACACGTTCCCAAACACAATGGCTAGGATGAGCAGGGAGTACAGCATAGCGTAGTAGTTGCGCTCCCCCTCATCCCTCCCTGACACATCCGACTCATTTTTCTCATCCCATCCGAGGCGGTCTGACTCGTTCCAGAGCCTCTCTGTGCTGCTAAACATCGCCATGGGTTTTTCCCGGTGACATGGGAGGTGAGATACTTGGCAAACCTACCAAACAAAGAAAAGGAGCATTGTTTAGCACTTGCCCAATTGTCACAAAACATTCTCTTCTTTGGATTCCCATGCAAACATGGACAATATATTTCTAACAGCTCATTAGTCAGATAAGTACAGCATAATTGTCCTCCGATGATGGGAGCACAGTTTCACAACAAAGAACCTTCTGGGAGAACTGCCTCTTAGCAACAACAGTCAGATGAACTGATAAATAAAAATGTAATGGCTGAAATCCCAACTGAAATGCTATTTTCTGAGCATCACTTCTGTTTCCATGCAACATTGTTTCAGTTTTCCTGCTCAATGAGAAATGAAGGCAATATTGTCAGCTTTTGTGCCTCCAATAGCCACAGTTACCTAAATAAAGACACAGCAGAAATTAATGCTTAAAACAGCAAAAGTCCTATGAGTGAAAGATTCTTTTTTTTTTTTTTTTTTTTTTTTTTTTTTTTTTTTTTTTTTTTTTTGCTCTTTTAGTTCACATGCTGTGTGGTAAAACTATTAAACAAGAGGTTGGCTTTAATGGGGTCTACTAGCATCCTTTTGAGCAGTGTCATTGAGGTTAGCACATCACAAGTCAAAACAGCATCCCTGAGATGTCCAGTTGGCTCCAGTCCCACGTTCTCCTCTTTGCACTTTATCTTCCCTTTCATTAGTCTCCAAACCTCCCAGCCTGGCCTGAAGCCAAATG
Organism: Anableps anableps; assembly: GCA_014839685.1. Lineage (NCBI taxonomy): Eukaryota > Metazoa > Chordata > Actinopteri > Cyprinodontiformes > Anablepidae > Anableps > Anableps anableps. Next base: position 15,787,828 of record CM026082.1, read on the forward strand.
TCAGACTGGTAGTTGTGCTCATACCTGTGCCTGCTTCCCACATCTTGACTTGGTAAGATTTTCCTACCTTGCCTTGCAAAAGTTCTCCAAATCCATCAGCTTATTAATACATCTTTTATCCACAGATTTCTTCAGGCAACCCCAAAAACTATTCTGTCAGACTTGTTTCCAAATGCTGGTTCAGCCATTCCAAAATTTTGAATTTTTTTTCAGGTTAAAAAATCATTCTTTTGATGATTTGGATAAATGCTTTGTGTCAAAACTGACTGATATTTAGAACTATACCTAACTTCATCCACTCTGAAAATAAGTTTAGTTCTGTCTACTGAAACATAAACCCACATCATGATGCCACCATCACTGTGTACCACTATAGTGTTCCTTTGGTGATACTTGTTTTGGGGGGTTTTTTGCACAAACTTACCTTTTGGAATTGTGATCCAAAAGTTCAAGATTGGTTTCATCAGACCATAATATATTCTCCTACATAGCTTTGGGAAATTTTTCCAGGCCTGAATGTTACTTTTAAAAGAAGCTCTATTCCTTAGTCCATAGAAAGAATTGCATATGGAGAAACAGAAGATTTTTTGTTACATGTAGAACACAACCTGCACTAACCAGGAATTTCTGCAGCTCCTTTTGCCCCAGTACTACATATACATACATATATGTTCCTATGGATGTTTTTGTACCCACTCCTGACTGACACCTTTGTACATCAATCTAAACAAGGGGTGCCCAGGTCCAGTCCTCGAGAGCTATCATCCTGCAACTTTTAGATACATCCCTGCTACAACACACCTAAAGTCTCAACCACACATACAGTTCTATGAAAAGGTTTGGACACTCTATATAATCTTAATTATTTTCATTTCCAAATCTTTGGGTGTTTGGATCAGCTATTTCAGTTTGATATACTACATAACTGATGGACACAGTAATATTTCAGTAGTAAAATGAGGTTTATTGGATTAACAAAAAATGTGCAATATCCATGAAAACAACATTTGACAGGTGCACACATTTGGGCACCCTTGTAATTTTGTTGATTTAAATACCTTTAACTACTTAGCACCGATTTATTGGAACACAAAACTGCTTCGGTAAACTCATTATGCCTTGAACTTCATAGACAACTATCCAATCATGAGAAAAGGTATTTAAAGTGGCCAATTGCAGGTTGTTCTCTTTGCATCTCCTCTGAAAAGTGGCAACATGGCGGCCTCAAAACAACTCAAATGACCTGAAAATAAAGATTGTTCAACATTATGAGTTAGGGGAAGGATACAAAAAGACAGAAGCCTTTTCTGCAGACGTCACAAACAGAGTCACTTGAGGTATGCAAAAGCACATTTGGACAAGCCAGCTTAATTTTGGAAGAAGATGCTGTGGACTGATGAAACAAAGATTGAGTTATTTGGTCACAACAAAGGCTGTTTTGCATGGTGGCAAAAAAAACACAGCATTCCAAGAAAAACACTGTAAAATTTGGTGGAGGTTCCATCATGCTTTGCGGCTGTTTGGCCAGTGCCGGTACTGGAAATCTTGTTAAAGTTGAGGGTCACATGGATTCCACTCAATATCAGCAGATTCTTGAGAATACTGTTCAAGAATCAATCACAAAGTTGAATTACACCGAGGATGGATATTTCAACAAGACAACGACCCAAAATACTGCTCAACCTCTACTCAGGCATTCATGCATAGAAACAAGTACAACGTTCTACAGCGGTCATCCCAGTCCCCAGACATGAATATCACTGAACATCTGTGGAATGATTTGAAGTGGGCTGTCCATGCTTGGCAACCATCAAACCTAACTGATCTGGAGATGTTTTGTAAGGCGGAATGGTCCAAAATACCTTCATCCAGGATCCAGACACTCATTAAAAGCTATAGGAAGGTAGCTCTCGAGGACTGGACTTGGGCACCCCTGATCAAACTATGGGGTTTTTATAAGAAAGAGTAAATGTCAAAAAAAAAAAAAAAAAAAAAATCCTGGACAACTGAACTTCATTTACTTTTAAACAGGTTCTTTAAAATGTATGATAAGTGTTTAATTAAAAAGGCATACAAACCTGTGCAACCAGATTATTACATTTTATAAATTTAACAACTTTACTCAAAAGATTTATTATATTGCACAAGATAAATGCAACAAATGAAGGTGGAACAAGTTTTACATCACAAAACCCTGCCATTTTAGCAGGGGTTTGTATACTTTGTTTAGCACCTACAGTAGATATAAAAAACAGATCCATCTTATTCTGCTCCTCTCTCTCAACAGCAGAAATGTAAGGAAAAAGCCACAGAGAGAGAGAGAAGAGATGGATGGCTTTTAGACCTGGCTTGCACCCAGGTTTTTGAAGATTTCCTCAGTCTATTATTCCAGTCAGTTCCTGAATGGATCCAGTATCATATTAATGTCTACTGGAGATGCTGAAGAAACAGAGGAAGAGGAGACACTAAGACTGATCAGCTTCAAATCTCTTATACTGGGTGTGCAGTGGTGAAAGTATCATAAAATGATGTTTGACAACTATATAAAACGGCAATCATAAGTCATTTTAGGGAAATGCACGGAATGTGAGCACATAAACAAACATTATTTTTAATTTGAAAGCAGTAAAGTGTTTATTTACACTCGAAAATTACCCTTTGGTGCATGAAACAATCTGCAGCGCATCGACAGACCTTTCAGTGCAGTTAATTTTCTCTGAAATATGCGAGATCAATGTTTTTAATGGATGTGAACCCTAAAAATTACGTTACGAGAATCATTTATAATCAAGACCTCGCTCACAGCATCTTTTTCCGTGTTAAATTTATGTGAAATTTATCAAATCCTAATTTGTAAGCGCCATAATGAACTTTTGAGATTGGAGTGCCTCATCGAAACTTGGGATCTGACTTCTCTAAAAAGCTGAGGTCAAATAAATCGGCGACAATTATTTATCTATATGAGAGTAGCAGAGCCAACTTCAGACGCAAAACAGCAAGGAATAGATGCTGAACTAGATGCTTCATGACGCTGAAATTGGTGCGTTTTCTTCCCACACAAACAAAAAGTGCACACACATGCCCATACCTGTTACTGTCTCCCAGTGGAGGATTCATCAGATGCCATCGTGGAGCCGCTTTATCCGCGGTGAAATAAAAGTTGTCCGGTCACAGCTTCCAGCTCCAGCGGGAGGAGCGCTCCGTGCCATTGCGCGCAGGGTGGGTGATGTAAATGAAAGGAGCTCTGTGAGAAACCAAGCTGGTTACTTCATCTCTACTGAAATCTCAGCGGTTCTGAGACAGCTGTTCACACGCTTTCTGCTCCTTTGCGCTCTGATTTTTTTTTTTTTTTTTTTTTTTTTTTTTTTTTTTTTTTTGTAGGAACGGTGACGCGTGAGTAGCAGGCGCAGAGATTTTGTGCAAGCAAATAAATAGTTTTGACTTTAAAGTGTGTGTGTGTATGTATGTATGTATGTATGTATGTATGTATGTATGTGTGTGTATATATATATATATATATATATATATATATATAGTATATAATATATATATATATAGATATCTATATATTATTATTATGTATGTGTGTGTGTGTGTGTGTGTGTGTTGTATGTGTATGTGTATAATCTATGTCTGTATGTATGTATGTCTGTATCTCTATATTATCTCTATATTGTGTGTATGTTGTGTCTCCTCTGCTGTTGTATCTATCATTTCTTATCTCTCTCTTCTCTCTCTCTTCTCTCTCTATCTCCTCTCTCTATCTCTCTTACTCTATATATGTATGTGTGTGTGTATATATATATGTGTATGTATATGTATGTATGTGTATATGTATGTATATGTCTCGCCCGAGAGTTGTAGCTCTCATGGCCCTCAGCCTGCCTGGGTCGTACTTTAATGGAAGTGGCGTTCAAACAAAAATAGCCTAATGTTGACTTCATTAAACAAGCAAATGAGAGGACCAGAGCGCAAATGGGGTCAGCCTGGGAATGGGGGTAAATAATGTTGGGATTGTCACACCTTTTTTCACCAGGGGCGCCTCCAAAATGTTTTGTAAGGGGTGGCCAAAAAGGGGGTCGTAGGTTGAGAATAAGTGTCACCAGTCATTTTCAATTACTTAAAATATTATCCAAAAGTTTATCTATTTCAATAACTCATTTCGCTAAGGAAATCGCATTATATAGAATACTTACACAGAGTGATGTTTTGAAGTCTTTATCTCTTTATCTTAACTGAGTTTCTGCTTACAGTTCATAAAAACACAACATATAAGATGAGAATATTACATCAGATCAATAAAAAAACAGTTTTTGATACAGAAATGTGGACTTAATCAAACGTATGTAAGGTTGTGATTTTCTAAAGGTACTTTTAATCTGACAAATGGACCTCATTAAAAAGCATATTCTCAGTGATAACAGCTGAAATTGTTCAAAAAATAAACTTCTGGACCCTAGATTGGTTAATTAAATATTACCCAAGCTTGACTCAGTTTCTGCGATTCTAAGCTTTTGGTAGCAGCAGAAATTCAAAATCAACCCATCAACTCTCTCTCGTTTGTGTGAACAATGAGGTGTTTAAAATATTGTCAGAGGAAGCAGAGATGTTTAAGAATCTATTTAATATCTATGGGGCACTCATAAATTTGGGATGGTACAGCAAAAACAATAACAATTACAGAATTTCAGAAGGGTTTTTACCCCGAATGTTGCACTGCGATAACTCAAAATTTATGCATGACAGAAAAGAAAACCAGTTTGAGCCCTTTTGCATTTTTTTAAAAACAACCTAATGGTCTGTAAGTTCATGCTTTCAAGTACCTGTATATCATAATTTAGCTGGTTTGGTGTGTTAGCACATCATCACCATTAACGTAAGATACTGTTTCTCTCTTGATTTTTGACTTTTATTAATGATCCTTATTGAAATGCCCCTCCCCCACACACACAATATTTATTTATTGTATTTATTTTCAACTTGTCACATGCAAAATTGTCACATAAAAACATTTTTTAAGAACATATTTGTTTATTGAACTGTGGTAGTGTTTTCCATTGATACTGTAGGCATGTTGTATAGCTAAATAATTATATACATATTTTTTTCTCAATTTTAACTAATCACTGACACATTAAAATATTTCGTATATTGTTTGTCTTGATTGAACATTGGCACTTTTGGACCTCCATACCTCAGGAGCCCCTTGCTGAGCATTAGGACAACCTGGAACAAACCAGATTATTAGAAAGTGTTTTTTTTTTTTTCTTTCTCGGATCAAAATTCTGGTTTCACAATTTCAGTCTTTTAAGCACTTTATCAGGCCTTTAACAGCTTCATGTTTCCAGATATATTTAACAACGGACTCCAAAATACAAAGTCAGGGTCTAAATTTCATTAAAAGGAACAGTGGGGTGAATTTTTTAAAAAAAAAAAAAAAAAAAAAAAAAAAAACACTGAGCAGCAGGAAGTTGATGGACTGTAACAGCAGTAGCTGGCAACTACGACCAGCAGATCATTTTTCACTTCAACCACTTTGTGATTTAACTAATGTAAAGGTGTTCAAATGTCCTTGATGCTCAAAGGAAACATGACCCATCCTTCTGTTCTTCAACAACACACCAGCCACGTCCCACGTGCATTGTTGCAAGCTGGGAAGAATCCTAATGTGTGTTGTAGCTGAGGGGAATCTGGATCTTAAAGTAATGGTGTTTGATACCCATAAGGCATGCTTAAGTTGGACTTAACACTGAAAACCTGTGTCCAGTAAACTCTGACTCTATCAGTCCTGTCTTCCTGGTACATCATGCAACATTCAGTAGATCGATCCCAGTCTCTCCCATTAGTGGCAGCCAGTGGAAGTGTGAAACTTGTACTAAACTGGCTATTCCCTTGCTAAGTTTAAGATTTAAACCAGGAGCAGAAAACAGATTCTCTTCCCAACTAATTACCTTACATGTGGGCATTCACAGCCCTCCTACTGTTTCCATGCAAGTATAAGCCTGGAAAGGGCAAGGACAAGGGAAGTAAAGTATGTCCACCTGAATGAAGGACCTTGTGAAGATCAGACCCTTGATGGCTCCTCACAGAGCTGTTACTGTCAGGATCTATATCTGTCTGGACTAATGGCGGTGTGAAGGTCAGGCCTGAGAGAACAATGCTGCAAGAATAATAAAGGAATAGAGTTGAAAAAAGCTTTTACTCTGTTGAAATCTACCTGCACTTTGCTGCCATCTACTGGTTGAAACACTTTATTTTGTATCTATGTTAAGCATTGAACAGCCATAGCCAAATGTTTTGAGACAAAAATGTTGTTTTTTTTTTACCAGCTTTACTTTGCTGTTGTTTCCATGGTATTCTGAGGTTCAATAATAAACATTTTAGACATTTTAAAAGCTTTAATTGAGAAAACATTAGGGTTGTGCAAAGGGTCAACAGGTTTTAATTGGATTAAGCTCTTCAGTTTGGTATTGGCAAACCAAAAATGTCAATGTTCTGATCAAATTCATTATTCGTGTGATTGTGATTGAGTCAAATCCTTTGGACAATAGGCATAACCTATACATGCATATTATCAGGTTACTTTGTCTTTTGGTATTGTTTGCTCTTTTTTCAGATGTCCCAAACAATGGGATTTGGACTTAATCTGAGAAAACAACTTTACCACAGGACTCTACAGTCTATTCCCGGTAGTCAATCAGTCTGCCTTTATATGTTTTCAGACACATGTGCCTTCTTTGCTTCCCTTCATGACACCAGGCAAAGAAATATTGACAGCTTGCTGCCATTCCTATGCAAGTTTTGCTCTGGAAGCAGCCCAATCACTGAAATGAATGGTCTTGGTCCTGGCACTTGCCAGAATTTTTTGATGTACTCTCTTCTTGGATCGGTTGATTTGAGTGCAGTCTTACAATATCTTTGCCTTTTAAGATATGATAAGATGAAAACTATGTTGCCCATAAAAATGGAAATTTGGTTCACATGTTTTAGAAAAATTAAAATGCCTTTAGGTGAAAATAATGACGACAGAAAGTGATTTTTCAAGCAAATATTCTGCCAGGTGTATTCAGAATGTTTATAAAGAATTTTAGGACCTATATTGATTAAGTTCTGCATTTTGCAAAACATATATACACCAATATCAAAATATCTGTAATAAGATCTAAAAATGTTCAGCCAATATATTTTAGGCATCATACTGGCTAAAATCAGTGGTAGCATGTTTGACTTTTTCTGTAGTTCTAAACTCTGGAATAAACAGACACGTGACGTAGAATGGGAACGCCACATGTGGAGACCACCAGCCCTCTATGCAGCCATTCAGGATTTGACCCCTGACCTCAGCACCTTCACTGCATGTCTTGCACCTTTCTTCCAGCACATTTTCTGTTTAAATACTGCAAATAAAATGTACCAGTCCCACAAAAATAAAAAAATACTCTGAACAAATCTAATCCCAGACACTTCCAAGTAAACTAAACATATACAGAGAAATCAGATGTTGATTGGGAGTGACCACCGGGTTGAAAACATAAAAATCCAAAAGTAATTCAGATTAGTAAAAACACCATACACAGGACTACAAGGTTGGGCTGACAACAATCTTTGGTGTGGATGCTGTGACTGAATAAAGAAGGCTCAAAGTTAGCTACTGACAGTGCCAGTGAGGTCGGAGGAAAAAATGAAGTCAGAGGAAACACAGAGGTGTATGAATAGTCTTGGGGGCGGCACACTAAAACAACAACAGTAAAAAAAAAACCATAACAAGACACCATGAGTTCAATTTATTTATATAGCAAAGGCAAAAATTATTATTTACATTTTGTTACCTTAATGATCACATTCATGATATGTTAACAAATACTCATTTAGCACTCACAAAATTAATTGCCCAAGATCTTAAAATATTACAAATTAACTTTGTTTTTCACCTAAATACATGATACTTCTATCAAGATTAAATGACATACATTTAAAAAGGGCATTAAGAAGAACAAAAAAGCATATTACAATAAATGTATTAATTAAAATGTGCCTGTCTTCTCTTACCATACCACTTTATTTCTAAAGCATTTTAACAACAACATACAGTAACAACTTACCAAAATGCTGTAGAAAACATGTAAGAGAGGAAAAAACCAACTATTTGTTGCAGCACAGGATTCAGACCATAATGGAATGTTTAACTATAGAGGCTCAAAAAGGGGAAACTGTATTTTGTTCTCCTAATTCAATCAGAACAACAGAGACACATCAGCTGCCCTGTCACTGCACATTCCCTATGAGTTCACTGAAACCATGCCAGCAGGTCGTTTTGAGGCCAGGCTGAAAACAAAGCAAATGAGCTTTAAGTGATTAAGTTCATTTTCATTAGCTTTTTCATTTACTTTGCATTTTATTCCATTTCGTCTGATCACTTTTCTCAGCATAAATTCAATGAAAATTACCTCCATAAAATCTGAAGAAGTAAAATTTGCACACACACACAAAAAAAAAATAAATTATTTGAGCTCAAAACCTTTGGCTCAGTAACGTGTTGGTCAGACCCTCATTAAGGAAATAATATGTGGTTAATGGGCAAAATTCTGCAAGATGTTAAATTAGCATTAGAGCATCTATTCAGCTGATTCCTAAATAAAGAAAATACTCAGCAGTGTAATCAGGGAGCAGCTCCACTACAAGCAGAAAATTAAATAAATCTGGCATCTGGTCCCCTCATGCTTACCTCTTTTGTGACAACCTTCATTGATTAATTATAATTTTGGTTGCATTACAAAACACTCCGCCTCTGTTGTAATGCAACACAAGGGAAAGATTTCACTGGTTCTCCCCTTTATTTATACAGGACACAAATCGGGACTGAAGCAGAACTGTCAGGCACATGCCCATTGTTGCAAGACGAGCTCTTTGGTCTGATATCGTCCAGCCATGTAGGTCTCGAAGGAAAAGACATCAGCAAAGAAAACTCCACAAAAGGTCTAAATTATCTCTTGTTCTTTTATATTTTACTTCCAAGGTGGCAAATTATCATGTTATCTTTTGAAATGGTCTTGATTAAAAGTTCTTATCTCACCTACAAAAAGATTTTATTCTTTTAATTATTTGTTTGTAAAACATCTTAAGCTCAGTCAGATTGATCGTAAAAAGTAATTTCAAGTCTTGTCAACAGCCTGTTGTGCTGCTTCAGTCTAGAGTCTTTTGAAGCCTCCGATTGATTTCCCTTGCAACTTTAAGCATCCCCACAGCATGATGCTGCCGCCACTATTTCACTGCTGGGGTAGTGCGATCAGGGTGTTGTATGCTGTGCCTTCCTTATTCAGCATGTCAGTAAAAGCAGACTGTCATGTTTTGATAGATCTGCAGCTGTGCCATACTTTTTTTCCATTTTGGGGTGATTGATTGAACACCACGTTCTACCTGATGTGTCTGTTGTGTTCTTTGGACTTCATGAGGTTTGCTTTCAGATGTTCTCGTCAAACCCCAAAGTCCTTCATCCAACAGCTGTGCTTCCGCTGAGATTAAATTACACACGGTTTGACCAATTCAAATTATGTTAATTACAAAGGCCATCATTTGTGGTTTTTATTTAGGGATTTTATGTGAAAAAGGATATTTATGTAAAAAGGGTATTAGAAAAATATATCAGTTTACTTCCACTTAACAACTATGCACTGTTTGTCTCAATCTATTACATAAAGTTCTATTAAAACAAACAAAAGTTTGTGGTCGTGACAAAATAGGAGAAAAAACACAGGACATCAATTTTTCACAAGACACTGTCTTTGCAGCTCATCCGTGTATGACACACCTCCATCCCAGCATTCAGGTTAGCCTTTGGGATAATTTTAGATTAAGTTCAATGTGTCTTTTACATCATTGGCACAATGGGTATATTCCACAAAGACATTTTGACTCTTTTCACCATAGATCACATATTGACTGTTTCTGTCCATCTGCAGAGCATTTAAGCCTTTACACTTGAGTTGATATATGGATTCGTTCTAGCTTGATCCAGTTTCAGGTGACATTTCCAGGGCTTGGTGCTGAAACATGATGATTGGCAGTGGTTTTCTAAAGTACTCCTGATCCCATGTGCCTGATCTAAATGGAATGATTTCTAATGCAGAGCCATTGAGGGCTTAAAGGTCAACTTCCATTATGCTGTGGCTGCCAAGTCCTTTGTGTATTCAGCTTTCAACAGCCCTGAAATTTTTTGCAGTAATAAGCACTGTAGATACTGAAAGATCAAACTTCCTGTTTGAAAAATTATTCTCCTCCAAAGGTTTGACATAGTAAGACACTACCAGCTTTAAAAAACAAAAAACCAAAAAACAGTTTGTGTTGGATCCCAATAGTCTTAAAACCCCAATGAGGTAAATGCGGAATCATCTACACTTCCAGCTTTTCTTTTTTACTTTTCTTTCTCCCCCAAGTAGACAATTTTGGGGGGTTTCTGAAAAATCTAAATAACTTTGCCGACTGAAAGTAATTAACTTAGCTCTTGTTTGTCAAATAAAGGGTTAAACAAACGATCTAAATACAACTTTAAACCTTATTTTCCTTTAAACTTGAACATTTGTTTTCTATTTGATTTTCAGAGCCAGCAGTAGATCTGAACGTAATGAAGTGAAGCAGGAAGTGTTTTCATTTTTTTTCCTTTCACAACAAATGGGTTCTTTACTAATGTCAGATGAGTTATGTTGGCATGATCAGTGATTTGAAATGACCTTTAAAAGAAAATGTTGCCCTTTATGACAGAAAAATAAACTCTAAAGATTTTGAACAGTTACAGTCAAACAGGGGTGAAGATGAAAATTGTAATTGATGTTACTTTTAAAAGAGCATGAGCAAGAGAAAGAGGTTTCTTAGAGCTTACACCAGCATCTAAGATGTGAACATCATCCTGTGTGAAACATGGAGTTGGTATTATGGTAACATTGTTAAAGCAATAAAGTCAGTATAGCAACACAAGTCGATAAAAAGAAATTGATTTAAAAAAAAAAAAAAAAAAAAACCCAAAACAAAACAAAAAACAATCTGCAGAGCGCAACAAAGGTCACGGCCAATTTTATTCAAACTGGGATGTTAGCATTTCCAAGTCCCAAATGGATCAAACTCAAATGTAACTAAACTGAAATTCTGATTAGTTAAGAGGCAACAGATGCTGGCAGTAACCCAGTATCTATTAGTACTTGTTCTTGTGTCCGTTTCAAATTAGATCAGTCGCATGGGTGGTTCTGTACAACTTGTTAGAAAATGTGCTGCTACAAAGTGTTACATAAACTTTAATGCATGAATTGCTAATATTAGTTAGCCTGGTTTTGGAGTACAATGAGGAACTCCTCCTAGTTTTGCCAAATTGCAACTTCTACTTAACTAAGAAGCCTGCCGTGTTATTCTCACATCAGAATTCTAACTGTTCAGTACCGCTATGGTCCAAAGCTCAATAAGACAGAAGTGGAAGACTTTATTATTCCCAGAGACACATTGGAACCCAACCATTCTCTCCAAGAGCACTGGTGTTCAATCCTTGTCTTTTCTTCAGCACACCTGAATCAAAAGGTTGCATTAGCATCTCAGCTGCCATCTAGTAAGCTAAGGTAAATTTCATTAATATAGCACTTTTTACAGGATACAACCAAAAACATGCTTCACAGTAACACCTATAGGTGTTATAGGTGGTATAGTCAGGCATGTGGAGACAGTGAAAAACCTACGACATGCAGGACAGTGCAGCCTGGTTTGAAAACCACTGCTTTAAAGTAACACAGATGCTGAAAAGTTAAGCATTATTTATTCTCCAACCCAACGGCCTTGCAGGTCATTCACAAACCTCCAAGCACCACTATGGTTTTCAACATCTGAAACACATGCTTACAGTAAACTCTTGTAAGATTCCTTCAAAGCAAAAGTCCAGAAAGAGACATTTTTACCTTAAAACCCTTTATTAACATGAAACATTTTCACATCGAACACATCTATGTTTTTATTTGGAATAAAAAGGACACTTGCTGGATATAGTCAAGTTTAATAGGTAATTTCATTAAAATCAGTAACTTTAAAACAAGAAGTGTGCAAAGTTAGCTGTAACATCTAACATCCAAAACACTGCAAGCTGCAAAAGTGAACAATGATGACATTCTGCTTCATTATTTTGTATATTAAAAAAGGTAATCTGATATGAAGTGGATTTTAGCGTGGATTCAGTTTCCTTCCTGCTCAACCCATGCAACGTACCCTCCTTTCAGATGTCTTGCCCTGAGAAAAAGACATGCAATAAAATTATTCTGTTCCTGCTTTTCCTTTTTGTGGTTGGACTTGTAAACGGAGATCTGCGTTATTTTACCTATGAAAGCCCATCTGACGGGCAATACCCAGCGCCTCGGAACTCCTGACGCCCGATCTGCAGTTAAACACTATGTTATTGTCGTCTTTTCCAGGAGCCTTCACTTTAAACTTCTGCTGAAAGTTCTCAGGAGGAAGCTTCAGAGACTCCTCCACAGTATCCACTTGTAAACAGTCACAGAACAAAAAAAGGAAAACATAAATTATTTCCAAATGAAAAACTCTGGACTAGACTGTACATGTATTGTGACCTACGTGGGAGGTTGACTGCTTGAGGAATGTGGCCACCCTGGTATTCGTCTGGGTTCCTCACATCAAAAAGCTGAACATTACGGTTTGACAGCATGGCCTTCAGCTGTGAGGGGGTCACCACTGATGCTTCTATGAAGAAAAGGGGAAAGGAGTGAGTAAAAAATGCAGAAAGTGGAGCAAAAAATGCTTACCGTTGTCATGCATGGTTGAGTTCCACATAAATAAAGTGTTTCCCGCCCCATCTACTTTGATGTCAGGCTATTATGTTTCCATACAGGATTTTATGACTACAGCAGTAACTTTGTGGTGCATTCATGAACATCTTCTCCATTTTGAAACACATAAAATGTTCAGATCAAGATTTAACATCAAATAGCATAAGTCTTACTGAACACTTTCTTAGCAACACTTATTACTATTTTGAAATTGTTTTACTATTGTATTGAGGTTTCATATCTATCTATCATAACAATATGACCACCTGCGTTGGTCCACTTTTTTAATCTGACATTTTGGATGACAGGACCTTGGTTTCAGCAGAACCCACATCATCACACTGCCTCCGTCGGCAATGCACACGGATCCGGTACACTTTACGATGTACAAGACATGTTTAAATCAGATCTGACCACCTTATAATAGTTCCGATGTTTACATCCCTATTACTTGGTCATTTTGGTAGAGGGTAAGGAGTCAGCATCGGCACCATGACTCGTATGCAATCTGAGATGAAACAAATTATTCTAACACTCTTCCAATCAGAAGCTCCACAGCAATTTGGGCTCCATCAGTTCATCTGTTGGATCAGAAGACATGGAGCAGCTGTTGCTCCCAAAGTGCATCAGAGAGCCTTCGCCACCAATGATCATGCCACTGCTGGTCCTTCCTTGGAGAACGAAGGAAACAATGGGCGCTGCAGACCAGTGCCATTCCACAATAACAACGAACTCAATCACATCTAAAATGGTCCCTTGCTGCCCACTATATCTCAGCCACTAACTGGTGTCATAAAGAAGAAATCATCACCTGTTGTTCACCTTTCAAGGGTCACTGCCTAGTCAAACTCCTAAATATATCTTGGAGATGTTAAAACCTTGCACACCAACTTGCAAACCAGAGACTACAGTCTGATCCTTAGATTTTAAAATCTATGGAAATTCCTCCAATCAAATGATGTTTCAATGACAGTCAAGATAAATTTAAAAAAAAAAAAAAAAAAAAAAAAAAAAAAATGTAGTTGCAAATTTTCTTTTAATTCAGAAGAGATTTTATTCTGTTATGATATGCCTTTATTCTGCATTCTTTCATGTTTAGGGTCATTTCGTTTTTTAGTTACCGTTTTACTTTATTGTATTTTTTAAATTTATTGTAAAACTGTATAAATACAGCTTGCTTTCATTTTGCTATAAAGGGACATGTCGATCAAGACTGTTGATGATTTAGCTTAATTATTTTACAGCTTTTTATAAAAGTGGGTTGGAATTAACTGGAAGTTTGATTCGATAGATAATTTCAGAAAACAACAGGGAAATTGCCAATGTCATCAGCTTTAATTTCATTAACATTGTGTTGACATGTAATAGTTACATAAAAATAAATATCTCTCTGGGGACACTTTGTGGCTCATCTGTGTCATTTAGACATAAAGAATAAAGGTCACTTTAAAAACAACATAAACAGTTAATTTTCCTCCCTCATCTCTTACCAGAGCCTAGGCATGTTGTAGCCTGGCAGCAACACTGATTACGATCTATTTTTATGTTTTCCGCTTGCTAAAAACCGAAAGCAGATTTTATTTTTATTCCCATACTCACAAAATTGTAAATCTTGGTACATTAAAAGATATTCCCACATCCTGGAAAGCAGAACATGAAGTTTTTACAAGATTTTAAAACAAGGGAATGAAACTAATCAAATAAAACACAAAAATCTAGATGATAAAAAAAAATGGATAATTTCATTTCAGGAACGAAACGAAAATATACTGAAAAGGACACAGCTTGCTGTATATAGTTCAAAAATCATGTGAAATGCAAAATAAATGCCCTGCCTGAATGTCCTCAAGTTTAGATAAAAACAGCCAATGTTGAAAAAAGCAGAACTTCAAACAACTGAAAATTTAAAAAGGGACCCATGAGGATTTTGATTTATTTATTTATTTTTATTTTTTTTTTCTTATTCAAAATAGATAGTCTAGTGTACAAGTTGACTTGAACGCACCATAGGGTGAACAACCGTGAACCTCTAAGAGTCGCAAATGAGGAAAAACAACGCCGATTTCAAAACCTTTCAAACATGCCATTTATTTCTTCAACTATATCTCAAAACCCCCAGCTGCCTTACAGTAATATTTATCTGGACGATTGTTTCCCCAAATTAAACAAAAATGTCAGAATTCTAAAATGAAACACGAACCCAGTATAAGCGGTTTTACGTGACTTAAAAACACTAAGAAATGTCGTAAAAAATATCAGCACTAAAATCAGGTAGTATGTTAATGTTACACTTATGTATGTATGCCCAGGGCGTTAATGTGCTTGGATGTGACTCAGAAAGGACACAGTCAAGTTAAGGAGCATTTCTCTTTAAAATTTCAAATTACCGTCGTCGTATGTTCCTCCACATGTTGGGCTGGAGGTCGTGTGAGTCCGGATAAATGAAGCTACAGTCGGGTAAGACCTTCGGTTGAATTCAGTAAGAACCTGACAGAAACCTCGCGACAACAGGAGGGACAGCATTATGAGAGCAGGAACACTGCACAGACTGCTGTGAAACACGATCATTACTGTCTAAATATTACGTTGCTGTAGGAAGGATTACTGTAAACAATCTCTTCTTAAGAAATCTTTATGGTCTCCTCACTTTGTTTTGTTGGGACTAAACCGCAACACTGCCCCCTCTGGTTGACTAGCGCAGAGCTCTGCAATCTGGTGGTTAAGTGGTTCTTTCGATCTTCCAATGGCTCTGAATAAGTGTGGCTCAAATTATAGAGAACCAGCTAATGATTTTAAATATAGATATGATCATAAATCCAACTTTTATCAGTTTTTCCTTTTTATGGAAGATCTGCTTTGAACTTCCACAACAGAATGACACTAAAAGTATCAATATATTTTTTACATCCATTTGTTTTCTCATTATGTTTGAAACTGGGGAGTTTTTACATCATTTTTCATAAATATCAGCATCCCATAGAAGAAAATGTATCCATACTCATTTTTTAAAGGTTTTATATTTTTCTTTATTCTTGAATAATTAAATAAAATGTTGTTTTTTTTGTTTGTTTGTTTTTTTTTAATAAAAAAAACATTTATTTATCAAAAATTATAAGTTATCTTTTTTCAAAAGCTTATGTAACTAGTTTTATTCGGCTAATTGAGGGCAAAAAGCACTCTGGACTGTAAAGACTGAAGAAACCTGGATTCGTGTTCTGCAAGTTATGCACTCTATCAATCTGACCTTTGTGGAAGAGAAGAAAGGATGCTTTTCCTCACCAAGGACAAGAGAGCTGGTCAGAAATTGCTTTCAGTATTATTGTTTCCACTGAAACTCATTGATGTTAAAAGCCAGACTACATAATTTTTTCTCTTTTTTTTTTTTAAATCAAATGCATAATTTTCATATTGACTTTATTTCATCTTTTTTTATTTAGTGGATTTCAGGGATGTATGATCTTATGTCCTGTTTCTCTTGATTGCTTGTTTTGAAGCACTTTAATGCAGTGTTGTATATGCGCCAACATTCCCTTCTTTCTCTTCACATTTTCTTATTAGATCATCTTTCCTGATTTGATTGCCTTGTGTAAATAAATAATATATTCTTATCATACTTTATAACTATAATATTTCTGAAATATATCGTCTTTCTCCTCTTATTTGCACATCCAGAGGCTCTATCGTTTATGTTACAACACAGATGAAAGTGATTGTCTCTTTCTACCCCATTATTTTAAAGCTTCTAGTAAGCCTTGAATAGTTGGACATCAGCCAGACTGAATCAGGAATCATCAGACTGAGCCAAAGTGGCATATTTTCCCAACTCAGACTGTAGCTTATCCACTTGTGTTGTTTTTATAGCCTCAAGGGATGTCCTGAGTGCTCAGCCATGCAACACATACTCAAGATCTTGTCTTGCTGGAATTAGCGCTACATTTCTAAATTTAAGCAATGGGACATCGATTCAATATTGTTGGCCGCTAAGCATCTCATTAAACTAATTTGATGTTCTTCTCTATAGCGAGTTTCAGACACTCTAATAGTCTGGAGTAAAAATGTGCAATCTAACAGAGAAACACATTGCACACTTCTTAGCTTCTACAATACTTGTAAGAATTTGTAAGAATTTGTGCAGAACTGCCATTGCCTTTTCATTTGATGTGTACCTTCTCATAATACATTTGCTGCAACAGCATCATTTTTAAAAAAAATAATCTTCTTCCCATACTGACTGTGCAAATGTACAGTGGAAACCAGATAATTACCTACTATATATATATATATATATATATATATATATATATATATATATATATATATATATATATATATATATAAACATAACCCTTATTTCTCATTCTGTGACAATTCAGGAAAAAAAACTTTCCTGTTTTAGGTACATTAGGACTGTCATCTATCTTTGGTAAATGTCAGAATAACAAGACCAATAATTTTTTTTTCTCCTACATTTTTTTTCATTATTTAAAATCCAGAAGTTTATATACATTTCCTTAATATTTTGTGGAATTGCCTTTTAAAGTCTACAATTTTATTTAAACATTTTGGGTATCCTTCTACATGTTCAGCAAAATTGTTTGCTGTGATTTTGGCCCATCCCTGATGGAACTGTTCAAATTTTTCTGGGTCACTCCAACCTTTACAAATGAAGATATAAACAAATTATTCGGCAATGAAAATTTTACATCAAACATTTCAAACAGTTTCAAGCACTATTTTGGCCATTTTAATGTTTCTAATCCATACCACATGGACTCACACTCAAACAGAAATGAGATTGCTCTAATGTAAGAAAGATCTGTAACCAAAAGCGCCGTTCTGTGGAACACAACAGTGCTCCAGGTAAGGTAAGGAGTCTGACACTGAGCTTTAATTTGTAGGACTGAATTAATAAACTAGTAGTATACAAGCCAAGCTCTAACAACCTTTTAGACACTGTAATCCAGAGAAACTACAGTTTTTCCATCCAAATAATAGTATTCCAACTCTTTAAAAGGTTAAAAACTGGGATTTGAATGTGGTCAAAGATTTGCTGGAGATCTGTTGCAAATTAAGGATTTTAGTATCTTCATCTGAAAAACTTGCAGCTGGGTTTGAAGTCAAAACACCCGCCTTCAGGCTTCTGCAGTTTCTTATCTAAAACCACAGACAACAGACTGATCAAATGTTTTTCGAGCTTTAATAAAGATCACAATTCAAGCACATAATTTATTCCAGCTACATGCCTCTTCTTCTCTCACTTCACATCTTCACAAAGAGCTTGATGGAGCTCGTAGTGTAAGTAACCTGGCACATCTTTCGACAAACCCAACATTTTCATAATCTTCCTTTCAGATGGACAGCCTCTCAGAGGAGCGGCTTCCTTTCATTTTAACAGCCGTTTCCCCTTTGATTAGCAGACACTCTCTTGGTTAATCCTTTTACTTACAATCATTGCATTCATTAATCTCTTTGGGAAGCTTCCAGTCTTCAAAATTAAATCAGTTAGGGAACACAGCCCTCTAGTGATCAGCCAACACCGCTGGATGGAAGCATATTGCATGCAGCTCCTGGTTTCATCCCCCAGGGGAAGTTATGGACCATCTGATGGGATAATGGGGAATTTGGTGAAGCATCACTGTAACAGCCAAGCACTGTCTTATTCAATGTTTGTTAAAGTATCCTATCAGTGACCCTGGAGATCTCCATCCACATGAACTGCTATAATGAAGCTGTAAAGTCTGCTTATGCAGATTACTTTTATTTCTCACACACAATCATTTTCAGTTGTGCTTTAGATCACAACTCGATGTGAAAGCACAAGAAAAAAAAAACGAATCCTGTGGAAAAACGTGCAGTGTAAAGGCTTTTCTGCTATGCGCAGCATTCAGCCACAGCTGATTGCAAGGCACGGCAGGCCAGCGTTTAATCGGACACCTGAGGCAGTCATAAAATAAATCTGAGGGCTTTAAAAATAATTTACAAGAAAACTCTAGATCATAGCTGTTAATGTGCATTGAGTGGCTCCAAGCAGTTTTAGGATTGGCTCATAAGTGAAAGATATAATAGTTATCAAAGAGAACAACAGAGACCAAGTTTAATCCATTTAAGTCAGCAATATGGAGTTTTCTTGACTCACTTGCTAAATGTGTTTGGGATTAATCAAAATAACCACGATCCCACTGGCATACACAAATATAGCAAAAGTAAGCAAAAACGTTAGCTGAGTTTGATCTTTTGTTCCTTGGTGCTAATTTGCAGGGCCTTACAAAAGTATTCACACCCCTTGACTTTTTCCCACATATTGCAATATTACAACCACAAACTTTAATGTGATTTTTTTTTTTTTTTTGTATCCACTGTTACTTGGCCAGGATTGATTTGCAAAGGAAGGAAGGATCTTGTGTGGCTCCCGAACAAAATACCAGAATGGTTCGAAATTTGTTCTCCAGCACAGGCGGTTGATGCAGATGGCCAGTTTCATTTGAAATCTTTTAAAATGATATTTTCACTGACAAATTAAACTCTTAAGATAGAAATCTTATGTGGAATAGAAAGTATTTTTCTTTTGTTGATCAAGTGTTTAGCTTTTGTTTTCATTTCATATTGAGTAGGACCATTAACATCAAGCGACTTTCACTATGATTACTGCGGATGTTTGGGCTAACACAACGTAACTGTTAAGGAGCAGGAGAAAAAAAAAATGGATATAGGTCTGGACACTGAAAATAGTGTATTCAGGGAGATGTGCAACATTTTGCAACACACGACAAAATTTCAGTTATGGCCCTATCTATCTAGAACAGCCACTCCTCCTGTTTCATGTGTCCTCTATGTGACTGATAGTAAACATAAAACAAGATTTCTTTCATGAAGGCCAGATTTGTTGAGTGCCCAAAGTAACAGTTGCCCAGTGAACAGATCCTCCCACCTGAGGTTTCGATCTGTGCAGCTCCTCCAGGTTTACCATGGGTCTCTTGGCTCCATCTCTGATGAATCCTCTCCTCTCCTTGTCCAGCTGGTCAGTTAATATGGACATTTTCCTTGCTTCCACAAGCTACGAAGTCCCTATAAATTTTTTAGTAGTAAGTGTGACGAAATCTGATAAAGTTTAAATACTGCAAACAAACAGAAGAGTGTGCATATAAGAACATTTGCTTCTTGCTTGAAATATGTAGATGAACATCAAAGCTTCCTCTTTGATCTTAATTACTGTCTCACTCCCATAAAATCTCTTCTGGTTACATTTGGCCCAAATAAGCCAGGAAAACAACTGTTCAGTTAAGCTTCAGGTCTTTGCAGGTCTTCATTGTCATGATGGCAATCTTATTTGACACAAAAGCTTAGAGACAATGCATCAAATCTAGGCCAGCGGGCCAAATTTTAGAATAAAAAAGGTGTCCTGTTATGTTTTCCACCAATGAGTCATCTTAGGAAGTCTTTCACAGCAATTTCTCAATGGTACTAGATTTTTCACGCTTGTCCAGCAGATTTTCACAATTTGACACCAATTTATTTAGTTCATTTTTCCTGCAGTGTGCCTTGGTCATAGTCAAAAGCATGAAATGCTCTGTTTTCTAAACAACATGGAAGTTTAAGTGAACCCCTTGATCAGATTAAATAATATTAGAAGACTTCTTACTTAAAACTTCATGAATCTTGTTGACTATTTGACAGAAATAGGTTGATGATGAAATATTTGTTAGCTACAAAAAGTTAATGTTAAAATATGTTATGAAACCAAATCCCATGGGACAGGATAAACAGTGCCTTGCATAAGTATTTATACTCAACTTTTTAAAACATTTTGTCACATTACAACTACGAATTTCAACATGTTTTATTGAAATTTTATTTTATGGACCAACACAAAGCACTGTGCATAGCTAAAAACGAGATTATTCATCAAACATGATGCTACCATCATGTTTCACCATGGGAACGGTATATTCTGGGGTATGTGCATGGTTAGTTTTCCATAACATAAAGCAATTTTTTTGTATGTCAAATTGTCTATTTTGGTATTATCTGACCAGAATATCTTCTTCCACATTTTTACTGTGTTCCTAACATCACTCACGGCAATGATGACTTTCTACTTGCCACTCTTCCATCAAGACCTAATTTGGGGAGTTCACAAGTAGATATCCAGTCAACAGATACCCCCCTCTAAGCTGTTGATCTTTGCAGCTCCTCCAGAGTTACACCATGGTCCTCTTGGTTTGTTCCCTGATTAATAATTTCTTTTAAGGGGGTTGTCATATCTTTAAAAATTTCCAATTGTTCAATACTCTTGATGTTCAAGGTGGTCCTGGGAAATCTAAGAAGTCTGTCAATTATATTTTAAGGGCCTTGCAGGAGGGCAGTTCCTGTGGGTGAATGGTCAGACCATGTGTGTTTATGGTTTGTAAATAATGTAATTTAAGTGAAACACAAATAACTTATTTAGGAATGTAGAGTTTCACTATTTGAAACTCCATGTCTGTATCAAACTCTTCAGTAATAACATCTTAAATTCTTTTTGTTGTCAGAATAGTACTTAAAATACATTAAAGTAGCACTTTTAATAGTAGTTTTTTCCTGCTGTCACTCGTTTCCGTATCTTTCTAAGTCTTCTGTCTCTGTCGCAGACAGGCAGTGCTGCGAGCCGTCTGCAGAAAGAAGCGGGAGAGCGGGAAACGGGCAGGGGGCGAGTGGGATGAAAAGAGGGGTTACCATGGTGTGAAACTCAAAGCTAAGGAAAACTAACATTTTAATAATTTATGGATTTTTAAAACCAGTTCGTAAATACTTATTAGATGTCTAGGCAAAAATACCTACGTTTTCTTTTTTTTTTTTTTTTTTTTCGGGGGCGGGGGAGGGCATAACCAGCTAGTTAGCTAGTTCCCCTAAAATTCAACATAAATATAGCATAAAATATGGAATTAAGAGACATTAGACGATAGTTCAAAACACTAACCTGGTTAACATGGTTATGTGAAACAGTTTGCCGAAAGAAATCCTAAAAAGTATTGAATTAAAATATACTTACTCCAGGAAAGATGCGCACTCCGGCGAGAAACAGGATGGCGATGAAATGCCCTGAACGTTTTGAGTGTACCATGTGACCGTGACGTCACATTGTGCCGCTCGAGTGTTTCGTGTATCACAGCTGCAACTCATTTTCTTTAAGCGTGCAGAATGGATTATTTCTAGTTTCTCTCTCTGTTTTTTAAGTTGAAGTCCCTGTCATATATTTTATTAAGTTAAGTTTGGTAATGTGTTCAGTTAACTTGATTAAATCAGTCCAGCTGACTAAAACCAAATCATAATTCTTACAGTGTGGCGACATTATGTAAGAAGGGAGATGGATTGGTTTGAATACTAACAAAGAAAAAAGGAAAATGCGGTTACTGTAGTTCAGATGGCAGCTTTCTTTTAGTTCTGTGCTAGAGTTATTAAAGGCTTTTATTCTTTATGACTGCTCATCTTAATGAATTTTTGTTTCTACCTGTAAAGTCAGAAAAGAGGGAAATTATTTGATTGAAGGAGTCAACTACCATACCTACATAAATGTGGTTTCCTGTAGAGCAGAGCTTGTAAAAGAGTTCTAGCTAAATAGCTTGGATTTTACCATATGAACAGTATATTTAGGATGGAGGATGGCAGAACATGCTAGCCTTCCTTTAAAAACTGTTCTTGTTGAGATTTGGATGTTCCTTACCAATTCACACAAGACAGACTAATTGCAGTGATGTACCATAGTGTTTACTTCTATTCATGAACACAAACTCACACACCAGTTGTGAGCAATCATACAATCTGGCAAAGGCAGAGATGATTCAGGTGACACTGGTGTTAAGCTGTGTCTGTATTTTCTCACCATGACTTTGTTGTTAAGGCTTTGCTTTCAACCAAATAGGAAGTTCCATAAATGTCATCTTATTTGTGGATGGATGCAAAAACAGATGAAATAAAAATGACACTGGCATTTTTCCTTCGAACAGAAAAGCAAAACTGAGAAATCAAAAGGGATTAAATAAATAAAATACACTCTGGATCCATCATTGATTACTTCGTCTTATTTTGCTTTTGGCTATTTATTTATTCAGCTTACTTCTTTGTGGCCTGCTCATAATTCCACCATACACACTGGTGTTTTGGAGCTAGTGAAGTTCACCTTTAGTTAGCTTGCTGAATTATTTGTTGGCTTTTTGCACATTTCTGAACATTATCACATTAGAGACAGTCTGGTAACTGGCAGCTGTACAGTAAGTAACATCAAATGAAAACCTACCCATGTGAGACTAAAGCATTAAGGCTTTCTCTCTTTTTTGTACCGAAAATGATTCAACCCTTGTGGCTTCACTATGAAGACAAACACTGACTTCCGATGGCAGACTGATGTAACAGCAGCTCTTTTTAATTTAACCGAAGCACAAGAATAAAACTTTGTGTCAATCCAAAATATGTGGAAGCAAAACTGATCAAATATGTATATGTCTCAACATATATAAATAAAGATTTATTAATTAAAGGAAAACCCTTGGAAAGTGGCTTCTGTCAAGCAATAAAAAAAAAAAAAAAACAAAATCAAGCTTTTGTAAAAACTTAAGCACTTATGATAAACTACACTATGAAACTTACGAATGATCCCAGTGGATTTGAATATTCTGCTCGAAATAAAATTAATTTGATTTTTCCAAATCAGATATCTCTTTAGATATAGAATTATTTCCAACCTCAAGAACTGGATTAACAGTACTTTTTCTTTTTAGACAAACATGATGTATTAAACAAATCTACACTAGTCATTAACTTTTCTCGATTAAACAACTTCAAAATAATTTTTAATTTTAGAACAGAGATCTGTTTTTTTATGTCTTGTAAAACCTGCTCAGACTTTTACATTGGTGCTTTAAGAACCAGATTGAAGTTTCTTCTGAGGCATGTAGTTCAAATTCCTGCTAGGTCTTCAACTTCATTTTTTTTAGTCATTATATGTGAAAGAGGGCATGTTTTCAAAAAAAAAAAAAAAAAAAAAAAAGTTGATTTTATATATATATATATATATATATATATATATATATATATATATATATATATATATATATATATATATATATATATATAAAAGATAAATAAAGCAAGGATAAAATGTTTGAAGATAAAATGAGAAATGTAGGAGTTCAGCTGACCAGGAGAACGAGAACTGAGAGATATGAGTCTGGTTCTGGAGATCTTACCCAGAAAGAAAGAGGGTTTTTCTCCTCAAGTGCTGTCTGTGCTGCATGTAGCAGGTATGGGAGGTGAATCAAAGTAGACATTTGATCGATTACGTCCACAAGTTATTTACACAATAGCAATTTATAAAGAGTATTAATGCACATTAAACTGTTCATAGAGCAGTTTAATGTGTGAATTTGTGCACCAATAAAAGTAAGTCGCTGCAACATATTTGCTCCAAACACACCTTGAAAGATTAGAAACAGGAAAGATTTTCAATAGCTCTTGACTTTATACACCCACTCAGACCTTTGTCCTTACACAGTACGTTTTCCCCCAAGTCAGTAAAGTCAGCTGTTCTACAGTAAACCAGCTGCTTCTAGGACTGAACTATGTGAGTGAAAGGTAAAAGTGAGAATGATGTAAAACCATTTCCCTTCTTTCTCTTCCAGGTGGATAAAATAATCACCTACACCATGTGGATAATCATGTAAGGTAAACTGTTAACTGAATTTGCGCAGGAAAGCATTAAAAAGCAGCTCTCCCCTCCACCCCTCTCCTTTGAAGTAAATGGTGCAGTCCACAAACATGGGCCACAGCTCAGTGATCCAGCTGAATTCCTCTCTGGATCACAGGCAGTAAGTGGTTTTCCTCTCCTCTGTTGTTTTATTTCTGTTTTCAAAAGCTGCCATGGAGAGAAAATGTGGAGGAATATCCCCTGAGGCAAAGGGTGCCGATGAAAACGTTCAGCAGATCTGTGATGAAGTAAGCACGAATGTGATTACTGCCACCTATTTGTATGTGAGCCTTTCCTCTCTCTGGGAGGTGGATGTGTTTCATTTTTATGTTGTCTCTTTATTATTCCTCAGGTGAAGCCTCATGTGGAACAAAAAGCAGGGAAGACCTATGATGTTTTCACCGCCAAGAGCTACAAGACTCAGATTGTTGCTGGGACAAACTACTTCATCAAGGCAATAATATCTTTATAGAGGGGATATAAATTCAACTTCAGTTTAAGGCATCCTGTCCTTGATGCTTTCTTAGTACTTGACTTTCAGTTCCTTCGACATTCAGTTGCGCACATGCGATTTAAAAATTAACTCATCTCTGTCAAGATATTGTATCTATGTAATTTAAAAAATTTTTAATTAACTGCTTGTCTTTTTAAAAATATGTTTTATAGATTTAATCTCATTATACAATATAGCTTAATGCTTCGTGCTCTGCGAAGTAGTCATACCCCTTGATCTTCTACACATTTTGTCATGTTACAACCATAAGTTTAACATATTTCCAATACTTTTTCAAATGTAAGAGTAAGATAAAGTAGAGCATAATTGAAAAGTGGTTTTTATACTTTGTTGAACAACCTTAGACTTAAATTACTGCTAGAGACTGATTTCTATTTGGTTTTTTATTTTTATTTTTCTGTTCTTTGTACAATAGCTGAAGCTGAACTTTGGGCCATTCTTACACATGAATATTCGTTCTGTCCAACTCTTTTGCACCTTGTTCCAGGTTTTCTTCTAGAAATGTCCTGGACTTAGCTCCACCCATCTTCCCATCAACTCTAACCAACTTTTCTGTTCCTCCTGAAGAAAAGCATACCCACAGAATCATGCTGCTACCACTGTTTTTCATACTTCCCCAGATGGATTGTTCAGAGTGATGTGCAGGGTTAGTTTTTATGCAAGTCAGAAAGTTTATCTTTGGTTTCCCCCTGCAAGAGCAACTGTACTTCTACTGAGATCTAATTACCCACAGGTGGACTCTGTTAATTCTTTAGCTAACTTCTAAAGGCAAAAAGTTGCATTAGATTGTATTTATGGGTATCAGAGTACACACATGATGTACTTTTTAGCTTTCTATTTGTACAGAATTTTGAAAATCTGTTTCTCTTTCACCTATTCTCTCATATGGAATCCCAGAAAATGCATTGAGGTTTAAGGATGTAATATGACAAAATGCAAAAAGTTCAAATGGTAACTGAATACTTTTGGAAGGCACTGTAATAGATACCTAATTTGCCACAAATACAAAAAAATGGTTGTCTGGTGACCACATTTAACATCTAAACTACATTAGTTTTCCCAACTGAAGGACATCAACTTGATGTTACAGCATGCAGTATATCCCTTCCTACACAATGCATGAAAAGATACTATTTAACTTGCTTTACGGTGTCCTTTCAGGTCCACATTGGTGGAGATGATCACATTCACCTCCGTGTTTGGAAAAAACTCCCATGTTATGGAGGAGATCTTGAGCTGAGTAACATACAGGTCTCCAAGAGCACCCATGACCCCATTGAATACTTCTAAAAGGCTCACAGTCCAGCAGTGAAGACATCAAATCATCAATATCCAGCAATTGTGGTTCAAAGTGCACTTCATGTATGAGTAAAATACAGACATCATCTCTTGTGTAAACTGTTTACTCCTCTGTATCTATGACAGCTCACTTAAAGGGAATCTTTAAATTAACTCCTGAAAATCACATGTTTTAAGATGTGGCTATTCTACCACACTTCCTGCTTTATGACTACAAATATGAGTGTGTAAGCAGTTTAGTAATCCCCGATCTTTACCATTACTCACATCTTGCTTGTGTCTTGTGACTGATGTTCCTTATTGCTTGGCACGCAGTATTCCCAGTGACTCACTATATGATGACTCATGTGTCTGCAGCTGGTGTCCTTAAACATATTGCATATGAAGAACATACCTAAATGGAGTGCAGCTTCATCAGGGTCATTTAATGCTCCAGACCTGTCAGAAAGCTATAAAACTCACTAACGCTTGATGCTCTATTGTTTTGTCTCTTTGGATATTTGGCAACTGAATAAAAGTGGTGCTTTAAATGCAAATAGTTTTCTGAGGATTCAATTCAAACTATTGACAGATGTCTTTGATCCAAGGTTGCTTGCAATTCCACATTTTTCTAAAAAAAACAAAACAAAACAAAACAAAACAAAACAAAAACCAACAAAAAACAAAGCTGTTGTAAAAAGAAAACCGATGACAGGTCATAGCTTTTCTCAAGCCATGAGACATGCTAGCAGGTGCTCTGGTCAGATGGGACCAAAGCTGAACACAAAATGCAAAAGTTTGTAGAAAACTAAAACTACACATCACCCCAAACACCTCTAGGGGTGGCAGCATCATGCTGTGGGGATGATTTACTTCAGAAGGAAAGTAGAAGTTGCTCTTGTCAACAACCTTAAACATACAGCCAGAGTTACAACGGAATGATTTATAGGAGTAGCATCTAAAGTCATTTTTCAAGGGCTGGATTCCTGCATGTTTCAGATGTTTCCCTGGTTCAACACACCTGAATCAAATAAGTGGGTCATTAGCAGGTTCCTGAAGAAGTTGACGACATGCAGAAGCACCTGTGTTAGAACGGGAAAACATTTAAGACTTAAAGGACACCAACCCTTGAGTTGGACACCCCCGGTTTAGATCAAAGCATAATCATGTTAGAACGGCCCAGTCAAAGCTCAGACTTTAATCCAACTGATTTACTTTATTGAAAATGTATGGTTTTATTGAAATGGATGATTTACGTCTGTGTCCCTTTCACATTTTTAAGCCAGTGCACTGGCAGTTTAACTGGTGCCAAAATCTTGTCCTGAGGTCAAAAACACTCTAACACCGAGGACCATAACGGTGAGACAAGGCCTTTAAGTTGTTTATCCAGAGTGTTCTGCAGGGGATTGTTTATAAATCTGTAGAAAAGGAGGACGGGGGAGAACTGTGGGAGGTGTTTGGCTTCTCCATGACTCATGTTTTCTCAAAAGCTCCCTTCACAACCACATTCCACTGTTACCAGTTAGACGAGCTGCGCCCTAAAACCCAGCCTGCTGTCTGTCAGTGAAAGCAGCCGCTCCTCGGTCTGAACCACGCGAGTGAAATGGGTGAAGTATGTAAAAGGTAGAAGGTCTGTGCCTTTAAAAAAGGGTAAAAAGCTTAAATGACCAGAACAGTCTACTGTTTTCGAATTTATTTATGAACCAAAGCATTTTTTTGTTAAATGTTCTATATTCTTATTGGAGTATAAATTAAAATAAAAAACACCCCCGTCTCCACCTGATAATGGTTGACTCGGTAAATCATGTGATTTACCGAGTCAACTTAAACGCCTCACAGAAAGACTAGCTTGATGCTTCTCGGTTTTCAG
Source organism: Anableps anableps (assembly GCA_014839685.1). Lineage (NCBI taxonomy): Eukaryota > Metazoa > Chordata > Actinopteri > Cyprinodontiformes > Anablepidae > Anableps > Anableps anableps. The sequence goes on from CM026082.1 coordinate 15,816,021, forward strand.
TCGTTGTTCACGAAAATAAAGACTCGCCGTCAAGATGATGTGTGGAGGCACCACAGACGTAAAGGACGCCGACGAGAGTGTTCAGCAAATTTGTAATAAAGTAAGTTAAAAAAAAACAAAAAAACGTGCTTCTGTCTACAAATACCCAAAATTAAAAGCAGAACGCTCAGAACATGCCAGTCTGACTTTTTTTTTCTGTTTCTGCGTCGTTTTTCAGGTGAAGTCTCACGTGGAGCAGAAAGCAGGGAAGACCTATGATGTCTTCACCGCCAAGAGCTACAAGAGTCAGCTTGTAGCGGGGACCAACTTCTTTATAAAGGTAGAAACTTGTTATATGTATGTTGCACTGCCTTTATATGTGTTATCCAGACTGGATCTACTGTCTGTAGCTGCAGTTGTAAATAGCGCAGTTAAAGTGAAGAACTCACAAGAGAAGAATAAAAACATCCGTTTAACTTTAAAAGGATAGTTTGGTTGTTTTATAGTGGGGCTGCAAGGAGTAGTCAACAATAGTTAGCGTGTTATTAGCAGCTGACAGCGGTGACTCTGCCATGACTCCGTACTTTCCTTATGGTTCACCTGACATTCCCCCAGCTAGAGGCACCGATGCACAGCTACTACTAGTGAAACAGTGGCGAAAGGTGTGGCTCACCTCTTGGTTTGCCTGGTCTAACCCCAAAACAGGTTCAGATTGGGACTATGAGAGGTGCTTTTTGTTAGCATTTTTTTTTTTTTGTTTAGTTTTCTTTTTCGATTGTTATTACCAAGACTAAATCCCTTGAGCTTTTTCAGGTTTCGTGTTATATAATTCTAAACTTTACAAAGTAGTGCTTTATCTCAGAGTGGAAGAACAGTCATACATGGGTTTCACTTTTTAACAAACAAAAATCTGTGAGGCATCTCCCCTAGTCAATACTTTAGAGAACAGCCTCCTGATGGTTATATGGCTGCTAGTTTTTTTTTTTGTTTTGTTTTTTTTTGGGGGGGGTATATCTCGTCCAGATGTTTATGTCAAGAGACTGAAGTGTTTTTTCTTTTGCAAAATAGCTTAAACTCAGATTGGATGGTGTCTTAACATCAGTTTATCAAGTCTTGCAACAGAATCCTTATTTGCTTAAGGTCTGGGCTTTGATTGAGACCTTCCAACACCTGAATATGCTTTGATGTAATCTGTTTCATTGTAGCTCTGTCGAGGGTCGTTGTCCTGCTGGAAGACATACCTCCTTACTTTGTGTCTATACCATAATCCTCATAAATCCCAATGAAGGTTCTTGTGATAATGTGGAAAAAAGTTCAAGTAGTAGGACTCCTCTTGCAAGGAATTTTACATAAATAAGAGTTTCCCCAAGTGAGTGCAATATAAATTGTTTGTTTTAATCTTTTCTCAGGTCCATGTCGGAGGTGATGATCATCTTCACATCCGTGTTTGGGAGAAACTCCCATGTAACGGAGGGGACTTAGAGCTGAGCGGTATTCAGCTCTCCAAGAGCCACCATGACCCTATTGAGTACTTCTGAACAACAAGGATTCCAAGCAAAGCTCCAGTGCCTATCCACTGCACTCTCATTATAATCAGCTTATACCCCATCATTCATTTTTCTCACTGTTGTAACTGACTGTGCATTCAGTTTGGATCATGATTAAAATCTGTTACAGAAATTGTTTTTTTTACTATATGTTTGAATAAACAGGAGTGGAAATTGATTTTTGACTTGGTTGTTTGCTCTTGCTTTTTTTAGTTGCCTACGTAAGATCTCCAAACAAAATGAAAATGGCAGATAACTAGGTGAAAGTAGTTGAAGCCATTTCTTTCCTCCATCCCACAAGAGTAAATGCAAAAAAAGTTCCCGCTCTGCAACAAAGCAGTTTACTTTCAAGACAAAAGTCTTAAAAAATGTTTTTAAATTGAAGAAAAAACTGAACACTTTACACACAGCTTTCCTTTCTAAGCTTTTATAGTCCTGTTAAACACCTAGAAGATGTGGACTTTATATCTTCCTGTAGGGAGGGGCATGATAAGTCACACTGCAGTGACAAAAGCAAAAAAAAAGGTTGCATCTTCCTTATTGCCAGTCTGCAGAAAAGGTTGGAACTGCCGATGTAGTTTCAGGTACTTTATGGATTTGTCATTATTATAAATTCCCATTTAATCCCACTCCTTTGCTTCAGCCTTGGAAGGAGGAACATGTTATCCTGCTCTCTCCCATCCTAATTTAACAGTTTTACCAGTTAAGTTTTAAAGTTATTTAATAGATCCAGTTTTTATAGCTAGTCTTACATTGTCTACCCTCATAACTGGATTACTTCAGATTTAAGGACTGTGGATTTTTAATTTTACTTCACTTTTTGCCCTATTTTTTCTACCTCCAAGATAAGCATGAGCAAGATGCCTCCGGTCGACAAAGGGAACGTTAGTAGTATTATACAAAGACTTCAATCGATAGAACTGAGGGTTTTTCGACTGGAGGTAAATGTCGAGATCACCATAGGTTCTGGAAATGAAACAACTCTACTGATGCCTCAAAACAAACAGCCTCCAAGCACTTCAAGAAGCAGCTCATCCACCTGGAACTGTGTTGGAGCTAAGCCGAAAAATAAATCTCATCATTTGGATCTGACTAGACGTCTAATGAGACAGACCCCTCACTTAGATGAGACAGTGTGGCCAGCATTGAGCTGAAACATCCCCTTGTCAACACCAGCACCAAAGAAAAGACAACAAGGAGCTGAAGCTGACATGATTCCACTTTCCTTGACTCCGGTACCAAGGACTAATCAGCCAGCTCAAGCCATAACACATCCCGTCATGTCTCAAGCTGGAAACCCACTAAACCCTACTGGAATCCCACTGAATAACAGGTTTGCTGCTCTGCAGCAGGAGCCTATGATGGACACATCTCCTCCAAACGTCAACAAGAGGTATGAGACAAGACCAACACAACCACCTCCTAAAATGACCCAGCAACCAAAATTAGTGCCAAAAGTTCTTATTGTCGGGGATTCAGCCTTGAATGGTATTGATTGTCTTTGTAGCACAAACAGAATGAAGGTAATCTGCTTCCCAAATGACACTGTGTCAGATGTAACAGAAAAAATACTCCCATTAGCCACTGATCAGCCGAACATTGAGAATCTATCTAATCATTCACATTGGAGCTAATGATCTGGCCAAGCAAAAATCTGAAAAGTGACTTTTGTTATCTTCTGAGCACAGTTGGAAATCTGAAAATGAAGGTGTTTATCAGTGGACCAATACCGAAAGCTCTACGTGGAGATAAGAATTACAGCAGACTGTTTATGATTAATAGATGGCTTGTAAACAGTGACAATGTAACAATGACATCACTGCCCCAGCAAAGATTGTAGAAGGACAAGCACAAACCCAGCAGGCGCACAATGTTTCAAAACAAACCGATAAACAGCCATCTACTCCAACTGGAAATGGAGCTGAGAGGGAAGGGAAGGGAGGCTCCCCCACCCCCTCACAACATCAACACCTACTGGGAGCCAAGACTGCTTATCGAAGGACAGCACTGTAACACAGAATAGCTCAGAAAATTCGTCACCAGAACTGATGTTTCTCAACTTCAGTGAGAAAATGGACCGCCAGGTACTGCTAGGAACTTCTCTCTTAAGTTCCCAAAAAACATGCTTTTTGAGTTTCATACCACCGGATTCAGAACAAACATCGATTGTATTTCTTAAGTCTGAACGGGGATCCAGACATTAGTAAACCTGTCCCTCTCCAGAAAGCGTCTGGCCCCCTGGCGATAGGATACAGAAGCATCCCCGTCTGAATTACTAATAGAGAAATAGCAAGGAAATGCAGTGGTTTAAAATCAAATCTCAGATTAATCCGCTCTCTTAATCAACCTGAAGCTGTAGAATTATCCACCCCCAAGACACTTCAACTGGTTCTGGTAAATATAAGATCACTATCAGCAAAAGGACTTTTAATTAATGACTTCATTACTGAGAATAATATTGATGTTATGTTTCTCACAGAAACATGATTGGATGACAACAATGAAACACCTGTACTAATTGAATCAGCACCCCCTAATTACAATTTTTTAAGTAAGAATAGAAAGAATAAGAGGGGCGCAGGGGCTGCTGCAATTTTTCATGATTCACTAAACTGTAAAAAGGTTTCCCTGGCCAACTTTGACTCTTTTGAATATTTGGGAATTGAGGTAAAAGGCCACAAACGAACTCTGACACTAACTCTACCCAAAAGCCCAAAATATGTGGCAATTTTTTTCAATGACTTTAATGAGCTGTTATCTATGATATGCATTGATTATGATTGTTGAATAATTATGGGAGACTTTAACATCCATGCTGACAACCTAATAGGCAGAGAGGCAAAAAAGCTGAATGATGTACTTCAAAACTTTGATTTGACTCAACATGTTAAACAGCCAACACACAATCGAGGACACATTCTGGATTTGATTATCAACAAGGGAGTAAATATCTCCAAGGTCTCTGTAATTGATGTCACTCTGTCTGATCATTTTTCTGTTGTTTTTGAAAGTACAATCTCTGTTGACTCGCTTACTAAAACAGATATTATTACAAAACGTTCTCTTACAGACAACACAGATGAAACTTTTAATCAGATATAGTCCTATACCTCACTACAATGCTGTAAACCAGTTGATGAACTGGTATATAACTAGTGCTCTCAGATTTCAGACATCATTGATTTCACTGCACCTGTTAAAGTGAAGACTGTGGAAGAAATGTCCGTGGATAAATGCTCCAGTTGTAAGCAGCGAAAGAAGCCTTTGTCGAAGGGCTGAACGTAAATGGCGTAAAACTTGACTTCATGTTTACTGTGAAATCTACAAAGAAACACTGCAAAGTTATCACTTAACCCTAAAATGTGCAAGGGAAACATTTTTTGCGGAAACCATAAACAAAAACATCAACAACACTTGTGCCCTGTTTTCCACAGTTGACAGGTTGACAAACCCTCCTGTGATTTTACCACCTGGACTCCACTCTACCAGGGCCTGCAATGAATTTGCCAACCTTTTTACAGAAAAAATTTAAAAAATTAGAGCGTTAATCTGCACATCCACACCAAATCCAATATCGATGATATGCCCAATCATAACAAATGCAGACAAAATGGCCAAATTTCAACTACTCAACTATAAAATCTTAGAGGAAATTATAAATCAATTAAACTCCTCCTCCTGCTCTCTTGATATCCTATCTACAACCTTCCTTAAGAAAGTTCTGCCTGTCATTTCATCTGACCTGATTCAAATAGTAAACTCATCCCTCTCATCAGGTGTTCCCCCCCCAGGCTTTAAAAACAGCAGTTATCAAACTACAGATAAAAAACAAAAATCTGGATAATTCTGGAGTTCTGTAACTCCAGAATTACAGGCCAATCTCCAACATTCCATTCATCAGCAAAATTATTGAAAAAGCTCTTTTTCAACAGTTAAACAGCTTCTTAACAACGACCAACCGCTTTGATGTCTTTCAGTCTAGTTTCCATGCTCACCACAGCACCGAGACTGCCCTCGTCAAAGTGTTCAATGATATCCACACAAATACACACTGTGGAAGAACCACAGTGTTGGTTCCATTGGACCTCAGTGCAGCATTTGACACAGTTGACCATGAGATATTATTGAAGAGACTGGAGAGCTGGGTTGGACTCTCTGGTACAGTACTCAGTTGGTTCAAATCCTACCTAAAGAACAGGGATTTCTTTGTGACAATAGGCAACTTCTCATCGGAGCAGACAAAAGGCACATGTGGAGTACCCCAAGGTTCAATCCTGGGACCCCTCCTATTTAATATCTGCATGCTCCCACTGGCTCAGATTATAACAAGTAATAAGATCAGTTACTACAACTACACAGATGATACATAGCCCTATATCATGATGTCACCAGGTGACTCCGAACCCATCCGAGGACTAAACAGATGCTTAGAACAAATCAATGTGTGGATGTGGCAAAACTTTCTTCAGCTGAATAGAAACAAAACTGAAGTTATTATCTTTGGACCTAAAGAGGAACGATCTAGAGTCAGTGGCAGCTTCAGTTATTACAGCTAGACACTAGTGATCAGGCCCGAAATCTGGGTGGAGTGATGGACTCAGACCTGAACCTATAGAGACACATAAAGACAATTACAAAGTCGGCTTTCTATCACCTGAAGAACATTTCCAGGATCAAAGGACTATTGTCTCTACAAGATCTAGAGAAACTCATCCATGCATTTATCTTTAGTCACATTGATTATTGCAACAGTGTCTTCACAGGTCTGCCTAAAAAATCAATCAGACGGCTGCAGCTGATCCAGAACGTTGCTGCTTGCGTTCTCACTAAAACTAAGAAGGTAGAGCACATCACCCCAGGCATAAAGTCCTTACACTGGCTCCCTGTAGCTCAGAGAATAAACTTTAAAATACTTTTGTTAGTTTATAAATCACTGAATAGCTTAGCACCAAAATACATTCAAAATCTGTTGTCATTGTATCAAACTTCCAGACCACTCTAGTCTTCTGGTTCTGGTCTGCTCTGCATCCCCAGAACCAGAACCAAACATGGAGAAGCAGCTTTCAGTTTTTATGCACCACAAATCTGGAACAAACTTCCATAAAACTGCAACACAGCCGACAAACTGAGTTCCTTTAAATCAAGGCTAAAACCCCACCTGTTTAGAGCTGGCTTTGATTAGTAGTAAGTAGAACATATTTGCTTAATGATATGATTGTAACATAACAAAAATGTACCAAAGCACCGAACCGTGACTTTAAAATGCATCAAAATCATCAAATAATTTTGATGTATTGATATTTGCTTGATGATTTTGATGATTTGCTGTATACTTGATTTTTGTTTTTTATGATGTGAAGCACTTTGAACTCCCTCTCTGCTGAAATGTGCTACACAAATAAACTTGACTTGACTTGACTTGGAGTTGTTTTTGTTTTTTTTTTGCCAAGTGGTATTGCCATGAGTTACAAACAAGAGAAAACTTGCCAGGTTTGCAGGTGAATCAAGGTGAATCAACTCTGTTCTGCATCTTTTAATGACATTTTTCTACAAGAGTTGATCAGTTTCATGTCTTGACATTTGTATCCATTTGTATCCATTTAAGCACAGGGCTCACCACACCCCCAAAGAAAAATGAGACAATCACATGCTGCACATTTTCTTCCCCATTGTGTTGGTTTAAGAACATTTGTGCATAAACTTGTGTGTACATCAGTGCATCACACCTTCTATGTTAAAGGTTAACTACAAACCTGGAATCTGATAGCTGGGTAGGCATTTAACGTTTTATGGTGTGACAGTGAATTAGAAAATAAAAACAAATATGTATGATACAGTTTTATTACACAAATTGATCGCAATTTGTGACTGATCATTTTCTAAAAGTGTATTTTTAATGAGTAAATTCTTTGTGTAATAATGCTCTATTTTAAAGGAGATCCCAGGTGAGTGTTTCTTTTGAGGTTATTTGCAGAGCTTTGAGTTGAACACCTATTCCTCCACATTTTAAAGAGCCTGTTGAGGTGGTGTGTGCTTCTGATCACCAGCCTCCTTCCTCTGGGTTATTTTTCACGCAGTTTGAGTTTTGCTTGGATAACTTTTTTACCTCAATAAGCAAAATCATAGTTTGGAAACTGCATCTTGTATGTACTTTGTCTAATATTAAAATAAAGTTGATGATCTGAAAAATTCACTTTGACAAAAAAGCACAAAACAAAACAAATTCATAAACACACTTACATAAGGGCTGTGTTACACTTGCAGTTGTAAATGAGAAAAAATGCTTTTCCTGCAATCTGAGTCCAAAAGGGATGAGGTCAAATTTGTTTAAAATGCAGAGGTGGACAGCAGCAAGTTAGTTCTTAGTTTGCACAAAGTATAATAATCCTCAGTTCACAACAGATCTTCATGGAAACAAACAAAATGTGCAGGTTAGAAAAGAAAACCCATAAAGATGTATTATAAATCTCACCACAGAGCTGTTCCTTGCTATTTGGACATAACACTTCAGTATATACCTCGTTTTAAAGTCACGGTTCGGTGCTTTGGTACGTTTTTATGTTACAGTCATAGAAATAAACAAGTCTGGAGTTTTTTTTTCTTCAAACAAATAAAATTAAAACACTGTAACAATAATCTGATTTCATGTTCTAGAATTTGAAAAAGTACCCAGTGTAGAACTGCCCTGAAATTTGGTTACCAGGTACTGAAAGCACCACAGAAGGAGAGCTGTTGGAATAAACCCTGTTGTTGCAGGAACTCCTGGTCTGGCATCTCCCATTAAATAGACTCACATTGCATTAGGGGCTGGCTGAATCCAACAGGCAGCCGGATTTGTATAAATTTTCCAGGGAATCGGTGATGTTTAAATTTTGCTTGTCATCAATCGAGGTGAGTCCTTAAGTAACTAAGAGCTACCTACAGTTTTATCAGTGTTGAAACGTGCTGACACAAAACTTTGGTTTCACAGTCATCACTCAAGCAGAAAAGAGACTATAATGTTCCCCAACTGCAGACTTTAGACCAGTGGTGTCCAAAGTTAGTCCTCAGGGGCCGGTATCCTGCTTGTTTTGGTTCTTTCCCTGGTTCAACTCACCTGAATCAAGTGGTGGTTCATTCATTAGCACGTATCTGGCTTCTTTAGTGCCGCACATAGATGATGGTTGGAGGGTTATGCTTTTCCTTTTCTCACCATTCCTCATTTATTTCATCTGCAGCAGCACCCATACCGCTGTCTTACTGTAATGCACCATGTATGCAAAGCTAATCTTTAACAGGGAGCTAACGTCTGCCTGCTGGACCGCATATTTCCAAACTTTGGCACACAAAATTTTTTGGTATGAATACATGTATTGTTATACCTCTAATATTTATAAATATACACACACAGGTATAAAACTGTCAGGCAGGTTGTTCAGTTTTTTTACTGTTAAAAAGTGACTTTATTTTATTTTTAAAGTGCCACCATAGCTTGTCAAGTGCTCACATCCCTGCCATTTGCTGTGAAAAATAACTTTATACAGGCACTCTAAGGCCACCATGACCATTTCCTAAATGCAAAATAACAAAAACAAATCAGTGACATTAATTTGCTGAATGTCTGAGTTCTTCACCCAATAAGTGTATTGTTCATATATGGAAATCTGTTCTTTGTGTTGCACTTCTTCAGCAGACCCGATGCAATGGCTTTCACAGCTCTCAAGGTCTCAGTGCAGGTGGGCTTGATCAGTGATTCAGGCAGGAGGAAACCAAAATGACCTGTATCCCTTAGCTCAAATGCAAACGCGTAGGGAATCCCATTCCTGTAAGCCCAGTCAATAGAGCTGCCAGAACTAACATCTGCAAGTAAGTAGAAAAAAAATGGTTGCAATTATCAATAAAATAAGACATTTCTTCTATTTTTGGAATCAGCCTATGCTGCTTCTTTTGGAAAACTCTAAAATAATTGTGGAAAAAAAGAAAACTCACACAGTGTTGTGGAGGCAGGTCCGTATCTATACCTTACTCCATATGCAGAATATAGTGCTGTCACTGCATTCTGAGCTGCTGACTCCTGGAAAAACAACCTTTCATGAAGTCATGACAACTCTGGCCTTCATTTATGGCAACAACATACAGTTCCTTGCAAAACTATTCCCACTCTTAAGTTTTCAAATTTTGTCACATTAGAACTTGTATGCTTTTTTTATTGGATTTTTATGTGATAGGCTAAAGCAAATAAGCATATAATTGTGAAGTGAAAGAAAAATGAAAAACAGTTTTCCAGATTTTTGACAAAAAATGTGAACATTGGAATTGTGGCATGCATTTTAACTCAGTCCCCCTTTAATCTGTTACACTCAATTTAATTCCAGTGCAATCAACTGCCTTCAGAAGTCACATAATCACTATAGAGTCTACCTGTATGTAATAAATCCATTTGTTTTTTGAAGGCCTGAGAGATTTGTTAGAGAGCATTAGTGAGCAAACAGCGCCATGAAGACCAAAGAAAACAGCAGATAAGTCAGGGAGAAAGCTGTGGAGAGGTCTAAAGTAGGGTTATGTTATAAAATAATATTACAGGCTTGAACAACTTATAGAGCTCTGTGTAATCCATCATCTAAAGATAGAAGACGTATCGCATAATTGCCAACCTACCAAGACATGGCTGTGCACCTAAACTTCAATGTTGTGGTAATTGAGACCAGTGTTGATATTGGTCTTAAAAACTCTCTTGAGACCACATTTTCAAAACCTTGGTCTCGGTCTCAGACACGCTTCGACTCAGGAACATGCAAAACCATAGCTGCAACATCCTTTTTTAATTTTTCTTAGTGTGAAAATCCTGACTGGATTAAAATGCAACCAATAAAGTGGTTTAACATTGAAACATTCAGCACTGGCACATGTGCTCCTATGACCTGAGGATCTGAATAATGAAAAAAGAGAGAAACATTTTCCATTGCATATATACGTATGTTTTTCTATGTCTAAAACACACAGAAAGAAATAACACTGAGTAAGTTCCACCTCTACTTGTCTCTTCCCTTTGCTCTGCCTGAAGCTGATGTGAAACCAGTTAACCTTTAGCTGGATGTGTGCACTATTCAAAGTTGTCTGGTTTCTCTATTTAATTTGTTACCAGCTTGTCAGGTTTAATGAACAATGAAGTGAAGTTTAGAGTTTGCTTTACAAATTAGGGTTCACTTAAATATTGTGCACATTACTAAAAAAGATAGGCACACTAATTGCAACCAGTTACTCAGGAACAGTATTGGTTAGCTTGCTATTGAGCTGCCACAGGCAGATCTTCTTTACACATTTGCAGCAATAACTACATTATCATGATAACAGCAGCTGTTTGAAACTCGCATTGGTTTGGTTTTGGAATTAGTTCTGCCTCCCTCAAAGCCTTGTTCTTGACTTTGATATTATCTAGATGTAGTCAGGACTCGGTCTCATATTTAGTGGTCTTTACTAAACTGACAGACTGGGCGGGCAAGTAGCTCTTTAATTAGAGGAGCAGCTAAGCTGCCCATGGTAGCTCTGGAGGAGCTGCAAAGATCCACAGCTCCGGTGAAAGAATCTGTTGACAGGAAAAAATCTACAAATCAAGCTTTTGTGCAAAATCAGCAAGAGGAAAGCAATTGTTGAAAGAAATCCATATTAATTTGTTTGTGGTTATTCTTACACAATTCAGGGGACAGCAAACACGAGGAACAAGGTACTCTGGTCAAAACCAATCAATACCAACATTGAACTTTTTGGCCAAATGGCTAACTGTTATTTGTTGATTAAAACTAAGACTTCACATCACTCTCAACATATCAACCCCATGGTGAGACATTGTGGAGGCAGCTTCATGCAGTGGGGATGTTTTTCTGCTACATAAAATCCAAATCACATGAAGTGATGTTGGTGGTTGTGACGGCTGAGCACCTTGTAATATGGTGGGCTCCTTACCACACAGTTAAAGTTGGGAATTGCGGCATACTTGTAGGAGTACGGATAAAGGAGCATCTGGGCATAGGCATGGATGGATATGTATGCCTTCATGTGCTTCTTGTGCTTCCGCAGAAATTTGGCAACTGCTTTGACTTCGGGTTCAGATTCAGGGAAGGGGCCACAATAGGTGTCGTCACACGGATGAGACGAAGCACCCTCATCTGCAAATAGAAGAAAATGAAATATTTTGCTTTGGTTTATTTCATATGGATTCCACATATCCTAAAAGAAATCCAACAACAACCACAAAAAAAACAACCCACCCAACAGACACAAAATGTTCACATACACTATGTAAAACTGCAACAGCAACATGCCTGTTACCTTATTTATTTGCAGGCTGTGCATGCCGCCATGCACTTAGTGTTGGATTCAACTTATTTTCCTTAGAGTTGAAAAAGTAACTCACCGCACCATTTCACCTTCCAGTTTCTGTTGGCATCCACTCCCCTGCAGTGGAACTTGTGATTTTTGGAGCGCGTCTTCCTCCAGAACCGATCCTACAGAAAATAATTAAAACAATTTTAGAGTTTATCTGAATCTATAACCAGCAGAGCAGTGCAGACAGTTTTTAGTTGTTTTTTCATTCATTAAAAGTAGATGCTTATGGAGATTTTTTTCTGTGTATATGTAATTCTGTATCATTATCTCCTTGCTATAATTTTCCAACTCCTACATTTTTTAAAAGATGTTTTTAAAAAATCAGAGAAACGCTGTTTGTTTCTTATTGAAATATAAGTGATTCAGTTTTTTAGTTTACTTTATATAAAAAGTTGAAATGGTACTAGATCATTTTCTCTAGGGACATTTTTTTCATGGATACCCATTTACACAATGTATTTACACATGTACATGTATCAGTATATTTCTTTTGGGAGTATTTTGATGACTTTTCACGTATGAAACTGCAAAAGTAAGAGACGGTGAAAAGGGGAAAAGACCAGCACCCCAGAAATCACAAAAAAGTAACATCAGGGCACTTTACATAAAAATAACAAAAAGATACCTGTTCAATCAAAAAAAACAAAAAAAGAAAAGAAAAAGAAAAGAAAAAAAGAAAAAGCAGATTATTGAATTAAAAAAAAAAAATCCCTATAAGAAAAGCAGATTACACCTTTTCTTCTTTTAATGTAACTCCCCATCCTGAGAAAGCATGGGGTGACAGTTAAATGAAACAACTCCCTTTTAACAGGAAGGAAGCCTCCTGCAGAATCAGGCCCAGGATGAATTACAGGACAGGACACAAACACTAGCTTCAGTTCTCCTTTGAAAAATGAGGCAATCAATCGTAGAATATCCTATACCGTGTTCCAACTGAAGCGATATCCATCCACATTGAAGACGGGCATGATGAAGAATTCAAGATGATTGAGTAGTCGTGTCATCACAGAATCAAACTTGTATGAGCTGAGTGCCTGAAAGTATGCAACAAAATAAAAATTAACAATACAAATCTGTGAGTTAAATAACAAGCCAAGCTTTTCTCATTATGGTAACATTTTCTTGGCTTCCTTTTGGATTGTATAACCATATGTATCTATAAATCTGAAGACATTTCTCTCACTTATACCCTGATTAAAAATGAGGACTAAAGTAAGGTGATCAGAGCACTGGACTAACAGTCCTTACACTCCCTTGTCAGACAAATATAGACCTAGGTCAGAGGTCAGCAACACTTAATCCCCAGAGAGCCACATTGCCCTTGTTTCTTTAAAATAACATTTGTCTGGAGCCACAAAACCAACATGACCAATTCAAAACAGAGAGCCTATTGATTTGATAAATGACAACTTTTTGTTTGTTTTTATCAAACAAAAAGGTGTTTTCTGTTTTATATACATAAAACAGAAAACACCTTTTTTTCTGTGGACAAACCAAAGAGCCATGAGCTGCAGCCATCAGGTTTCTGGCCAAAGTTGATGTGCTGAAGCTTTAAAGAAAGACGCCACACTGACCTCCAGTGGTCTACCAATGTTACTACACAATTCTCCAACTAGTATATGTCATGATTTTACCTTTTACTGCTGTCAGAAGTCACAAGATTGTTGTTTTATGTTTCTAATGTTTGATTTTATTTTTTAATTTAATTACTTTCTTTTTAATTTCCTTTTGCAATTCACTCCCCTGTCACTCTTCAATAACCCCTTTCCTTTAGGTCACTGTTTAGTGTTTTTTATGTTATGTTCTGCTGATTTAGATTCTTATTCTGCTCCTTAGTTTATTTCAGTTAATTTAGCATTTTTTACATTTTGCTTCCCTGCACCAGAAGACAATATGCCCACCAAAAAAGAGCTTTAAGAAATTAACAATGGAAAGATGTAGGTGGTTCACATATGTAAATACCAGCTGGTTTGAATTATAGTTTTAAAGCAACAATCATACCTCCCCTTGCCCAGGTGTCTCTTCCATTTGCAACTCTTTTGAAGGGACTGAGACATTAGACATGGAGAGACAGCAAGGGAAATGAGTGTCTTTTTAACACCCCTTAAAATTTTTGATGTTTTTTCTCATTAAAACTACAAATTTCAATGTACTTCAATAAAACTTTATATGACAGACCAGCACAAAGTAGCGCACAATTATAAAGTGGAAGGAATTAGACCCATGGTTTATAATTTTTTTACTAATAAAAAAATTATTAAATTCATTCCAGTCCAACCAATAGCCTTCAGAGCTCATCTAATCAATAAATAGTGTGTAATTCAATCTCAGTATATATCCAACTGTTCTGTAAAGGTCTCAGAGGTTGGTTAGGGAACAACAGTGAACAAATATCATCGTAAAGACCAAGGAACAAAAGTGTAAAGCAGAGTTGGGATATAGAACAACATCCCAACTTTGATCATCTCACTGAGCAATGTTTAATCCATTATTTGAAAATGGAAAGAGCATGGTACATGGCTGCAAACCAAAACTGACAGGTCGGGGAAGGAGGTCAATGTTAAGTTTGGAGGAGCATGGACTTCACAAATCTGACCTTTATGGAAGAGTGGCAAAAAGAAAAACTAAGATTCTTCTCTATTTGCTACAAGTCATCTAGAAGACAAAGGTCTTCTGGTCAGATGAGACCAAAATTTGAACTTTTTGGTCTTACTGTTGTTATGCAGCAGGGACAGTGAATCTGGTCAGAGTTGATGGAAAGATGGATGGAGCTAAATGACCGACAATCCTGAAATAAAACCTGTTAGAAGCTGAAAAAGACTTGAGACTGAGGCAGAGGTTCACCTTACAGCAGGCCAACAATACTAAACATACAGGCAGAGCAACAGCTTCACTTGTTCCTGTGATGAAATGGACGAGTCAAAGTCTGGATCTAAATCTGATTTATGTCTGTAGCAAGACTTGAATACTGAATAAAGATACTTAAGATATTTTTAAAGATTTTCCTTCAACTTTGCAATTATGAACTGCTTGGTCTTGGTCTATCACATTAAATCCCACTAAAACACACTTTACGTTTTTGGCTGTATTGTGACAAAATGTAAAAAGCTCCACCGTCATGAGTACAAAACAAATATAGTGGGAAAAAACTTTTCTTGAGTGCTCCAGTTCACGGGGTTTGAACAACTCAATAATCTTTGCTGTCAGGTGTCACTGACAAACAGCAGCAAAGACCTTGACTATACAACAAAAGCAGATCTCTACAATGCATGACCACATCCAAAAATCACACTGAACATGACAGAGGGAAAGATTCCTATGTTTTTAATAATTTTTTATCATTTAATTTGCTCTTTGTCTTTTTTTCTGTTTTATTTTAATCATGTTTTAATGTTTATACTCCTTTGTGAAGCACTCTTTGATTTTTATTTGTGAATGGTACTTTCTATTTTTTATAATAGTCAATTAAAAATAATAAAAATTCATCATTTTACACTAAAAGGAAAAATTATTTAACAAATATTTTTGCAAAGGGGTAAGGAGAGACAAAATGTGAAATGAACTGTTTCCACCCCTCCTACTTCTTCGCCCAATAATTCAAGCCATGCCTAAAAGTTGTTTTGATATTAAGCTGAACTAACTCTTTAAAACAGTTTTCAGGACTCTAAATTTATATAAACTCTACACGGTATCCTTTTTTCTTCTGGCGTTTACTGTGTTTCTAATCCCATTCATCTGGCGTACAAATGGTATATAAAAAAAAGGGGAGAAATAAACATTCTTGCAGTGTCTGGTTCTGATCTGGCTTTTATTTTGGAGAGAATGACTGAGACTAAAAGCCAGTTTCCACTTCAGGGACCTTTTCAGGCAATCATAAGGATAATTAATTTCCCTCCGTTTCTCTGCTACTAGCATCTAGCAGAGTAAAAATACACAACATAGGCGGAGATTTACTCCCTAAAAGAAGTCCTGGTAGGGAGGTAGTACCTTCAATATCACTCTGAACATTTGGGGTAAAGCTTTGAGGAAGGAAGATCCTAAAAAAAATCTGTTTGTATTTGTTTCTGTTTACTTCAACTGTAACAGATAAAAGTAATAAATTCATGCCTTTATCTCTTCAAGGTTAGATTATTGTGATGGTCTTTTATCAGGTTTACCACCTCCTCTGTTAGATGTTGGTTTTTCATGACAGACCCACTGCATCAACACCTTTGCATGGAGTTGGGGGTAACTTTACACAAGTGAAAGAGAGAAATCGTTGTGGAAGAATTATATCTGAAATAAATCACAGCATTTTTCATGAGTTGTTAAAGGTGTTTTTTTTTTTTTTTTTTTTTTTTTTTTTTTTAAAAAACACTTGATGCAATTTTCTGCAAATGTTTGGATCAATACCACAGCTATAAAAGACACATTAACATTAGGATACCAATGCACGAAAAGTGAAGACCTAGGCCTTTGGTAAAGAACCTTTATATCACAGATTGCTTGATGATATTGGTAAAGAAGGAAGGTTTAAACATTGCTTCAGTGATAAAATCTGCAGATGACTAAATAGAAATACCTCTTTGACAAACCACTGGCAGAAAGCAGGTCCAATCCACTCCCTGGCATGAACACCGCAGTCAATCCACACAGATTTCTTTTGCAGACGGCTTCTCTTTCCTAGCTGACAGGACAAAAATCTTTGTCAGGACACAATGGTGTTTAATTGCACATTTTCTCTGTCATTTCTATTTGACTTTTGTTCTCTCCTACCTGAAGCACATAAAGTGGTCTTCCTTCATATGACTTCCCAACAGAGAACATAGTAACCAGCTCAGGGTGACTTCTGTTCATTTCAAACATCCAGTTCTGAATCTGCAGTGCAGGAAATAATGAGGGTAGCTTTAAATTGTGTTCTTCCTTAAATATGTCTCTGCAGGCACACCATGATGCATGACTTTGAAGATGTAATTTTCACAGAGAAGGTGTGGATAAGTATCTCAGGACTTAATTTTATCTTCTCTATCTGATGATTTTTTCCCCCAGTCAGATAATGGTTGAAGCTATGAAATGTGGTGGAGTATTTATGAGACAACAAAACAAGAGAGACAGAGTTGCATGATGAGGGGAGTAATTTGACGCAGCACAATACCTTAATAAAGATGTTTATGTCAATGGTGCTTTAGCACAGGACTGTGACTATGACAGGTGGGCTGACACTTACCTCCTCCAGCGAGTGGTAAACCTCATAATCATACTGAGACTCTGACCTCCGCTTGCGAGAGGATCGATATCCTGTCTGCTTTTCAATTTCTGTCTGTAGATTGTAGATGAACACCCTGTGGGAGGTGGAAACAGTGAGAGAAAGATGACGCACATGATATAAAACCCACTACAACATCCTTACTAGTACAGTTTTAACATGAATGCTAAAAAGTGTTGGTTAGAAGTTCACATACTCTCATCGGCCACATGAATGTCATTCATTTCTGGGCCACTGATGATTCATTTAAACTGTTATTTTTTTCAGAGTGAACCAAACAACTTCAACAAATTTTTAAAATAAAATTTCAAGTCCTTTAGCTGCACCATGACCACACTTTTTGTAATCATCAACAAGCTTCTGACATCTGGCTGTTCTTGACTAAATTGGTAGAATCCATTTAAACTGCTTGGTTTTCTGACATGGACTTGGCTTTTCAAGCAATTTTAAGAAAGGTTGAGATCAGAATTTTGGGAAGGCAATTCAGCAAGCCTTCCAAGAGGAGCTTCAATGTGTGTTTTGGATCAATTGCCTGTTAGAAATTATTCTACCATCTGACCAAAACTGTCACTCTCAGATGGAAGAAAATTGCTTTTCAGGAACAACACAGGAACCACAATGGTTTTAAGTCTGCAATGAGCTGGAAAGTGCTGGAACACCACCACAATCATAATGCCATAAACAGTGTTTATGGGGCTATGCTGCTCTTAAAAATCCTTTGATAAAGGCCACTTCAGAACATCAGTTACATAAAGAAATGTGTTTCTTATCACTAAACTGCACACAGTAACTGCATGTAATCATATTAATGGATTTATTGAGATCTATTTCAACAGTGGAAAATAAAATAAGTAACAATCCAGTCAGTTTTTGGATTTCAGCCATTATTAATTGCAATTTATCATTGTCATGATAAATCCAAATTCTTGCCATGATTAGAAATTTTTCATGACAATAATAAATGATATAATAAATGCCCATCCCTTGCCTGGGGATGAAGTTTTCCCTTCACATTGAATTTTGATAGTGGTTTTTTCCCTCCACCTTTTTAAATTGCTTGAACACACCTTTTTAATGATTTTCTGATTTTGGTTTGGCTTATCACTTGATATATCCATAAAAATCTTACTTTAAGATTACTTCTGTAAGTCTCGTTCTGCTGGATAATGTTTTTCTTTTTACTTTCCCTTCATCTTCAATAGAGTCCTGCTACTTTTACATGTGACTCTGCTTTAACACAGGACCGACTGAATTCTCAGGGGACCTGTCAGCCAAAGTGTGCAAAGTTCTTGCTGAAGCAACTACTTTGCACCAGGGTTTGACATTTGTTTAAAGTGACATTTTGAAGACTGTGTAATTGTTATAAAGCTCTAACTAATGCAAGAGAGTTACACTGATATAATACCTCCTTACAGTAACCTGTCTACTGGGATATAATGGTATTGGTATGACGTAGTGGATTAGGTAGGTCTTTGTGTTGGCTCTTTCATAACACTAATTATACATCATAAGTCAATGTGTCTGACAGCACAAATAAAAGTTGAACTATAATTATCGACATCTGTTAAATGACACCTCATGTTTAAAGTGTTTCTTCACCTCCCAACTCAAACAGACACAGATCATGCGACCTTTTGCCATCACATCCACGTGGGCATCTCTGAAGTACGAAACATTTCATTCCAAAAAACATCAATCACATCATCAAAGCCGACCAACTGCAGGAAAAACTTGGTGGAAAAGATTCCCAACACACAGACCTGATCTCTTGCTCAGAGCTGAAATTTCTCCCCAAGGACTAAGATGACAATGAAAGTCTTTTTTAGCTGTGGTTGCTTTCATAGAGCTTTGTCACTGCAGCGTTAATTTTCACGAGGGATGGCAAACAGAGATGAAGGAGTTGCTTTGTGGAGTGGCCAGGGAGAGGAGTTTGAGGCCATGTTAAAGATTTTGGGTGCAAGCCATGGAGATCTCTGCACATGGAAATCATATTTTATGTGTGCAGCAAAGCCGGGTAATTCCAATAACTTTAGAACAACAGATGTGTGTCTGACAGGCTGTGTACAACTTCAGTTTCAGTTTTCTCATTCTAAAACAGGACAGCATCAGGTTTTGGGAACTTTTACAAAGCTAAAAGCATGCATGTAGTATGCCTACCGATGTTCGATCCTTTCCAGCTTTAATCGAGCATGCAGATCTTGTGTGTCATTTCGCTTCACATGAACATCCACTGTGGCATTTTGATGGATTAGAGAAGCACTGTTGGGCTGCCAGAAGTCCACCTACAGCATGAAATTAGGCAATAAATCAGTAATTCATTGCATCATATCTGACTTTCATGCTAAAAGAATTAAAAAGTAAAATATTGAGTCAGGAAGATGTTTGTATAAATTCCTTCAAAAACATTCAGATTTAGACAACTTTATTAATCTCAATAGGGAATTTATTTGTAGCCTACCAGTCCATACAATTATCTCTAACATGCATCCATTAACCAAAATCATTAATTAATTGAACTAAAACACAATATGAGAACCACAAAAGATGAACACGCACAACAAACATCCATCCATCCATTGTCTATATCCACTTATACTTACACAGCAAACAGTTTATTTATGTAGCGCCAATTCACAATACGTCATCTCAAGGTATTTTACATATGAATTTTGTATTTTACAAAAAAAGTAAATTCAATCCAATCCTACATCCATTCCAATTGATCCTAGTTATAAAACAATGCAGTCAAGTTTCGTTTATTATTCAAATGAAAAGGTTAAAAGTTTTCTATCTAAGGAAACCCAGCAGATTGCATCAAGTCATTGACTTGCACCATTCACTCCTCCTGGACGACCATGTAGCAACAGTAAACAATCGCTTGCGTTGTGTTACTGAATTTACAACAATCCTTCAATCTGTATGGACTGACAGTGGAGAGGAAAAACTCCCCTTTAACAGGAAGAAATGTCCAGCAGAACCTGGCTTAGTGTGAACGGTTATCTGCCATGACGGACTGGGGGCTTTGACAATTCAGAGCATACACACAAAAAAAGAAACAGAAGCGCTGATTAGGAGTACTTTCTATGTTAAAGAAAAGTAAAAAGTTAATGGCAGTAGTAGTTTCTTTCGTGGGTACATCGAGGAGAGAAATACATCTAAACAGATATGGTTGAATCATATAAAATCCCAACACCTAGCAGTGCAGAATTGTGAAGAGGAAAGAAAAGGACAAGGGGTTTTCAAATGTTTTTAAAGATAAAAATTTGAAATGCATGGCATGCATTCATATTCAGCCACCCCAAGAGTCAACCCTCTGTAGAACTTGGGTTTGCTGTAACTACAGTGGCAAGTCTCTGGGAGTTGACTAAGTCTACCATCTTTGCACATATAGAGACTGAAATTTATTCTGTGAATAGCTTTTTAAAGGAATGGGCCAATGTATCAGAATCTGTTGAAATATCTATGGCTGGAAGATAAAAGAAAATGTATAATTGTGATACAATTGGTGAAAATTGCCATACCGGCAGCAATTCTGAATAACCCCTTATTTTTTTGGACATTTCCATTCTTTACCATAACACAATATTCCTACTTCTTCATCATGAGCTTTAACATCTTAGCCACTAAAGAAATATGCCTGCTGTGGACATAAAGGGATGATAGAATCCATCCATCTGCCCAAATATGTTACAGATATGCAGAGTTTTAATCATGCAGCTGAAATAAGATCTTCCGCTAAATACTACTCCAAACATTTCTGTTTATTTCAAAAATAATGAATATGTACTCTTCCTTTCACTTTATAATTATTCACAACTTTGTGATGGTCAGTGCAAAAAAAAAAACAAAAAACAAAAAAAAAAAACCCATCAAAAAACGAATATATACGTACAAGTATATTTTGTTATACAGTGACAAAATGTGGAAAAGGTTAAGGGGTGCAAATACCTTTTCAAGGCATTCTATGCATCCCTAAATTCTGTCTAATTTTTACAAAACTAAAACAAAACCCACCAAAGAACATGCTGTCTGTTAATGTATTTACAGGCCAAAAAATGTGGGAGTTTTCAGTTTTGATGCATTTATTGAGCAAGAAAATTTGGGATTTTTCAGCATATGAACACTTTGGCTGAAAGGCCTCCATTTGATCAAACTTTTAAGGCACTGCAGAAACAAAATCTAAATAATATTACAAAGAAAACATACAAGCATCCTGCTCAGCTTCCTTTCTTTTCTCATATATGACCTCACATTAGCAAGTACTAACATGTGTTTTCGCACTTTATCAGGCTGAGGCTGAGCTAACACAGTCGACCCAGCAAACAAAACCCACCTGTTAACCAAATAAACACAGATATTGAGTGATAACTCAGATAAAACAACACACAGAGGGAGGGAGAGTATCTGAAAAAGGAAAAAAAAAGTGACCAAGAGGATCTTCAACCACACAGGATGGCAGGGATCTATAAATGATAGATGAAAGTTAAATCAAGAATCAGCCGGGTCCTTTTCAGCGCACTGCAGAGTGCATGTGCAATCATCCTCAGCTGGCTCTCATGTGCCGCGCACATGCTTGTTAATGTGTCAACTGGTTTAAAAGTTTACAGAATGCATACCAGATTATTTTAACTGCTGGGACTGAAACCCATCAGGCAGAACGTTTGGTGCCCCAGAGTATAAACCCCATTTATACTGCACCGCTTTTTATGGCGTTTCCCAAATGAAATTCCAAATGTTTTAGGTCTGCTTATTTGTTAGCAAAACAAATTTGAAACACATACAGTATGCCAAATGGGCTGCTTCGACATCCTTGATTAAGTTAACAGTTTATGGCTCCATTTATGAGTCTTAAAAATGCATTATTTGTCTGTTTTTTAGATCTTTAATGTTCTGATTTTTTCTGTCCCTTTGTATGTGGCCAGCTATAAATAATTGAATTAGTATTGTTTTGTGTTATGTGGTAGCAGAGAGAACCAGGAGAGTAAAGTAACAGCTCAACAAAGAAAGATGGGTTTCTTAGGAGGGCGAAGACATGACACTGTCTCAGTGTTTGTAATGCAATTTAAAACAGGACGATCAAACTTGATCAAACTGAAAAAAAAGTATCAGTGTGTCAGTTTTTGTAAACAAAAACAAATATACTCATCTGTCTGAAAACCTTAGTTTCTGCTGTCAAATAGTAGATGAGTATGAATTGTCTAAAAAGAAAGCAGCATTCAACATATTTTGTCTAAAACAGGTCTAGATAAATCAAATTTGAATCTAAACGTTTCCCTCCTTTAAACACTGTTCACTTCTGCTGCTAAATATAAGTTTTCCTTTCATTTGTTTCTACAAGGACTTAAACTGGAAAAATCTAATTCTGTCTTCTGAACATCTGATTCTGTGAAATTGTTAAGTATGGTAGAGGATATGTGATGTTGTGGGCTTGTTTCTATTCCTAAGGTCCTGGGACTTGCAAGAGGATAATGACCTAAAAAAATATAGCCAAATCAGCACAGAAATAGTTTATCAGACAAAATTCAACCTTCTCTCATGGCCATCTGAGTCCACAGACCTAAATCCTCTAGAAAACCTGTGGTGAGAGGTGAAGAGAAGCGAGTAAGAGAGAGAAGCCAGCACACTGTCTCTCTGCATGCTCCATCCTTGTGAACATTTGATTTATTAACATAGAATGCTCCCCAATAAATGTTGTCAAATTAATGGCTGCACTTGTGGAGTATGTCCCAAACATCAATTTAAGACCGTTAACGGCACCATTCCAGCTTAATTTCAGAAAATTTTGATTAAAAAGTAAATTCTTTCTAACCTTAATTTATAGAAAGCAGAACTGGAAAATATTCATAGTTTTGCTTTTTGTTAAAAAACTACGTCTGTTGTCATGGGTGGAAATGGAAATGTTTTCATAACTCAAAGCTCTATTAGCAAAACATTCTCTCTCTCTCTCTCTCTCTCTCTCTCTCTCTATATATATATATATATATATATATATATATATATATATATATATATATATATATATGTGTGTGTGTGTGTGTGTGTGTGTGTGTGTGTGTGTGTGTGTGTGTTTATGTATTTTTTAAAATATTTTTTTCCTGGAAATTCTCTCAAAAGAAAAAAACTCAAGTACCGTCAAATTGTCGAGCTGAAGGCAGGAGCTCAACAACACAGTTGCAGGAAAATGTCAGCAGTTTTAATGTCAGCTAAAGTGGAAATTGACCAAAAATGGTTTTTATATTAATAGTAACATATTGCCAGACAGGCTGCATGGTGGATTCATGGTTGTTAGGTCCATTTCCTCTTAGCAAAAAAGGTCTGGGTCTATTCCAGCTCAGCTCTTCTGTCTGCAGTGTGAATGTTCTACCAGTGCGTGCCTAGGTTTTCTCTGGGTTCTTTGGTTTCCTCCCACAAAAACACACATGGTGAGCACCGTTAATTAGGCCAGTGAAAAATGTTTGCCATATTTTTTGCAAACAACATTTTTTTCCAGCTGAAAACTAATTGATAACCTTATAAAATCTCCTCCTATATGACTAGAACTATCAAGAGTATGTCCAATCAGATCTAATTCTAGTCATATGGAAAGTTGGAAAAATGACCAATGATGCTTAATCTTTTGAGCGGTAGGAATGATTTGAAATATTAAACAAAAACATATTACTCAGAAAAACAATTATAATCTATAATATCCACCAGTATTGTTTGTTGCATGTGCACTTTTTAATAACTCTCCTAAGTCTATTTTTTGAAATGATAAATGGTGATAAATTATCCTGAAGTTTGTTACACTGCTTTCACAATGTTTTATGTTTCTTTATGGGGTGAAGGTGGTCATGGTGTTAGGAGCTTATCCTGTAACTCGTGGGTTGCCAGTTCGAACAACCCCCCGCTCTGTTTTTTTCAGTTGTTGTGTCCTTGGCCAAGACACTTCACCTGCCTTGCCTGCTGGTGGTGGTCAGAGGGTCCGGCGGCGCTGGTGAATGGCAGCCTTGCTTCTGTCAGACTGCCCCAGGGCAGCTGTAGCTACAATGTAGCTCACCACAATCAGTGTGGGTGAGTGACTGAATGTAGTGTTAAGTGCTTTAGGGTCCTCTTGACTTGATAAAGTGCTGCACAAGTACAGGCCATTTGCCATTTATCTAATTTTGTGTATATGTAAAACACACGTTCTACTTAAGTTTATTTTGACTAAGTGTAAAGAAAAAAAGTTTCTTTAGAGATGAAAGAGGCCCTAAGAAAGTATTCCTCTACGTAACAACATTTAACATTTTAGTTCACTTAAACAAAAAGGAAACAAAAGGCTAAAATGTAATTTTAAGCGAAACTGCATTTTAGTAAAAACTCTCCGACTATAACTAAATTCAAATTTGCTGTCAAAATTATCACTGATGTTGAGTTATCCACCCTGCAGGGATAAAGTGGGTTTAGAAAATGAATGGATGTGTTATAAATGTACAAAAACCCGTCATACACATTATAGTAATATGTGGCAAAAATAATTTGATGCACAATTTAATAATTGTATGCTTACAATTCCAATTTATATGTTTGTATTTACTTTCGATAAAAACAGTTAATTATATCTTTTAGCTCTAGTTTTGTGTAAATAATACTAAATCTTCCTCAAATGTCTATTTTACGTATCCCCATTCTCAGACAAATTCTTCTATAAAACTCTTGTCCAAATAAAAGAATCATATTTT
Source organism: Anableps anableps (assembly GCA_014839685.1). Lineage (NCBI taxonomy): Eukaryota > Metazoa > Chordata > Actinopteri > Cyprinodontiformes > Anablepidae > Anableps > Anableps anableps. The sequence continues at coordinate 15,840,860 of CM026082.1, forward strand.
TACACACAGTATCATGTTTATATCTGAAACAGTTTAGAGGAAGGCCACTCAGCATAAACACTCAACCAAAGGATTTTTCATATTAAGGTTGGGCCACTTCAAATTCTTTCTTTATTAAATAGAAAGCTAATCAAACAGGAAATGTGATTATGGCTCAAACATGCCTTGCTCCATTGCTGATTGTTGCATCTTGATTCGCCTGGATTCTGTAGCGCAGAGACTCTGACCTGATGTGCAGCATGATGCTAAGTTAAGAGTCTGGCACGCTGAAGGCATGGCAGTGTGACTAAGCTACAGAGAGCACACATACACAGCTGTCCAAACAGTAGCTGCTGCTGTTGTTGTTCCTGCTCCAGCCTTGGCCAGCTCTGTGCTTGCAGCGCTTACAAATATAATCGCTCAGTTCTGACCTGTGGCTTCCCCCAGTACCCTTCAGCGCATTTTAGAAGACTTTACTGAGTCCTTTTTGTCCTTGTTTTGTCCTGTAGTTCTTTCTGTTTGGAACTATGCAGGTCTTGCACTCCGTCATCACTCACGGGGGACATAAAAATGTTTAAACAGCCATACTGAAATGTTAGAAGTTGTTTTTGTGATGTAAACATTGAGACCAAGTTCAATCATTTTCAAACATTTCCACCTTTAATGTGACTGAAAACCTGAACATCTAAACTGAAAAACTAAACAAACAGTGTAGTAAGGTAATGTGGTTGCATATGTGTGTAGTGCACACCCTTAAACTAGTACTTTGTTGCATTTTCTTACTGCTCTCAGTCTATCAAGAAAAGCGCTCCAGTTCTGTCAGATTGTGACGGTATCTCACAGCTCTTTTCTGATCACCTCACAAGTCTGATCTCGAATCAGATTCAGGTTTGGGTTCTGACTGGGTCATTTCAACACTTTAAGCTTCATCTAGTGAAGACACGCTTTTGCTGAATTGGACGTATGGTTTTGTTAGGGTAAACGATGAACCTCATCTTCAGATTGAGCTTGAAGGTTTTGACGCTGACTGGCTTTTGGAACTGCTCATAACTCCCTCCGCTTTGACTAGAGCCCCAGTACCAGCTAATGCTGTTGCTGTAGGGCGATGTAGTCAGTTTCCTTCTCCTCTTTCCATCCATTTTGGAGGGACATCCAGTTTTCAAGTAGGTCACTCTTGCATCATATTTTTTCTACCTAATGATGACTGTGTTCATTGCATTCTATGGTATATCTGATGCCTTGGAAATTCTTTGGGACCGAGCTGTATATATGGGCAAGTTTAGATCAGTAGCTATTTTGTACTACTGTTTCATGTCATACTTATGTACACAACTAGGAAACAAAAGTCATAAAACACAAAATGAATATCGTCCTGCATTTTTATAAACAGAAAACATAAAAAAACCAAAAATCTGCTAAAATTACTTAAATTTCATGTGAATTGTATAGGGTTATTATCTTTTAAGACAGCTATTGTTTAGTTTTGTCCTGTGTATTTTTGTTTTGTTTGTTGAAGCACTTTGTGATTTTTATCTTGAAAGGTGCGACATAAATAAAGTTTTACTGACTTACTTACTTCTTCATGTCACCAGTAATTTTACTTACTTCTTCATGTCACCAGTAATTTTAAAAAAGGTAATAATTTTGTCCTTATTCAGGACATTTTCCTCCAACAAATAATGAAGTTGAAGATTGGAATTTTCAAAGATTTTTGGCATGAAATTATGCAACGACTAAACAGACAAATTTTATTTCAAAGGATTTTGTAGCACATTTTTACCATAAGTGCCATTAAATGAGAAGCGTGCAGTGTGTGTTCGCTTCTCAGAATTTGTTTTCACTTCTTTTATAAATTGCAATTCTTTTTAACAATAAAAAGAAAAAAGAAAGGAAAGACAATGGCAAAAAAGGAAAAATTTCATGTGTGAGATTAAACAAATCATTCTGCTAAACCATGACATTTGGAAGATGTATCAAAGATTATTTATTCCTTTATTCATTTATTACTGCATTTATTTAGTTAGTTACTTGCTTACTAATTTGTTTATTTTTAGGTTTTTTTTCAAACTAACTTTTGAGTTATTCTAATTTTTTTGGTTTTTATTCATTAACTATTAGACATAAAGGCATGGCTGAGTGACGTTTCTGCTGGCACGAAAATATCTCATTTTTTTGTCACCAACAACAAAAAACATATCAACATTTGTGTGTCATCATTTAAATAATCAATCAAATCCATAGTTTATGTCTTGAATAAGTATCTCTCTGTCCTTCTTCGTACCAACCTTCTATGCTAAAGTATGTGCAAACTGGAACATTGTGGAAAGAGGGTCTTGGTTGCTCCTGACTCTGATGGATAATTACTTCCAAATGAGTTTGGGAGAAGAGGGGAGGCCTTTGTCTCCTCTGTGGGTTCCTTCCTAATTTCAGTGTCTTTGAAACACATGTTCACAAAGTTTAAACATCTAAGCAATCATCCACCTAAAAAAATGTGAAAACCTCCACCCCCCCCTTGTATCTGTCGAAGCTTCTTATTGAAATGATTACCGACTGTCTCTCTCCACCTCTGGAAGAGATTTTTCCCAGATTGCAACATCCTGCTGTGAGTTTATCAATATAACATGATACCTGGGAATACAGGGAAAGAAAAGCATGCACATTTAAGGTTTTAGGGAAATATATGAAACAATGCCAACCTTAATCTGTCCCAGGATTTTCTTGAGGGCTCGTACATCTACGTCATTAGTCGGGGTAATCCTGAAGACTTGGTCGCTGTGGAAACAACACAAGCCCTTTAAGGTTCAGGTTACAGTTACAGTTACAATCACAACACCCCAAAAGGTGTTTTTACAGCATTTCCACCCACTTCGACACATTTACAGAGTACATGTTGTAAAAACACCTGGACTACAGAGTCAAGTCATGAATCTATGTTTTGTGCCAGCTGAAGGTGATGCTTATAATAGCAGATGTCAGATGGCAAAATGGGGGTTTTCCTCTTTCAGTGTCCTACAGAACAGGGCAAAACGAAATAACCTGTTTCAGACATCATTATAGGATTATGTTACCAGTCTGTAGAGGTGGTACCTGCAGCCAGCAGATACAGTAGCAGCAGCTGCTTTCACGGACATTCCTGTTTAAAATGTAATTGTGTTATTATATCTCAGATATCTACAACAAAAACTTCAAATTTTATTTAAATAGGACAAAATAATAATGAGTCACTAAATGCAACTAAATCATTTTTTATTTTGACTTTACAAACTTTTTTTGAAACAGTAGATTTTTTCTTAATGAAGAGACTCTTTCCCCTGAGTCATGATTTTCCAGGCTTTCTATGATATTTCTATTTCAAAACTGTTCACACTTAATTTTGTTAATTTTTCTTACATTGTGCACATTTGAGTACAACACAATCTGGTTGGATTTTAGCATCTCTTGCTTTTCTACAACTCATGAAACAACACAATACTAAAGCTGACGTCTGATTTGACAGTGCGGTAAAGGGCTGTTTCACATTTTTTGGGGGCATTTGGACAAACATAGATTACTTAAAAGTTATTAAAAATATAATCTGGAATTGATGATTCTGTATTTACATTCATTAAATCACACATTACATTCAGTGACAACTTTACAAAAGTTTTTTTTTTTTTTTTTTTTAAAAAAGGAATTTAAAGGTTAAACTGAACCAAATCCAATATTAGGAATCTCAAGTCTAGCTTAAAGCCCCTAAAAAAATAATTTAGAGATCAAAGAAGCAAAATAATGTATTTTATGAGTCAATAATTAAAAAATAATTAAAAATTGATAAATTGGTTAAACAAAAATGTACATTTTGATGTGCTTCACCAAAAAGCTCATAAACTTCACCCCAGGCCTTTATTTTTCCAGAAATTCAGATTTGTTTTTCTTTTCAATGTTGGATTAGGATATAAAGTCTGGAAACTCAAATTCTTATCTATACTAAATTTTAATTTTCTCAAACTTATCAGATTTGAAAAGTAAGCAAATCAAACCCCATACATTTCAAGACTGTACTGTATGACGTTAAAACACCTCAGCCTCCACACACCCATGTCTTACAAACCCTCAAAGACATGAAACACAGAATGAGCCCAAAAACTAACCTCAAAATTACATACACATATACATATATATGCATACATTTACACAAACACATATTCATACATACATATATACTATGCATCTTTACAGTTACATTAAAACACATCAAGTTTAAGCTGAGGTGTCACTTTGTGCTGTTAACATAAGGACAGAAACAGACTCATCTTTTTCTAAATCATAAAAGATACCTGACTAAAGTCAGTCAGATTTTTTTTCTCAAATTCAACAAAGCAGAAGACCTCTCTAATCCAGTTCATGTAAATCAGTGGCACTGGAGATTTCCAACTTTACAGTATTAACCTCCTGGCAAGTAAGGCTGTGAATGTTGTCACCCTTGGCCAAACCCCAAACAGAGCTCTCAGTATTATTAAGACTTTTGGACACATCTTTACCAGGGGTGGTGGAGGGCCTTCAAGCTGGGGAAAAAAAACAATAACTATGTTTCACCATCAGGTGCTTTTGCTACCTTTAAGAACATTAAGTTTTTTCATACAACACACGACACTTTTAAGCTTAACAAAAGAAGGTTTACAGTAGAATTACAGTAACTCAATGAATGAATTATAATTCCCAGTTCTTTTACAAACGTGCATTTTTCCACCAAGTTGTGTAAGTGTTCACTGTCTTGTGAAACATCTTCTCCTCACATGTTGAGCTTCTTTCAAACAGCTTTTTTTTTTTTTTTTTTTTTTTTTTTACAGACCGTCACACAGGAAGCTGGGCCCCATTAAACAAAGATGGGAACAGACCATTCATGATGTCTGAGGGACAAAAGGGCCCAGGTGTCCCACAGAAGTGGGCTCCTCCTTTCACTGGCAGAAGGAATAACCTATTTGTAAAACAGCAGAACTGACTGAAGACATGCAGAGAAACTTTTTTGGAGGAGAAAAACAACTATGCAACTATAAATCGTTATTTATTTTAAAATGTTATGGTTGTGGTTTGTGGTGATTAATAATTTTTTTTCATTTTCTTGCATTAAAAACAGGCTGATGCTATCCTTCACCAGGCACAGGCAAGCTGCTCTGTTAAGATCAAAGCTGAGCTTTGTGACCACCATCTGTTTGAAGGGTCCAGTCAAAATTAAAACCTAGATCCAAAACAGACTTGGAAATTAATGCTCATTTGCTCTTTGTTCAATCTGACTGAGCTTGAGCTAGTTTGAAAAGAAGAACAAACTAAAATTTCAGTCTCTAGATGTGCAAAGCTAGTAGAGACATACTCCAAAAGAATTGCGGCTGTAATTGCTGCAAAAGGTTGTAGTACAAAGTGTTGTCTCTGGGGGCAAAATACAAATGCATGCCACACTTTACGAGGGAGGTTTGCAAAATAAAAAAGCCTCCTATCTCCAGCGGTCATCAAGCTATTGGCAGCAGTAGCCTGAACAAGCTGCCGTTCCAGTCCAAAGAACCAACACAAGCACAGGGAGAACATGCACGAAATAGAAAAATTCTCTCTAGAAAAAGTTTATGTAGTAGGAGCGAGGATGGTAGGATGGTAATGGTTATTGACACCTGGTCTATAACACTGAAAACAAAACATTAAAATACACTGGATTTTACAGTTTTAGTATTATGTTTTAGTATTAAGTGTAAAAAAGTACTTTTGCAAGACACTGAAATATTTTGCTACATCGGGGTTAGATCGCCATGTTGTTTGCATTCAGAGCTGTATCACACTTTCTTCCACATTCTGTGTGATATGGCTGTGTTTGCTACTGCATCGGCCTGCCTGGTAAAGTTATTTTCCTTTACAACCATCAGCTGAAGGGATTTCTCAGATAAAGCTGCCTTTAAGTTGTCAGTCTGTTAATTCTCTCAGCAGAATGCTCTTGGACATCAAAGCAACTTGTCTTTCACACAGTCTGGCCTGTACACTAAAGAGGTGTATCTCAGTGTAGCTCTTATGCTTCACAATAAACTTTAAACTGTCTCTGCTTTCTGAACTCAATGTCTGCAATTTTCACAATGCTTTCTAATAACTAAGTTTATGACGTCATTTGAAAACAGAGCATCCTGTTTCGCACGCTTTCACATAGACATGAATGTAAAGCCAAAATATGTGGCGTCTGAGAGAGAAAATGAGGGAGTTTTTGAGCTGTGAAGCTCTCCCTGTGCCCCTGTTAAAACACATCAAAGGCTCTACTGGAACAGACCATAAATATCTTCTGCCCCATTTTCTGTATGTTTTCTCAGATTACTCCGGCCCCTGCAGCTGAAGATCTCCTGTCTTCATAATTTCACATCCCAGGACAACTTTGTTTTAGTATATGTGGGATGGTTTATCTGTCATTTAGATCATAGCCTTTGACTGTTGGTTTTTTTTTGCAATTACAAGAACAAATGCTCTCAAATAGAACTCAGTCTTTCTGCCTGTAATTTTGGTGAGGCCACAAGCACACGATGTTTCCCCATCCTCAGCGATCTGAAGGCCTTTGTGAAGCAACATATGGCGGATACAATCTTATCCTACTGCAATCAGCAGAGCCGGCCTGAGGCATCGTCAACTAAGTTGATGATTAGGGCCCCCAGGCCAGCAGGAGGCCCCCATGAGGAACTGGATTTTCACACAGTACGTCTCATAACCTGGTTTGTTGCTGTGTCTTTGGAGTCTATGAGCTATTTGGAATTTTATTTTCTAAATAGCATATAATAAAAAATTAAAAAAATTAATATGATAACTTTGTTTAAATGAATTCATATGAGATTTTTATTTATCTAATATTTCACATTTAGATTAGTAATCAGTTTTTAAGCACTAATACGGTGTTTAAAATTTCTGTGCTGGTGGGTCACATTTTGTGCATTCAGTAACTGTTTCCAAATAAATCTCAATAAGTAATCAGTAATTTGCAACATATATGCTTGGAAGATGAACCAGATACACTTTGCTCCTTCATCTAGGGCTGAAACATTTAATTGAATTAATCGTGATGAATAAATTATTGAAATAATGGTCAACTAATTTAGTAATCATTAACTAGAGTGTACACAAAAAAGATCATTTGTTGAAAGAACAACACACTCAGCCCTATTTAAGGGCTGAGCTTTTCACATGCTTTTTAGCTACTGATGCATCCTTTGTTACAAATAAGCAAGCGTACACAAGGAATGCTATGTTATTGCATTTTAGGTATGATTTTTTTTTTCTTATTTCAAAAAGAAATTTAATTATTTGTTTATTTACATTTTTTTAAATATGTTTTTAATATTGTATAAATAACCTTAAGTGGTTAATTGAAAATTCTGCAGAACGTACCAATTTTTTATCCCATTAATCGTCAGAATAATTGATAGAATAATAGATTACTAAAATAATTGTTAGCTGCAGCCCTACCTTCATCCCAGCCTCACTGAGTCTGTACTAAAACTTGATACACCAGAAAGGGCTGCAAGAGCAAATCAGTAAGTTAATCGCCAGAATCGACAGCGATTACTGTCAGTCATTTTAAAGAATTTAATTTTGGCTCACAAGTTATATGTGAAATGCACATACAAATTTACTGTCTTGGCTGGTGGGAGATGGCCTAACTGTGTCTTGTAAAAATATTGAAGTTTTTCCCATTTTATGACATCAGAAACATAAACCTCAGTGTATTTTATTGGGATTTTATGACAGACCAATACAAAGCACTGCATAATTGTAAGTGAAAAGAATAGCCTATATGGATATGAAATGTTTTGGGGGTTTTTTTTTGTTTTTTTTTTTTTACAAATAAAAACCAGAAAGCGTGGTGTGCATTTGTAATCAGCCCTTGTTATGCCAGAAATATGTAATAGCCATTTTTTCTACAACTACAGCTGCAAGTTTCTACCAGCTTTGCACATCAAGATGCTACATTTCTTGCCATTCTTCTTCGTATAACAACTTAAGCTCAGTCAGACTATAAAGAGCATCTCTGAACATAAATTAGCCACAAATGATCAATTATTTTTCATTCTAATACAGGAATTATTTTTCATCTAAATCATTCCAGTTGTAGTTCTGGCTGTATGACATGGGTTGCTGTCCTTTGCGATCTCTAACAGGTTTTCTTCTGGGATTCCCCTGTATTCAGCTCCATCCATCTTCCTATCAGCTGTGACCAGCTTCTAGGTTCCTGCTGAAGATCATCCCTGGGGATGGTGTTCAGATTGATGTTTAGTGTTGCTTTTCCACTACACGAAGAGTTTTGCATGTACGCCAAAGTTCAAGTAGTGGCCTCATCTTACCAGAGCACCTTTCTCTACATGTTTGCTGTGTTCCCTCTACGTGAAGAGTCCCCAGTCTTCCATACAGGCCTGTTCTGTGGAATGGCTGACTAATAGTTTATCAAAAGATAGTCCAACCTCAGCTGTGGATTACTTCGGTTCCTCCAGAGTTACCGTGGTCCTCTTGGCTGCTCTTCTGATAAATGTTCTACGTAACCGGCTATGTTTTAGTGAGTTTACAGTTGTACCATACTCTTTTCATGTTGGAATGATGGACTGAACAGTACTCAGTAATGTTCAAGGCTTGGGGTATTGTTTTATAACCCTAAACCCATTGTAAACATCTTCACAACTTTCCCCCTGACCTGTCTGCTGAGTTTTTTTTGTGGTAATAAGGCTCTAATTGATTTCTAAATTTCAATTATGGATATCAAAGGAGAAAAGGATGAATATATATGTATTGCCCATTTGGAAAAGAAAAGGTCTGAAAACCCTGTGGGCTCCCAAATTAAAATTTACTCTTGGGCCAATTCAACCTTGGGTTGGCCCTGACCGTCAGACAATAAAAAACAAACCAGAGGGGAATCTATGTTAACTCTGTGGAAGGTGAATAACAAAGAATTTCTTTGTTCATTTTCCAGTCAGCTTAAAGACCTGCTTGAATTAGGTTATTTTGCGCTTGCTTTTTACTTCTTTTTGAATGAGAGGCGCATTACTAAAAATAATGAGTGGTGTGTGAGGTGCTCTTCACTCACCCTGCGTAGCGGTTGTTGTACTGATACGCGCCGACGGGATATGGCACATTACAGCAGATTATCACACAGGCCAGTAAAACGGAGGCGCCAAATGCACTCCTATGGTCCAGATCCATCCCGGCGAGGTGGGTGGTGGGGGGGGGGGAGGGAGCAGGTCAGAGATCGGGGAGAGTTTGCGGGATGCAGGTCAGCCACAAAGAGACGCTTCCAGGACTCCAAAGTTCAGCGCGCTCCGTCAGCAGTCTGGCGGCAGAAGTGTCGGGTTGCACTCTCGGCTAGTTCTGCGCACAGAGTCGCTCAGATGGTTAGGTGGAAACACCTACCACCTCCGCTGAAGCTGTGGAGGGGATCTGCAGCAGGGGTAGCGGTTCTTTTTGAAACAAGGAGAGCCCGAGTCACGTGGTCCACAGGGGCAGCGCAGATTTTCATCCTGTTGATTCATAAGTCTGGAAAAGCAAATATAATCACATTGTATTGCTTTCTTGTGCACATATTTCGTGGGATGTAGCTTTTATTTCTGGCATCGGCCTGTCTTTAGGTCCCAAATCTGGTTCTGAGTTCTGCTAGACTCATTACCAAACCCAAATAAAGAAACAGCATCAGTCCTGTGTTAGTGTCTCTAGTTGGAATCCTATGAAACAGAGAAATAATTTTAAAATCCCTTTGTGTGCATGTAAAATATTTCATATATGATTTGTATATATATTTGTGAAAAGCCTGTAAATTAATGTTTTTTTGTAACGTACTTTACTTTTTTTTTTTCCAGAAAAACTTTATGTAAACTTTAATTGATTTTTTAAAAAAAATCTTGTGTTAATAATTAGTTATAACTGAAGGTGTTTTTTTGTTTGTTTGTTTGTTTTTTTCTTTTTCAGATTTACTTTTCTTTTTTAAATTGATCAGATTATATCCAAACCTGCAGTTAGTAAATTATAACTTCCTAACATCCTGGGGTATAAATATAAAATGACACTAAGGCCATTTCTCTAAGTTACTCTTCAAAATGGGAAAGGCGTGAGTACATGTCATTCAATTAAGGTATCTGTAGACCCCTGCGTGTTCGTGGTACAGTATGGATTTTCCTGTAGAACGTTGCTCCTAATTATTTGTGGAAAATTTGTTTGGAAAGCTGAAATACTTCAGCGCAATGCTACTTCACAGGCTCTTGGCTTCTCTTTGCAAAGCAACCAATCCAGGAGCGGCTTTTCTTTTGCTTGGCACTGATTGGCTGTACCCCAAAACAAGACTATAGACGTTAACTTGTTAGTGGTAAGACAGTTTCCGTTGTGCGTGTTAATGAATCTTCAGGTATATTTGCTGTTTGAGCTATTACGATAGGCCAGCATAAGCGTTTTAGAGGGGGTCTCAAGTATTCACATATTTTAGCTGTTCGTGGGTAACTGTGGTTCCACACCACGCGAATTCCAGGAGGCCACTGTATTGATTTTAAAAAGTCAGAAAATACCTGCAAGAAAATGGCTTCAGGTTTAAACCCTAATTTACCCAAAGTTTCAAACGAGTGGAAGTGCAAAAACAAAATAAGGACTTTGACTGTTTAGATGAGACTAACATTGAACTTTTGAGCAACAAAGAGCTCCATGTGGGTTTGATGTAAAAAAAAAAAATAGGAAATAGGTGGAAAAGCAAAGATCCTTCTCTCTGTATGTATCAACTCCCTGTATCATTATATTTGCAGAATTAATGCTGCCACAGTAACCATTTTGGAAAAAAGGACTCAACATTAAAGGGTTTTTCCAGTTTCAAATTATGCTGCTGCAATAACAGATACATTTATTTTAAGGGTACATATGCGTCTTTTAGGGATACCATGTGGAAGGTACTTCATTTTCTCCTCAGAGGCTTTTGATTGCATTTTAACACACTCAAGTATTTGTTTTTTATTTTAATATTATGTCAACTTTTGTTTTTGTGCTTCTCTTACATAAATAACCATAATACAAACTGCAGTTTGAAGGCATAAAAATTTGTGTTCTGAAATTAAACAATGGATCCGAAACCCAGCCATTTGTCCGTGTTTATTTAGATGTGAAATGTCCATTGAGCTTCTGAAACTTTGAAGTTTCCCAGCCAGTCAGCAGTACTTTCATTGCCCTGCCACAGATCCACCATAAATTCCTCTGTGGAGCTGTAGGTGTCACTCCCTTTTATTCTAGGCTATCCATGCCTCTGTTTGATCCTGTACTTATCATCTAAAGCTGTGATTAAATGTCTAAGTAAACCGCAGGCCATGCCTTTTGTGAAAGCACATTTTTCACATGCTTCTGTCCAGTGTCAACAGTGTCCCACCTGTTTTACAGCATTTGGTGTACAAAAGGGGCCCTAAATGCACCACTAGCTCCCAATGACATCATGTCCCATAAACTTGCTAATAAGAGACATGCAGTGTAAGAACTCCTTAAAATCACAGAAATCATGTAGTGATATTTGCCAATTGTCTGTGCTCAGTTTCAACATTAGAACACATTTAAATATATGATAGCTTTCAAAGAAAAATTGTTTAAGATGTGTGTCATCTTGTTAGTTACATTAAATTAGTCAAAACATTTCTTACACTGCATGATTTAAAAACAGCCCTAATCTGGGTTATTTAGTTAATCCAGTCCTGGGACAAAAATGGGCCGATCCAAACAAAACAGTTGTGAGTTACAGGTTTGGCCCAACCAAAAATGGGTAAAGGGACTAATATACATCTTGCAAAGAATAAACCAAAGCTGTCATGATCTGTTGGACTTTGGTTTCATTTTAGTTCTTTAATTTAGATTTTTTTTTTTTTCTGGTGTTCCTGTACTTTATTTCTGCACACCTCAATTTAACCTTAAGGCCATTCCTTTTTATTCTCTGAGTTAATAAAAGTGAACCTTATTACCATTACTACAAATTTTGTATGTTCATACTGCTGACACAGTAATGTTAATACATATACACTTTGACTGATAATCACTCCGTTGCAGTTCGCCTTTGATGCTATACAGTCTCATTTCTGTGACTGGAACATTATTTTAAGTTCAGGAAAAAAAAAAAAAAAAAGTTAAGTAATAACCTTTAAAAGATTACCTTAATAGATAATCTTCATAAATTATATTCGTCAGTACTCACAGACTAAGTGACTCTCAGTAAAAAAAAAAAGACAAAAAAGAGGCTAATTGATGCTCCATTTATGTCTGAGCAGGGTTACGGGGCTTTATTAAATGTATGTTTCTTCTCATATAATCAAACTGTTCTGGGTCCTGTTTACCATAGAACTTTGAGCTTCATTACACATTTTAAAAGACTCTTATACAATTGTCTGATCTATGATTCTGTTGGACGGTCTGGTTTGTGTGGTCACAGACTGAGGCACTGGTACATTTTAACCCACAAGACCATTCTGATCCACCTGCCTTCATATTTTCAGAATCTGCAGCAGAAAAATATTTCATGATGGTACACCTATTGCCTGCAACTGCTTGAAGAAAGACTTGAAAATAAAATACATGGTCTCTCCAAATATTATTAAAGAACCTCTCTGCCTGATCTGATAAAAATATTAAATAAAGCCTTAACAAAAAATATTGTTGTTCAGTGAGTGAATGCCATATTGGTTTGTATGTCATGTAAAAAACCGGTCCTCCTTTTGCTAACTTTTTAAATTTTCCATGGTTAAAAAGCAGGGTTTTCCTAAAGGAGTCATTTTACAGAACTAACATTAAACTCCTGCAGAATGATGTGTATCTAAGCAGCAGCTCCACACAGAAGCGCATTCATAAAATTCTCTCTTTCCCTTCTGTGCGTATGATGTTCGAAGGGCTTAAAGGGCGAGTTAAAAAACTGGAACGTGAAAGTTGGGCATTTATTTAAATTGCCAGGTTTGGTGATGAATGGCACCGCCAGGAGTTTGTTTTATGGTGTATTTAATGTGTGAGACTTCATTTCTGGGTGTGTGATACCACTGTGGGTTTTGGGCTTTTTGGGAGGGGGAGGGAGAGGAGGGGGGGTTCTATTTAAAACATGTGACCTTCACAAAGTGTGAAGCTGACCCTGAGCAAAGTTGTATGTTCACATCTTTGACCAAATGTCCATGAGAGAGGAAATGGAGCAGGGGGCTTTGACTGTTAGAGAAAGTTGAATGCATTGCTGTGAAAAAGGATTTGCTTCATTACAGATTTCTTCTGTTTTTGCTTTTTTTGCCCCCTCAAATTTGAATATTTCAGATTATCTAACAAATTTTAATATTAGTGAGCCAGGTTGGTTTGGATAGTTTTGTTTTGAGCAATCATTTAATCATTTTAGAAATACACATGTTTACTCTGATTATCTTTGTCTGAGATTAAAATGTATCTGATGATCTGAAATATTTAAGTTTGACAAAAAAAAAAAAAAAAAAAAAAAAAAAAAAGCAGAAGCAATCTGTAAGAAAATAAAGACTTGATTCAGATTCTGTACTGTAAAGCAGATTCACAATTGTACTGTCTGCTCTGCTCAGATCCGTTTCATGTCCAACTTAGAAAAGGCTAGAAAGAGTTAAAATTAAGAACTGCATGAAAGATTTAACTAACTCATACGAGCTTTAAAACATGTGAGGAATGTCAGAAATGACCAAATTTGCTGCAGTATGCTGATAGAAAACCACAGGAAACTTTGAAAAGCTGTCCCTGTCATTAAAATTTCTGCAGTAAAATGTCAGAGAGGATGCTGGGTACATGTGGTTGTTTTATTTGTTTTTATTTCACTTCATATAATCCCTTTGCTCAGTTGTTAGCAACAGAGACCAGCTTTTTTTTAGTTTTTATTTTGACGGTACTTGATTTGCTTGTTTATTTTAAAACTACAAGTTTAATTTTTATTTTGCCCTCCAAATAATAAATTACCTCTGTTCATAACTGTACATTTGTTGCTGCAGGGATTTTTGTGATATTTCCTGATAAAAGATAAATAAAAAAAGCACACACCTTTGACCTAGAAAATCCAAAGACATTTTATATTTGCAGACAAATAGGTTGGTGTTTGAACATACCAGGACTTTATTACTCCACTTATCTTGACCTCTTGTTGCGCACCACTGCACCACGAATTAGTGAAAACTAGCCACAATGCAGTGATTGTAACCTGGTTTAACTTAGAGGCTTAGAATGACTTCTTTATTGCAGAAATATACTCAATTTAAGTCATTTTTCTGGAAATGAAAGGAAATGACCTGCTTACTCTACCTTGTACACAGATTTAAATGCTGTCAGGAAAAAAAAAACAAAACAGAATCTGTACCAGCGTAAATATATCTGAACAATGTGACTGATAAGCAAGAAAAGCATCGTTTTTATGTTTGCTCGAACTGATAAATAAAACTGATCACTGGAAATAGTGAAAACCTCTTTGTACCACTTGTTTTCACCACTGCTTAAATCAGCCTGATAATGTTTTCCGCTGGGAAGAAAGGAGGAATTCCTGGTGGACCTTATGTCACCAGCAGCAATTTCACACACCAAAGTCATGAGTAGCACAATCGAATAGTGTTGAATGTTACTCTAAATGCATCAACGAATATAAAAAGATAGTGGAGCTGTTCTGTTGTAAATATTGTTTCGTGCCTCTTTTTTTTTTTTTTAAAGCAGTCTCATTCAGTATGTTATTTTCCAACAAAGGATTTTATATATTTAAAGGCATATTTTAAACCAGTCAACTTAAGAAGAAACTCCAATTTGACAGAGTATCACTTGTCTAATGAAATACAACACTCCCCTCTGGTGGCAGCTAGGTATGGAGCATCACTGCGAACACTTCGGCCAGAAACGTGTAGAAGGCTGCACTATCACATCTGACCACCAGACTACACCGTAGATCCATGTGTTTGAAAGCCATGTCCTGGTCTCACCTCACAAAACTTCCTCCAAAACCTGCAGCAGCTCCGTTGAGTAAAGACCCTGATGAAGTAGGCCATTTGTGCAACAAACTGCATGAATTTATTGCAAGAAAGGATTCGGCTGAATCCTTAGTTGTTGAGATGCTAATCCCTGCCTCATCACAGTGGCTTCCAGTGAAATCTTCTCTAAGAATGTAAAGCTGGGTTTAGTGTTGATCGTATTTCTATTTATCCGGGCACAAAATGTCTTTGGCTGTGTCTAATTCAATACATAAACACTTTGCCAACATCTCAACAGGCCGCATCAGCTCTACAGTGTTAGTGAGGAGCACTCAGGGAGTTTTCAGCTCCCAGCAAGTGGAGTTTTTATCCTAATTAAACACAGGCTGTTTAATTAAATATAACTGTTTTGATCTGTGCAGCTCATTGCTTGTTAAATTTTCCTGACTGAAGTTTTAGATTGGTTCAGTTTAATACAACAAGATTTATTCGATTATGAAACTTTGCTGCAAGACCAATTTTTCATCTCATTTTGAAAATATTTTGCAGACCAGGACACACAATCATTGTATTGTGATGAATATGAATATGAATTTGTTTACAGGAACTAAAACTTTATAGAGGCTGCAAAGGACTTAAGAGTGGAATCTTCCAGCAAGACATCGACCATGAACATGGAGCCAAAGATACAAAAGAATGATTTGCATCAAAGAACAGACCTAAACATAACTGAGAATTAGCAGCAGTACTTGAAAATTGTTGTTTACAGATACTCTTCATTTAACCTGACTGAGCTTGATATATTTTGTTCAGAAGAATGGGCATAAAATTGAGTTTTTAGATGCATAAAGGTGGTTGAGACATAACCAAAAAGGTTCGCATCCAATTCACACCACACCTTTTCTTTATTTAAAAGAAACAAAAACCACAAATCACTTATGTTTCATTTTACAATTATGCACTACTAACATCCCACTAAGATACAATGAAGTGCATGACTGTAATATATCAAAATGTGGAAATGCTCAAGGGGTGTGAATACTTTTGCAAACCATGGTAAAAGACTATAATAGCCTTACGGTCCCTATTTGGTTAAATTGCCAAAAGAATAATAAACATTTCCTCCTTAAAAAATCCCAGACACATCACAGCATGTCTGTGAACACATTTTCTTTCCGTTTCTCCGGCCACCTGGGCCCTGTTTCCTTTGAAAATAAGAGGTTTCCCTTCTGTGCTCACGTTATCTACAAGGAAACTCGAGCCAAGTGGGAAATCTGAAGAGAGATGCAGTCATTAAGAGATAAGGAAGACTCTTATAGTGCAGCTCATTCTGTGACGGAGTCAAGCAAGAGATGGGACTGTATGTGAGCAGTCTTTTCACCTGTCTTCCACATGAAATATACCAAACTGGATATCATGAAACCTAATGAGTCAGCCTGCTGGCAAATGACAAAGCCACTGCATTTTGACGTTGATCCATAGTTTGTTGTTTGGATTTTTTGAGAAGGAATCACCTCCACCAACTTTGAGCTGGTTCTGACTTGAAATGGAGCCTTTTTGTATCTAGATAGATTGGAGCCGGTAAAATACAGCTCACATCAGGTAGAAAATTCACCTCTTCACACTGGTTATGTATTTCAGCCATCTGCGTAAAATTGCTGCATTACTAGTTGCTTTAATGTCATGTCTAGGGGAATTAGATCCATCTAAATCTATATTTGTACACAGAATGCTTCTTTGCATCCATTCTACAGTTTTTATCAGGAGTTAAATCCTTTGTAAACATCACTGTGCACACTCCACTGGTGTATATATATATATATATATATATATATATATATATATATATATATATATATATATATATATATATATATATATATATATATATATATATATATATATATATATATATATATATATATATATATATATATGCATGAGCCTCAAGAGGGCATGACCCATACAAGCTGCTCCTTTTTTGTGCCACCAAATGCATCATGCATTTTTTGTTAGAGGTTAAGGGGTTCTGTTTATAGAATGTTGTTTTCTACTGCTCCAATATTTGCCTGAATACAAACTGATCAATAACTCAATAATGTCTTAACTGAATTGTCAGCATCTCTTCTCCTCAAACTGACAGATGATTCCATCTTAAATTAAGAAAACAAATAGCACTAGAATCCATCTTTAATCATGTGTGACTTGTTTTAGATAAGAAGATGAAGCTTAAATAATGCAAGGGGAACATGACCAACATTTATCAACCAGATGTTCAAGTACTGTTAAACAACTATGTGTTTAAAAACAGAATCTAATGTGCCCAAATGTCCACAGTTCCTTGTTTTTACTTAAGTATTCAGTCTTTCTTCTGATCTTTTATGGTGTTCTTAAGCAATATTTTTTATGCTTTGTGAAGGTGTTTCTTTGGAAGCTCTTTTGTTAAATCTATCAAAAATTCCAACAACAACAACAATACGATTTGAAATGTTCTTTAATCAGCAACTAACTCCATGCCTTCATCCACTGTTTTTACTTGGAAACCCAGAGATCAATATCTCAGCAACCCTCTCCAGCTCATTCTGGTGAATCCCAAAGCATTTTCATGTCTCTGGGGAAATGTAGTACCATCAGAAAGTTGCCGGGAAAAACCTCCTAAAGGTGGTGCACTGAAGGCTTCCTGATCAGTTGCCTGACCCATTTCAGTTTCTTCGATGTGGAGGAGCAGCAGTTGTATCCTTTAGGAATTTCATATTATTATTATTATTATTATTATTATTATTATTATTATTATTATTATTATTATTATTATTATTATTAATTATTATTATTATTTAAAATGCGCAAATTTCAAACCCACTACAGCGAATGGAAAATGAATGGAAAAGTCTTTAAAATGAACAAACTTCCTGACGTGCCTTTATTTTGAAGCGTTTAACAGGAAGCTGTTGTGCGTATTGTGGCGTACTTAACGCGACTGTAGCCGTGCTTCTGAGGCTGCGGGAGTAGGATGAAGGTTTTAAAGAGTCACATGGACTTAACTTTTAACTGGAGTTCAGTTCAATCTCACTACTCATCCACACACCCTGTGGGAATTTCTTTCTCCCTGTTTGAAAAGTTTTTGCGTTCCACTTAGCTAGTTTCCTCGCTTATTCTGACATTTCTTCCGGACCTTTTTGAGGACTTTAATCGCAGACACCGGTTAGTTCTGGACATGTTGCGAACTTTCCTCTGCCGCATCTGAACTCAACTTAGTGATGTGAAACTGTGACCTGCTGAAGGAAATAGCGTTTCTTTCGATCCACAAGTTCCCTCAGAATGACTGAAGAGAGCAGAAGTGAACACAGAGCTGAGAGCGGGAAAGATCTGGAGAAACAGCTCCGGCTGCGAGTCTGCGTCCTAAATGAACTTTTAAAGACTGAACGGGATTATGTTGGGACGCTGGACTTTCTCTCGGTGAGTGCTGCATATGTGGATGAGGAGTTTTTAAAAAGTCCAGGTTGCATTTGTCCAATTAAAAAAAAAAAAAAAAAAAAAAAGAATTATCCCCTGGTAAATAAACAAATAAAAGCAGACAGTCTGCTTAATATGCATGGTGCATCAGTCTGCAGAGCAAGAACGAACCCAATAAACTCTTGTAGGGTTTCCTGTATCGCTGCATGTTGCTGCCTTATGAATAGGTTAACTATCATTTGTCTTGTTTGTTTTGCAGGCGTTTTGATTAAGATCTCCTTTTTCCCCAGTGTGAAATTGGAAGAGCAGTTGCACAGCTAGAGCACTGCTTTGATCCTCTTCTCTGTTTGACCCAGGGATGTTTGAGGCTCATAGTGTGGCAGGCTGGAAACTCAGAAACTGGTGTAACACTGGCAGCAGGGTCACACGTATTCATATTTAGGGCTTTGCAAAAGTATTCACACCATTTGGACTTATTCAGAGTTTCTCAATACAATCAAGTAAAACTAGTTGCCTTCAGAAGACGATCATTGCCAAAAGAAAACCATAATTCCTGTTTAAGGTTTGCCATAAGCCATGCTGGGGACATAAACATGCGGAAGAAGATCCTCTATTCATACAAGACAAAAATTGAACTTTTTGCCCTACATGTACAAAAAGCTGTGTGTTACAAACCCCCCTGAAAACACCACTAGGGAACATGGTGGTGGCTGCATCATGCTGTGGGGCTGCTTTCTTTCACAACAACAGGAAAAGTGGTGAGAGCTGATTGGAAGTTGGATACATTTAAATACAGGAAACAAACAGTTTATGATTCCAGAATACTTGAGACTGGGTCAGAAGTTCACCTGGCAGTACAACAAAGACCTGAAACGTACAGCAAGAGCTGCAGTGAAATGGTTTAGCTCAAAGCATATTCGTGTGTCAGAATGGCCTAGCCAAAGTCCCAAATCTAAATCCAGGACTTGAAAATTGATGTCCATAGACTTTCTTCATCCAATTTAACTGAACTTGAGCTATTTTGCAAAGAAGAGAAGGCAAAAATGTAAGTTTCTGAATGCACAAAGCTGATAGAGGGACACCCTAAAACACTGGAACTGCAGCATAAGGTGGTTCTGCAAAGCACTGACAAAGAGGGCCTGAATACAAATGCTCACTTCTTACCATACACTTCAGATTTCAGCAACAAGACAATTCAAAGTGCTCTACATGGTGAAAACAACAAACAGAAAACATTACATTACAGTGGCATAATAAAGGAAAGTAATGAAAAGTTGGGATATAGATAAAAAATAATGATGTTTTAGTTAATATGAATCAAAGCCAAATTGGTTTTTAGCTTTGATTTAAAATGCAACATACTATACTGTATGTATAGAGCTTACAACTTTATTACATCTTAAATGACCACATAACCAGCTCAACAATAACTAAATATTAAACAAAAATAATGTTAGAAATACTCTTAAGATTAGCCAGAAGGCTCAAATAAAGACATCTACATCTCACCACTTTGTGAATTTCTCACACCAATGCTACTAATTCTTGTCATGTGCAGGATTACAAGTGCATCCCATAATTACACCCCTTGCAACACAGAAGAAAACATTTCCCATCTCATCAGATCCATATGGTGCAAGCTCTGCCAAAGACATCACAGGTGGACTCGAATGAAAACTATTAGCATGAGTGCGGATAACACCTGGCTTGCCACTGCATCGCTTGAGACACACACTGTCCTTCTAATGGCTTTTCATCAAAGTCAGGTGGGTAGGAGACATTGACAAGAACAATGCTTGGTGTTCAGTGCTGCTTTCAAGAAACGCATGGATATCTGCATCGAATTCTCTGCCACCACCATCCAGATGTTTCCAATTGGAACGAAGGAGAACAAGAGAGAGAATGGAGCTCTATCTGGCATCAATAACAGATAGGGGTTTTGTTGGGAATGCAGCCACCCCTCCTTTATCTCCCCTGTTGTGCTGTGGTAGGGATTCATTTCAGAGGTGACAGATCCTTGTGAGGCCTTTCTGTTCTGGTCGGAAATGTTTGAATAGAAGCTGCAGATTAATATGAGTGGGACTGGTTTTTGTGTATTTTATCTGATGATGTTGGATGAAGTTAGATTGTTAAGGATAAAGAGTTTGATCTTCCTGGAAATCCTGGTGGGCATTATGGACGAAACTAAGGATGATCAAAGAAAGGCCCTACTGTGGAGAGAGGTCACATGGCAGACTTAAATCTGATCGGGGGAATAACAGTCCCCCTGCTTCCCAAACATGAGACGGACAAGAGTCACACAATTCTTTGTGTCTACAGGTCATTGGGTGACCTAATCCTGGAGGTTCTGAGTACCAGCAGGGACAGAGGCAGGCTGAATATTGCTAGAGGGGGTGAAAGGGAAAAGTAGATCGTAGATCAGACAGTGCTAGGAGAGTGAAGGGTGAGTGGCTTGGCTTCTTGTAAGCCATATTTCCTGGAGGAGGAATTCCTCTGAGGTTAGAAAGTGCTGCAGAACAATGAGGCTCTGGTCCATTGGCAAAGTTGAACTGAGGTGCAGAGATTGCCTCTCTTGATCTCTGGGACCAAAACACAACGCTTACCCCAAACACATGTTTTAGCATTCAGGTTAGAGGGACTTTTGTTCTGGGAAAGTCTGATCCCATAGTGTATGTCGCTCACTCTCTTGTGGGAAAAATATGCAGATTGTATCTTCACGGTGTTGATGCTCAGAAGTCTAATTTTGACTTTTCTTGGAATTTTCTTTGGATATTTTCCCACACATTTTAAATATACCAATCTTCCAGAATAATCTGAAAGCAGAAGAAGCTTCCAGGGAAACGTTTGTATATATCTCTCTCACATAATGAACAATTATAACTTCTGATGGTGGGCGGAGGTGAACACCGGTGTTTATCTTGGACCTCTACAACCTGATAAAATGACGGCCAATCTCTGCAGTAATGCAGTAGGAAGAACAAACAAATCTAGACTCAGCGTAAAGAGATGCTCGGATATTAGGGTTCCTACGTAACTGTAAAAAACGCTGGAATAGTCTGGAATTTGTCTAAGGATTTTCCAGGTTTGGATAAGCATGGAAAAATAAACTAGAGTACTGAAAACGTTTGAATTTAAAATGTATTCCCTGTTTCAAATGCTGAAATACTTCGTCCGTCCATCCAGCCATCACTTTCTGTACTTTCTCTCTTTTTCATGTATTTTAAGATCTTAATAGAGAAAATTCCAAAGTTTTTTTTGGGGGGGGGCAGGCTTCTTGGTTCTGGAGGAATATCTGAGCCACAAGTTAACTTAACTTATTCCTTTGGGCTTGGTAATGGATTAATTGGGCCCTCTGCTTCATTCCCACTTTTACCAACAGCATGTGTAAAGTGAGTGCAATGTTTAAGACTATTTTTAATTCCCCATCTCAACAGAAATTCATTTAATTTGATCCAAGACAACTGAGTCATTCTTTTTTTAAAAGTAATTAACATTACGAGGTAAACAATGACATCTGTTTAAGACGTTTAAACTAATTGGCTTATTCTGCATAGCTGTTTTGTACTCCATGCTGATGACGCCTTAGTCAACTAGGAAGTAACTATTACTTTTTATCAGTGTTGTGTCTGCAGAAACGATAGCAGGAAGTAAAAATTAGGCCTAACGAGGAAAACAGACAAAGAGCATTTACTGGCTCCCAGAGATCGAGGTAGTTCACTAAACCATGTTTGTGTGTGTTTGCATTTGGATGTGCCACGTCTCCCTCTCTCTCTCTCTCTCTCTCACTGGGCTTTAGGTTTGTTTACTTCCTGGATGGAGTAGTCACTTCAACAGGAGACAGTTGGCCAAGAGGCTTTTTCTTTTGCTTGTAACATTTGATCCAGACAGGTTAGGTCAAGGTAGGGGAGCAGACGTTCATATCCCTCTGGATATGATGATCTTGAAGGTCACAGCCTCTTGTTCCTATCCTTTTCCTGTCTGTTCATCTTGAGATGTTGGTACTTCCTTTCATTTCCTGCATAACAGAAACAAGGACAGAAGGTCATGTTTGTCAGCCTCTACTTTGATAAAAGAAGACACAAACTCAAATGTCAAAATAGGGAAAGAACTGACAGTTTTAGAAGTTACCTGTGAAGGTCGGAGGTTTTTTTTGCAGTTAACATTGCAAGTCCAGGTGTTATGTGATTAGATAAACCAAGATATTCTGAAGTGTGTAGTTAATGTTTTACTGACCAATTTTCTATTTTTCGTTTGATTGGTGTAGTGTTATGTTGTCAAATCTTGGATTCTGGATGAACAATTTTCCTTTAGAACAGTGGACCAGATCTTTACCCTCGCAGAGTTGTTGAGAAGGCCAGGAGAGTTCGATTGTTTAGTACCTTGTGTTTTATGGATCTGTGGAAGTCTTGACTGTGTCCCTCATGACATTTCATGGGACGTACTGATGGACTATGGTTCTTCTACAACCAAAGCAAGAACTGTGTCCGCATTATTGGCACAAAGTCAAGCTTGTTCCTATGATCTTGTTCTGTCGCTGCCAGAGGTGGTTCTTGTCACGAATCCTGCTTGTGGTGTTCATGGACAGCACCTCAAGGGGTAGTTGTGGAGAGGAGGGTGTCTGGTTTGGGAACCTCTGGATTTCTTGTTTGCTTTTGGCATCTTCAAAACAGAACCTTTAGCTGTTTCCAGCAGAGTGTAAAGCGCCCTGAATGAGAGCTACAAAGAGCTCCTACAAATCTGAGGACATGGTTCTGAACCTGAAAAAAAGTTAAGACTGATCATTCCCGGTTGGGGGCAATTTCTGCTTTAAGCACAGGGAGTTAATGTATCTTGGTGTTTTACTCCTGAAGGGATAGTTGGATGGAGCAGGAAATGGATAGACAGACTGGCTTAGTGTCTACAGTAATATGGTAAAACTCTTCACATTCCGTGATGTCTTCATTCAGACTTTCATCTATGGTCATGAGACATGGATCATGATCAAAATATCGGGATTCTGGATACAAGGTTTCATAAAGGCGCAAACAAGTGTGAATGCACAGCAAACGGTGAAACGAGCTTCAAACACATGGATGCTTCAAACTCCAAAATACACACACAAAAAAACCCATTTTGTGTATGGTTGCAGCATTTTGTTTGTGTTTGCAGTATTTTTTTCTGTGGTTGCAGCATTTTTTGTTGCATTTGTTTTGTTAATTGTAGGTTTTTGGTTCTATTTTCTGTAATTGCAATATTTTTTGTTTGCAGTGTTTTTCCGTTGTATTGGTGTTTTGGAGTTTGCATCATCCGTGTGTTTGGAGCGCGTTTCGCTGTTTGCTATGCATTTGCACTTGTTGGCCACCGTACAAATGTCACCTTGTGACATTTAAAAAAGACAATTCATAATTGTTGGTAAAAAATTTACTGTTAAGAAAAATCTACTATCTACTATTAAGAGCCATTGTTGAAGGTCCAAAGAGCCACAGGTTGCAGAAACCTGCCCTAGAGGGACTCCACTCAACCTTAGAGACATGGTGAGAAACTGTTCCTCTGCATTTAAAGGAGTCAGCTGGGGTGGTTCAGGCACCTGATGAGGCCTCCTGCTGGATGCCAAACTCGTTGGTCGGTCTATGTATCCCTTCCGCTCTGGAAGCACCTTGGAAAAGCCTAGAATGAATTGAAAAGTGTCACGAGGAAGAGAATCAGTTGGATTTCCCTCCTTGATCTGCCAACTCTGTGACTTGGTCTCATATAACTGGAAGGCCTCTGCCTTCCAGTTATATGAGACCAAGTCACAGAGTTGGATGGATGGACGAGCAGCTTGCTCAATATTTCATTTGTTATTAGAAGTGACAGATGTTATGAGCTATTGTCTGAGTTTTTAGATGCAGGGTTAAAAAAAGCCACATTTTCTGATGATGTATGAGTGACATCATATGCTGTTGCCCTTTAGTTTCAATAAATCATTGCACAAAACTAGATCAGGCAAAATAGGATGAAAACTAATGTTGAGTGCTTTATTTCCAGTGCATGTTGTTAGACATGTGCTGGGAATAAAGGACTGCTCTGTCAGTTTGTCAACATAATGGACCTTGATTGCTCTTGTTTTTATTCCCTAATTACGTCCTTTTTCTAAACTCATGATTGCTGCACAATGCTTTTACTTACCATCCAGTTTTTATTCCCTTTTTAAACAGCAGAAATGGCATTTGTGGGTTAAGTAAAGGGATCCACTGAGGAGTGCAGGCATGGTGGTCAATAACATGTTGCCATGTTTGAGTGTTAAATCCTTCAATCCTATACAAGTTCAAATGCTTTATAGCTATTTCTGCATGTCTGCCATTCTTTTATTCCTAAAGCAGCAGTGCACAAATCTTTGACTGTCAATATTTGTGGAAACTGAGGAGTGCTTCCTGGCTTTCTTCTTACAGAATTTGTATTATTGTGCCTGTGAAGCCAGAGCTGCATGGTTTCTTGTTGCTAAGCTGAATCCTGACCTCCTTTCACAGTTCAAGCTAAATGAAAGTCAGTTCCAGCTTAATGATATTCCAGGTGTTGAGAGCAGAGGTGAAAGGTAAGCAAGGTGAGATGTGTTGTTTTTCTTTTTTTAAACCTTTTTTAATTAGTTTTGCTTCATGAATCCAGTCAGCCTCTCTTGTGTCTGTCCCCCCCTGTGAGGCCTCTGAACTCAATGAAGTGGCACACTTGCATTTTAATTTCTGTCTCCACATTAAGTAACCCACATTTTACAATATGAGCCTATGGCTCAAAAATGGCTTTTTTTTTTGTTTTTTACCTGAATGAATTCTACAGTTCAGGTTTGCATAAATGTAATTACCACCATATTTTAAAGGCAAATTTGTCTTCTAGGAACCTGAAGATGGATTTTAGTAAGCAGGCTTGGCAGCAACAGACTTCTCTCCTGCAGAGATCTTTGGACCGGGCTTGAGTCCCAGAATAGTTGAAATGATGAATAATCCTTCATCTCCCCATTGAGAGATGCTGAGATGGGAGATTTAGCAAGTTTTTAAAATGTCATTTTGCCAAAAGCAG
Organism: Anableps anableps; assembly: GCA_014839685.1. Lineage (NCBI taxonomy): Eukaryota > Metazoa > Chordata > Actinopteri > Cyprinodontiformes > Anablepidae > Anableps > Anableps anableps. The sequence goes on from CM026082.1 coordinate 15,866,254, forward strand.
ATTCCTGCATTTGTTTGTAAAAGTGATTAATCCATGGAACAGACTGCTTGAGTTGCACTCTCTGATGTGTGTGATATCTGCTCTTTTTAGTTCTGTCCCTCTCTCCTGCGGGACCTTACCATGGATCGAGTACTCTAATTTTTCTTCCTCACAGATGCCAGTTTTGAATCAGGATTTCCTTCCTTCCTGAACCTCCCCGTCTTTACATTGTGCTACATGACTTCCTGCTTAAAAGCACACATGCAAACTTATAACTCACCCACTTTACAGCCCCACACTGTATCTCTGTTTCTAGTTTTTTTTTTTTTTTTTTTTTTTTTTTTTTTTTTTTTTTTGTATGGACAGCAAATGCAGGAGCCCACTAAACCAGTAAAACTCTGCTGCAGTAAGATCTCTGCTGAACCCCTCCCTGAGTGTCTGTAGCTCAGAATGTAGAGGTGCTGCTGTCTTTAAGCTCAGAGGAGAAGGCGGCCTTTGATTTGGCCTGTGGCAGGTGCCTGGTCACATGGTATAAAACAGTGGCAGCAAACACTTGTCAGGATGTTCATGAACTCTGTGGGGGGAGTCATCCTCACAAGGGACTGTGTGTTTTCCACACTTGTGTCAAAGACATCCACACACTTGCTCAGATCTTTGTGCAAAGATTGTACTCTTGAGTATTGCCATTTTTTTTTACAGGAGAGAAAAATAGAATGTTTAAAAACGACTGAAATAGTGCAAATGCCCCTTGAACCTTTCCACATTTTGTCACATTGTCACAAACTGCAATGCTTTTATTCGAATGTTATGGCAACACAAAGTGTTGCATAATTGTGAAAAGAAAATGATCCATTGCTTAAAAACAGCATACATTTTTCTTGAGTCCCCTTTCCTGTGATACCTCTAATTAAAACCCATGTATTGTCCTGCTAGAAAGGGGTTCTTCGCCCCAGATTCAGCTCCTTTGCAGCTGCTAACTGGTTTTCTTCCAGGATTGCGTCTGTTTAGCTGCATCCTGTTCGCGATGACCAGCTTCCCTGTCTCTGTTGAATGAAAGCATGTCATGCATGGTGCTGCCACCGCCCTGTTTCACAGGTTTTAGGTATTTTGATGCAACTTGGATTTTGCACATGTACAGTTGCGCTCATAGCTCTTCATACACCTGGCTGAGTTAGATTTAATGTTCTTTTCATTCTACCAAAAGGTTTTTCTCTGGTAGGATATGAGGCAGTTATCTCACAAGGGATAATAAGCCATTGTAGGAGGGGTCTTATTTTTGAAATAAATAATTTCTCCTTGTCAGACGCCATGCTGAAAATGATTTAATGCCTGTTCAATAAGTAAGTAAGTAATAAGTAAAAAGAAAATTATTTATTAGCATTACAGCAATCAACACCCCACTTTTTTTTTTTTTTTTTTGCATGTTTCTTTTGATGATTTATCTTTGCATCAAGCGCCAATTCTTTCAGGTTGGAGCACCTCCTTGACATCACCCTAATCCTTAGCTCCAGATTTTTATCAGGACTCCGGTTCTGCCATTCCAAAACTGTAATATTACTTCCAGTCAGAAGAAACATGTTGGTCAAATTAAAGGATTACATTAAACCAGTCTCAGGAGTATGAATAATTCTGGTCTTAGCTGTAGCTCTGTGTGCAGTCTTCATGTCAGAGTTCAGCTGCTGCAGACGTTCAGCTCTGTCCAGCCCGACATGATGGGGCACTCACTCTAAATGATCTAATTATGTTGCTGAATGGGATTTACTGTAGAGGGTTTAAAGACTCAGATAAGTGTCTCTCCGTCTCTCTGACTACAGACGTTTCTTTCTCGTATTTTTTATTTATTTTTTTTTCCAGCTTACAATTTTAATGCTCCTGCTTCCGATCTTTGATCATACTTTTTGAATTTCTGCATTTTTGATCAAACCTTCATTATCACGTTACCGCATGTTGCCCCAGGGTTTGTTTGCTTCCAGACAAATACATGATGAACACGTTCCTGCCAGAGCTGGGTTGTGTGCAAACACAGGAAGTCGAAGGGAGAACGTGTCCTTCCCTGACAGTGTTCAGTTCAGCCTCTGCCCGCTTCGTTCCTACTTGCCAGGCCTGCCGCTCTGGACGGCAGCAGAGGGCCCTTTGTGCAGATGGCCTGGCAGCTTTGAAATCAGATGAACAGTAGCAGTGTGAGACAGTCTTGACTGGGAGAGCGCCATGGATTAGCAGACTGACAGTTTTGCTCAGTCATCTTGCAGATCAATAAAGTTTGCTGGTGTGGGTCCTGCTGGGAATCACCTGCAGATCAGTGCATGATGGTTTGCTTGGTTACACACTGAAATTGGAAGCTGGGTCTCCAAAGACCATTTCTCATCTGCAACAAGTCTCCCCTCCTATCTGTAATCAAGTTTCACAGTTCAAAACGCTCTTCCTAATTTGTGAGAGATTTCTCGCTCTTCTAGTTTCATTAGCATCATAGTGTTAAAAACATTTGTATGGAAAAAAAAGCTCGGTTTATGCTTTGTTCTTTATTGCTACTAGATAAAAAATTGAATTTCTGTAAAAGGGCTTTTTAGAATGATTTATACTTAAATACTGTATGTACTTTTAAATTTGGAACAACTTTTTCTCAAGTTCATTTATTGTTTCAGCTTTTTGATTTAGCTAAAGAAGCCACAGATAAAAGTACCCCTATTCAAAAATGTAAAAAAGGGCAACATTAGTGCTTTTTTTGACCCTCTTATTTAATTATTTTTTTCACATTTAACCAATGCCTCAAAGCATTAAAACGCCAATTTTTGGTTTTTACAAGCAAAACTAAGGTAGCAAAGACACAAACTGTGCTTCAAATGGATACTCCACTCCAAATTTGACAAATGTAAATTGTTTTAAGTTTAAATAAAAGATTTTTTTTATGCCTAAAAAATAGATACAATAATACTGAATTTGAATCCAACTTTTACATTGTTTTTTCTTGCTTTGTAGTTATTGTTATTATTTTATTTACTTAAATACCTAGAATATTTTTAAAACTGCTGAAAAAATGTAGAAATCACAGTTTGGAAAAGTGTGGCATTTCACAGTGCAAAAATTGTAGGAAGGCTGTTATGTTCATTTTACTTGCATGTTAACTTCAAGTTCCTCAGCAAGGATTAATCATAGAAATTAAACTCATACATATTTATTAGAAGAACCACTTGGTTTTTGTTTTTTAGGGGTCAGAACAATAGACAATATCAAAAATATATATTTAAGCTTCTTCTGACACGTCATGTCCAGAGCTTACAAATTATACTTCAAACACAAAACCTGACTTTGACGTGTGAGAGAATCATAATTCTCTCACAAATACAATAATGCGGTTGTTAGGTTTTTTTTCTATCAGTTCTTTTGTTAGCTGCCCAAGGAAAGGAGCTGGAGTTAGTATTTAGTTCTCAGAAGCCAGGGCCTAATTTATTTTTGACCACATATGAAGTTGTACAGTGTTAGGCTCTTTTATACAGTGGTAACGCGACTGGAAAGACCAAAGTAATCCGAGTACATTACATATTTATCTACTTGGGCATGGAACCTGGAAACAATAGGCTGGACTTAAACACTCACCACAATCTAATTGGCCATATACTGATACCATGGGCAGGCCAGCCTCTGCACATGTGAAATCATTGGAATATAATACAAAAGTGTGTGTGTGTGTGTGTTGTTTCAGGCATGTAGCTAAATGCAACAGACCTACTGATAGAAGACGTTGAAAAGAAAAAAAAAAAGTGCTCTGTTTCTCAGCTCCAAGAAGATTGTGTTATTATTAGGGCTGGGACTTAAAAGCGTTAATTTCGAGTAATTAATTACATACAGTTTTCATGCATTAAAATTTTTTTCGCAGTTAATTGCTTTTTTTTTTTTCTTTACATACCAAAAGTCCCTAGCCGGAACCTTTGTATTGTGTTTCTGATACACCCTTAAATCTGATGCCGAAGCGGCATCCACAGAGACACAAGGATGACAAAACCACTTCTCTTGGCCCACAAGAGGTTAATTTTTGCTTCAAGAAATGACCTGATGGGATGCTGGAAAAGACTATTGTTGTGTGCATGTTGTCCAAAAAGGAATCAGCCTATCCAAGCATAAAATGCCATCTCAATGCAAAACATGTTGCAGCAAGCACAGACATCCCAAACGCTAATATCAGCATCCACATTTCTGAAAAAGTATTTTTTCAAAGAAGTTACATGAATAATCAGGGGTTCCTGAAACACTTGAAAGCTGAATGGGTATAATAGGATTTTGCACCGATCTGATGGGTGAATAACCTAAGTAACAGATTAAAAACAATCAATATCTTTGTTGTTGAGTTCATAATGCTGCTTTTGTCGAAATATGGTTTTCGATTAAAATTCGATTAATTTCAATTAATTAAAATGTTATCCAGTAAAACTTACAAGATGTTAGCACACAAACCACCTGGTGTACAATTAGTATCAGTTCACACGCAGTTAACAACCAGTGAAGGATGAATATAAGTTTAGAACAAGTAATCACAAATACGTCAATTCGAACACAATTATCAATGCAAAAAACCTCTTGTCTGTTTTCAATGCAAAAAACCTCTTGTCTGTTTTCGAATGTCCCCACTGTGTGCACTTAGTGTCTGATCAGAACTTTTCTCTAGCAGGAATTTGGTTCGTTTGTGTGTCACTGTGCAGAATATTAAACCCTGTAAGTTTAACCTCGGGCTGAAAAGCAATTTATGGTGCAGGTCATAAAACATCTGGTTCTCACCTAAATGTTATTTTAGAAAGCCAGGACTCTTTTTTTTTTTTTTTTTAAAGGTTTGTGTCCCTTTCTTCGTCGATTTTCCAGCTCTGCTGTCTCATTTAATCCAAAGCAAGCTGAGTGTCTAAAGTGCTTTGAGAGGTTGCCAGAGGGCGCTGAACTGCTTGCTCACCTGTTACCTGCTGAGTTTTATCACAGCATTTTACTCTGCAGTTCTAGGAGGAAGATAGATGGCAGGACAAAAACAGAGAGATGCACAGTTCTCACACGGTTGCATTAATGAGCTCAACAGAGGGATTTGTCACGTAGTGGCTGTTTGTGTCTGGCGTCGGCTTTGGACATCTTTTTACTTTTTCTACGCTTTGCTAATAACAATTTTTATGAGGTTATGTTAAGTAGAGCAGTGGTTATAAAAACTTTTCAGCTTCTGAATGAGAACCTGACCATGAATGTAAGCATAACAGGTAAGTCAGTTAAGCAACACAAATAAGATCATCATCAAAAATATAGGTTTTATTTCTTTCCAAATTCATTTTTTGTGACATTTATATTTTTTATATGCATGTATCATCATGATCATTTTTTATTTAGTTGCATTTGTAAAGATTTGACCCATATGTTCAGCTGTATTACTATTTATAGGAACTGTAGTTACATAAGCACCTGAATGAACATTTTGACTCTTTATTAACATTCCTGTCAGCTGCAGAGTTGCTAAATCTAAACTACAGACTGTCAAAAGAAAAGGGTGGGGAATTCAAAATGTAATAAACTTAATAAAAGCTGCCCATAACTGTGTTTGTTTTTTGTTTTTTTTAGGAGGAGAAATTTTACCATTTTACTTTGAATGATCAGAAATCATTTATCTGCAGAGGTGATGTTAAAGCGAGTTTTTACGTGAAAGATTAACAATGCTAAACTGAACACTTGTGGGCACCTGATTATGTCATAAAATGGGGGTATGCAATACAAAGAATATACTCAGCCATACTCATGATGAACACCAGATACCACACCACAAATAAAATGGTTAAACTCAAGCTTTGTAACTGTGATGACAGATGTGTTGTTGCTCTAAATATCCTTACTCCTCATTAAGAGGAGTCTACATTCACGAGGAGATAAATCGAAAATTTTGCATGATACATCAAACACAATTTGTACTCTTATTCACTTGTTCTGATTTAAATGCATAAACACATGTTTAAGTTTAGTCTTCTGTTTGATTCCTACTAATTTATTTTGGATTAGAGGGGGTATATATTTATATATATTTTTTATTATGAGTTCTCCTGGATGTGTGGTTGTGTGAGGTGGTGATACACAGCCTTTAGTGCTATCCCCTATTTCCTGCTTGTTCTACAAGGACTTTAACCTCTATGTGACACATAGACATTCTCTGGCTCGGCGAACTGTAAACAATTTGTTTTGAAGTGTGGGAATGTCCATCATTGTCCTCCTGTGATGTCATCTGTGGTTTACTTACTTGAGGAAACAAGTGGCCTTTGTTTTCGCCAGACTGAGTTGCCGTGATTCATCTGCTTCATTGACAAAGATGGAAACATTTACAAGGGGAGGGGCTAGGTTTCCGCTGATTGTATCTTGGCATTCTGGTGAAGAGATGCCAGAGGAGCATGTTACATAATCTCCATTTGTAAAAGTATCCTGAACTATGCTTACTCTCCAATTTTATGGTTTGATTTTTTTTTTCTTTCTTATTTAACAGGAAAGAATTTCAGTCATTCTGCTTGAAGCAATATTCTTTATCCGGACTAGGTATGGGTTTTCAGTTTATATGCCTGACTCAAAACTGAGGAATTTTCCTTCATACTGGTGTTGTGTTTTAAATTCATTTTAATGAGGTTGAAGTGCTACACCTGCTCTGTCACAAAAGGGGATGGTGGTTGTGGAGTACTCAAATGCAGGAAAAGAGAGGCATAAGTGGAGCAAAAATCAAATTTTTTAATAATACAAAAATACATTTCCAAAAACAAAGTCCAAAAAATCCAAAAATTTGGAAAATAATAACAACCCAGGAGCAGTATTGAACAGTATAGAGTAGATGAACCTGCAAAGAACAATAACAAGTGATCTTATATACTTAGGGAAGAGTGGAGAATGACGCTGAATGCAGGTTAGTTAATCAGGAGATTAGGAACAGCTGTGGAAGAGAGTGGAAGAGAGCAAACAGGCAGACTGAGGGAAGGTGAATAATTAAGAGAAAGAAAGCCAAACTAGACACAACGAAACTACAAACCAAGGGGAAAAAGACCAACATTAATCTAAGAAAAATAAAGCCGAATGCACAAACAGAACACATGAATTAACTGAGAAACTAAACACAGCAGAATGAACCACTATGACAAAACCATAATGGCAATAACAAACAACCAAATAAGGCAAGACCTTCTCTTGGTATAATAATCCCAGAACTAATTAGATAGGAAACACAAAAGAAAACCAAAACACAAACACCTGTGGATTGTAACATGCTCTGCCTTTTACTGTTAGTTTTTAGTTAGCTAAAGTAGGGAATGCTGGTAACCTTTTTAGCTTGTTTAAAAAAAAAAAACAAAGTCAGGTCTTTAAAAATTATTTGACATACAGGCACATGATCTGGCTACGACAGAAGTGCAAGCTTTCACTCTTCTTAAGGTACAAATGTTTTAACAAGTGTCAGTAACAAGCAACGTTGGCATGTCTGCTGGTAAAACAAACTGCGTTGGCAACAAGCTATGGAAGTTAGCATGTCTGCCAGTAAAATAAAACAACCGAGCATTGTCGCGTTCCTAAGCTTGTAGCTACTGTCTATGGGTTTGTTTCCCATGTTTTGAACTGTTTTGGGTTTGTCTTTGAACTTTTCTTGAAATCTATATTTTTGTCTAGTCTCAGGAGTTTTCTGTTCAGACATAAAAGGAAGGTCCTCAAATGTTCTACTTGTTTGACTGTTGGTAACAGAGCAGCTGTCAACGACCTCACCTGTGTTCAAACTAAAAACGATCGTAATCAAACGGTCATGAAGTGAAAACACAGGGTTTTTGCTCAAAGTTGTCATACTCCTAGAATCTAATACTGATCCATCCCTAATCATGACTACAAAAGTTCAGGCTATTGTGACCTTTTTCAGAATACACCACTTCAGCATGTAGCAATTATTTCCACATCCGTGTCTTTGTTGCCCGCAGCATGTGGGCCCATGTTGATTAATGACATGTATTGCTCCATGCAGTTATTGGCCTAATGTATTCATCAAACCCATCTGTTCTGTGGTGTAATGAAAACTTTAATGAGGTTTTAATGTGTAGCCACCTTCTCAGCTTTCATAGTGACAATTCAGGTAATTATGGTAGGTGGCTCGGGGACAGAAAATGACTGATAGGTCCCCCCCCCCCTTTTATTCTTGTTACTTGTTGCTAAGAGAGAAGTGCAAAATCAGAGATGGAAAAAACATGCAATGTCTGTGTGTTCTTCAAGCAGGAAAAATTTGAAATGTATAGATGTCTTACTTTCTGCATGGCTGGAGAGAATAGAATTTATTTTGTGGATCATATTTTTTTTTACAGTAATCCCATTCTCCTGAACAAACACTAAAGGTAATTTAAGGTTAAAGGTAATGTAAGCAAGAAAAAATATCTAGAAACTAATATTTTAACAAGTCATAACTTGTTCTTCATTTAGTTTTCCGCTCTATAAAAATTAGTTCTCAGATATATGAAAAATCACTCCAGGGAGGTCGAGATGTATGTTAAGATGTAAATGATTCCTTCCACAGCTGCTTTCAATAAATGTGGAGGAAGAAATTATCTTTTTAATTAGAAGTTATCTGAAGTCTGACAGTCATTGCCATAATTTGCAAAACATCTTCTAATAACGCTAAAGTCTTTTTCAGTGCTACATTTAAGGGCTATTTCAGTTTTTGTTAAGCTGGGTCTGTATTTCAGCCTCCTGTTCAAAATGTAAAATACTTGCAGTGATCAAACCTGAACTGGTTGATTTTGTTTTTAACAGACTCATTAAAGTAGTTATTACATTGCCACTGCATGAATTCTAGTGCAGCCCTAGCTTCTTAAATTTGTTATGCTTTATCTGACTTCTCTTTTAAAGAGCCCACTGTGTGAACTTTCTGTTCACTTTCCAGGAAAGCTGCTCCTGGACAGTTACTAAACAAGGTCACCTTCAGAAGAGGTGCTCCATAAGTCAAGTCTGAGCAATGCACGCATCAAGGAATACCAAGAACAAGAGTTCTGACAGTCCTTATCTATTCTGAGGTTGAAAGACATGTCATAAAAAGTTGTTTTCTATTATACAGCAGCACCTCAGAGCACTGCATCCATCCTCTTATCTTTTAAATGCTAATTTATTATCTCTGACTGATCAGATTTGGGCTCTGGATTTCATTATGCTACATCTTTCTTTAATGCTTTTTAGAGCAGCTAATTATCTGCGGTTAAATTTTCTAAATGTGTCCCATTTAGCTACTATATTCACTATAATTAGTCCTTTGCAAATGCAGAAACTGCTTTTTGTTGAGTGTACTCTTTGTTACTCAAGATCCAGTGACAGAGAAGCTAAAGAGATGGGACAGAAAGTCATATTTTTCCCTTTTTACTCCATATTCTTAGAACTGTGTCAGGCATTTGCAAGGTTCTGGAGGAACCCTGTTTAGTGTTTTCATGCATTAGACTTGCTAATCAGATGCTAATGGTCATGAGTGACAGAGTTGCAAGGCAAGGCAGCTTCAGAATGATAATCAGCATTGAGTTGCCCTACAACAAAGAGCCTGATTATGTGCGGGCCCTTTTTTCCGACCAATAACCTCGGTTTATTCACTCGCCTATATGCTGTTCTTTTTGAAGTGCTCCTTTATGTCAATATAGTGAGATTAAGATAATTTCTGTTGCATTTTTTGACGTGAACCTGTTTCTTTACAAGTTTAACACAATATTGAATATGTAATTAGCGAGAAATGTTGGTTGTTATCACTGAAATAGCACCAGTAACTCAGCATCTGCTGGCAGTGAATCACAAAAAACTACCAGCTTTAACTGTCCTGAAAAGAATAATTCTTGGCATGGCTGCTCCTTAAAGTTACCCCTTTACATGCTTTTTGGATGTATTATGTTAGTTTTTATCAGGGCAGAGGGCCTGCTGTGAGGCTACATCGGGTGACAGATGGCATTGTGGTCCTCAGTGGGGCAGTAAATGGATGCCCATTGTTCAGGTTAACTGCTAAGACAGACTTCTATCTATTTGGTCATGTGTTTACTATGTTGCCTTTTATTGTCACTGTTAAACAAGGGTGTGTGCTGGTGAATTGTCAGAATCTGTGGTATTGTGCATCCTTTGCTGTCTGTCATGCAGCACTGGCTTTGTGTGATCTCAGACAGATCGTTGATGACAGTTCAGTTTTTGCTTGAATGCAAAAGCAGAATAGATGCAGATTTTGCTCATTCAAAAAAACTGCAGTGTTCTGTGTTACCTTCCTTTCATTTTGGTTTATAGAGCATTTTTCTCCAAAATGATAGACATACTCTTCTTGGCAAAACAGACAGTTTGGATGTGTTGAAGTGGGGTTGTGCTGAGTTTTCAGTAATGCATATCTTACTTGGAACATAGGACATTCAGAGTCCATCCGTACTATGCTTATCCAAGAGTCAGGTCACGGGGAGGTAACAAGTCGAAGACTAGGGCTCACATAATCGTATTTCCAGCAACAATCTCCATATATATCCCCCTCAGCAAATTCAGAGTCTGCCTTGAGGCCACCTCCCTGTGAGTCTACTCAAGGCTCGTACTTCATAACAAGCTCCTCAATCCATCTTTAAGATGGTGTCCAGCCACCCTGCGAAGGAAGCTCATTTTAACCATGATCCCTATCTCATATCCCTAGGTGAAAATTGGAACGTAAACAAACTGGCAAATCCATTTAATACAGAGACTGAGGCTCCACCCAGAGGGAGCTGTCTACCTTTTCTGGTTGAGAACCATGGCCTCAAGAGCTGACTCATTTCCTGTCCATGTTATACGACTGTGAACCACTCCAGTGCAACTTGAAGTTCATGGCTTGAAGATACCAACAGACCCACATCATCTGCAAACACGAGGCCCTGAGGTTCCCAAACCAAACAACCTGCTCTCCATGACTATACCTCTGTCACCACAAACATGATCTGGGACGAAGGACAGCCCTGGCAGCTAAACCAACACTGGGAACAAGCTTGACTTTATACAGAGAATAGGGACACAGCTCTTGCTTTTTTTGTATAGAAGAACTGGATATACATTGATAGCATTCCCAGCAACCCGTAGTCCTGCAACACCCTCAATAAAATGCCTCTGGGGGCATGGTTGTAAACTTCAAGATCCGAAAAATTTACATTGAATGATCAACCAAACTCCTATGACCCCATAAGCAATTTCATGAAGATAAAGTTCTGGTCCACTCTTCCACAGCATAGTGCTCCTTTTCAAGGTCCAAGGTCTTGTAAAAGTATGTTTACCAACCTTTAGAATGCACTTTTTGTTTGTTTTTTCCTGCCAGTTTTTGGCAGGAAAAAACTTTCTGTTCATCTTTAAGATGAAGAGAAAGTTCATCTTAATGTTGAATTGACCCTAATCGTGCTAGTTGTTATGTTGACTCTCTAATCGTAATATACATGTTTCTCCAACATGAGGATGTTAAAAGGAAAATCTTTTGCTGCTAACTAACTACAGAACCACACTTCCAAATAAAACCAAACAACTAACATAACATCAACATCTCTTTACTTGCCCTCTCTCAAAAAAGTGAGCAATGCCAATATAAGATACAGTAACTTTGTTGAAGTTGGATTCAAAAGGATTCAAATGTTGAGCTGTGTCATGTAATTTATCATCTGTGTTGTATCAAGTCAAAGATATAACCTTTTGAATGTATCCCAGCCTCCCTGAAGTAAGGGGCAGGCATCAGTCACAAGCGAATAGATTTTTTTTTTCTTTCTGCCAAGCTACACATGAACAATTTCACACACAAAGATTTTTGTGAATTTCCAGATGATGGATGTCCTCCTCTTTCAAAGCTCTCCTCCAGACAGAGTTCAGGAAATGAGTCATTTTCACTTTGGTCACATTTTGGAGAGCAAGTCTAAATTGCACCTTGTTAATTTACCACTTTCAGAAAGTGCTCTGAAGCATTAATTGAGTTTTTAGGGGTTTGTGTAGCACCATGGGACTTAAAGTCCTTAAAGAATGTTAGAGTAAAAGCTCTTTCCATCCATCTCAGTTCACACTCTGTTGGCCTCTCCATCTTACATCTATTGCTGCTTGAGTCTACCTTTGAAACACAATGATCTGCAATTGTAGTTTTTTTTCTAAACTGCGCAAGATTGTGTTTTGAGATATCAGATTTCCATTGTGAGGGTTCCCAATGTTTTGTGCCTGTATATTGTTGCAGCAGCACCCAAATAGCATCAAATCTAGTTGGCCTTTTAGTAATTTAATCCCCGTTCTCTTCTTCTGCTTTTCCTTTTCTGCACTCCTTCAGGTGTTCTTACATCGTCTCAACCAATATGCAGCCACCAAAATCGACAAAAACATCACAGAAGAAACGGTCAAGGTAAGCAGGCTGGTCTTTAGATCATGTCGCTGTGTAATTGAGACCTGAAATAACATTGAAGGTAATTAACTTTTACCCTAAACATTCCGGAAAAAGCTAATTTTTTTCTGTAACCTAATCTGTAAAAAGTTTGGAAATTACATGCAAAGCTAAATTAATCCTAGTTAGGGGTGTTTTTTTTAAACTAAAATAGCCAAGTTCTGAATGGAGAAAGATGTAGGCGATGCAGGAAACAGCTGCAGATATCTAATCTATTTATAAATGATTTCGGCTGTAGGATAATAAAGGATGCTACGTCGCAGTGGGAGTCGCTCTGTGAGCTTGCTTACTTTTTGAGGTAAACACGCATTCAGAGGATATTTACTGCACGTCCGTGTTTTGGAATATGTCTCCGTGTGTTAGGTTTTGTTTGGGAACATGCTGTGCAGAGAGGGTTTTTTTTTTTATAGATAACTAGGGGTTTTTTTTAGATAGCAGGGGGTTATTATGCCTGTAATGTCACAGAAGAGCTAAATGACATCTAGTCCTTCAGAGTTAAAACCCAACGATCAAAGTTGTCCAGATTTTTTATTTGCTGTTTTCATAGCATCATTAAGATTTGTTTTAACTCCAAAAACAAATGAATGAGTTCTGATTTTAATATTTTGATACTGTTTAAGCACACTCTAACATCAGGATATACTGAAATGATCACAAATGTGACAACACTGACCAGAAAAAACCCCCCATCATTAACCTACAAAGCCTTTCAAATGTATTTATACCTCATAAACGTTTTGGAATTACAAAGTGGAAGGAAACTGATAATTGGCTTTCAGGACTGAAATAAATAAGTTATTGGTAAATGGCATCCACCTCTGTAATTTAATCTCAGTATACATCCAATTGCTCTGTGAAGGCCTCAGATGTTTGTTAGAAAACAGTAGTGAACAAAAAACTGCATCTCAAACACTAAGGAACACAGCAGACAGGTCAGACAATAAGTTGCGGAGAAGTTTAGGTCAGGGTTAGGTTGTAAAACAAATTCTGGGGGAGCTGCAAAGAGCCACAGCTAAGGTAAGGGAACCCTATAACAGGACAACTATTAGTTGTGCCCTTTACAAATCTGTCCTTTATGGAATAGTGGCAAGAGGAAAGCCATTGTTGAATGAAAGTAGGTCTCATTTGTAGTTTGCCACAAGCCATGTAGAGGACATAGCAAATATGTGGAAGAAGATGCTCTGGTCAGAGGAGATCTGATGAACTTTTTGGCCTACATGCAGAATGATATGTGTGAAAGAAATTTAAGCCTCCTTAACATGATTGCCACAGTGAAACATGGTTGTTCTTGTTTTAATTAATAATACAACATTTTCACCTCTCAGGTTTTATTCTCCAACATTGAGGAGATTCTGGCCGTCCACAAGGACTTCCTCTCCATGGTGGAGGAGCTGCTGCAACCTGACCCCCATGCGCACCATGAAATCGGCCGCTGCTTTTTGCACTTTGTAAGTAGCTTTCGCCTCCTCTTCCACAAGCTGTAAATAAGATCTAAAGCAGTCTCCACAAAGGTACTTTTCACTGTAATCCAAAAACTTTCATTTCTCTAAAGCACACCAAGGTCTACCAGTATAATGGCAAATAAAATGATACACCACATGTCATCAGTTATTCTCTCTGGATTACTTGTGATGAGACCGTGCAGATGTGTGATATTTTGGATGTGGCTCTCACGTACTGATCTGAGATCCTATGTATCATGTTACTCTGATGCAGAGCCTTGAGGCATACTGGCATGTTATAGGTTTTAAAGTGCAATAAATCTGAGCATCCTTCTGTTGGACTTCTACACCCGCTGCTGCTCTCTACTGTTGGAGACAGGTGAAAAGAAAGACGATCTAGCTGCAGTGCAGATGGCAGAAGGTTTATTATGGGAGGATTTGATTTAGGGAATGGGCCACACTTCAAAGCAAAAACTGAAAACTTATGACCATAATTCAGTCATAAGTCATCATGTGAGTGCACAGAGATAAAACAAATCTGATGTCCCTTTTCTGCAGTAATGTCAAACTTCCCCTACAGAAGTCTCTTGTTCGTGGAAAAAACTTCCCAAGAAAGAAACAAAAAAAAAATCCAGTTAAGATAATATAAACATAATTAATATAAAACCCCAAACTAATTTCATAAGTATTTTTCCAAGAAAAACACATCTAGTATAGATATTGTTGTGTTAACTTAGAATTTCACATTTTGTAAGGACCGAACTTGTTGTTGCGACCTCCATCTTCATCACTGGGGCTCAGCAGCTTGTCTGCAGACTGTGGGATATTTTGGTTGGTCTGCTGTGGCTTTGTAGAGAGTGATTTAGAGGCTGCGTGATCTAGTCTCTTTGCCGGCTCTCAAAGACAATGGAGCGTGGGGTGTCATATGAATAGCTTTGGTGGAAAGTTGCTGGTCATGTAGCTGCAAGACAGATGACAATATATGATGGAAGAGCCAACCCTCCCACCGCTCAATCCTTCAGACGCACGCACAGACTCTTACCACAAAATGCATTATGTCTTTCGAGATGAATGAGAAGCATTTCACAATGTATATGTCTGTCTCAGTGGTCTGATATGCCTATTTTTTCTTGGGATTCTCAATGTTAGCAAACCCTCCGGAATCCTTACGATGTAAATAAAAAAAGTTGATTAACAAGCTATTTAATGTTGAGAAACTTTATAAAAGTTTTATGTATTAAAAAGCTTTGGTGTTTATTTTCAATTTCACATGTGCATTTAGAAATTAGCTGTTTGTACACAAAGATCTTCGAAAGGTTTGTATCTGCATAAATCTGGCTTGATATTTGACCACTCATATTATCAGAAATAGTAGAGTTCGTTTAAATAGTTTGGTTTCCTGTCACAGACATGGCTTTTAAACATTCACAGTTTTTCAATTGGGTTGAGGACTGGGCCATTCCTGAAGAATGTTAACCTTGTATCTGTCCAGTTGGAACACCCAACTGTGTCCAAATTTCAACCATCAAACTGTTGATCTAAGATGAAGTTGAATAGGTTAGAGGTTGTTTTTCATTATTCTAAGCAGTTTGTGGAATACACTAGTACCAATCATAGCAACTCCAGACCATGGCACTACCACCACCAATGCTTGAGGCTTCACCTTGACTCCTCCAAATATTCCCCCTGTTATCGTGGCTAAAAAGCTTAGACTTTGTCTCTTTTGACCATGTCATTTCCCCTGAAGGTATTGGTCTTGTTTTGATGTGGACAGAGACACTGCTGTTCCAGGATCTTAAAGTTTATGATCAACTTCAGCCTGGTGGTTATTAGGTTGTTCCTAAACATCATTACAAAGAAGTTTGGGTCAGATGGTTGAATCTTGGACATATTTGGATGTTCCAAGTAATGATACCAAATATTAAGCATCTGGAATGGCCTTTCCAGATTACTGACCTTAAACCTGAGAAAATTTGTGGACCCAGACCGTCAAGCAGTTTACCAAAATGACTGTTGAGAGTAGCCAGCCAGAATTAGGCTGTGTTGATGACTACAAAAATTGATTGAAAAAAAGGAAAAGTTTAACTGCATCCTAAAGGAGTCAAAATTAATGAGACAACCCTGCCCGTGGCAAGTGCCTGTAAATCTTTCACCAGCACTGTTTAGTGATGGGACCTAAAAATTAGATTAGGAAATCTGCTTCAAGTATTTTTGCATAGTAATAAATAACTTCCCGATAGGATAAAAGTGATTATTATGACTGAACTGAATGGAATTGTGGTGATAAGGCTACAATTTACAAACTGAAGAAGAGCATTTGGAATCTGGAAATTCTGATTAAAGTTATCGTAGTTTTGAGTTATTTTTTAATTTCAGTAATCAACACCTTTTTCCAAGTGGCAAAATTCTAGCAAGGTAAGTTTTTAGTGCTTATTTCTGTGAGGGCCATCACAGAAAAACAAAAACTGTTTTAAGACATGGCAACAGGGTAAAAGCTCACTTAAAGTGAAAGTATGGATGAACATTTTTTTTTTTTTTTTTTTTTTACTGCATCTCAGAACATTGAGGATCTAGTTTACAGTGCTATTTATGCCCTCATTTCTTTTGCCTTTTGTGCAACAACTTTGTTGCTGTTTTTGCTTTGGCTCACTTGGGCTTTCTCTGTCTCCCACAGAGGAGCCGTTTCCAGATTTACGATGAATACTGCGGGAATCACGAGAAGGCCCAGAGGCTGCTGCTGGAGCTCAATAAGATCAGGAGCGTCAGGACATGCTTACTGGTGAGAGATGTAAACATCACTGAAACATGGATGGGTTTTATGCAAACTGTGACCAGCAGATAGACACCGGACAGTATCAAGGCCTGCCTGAGACGACTCTGCCCCATGTGTGGGCGGACCTCTGTTTCCTGTCCTGCTGTTCCCGGGAAACTTTCACTTCCACATGGGAGTATCGTGTTGCCAGAACAAAAGATGAATACATCCTTAGTTCCAGCTCATAGAATGTACTCACACTTATTTTCTGTTAAGCTTTAGATCTTCTGACTCCCAACTTTTTACTACGCATCAACACTTCATTCTTTCTTTTCAATTTTTTTTTTTTTTTTTTTGTAGGCGGTTTGGACACATCCAAAAAACTGAACTTTGCTGCACTTTTATTTATTGATTGGCTTTGCTGTCTTTGATATGCACTTTTAACCTTTTGTTAGTCTTTAATTGATAGACTGTGAGTTTCCAATTGTCTATGCATATGCTTTACCTGTCATCAAAGAGCACTGGCACCAAAATCTCTGTCTGATTCTTTGTGTGTATCTTTGGTCAGGGTAGCCAGAAGAAGCAAGATATTAATTGACATTGATTTATAACCATGACCTTTTGGGGACCAAGCCTTCCAACTGGGCCATTTGGGTCTTACTTTCCAAGCTTCACACAAAGCTATGTGTTACTATACCGCATCTTACCTACTGGGCGCTGTAGTGACCAGGGAGAGGATATCCTTTAACCTCCAGTAAACCTATGGCCTACTGCCTGCCACAAAGTCTGGATTAGTGCTTGCGCTGTAATTCAGGAGCGAGTCAGCTCAATTTTAGGTTAGAAGGGAGGTTAGAATGATCATTACCAGTTGACTTTGTAACTGTTAACTTACAACACAAAAGTAAGGGTCACTTTGATTAAGTGAAGGTCAAAGTCCTGGTTTAGCAAGTAGAGGACGATTTCTGATTTCTGACATTTTGTAAAGCTTTGGTGTGACCTATAGATGCCAGTTTTTTTGTTTGAAAAGATATAAGGAGGGTATTTAAAAGATTTTGAAAATGGTCATTAATTATTCATTATTATTAATTATTCATTTTAGGTTCAGAGGTAAATTCACACTATGGGTGTGAGAAAGCACTCACTGGCTGCCAACATTTACAAATTGAGCATGTTTGAAGACAGACAAAGGTTAATAGCTTTAAAGCATAAAAAGACCAAGTACTGAAAAAGTAAAAGAAGTGCACAAATGTCCGCACATATAGAAAATACATTTGTTTAAAATAGCTTCATGTGTCTCTACCTTTAACACCTCAGGGATACTTAAACTTTGTGGTTTCTTCTCTCAATAACAACTTCCACACTGAAGAGGGCTTTTGTTACATGAATCAGTAGCATGTTTTGATGGTACATTAACTTATCAGAAAATGATCATATATTTTAGCAGGACAGTGATCCTGATGATAAATTAATCACAGACTGAATAGTTATGACAAATGCAAATTGTAGATGTTTAAGTCAGTCTTATTTGATTTGATTATGTCAAAGCTAAAGCAGTATTTTATGCTTTGTGTGCTATTTTTTTTCTTCCCATGAGTCTGCAAATTTAGAGACCTGTTTTGTTTTGTCCTCTGCTGTTTCTGGCATGTTACCCTCCCCAGCTTTTTAACAAGTACTCTGGTTTATGATAACCATCCCCCACTGATGTTCAGTGCAACTCTACAGTTCAGTTATGAAAAATGTATGTAATATGCAGAAATGAGGCTACACATGCATTGTGTTTACAGATCTGCTCAAACATGTACACAGGCCTCAAAGCATATATTCCCCAGTACAAATAATAATTTGGAGTTTCCAGCGCTGTGACCAACTACTGATCGGAACTTATTGCTCAATAATTTAAAGTCGTTAACTTAAGCAAACAGCACACAAGGCTGCCTTTTGAGCTGAATGACTGGCCAATCTGAAGTAGCAATGAAAAGATGTGCATAGATGAGTAGGAGGCTTCAAACTTTTACTGTCTAAACAGTACCCAGTAATCAACTTGGCATGCAGGTGTGACCGATGGTCAATATTTCAGAAATGGTAAATATCGGCCTAATTTATCTGCTGGCTGATGTATTGCCCTACATCCAATTAGCATAAAGTTCAAGTAATGACAACAATGCTAGATATTAGCACATCTAATAGAGGTAAAAAAATGTTGTCCGAAGTCCTCTACCAAACATTTTTCTGAAACTTTGTGCTGGAGTTCAGGAGAAAGAAGCCTTTACTGATCATTTTCACAGTGATATTGTAAAAAATTTGTGACCCGATTTGATGGCATGCCTATTCTGACCATACCGACAAACCAGCCAAAACATTTCATTTAAAGATAGAAATGACACAGGTGGGGGACATGGATTTGAATTTCACTGCAGTTGCAGAACCAAACACTCAAGACTAAATTCGCCCATGAGGTTTGGTGCTTGAGTGTCGTAAAAATCTCATGTGATCAGCGGAGAAAGCATGCTGGCAAGTTAGCCACAGAAGATAGGGTCTGTTGGATTTACTGGGGACAATCGTGGAGAGCGGGCATACATCGGTGCATAACACTCCCCTCTTTGCAGTGGCAGTTATGGGTTTAGGTAAAATGACTGGGGTGGCATGACCTGGGGAGGCACCATGACACATACACACATGAAAAGCTTATTTGTATATCAAGGCAGTGGAAATGGGCACCCCCTCCTGTGATGTGCACAGTGGTGTCTGAGTTGCAGCTTGTGATTCAGTGATAAAGACCTATTTCAGTGAGTTTTTTTAAGGATCCCTGAATGTATTTGTAAAAATTATTCAAAAAAAAAAAAATTAAATTCAAAATAACTCACATAAATAATCCTTTCTCTTTAATCTACGACTTGCGAGTGATAGAAAAAAAAAATGTTTCTGTGATTAGAGGCTTGAGATTTTGACCATTAAAACCTCACAGACCTAACTAATGTTTAACCTGCTCTCCTCTTCTCTGCTGCAGAACTGCATGTTGCTGGGAGGCAGGAAAAACACTGAGGTCCCACTTGAAGGTTACTTGGTAGCTCCCATTCAGAGGATCTGCAAGTACCCGTTGCTGCTCAAAGTGAGTATGGCCCTCATACTATGCAGACACTGACACATCTTTGCTTCAGTTCTAAGGCATAGTCACAGTGCCGCAATATCACAAGACCTATCATTTTGGCCCCTGGCCAGCTGTTCATCCAGAAACATTGACTGGACTCATTCACACCTACACTCCCAGTTCTTAGCGCAGACCTTTCCTTTTTCTGTATGAAATGTGAATGAAATGCAATACGTTTTCAAAGGATGAGTTTCTGACTTGATGATCTGAGCTGTGCCATCTCATTTATCTTGTTGAGATCTATTAATTCACCCAGCATTCTCTAAACAGCCACCAGCATGTGCACAGGGATGCTATAATAATAATAATGGGGGGGGAAAGGGTGTAATCTGATGCTCAGACAGTTGAAGGTTTTCAGCTGCTCGGTGCCTCCCCTTCTCCTTAAAGTGACACAGATAGCCATCAATAGCTGCAAAGATACCCAGAAGAGTGTAAATCTGCCCTGTGGTAGCTGACATGCTGAAACACTGTTTAGACTATGACATTCCCATCACCATTGGTAGACCGCAGCAGGCGGTGGCACTGATCTGAAAAGCTACTGGAGGGAGTAAAGTGAAGTGGAGAAGAAAATGTAATACAGTTTTCTTGCAGGTTTTTCACGCCTCATCTAAACTGGAAGATTTACCAGCTGATTTGTCTTTTGAGAGCAAAGCAGGGTGTGATCATTTTCTCTGTGCACATGTGTTATTTTTAACTTCAAAGGAGCTGCTGAAGAGGACCCCTAAGAAGCACAACGACCATGCACTGGTGCAGGAGTCCCTCCAAGTGATGAAGGCAGTGTGCTCCAGCATCAATGAAGCCAAGAGGCAGATGGAAAAGTTGGAGATTTTAGAAGAATGGCAGTCCCATATTGAGGGATGGGAGGTGGGTCTTGATCAAGTACATTAACTTTTTATTACCTTTATGTGTCACAGTTTTATTTTAGTCTACTTCAACATGATTAAGGCAGGTCATGGCTGCTTCTCAGCCACTTAGAGTGCCTTGCAATCTACTCAGTATTCATTATTATTAATAATTATTCTAATAATAATAATAAATGTGCTAAGCATTAATAATTATTATTGGATTATTATTCAGACCCCACAAACTTCAATACAATTTACTGAGATTGTATCTGATAGACCAACAAAAAAGACGTGTGGGATTGTGAAGTGGAAAGAAAATGATACATGGCTTTCCACTTTTTTTAACAGATAAAAATCTGACTTTTTGCCATGTATTTGCATCCAGCACCCCATATACACTACCAGCTCTGCACATGTAGAAACTGAAATGTTTCAGTATTCTTTTTTTGCAAACTAGCTAAAGCTCAGATTAGATAACATTAGACTTTTTAATTGAAGTTTAAGTTTTTCAACAGGCTCTCATTTAGTTTTAGATCTGGACTTTGATTGGGCCATTCTAGCACATTAATATGGTTTGATCCAAGTCATTCTGGTGCAGCTCTGGCAGTATGGGTCACTGTCCTGTGGGAAGGTGAACCTCCATCCAGTCTTAATTCTGTCCACATCTTAACATTAAGGAACTGTTTGAAACATTTGACTATGCCTTTAATATCTGTATTTTAATGTATAATTTTAAGCAATTCAATTTGTGGTTAGGCTTTGTTATTTTATTCTTTCTTTTGATGTCATGTAAACTTTGGATTAACTTTTGTATAGATGGTGCTATATAGAAAAACTTGCCTTGTCTCTTCTAACCAGTTTTGTTCCACCTTCATTGTCTCTGCTGATGAA
The DNA here is from genome assembly GCA_014839685.1 of Anableps anableps. Lineage (NCBI taxonomy): Eukaryota > Metazoa > Chordata > Actinopteri > Cyprinodontiformes > Anablepidae > Anableps > Anableps anableps. The sequence continues at coordinate 15,887,708 of CM026082.1, forward strand.
AATCATCCCCACAGCATGATGCTGCCACTACAATATTTCAGTCTTTTAGCTGTATATATTTACAGAGAATTAATTAAACATATTCAGACAATGTTTCATATAGGGCTGCAACAACAAATTGATAAAATCGATAAAAATCGACAATTAATTAATAGCTGGCAACGAATTTCATTATCGATTCATTGTGTCGTGCGATTAATGCCTCACTCACCATGTCGCGGGGCCCTTTTCTTTACCGGCAGAGCTTTAACAATGCTGGCTGACTGAATTAAAGTTTAAAAAAAGAAGAAAAAAACCTCAAGCTACATAGTGAGTTGAACAGAGCGCGGGGAGGCAAAGCAGAGGCGATGTTTTCAAACAGAATTAGGTAAATTCTAGAAATGACCGAGTCCAAGTCCTCAAAAGTGTGGGAGCGCTTCACAAAGCTAAAAAAAAAGCATAATATGCAGTCTGTGCACAAGTGATTTGGTATGGAAACGGAAACATGTTGGAGTGATCGATGAGGATGAAGGGAATCAGTGTGTCCCCTACCATTATCCAAGGGGGGCACCCCGCCTCTTCACGAGGTTCATAGTTGAGGCATTGAAATGAGCGCGAGGGTGCGCGCGCCAAGCCACACCGCTTGCTCAGCTTGCACGAACTCATCGCGCACTTTCAAAAGCGCCAACACCAAAGTTGACAAAAGTTGAACGAAAACACGCAATTCTCCCGTCACCGACGGTCACACGCGGAGTCTGAGTCTGGTGTGCTCGCACGCAGGTGAACACGCTCCCGCCAGCAGACAGCGCGCGCGCACAGAGAAACGGTCGCATGGTATTAATGGTGAAGGTACAATTAGAAATAGCCTCAGTTCTTCATGCCCTGCCCCTGACACGCAGCAATAATCCAGTCATCACCTTATAAAAGGTGTTGGCTTGGTTTGGATGTCTGAGGGGAACCTCCCCCCTGGCTGTGTATGACTGAGCTTGGTAAGGAAAGACTTACATGACAGTTGGAGGGAGAGAGAGAAAGATACAGTCGATAAATAGAGATTTATTTAAGAGATATATAAATACAGTTCATGGAAGGTGAATAGAGAACATTTTCAATTTTTTTTTCCTTATGAGTGTTCTGTTGAATATGTAGAGATATTCAAGACATGTATAAGTACTTCTTCAGTGGCTGTTACATATATTTTGTTTGTATTAATGGTCATTGCATATATTACACCAATCAGCTGTTCTGCAGACCGATTGCAGTTATTAAAAGAAAGTAGGGGTGCACCGACTGCAGTTTTCTGGACGATCAATATTTAAAAAGCCTGACTAATTTTGGCCTATACCAATTTGTTTCTGTGTTAAATATAACAAAAAAGTTGCAAAGCTGGCAACAGTAGGCCAACTATTGTTAAAGGCAGCCCTCTCTCAGACCCTTGTGGTGGTAGAAAAGATTGGTGGATAAAATCAGTTTCACATGTAAGTATTGACCGATCTTCAATCAACCAAAGTTAAAGAAATTGCATCCCTAAAAGGAAGTAATGAAAAAAATTATTTTTTTCCTGATTCATTGATTAATTGAAAAAATAACTGACCAATTAATTGATTATTAAAGTAATCGTTAGTTGCAGCCCTGGTTTAATAATTAGATTACTTCTAATAATTAGATTACTGGATTGTATCTGTAGGCACCAGAGTCAACGAGTCTCAATATGAATACACAGCACAATTTTCAAATTTTTATGGTAATTTTTTTGAAAGCATGCATCACTTTCACTTCACTAAGGTGTTGTGTTGATGTATCGCATAAAATTCCAATAAGGTTTATGGCTGTAATTTGACAAAATCTGGAAAACTTTACACGGTACGGATACTTTTGGAAAACTCTGCGATCTGTCGTAGAACAAGAAGGGTTCTACCTTTTGTAGCCTTTCAGAACTACTTGTACTTGTCAACAAATTTGGCAAATTCTTTGCTGTAGCTGATCTGTTGTACTGAATTTTGGGTTTTTAATGGAAATGATAGATATGGAAAAGTTAAGAAACAGCAGTGATTGTTCTGAGATGTTTACGCTTTTCAGATGTGTTGTGGTAGAATTAGTGGGACATTGTTGTGTTTCAGTGCAAAATCTGCTGCAGAAGCATAAACAGATGTGGAGTTTTCCCATCTTGAGTCGATTATCTTCACAGGCTGAAAAAAAGCCAAACAACTTGTTTATAACTGTTGTTTCTATTCGAATCTAAATAAAAAATAATCACACAATAAAGATCCAGTCCAGACACAAATATACTAAAGTAAGTAAGTACTAAATCTAAGAATACTACCTTCAGTACTGGGCTCAGTGTTGGGTGGGGTGACATCTTGTACTCAGCAGTCCTGGCTGCTGCTTCTCTGCGGTTTCTCCCCTGCACTTTTATTAATTGCAAACATTAGCTCATTCTGGACCTAGACTGTCTCGACGGCTGCTCCTCGGGCTCACCAGACTGCGGGTCCTATGAATGAGAGAGAACTAAAAACTAGAAAGAAAAAGACAAGAAGAAGAAGGGGGAGAAAAGAAGAGAGGATTGAGCGATGGTTTGCATTTTGTTTTTCCTGTGTGGGTGTTGGGAGGAATGATGGGAGGGATGAGAGGAGAGGTGATTGTGAAAATTTTTTCCGTTCCCGTTTCCCCTGTCTGGAATGATTGCTCATTAGTGCTGACCTGCTCCACTGCTGGCCTGCCTCAGGGGCCTCCTGGCAGGTTCGCGTACATCGCGTGGGAGAGACAGGGCGATGGCCTGCTGTGGTCACAACTGTGATGGCTGCCAGCGTTTGGCAGGACGGTGATTGCTGGTTGGTCAGCGCTGGATGTGTCTGTGTTTTGTCATAGTTGGGCCACAGTAATGTTGCAATTTTAGACCTCAGTGTTGTAGTTTCCATTTGGTTTTCACCTGGAGTTCTGTTCTTTTGTATTATTAGTTAATCTGCAGTATTTTTGCATTGGGGTTTGCTTAACTTGGCCTCTTTGGATTCAGAGATCCTCTCATCCTTTCCCTTGATTTATTGGATTCCTGCTGTTTCCTTTAAAATACTCCTGTGTGCGGTTGTTTGACTCTATAAAAATACATACACATTTAAATAAATATGCCCTAAAAGTTGATTTATTTCAGTGATTCATTTAAAAAGTGATATATCTCAAGTGTTTATTTTTTTTGTTAATTTGGGTGATTATGATTTCCTACTAATGATTACCCCAAATTCAGTTTATCAGATAATTACAATATTACATAAAAATAATATTTGATTTAGAAAATTCAGTTTATCAGATAATTACAATATTGCATAAAAATAATATTTGATTTAGAAATGCTGGCATACTGAAAAATATGTCCATGCATTGTACGCTGTATGTACAAAAACAGCATACAGTAACATTTGGTAGGGCTCCTTTCTGAGCGACTGCAGAAGTGAGCTTACATTTAAGGCCCACTGTACTGCAAGTGTACTCCACTTGCAGTACGCTCCTTATAAATTGTCCCCAGACTATTGAATCGTCTTTGCTTCACACTCCTTTCAAGTATGCGGTTATCAAAGTCATATATTTTTCAGTCCTACTTTTTCCTTCCATTCAACTTATTGTTCAATATGTAGAACTTCTCAAGCAATGACCAACTGTCAGACTGAACTTGTGACAGCTGTCAAGTTTTTAGTCTTTCCTGTGATTGTGTGGGCCAAAACATAACATTTCGGTATTAACAGTCCATTTTTATTGCTCAGATGTAATATTTAAATTCTCTGAGATTATTGTTGGCGTTATTATATCTGGTAGTTGTGTTGAAAATTAGATAATGGTGCTTAGAAGAGCTTTGACTCAAGCCGAATTAGCCTTAGGTGCAAAGGAAAATTGACTAGCAGAGAAGAAACTTTTTTTTTTTCTAAGTGTCACAAAACAGTAAAGGGTAACAGTTGGCTTGGCCATTAAGGAAATGTAGTTCTATTGTCTGAAATTGTTTGATGTCATTGTTAGCTCCGAATGATCAAAACAAGTTTTCCGTCTCTGGTGTGCACACATTCACTTGCTGCAAATTAGTTTAACATCTGGTCAAAAGCCGTGAGAGAGACCAAAAAAAAAAAAGTGTGGAGGAAGGAATAAAAGACACAGAGGAACAGAGTAGTGGGGGGGGGGGGGAGTGAGAACTGCTCATAAGAAGGAAAAGGGAGGAGAAAGGGCGAGGAGAGGAAAGAAGGAAAAAGCCTGAAAGGTTTTGGCCTGCTGATGTCTCCAGCAGGAGGAAATGCTTAGCACATTTTCTGCTTCTGCGTGCATGTGGGGCTATTTTTAGCACCGAGAGAGGTTGATCAAACAGGGGTGCATAAATTCCCAGAGTGTGCAAAGTTTAAGAGAAAAGACAACACACTTTATCACTTCTGCAGCAGGATGACAAAGAAATGTGGTGACCAGGCGCGACAACGCAGCACATAGCCTCATGGAACGGGATGTTATTCTTTAGGCTATTAACCACCCTGTGTTTTAACGTCCCACAGCAATCTGCTCGAAGGAAGCAGGGAGTGTTTTCACAGACCCCTGAGAGAGGGAACAGGAAAGGCTGGGCTATGCAGACCCCCATCTGACCAGTGCTACATCTGAGCACTGAGAGATATTTAAACTTTAATCCCTGAGAAGTGCTGATCCCCCTTGAGTTTTTAAAACATTTTATTATGTTACAGCCACGACCTACTAGAGATTTTATGTGATCCAACAGAAAGTGATGTGAAATAAAATTTTTTCCAATAAAAATAAAATTGTATTCAGCCCCTTTAGTCTTATACACCAAAATAAAATTCAGTGCAACCAATTCTTTTCAGATTGTAATCAGAGTCCAGCTGTGTGTAATTTGACCTCAGGCTAAATTCAGCGGTTCTTTGAAGGCCTCAGAGGTTTGTTAGAGAACATTAGTAAAGAAACAGCATCATGAGGACCAAGGAACGCAACACATCAAGTTGTCTAAAGCAGGGCTAGGTTATAAAACAGTATCCCAAGCCTTAAATGTTTCACAGAATAGTGTTCAATCCATCATGTGAAAATGAAGAGAATGGTACAGCTGCTAATCTACAAAGTTATGGATGTCCACCTAAACTTTCAAGCCATCTAAGGAAATCAATTATCAGTGAAGCAGCCCAAGAGACCCATGGTAACTCTGGAGGAGCTGCCAAGATCCACGTTGGGAATCTGGCAACAGGACACTTTTAGTCGTGCACTCTACAAATCTGGCTTTTATGGAAGGGGACACAGCAACCATGTTGAAAAAGGTGCTCTTGTTAGATGAACCCTATTCTTTTTATTTATTTATTTATTTATTTATTTTAATTTAACCTACATGCAAAACACAATGTCTGCACATCACCCTGAGCAACAAATCTGCATGTTAAAACAGGCAGTCCCCAGATGGGGGGACACTAGGGCTGAAATGGTTAATTCATTCAGAGTAAATTAATTTTGAATTCAGAGTCATGTACATATGTCTCAGTAAAGTACTATAAAGTAACATGACAATGTCAAAACACAACACTTATTGAGACTTTTGCAAAACACTGTATTATCTTAAATAAAAAAGAAAATACTATCATGGTTATTCGATTCAAAGTTTTGATGTAATGCTTCTGATTCTTCTGCTTGTCTTTTTTTTTCCCCCCCAGGGCTCCAACATCACAGATACGTGCACAGAGATGCTGATGCATGGCATCCTGCTAAAGATTTCAGCTGGAAACATACAAGAGAGGGTTTTCTTCTTGTTTGACAAGCTTCTGGTTTATTGCAAGAAGAAAAACAGGTGCATCTCCTGTCTTTTAATCATGTGTGTCATGTCCATTTTTACATTGGTGTGAGTTTTAACAACCTCAAATTTGCCTCTTTTTGTATCTTTCTAGAAACATGTGCTTTATATTGTTTCCTGCAGAGATACTGTTTGTAAAACTGGAATCATGCACTTTTACTTTTTCTGAGTAGAAACATACACAAAAAGAAACTGAAAAAGAAATGCATAAAAAAATGAATTCACATTATTTCACTGTAAACACAATCTCTTAATATGTAACCTATTCATATTATTACCTTTTACTTAAAGTGCAAGTGTATTGCAAACCTTGACAATAATTATGATCGGTGCTGTTTAAACCAGGAGACTTTTGCTGATTTCCAGCCATTGTGTTTCTTCTAGCAGAGATAGAAAGGCTGCAGTGTATGAAGCAGTATATTTTTCTGTAGAGAAGCTGGTAACAGTGCCACTTCATTGATTCTGTGTTTATTAAGCTGCTCCTGTTTATTCAATTCAGATCAGTTCATTTTATTTATATGATTTATTTATGTTCACCCTTAACATGGTTGCCACTTGGTTACGTTTGCTTTCTTATACTGAACTCAGACGGACACAAAACGAATACATTTATTGAGTTTAAAAAATGGGGGGGCGGTATAATCAGATGTGTTGATCACCATCAAATTTAATATTTTCAACAAATCTGACTTATTTGCTTACTTATACAGCCTCACACACATTTATTGGCAGTGGAAGCCCTGGTAAAGACTGAGAAAACTGTCATATTAGTTCATGTTTTATTGTAGTAGCATGAAAACATTGGAAAAATCTAACTTTTAAGCAAAGTGCATTTATTTAATGGTGAAATCCAATGTTAAGACTTAATTATGAAAATATAACCAATTTATAGCTTTGAAAGTTTGATCAGTTTTGTTCTTAGATTTATAATTACTAATCCACGATTTCTTTCTTTTCTTTTTTTTTTTAAATCCATAATCCATGATTTCTAGATTTTATTTCCTTAAGTCACTCTTCAAAATGAGAAAGACAAGAGAACATGCCATTAAAGTGAGGGAAGTCTGCAGACACTAAGAGGAAAATAGCTCCCTGGCTTCACTTGTAGAGACAAGTTTAGGCAAGATGTTTTATATAGACCAATAAGTTAGACTATATAGACATTACAAAAGGACAGAAAGTTAACCTTATTAAAAATGAACCTTTAACCTTTTTAGTTTACTCATGTGGTTTTTATTTCCTGTGTGGAAGGCGTTTGAAAAACAGCAAAGCATCCAGTGAAGGTCCACGGTACCTGTTCAGAGGAAGAATCAACACTGAGGTGATGGAGGTGGAAAATGTGGATGATGGCACAGGTAAGCCCTGCAATAAAAAAACCCCAAAACACTTCAATCAGATTTTCTGATCTATGCGCCCTCTGCAGGCTTAAATAAAGCTCCAAATTATGAAAAGAAGTTGACAGTTTAATCATCAGCTTAAACTGTGTGATATTACTTTGTTAGTGGTTAAAATAATGTTTACACAACAGAAATATTACCATCTGTGGTTACGTATCCTTGGGACTGTGCTGCTGCTTGTTCTGGGTGAACTCCTGCGTTTTGTGTCTCTTGGCCTCTCGTAGCCACTGATTATCATTTATATTTGTAGATTTCACCTTATCCCTTCCAGAAGAGTTGGATGGACAGTCAGGTTTTCATGTTTCTGGTGGGAGATTGATGGGTTTGGTTCTGGAGAGAGCAGGAGGATAAACATGCGAAGCAGGCAGCAGAGCAGAAACTCACGGGTGTTCTGCACCACAGACAGGAGATCTCTGAAATCCAGGGTGACAGGAGTATTTTAGCTGGGATTCCTGGGTAATGAAAGTGCTTTGACTTTTTCCCAGGCCAAAACTCGCTGCCTGGGGTTAAAACCAACGCCCTCGAGGAATCCCATACATAGAACACCACATTATATCTGCTTTTAGCTGTGTTTAAAATTGATGGTTATTATATTGTGCTTTTTGTTGCTCCTGAAAGGGGAAAAAACAGTTCAGCTGGAGGGTATTTGAATTGTTCTGCAAAAGATAAAAAAAAAAAAAAATCTAATTCAACTAAATTTCAAGGGTTCACTTTAGTGTGCTGATGTTTTTGATCATATTGTACATTATTTGATAAATCTACCAGAATATATTTAATATGTTTACTCACAGTCATACTTTTAATTATAAACATTATTGTAACATCGGTCAATACGTTTATTGACAAAGAATCAAATATATTGGAAGAAAATTAAATAAATGAGAAAATGTGAATTGTTTTTAAAAGAATTATACAGAAAAAGAAGAATAAAGGAAAGAATAAAACGGCCTTTTCTGTTTCATCAAAACTTTTTCCATGTCTATGGTATTTTTTTAAGTGCTTTGATTATCCCTTTCTTATTTTTTCAATGGTTTTATTTAGTAACGTTCTTATCTCTTACTTCTGCTTCCTTTTTTCATGTCTCTTTTCTGTCTCACTTCCTGTTGCATGTGCCTCTGGTTAACGCTAAAGATGCTGCTGTTTTAATGCAGATGTTTTGATTATGTTCTTTTTCTGAAATGCTTGATGTTATTGGTTCAAATTTAACAGGATACACTGCTTCTAAAAATCTCCTTTGTTGTTTCATCAATCAAACATCCCCAAATGTCTTGAGGACCATCAAGATATATTTGGGCAAATTTTACATGGACGTTTGTGGTGTTCTTGGCGATTTGTCTTGGAACTCACTGATGGATGTTACATTTCCTCATCTCTTTCTTATTTTTGAATCATGAACACTGACCTTATCTGGGTGAAGTGAGGACTACAGTACTTTGGATGCTTTTCTGTTATTTTTTTTGTGACCTCTTTGATGAGACATCAATGCTTGAACTAATTTTGGTTGGAAAGGTTCACCATTGTTCCATGTTTTCTCTATATGTAGGTAATGACTCTCACTGTGGTTCACTGATGTCCCAAAACCTTAGAAATGGCTCTGTAACCTTTTCCAGATTAATAGATGTCAGCAAGTCGGTTACACTTTTGAATTTCATTAGATTGAGTGTTGATTTGTTGCTTTTTGAGATATTTTAGCCTACTTCAAGTTGTCAGAAAGGTCCTTTGTAAGTGATTTATTTATCTGGTTTATCACAATAAATATTTGTCTGATAATAAAATCTGTTTAATGATCTGAAACATTTAAGGGTGACAAAGATCAAAACAAAAAATCCGTTAGGGTGCAAATACTTTTTCATAGAGGATTAAATGATGTCTGAGTTCACTGGTGAATCATAATTAGCCATCAGCTCTGAGGAAATCTTCTTGTAATTGAGTCCGTTTTGCTGATGGATAGTCCTTCTTCATGTTTGTGTTTTTTATGTATCTCATTAAGGAAGAAGAGCGATAATCAGTGAGCCAATCAATAGAGGTTTGAGGTCTCAAAGTTGGAAAAATGAGTATGTGGATAGTGTTTGCTTTACGAAATGAAAGAGTTTCTCAGTAGCTTTACAATCGATATTTTGAAAGCACAACCATAATTTATCAAATGCATGCATTTTTGACAGCTCCGCTCAAATTTTATTTGGCTTTTCAGATTCTTCTAAAGAGGTTTATTTGATTTGTCTCTCATGTGATTTATACAAAAACAATTTTTTTTCTTGTTTGTACCCTTAGTGCGTTTTTTAGCATTATGATCAATGTAAGCACAAACTGACACTTGTCAGGAACTCAAAAAATGTTTGTTTCAACAAGATGGATTTTTAACACTAATAAAGTTATTTCTTGAGATTGTTTCTGATAGTGTGCTCTCCTTCTGTGCTGCACAGCTGACTACCACAGCAGCGGGAATATTGTTAACAATGGCTGGAAGATCCACAACACAGCCAAGAACAAGTGGTTCGTCTGCATGGCCAAAACACCGGAGGAGAAACAGGAGTGGCTGGAGGCCATCATGAAAGAAAGAGAGCGGAGGAAAAGTAAAAAGCTGCTTTAGTTATTAGCTATAATCTGACTCCATGAATTTATATTTTCAGTCCATTTAGCTCATTTTTAATTTTTGCAAGATAAATGTTCCATAATGTGAGGCATTATCCCCACTTATATACTATTGACGCAGACGGTGCTACTTACTCTGCAAAATTAGAGGGCATTAACCTCTTCCAGTGTGTAATTGATGCGCAGCGCAGGAGCTGACTGCAAACATCACTGTGACTTTCATTCTGCAACGACTTCCTCCTCCGCACAGGTCTGAGGCTTGGCATGGAGCAGGACACGTGGGTCATGGTCTCAGAGAAAGGAGAGAAGCTCTACCACCTCATGACCAAAGGAAACCTCATTAAGGACCGGAAACGCAAGCTTACCACTTTTCCCAAGTGCTTCCTGGGAAGGTAAGGCTGATTCTTCTAATCTTGATGCCTTGGTTTGGAAATAACTCTCAAGAGATGCAAACAACAATCTTGTGGTTTTCTTTTTGTTGCATCAGTGAGAAGCCTGTGACTGTAAGGCAACTGGATTATTTAACAACTCCTGAAAATGGACTAGAATATAACTCTTGGCTATGTTCAGTGTCTGTATTTTTATCAGTAGAGGCCTTTTACAGTGTGAGGGGTGTTACACTGAGCTCTTTTGTAATACAGATCAGCTTCCTTTTCTGAGCTTTCAGTTTTAAATTGGCAAGGACTTCTAAAGACAGCAGCAGCTGGGAAGGGAAAAATGGTATGTGTTTTTTGGAAATTGTTTGTATTTGCAGTCTGAGTCATGGGAAAATCAAATCCAGTCCAATTTAGCTCTTGAATTTTATTTATGAATTATTGGTCTGGAGATGAATTAGTGATTGAATGTAAGTCATAAATCAGAGGGAGGTACTTCTGTGTGGTTCAGCTGATTGCCTATTTTCCCTTATACATTGTTGCTCTTTCCATATGTAGTGTTAAATGTTTGGTTTGTTTATATTTCAAAACTCAAGTCTAAATGCAACAGGGGAACCCTCGATCCAATCTGAGTTATCAGATCTGGATCATGTTTTGCACAGAAAGGTTTTTAAAAATCAAGCCGTGCACACAAAAATGGCGCATATGGCTTGCAAAACTGTCATTGGTCCTTTACATATTTTTTGTTCCAAATTTGGGTATTCCCAAACAATCTTTTTGAACCTTTAAGGTGATGTACAGAGTGGAAAAAAAACTGTAATGTTCAACACAAAACGTTTAGTTTTTGAGGGGGTTTTGAAACATTTTTGTTCTTCTTTTATTTGATATTACACACACACACACACACACACACACACACACACACACACACACACACACACACCACACATGTTAAAAAACAAAGCTCTATGTTTTACAAATGTCAAAATGCTAACATTAGCCTAGCGCTTCAGCAAACCGCTCCACATGAAATCATCTCATGAGTTTACTGAAAACTGCAGCTGTATTTGTTGAATCAGACAGCTTTTGAAACGAAGCTTTCTTAACCTCGATTGCCCTGTGTTGAAGCAGCATATTAAAGTTGTCTGCCAGAAACTACAGTTTGAAGAAAATATGTCCCTGTCTAGAAAACCAATAACATCAGATTGGGTCTCTGTATCAACAAAGCCTGGTCTTAAAAGGACTTGTTATTGAGGACAAGTCATGATCAGAACATTCCTAGCTGAACTCCTAACTCAGTCTCAAGTAGAAAGACTCAGTGTCATAGCCAGCAGATTGTCTTAAGAGACTTACATTTTCTGAACAGATGTTACTCTGGGTGCAAGACTGGAACAATACACACAAAATGAACACCAGCTAAATTTGGTGGTAGTTCCAAGCTGAAGTGGTGAACCTCTAGTAAGTCTGTCATTTCACCAACAGATATGCTTGCTTTTGTGGCTTATTGTAAACCTGTTTTCAAAACAGTGCTATGTTTTAAAAAAAAAAAAAAAAAAAAAAAAAAAAAAAGGTGGATGGCACTTCTTTAGTATCCAAGCTAGAGCATTAGGGCCATTTTATGGAGATCTCAAAATCTGTTTCACTTTGTTTCCAATAAACTTCAAAAGTGTGCTGTAGAAGTTAGAGAAACATGGTCACAACGAGGATAATATACAAGGGTATAGAAAAGCCATTGGACGTCTACAGACAGGAGCTTTTGATAATCTGTCAGAGACTTGAAGGCAGGAGAACACTTGAATAGAGCAGATTACAGGTAAGTGAAATTGTGCTGATTGCAACCAAGAAGATGGACGCGGCAGAGCAGAGAACCGACAGACATCAAACCACGATATTTACAAAAGTTTGGCTCAAAAAAATTCCTTGGCATATTTTACCTGCACATGACTCACAGTGTAAACACTACATAACCAGATGTCATATTATTTTGGTCCTTTATTATATAAAAATGATCTAAAGCTTAGACTAGAGCTGGTTGGGAAAACTCCAAACCAGATAGAATTTTGACTCAGTTTATTTTCTATAACTTTCAGGTTTCTTCATTTTTTTAGAAGACGTTTTTGACTTACAATCAGACTGAAAAGCCGTTGCTCTGAAGCAGTCACGTTTTTAAAAGGCTGAAGGATAAAACGGAACACTTAATAAAGTCAATTTGTACATAGTTGTGGCGTAGTTACATGGCATGGTGGTTTTAAAAAATCAGTACTGATTTCTCCTTTGGTCTGTGCAGACATCTCAAAACCGTTGTGGTTTAGACAAGGAATGAATCTGTCAGCTAAAAGGATAAAAAGGGATGAAAAGCTAGTCAGATGTGGCTTTCTCTATGAGTCTGAAGAGATCAAGTTGTGAGAAAGCAGCACAGAGAAACTCCCTGTGGGATTACATAACACCTGGATGACCAGCTGTGCTTAAAAAGACATCTCTAGCCTATCTGAACTCCCACAGCTCAGATGATTTCGGAGATGTTTATATGGAGGCGTAATTGTTGAGTGAGAAACAATATTACATATTACTGATGAGAACCACATTGCCTATGGCTTCAGCTCTGCCTACTCCTTACATTGTAAAACTCCTCGCCTTTATTCTTCCACCACATCATTTTTTTTTTTTTTTGGTTTTTGACTTTTCTATTTAAAGCTGTGGGTGGGTCCTCAGCTTCTCCCCTTGAAGTGGCGCAATCTCATTTGTGGTTCGTATTCTACAAGAGTAATTCATAAAAGGAAATGTGTGTGACAGCTGTCTAGCTGGACGTTGCTCATTGCATTCCAAACCTGAAATGGGCAGCAAAACCGAAATGTAATTTTATTTTTAATGCAGGAGACATGCTACTGTCAGCTTCTCATGACAGATATTGATGATAAAGTGAAAGAGTTTGCTGGAATTTAATTGGGTATTCTACTAGGAATCTAATAATATATAAAAAAAAAATAGATGTTAAGTTTCATACTGTTGTGACTGTGTGAAGCTAAAAGCAACTGTGCACATTTATTTTATTGAAATAAAGGATGTCTAAATGTAAAAAGATGTACAAGTTTGATCTGTATAGTCATATGACAAAATTAGTAAACCTTATGACTGCCACTACTCCAGCATATTTTTAATTGACGTGTCTGATAAATTTCGGTGATATATATGAACAATAAAAAACTACTTAAAATACCTTTTAGATTTTACTGTAAAATATGATTAAAAATATGTCATTTCTAGTAAAGAATAAATTAGGACACACGATGTTTATTCCCACTTAAAATGGCTCCAATTACATCTTTACTGAACAAAGTGACGAATGTTTGCCTGTTTTAAACTTAAAACATTTAGTTTCATGTACTCCTGACTGTAGAAGTGAGAGTAAGATCTAAGAAAGAAGATTGTTGAAGGGATTTAAAGAGATATTTAAAATATGAAATCAGTCATTCCCCTATATGGAAAATAGTCTTCAAGTGGAGTGACCAGAGCATGATGGATTTTTTTTTTATTTTTTTATTGCTTTAATGGTTCTGATCATCAAACTAATTTTAATATCAGAGAAAGTTAAGCTGAGTGAATGCTAAATCCTGTCTTTAAATTAGGATTTAATTTATTGAAGAGCCTTGCCCCCCTTTGTTGAATCATAAATCAAAAAGGTTACCCACATATTTAAAAAAAAAAAAAGCACAATCTCACTACCAAACCTGATTAGCACAAACTGGAGTAGGGTAAAAAAAAATCTCAAAAAGCACCACATCATGGCCCAATGTAAAGAAATTCAAGAACAGATGAGAAGTCATTGACATTTATCAATCTGTAAATGCTTATAAAGCCATTTCCAAGTCTTTGGGACTCTAATGACCCACTGAGAAACACTGTCTACAAATGAAAAAAGCACTGATGGACCTTCCCACGAGTGGCCTGCAATACTTCAAAATTATATTAAGTATTGATAACTCATCAAGGAGTTCACAAATAAAGCAAAACCAACATATCAGCAACTGCAGGCCTGACTTGCCTCAGTTAAGGTCAGAGTTCATAATTCAACAAGAAGAAAGAGACTGGGAGCAAAATCTGACATTTGCCCAAAAACCCCAGGAGTTTTGGATATTTTGTGAGCTGACGAGACAAAAGTGGTCCTTTTTTTTTTTTTTTTTTTTTTTTTTTTTTTTTTTTTTTTTTTTTATTAAAAGGTGTGCATACTGTTACGTTGGGTTTAAAACAAGCAGCATTTCTGAAAAAGAACATCATATGAGCAGTCGAACATGGTGGTGGTCGTGGGATAGCCATGGGCTTAAAACACTGAACTCTGCTCTCTTTGAAAATCCTGGAGGAGAATATCTATCCATCAGTTCGTGACCTTAGACTCAAGCAGACTTGGGTTATTCAGCCAAACTATATAATTTGAAGCATGATCCACCTTTTGAATGACTCTAAAAAACAAAATGAAGATTTTGGAGTGGCCCAATCAAAGTCTAGACTTAAATCCAATTGAGAATCAGTGACCTTAAACAGGCCGTTCATGCTTAAAACCTTCTAATTTGGCCAAAATAAAACAATTCTGCGTTGAAGAGATGGCCAAATTTCCTCCACAGCGATGTTAAAGACTCTTTATAAGTTATTTGTTTGATGGCAGTTGTTCCAGCCAAGGTTGGCACAGTTAGTTTTAGGGGGTAGTTGCTTTTTCACATTGGGCCAGGTTGGTTGGGATATCCTTTTCCAGGAATCAATGAAATCATCATTTTAAAACTGTATTTTATATTTGTTCATGTTATTCATCTTTGTATGATATTAAAACTTGTTTGATAATGTAAAACATGTAAGTGTAGCAAAAATGCAAAAACAGAATGATTTCTTAAAGGGAGCAAATATTTTTTCCAACAGTGTTTTCATAGGATGGTGGGTTTTTTTCCCCCTGTGGTTAGTTTTGGTGACAGAAAGCGTCCATGATTGATGCTTAAACAGTGTAAGATGTCAGAATTGGTCAGATCAGACTTTTGTCACTTCAAGAACTTTGTAAAATTCTCTCTTTGGCTGAACATTGACTACAGATTGGTTCCGTCGTGGTCTGGACGTTGCCTCTAGAGAATGCCAGTGGTGCTGCTCCAGGCTGTGTTTGTTTGGCTTTTGTGGGGAGAAAGGAGTTTGGGGATATATTCATGCAGAAGAATGGTGCATTCAGAAGTTCTCCATGCTCAGCCTGCTCACTTTGCTTTGTCTCCCCACTTTCTCTGTCAGTTAGTTTTAGTAACTGAGAAATGAAATGAGAGAAAGTCATCCCATTTAGCTAATTTGGACCATCAAAGCATCGGATGCTTTGTTGCTTTATGCAGTTGGTTTGTTTTCTCTCTTTCAAGTTTGATGGTGTTACACTGTGGATCTAAAATAAATGAACTCAAACTAGGCAAAGCACAAGAAGTAAGACCCAATGGTTTATTTTATAGACAACTCTGACCCTAGACGGTAAATAAACCATTCGTTCAGGATATCTCCAATCCTAAAGGCTTTTTCTCCACGATTGCTCTCATTGCTTTTGTTTTCCCCCTGGGTTTTTGTGTATCATCGTTTGGTCTTTGAGTGCACAAGTGTGTGGTTATGTACACGTTTTGTTGTTTGTTTTCCCTAGTGAGTTTGTTTCTTGGCTGATGGAAATTGGCGAGACGGGCAACCCAGAGGAAGGGGTTCACCTGGGTCAAGCTCTGCTGGAGAATGGTATCATCCACCATGGTTAGTGTCTTCTTTTCTTCATTTTAGTCCTCTTTTGGAATCCTTTGCAGTTCAAGATCTCAAACATGACCTGCTAAAGTCCAGTTGATTTTTTTTTTTTTTTCTTTTTTACACAGACTGGTACTCCTTTTCTAACTTCTTGTCTTGTTGGACAAATGTTCTGATAAGGAAAGATTCCCACCTATTCGCTGAAATTCTTATTTACATTACCATTGACATAAATGTAATGGTAATTCAAATTCAATCCAAAATTTAAAAATACTTTATTTATCCCAAAGGGAAATTAAATGTTGATGTAACTCATTTAATTAAGGAGTTATTATAGATGGTGATGGCTGTGGGCAGGAAAGATCTATAGCGGTCCATTTTACAATCAATCCAAAGAAGCCTCTGACTAAAGAGAGTTCTTCTCATGATGGTCAGGGTTGTCCATAATTTGGGATCTTTGATGATGCATTTTTACTGTTTGTTTTTCAAGGTCTAACAAGCATGCGACAAGCAACTTTTATGAATCCCAAAATCAAGAATTTAATGCACAAGTTACAATTTATTGTGGATTTTCTGTAATGTACACGTGGTCAAAAATTTACATACCCACTTATGTTTGAAGTCCACTCAATGCATGTAGCAGGAGTAAATGTGGCTCCTTTGATTGTAAAGGTTGGTGACCTCCGAGCTAGACGGTCAAAACACCATTGGGTGTTCCAACAGGACAATGATCCCAATCAAGCATCCACCTCAACAATCTTGAGAATTCATGGGGTTTCCTTACCTGGAAACCAATCAATATCAACACAGAATTATGTCAGTAACCTCATTGCTACATACAGCACATGGTCAATGTGTATTTTGCCAAAGAACTTTAAAAAATATTTACATGTGTGAATGTTTATATTTGAACCAATTTTGACCATGTTTGGAGCTGTGAAAATCCCTAATAAATTCACAATTGTGCAACCAATTCTTGTTTTTCAAATATGTCGAAGTTCTTGTGTGATCATTTCACCCTGAATATAAAAAATGGTTTTTAAAAAAATTAAAAGCCCAAATTTAGTGTGACACTCATGCCTAAGTTGAGCGCATGCAACTTTTGTAAGTGCATGAACCCTAAATTGGTTTTTGCTTTGCATTTAGAGCAAATGGTGCATAATGTATGTTTTACCTTCAAAGAGTAACTAAATCTCTCAGTGGCATGGTGTCGCTTCCACTCATAGAAATGAAATGGGGTTTCAGAGTCGTTCTCTACAGAGAGGAATCACCATCTGTGCTGCCTGCATCCCCGAGCTTCAGAATATCTTGTCATAAGAGCCTTTAATGGAACCTGCACGGCTGCCGCCAAGAATACGAAGCCAAGTATTATTACTGCTGGAGGGTCCACATAAAAGCAACCTAAAGTGAGCGAAGCACAGCCCTCTCTGAGCAGCTGCGTTATCTGTGACAGCTTTGCATGAGGTTGGACTCTTCTTCTAGTCTGGAAAGTGTGTTTCTTTATGCGGCCCTGCTCGGCTTGACTGTGTTTTTAAACCTCTTATAGTTTAGAGTTTAAATCCAGAAGAAAGAAAAAAAAAAAAAAAAAAAAAAAAAAACACTAACTAAGGGTTTGACTTTCTTACTTGTTTCCTCTCTAAAATATCTCTTGTCAAGATTCTTTTTCTTTTCCCTTTTTAATTTTGTTTTCCAGTCACAGACAAGCACCAGTTCAAGCCAGAGCCTGTGCTGTACCGTTTCCGATATGACGACGGCACCTTCCATCCCAGGAGTGACATGCATGATGTCATAGCCAAGGTAAAGGTCCTGCAGCACAGTGAAAGACGAAATCACATTTTACCATAACATCTCTCACTTAAGAAACCCTGTCTTTTCTGTTTTGCTTAGGGTGCCCGGCTGTTCTGTCGTCTTCACAGCCTCTTCAACCCTGTCATCAGGTATGCTTCTGTTTATATCGCTGTTCTTACTAAGGAAGGTGTGGTAATTATAGATTGTATTTGGCTTCTTTCACAGTGCAACAGAAATGAAGGTGAGATTTGTTATAGGTAATGATACTGACAGACTGTGAAGATTCCTGACTGTGATTTCATTGCATTTAAAAAAAAAAAAAAAAAAAAAAAAAAAAAAATCTAATTGAGTCTACAGGTACGTCTCAACAATGTAATGAAAGTTCAATACTTTTTGCTGCTCATTTCAGAAAGTGAAACACACGTAATATAGATTTATTACACATACAAGTGAAATTCTGCAGGGCTTTGTTTCTTGTCAATTTGATGATATGGCTTATAGATAATTACAATCCAAAATTTATTTTCTAAGGAATTTTGAATATTAAGTAAGATCAATAAAAAAAGGATGAACAGGAATGTCAGGCTTCTGAGCACTCAGTATTCGGTTTGGTCTCCTTTTGCAAGAATTACTGAATCAGTGAGGCGTGGCATGGAGGGGATCAGCCTGTGGCACTGCTGAGTGGTAATGGAAGCCCAGGTTGCTTTGATAGCCTTCAGGTCATTTGGATTGTTGGGTCTGGTGTCTGTATAATTCTCCAAAGATTCTCTGTGGGGTTCAGGTCAGACCAGTTTGCTGCTTAATCAAGCACAATAACACCATAGTCATTGAACCACTCTTCCTCCAGACTTTGATTTCCAAATAAACTGCAAATTTTACTTTCATCTGAAAAGAGGAGTTTGGACCATTGAGCAAAAAGCCAGTTCTTTTTCTCCTTAGCCCAGGTAAGATGCTTCTGATGTTGTCTCTGGTTCAGGAGTGGGTTGACAAGAGGAATCAAACTTTTGTAGCCCATGTGCAGGATTCATCTGTGAGTAGCGACTTTTGATGTGACTCCAGCCTCGGTCCACTTGTGATACAAGTCCCCCAGATTTTTGAATAGATTGCTTAACAACCCTCTCAGAGCTGCTGTTATCCCTGTTGCTGGTGCACCTTTTTCTACCACACTTTTTCCTTCCACTCAATCTTCTATAAATTTGCTTGGATACAGCACTAAACAACCAGCTTGTTTAGCAATGACCTTTTGTCATTGCTTACCCTCCTTGTGGAGGGTGACAGTGGCTGTCATCTGGACATCTGTCCAGTCAGCAGTCTTCCCTGTGTTGTGTAGCCCACTGACCCAGACTGACAGATCATTTAAATGCCCACTGCAGGTGTTTAAAATTAATTAGCTGGTTAGGGTGTGACACATGAGTTTTCAGTAATTAACTTTTTCATGATTTTCAAATTCTCTGAAACACTTTGTATATATATATATATATATATATATATATATATATATATATATATATATATATATATATATATATATATATATGTGTGTGTGTGTGTGTGTATATATAAGGGCTGAATCGATTATTGAAATAATTGAACTAATTTAGTAATCAATTAATTGTTAACTGGAGTATATGACCGCAAGAAAACAACGCCAATTTGCTGAAAGAACAAATTACTCAGAGTAGTAATTAGGCCAAAACTGTACAAAAAATATACACATTTGCATTTAAGATAAATAAAAAAGAAAAACCTTTTTCTGTAAATATGTTTTACCCAGAACTTCTCAAGTGGCATAGTTTTAGCTTCACCTGGTTCAAATTTGTGAAAACACAAAATCTACTATTAATACCTTTTGCTTTCTAATTATTAATCGGTAATGCAAAAATTAATCAATGGATCAAATGATCAAGCATATGTTATACATTTTGGGCAATGAAATGTTTATTTTCTTATTTAAAATGTAATGGAATTATTTGTTTATTTGCATCTTATAATGTATTTCTAATGTATATAAAAAACGGCTTAAGTGGTTAAATGAAAAACCTGCAAGATGTGCCAATTTTTAAAAATCTGATTAATCATTCAAATAATTGATAGAATAATTGTTAGTTGCAGCTCTAATAAATGTTTAATATATAAGGCTCACTTTCTGAAGTAAATGACAAAAAAATTGATCTTTTTGACTGTATTCAAATTTTTTAAGATGTGCTTGTATTTCAGTCATGTCAGCTGCACTACACCAGGAAGCCAGTCATAATAATCTTTCTTATTGATAGACTTGATTCTGATTTAGCATGTTGAATTGACTGGAAATATATGAACAAATTCTTACAGTAGTGAATTAGATATCATGACCCTTATAGCTGATTATCAGCTTGTTGTCCATTAAATGTACAGGTTGTTCAGTCGATCTAAACATTTTCAATGTGTTGAAAGTGAGTAATTATAGTGATGAGTTTTTTTTCGTTTTGAAGTCCCAATAGTGATTATATATATATACAAATATGCTTAAAAATGTCTGTATTGATAAAATACTGATCATTTCCAACATAAAGCATGACACAAACATACCATTTGGTTAAGAATACAGACAGTGTTGCTGATTTTTCAACATTCTGTTTGGACAATTAGGAAACTTTGGGGAGTATGTTTCAATTAATGAACCCTCGCTGAAACAGAGATATCCAATCAAGTAATTTAACCACAATAGAACACAGGGCCTCTTTTCAAGTCCTCTGCTCACCAACCACAGCCTAGTTCATTGTTTATGCTGGATTTTAATGGGGCCTGAAGAAAAGCTTTCATTTCACAGCTGTAAAACTGTACCACAGCCAGAGGGGCTGTGCTTATTCCATATGCATGCTCGAAGCTTCTGCACAATTCTTTGTGACCTGAACACTTAAGAACCTGATGTTTTCGTGCCAGATTTCTTGGCGTAATAACTCTCTTTGGGGCATTTGACGTGTTTGTGTTGCTAGCCAGATGATCTGACTGCTCTCTCTGAAAGCTCAGCACAATGTTTCATAGGGCCTGCGAACGTCAGAGCTTAATTGGACGATCCAGCCTCTGCTTAATTATGTGGAATTTCCTGGCAGAGCAAGAGAGAGACCAGTCAAAACAGGGGAGAGGATAAACTACTCAGCAGCCTCATACATGTGCAACTCCGTTGCCCCCACTTTAAGCTCTGCTTTGTCCTTTGTCCTCTCATCTTATCACCAGTTTTAAATGTCCTCTCTAGACCTATGCAGTGTAAACAGTTAAACACTGCAGAGATGATTGGAAGACCTCTTTAATCTACACACTATGGGGGGTTTGGACTTAGACAAATGCATCAAAGGTCCATCACAAATTATCTTCACATAGTGTCCATAAAATTATGTTGGATTTTATTATTGTGGTGATGAATCTCCTGGAAGCTTAATAATTATATACGTATATGAGGTCCAGAATAAAAAAATGATCTGGTATATTATACTCAAGTAATTTATCAGGGCTGACTAGTTGATTAAAGCTTGAACTTTTAGCTTCCTGGGTATGATTTATTCCAAAGCTTGCTTTGAAAAGACAGTTACATACATCTCCACTCACAAAATGTCAAAACAAACTTTCCCCATCTTCAGACAGCAAGTTAAAGCCATCTTTTTCTACCTTTTTCCACTCCTTAAACTGCTGTTTGCTTGACTCAGACGCAGGGCTACCCACTGGGCACCCTCTTATCACTTTGACAGCCTTGCTTCTCCCAGTTACTGAAGTTGCCAGTCTTCCAGTGCTGGTTTCCCTTTAAAGAGAAATGCAGGAACATTTCTTATGGTCAAAATTGGTTGTTTTGCATTGACATTTCTGCTTGTTAGTGTCAAGTGAATGCTGCCAGATACACTTACATAACACAATGTTTTACTCTGGGGGTGGGGAAGGGCACCTCTTACACCCACCTTGCAATCTGAGCAGCACCAGCTGAGATTGGGCTTTAACTTGGCCCCACAAGCCTTGTTGTCTGGATGGCGTGAGATTGGAACCGCTGTCTATATGTGGTAGTGTGAGTGCGTCGGGTTGATGGTTTGCCTGTGGTGGAGCTGCTGGAGGCGGTAGAGTAGCATTAAGTCGCATCAGTTCAGGACTTTCCTGGCCCTGCGGCTCTGCCCCGATATTGCGTGTCCCCCTGGGACAGTGCAGCATTCATGGGAAAGTCACAGCTCTATTTCAAACAGCATTCTCGGGGTCTCGCAGAGTACAGCCCAGTGCATAAAGTCGAGAAAAGCAACGCCGTGCCAGCTTCTAACCAAGGAATGCTGTTTTGCTGTCAACAAGCCCAAAGAACTCACTTATATAAATTACACAACTGCAAGCGCTTAAAAAGTAGTCGCACCTTGCTGACAGCAGGAATTATGAGTCTGCCTTTTGGCATTGTGTTTAAATAGACCAAGCAATTACTCCTCTGCATGCTTACTGTCTCAGATCATTAAAGTGAATGCAAATGGTTACAATAAAAATCCTGAGAATCTTTTTATAATCCTGCCATTGGAAATGTCTGCTTTTGTTCTTATCCAGGGATAAGGACTATCATTTACGGACCTACAAATCAGTGGTCATGGCTAACAAGCTCATAGACTGGCTTATTGCACAGGTAAGCTGCACCATCTACAGTGCCTTGCAGCTGACCTTCTTTGTCATTTTGTTTCATTACAACTACAAATATTATTGTATTTTATCAGATTTATGGAGCCAAGTTTAAAAAGTAAACTTCTCTACAACCTTACCCCTGACCTGTCTGCTGTGTTCCTTGGTCTTCATTACACTACTTCTTCACTAATGTTCTCTAACAAACCTCTGAGGCCTTCACAGATCAGCTACGTCTATACAGAGATTAAAAAACACAAAGGTGGTCTTTGTTGAGTACACACTTCAGTTTGTTGTACTGATATAAATTTTAGGGGCATCAGAGTGAAGGGGGTTGAATACAAATATTTTAGGCGTGCTTATCAAATTTTTATTTGTAAGATGTATGAAAAATTTGCACTTCCCATTGCTCTGTGTATGTTAAAAATTGAGATGGTTATTTATCTCATCTATAAGCACAAAACTATGTTAAAAACTACAGTGAGGCAAAATTGTTTCATGGGTAAAAATTTGCCATTATGATCCTGAGGTTTATTGCTAAGTATTATTCAACAACTTAATCATCTTTTCTGGGTCTTCTGAGCTGATTGAAAGCAGATTTGTTCAAAAAAGAGAGCCAAAAAAGTAAAAATGGAAGTGGCTGTTGTCATAACAGGTCGCTCACTTCAAATGTGCTGCAGAGACAAGAGAAGCCATGAAATTTGAGGCTGTCAGTGGAGCCAAGAGGAAACGAAAGAAGAAAAGCAGAATTGATTGTACGGCTAAGCTTTATTGACCCTGACAGGAAGAGCTCAGCCTGACAGATTGATAGCTCTGTACAGAATTACAACAAAGAGATGAAACGAACATGGTAACCGCAGCAGAATTAAATGCAGATATCGCATGATTTCATCTGCCTTCCATTGAAATCCTGTTTCTGTTTTTGGGGGTGTGGTTATGGATATGTGTGACCTGGGCCAGTGGAGGCTCTCACACTTCCTGCAGTGAGACTTCCAGAGCTGTCACACTACACTGTCTAGACATGACTTTGGATGTGTTAAAGGTAGAGTGTTGAGTGGCTCTGCTGGCCTCAGGGTATTTGGACAAAGGAACAAAGCAGGAGTGTAAGTGTGCCATTTCAACAGCTCCTGGAAAAGTACACTTCCTTCTTTATTCTGTCTTGCTTTCTTTTTGTTGTATCTCTTGCTTGTTTTTCTATCCAATGTTGTGTTTCTCCACTGTGTTCATTTTCTTTTTGTATTCTGGTGCAGGGGGACTGCAGAACAAGAGAGGAAGCGCTGATCTTGGGGGTAGAGCTGTGCGACAACGGCTTCATGCATCACGGTACAGCAGGCTGTCCCGCTGACCAGAAGCAGTCCAGTTCCGTCAAACCTATCCACGGACTCAGTGGAAGCTAAATGTTAAATTCAGAGAAGCTACTCACAGGGCGCCTGGCATTTAGCATCCTGCCTAAGAACACAGCCATTCTTGTTCTCTTTCCATTTAATCCCTTCGACACAGTACAGAAATAGAATCTTTTTCCAATCCAGTGAATTAATTTGTGTTTGTTTTTGTTTGTGTTTGTTCATGGATACCATCATGCATGCATACATGCATATAGCCAAAGTCCTGAGGTCATGCATGGTTCAGTTTAGCTCTAAGAACTTTTTAATGCAAAATAGACAGTCGCTATGGTTACACTTTGTTTATGAGGCTCGGGTTTGTTTTCATGTCCATACTTCCTTTATGCCAAGGTTTACATCATTGGGGATGCAGTATGAATCACATTGAGCCTTCCTGTAACCCTGTGATGTAACCTCCTCTAAATGCCCACAGTTCAAGCCACACAGGCCAAATTACCAGCACATCTAAAGTACATAACAACCCTGGCCATCAAAGGCTCTTTTACTTACTCAGCCTCCAGGATAATTTCACTGCTTATGCCTACAAGTTATTTGGCCTGACACAGTAGCTATTGCAACTCCTGATGGTACATCTGATTTTGAAAGGAAATGAGTGAAGGAATGTCAGTGGGAAGCTTTTTTTTCCCCTATAGGGCTGTTGTTTTTTTTTATTTAAGAGCTGGAGTTTTGGTAGATATGTTTTTTGCAGAGCTTGAAAGGTGATATGTATCTGAATAAGCAGGGATTCCCTTGTTACCAACTTATTTTATCATTTAATTACCTATTTGCCTCTTTGTTAAATTGCTTACTTGCTTGCTATATTTACCTACTTACTTGCCATACTGTCTTCCCTATTTTCTGTGTCCAAATATAGTTGATAGAAACTTTGAATTTCATGTCTTTTTTGGTAAATGTTCTCTATTAGTAAAAAAAAATAAAAGGAGTCAGCCAATCTGTTAGATTTACTTAGACTTTTATTATTAATGTGGCAACTCTTTAAGTTAACATTTGTTCTGTGTTTGCTTTATGTGCTGATATTTATTTATTGCACTGTCATATCTTTCAGTGTTGGAGAAAAGCGAGTTTAAGGATGAACCCCTTCTGTTCCGTTTCTTTGCTGATGAGGAGATGGAGGGATCCAACACCAAACACAAACCCTTGAAGCATGATCTGAAAATAGTTGAAAATGTCATTGCAAAGTCTCTCTTGGTGAGTTCTTCTTGATTAAGCTTCCTGTTGTATCATATGCTCAGACTTGCTAAAGTTTGACACAATATGGTCTAAACTAAAGCTCAGTGAATTATTATGAAGGGCACATCTATGGCAAGAGGAAAAAAAGGAAAACACTGCAAAAAAAAAAAACATTTTATACCCCAGTAAGCATGACTAGCATTCCTTTCAGAAGGATGAGCAAAATACTACAAAATCTGCTATCTGTCTGGAACAGTATCTTCTCCTTCTGGTGTGTGTGTGTGTGTGGATGTTTGTGCTCTGTGAAAGTGTTTTGCTCTGCTGACTTGGACTTTTGCTGATACACAACATGTTCTTCTTTCCAGATAAGGCCAAGTGATGGAAGCTACGGCTTTACCCTGGAAGAAAGAAACCGAGTCCCCATCATCAAATGTGTGGAGAAGGGCTCCGCGGCTGAGGTGAGACATGTAGATGAGACAAAACAGCACTCCACACACACCCACGCCTTGTAAACATTTTGTGCTGGACAGAATAGCTGAGGAGCCTGGTTGGTGTTATTTAGTCAGATTCCTGCATCACGTACTGCAGCATTTGGACCTGAAAAGCTTGAATGAGGGCCCGGATCCGTAGCTGGAGCGACGTAAAAGAGTTGCTGGGACAATGGAGGTTGTGCATGCAATTTCTTTTTGGTGGAAACCACATGGAGTGTAGCCTGCTGAGTTAGCAACTGGACTGAGAGGTCAATGTTTACTGCAAGTGGAGGAGGTAACGTTGGATAAAGCAGCCTCTGTAGAGCGAACTTGACTGACTGAAACAAAGACACCACCACACACACAAGAACAAAAGGCAGGCGGGCTAACTGGGGCATTTGATATGGAGCTTTGTCCAGAAGATTCCTCACCGGGTCCATGGTTGGCTGGAGTCAGAGGTTTACTTTTCAAAATAAGATTTTACTGCCCTGATAAAATCTCGTTATTTGTTCACTTTTCATTTAAAGTTTGTTGAAGGAAACAACTGAGTGAGCACCACAGATAGAAAAAAAGAAAAACAAAGCTAGAACTGAAAATGTAGCAACAAGCAGATCTCTCAGTCTTACACAAATCAGATCTCTTTTTAAGTGAAGAATGTGTTTTATTCAGTGTAACACTTTGCTCACTTCTAAATGGCCTGGACTTGTATAGCACTTTATCAAGTCCAGAGGACCCCAAAGTGCTTCACACTACATTCAACTACATTCAGTCATTTACCCATTCATGCACACATTCACACGCTGATGGTGGTAAATTACTGGATTGTTGCTACAGCTAAACGGGGTCAGTCTGACAGAAGCGAGGCTGCCATGCACCGGCAGCGCCGGACCCTCTAACCACCACTAGCAAGGAAGGTGGGTGAAGTGTCTTGCCCAAGGACACAACGATAGAGCAGGGGATCGAACCGAGACAAACTCCTACTGCCGTCGCCACCGTCACCCTTCTATTCAGATGCATTTCTAGAAACATGCACGCTTGGCTGGACAGGCATAAACATAAGAGGGAAATAAAACAGACACAGAGATCTATTGTAGCAGATAGTTGTTTAAGCTTGTAATAAACATTTAGCTTATTACACAAATTATATTAAAAAGTGATTTGCATTCTACCCTAACTATATGAGGAGGCCAGGATTGCTACTGTTCGAAGTCCTCCTAATTTACCAGGCCATAAATTATTAAAAACGAGAGATAGGAATACTATTAAAACAGCTTTCATTTTGTTCTTTTTAAAAATAGCAACGCTAAGTTGCCTAAATTAAATTCTGGTGAGAGGTTTCTGTGCATTCATCATAGACATGAATATTTAATGCGTTTTGGGCTTCTGCTGATTTATTTTAATTGTCATTTTTCCAGGGTGGAATTATTACACAGCAAACAGCCTCAATCATTTTTGAAAACAAGAACTGGGTGCACTAGTTTGAATTTGTTGTGGATTTCCTCTTATCCAAACAGGGTCAAAATTACAAATACAGGTTGGAAAAAAAATAAATAAATAAATTAAATAAACAAAAAAAAAAAAAAAAAAAAAAATATATATATATATATATATATATATATATATATATATATATATATATATATATATATATATATATATATATATATATATATTCAACCACACTAATATTTGACTAAATGTCCCTTTGAAAGTTGTAGAGAATCCACACATTTTTTTTTTTTTTTTTTTTTTTAAGCCATCAACAAGCTTCTGCAATACCAACCGACTACGTGATATTTACTCTCTCTTCTTTGCAGAGTTTGTTCATTTGAATTGGTTGGTTTTCCTAGCATTGACAGGGTTATCAAGTATTGTTCCCAACTTTCCATTAGGGTTCAGACTGGGACTTTGGGAAGGCTATTTCTGAAGTTTTAAGTAAGAGTTCTTCATATATTCCAAACACAGCTTTGGTGTGTGTTTGGGATCATTGTCCTGTTTTGAACATCTGACCCAAGCTGTTGTCCTCAAATGAAAGAAAATTGGTTTGGATGTTCAGTAGCAACCATGGGAACACATAGACTCAGGCCTATCATAACCTGGAAACAGGAATGCTTGAAAACCAGTCTCACTGTCCATAGCTAAGCACATTTTACATCACCTTGGACTGAAAAAGGAGCCAACTGAGAAAGAAGCATCTGGTCCAAAATGGCATTTTCAAGCTGTACTGAAACCTGCAGCTGTCTAAAATAGCCTTTCAAACCAAAGGACCCACTATCAGCTGTCGAACTTGATGGTGGCATCATGCTGTAGGGCCACATTTACAGACTCACCAATAAATTAGAGTATTACTGAAAAGCCCATTTATTTCAGGAACTTTATCGCTAAGTGAAACACATTATATAGATTAATTACACAGATGGATGTTTGAAACTCTTTATTTCTGTTAAATATGATGATTTTCCACTTAAAGCTAATGAAAACATGCCATTTAAAATATTATATCAGATCAATAAAAAAACATATTTAATACAGAAATGTGGGTTTAATGGAAAGTGTGTTTAATACTTGCTTAGAGGTTGTTATTTTCAAAAGGTAGTTTTAATCTGACAAATGGGCCTCATCTGAACGTATATTCTAATTTATCGAATGCTATACTAGTATGTTGCACATAGTGTAGAAATATAAGGACTACCTACAAATTCTTTAACTCCACCTCAAATCAACAGCCTGACAGTCAATACTTAGGTAAAACTGGGTGTTCCAGCAGGTCAGTGATTGTAAACACACATCAGAACTGGTGTGGGAATGGATAAAGCAGGTTAATATTAAGCTTATACAATTTCCACCACCTCAACCTTACTGAATGTATATGAACTATGCCTAAAAGTTGATTCTGTGCCAGGAGACCAAACAATTTAAATGACCATCCAACAATTATTAGTCCACTGAGAATTATGTATTTAAAATGAAATGAAATTTTTAAAGATCCCCCCTCAACCCACCCCATCCTCCCCAGCCTTGAATTGATACCATTAGTTCCCATAATGATTGTATGTAATCATATTTGAGCTGTAGGTGCTATACCTGCTGTGCTGCATATCAGGATTCTATTGTTCTTGTGGCGGCCATAAGTTAAACCGTATAACTGCATAACATTTTCAAGTAGAATTAAAATGAAACTCTACACACTAAATCCTTGGGGTAGCTATCTTGTTGACTGTTTTAAAAAAATGGACATGTTTTGGGGAAAATTCATTCAGTTCCACCTTTTGACTTGTAAGGCATCTGCTTCATTTGAATGCTCCAAAAAAGCACTGAGACAAGCTTGAGGGGTTATGCAGTTTGCAGAACTGTGCATGCATATTTTTAAATCTTCAATGTTGGGCATTAAAAGCCATAGGAGGATCCAGCAGCATACTGAGTAACAAATATAAATAGACTATTGTGAGTATTCGTACGTTTCAAAAAGACAGTGTTTGCAGTTTTGTCTGACACAACCTTAAAACATAAAGCTTTAAATATTCATTTCTTTTGTATTGTATTGTATTTTAAGATGGCTGGCCTGGAAGTGGGGAAGAAATTGTTTGCCATCAATGGAGACCTGGTGTTCCTGAGGCCTTACTCTGAAGTGGAAGTTCTCCTCAGGCAGTGTTTCAGCAGCAAGGGACCCCTCCGGGTGCTGGTCAGCACTAAGCCAAGAGAGTAAGGCAGATCTGTGTGTGCACAGAACTGGGAAAAAGGTCTTTGTGATGACACATCTCAGTTTTGCTTGTGTTTCTCTTCTCTCTGTAGAACAGTAAAGATCCCAGACTCAGCAGACGGTCTAGGCTTCCAGATCCGAGGATTTGGCCCCTCTGTGGTCCATGCTGTTGGAAGAGGTAGAAGATATCTGTCTGGCTTCTTCAGCAAAAGGGTTGCATTTGTTACCAGTGGCACAGCTGGCAGGCAGCTGCTGGCTCAGTCTTTGGGGAAATGCATGACTTGGCTGTTGCGTGAAACGTCACAATGATTTCCATCCACCTATTCACATTTTTTCTCATCGGATCGCTTTCTCTGTAGGGTTTAGAGAGGGCCGGCATTCATCAGAATCCTACTCTCCCTGTGCTATTCCCTAATAGAGCTTGTATAGAAGCGCTGCTATCAGGGGTGGAACAAAATAGGGTCCAATCAAAAAACAATCCATAGCCTTGTCTGGCTCTCCTCGGGGGAATCGAATCTTATTTTTTTTCCCTAAAGCAATCTAAATGGAGTAGAAGGCTTGAAAAGTGCAGGATATGCACTTGCATGTGGATTGTGAGTGTTGACTTGATGGCGTTTCCTGGGAACCTGCTGTGTGTTTAAGTAGAAGCACTGAGCTCAAAGTGTAGGAGGATTCTAATCCCTCAGCTTTTCACTATGGCTCCTATCTCCTGGTGTTTGGGGTCAGCAGGAACAGGTAATACCAATTAGAATACCTGCTTGTTGCTGGTTGTGCAGAGAATTATTGATTATTGTGTTGTACCATCCATGGGCTTTACTTGCTGATGCTTTTAGGAGGTCACAGGGGAACTGGTGTCCATATTAGCTGACACTACAAACTAAGACGGTGCCCGAGAATCTGTTGCAAATAGAGAACAACCAAGAAATAGACATCTGCATTCAAACCACTAAAATTATACTTTTATTGATCTGTTTATTATTTGCTACATTTGAATTGTACAGTATATGAGATTACAGCTGTCTTCACATTTTTTAAGTTTGCTATATTGCAGTCGCAAAGAAAAGCTGATGTAAAATGCACCTTAATTTAAAATTTGAAAGAATCAGAGGGAGGATTAGAAAAAATTAACATTACAACACAAGATATGCTTCATGAGTCAGTGGTGCCACCAGAGGATGGGGGGAGGCAGCAAGGACCACCCGTATGAATTAAAAAAGTGTTTATGAGTTACAGCATTGTTTATCCACCCATCCATCGTCCATACCAGAGTGAGAGGTGAGAGGCGGGGTACAACATTGACAGATCGCTGGCCTCTCAACATTGTTTTTCTATTAATTCATTTATTTTAGAGAAGTACCAATTAGACAAATCTGTCTGATTTACAATACATAGTTTAGAACTGGGCAATATGTCAATGAAAGTTTATCCTCATATTTTGTGATATTTATTTTGATAAATAGTGTAGCCTTTTTGTTATCTGTTGAAAGTCAGGCTCTTTTGCTTTGTTGTTGCCTGGAAGAAACACAGACATGTTCTGTTGGGCTTCTTCTGACAGGGCAACTGGGGGTATAATGTAGCTCACCACTATCAGGGTGAGTGAATGGGTGAATGACTGACTGTAGTGTGAAGTGCTTTGGGGTCCTCTGGACTTGAAAAAGCGCTATACAAGTACAGGCCATTTACCATTTAATTTTTAAACATCTTGTTGCCATGGAAAATAGCTAATTTCAAGTCTTCTTCCCAATGTCACAACTTTTCCACCTAAGGGGAAGTTCTTGTTTCAGTGACCTTAGGTGTGGGTTTTTTCCCATCAGTTTTTTGAATTGTTACACTTGAGGACCAGTTATTCTGAAAGCTGGGGGAATTCATTAAACAGCTTATTTCTGAATGCCTCTCTCATGTATTTATTCCATTATTCTCTTCAGGCTCTTGCTCCACCCACTTACATATAATGACGGTATTGTAAAATTCCCAAAAAGTTTTGATTTGGGTGCCACCCCAGCAATATTAGTGTTCCCTTTCTGGTCACCTCTTTGAGAACCTTCTGGAAGCACCTCTGTTTGAGCTGTTAAAAGACAAAAGAAAACAGTTGGACAGAATATTTACCTTCTCGTGTGCTTCCTCTGAGCATTTTTAACCTTGAAGTTCTCCTGTGATCTAAATTATGTCCCTCAGAGAGGCCCACATCTACTTTAGATAAATAACTTCCCTCCCCTGCACACTAAACTCTCCCTCACACTGCTCCTGCAATGCTTAAAACAGGAAATAAAGATGTAAATACACAGCCAAAGAATGTTGACTGCTACAGTTTTGTGTTTAGTATGTAGACGATGTTCTTGACCTATACTCTATGCTTTTCTCTTTCGCCGACAGGAACGGTGGCAGCCATTGCCGGCCTTCACCCTGGCCAGTGCATTATCAAGGTAAACGGCATCAATGTGAGCAAGGAGAGCCATGCCAGTGTCATCGCTCATGTCACTGCGTGCAGGAAGTACCGACGACCATCGCAGGTGAGGCAAAAGGGGATAGAGTGCAGATTAAATTCATCTGGACACTTGCATTCATCAAAAGCTTCTCCTTTTGGCATAGTTTTACTCCGTTTCGTTGGCCATCATTTATAATATGTGTCAGATCAAGTAAGTGAAACTAACAAAATGAAAAACAAAGCCAGGCAAGAAAAACACAATGCAGCCTTAAAATAAATGAAAACCTTTATTGCAGAAAGTTTTTAAAAATGTCCAAACTTTATTTTGAGTACTTGAAAAAGAAAATGTCCCATATTAAGAAATATTGTTTAATTTTTTGAAGTCATGTGCGCCACAGTTATTGGTACCACTAACAATTCCTGTAAAACAAATGTTACTGAAACATTTTATGTAGTTTATCCAGTGGACCCCTGTGTAATCATGGTTCAGTATTCGCGGTTCACCTATTTGCAGATTTTTCTGTGGAACATGACTGCAAATTATTTGTGTAAATTTAGCCTATTTGCTGTTTTTTTTTGTTTTTTTTTTCCATAAAGCATGTCAAAGATGCTGAAATACCAAGGCACAGTGCTCTCACATGCAACGAATTTCTCAGTGGTGCGCCTAAAAAAAAATCTGAGATCACACTGGTGCAACAAGTCCTTTGAAGAAAAAAAATTCTCCACGATCGGTCTAAGATTTACTTTTGTCCAGCAAACACTTCAGATAGTCTTGGCAAGAACAAAGAGAATGAAAACAACCTTATTTTATCCATATTGTTAAATGGTCTATACTTTATCAAGTCTGAGGACTTCAAAGCACTTTACTCTATAATCAGTCATTCACCCATTCACACACTGATGGTAGTAAGCTTCATTGTAGCCCTGGGGCAGACTGACAGAAGCAAGGCTGCCATTCAGTCGGTGCCACCGGGTCCTTTGACCACCCCAAAGTGGGTGAATTGTCTTCCTCGAGGACACAACGGCAAAGTGACTAAGACTGACATGCAGCGGTTCAAACCAGCAACTCACCATTTACAGGGCAAACCCTCTGCCACCTGAGCCCTGTAGTTAAGTACCACTTTGTTAAATAGTGGGCCTGTTTCTTTTCCAAAGGCTCTGAGAACCTTCAGTGTATGTCATCATAAACTTAAAAAAATACCAGGGCATTTTAAATAACACAAAGCAGTAATAGGTCAGAGCAATTATTTCTAAAAATGGGATTTATTTTACCCATTCAATTATTGTCCTTAAACTGAAGATAGTTTAAAAGCTTTCTGACATTTTCAGTGAGATTGTGTTACAGCAATAAAATATAAAGGCTTTTATTTCAGAAAAGTCTGAGTTCTCTGTCATTTTTTGTAATTGGGTTTGATTTTTATGCTCTTGTTTTACTTACAGTTTTCTGTCTTTGAATGATTGCTTGCTGGTGACATTTCGAACTATTAGCTGGTTGATCTATTTGTTATGTAATGGATTGGTAGCAGGAGAAAAATGTGAGGCTTCGGTGGCAGCAGAGAACCAAAGAAAATGGAGTGGTTATAAACACAGCATACAGTCCCTCTTAGCTCCTGTTTTACCTTTTCCTGTAACTCCTTTTCTTTTTCTCAAAGGTCATTAAACAGAAATAATAGTGTTTTCTTTGCTCATGCAGTGCTGGCCCCTTGCTCATAGTGAAAGAGGACTGGTAGACTACCAAGTGAGTTGGGAAAAGATCTGGAGATGACTGGAGAAAGGAGGGCAGTTGGGAGGGTGGGTTGCACACCAGATAGGGTTTTTTGTTTATTGTGGGAGAGTGGTTGAAAGCAGACCAGTGTAGGAGGAGAGGCCACCTGTTAAAGGTGGGAAACGGTGAAAATAGTAACCCCAAGGGTGCGTGTATTGTGTCAGTTTGCATACTGTATTATTACAATGAAGCTCTGTTGGTATTTTAAGCTTAATGATGCACAACAGGAGATCTGGTTTATGTCTTGTGTGTCTCGTCCTCTGCATAGTTCTGTGTGCGCGGCGGTTGTGGAGGGGGGGGGGTGAGTTGTTAATCACATGAAGACCAGTAAGCAAGCACAGTGTGTAGCCTTGGCAAAAATAACTGTGTGGGTTTGGGTGTGGAAAACCGGTGCAGACAGAGACACACGGCTCTGAGGCACGCCAGAATGGCTTGATTAGATTGGCATGGGTTTGTTTTTGCATCCTCACCGAGCACCGTGTTTCCATATGTTTGTAAAGGCTTTTTGTTGTTTGCTCTGCCAATCCAACTGTGACAGTGAACAACATAGGTATGCAGAATCAGCTGAGCATGCTACGGCTGCCAGCATTAGCCTGTGCAGATACAGAAGACATTTTTAGTTGTAAATACAACACCTTTTAATGGCAAGTTAGAAGATTTTGATAAAAGTGATGTGAGAGATGGATGTAGATGTCTTGTCATTAGAGATGCACTGATCAGTTTTTTTGTTACATTTTCTAAAGTCTGACTACCACACTATTGCTAAGATATAAGAAAAGCTTTTGCAAACACTTTTTCTTGCCTCTCTGCTGTGAGCTATCGATCTTTTTTTTTTATATTCAGGACAAAAGCCTGTTCACCCTGCCATGCTAGAAGAGCAGTTGCTGTAAACCAGATTAACAGTTATTTAAAACTGAGAGAAAATGATTGTGGAGTTGATATTTTAACCCGTTTTAGCATCATTTATTGGTGATTAGCCTGTTAGCATGAGTAGCATAATTAAAACAGCAGACATCCTCTGTAATTTCTAGTCTCTAACTCCACATAATCTTTTGAATTATTTCAAACAGTAATTTGTTCATGCACAAAAACGTTGGAGCTGTTTTTGTTTTACTTGTCTCGCTTTCTTGTGACTTTCATTTCCGTTAACTTCAAATGTCAATGGAGAAAATTATTAACTGAAGGAAACACAGGCTGCAATTCTTTAGCCAGAATCTTTGGCTTGGCACAGCTTTAGCCAAATTAAAAATATTCTATTGAATTTTTTGATGTTACTAATAGTGACTTCACCATTGGCTGCCTTGGCATATTGATTACAATGTTATTTAGAATCCCACAAAACATGTAGGTGCAATTTATAAAACACACAGAGTCTTGTTGCTGTTGCTACATGCTAGCACTTATGCTACCTTCTATTTACCTCAGAAGTTGGAACTTGGAGCTGGGAATGATGTCACACCAAAGTCAACTGCGTTCCAGTTGACATATAGTTGGAGAAGTTAAGATTCCAATATGGCAATACCTAAGTAGCAATTGTTCATAGTACCCCTTACAAATATCATTCTAGGTTGTACATGCAAACACCACTTGTAGGTGCAATATTTAACATTGATCTTAGATGCTCTTTTACAAGTATGTCTTGTAAAATAAACATGTTTTCACCACAGCGTACTGTTGTTGATGCAAGGAACTGCCATATTGAATCTTGAAGCCGGCGTTTAAAATTCTCTGACTTTCTGGGGGGGATTGCGGTTGATTTTTCTGACTTGGAAGTCAGATCCGATGTTTTACACCCATTTTGTCACCAATCAGGGCATGATCAAGCTGAAAGTGAACACATTTGGGTTATTAGGGGGTTTGTTGGTGTGTGTATACTTGTAAGGGCTCTATTTAGTAATAAGTAAAACTTTGAGATACGGCAAATTAATCAATCAAAGATCAGAATAAGACAATTTTCCCATGAATGGCTCTGATCAGTCATTGTCACGCCAAATACAGAAAAATCTGATGTTTTCTTTTTTTCGTGTCCATTAAATGTATTAAAACTAAGATCTGCCACCAGTTTTGGTCTGTAAACACATGAATCAACATTGTTTACTTTGATGCTCTTTTTTAATTTCAATGAAAAGGTAATAAAGGTTAGGGACAAATGCTTTTATGCAGAAATGGGAATAAACTTGTAACTACTTAATTTATTGTTTGATTCAAAATGACTACCTCCCTCAAATACAAAAGTCTTCCTCTTTAAGCTGTTTTTGAATTTTTTTTTGATGAACAGTAATATGATTTTTGCAGCAAGACACCATTAAGTGGATTTACAACAACAGTGAGAGTGCTCTGGAGGAAAACCAGAAAACTAACCAGAAACCCACCCTGGAGGAGAACAGAGATGGCTTTGAGGGTAAAGTAGAAGGTGACCACACACAAACATACAAGCATATTGCAATCACCTGTTTGGGGGAACACATTGTGGTCCAGGGTGTTTGTGGACGTAACACATGCCTGTTCACAGGAACACACTTATGTTCACTCATTTTTACCGAATGAGATGCTGCTCCGAAACAGGCTCATCTGGATTGTGTTAGTTTGAGAACAGCCGCTTCCTCTGGCTCATCAAGTGTTAATTTCCCTCAACAATTTATAGATCCCAAAGAGAGAGTAAAACAAGGAAAGCTATTCCCCTCACAGCAAATTGCTGCAGAGCACAATTTACTGCCATATTAAGTCATTTCATTAGCATAGGGCTGGTTAATTTAGTGGAACGACTCATCATTTTTTTGCGGGGATGAATGGAGGAACACCATGAGCATTGAGTCTTATTTTTAATTTATGTGCTGACTTGGTGGTCTGAGGCCACATTTATTGCTGAATGTGATGATGAAATCAATGCTTGCAACATTACAAAAGTGCATCCCAGCATTTATGAATTTGTACTGTTTTGTTTGTGTGATATAAACATATTGAGTCCTGTTTTTTGTGTAATTCTCCACCTTTAGAAGTAATGGACAAATTCAACACAATTGCCATCATTGATGGGAAGAAGGACCATGTGAGTCTTACTGTAGACAACGTCCATCTGGAATACGGAGTGGTGTATGAGTATGACAGCACTGCTGGCATCAAGTGCCATGTGCTGGAGACGATGGTTGAACCCAAGGGGTTCTTCAGCCTTACTGCTAAGGTATTTGTTTACTTTACTTTTAAGATCATCACAGCACATTTTGTGAAGAGGTCAGCGTTGTTTGCAAATCATTTAAACCCCACAGCCAATGCAAACTCAATTTTAAAGGAGGTTGCAAAGCCTTCTAAAATGCAAGTAAAGATTAAATCTGTATTTAAAACAAACAAATACAGGGAAGCTAAACAAAGCTGCAGAAAACTTTAAGAAAGAAATAAAAAACTGAATATTGAAGATGCATTGATTTATGATCTCCAGTTTGTCTAAAGCTCTGATTCCAGCACCAGTTTTAATTGACATTGATGTCTATTTCACAGTTTTTATTAGCTGAATTCAAAATATTTTTTTCTCTTGTCCTGCTCTGTTGGTTAATAACTACTTTAGGAGGACAGCCAACGTCACACTATGTATGAGAAACCATACTTGTAAAACAGGCTAGACTATTTAAAAAAAAAAGAGAGAGAAAATGATGTACTTGTTCATATTTTAGTTCATATTTACACTAGCTTATAAATAGCTTCTTAAAGATTTTGTGCTTCTTCTGACTTCAAATTTAAACACCTAACTGATACTCCAAATAGCTAATTCTTAGTCTTCTTTTTTCAGTAACAAGTTTCTGCTTTGCTGATCAGTGGTCAGGGCTGATGAAGCTTAAAAATCATGAATTAAAATGCCAGTTGACAGTTGATTTCTTGGTGCTTTTCTGTAGAATATTTAAGGTTTTTAGTAAAGTGACATCCTTGAACATTTTGAAATCAGCAGATTAAAATATGAGACTTAAATCCATTTTGCAAAGCCTTTCTTTGCAAGATATAGGATCATAGTCCTCTACTTTGGGCCAAGACAGAAAGCCCTTTAGCCCTGAATGCCTCATGAGGAGCTTTCAAGCCAGCAGGATCTCTTTAGCATAGGAAAAACCTTAAAAAAAAAATGCTGCTCTGTGCAGTCTGCTGTTGCATCCAGAAATGTAACCTGAAGCCTGAACATGCATGCAGGAAGCCATAAATCAGTTCTGCTAAGGCTGCAAAGTCTATAGGGAACAAGCTCAATTTAGATTAACAGAAAGACAGAGGCAACAAGTTTGGAAAGATCTATGTAAAATGTCAAATCATATGAAATTTGCAGTAAAAGGCTTCCATTTTTTAAACACAAATGTTTCGCCTTTCAAATTTGACTTTCTGTCCAATTTGTGTCTGGAGGTTTCCTCTTAGATTAAGGTAATTGTTTATGAGAAGTCATGAGAAAAATAAAGGGCATGTTTGCTGCTTTTGTCTGATTTAACAGAAAAGGTAGCAGGCAGATCCTGCCATTTCAAAACCCCATTTTAAATTATCCTGAACAGTTGTGACTAGCTCTATAAAAGCAGGAATATTTACAGGTTTCTACTCTGGAGCATACAGGTGTGTGTTTTCATAATGCTAAAGCACAAAGACATTAGCAACAATTTTAGAAAACAATTGTTGCTCCCCTCTAAGGGAAGATTATTAGGTCATTCTAGAAAAATCTCTCATTTTATGTGTATTCTAGCTGTGAAAGTTCAATAAGATTATCATAGATAAAAATGCAATTTCTCTTGGAGAGACTGCTATGTGGGTCATTTTAACTCTATGATATTTTGTGCTAAATTTAGGAAGAAACCAAATTTATAGAGTGGTAGATATCAAAACATGACAGCAGCATGATGTCTGTACAGCCTGTTAGTTGATAAATAGTGCTGTATACTACTTACTCTTAACTAGGCTTCTCCTTGGGTGTCTCCATTTTGTCAAACCAGCAGCATGGCTCTTAGTCCCCCATCTTTTCTTTCAATCTGGGGTATCCTGTCTCATTACAATTTTCTTTCATGACAACCATCATATTCAATCCAAGGCCAGACAGTGCAATGCTTCAAAAAATGGAAAACAGCTGGCATCATGCATCTCAGACTCTACAGGCCTCCTTTAGCATGTTAAAT
This sequence comes from Anableps anableps, assembly GCA_014839685.1. Classification (NCBI taxonomy): domain Eukaryota; kingdom Metazoa; phylum Chordata; class Actinopteri; order Cyprinodontiformes; family Anablepidae; genus Anableps; species Anableps anableps. The sequence goes on from CM026082.1 coordinate 15,926,062, forward strand.
GTTTAAAGTTCATGGCAGGACAATTAAAAAGTGACTGAACCACTAGACCAGTGGAGCACTGTATGTTGGACAGATGGAAATCGAATTAGAGTGGTTTGGTCTCATTGCACAACAGCACATTTGGAGAAAGCACAACCTGCCACCATAAAAAAACACCACAGCATCTGTTTAGCAAAGTGGTGGAAGGGTGACGATGTGGGCTTTCTTTGATGACGTGAACTCATAAAACAGGAACATTATCTCAAGAACAACACCAAATGTACAGCAGGATAACTGAAAAAAAAGAGAAAAAAATACACCATTTTAATGGCCCAGTAAAGGTCCAGATTAAGACAGCTGTGCAGTGCTTCAGTGAACTGAAGCACTGTTTTAAAGCACAGTTACAGCTCATTTTTCCTAGAAAGTTTTTGAAAGAGTGAATATAGTAAATCTGTGGGAAATTCACTAAAGTTGGATATTCTCTACCTTCTTGGGGAAACAGAGGCACCTGCAGCTCATTTTTGTCTTTTGCTCCATGTTTGTTATTGTGACCCTGTAACGCCCTCATAAATTACATTACATAAATGCTCAAATAGGAACATGAAAACTTCCTATTTTTGTGCATGGAATGGATACACCCATTTTTGTTTTGAAGTAAAAATTACCAGGAGATTAGTTTTAATCTGTAATGCTCTGATAGTTAACAAGAGCATTGCAGTGCCTCAGATTTTAAATGAAAAATGCAATGTGCAAAAAAAAAAAAAAAAAAAAAAAAAAAAAAAAAAAAAAAAAAAAAATGTCTGTGAGTTATTTCTGCACAGTTAAAATCACCAGTTTTTTTCTGATGGGCTTGAAGCAAATTAAAACTGACAGTCGTATTTTAGTTGTTTCATTTCCCGCCCGGTTTAAGAGCATGCCTTTTACATCCCAGCAGTGATGTTCACAGAATGATCATTATTGATTTAAGGCACACAGGACAGAAGATCCACTCAGACATAAAGATGCAATTCTTGCTGGAGTGGGGGAAAAAAAAAAAAAAAAAAAAAAAAAAAAAAAAAAGAGTCCTTTGCAGCATCTTTCTGCCAAATCTCATAATGAACAGCATCTCTCTTTCTTGTTGCAAATTAGTTCAGATCAGATGTGGGTTCATGTCTGAAGCTAGATTTACAGTTGTAATCTATCGTCTTTACTGTAAAGCATTTTTCTAAATAAAAAAAACTAATGACATCCACAAAAACGAACCCTGCCAGATCCGTCTCAGCATAGACCCTTTCCCATTGCTGCAAAGTGAAAGTAATTTTAGTATTATTGCAAACATCTGCTGCAGCATCCTGTATCATCCTTGGAGATTTGGGTGCTGTATTTAATGCAGATAACTCTCCTTCAGTATCTTCCTGCAGCTACATTTTTCTCCCCTGCTTTTCTCCGAGAATCGCCTTTCCTGTTTTCTTTACATCTAATCTTTAATCTGAACAATCTGGGTGTATCTTCATGAATTTATGGAGCATAGGCATTTTATCTGTTCCTATTAAGCTGCTTATGAAATTCTGCAGAGAAATAAGACTGGGTTTTTGTTCATACCCCATTTACAGGATTTTAGAGGGTCTTTCATATCAGTTCATCATCCCTGTCTCTGTTTACTGTCATCTGCGAGCAGATCCTGGAGGCACTGGCACGGAATGACGACATACTGCTGCAGATGTGCAGCAGGTTGAGCTCCAGCTGTGACGTGATACCCAACGACTTGCAGGTACGCTTCAACGCAATGTGTGGCGAGAGGGTGGAGCACATCAACCGGCGCATCACCAACTACAGAAAGGTACAGAAGATAGACTTAGAACAACAACGTGCACTCTTTAAATAAACATATTTGATCAAAGACAAGTAAAATAGTGAGAGCAATGTAAAATGAGAGGGGAAATGGATTTAAAAGAATGTCTTGTACCAAATAAACTCCCTAAGATTCAGGTATAGATTTTAAAAAAGAAGACATCATATTTATATATCCTTTTATTCCACCGCAGCTCAGACATCTGTGAAAGAATAGAACATTTGAATAATAAGTCTGTCTGAAATTCTCTGTAGAGTGACAGTAATAGACTGAATTGGTATAGTTTGAGCAGCAATGCTTTCCTCCTTTTAAAAAGGTATCCGGTAGAGCCAGTACAACATTACAGTAACCCTATGATTTTGACATAACAGAAAAATAAGGTAGGAAATGGAAGATTAAAGAAAAGATTTTAAAAAGACAACATTCATGTAAAATGTAAATAAAAAGAGACCCCCCCCAAACAAACAAACAAACAAAACCAAAACAACTGGGATTTTACAGGATTGACTAAGCATAAATTGTGGAGGGGATGAGTGGCAAGAACAAAGCTAATAAGTTGAATGGAAGCCATAAGAGGTTTAGTTTGCCACAAGCCATGTGGGGGAAACACCAAATCTGTGGAAAAAGGGGCTCCGGTCAAAGTGACTAAAATTAAATTTTTCGGCCTACAAGCAAAATGCTATGAGCAGTGAAAAACTAAGATCATTAACACACCTTCCCAACAATGAAACCTGATGATGGCAACATCATGATGTGAGAATGCCTTTGTTCTACTGTTTTATTAATTTATCTGGAAGGGCAAAGGGGCCTTAAAGGGTTGAGTAATTGTGAAAAGAAATCGATTCAGGATTTTTTTTTACAAATAAAAACCTGAACAATTTGTTTTCTCCTTGGAATCTGACAGTTCTTAGTACAGAAAGCCCTAAATAACATCCAAGTAGTTCACCTGAACTCTGTTTAGTCTGGACTACAGGAGCAATATTGAAAAACTAATACTAAACATCACACAGAATGCGCCATTGCCACCATGAAAAATGGAGGTGGCAGCATTATGGTGTGGGGATGCTTTTCTTCTACAGTGAAAAGGAACTTGGTCAGAGGTAATTGGAAGATGGACAGAGCTAAATGCAGGGAAATCCTGGAAGAAAACTTGTAAGAGGCTGCAAAAGACTAGAGACTGAGGTGGAGGTTCATCTTTCAGCAGGGTAACAACAGTGAATATGCAGCCTAATGGATTTGTTTAGATCAAAACATATACATGTGTCAGAATAGCCCAAAGTCCAGACCTATATCCCAGTGAAAATTGCTGTTTCCAGATTGTCTATATTCGGTCAGGCTGTACTTGAGCTATTTTGTAAAAAATAAATGTCAAAAAATGACAAAACACTTGCAATGAAGTATGAATACAACTGCTCACAGCACATGAATTCTGTATTTTTATTTGCACATTTTGAAAACTTATGTCCTTTTTTTCCTCCTCCGTGATGATGTACTGCTTTAGTTGGTAAATCACATAAAATCCCAATAAAATACATAACAGTTTGTGCTTGTAATATGCCCAAATGAATGTTATAAATTGCCAGAAACCAACAAGAAAATAGAAAACTTTTTCCAGAATATGACATTTACCAGAACCAGGACTTTGTGATCAAATTTGAGATGAAGAGTTGACATTTTTTGTCACTTCTCTTTCACATCTGCATACATTCCTCCATAGGGAATACATGCAAGTGTGCGTGAGAAAAAGGAACAGACTGACTCGACATCAGACAGGGGTCTTGGATTAATTACCACTTATAAATATCCTTGCAAAGTCACGGCCAGGACATCCAGTTGTGTAAGATCCCCTTTTGTTGCAGAACATTCCTCCACAGACCTCTGGAGAGAAGAGGTATGAGAGAGAAAAAGTGGGAAGTGTGGAGGTGGGGAACAATTAAAGCTGAGATAAACATGAAGATGCAGCAGAAAGAGACCATAAGGAGAGATGTTTGACTTGTGTTGTGAAACTAAGAGCTCTAAATTCAATTCAGTTCAAAAACGCGTTATTAATTAAATGTTAAATGAATAATAAAGTGGCAGATGTTACGGCAACTTCTCTCTCCCATCCGTTATAATTAAACTAATCAAAAATAGGTAAACAGAAACACTTTATTTTGTCCCTTATTTGAAATATACAATGTAATATAATATGACTGGGTATCTATCTCCAAAAAATTCTTTAAAAACAATCCAGTGTTACTTAACATCTGCTTTAAATACACAAGGCAGCAGGTTGGCGCTATGATGGAGTTCAAGGAAAAGTACAAACAATCTGACAGGATCCAGGATGACCTTCCAACTCCTTGTGTACTGTTTTGTTGTTTTTTTTGTTTTTTTTTTTTTATATAGCTATTCAGTCTTGTAGCATATTGAAGAAGTTTTATTTAATAACAGGGTTGGCTGTTGTCAGATGTCCCTGAACAAGTCCGTTATTGTTAATCCACTCTGGAGGATATTTGGCCCCTAATAAGCTGCGTACACAGGATCCACGTGTGGAAGATTGATCTGAGTTTTAGTTGTAAAGACATGTCTTTTAGTAGAAAATATGTTTGACATTTATTCAGGAAAACAGAAATCTGCAGCTCTTCAGCAGCAAATTTGAAACATGAACCCGCATTCCGGAGCTTGTTGAAGTCAAACATGAAAAGTCCCAATTACAACACGATGATATGAGTTGCTGTGCACCATTTCAGCTCAGTTTATATTGATTTAAACAATGACAAGGGGTTGTGTCAGGGTCTGGAGATTTTTCCACATGTATGAGCAATGATAATCTTAGAAGCCTGTTTTGAATCTTTGATTTGGCTTAAATATTTGAGTTGCCACATGATATGGAGGAAATACTGAAAGTGTACTGAAATGCATCTTTTTGCTTTTCTTCCAGAGGCAGCTGTCAGATAAGCAAAGGAAAAATCAGCATTTAGTTGACAGATGCTCTGCTCTGTGTTTTACATGTAGCCTTTCAATTTCAGTTCAATTCAAAAACAGTTTATTTTGAACATGAGAGTAGTATAAAATAACAGACACATTTGAACATTCTTGAACCGGGAATGTAAGACACATTTTTATAGCAACAGTAGTCTTGGCATGTTCGAAAAGGAGTAGGAAGAAGTAAGAAACTTATGAACGCCTACCCCATGAACTCAATACTATGTTTTCTAATATTTTCAGATGGACCCATGTTATTAGACATCATAAGAAAAAACAAAAAGAAAAATAAGTAAAAGAAAAGCATAAAAAAAGTTTTGACATATATAGAAATTACACAAATCAGTATTAAGAATTCTACATATTATAAACATATGTTGTGACAATCCTGAGTATAAATTAGGGGATATTTGAGTTGTTGCCATGTGCAGTTATATAACACTGTATATCAACACTATTTACCCTGTGTCCCTGTATTCATCTATACATAAATGTATATATTATTTAACATGTGAATTTATATCTCCTCTTGTACAATCTTATTCATTACATACAGTCTTGCTCATAGATATTTCTATACAGATTAAAGCATATATAAATATACATAGATGCATAAATCTAAGGGACCTAGATATACATCAAAATTAGGATTAATCAATTTTCCATTTTAAAATGGTCTGCCTTTTGCCATGAACTCACCACGCACACACATACTTATAACTAAACATATACATCCATCCACCTATACACAAACACTCATATGCGCTTACCTCAACTTTCATATATACATTTGTACTGCCACCCACCCATATTTTTGCATCTTGTGAAAATGACCTCATTATATTTTCTTTTAAACTGTATTAAATTTTGACTTTTTTTTAGCTCCTCATTTAGCTTGTTCCATAGTTTTGAATTGAAATAAAAAAGCTCTTTCTTGTTGTGCGTATACTCTGAATCCTTAAGTGTAAATTTCCCCTTAAATTATATCTCCCTTCTCTTTCACAAAACAATTTCTGAATGTCTTCAGGTAACAATTTATTTCCTGCCTTGAACATAATTTGAGCAATTTCAAGTTCCACTAGCTCTTCAAATTTATGAATTTTAGATTTTAAGAATGGGTTTGTGTGCTCATATAAACGGACAATAATATATGGCTGTACTTCACATCAGCTAAATAATACAAGGTTGCATCTTCTTAAATGGTTTCTGTACTCTGAAAAGTATTGAATGTAAATGCAATCCAGCTAGAAGCTATATAAATAATTATAAACTCATTATCTGACTGGATATCTCCTTTTCTGTCACAGTTTTCTCGGGTACTGAAAAACAGAGCGTGGCCCACCTTTAAGCAGGCCAAAGCGAAAGTGTCACCTCTCCACAGCAGCGACTTCTGTCCCACAAATTGCCATATCAATATGATGGAGGTCTCCTACCCCAAGACCACAACCTCTCTGGGCAGTGCGTTTGGCGTGCAGCTGGACAGCAGGAAGAACTCTTTGGAGAAGAGTGGACACAGCACCGGAGAGAGTGGTGAGTAGAGTGCAAGCACCTGCAAAGCACAGGCATTTTATTTAATTATTTATCGAGCTGAAAGGGTTTTACTGATGAGATGGGTTTTTGTACAGGTAAGCTGAACCCCATGGTGAATGCCCAGTACACCATCACAACTATGGCTGCACCATCTGGTCACAGTCTGGGTCGGACAGAGGGTCATGGACTTCGTTTCTTGCTCCGAGAAGAAGACCTGCTCACCCTAGACGCATATCAGAAACTGCTGTATAAACTCACAGCTGCTGTCAAGGAGATGGAGACGCACGGCGCCCACATTCACGAGTAAGTAGATATAAATATTGTGTTTTTTGCATGTCATGACTACTATTTTATGGCATAGAAACAAAGTACTGGATATTTGTGATGGAGAAGGAAAAGGAAATCTGGCTATTTTTAAAAAAAAAATAAATAACCAAAATGAAAAACATGGCATCCATTTGTTTTCTGCCCACTTTATTATGATACTCCTAAAATCTAATGAAAACAACTGTCTTCAGAAATCAAGTAATTACTGGTGAGTGACAAGAAGAAAGCCAAAATAAGCATCATTTGCAGTTTGCGACAATCCATTTAGAGAATACAGCAACCATGTGGAAGAAGGTGCTCTGGTCAGATGAGACCTAAAATCAGATTTTTTTTTTGGTCTCTCAAAAGGCTCTCCTTGGACACATTGGTATAGTCAAATATGGTGGTGGACGTATTATGCTGTGGGAATGCTTTCCAATTCTTTTTCAAACTTGTCCTTGTTCAGAAGCATCAACGCTTCTCATAAAGCCCGAGGCTGGATTTGTATAATTAGTCCTCTGTCTGTTCACTTGAAAGGTCTAATGTGTTCAAAAGATTGTAATAGATGCTCTCCTTTCGAGGCTGCAGAAATGATGACCCTAAATATATAGCCAGAGCTGCAATCAAAGCATAGTAATCTATATGAATGACCTAGCCAAACTCCAAACCTAAATTATATTGAAAGTCTGTGGCAAGAATTGACAACTGAAAATCCCAGATCATCTACCTTTCATGTGGCAAGGCTTGAGGTATTTTGCTGAGAAGGATGAAGGAGAACTTTGAGTTTCCAGATGTGTAAAGCTGACAGATACATACAAATTCACATCACACTTTTCTGATTTTTATTTGTAGGATTTTAAAGTCAAGTATACTTTTCTTTTACAATACAATTATGCACTGCTTTGTGTGGTTCAGTTATAAAAAAAATCTTATTAAATACATGAAATTTTGTGATTGTAGCGTGAGAAAATGTGGACTGGCTCGAGCAGTATGAATACATTGCATATCAAATTCTTTAGCCATATACTGAAATGGTTAAGTGTCTCAGATCAAACCATTTTATTGACAGGCTACTCTGGGCGAGACATAAAGCCATACTTCACACCACCAGTCAAGACTCTGCTGTGTCTTTCATGCCTGAAACAAACATTTTTTTCTTAACCAAAAAAACCTTCCAGATAAATGGATTGTTAAGACACGAAGAAAGGAATTGAGTGAATGAGGTAGCTCTGCAGGATGCATTGCAAGAACAAGTTAGGTAATTTAAATGAACATTTTGAAAAGGTAGAAAAACAGGAATTTCTTCAGCTGACTCCAGACGAGCTTGCATCATTCTTTAACCCAGCAATGTTAATGCATTTTATTTTCCTCGTTGCATAAGGATGTTTCGAATCTCTTGCCATATTCAAGTTCAACACGAGATGCCACAAATTATTACGCACTGAACCTTTAATATTACAGCCTTTAATACACCTCGTTTTGAGGTGTATCAAAGTTCAGCCCAGATTTCATGAGGTGAGACTTCTGCTGTTGTTATAGCAGGCTGTTGAGATGTTTATTTCTGTTGTAAAGTGTTTTATTATTAGGGCTGACTCACCTTTGGAGCAAGTTATTGCAGGCAACATAGGGATGTGTTTTTATTAAATAAGGTAAAACTTATGTTCAGTCAACATAAAAACAAGTTATATAACTTCTCCAAACTATTCGGCTCTTGTTATTAATGTGAAGAAAATGGAATAAGAACATATAAAAGCAGTTTGCTGCATATAACCAGCCGGGGTGTACTCTGATAAGGTAAAAAAGTCTCATATGGAGTATTTTCTTTTCTTTATAACTACACCATGTGTTAGAAAAAAGATTTAAAATCAGGCTTGGGGAGTGCATATATGTTGTGCTTTTCTTTATTCTTATATGGTTTTATATGTTTGGTATGGAGGAAGGGTTCAGTGTTGTGTTGCAGAAAGCTCTAGTCCACCTTCACTGAACAAGAGATAAAATCTCGGGAAAGAAAGAAGGGTCTTGTACAGAGCCAGGCCCCCTCTCTAAAAGCTGCTTACCAGCAGAGCACCACTAAAACATACCTTCACAGCAGTTAATAATTACTTGCAGACAGCTTTGTGATTGTTAAGCCTGCTATGACTCTTCAGATAATCATTGATTTAGTCATTAATAGTCTCCTCTTAATTTGATGAATGAGATTAAAAGTTGCCTGATGAAGCTGTCACCTCTTAAATGATGAGCGACATCCTCAGCAGGGTTTTAATGTCTGAGTCGAGATAAATTCTGTCATGCTCCTGTCACTGCCAATTAGCTCGCTGGCATCCTCGCACGCTCCGAACAGTCCAGGAAGCATCTAGCGAAGCATTAATGACCTTTACCGTGAGCTGTCTGTTCGACATGCAGACTACAGAGAAGGAGCTTGTTAAGGGTAGGAGGATGTGAGAATGGGCATGAGGGTTTTCAGCACAGCAACTAATTTGGCCTGTTGCGAGTTGCAGTCTGGATGTATCGTTTGGACCTCTGTGGGACTGCTGAGCCTTCCTTAGCACTTCATTAGATTGGTTTGTATATAAGACTGTTTACTGGCAGGCCAGGGGAATATTACTGATACTGCTCATGTTCTGGTTCTCCTCTTCAGAGGACTCTGGATTAGTTTTTTAAATCTCCAGTCCTTTGTTTTTGTTTGCTATCTCCAAAGGCATCTGTAAAGCTTGGATTTTGTTCACTTTCTTAGTCTTCTCCTTTTTTTAGGCTTGATGGGAAAATCTCAAAGAGCTTCTATTTTATGAATATAATGAGAAGCTGAAGTGGCTATTTTATGTGTCGTGTTGAACACATCCTTCTTCCGTTCTGAATGCCAAGAAAGGAAGTCTTCTGTGCATTCACAGCAGAATATAAATATCCATATAATTTAAGGAAAGATAAAAACATTGGACATAGTTTGGTGTTACATAACTTCTTGGCAGACCTTCGAGGAATCCATTTTTAGGAGGAGACCTGTGACCTTTTGTTTCTATGCCTCAGTGACAGGGTCACAGCTGGAAGAGGACATACTCTGTGATGTACTTTTTATCAGGGCTTACTCCCTTCCTGATTCAAATACCAAATCTCCTCACATTGCCCACCTATTTTCAAAACTTTGTTCTTTGGTTGCACATTGAACAGCACCTGGCACTGGTTTAAAGCTGCAGGATTCTTGGAGTGACTCACCTCAGTCGAAATACAAGAGTATATATCATCACATTTTAGAGCCAATAAACCTAAAAATCTGGAAAATATAAAACATAAATAATTCATTGCCGGTTTTTCCATCGTTTTTAAAGCGGGTCAATACTTTTAAAACACTTTTCTGACACAAGAAGAATCTTGCCCTCTCAAGATGCTGCATCTATAACTGCTCCGTCTTGAAGCCTGCTACTCACAGTTGGTGTCAACGCGTAATGGATTGTTTTCTTGTATAAAAATTACTTAAAAAAAAAAAAAAAAAAAGTATAATGGATTTGTGGTGGCTTATTGACGATACAGGAAAAGGTTGCCATGAGCACTAACTATGACAATCATCTATCCAGGAATTGCAGTTGAACTCAATTTAAAGCAAACACTGGTAGGCAGGACAGAATTTAACTTGCCTACCAATTACAGTCAGTGCTTTTTGCCCCAAAATTATGCTAGATGAAGACAACACAACACATGGCACACCGCTGCTAAAACAGATAGCTCAAGCAGGGAGTAAACATCTAGACCACGGGATGTCTGAAGCTGTTGGTTATGAGCATAAATTTTGTAAGATAGATGAATGCTGATAATTAGCTCTAGCAGCATCTTTTAATAACAAAGTGGAACTGAAGTCAGATTTCTTGTTTGTGTGCACAAACCTGGTTAAAAAAGCTGATTCTGATTCTGAAAAGGGAGACTTGCACAATCACTGCATTGCCTTCAAATGTAAGGTATTCTACTGACACAGTGGTTGCATTGCATCGAATGCAGGAAAATGGGTTCACCTCAGAAAGTTTTTAAGTCCCTCTGTTGGGTGCCAGATCTCCAAGCTGCTGCTTTTAGGTAACAATTCTTCTGACTTTCTAATTCTCCCTTGATAAATCGTCATATAAATCTTCACTTCAGGAACTCAAATTCAACCTGCAGACTTATTAATTTTGTCTTGGATGGCCATTATTACATGCATTGTTGCCTATGGTTGGTGTGTCATATGTGGCATCTTCATTCATCAGCAGTAAAATTCAGCTGCATTTCTTGCCTGCCTTCACTTTGTTTCTATCAGATTTTTTCTTTACAGATGGGACTTAATGATACATATTATGGAGGACCAGATGTGCCACAATTTAATAAATAAATAACTCATTCAATAGTTTTTTTATTTTTGACAATAAAATTGGAAATAAGTAAATTAAGGTTTTATGGAATTCTATGCACAAGTACTTAAATATCAGTTATTTAATGTATTAAAAGTAAAATGTTTCTCTTTTTTTTTTCCATGATATAAAATCATACGCAAGAGTTTCAGTATTTCATGTTTCACATGCTACATTGCACCATTAACGGGTTAAAACTTTAATTATGTCCTATTGTCTGACCCTAAAATCTGATTGGTTAACCTTCACGGGTTAGTCCACTTCAAGCCCCAACCACTGACTCTTATGAGTGACAGATAGAAAAAATCAAAATGTGCTGCAGCACCATGAATTAATCTGGAAAAAAGTGAAATCATTGTATTTCATCCGTGGGATTGAAACAAAGATTTAATTTTCTAATTATTTTAATATTACTAATGTAGAGTATTTATTTGTAATTTAATATATATTAATGGCAGATTTATTGATTTATCTTATTACTGTATTGTGGAACTTTTGGTCAGCCATAGAAATGCAGGCAGACTCCGAAGTGCATTCATGTAAGTTTTGTACTTATAATTTAATGTGTCACCATAAGTTAAAGAACTTGAAGTAAGAGATTTGCTGTAATAAAAAGCAGGGTTTTTCATCTGGTTTCATTCTCTTGGTTATAGTTTCCCTGCATTTTAGACTTTAGACCACCATCCCAGATCCATGTATTGTTATACTGCCATCCTGCTTCCAAGTCCATGCCCCACAGGCCCCATACTGGCTTCACTTCTTTAGTAATGAGCAGCCAATCACAGATCTAGGAGGGCCTCTCTATGGTGATGGAATGCCACTTTGTTTTTAGGGGTATTGTAGTAGATCCTGGACCGAACTGTAATGAAGGCATCGTTGTTCCCTTGTCGGCATGCAAATGAATAGAAAGGAGGTCAGCTGGGAGAGAGAAAGAGGGTCGAGTTGAGGAGATGGGAAGTTTGGCATGTTTGGCTGGCGTGAGGAAGCTTTGTTCATTTTGATGAAGAACAGACTAATGCAGCTCCTCTCCATTGCTTCCACTTTGAAATGTCTTAGAGGCCATTGAAATGACGTAATGGAAAATGTAAGCGGGCTCAAACTGAAATGAGTCCGAAAAATAAACAGACATCGCGTGTCAGAGCAAATGCGTTGGGGGGAGATCAAAAAAGTACAAGCCTAGCATTTATTGGGATATGGCTTTAAACACCACCATGTGTTGTTGCAACTGTGAAAATATCCTATCCATCCTCTTCCTGCCCCTCTGATAGACATCTAACAGAACAGAATAAAAGTCAGTGGTAGCATAGAGAGTGGAACTGATCCCTGCAGTTGCGTCACAGTATGTTGATACAGCTGCCACTTACAAGATATTTGAATCTTTAAATACGATCGGGACCTCTGAGCATCTTAAGTTTTTGTGCCGATGCCAAATTGAAACAAGCCAGGGTTTTGTTTGGCCCACACAGTCAGCTATTGGAGCCCCTGACATGTGTGGGTTCTGCTGCATGCTGTAAATAGTGTATTAATGACCTGCCAGACTATCGTATTAGTTTAATAATGTTGATCCTTCTAGCTTGTGTTTTATGTAATTCGTTTTCATTTTTTTTTTTTCTCGTGCCTTCCTCTCGGTCGACATCAGCCTTCTGTCCTCCATCACATATCCTGCAGCATCAGAGGTGAGGCACCCAGAGAGCTACATATCTGCAGAGAGTGAAGGGGAGAAGGGAGAGAGGAATGGAAAGAAGGTGTGTTTCAATGTGACAGGAGACGAGCAAGAGGACTCTGGACATGACACCATCAGCAACAGAGACTCATATAGGTAAAACCAAAGGGAAAGGTGGTTATATAATAAGTAGTGTTTACTTTAACTTGTTCTTACCCTTGTAATAAATGTATTCACAAAGCACTATTCATAATAAAACAATAATGCACGGCTTAATGTTTTAAAACTTACCTTTATATGCAGTGATTGTAAATCAATTTTTCAGCAAATTTGACAGAATGTATCTAAATTTAGTTAACTGAGTTAATGATAAATTTGATCAAGCTTAAGTAAACCAAACTGAGATGAGTTTAACTGTGGTGACTTGAGCTAAGCTATTGTAAATTTTTGTCTCAGTGAAGCAGAGCTAAAGTAAATTAGGATGAGGTAAACTTGGCTAAATGTAGCTAAATTAGGCTAAGCTAAATTAGGTTAAGATAAGGTAAGTTGAGCTAAGTTTAATTCGGGTAAGATAAATTGAGGTAAACCAAATTAGCGTAATTTGTATTAAGATAAGTTCAGCTAAATTAAGATGAATTAAACCAAGTTAAGCAGCAACTCAGGATGTTTTAGGTTAAGATTAGGTAATTTTAAGTTAATGTCAGCTAAACTGAGCTAAGTTAAATGAGCTCATTGGATAAGTGAGCTGAGTTCACCTAAAATTGACTTACAGTTAAGATAGGTTAATATTATAAAAATTAAGTTCAAATCAATTGAGTTAAACTGAGCTTAACTTAACTGAATTCAAGCTTAGTAGAGAAAATTCGAGCTAAGATTTAAGATGAAGCATGTAACTTTAAAAAAATTTTTTTTTTTTTTAATATATATATTTGTTAAAACTGTCACCATCTTATGACAGTGTTACGAGACAGCTAATCTGTGAAAAGATCAATCTTCTCCATCTCCTCCCTGAGTTACTTTTGCTGTCTGAAGAAATGCTACTGAGTTGTCCCGATCAAAACCAACCAATCAGAGCAAGGAGGCGTGTCTTAGCGCTGTCAATCAACTTCATTTACTCAGTGTGCTAATGGTGGAGAAACATCTTACCGTTACAGGAAAACTATTTATCCGTTGTCATTGCTGGCCATGCTGACTGGCCTGAGCATTCACAACAGTCTCTGTGAGCTGCAGCAGAGAGCAAGGGGGGGAGGTATGGGGGATGAGCAGCGCCACACACATGGTGATTGACAGCGCTAAGACTCGCCTCCTGCCTCTCATTGGTTGTTTCTCGTTAGCACAGGAAGAATTTCAGAGGAGCTCATTTTTTTCACAGATTATCTGTCTCATACCCTTCTGTCACGACATAGTGACAGTTTCAAAAAATATGTAGAAAAGTATTTTTTTTTATATATATAATAGTTACATACTGCAGCTTTAAGTAAGGTAGGATAAGTTGCATTCAGCTTATTTATATTACATTAAACTGTGCTAAGTTAAGTTTAGATAGGATTAGGTTTAGAGCTTTATTGACCAAAGTTAAGTTGAGCTAAATTGAGCTAAGATAAACTAAATTAAATTGTTAATATAAGTTCAGATAAACTGAACATAGAAAATTTATTTAGGATGAGTTAAGACAATTTGGGTTAATCTATGCTAAATTATGGTTTGCTAAATTTAGCTAAGATAAATTTCTTTAAGTTGAACTAAATTGAGCTAAGACGTCGAGATAAAATAAGATAATTTCAGCTAAAATAAACTAAAGTAGATTAAATACAGACAGGTCAAGATAGACTAAGCTAATTTTAGTAACCTAAATCAAGTGACTTGAAATATGTTAAACTAAATTAAACCAAGCTAAATTCGATGAATGACTGATTGCATGTTGATACTTTTTACAAAAATAAGTTTTATACTGTATCCCTTTTTGCACAATTCCAGTAATATTTTCTCTTGTGCTGTCTCCTAATTTTTCTTCAGTGACTGTAACAGCAACAGGAACTCCATTGCCTCCTTCAGCAGCATCTGCAGCAGTCACTGCAGCTCCTATGTTCACAGTGATGACATGGACTCAGGTGCACAAACACCACAGAAAAAACAGAAATATTATTTTTCTGCATATACATCTTACACATTGAAGGGCGTTTAGGAAGTTAAGACCGTCTGTTTGCAAAAGCCTCATCAGAATTTTGATAGGTGTAAATTCCTCCTCCATCATGGTTCAGAATTTCTACAGTTTTGTTTTGAAAATGTAAAATAAGTGACAAAACAGGGATATTTGTTTGTCTTTATTCAAAAGGAAAGGCACTGATGTGGTACAAATTAGGACTGCAACTAACATTATTTTAATAATTGATTAATTGGTCAATTATTTTTTTCGATTAATCGATGAATTGGGCAAAAAAATAATTTTTTCATTACTTCCTTTTAGAGATGCTGCCAACTTTGCAACTTTTTTTGCTATATTTAATACAGAAACAAATCAGGATAGGCCAAAATCAGTCAGGCTTTTTAAATATCGGTGATAATCCAGAAAACTGCAGTCGGTGCACCCCTACTTTCTTTTAATAACTGCAATCGGTCTGCAGAACAGCTGATTGGTGTAATACATGCAATGACCATTAATACAAACAAAATATATGTAACAGCCATTGAAGAAGTACTTATATATGTCTTGAATATCTATACATATTCAACAGAACACTCCTAAGGAAAAAAATTGAAAATCTTCTCTATTCACCTTCCATGAACTGTATTTATATAGCTCTTAAATAAATCTCTATTTATCGACTGTATCTTTCTCTCTCTCCCTCCAACTGTCATGTAAGTCTTTCCTTACCAAGCTCAGTCATACACAGCCAGGGGGGAGGTTCCCCTCAGACATCCAAACCAGGCCAACACCTTTTATAAGGTGATGACTGGATTATTGCTGCGTGTCAGGGGCAGGGCATGAAGAACTGAGGCTATTTCTAATTGTATCTTCACCATCATGTTTCTATGTGTTCTGTCTGCTGGGGGGAGCGTGTTCACCTGCGTGTGAGCGCTGAGGCAGGTGACACAGAGTAGAAGTGCGTATTTTCGTTCAGCTTTGGTGTTGGCGCTTCTGAAAGTGTGCAAGCCGAGCAAGCGGTGTGGCTTGGCGCGCGCACCCTCACGCTCATTTCAAAGCCTCAACTATAGACCTTGTTGGCGAGGCGGGGCGCTCCCGTTGGATAATGGTCAGGGAAACACTGATTCCCTTTATCCTTATCGATCACTCCAGCATGTTTCCGTTTCCATGCCAGGTCAAATCACCTTAGCAAAGATTTCATATTACGCTTTTTTTTTTTTTTTTTTTTTTTTTTTTTTTTTTTTTTTAGTTTCGTGAAGCACTCCCACACTTTTGAGGACTCGAACTGTTTTCTCTGCGCCGGTCATTTTTACAATTTACCTAATTGCCTTTGAAAACACCGCCTCTGCTCTGCCTCCGCCTCGCTCTGTTCAACTCCCTCTGTAGTTGGAGTTTTTTTCTTCTTTTTTTAAACTTTAATTCAGTCAGCCAGCATTGACAAAGCTTTGCCGGTGAAGAAAACGGCCCCGCGATATGGTGAGTGAGGCATTAATCGCGCGACACAGCAAATCGATGATGAAATTCGTTGCCAACTGTTTTAATTGTCGATTTTTATCGATTTTATCGATTCGTTGTTGCAGCCCTAGTCCAAATGGCTACATCTATTTGCATTTCTGCAGGAGATGAGATGCCATCGAGTGTGTGGCTGTCCCATGACAAGCAGAAGAAACTACACAGCTTCCTAGAGCATCTGTTTAGCCAGGTGAGTCAGTTAAACATCTTAAATGTGAAATCATCTTAGTAAACGTAGAGCGCCCAAAGTTCTATGATGTTGTTGTCCAGGAGTTTTCTTTAACCTAATACATTTACATATTAACAAGACAGTTTAAGGAATTAACATTTCTGTGGTGAACATTTCTCTTTTATAAAGGTCAGCTGTTTATTGAAACCTAAAGTGGGATGTTTTTTGGGTTTTTTTTTTTGTTTTGCCCCAAGAAGGCCTTGCTATTTTCTAGAACCTTTACAACAATGGGGCATGAGGATATTTCTGTCAGTGGTAAAAAAAGAAAAGGAAGCAATGCTGCTCTTTTTGGCTGCTTCCTGTAATTTGTTATAATATACAGCAGTGTCCCCAGCTTTGTTTATAAACAGCATCACATACTGTGTATTCACTTGGGTTTGGGGGATTGTGTTAGAAGCAGGTGTTGGTTATGTGGGGGCAACTGGGGTCTTTTTTTCTTTTCTTTTTTTTTTTTTTTTTTTTTTTTTTTTGCTTCCCTGTGCAAACGTTCCAATCTCAACACAGTGGGAGACTGTATCAGGTGTTCTATGTTTGACCCGAGTGCTTTCTTCAGGTGGACTCAATCACCAGCATGCTGAGAGGAGCGGGGGTGGCTCGGGCATTCGAACAGACAAAGTGCTTCACGCCTGCAAGAGGACTACAAGGTAAAACACCAGAAACATGCAAGCATTGTATGATTTAAAAAAAAAAAATTTTATTCACTACTGGAGCACCTTTTGATCTTATAACTTTTGTTCCATTGTGCACTTGCAACCACCTTTTCTCTCTACCAATTTCTACATTTTCAACTGCAGTGTCTGCAGTTGCTGAGAGAGTTACCCCCTGATGTGGATTGAGAGGGGGGAGTGATATAAAAAGCTCTGCGCCAATATTGACTTAAAACAGAGCTGGCGCTGGACACACAGGGGCTGTGACTTCCTGTTGTGTATTGTGATGCTAGGTAGACACATGGGAGACAGTGTAGATGGATTCCAAACATTTAGAAAAATTATAATTCCCAGTCATTTCTTCTCTGTTCATTTTTCTTTGTGTTTATAGTGTAAAGACAATACCACTTACATTGCGAAACTATTTATACCTCTTAAAGTTTTTCCCTTTTTATCACGGTATCATCACAAACCTACATGTAGTTTACTGGGATTTAATGTGATAGACCAATCTAAAGTTAAGATCCCTTAGTGAATGCTTTGTAGACTTACCCGTTAATGCCTTTATGGATGTATATCTTCTGAAATATGCATATACCAATTTTTATATATAGACACTATAATCTTTGCAAAATAACTCAAATCAGTCAGATTGCATGGACTGAAGAAAAACAACTCTGTAGCATGATGCTGCCACCACCACCATGTTTCAGCATAGGGATGGTGTGCTCAGGGTGATGTGTAAAGCTTGTTGTTCCCACACATGGCACTATAAATGTAGGCCAAAAAGCTTCATTTCAGTTTCATGTGACATTAGCACCTTCTTCTAAATGTTTGCTGTGTCCCTTACATGTTCTGTTAACAGATTGTCACATCTGAGCTATGGATATATATTTTTTAGATGATGGACTGAACAGAACTTTTGGAATCTACTTACTAGTACGTAACCTCTAAAAGAAATTGGTTTTATGTAGAGGTAGCAGAATAACAGGTTGTAAACACAAGAGCACACCACTCTCTTTGGTTTTTCATTAAAAAATAGTCATATCTTTCAGTTTCAGAATAATTAAATACTTTATATTTGTCTATCATATAAAATTCCTGTAAAACATGTTGAAATTTGTAGTTGTAACGTGACAAAACGCTGAATTTCAGTGGGTTTGAATATTTATGTAAGACACTGTGTTCGGTAGCTCATTTTGCCACCTGACCCCATTTTAGCCTGAGTGTTTAACCTTGGTGTCTATTGTTAGGTCATATCTCTTACAGGAAAATGTAGGAAATGTGGAAGGAAAGGGCTAAATTTATCCTTATCATTTTCTTCTGCAAATACAAACTCGCTGACAGCGTTCTTTCATCAACCCTGGAACTTTCTTCAGATGCCTTGACCCACTTCTCAGATAAGACACCAAAAGAAAGTGTGTGTTTGTGTCTGTGTGTAGTGCAGGCTTGCTTCTCAGTGAGTCATTTGTCTTCAAAAAGCAACAAAAGACTGTCTTGTCTTGCGTTTGTCTCCATCCCACTGCGCAAAACTCACGACAAAGTCTTTGTGTCCTCATGTGTCCTTTAATGCACAGCGGTGAGTGCTTTATGCAAAACAGCAGATTACCCAGTTATTTTGTATGTTTTGGATAATTCAAGCCTCCGGATACCCCAGCCAATATGGTGCGCCGACTTCCCTCTCATCTCCAGCTCTCCTCAAGTGAGTGCAGATATGCTTGAACTGAATATAGAACTGCTGGTGTGTGTGTGCCTCCAGGAGGGACATACTGGCTTGATCATTGTTGATCCTTCTCAACTTTAGTAATGCCTACGGTTGATAATAGAGTAAATATGATTATCTAACAAGTGGAGCATTACTGCATTCGATCTCACTCTTTTTACTCCAAAAAACACAAATTCATTATAAGAGCCTCCTGTTTTTCCTTAATCTAAACTTTATAGCAAGTCTCTTTAGAAGCTTTGAGATTACTTCAATTTAAAAGGTTTTTCCACTCATGTATTATCACTGCATATTAAAAAGTGGTAGGCAATAGTTGATTGTGCCTGATACAAGTAGTAGTATGCTAAAGCCTCAAGCTTTGTGAACACCAAGAGAGGAAAATGGAGCAAGTTGGCAATAAGAAGACAAATTGACAATCTCTTAAATATTTAATGTTTTTATGTGCTTATGGTGAAGTTTTGATTATTTTATTTTCTGATTTTTGTCAAATGAAGCAAAATCTTTCTTAAGGTCACAAATATTTATCAGCTTATCACCAAGTTTTAAAGTGAGTCTATAGAGTCATGGATAAGTATTTACAACCCTTTAACTTCCACATTTTGTCACATCACAATTACAAACTTCAGTGTATTTTATTTGGATTTTATGTGACAGACCAACACAAGGTAGTCCATAATTAAAAAGTGGAGAGAAAATGATACATGGTTTTAAAATCTGAAAATGTGGCATCAGATTGTGTTTAAACTCTTTGACACCCCTTAATTAAAAAATGCCATCATCTGAAAATGAAAAGATCATGACCCAACTACAATCCTACCAAGGCATGGCTGTCCAGTTAAACTGACAGGCTTGGCAAATAGATGGTTAAACAAAGCAGCAGCCAAGTGGTCCATGGTAACTCTGGAGGAGCTGCAGAGATTCACAGCTCAGACAGAAGACCTGAACCTCACTAATCTGGGCTTTATGGAAGTCATTGTAAAAAGACAGCCATTAAGAGTGCAGTTTGCAGTCTGCCACTGGACATGTAGGAGAGACAGCAAACCTGTGGAAAAGACCAAAATTTTACTTCGCTTACAAGCAAAAGGCTATGAGTAGTAGAAAATTATCACGGCACATCACCCTGAACCCTAAATCAGGGATCAGCAACCTTTACAATCTAAAAAGCTATTTCTACTCCTACAAAACAAAGTTTGTCTAGAGTGGGAAAACCTAAACCTGCATTTGAAAAAAGATAATACCTTCTATGAGTGCCTACTACAGCAAATGGATGTTTTAATTGCAATTTTATTTCAATTTTTAAATTTTAGATCAAATAAAAACAATACCATAGGGTTACTCAAAAAATGAAAACTCAAAAAAGCACAGAGTTAGCATCTAAAAACACCAAAAATGGATTAAAAAAAATTATTCGTACCACTGAAGTTTTATTCAGAAACTGCATTAAACAAATAGGGGTTAAAACATTAAAATTATCCTTTTTGTTGCCTTCATGAAATGTTCACAAAAGCTCATCATACAAACCAATCCAGCATCTCTTCCTGAGACTCTCTCTTTGCTTAATGATCTGTCTTTTACCGTATTTGTTTTTCCACACTTGGTTTACTCTGAGGAAGTTGTTTTAATTTTGCCTGGAGTTTCCTGGCTTATCAGTAATGCTGAGAAGTTATTTCTATTTAAAACGTCTCTTAAACCTGACAAACATTGAAAAAATCCACACTGAGTTGTGTCAGTGGAATTATTTGTTTATTTTCCACCAGAATTTCAGCAGGAGATGGAGCCCAGGGTAAACTGCAGCAAAAAGTTGCGCCTCCACATCAAGCAGGATCCATGGAACCTTCCTAACAGCGTTCAGGGGCTCACACAAACCATTTCTAAATATGTAGAAGGTCAGTATTCACCTGAGATGCACCAGATGCACGGGACACACACAATTATAAATCTGCAATGTTTAATGCGCAAAGCTTGTCACACAGTCATTCTCTGCGTTAAAAAGAAGTACAGAAAAAAACAGACCTGGCTTTAGATAAAATGTTCGTCAAATTGGCCTATTCTTCAATGCTGCCCCTCCCTGTTAAATGAAATACCACACTTTATCACTTAGTAACAGCCCTGCTTGCTTTAAAATGTAAACTTATACCCATCTGGGGACTCATAAATTGGAGCCACTGGGCTGGAACTGAAAACTCACTGAGAATTGCAGAGTTGTATACAGTGAGATCCTTTAATTTTTGCCTAGAGAGGGTATTTTTTATTGCCAGGGGTAGTGTGTGGTTTTGTTTTTGTTGATTCCCTGACTGAACACACACATGCAGAAGTGGTACAAGCCCACACAGGCATAGTACCAAGCACTAACAGCCTGGCACTCGACACTCCTGGGAAAGGTGAGCTGGTGGTCACAACTGAGAAATACAAAGAGACAGTTATTATTAATACAGCTCACAAGGCTGGTATTTTCATCAGCGTGGCTTCGTGCTTTATAACCCAGAGCTATGACTATAAACAAATATAGATTTATGCTGTTATCTTTGTTTCAGCCAATATTTTCTTCTGGTTTTCTATATGTAAAATAAACCAGTTGCAGAGCAGGAATAATGTTATTCAGCATTTTTCTTTTAGTTCACAAGCTTAAGGGACTCTAGCTGGCCTGCTCTTTTAGGTCATACTGTTGCAGCTTTACAGACTACATGTAAACCATTTAAATTTCCTTAAGCTGTCACTGATTTGCTTGCATTTCTTGTTTTCAGAGGTGAAGACACGACTGCTCCTGGTTCTACTGCAGTATACAGGTTTGTTCTGCCACCTTTGTAAAAGCTGAGCAATGTATTAACTGCATTTTGAATCGTTGAGCTCAACATTTGCTAACTACTATCTTGGTTAAAATGAATGGATGGAAAAAAGATACTTTGTGATGTATGAAGGTTAAGTTAAACATTAAAAAAAAATAAATAAATAAAAATAAAAAAAAAAATTATGGTATAGATTAACCTCAGAGATTAGAACAGGCATCTCCAACCTTTTCAGTCGAAAGGGCCATTTTTTCCGTCGCCCTTAAAATTTTAAACATTTTGTGCGTGATGATTGGTTGATTCCTCTTTAGGATGTGTTCTAACTATTGTTTCTGATTTAAAAAGTAAAGACTTTTGCATTGAGCTTGCAATTAAACTTCAATCAAACTTAACATTTACCAATAGATTGTTTTAACAGAACACCACCTTGTGGTAAATGTTTTATTTATTTTACTTAAATGTTTTCTTATTTTATCATTGATACCTGTGGCAGCCTAAGCATTTGTTCATTCAATTCATCACAATTAATATATTTGCTTCTGGCTTCCTATTGATCGCAGTGTTGTATTGTGTATATGTGTAACTGCTGCAATAAACAACCTCCACTACTGATGAGATTTAAACATTAGATTCTACTTAACTCTCATTAAGGGGACAGCGAGCATTAATATGTTTAGCACTGAATAAATTTGCTAATAAAACTCTGGAGTTTCCTTTCATTAAAACTTCAACAAACTGTGATCAAGCATCCTAGCAAACAGAAAGTTTTCATCTTCCCTATAACAACTAAACAATTTCTGAGGGACTACTGAACAATTTGTTTTGCTTTGTTTGGTGTTTAACTTTTTAAATGGTGTATCTCTCAGGAAATATTGCAGCTGATTATTTCCCACTAGAATAAACACAGCATTTGTTTTCAATTTTTCCAGAAAGAATTTCCAGTAGAATAAGAATGTTTATTGACCTCAAAGGATTTAAGATGTGGTTTAACTGTGGTTTATTGGCTCTGTTTCAGAAAGCGAGGTTAACAAGCTCTGAGTAGAAGACAGACACTCTGAATAAACTTACTTGTTTCTGTGATACTCCAGGTTTTCAGTTTCAGAACAGGAGATATCAACTAGGCAACTGAATTCGGAGTCAATTCAACCCTGAGTTAAGCGTGAAAGGATGAAAGGACTGTAGCTTTCAGTTTAGGAAGTAAATCAGAAATTATATATATATATATATATATATATATATATATATATATATATATATATATATATATATATATATATATATATATATATAAACTTATCACAGGCAAGGCTTGCAATCAGTGTAAACTCAAAAAAATATGAGTAATGAATAGACCTAGGCCACATTGCTGTTAGTGTGGGGTGCATCACATATGATCTTCACAGTACATAGTTACAAGTAGCTACTACATCAACTATATTTGTATTGGTTAACTGTATTTATTTAATACAGAACAGAATACAATAGAAAATCCTTCATTGTTCCATAATAGGAAGATTTGGGGGTGTCAGCGACAAATCAAAACGCAATAAAAGCATCCAGGTTCAAACATCACTAAAACCATAGAAAATGTTACCTGACTAAAAACTATAGGAATCAATCAGGAAAAACAGGAGTCACAAAAAGTGTTAATAGACTGGATAGTAAAGAAGAATAAAACCCAGGACGAGTGAAATGAAATGAAATGTATGATTGAACATAGCCTGCTGTGCGGTTATCAAAATGACATACTCTGATTTATTAAATTAGAGGTGCAGCATAGTCAGGCTACATTGATCACTGCATCAATGTTCATACTTGCTGAGCAGATGAAAAACTGTGCAGTGTATTATAACACAAAGAAATGAAACATAATCTCCTTTATTTATTCAAGGAGCAGTGAATGTGATGCCATTTAAGCAACCAATTATGCCTGGAAACCCCAAAATTTATGTATAGTTGATGCTTTAAATTTCAAAATGTGATATTGTCATGGTTGCTTTCAGTGATATCTGCAATTCTGTGGAGTTTCTCTTTTATTAGTTTTGTGGGTCTGTAACTAGGGAACACCACAAATCTGCACCCACGGTCTTCAGATTGGGAGCTGCTTATAAATGTCCAATTTTCAACGATCTACTCTCCGACGGGGAGGGGGGGGGCTCCATTTTAAAATGTAAATTAAGTAAAACTAAACTATTTGCACATGGTGAAAATAACAGAATAGCAGGGACACGCAGCCCTCTTCAGACAAGGTAAATGTGAGTTCTTCACACTTTTGCAATTGATCTGTAGATCATAATTGTCCTGATGGGAAATTTATGTGTTGCATGTCATTGGCACATAAACGAAGTGCATCACAAAGAATTTGTCCTCGTATCATATGAGTGATGTGCAGACTGAAATTTTATTGAGATAAATTATTGACTGTGGCGAAAAAAACGGTAACGCTGCAAAATATATTAATTAGGAAATGAAATGATAAGACATCTAATCGTGGCCTGATCACCCTCTTCTGACTGAGTGTTTGCTTTCTAACATGTAAAGGCTTCTCTGACACTTTCCATGAGCCAGCTCTCAGCTAAAAATTAGGACAAACTCGGAGTTTGTTTAAATAACCCTGCTATCAAGCAGGGTTGGTTCACGGAGTAAGATGGAATAGCAACTTGACTCAGGGTAATGGCTATCTGGCTTTCTGCAACTAAAAACCCTGGCTGTGCACATGTTTACCCCTGAACTTAGTCTGAGTTTTCACTAACCCTGCTTTCTGAAATGAGGCCCTGATCTCTGTCCTTGGTCCATTCACTTAATATTTCCAATTTTAATCTGTTAGTTTTGTTTTTTGTTAATTTCCCCCAAACTAGAGCTCAGGTCTTTTCTCTGTTTCCTTTTTATGATTTATTTCACTGTGCTCTTTTCCTCTCTCAAGACTCTGAGATCCAGTTGCGTCGAGATATGGTGTTCTGTCAGTCTTTAGTTGCAGCGGTGTGTGCGTTCTCAGAGCATCTGTTGGCTGTACTGAACCAGGTGGGTCATACTGAAAATAGATCCTGTATTATTAAAAATATATATTTCCTTCCTAGCTGGCTTATTGTTTGCCTGTTTGCCAGTTCCACAATGTAGGAACAGAACTGGACCAGGACTTTCCAGATTCTCAGGAAGCCAGCCGACGGTGGCTGGAGCAGATCGCCAGTGCTGGCCTGCTGTTTCACTTCCAGTCCCTCCTGTCTCCCAATCTGGTAAGCAGGCAGGAACAGGTCAGGAGTCAGATTGTAGACGATAACAGATTTCTGTTACTTAAAAACATTGCATTTGTCCTAATACTCTACATAAATTAGATCTGTGTCAGATACCAGTTTGTACATGTCCTCTTTGTTAATTATCTAGATCCTCATCAAACTAAATTGTGTGCAATATCTCGGATGATGTGAACTGTGGTTTGTGGCGTTTCCTGGTTATTCATTAAGGTGCATCCAGGATTTCTGTTTTTCTTTCTGAATAACGATGATCAGTTTTCAACCAAATAAGACTTGGACTGCAATTTATATTTGGAATTTTAAACAGCTTCACTCAGTACTCATAACACTGCAAGCTACAGAAACAACCACCATAAAAGGAATTCAAAAGGAATTTATGATGTATCCACAGTTCCTGGTGTAAATCTTAGTAAGCCTTAAAGCTTTCTGAAGGATTTCTTAGACATGGTTCTAACATGGTATTGAAAGGTTCTAACCCAGAGGTGTCAAACTCCAGTCCTGTGAAGCCAGTCCCTGTTACCTTTAGATGTATTTTTACTCCAACACATCTGAATCAAATAATTAGGCCATTTTCAGCATCCAACTTAATTGCATGCTGAAGATATAGTTCAGCCTTGAGTGCTTGTAATGTTGACCAAGGGGACACCTGAAACGGCAAGACATCAGCCCTCAAGTTTGACACCCCTGTCCTTGCCTGCCAGTTTCAGTTGATGAAGATCTGAAATTTTTTAAATCATAAAACATGTCCAAATACAGAGAATATACATTAATGCAATGTGATCAAGGGCAGTGACATAGCATATATCCAGTTGAAACCAGGCATTTACACCAAAACAAAGAATCACAAAGAATCACTTGGCAGGTCAGTGGTTACTTTTCTGTCACGTATCTTTTTTTGGGAAATGTGCCTGTAAAAAAAAAAAAAAAAAAGAAAAAAAAAAAAAAAAAAAAAGAAAAAAAAGGCCCTTGATCCTTCTCCACCACTGGCCAGTGGGGCTGATAGGGACAGGAAGAACAACAGAAAGGAGAAGGGAGGGTTACAGAGACTTATAATCAGAAATATACGAGTGCCTATTGCTGATACCATAAGAAGACGTGTGCTTGACGCCGAAGAGGAAACACATCCTCCCACTCATTGAGAGATGTTAAAAAATACAAACAAGCTAAAGCAAACATGGGGACAGACAAAGACATATGTGTAGTAAACAACTACTTCCTGCCTTAAGCTATCCCAAATTCTTTATAGTTTCTTCAATGAAGACAGACATTGTTGAAATCTTTTACTCCTGCTCAATTCACACTTTCAGAAAATATTTCTAAACCTTTGTTTAGAATTTGGCATCTTTTAAAAAAATGTTTAGTTGGGTGCTTGTACCTGATCACAAAGCCACATTGTTCTTTAAAATTGTAAAACATAGACAAATGGGGACAAAAAAGAGATGTTCAGCCTTAAAACTACCTACAGCTGAGGAAACATATCGAAACATCATAAAAACAGCCAAGATCTGACAGGAAATGAAAGATACATCAGTCCTCAGGTGATAAGCTACTGTTTACCAAGATTTCAGTGAATGCTGTTTTGGGAATCACCTTCTTTTTTGTAACAGTGTTGTCTTTGGTAATTTTTATAAATTCAACTAAAAGAACTGAAACAATGTTTTGTCTTTATCACAGGTTGCAAGTAACAATGTGAAAGCCTTAAGAATATAATCAAAAGTACTAAAAATTTTAGGAAAGTCTGGTTGATTGGGAACAAAGTATTAAAAAATAAGAGATGATTTAATATTTGTTGTAAGCACAATAAATATTAAATGTGCATTCAACAATCATCTTATTTATTTTATTGTCTGATCTTGGCAGCTTAGGCAAACACTAAGATGGGTCTGGTTGCCTTACAGTGTCAGAACTGATTTGAATTCAATGAATAAAAGGCAGAAAAGGCTGCATCTGGTTCAGACACAGGAATGGACAGGGTGTACCAGTTAGAGAGAAACATTGCTTTATTTTGTTCTGTCTGTTTCACAACGGTACTTCAATCCTGTAATTTGTTTTTCCAGCTTTCAGCTTTGACTTTATGATAATACATGTATTTATATACATACCTATATTACATGTCTTAACATATGATTTGGGGAAAGATGTTTTTGAGGAAAGTGATGTTGCACTTGTCAGTCATTGGTGAGGTTTGAGGAGGGACTACTGTAAAATGAATAAACTCATGTCTGCTGTATTTCCTCTTCAGACTGATGAGCAGGCCATGCTGGAAGACACTCAGGTGGCCCTGATTGATCTGGAGAAGGTCACCTTCTACTTCCAACAATTTGAAGGAGAACCAATGGTAGCAAGTATGCAATCTTTTAAGTTTGACTCAAAGTTACTGGGCAATCCACAGTTATTAGTGCTTCTGTTAAAGGTATTATGTATTTGTATTATGTATAATTGACTTTTTTGAGGTTTACATCATGTTATAATGTCATTCCTTCATCAAACACATACCTGGAGTGTTGCTTTGATTCATTCATGCATGTTTGAGAAATCCTTGACTCTCTTGTGGCAGTTATGCAGGGGTGCCTTAACGCCTGCTCTTACCAAACACCGCCCATTTACCCAAAGCTCCTCCTTGGAGCTGCAGTCTCCAGTCGAGCTCCCACCCCACAGAGCACCCCCTCTCCCCCCCACACCTCCCTCATTCAACTCCTCCAGACTAGCGGCAGCAGCAATTAGCAACACTTAGTGAAACTGCAAGTCTGCTGAGCTTATCATATGAACTACCTCTCGCTCCAGTACTCTCCAATACTCTTAAGAATGGAGAAGGAATGTTGTAATGATGTACTGAAGGTAGAGTGTCGGAAAGAGCAGGAGCTTCTTAAAGACACGGAGGCCAATTTCAAGGCGTCAAATAGCAAAGTCAAATTTCTTTTAAGTTATTTTTGGTATATACAACATTTTTCTAACAATTGAAGTTAACATAATTACTTGATTGTGCTATAAAATGGCACTATGGGCCTGGAAAATACATATTACTCCCGTTTTAAACATTCTTTTCAATGTGAGATGATGTTACTACAGTAAAAGATACATTTATTTTACAGCTTTTTTTTGTCTTTAACTCGGGAGCCAAGAAATGTGGTGGGTGCTGCCCTTATTAATCTGTACCGTGCCTCTTTTTCGTCTTCTGGCAGACATGCCCATCTCCTACCAGGTGGAGGGCACTCGCCAGGCCCTGAGGGTTTGCTTCTACCTGGAGAGTTACTACTTCGCACATTTGCCTTATAGGCTTAAAAACGGTGGAGGTGTCAAAATCTACCCAGTGCTCTTTACGCAAGGTAAAAGGAATCTGTTTTAGAAAAAGAGAAAAGGAAAAGGACAAAGGCTGCTTTACAGATGATCATGAACACTGAAAACCTCCCTGTGCTTCTTCTCCTGTTTAGCTCTGGAGAGCATGGAGGGTTATTACTACAGAGACAATGTGTCGGTGGAGGAATATCAAGCTCAAATTAATGCTGCCTCGTTGGAGAAGGTCAAACAGTACAACAAAAGACTCGGGTACTGTATTACACACACACACATACATTAAATACTGCTTTGCTCATGTTGTGTAATGCAGGAGAGTTTCTTAGATGTGATATAAATCAAGATGTCCTTCCTTACCGAGTTTGACTCTCAGTGCTCAGTAGCAGCAGCAGCACCTGAAGGTGATTGGCTGAGAGGAGCGCAGTTGGGAATGTTTTGCGATTGGCCGTAAGCACACACACAGCAGGGGCGGCAGTGGCTGGATGAGAACGCACAGCATGCCACCAGGATTGCTGCAGTGCCTCTGTGCAGCTGCTGCACACAGTCACTTTACACCCCATTGCTTTTCTGCACACTCGAGACTCCCCATGATTGGCCAGGTGTGGAAAATGTGATGAAGTAGACAGACATGTGAAGAAAAACTTTAATTTGTTTAACTTCCTGGGCTGTGTGAGAGGATAAATTGCACTCTGAGGCAGAGAGACAAATGTTAGAGAGCTATCTAACTTGTATTAAATGTGACTTTCCTTTTAAGCCTGCTTCTCTTAATGAGCACCTAAGAGGGTGACCGATGGTCTTCAGTTTAACATTTGCTGCAGCTTGTGTGGGTAATTAAAATTAAAAGCACAGTCCCACTTATACTAGAGCTTTGTCATATTCAGTGGAGTCGGTTTTGGGGGTTTTAAAAGATTAATAGTTCTAGCCATTGTGTGTTTCATCAGTGCCATCTCAGCATAGCTAAATATTAATTTTCAAGGATTGATTTCTTCATAGATTTTTTAATTTATTTGTAATGGTTAGAAGTGCAAACTGCATTTCCCAAAGCACAGTTGTGGAAAGAAAGTAAAGCTAGGACACTGAATATTTTACCGATTATTTTGAACAGCAGTTTTGTCTTTTTAAACAATTCTTGTCTCTTCTTGGCTCTCTGGGATTCATTTTGTTAGAGAATATTTGCATTTTTATAGCTGTTTCAAACTGGATTGTGGTGATCTAGTAACAAAGATCTTTGTATATTATCTAGAGATGGACTGATCAGAGATGATAAAACCCTTATTATTCTGTTATCTGCTTAAGTCAGCTACAGGTCAGATCATTCATTTGACAAAAACGTCCCTAATTCCGGTACGAATTGGTGTCCTGTGGCAGAGGACTCACTTTTACACCCCAAAATGACCAAAAATACAAAAGTATGAAATAATGAAAGAGCAAAATGGCCAACACCCACCAAAGTCAAGGTCTGTTGCTGCAACCTGACCTGAAGGAAATTGTTTCCTATTAAATTGCTTCTTACACCTTTAGTGCTTCCTCTGACTTCATTGCTAACGTCTAGCCTCCTTTCCGTGGTAACAACTTCCACACCGAAGAGTGTTGTAGGGGTTGTATAGCTTGGTAGCACTTAGTGTGGTGCATTCACAGTTTATAAAGACTTGGATTTTTGAGTTTCCTACTGGCTGGTCACTGTTCATGTCCAGTCAAGCTGAAAATTGTCTTGTTCTGGAACCAGCTGATTTCTCAGCTCATTTTAAGTTTTTTTTTAATGTTTCGCTGTAGTTCTTGTAATGCTAGTTTCTGTGCAATTTCACCAAGCACTAACAAAAAAAAAAGTAATTGAGTTGATAGCCAAGGCCCCAGCAGTAACATAGAGCAGATGTATCTAACAAGACATAGGCAATTGTTCTGGGGAGCCTAAAGGGTGGTTGGTAAGGAGGCAGGACAAGCTATGTGCCACAGAGGAGGTAGTTTCAACTGAATCGCTGCAGCATAGACCTGCTGGAGATCACACTTTGAATTGTTCAGGTTCTCTAGGTTCTCCAGTCTCTTTCAGGTTCCACTCATTACAAATAGTGTTTTACAGTAGGAATTTACCCATTGAGCAACAGACCTGATTTCAATGCTAAAGCTAGATCTCATTTGGACATCAGTCAATGAAGCGTTGATTGGTTTTGGCCCATAAATTTTGTCTAGGTTTAGACCAAGATAAACTTTATGGTCTAAAAGTAATCTAAACTTAGACCTAGAGTTAAAATTCAAAAAGGTCCGCGAAAATCTGTAACTCATACAAAAATGCCAGCGAGCATAAACTAAAACTTAAAGACAGTCAATTGATTCAGTATGGATGAATTTAAGCATTTTTTTTCTTGTGGTATTGCATGTAATAGATGCGTAATATCAATGTGTAGAAAAAATAATCTGATCATTTGCTTGAGAGTCAAAAATTGAGGGAAAAATGAAAACTATGACAAGATATTATTTGTACTGCACTGGTGTCTGGAAACACCATACTTTTTAATCTGAAGTGTCATTAGATATGGAAGCTCTGGGACAGGTTGTGCACTATTTTCTTGACGTCACCAGAGACACAATTCAGTTTTTTTCATTAAAGTAAAATCATCTAATTTTCAGCATGAATATAACTTCTAAACAGAACTTCACATTCATTCAGCAGCAGCTACTCTGTGACAGTTTGTAAGTAATATAGATTTTTTTACAAAATAGATGTATGAGAAACTATAAATTTCTAATTGTGAAAAAATTAACTCACTCATAAAAACAATAAAACTGACTAAAACGCAACACATTTTTGTCTAAATCATGAAATGCAGTTCTGATCTACCAAATGTAGCCTAGAGGTCAGAAACTATTTAGACATTATTTAGATGTATTTTCACTAAAAATATTCACTGGGTAGTTACTGTTAAAGTTGCAAAAATCTTCTAAAACAATCTCATAAAAAGCAAAGAAGTGTATAAGGGTTTCCTGGCGCCACAGACTTTAGTGTCTTTTCTTCTATTGCAGACCAACACAAATTAGTGCACAGACCCATTTAGTAAATTAAGATATTATTGAAAAGTTAATTTATTACAGTGTCTCAGTTCACTAAGTGAAACAAATTACATAGACTAATTACACACGGACTGATGTTTTCAGGCCTTTGTTCTTGTTAATTGTGATGATTTCTGCTTACAGCTAATAACACATTTAATTTCTTAGCTTAGAATATTACATCAGACCAATAAAAAATATTTTAATACAGAAATGTGGGCTTAAGGAAAAGCATGTTTGATATCTTCTAAAGTTATTTTCAAAACATACTTTTAATCTGACAAACAAGCCACATGGGAATACATGTTCTAATTTCTTGAAGATGACTGCATTTTTGTGAAGTGTAAGAAGTATACAGATACATTTTTTGTAAAACTTTTTGCTGCAATAATGGCTTCAGAGACTAAATTCCTTCCTATTTTTGTTTGCAAAGTATCTCAAGCTCTGTCAGCCTGGATGGATGTTGTCTGTGAACAGTAATTTCAAAGTCTTGCCACAGATTTCTAACTGGACTTAGGCTCGAACTTCGATTTGGATTATTCTAACACATGAATATGCTGTAATCTAAACCATTCAGTTTTAACTCTGGCAGTGTGTTTAAACCCCTTAACTGTCTTGAGGACTCCGGTGTCCTTAAGGACCCACCGGATATACATGTTAGCATTTTGAGAGTGGCAGTTAAGGGGTTATGCTCGTTGTCCTGCTGGATGGTGAACCTCCACCACAATCTTGTGTCTTTTGCACCTTGAACAAGTTTTCTTCTGGTATTGGCCTGTTTTTACCTTCATTGATCTTGCCATCAACTCTGACCAGCTTCGCCAGAGCATGATGCTGCCACCACCATGTTTCATGGTGGGAGTGGTATGTACAGGGGGAAGAGCTATTTTTCCTCACCCACAGTGTTTAGCATGTAGTCCAAAAGGTTGAGCTTTAAGCTTATTTGATCAGAGCACCATTCTCCACCATTCTTTACTGTTTCCTTTACATGACTTGTGGCAACTGCAAACAGGACATTTTATAGGTTTTTTTTCAACATTGGGTTTCTTCCTGCTACTTTTCCATAAAGCACAGATTTATAAAGTGAATGAGTAATAGTTGTCTAGTGAGCATATTCTTCCGCAACAATATCATGAGCATCTTTGCTGGGTTTTTTTTCTTTTTTTTTTTCTTTTTTTTTTTTTTGTCAAAAAAGTTGGTGAAAAAGTTCAAGTTGTGTTAATATTTTTTCTTGACAACCTACGTTTTTTGGGGGTAATTTCTAGTATTTATTTTTTAAATTCCATTTTGCATGCAGAGTTCTAGCCGTTAATGTTTAAACTATACTTTCAGTTTTGCATCTCTTTTATTGGTGACATAAGTGATGTTACAAAGAAGTGAAGGAAAACTAACAGGCAAGATGTGCTACCACTCTGAGAGTGTTTGTTTTAAATATGGTAAAATCAATATGCTCCCTTAGTTCCCAGAAGTTAGTGGTTTCTCTGTATGTAACACCACCAGTAGTTTTCTTTTGCCAGCTGCCATCCATCTTACTGACCACAGACCGGGCCGTGATCTCACTTCACTCTCCAACCTCAGGCACCTCGTTATCCTTTGAGCCGAGCCACTGCAGCGTTGGGCTAAACCAACACTGTGGGCCAGCGCCAGAGGCCGTCTGACAGCCATGTTTCAAGTTTTCATGCTGCCGTACCAAATGCTGTTACGCCTTAAATCCACATGTACATTTGAAATATTTAGAAGCTGATTTAAAGTTTTAAGGGGGGTATTATGTAAAATCAACTTTGTTGAGCTTTATATCATGTAACGTTATTCCCTCATCAAAAACATATGTTGCTTAGATTTTTTCATACATGTTTGAGAAATCCTTTAATCTCCCATGGCAGCCATTCAGCATGCCTAAACACTGGCTCTCACAAAGCACGGCCTATTTCCATAAAGCTTCTCCTTCGAGCTGTAGTCTCCAGCCAAGCTTCTGCCTCACAGAGCACCCCTCCCCCACTCAGCTCCTCCAGACTAGCAGCAGCAGCAATTAGCAAATACCTGGTGGAACTGCGAGTCTGCTGAGCTTATCATACTAACTACTTCTTACTCCAACTCTCCTAAGAATGGTTGCAAACGGCTTAATGGAGAAACATTGTTGTGATGACTTGCTGAAGGCAGAGTGTTGGAAAGAGTAGAAGGTTCTTCAGGAGACAGAGGCCCAATTTCATGGTGTCAGATTTCAAAGAACATTTTTTTTAAGTTACGTTTGATATATTCAGCATTTTTATAACTAAAAATAACACAGTTACTTGATTGTGCTATTAAATGACACTATGTGCCTGGAAAATACATGTACATAATATCACCACTTTTATTATATGGCATAAATAAGAAGTAACTTCTAATGTAAAGTAGCATTTTTTTTTCTGAAAGCCACATACCATTGTAATCTAGTCCAAAAATGAACAACAGCACAAAATTTACTTCCCTCCCATTTCTCAGAGTGTTATGGGAAATCTGAAAAAACTAAAGCATAGCTGTATGCATGCGCTATCTTTTGGATAAATTGGGAGGATTTCAGTTGAAAGGTGAGGATCATGGAGGGTATGCAGCAAAAATGGAACAGAACTGTCTTTGAATGCACCAGTCAGAGGAGGAGATGGATATTTGCAGGCTTGTTATTTTATCACATTGTGGTTTTATTGACAAAACTTTTCAGGGGGGCATTAGGTTTTCATCTTGCTTGTTATTGATTTCAGGACAGAAAAGAAGTTGAAGATCACTGCATACTGCGTATTGGTGAACTGTAAATGCACCATGTAATAATGGTAAACCAGCGAGTGTTGCCTGACACATTGTGCCTCTCTAAAGAAGCTTAAAGCCAGCCCTGCAGTCACTACTCATTGTACTGTTGGTGGTAGGGATGAAATATTTTTCAGTGGATCTCTAGGCTAGTATATATTAAATAGATAAAAATCCCTGAAATATATTGGATAATAAAATACAACACACCCTGATAAATGTGTGTAATGATGAGATGGTGGCTGAAAGATGAGCAATAAACTTGGAGCTCTGTCCAGCTGGT
The DNA here is from genome assembly GCA_014839685.1 of Anableps anableps. Lineage (NCBI taxonomy): Eukaryota > Metazoa > Chordata > Actinopteri > Cyprinodontiformes > Anablepidae > Anableps > Anableps anableps. The sequence continues at coordinate 15,960,405 of CM026082.1, forward strand.
AATATATATTATTACTACAGGCTGTTTAATTTTATGCTTTGTTCTAACTCCCTAACACACAACACAGCCCACAAGTCATTTGTGCTTGTCTTTGCATGTGCTGCTGTGTTGTATTTTAGGATTAAACAAATACTGGATGCTTATTTCAGGTGAGACTGATTTCTGCTGATATTCCTGTAAGTGGTACACAAAGGTATATTGCCCCCTTACAAATTCCTTCAGTTCTTTGTTTTTCACGTTTTCAAATCTTGTTCTTGTTTATTAAGGGAAAAATCTGTCCAAATCAGCTTGGCTCTTTGTGAAAATATAATGGCCCCCTGAACCTGATAACTGATTGTGCCATCCTTGGTGGTGATGACTGCCATCAAGTGTTTCAGATAACTGACAAACACATCGCTGTAGAGGAATTTGGTAGGGATGCACGATATTTCAGCATTAACATTGGTATCGGATGATATTTTTCATTATTTAACATATTGGCATTGGTCCAATAAGTAAAACTGAGCTGAAATTAATAACTGATGTTTAATTCCATCATGTTGCCATTTGTGTATGCATTATAGGGAGGGGAAGGGGTTGGGCATGAGGTATTTGTTTAGTCATGTGATAGTGATAGTTATGCAGCGCAGGATTGTGAGGGTGTTTAACTGAAGCAGAGAAGCAATGTCGGCCACGTAGTTGTTTTTTCACGGTGTCAAAAAAGTAGGGAAATATAATAGATCGGTAAATATCAGTTATTGGGCATAACAATATTAATATCAGATATCTGTATCAGCCCAAATTTTCATATCTGTGCATTCTTAAACTTTTGGCCCAATCTTTTTAAGATTTTGAAGCCTGAACAGTCTGTTTAAGGTCATACCACAGCATCTCATCCAGATTTGGGTGTGGATTTTGACTTGACCATTGGAAAACCTTCTCTTTGTTTTTGAGCTTGAGGTCACAAATTGATGGATGGATATTCTTCAGGATTTTCTGGTTTCATTGATTATGGGAAGTGTTCAGGTCTTGAAAGTGCAAATCAGTAAGATGTTCTTTTTCTGAAATGCTGTTACTTTTACACCAGATGTAACAGAGCACACACCTTCCACATATGTCAGTTTTGTATTGTCAGTTCACGGAATATTTTCCCACAACTCTTAATGATCATTAAGATGATTTTTTTTTTTTTTTTTTTTTTTTTTTTTTTAGGAAACAACAGATAGCCCTTTGTGCTGTTTAGATAACAAGGGTTTTGGCACTAAAACTCTCCCATGGATGTTTTTTTTTTTTTTTTTTTTTTACAATCTTTCTTATTGCTACATCCTGAACATTATTCTTAACTGACTAAATTGGAGCGCTTCGGGTGTTCTGGGTTCTTTTGTAAGAACAGCATAAAGCGTAAACTCAGAGGTATGATGGAAAGAATTTAAAATAAATATGAAATTAGGTGTTATATTCTCTCTCTTCATTCACATATTCTATTAATTACATCCTTGAGGTTATTTAAATACATTGATATTCAATGTATTTAATGCACCACATGCAGCAACTGAGTAAACATCCTTTTTCTAATTTCCATCTAAGTCCCTACAACATACCTGTTTAGACACATCTTTGTAAAAATGAACCAACATACTTGGACTCACAACTCAAAACACAAGTCTCCTTGGCAGAACTTGAAATCTGCAGTTCTGCTGTATAGCTGTGCTTAAACTGAACCGTTTTGGCAAATGAGCAGAAGCAGGAGTGTTTCTCCTCCTCCCTGGAGCAACACTTTCCTGTAAAAAACTGATAGAACAACAACAAATGAACAAGATTGTCTGCTGTTATGTCTTAAGAAATTCTAAGAGTTATTCCTGAGAATAAAAATATCTGATAAAGTTGCTGAGAGCAGTGACTCTAACTTGGAACCTTAATTTACTCCTCACAAGCATTGTAAAAATATTCAAATTTGAACAAACACATTCTATGGTTTATTTGATATTTATTGAAACTGATAAAAAATGTTTTGCTAAATGACTTGGACCAAACGAAACCTTTTGAAAAGGCAGCAGTCTTTGGCTAGAAGTGTCCCAGTTTACCTTAATTCAGAGGAAGGTGGTGAAGCTTTGTTCTGCTTCAGCTAGTCTGTGCTGAACCTCTGTTTATAAAGCCTGGAGGGCTGAGCTGCTTCCATTTATCACTTCGTTTTAAATCCATCATTGCATGGTTGTAATGATTAAAACTCTGTACTTTATTATGCTTTATACTCAAATGAAAAACCTGGTTTCATCCGATTAGAAAACCCCTCTGTGACAGCAACGCAAGGTGCTTCACAGGAAGATAAAGCAACAGACATACAGAAAATGACATTGAAAACATGAAATACAATAAAATAATAAAAGTAAAGATTTTCCTCAGATTTAAATGTTTAAATGTACCTCCAGAAATAAATACATAGCTAAAACAGTATAAAATCATCTTTGACCTTTATGGGAAAGCTGCAGTAAACTATAATGTTTTCAGTTCTGATTTAAACAATAATTTCTGCACAACTCAGATTTCCAAGGAGTTTATCTTTGAGCCGAGGAGCATAAAAACTAAATGCTGCCTGCTGTTTTTAAGTTCTCATTCTGGGAGGCCATAGTACACAAGTTTCTGATGATCTAAGAGGTCGAGATGGTTCTTATCTGACAAGAAACGCTGACTTGTATTTAGTCCTTTCAGTGCCTCAAAAAACAATTACAATGTTTTAAAATCAAATTTTCAACAATCAAGATAGCCTGGCAGTGATTTAAGGATGGGTATATGATCCACTTTTCCTGGTGTTAATCAGGATTCTGGAAGCAGCATTTTGGATGAGCTACAGCTGCCTGACGGATTGTTTTCAAAGACACCAGCACAGTAATCTAACCTGCTGAAATTAAAATCATGCATGCTCAAATGAACTGGATGTTGGTATGTACACACATGATCTGCCAAGTAAATTCCTAACTAAACTAGCACCATACATGACAATGACATGACATGAGCTAAATAAGATCTTTAAATTGCAGATTTCAAGAGTTTAATGAATCTTTTCACCATTTTGAGACGGTCAGTGGCCTTTTATACGTGTGTAAGGTGCTTGTGTGTCCTTAACTCCAGTGATTTAGTTTGAATAACTTTAACTTCCTTTGACGCCAGAGACCATTACTACAAATCCTCTATGGGTATCACAGACAAAGCCTTTTCTTTCCTCACCCTGATTAACATTAATGACTTTGATAACATATCTGTATCACTATATATATATACACACACACACACAAACATACACACACACACACACACCCTTTCTCAATGCTGTCGCATCCATACATGCATCCATTATCCATTTATCCATCACGCTTATCCTTGCAGGGTTGCGAGGTGGGTGGGTGCCTGTCTCCAGCTGTCATGCTGTAACATATACCAGTATATTCCAGATGGAAAATGTGTTTTTTCTGAGCTAAATTTGACCTACACATGGTTATAAACATGTGTCTGCATTAATGTGTTTGCAGCTTTTCCTCCTCCTGGTGTCAGTGCAGCAGCATCACTGTGGGGCATCTAAAGGCTCCTGGAAGCCGTCATTAGCTCCTAGGCTGCTATCCCACACACACCTGGGGATTTGTGTGGGAATTTAATAACAGTGTGTGCCATTCATCATGGCCTTGTGAGTGATTTACATGGACTTTTTCATACCTCTGTGGGGTCATTTATTGACAGAAATATCATAAATTCTAGGTAATTTACCTCTTTCCCGATGTTGAAGTGAGAGTGAAACCACTCAAAATATGCAAATTTGAAACTGTCTTTATATCTCTCAATGGATTTCAGGGGTCATTAATTTTTTTCCTTCACTTCTTGAATCAACGGTGTGCTGGGAATGTATCCATTCCCACGCTACTCCTTTGAACCCATCTGTCCCTTTTCTTCTTTCTACACAGCAGCTGACTGCGTTTGCTCCCGTACTTTGAAGGGCCTCCAGTGTCCCATTGTTACGATGCAAGAAGTAACAAAGTGAATTGAGTTCTCATTTCCCCAATAAAACAAACCAGCTACATGCAGAGCAGGTCATCTTTGGCTTGCAGCCAAAGTCTCCATTAGAGCCTCATGGAAACCCTTTAGCTCTGTGTATGTGTGGTCAGAGATGTTTCAGTTATTGCTGAATGAGCTACAGGCAGACTTTACCTATGGTTGTCTTGATTTCCACTAAAAGCAAAAATAGAAAAAGGAGTTGCTCACATAACAGCATAGACCCATGACAACAAGATCAAAAGCAGTTCATGTATTTTTGTCACACAGTGGCTTCCCTGTGTTTGTTGTGTTCCTTACATGGCTTGTGGCAAACTGCAAACAGGACTTCATATGGCTTTCTTTGATGAATGGCTTTATTCCTCCTACTCCTTTAATCAAGGCCAGATTTGTGAAGTGCATGAATAAAAGTTATGTCAACAGATTATTCATCCTGTTTTGCTGATGTCTGTATTCCCCCCCTCACCTTCCCACAGTCCCTAGCTGAGCTGAGCCCCACAGAGCACCCCTCTTCCTCCCAACGCGCCTCCCGCACACAGCTCTACAGACTAGTGGCAGCAGCAATTAGCAAACACCTGGTGGAATTACTGAGCTTATCATTACAAACTTCAGTGCTACTAAGAACAGTTGTAAGAGGCATATATGGACGGCATGGAGAAGCATTGTTGCTATGAGGTGCTAAAGGGGGAGTGTCAGAAAGGGTAGGAAGTTCTTAAAGAGACAGACACCAACTTCAAGGTGTCAGATACAGCTATTTCAAATTTCTTTTAAATTGTTTTTGATACATACACCATTTTCATAATAACTGAAGGTAACATAGTTACTTGATTGTGGAATAAAAAGGCACTATGTGCCTGGAAAACACATAATATCCCTCCTTTACAACCAAAAAGACATTTTTGCTCTTTTTCCGACTAAGTAAGTTTGCCTCGAGTGCCCACAACTTTAAACAATTCTAAAAAAAAATGTAAAAAAATACAAGCATTTGAACCCCTACAACAATGCGTTGGTTTATGGTTAAATTGAAGAATTATATAGTAGGTTTTATTGTAGTCTAATTTTAAGTTTTATAACTAAGGAAAACATTATATTTTTAAAAGAAAAAAAAAACATCTTCTCAAATGAATGTTCCACATTTATGGAAAAGGAAAAATAGTATGCAGTTTTCAGTATAATGACAAAAAAAGATACCATTCTGTTTTGAAAGTTTATGCAAGTATTGCATGAAAAGCTAAAAAGATGTTAAGCTTTTTATTACATTTGGATTTAGCACACCCCTCCTTTCTGTATCACTTTGAGCCAAAGTTATGACGAACCACTGTGGAGAGCCCAAAGAACCACATGCTGCTCATAAGGTGCAGGTTGTAGATGCTTTGTTTATGTTGAGGGTAGGGGTAGGTTTGTGGTTATACCATACTTTTCCCACTTTCTGATGATGGATTAAATCAGATTTAATTTAGGTGTATCAGAGTAAACAGGATTTAACAAAGGCATGCCATGTTTTCAGATTTTGAATCGTCACAAAAGCCTTCTATATTGTTCCTTCCACATAAAAGTTTTGGGCTACTTTGTCTCTTACAAACAATCTTAAGTTGAAGTTTGAGGATGTAACAAATTTCAGCAAAAAACATGGCCTAATGTGTTTCTATCTTATTTTTAGTCTACCAGTGAACAATTCTTTTGCTTCTGTGCCGCCAAGCATATTGTCTCATACAAGCAAGTGTTTTCAGTGGGATCTTTTCTGCATGTCTTCTCCCCTTCTCTGTCTGCCCATTTCCTGTGTGATTGCTGTGAATAAAGGCCACTAGCCACAGGAAAAAACCCCATAAAAAACAAACAAGCAAAGTCATCTAAATAAAAGTTCAAAAGGCTGACTATTTCAAATGCCCAGGATGGACTAAATATAGCTACATTTTAAGAACATGTTTAAGACAGACAAGAAAGTAGGTTTGGATTTTAGTTGCACTGATTTTAAGACAACACAACAACAAAACAAAACTTTGGGGCTATTTAGTGGGTCCATTCATAGTATGGCTGTATGTTTTACACCTTGACACTTTCTAACCTCCACTCTAATGTATCTTTTGAGTGATAAGCCCATCTTGGACCAATTACAAGGTCTGTTAGCTGAACCAAAACCGAGCTCTGTTAGTTGTCGGTTTCTGCTGCACGCCACAAGGTTAATGCATAATTTGGCACTTAGGGTTTAAATACCTGGAAAGCTGCCATAAGTGAATGTGTAACATTACTCATTTACTCAGGAGTAAATATGCAGGGATGCTAAGATAAATTTGCTCACTCCTGGGAATCATGTCTCATTAGTCAGACAAATTATTCTGTAGGCTCTGAAATGCAGTCATATGTGCTGTATTCCTACTTTGACGCCTGCTGGCTAAAAGTGTATTTCCATCTGTAAAACCTTTTTGAAGAAGTATTTTATGTTTACGGTATAAGTGAATTCTCTATCATGTCAAGAGACATGGAATATCACTGTAAGATAATCCTAAATTTGTTTTTAGGTAATACATTTCATTATTATTATCACTATGTTTGGAAGAAATACAGCTCCAGATTGAATGCCTTAATGCTTTTTTAATCACTTTACAGCAGAATCAATGCAGATGAATGAGATCTGCTTCACTTAATCTTATAAACAATCTCCATTTCTCTTTCTGTTGCAGTCTCATCTTTTAAAACTGATTTTTTGCCATTTTTATACATGTGCTTTCACAAGCGTGTGAAATGCTGTGTGTTATCCTTTACAGCAAGGAGTAATGGAGTAGATTTATGATTTTATTACAAAGACTTTAATGGGCTGTAATATACCTATATTTAGCACACTGTCTGAATACTGAAATCCGATGGAGATACAGACTGCTGAGTTTGCACCAGTAGCAATCAACCTCAGATGGACTCATTGCGGCAGATTGCACAGCATCTGTATGCTGATACCAGTACAGTGCTGCCTCCAGTGGACGAAGAGGAAAACAGCACAATTTGTTCTGTGCTCCATGAATGAGTGAAGCAAAGGCACTTGGATCAATTCCCAGGACAAGAGATGCTTAGTCTGTGTTTCTGCTTTGCCGTGCCCAAGTCACTCTAATGATTGATAGTCAGATGCTGGTCCTCCATAAAAAGCAGCTGGCCTACTTTTTTCCAATGAGAGAGCCTGTTATCCTGATGATCTAATGATGCAGAGAACCATTTTGGATTTCACAGAATAAGGATAATGAACAATATATATAAAAAAGTTCAAACTCTAATTTTTAAACAAATCCAACATCAGTATTCTGTCACATTTCTCACTGCTCCACATAGGAGTCTTTTTTTTTTTTTTTAACTCTATTTAAAAATACCTTCTCTCTCACTCAGGGCTTTTTTCCTTGATCAGTCCAACATGCCACCCAGCACTGCACCCAAAGCTGCCCTCATAGATAAGGTAAGACTTTGCTTTAGTGATATAATTTGTACAAATTTAAAACTAGAATTTTGGGCTGCAGTAGTCTTATACATACATACATACACCTGCAGCCCAAAGGTTACACACTCATCATATGCATAAATGGCATAAATGTTTTGTTAATTTTGGGCTTTTAAGGATGAATTTGATCTTTTTGTGTTCTAGGTGCCAGAAGATTTTTTTCTCTCTCCTTAAACTGTTATTGCAGTTGAAAACCCATAGTACCTGAAAGTTGAGGTTGTCTCAGATAAAAGTGCCCACTCTTTGCACATTTTTGATAATTATTCAAATCAAAAATAAATTCAGATTGTCTTTATATATTTTTGGTCATAACTAGGTTAACCATAACCTGGCTTTGGCCCTTCCTATGCAATTCTTCTCGATTCTCATCTCCCTTCAGTGCTCCATCTGGGATTTCTTCCATTGAGCTTGATTTCTCCCATTGAATTTCAACCGGGCAAATCAGCAAACAGAAGGAGGAGTTGTGAACGATGATGTTGATTTTCTGCGCATTTTTAGAACTGTAATCTGCATATTTAGGGTTGTAGTTTGGCAATGGCAGCAGTTTACAGCGCACACAATTTCAGGTAAGCTTCATCAAGCTGGCACATTACATGTGTCATTGCCAAACGTTAGCAATTAGGTAAAATCTGATTCAATCTTTTAGAACTTCAGCAGAGTCCATGCCTCCAGCAAGCAATCGTTTCTCAATTGCCTAGGGTCCAGACCCTCTGTATGAAGCAAAAAACAAGAAGGCTGGTTTTTACCAGACGAGATTAACCTACTACGATGTTCCTTTTTTAATCCCAGTTCTGTTTAGGCACATTTCATGAGAAAATCTTCTGTCAAGTAGATTAAATGGATCACTGTTGTTCTTTTACTTACATAGCCGCTGGATGGTCGGAGAGAGGAGTTCAAAGCTGCAGCTTCTCTGCGCTCCATCTCTCGTCCATAAACAAAAGAACAATTTGTAAGAAAAAAAAACCCTCAGCATAACCTGATAGTTCACTGGGTTGGTGCTTCAGCTTTCAGTTGATACCCTTACTTAGAAAGTGAGGCCAAAGACAGCATAGCCAAGTTTAAAGCAAGGGGGGACACGTAGGCCTAAATTATTAACATAGGCCCTCACAAAGCTGAACTGCAAAGCCACTCAGCAGACCCTGAGCATTCGTCTTGAGGAAAAATGCAGCGGCTCTTTCTCTGTCAAATTTCCAAAGTTTGCCTGCTGGGGGTCTATTTCCCTGGTACTGGTGCATTGCTCAAAATGAATGGAATAAGGAAGATGTTGGACTACCTCTAAATTCTGCTATTTCATCTTCAATTCAACATCTAGATGGTTGAAACTTGGACACAGTTGGGTTTTCCCGCTGGACACAACCCCAAACCCAGAACCAAACTAGTTTTGGAAACGATAACAAAGGGTAACCTTAAACTTCTGGAATAACTTCAGACTCAACCTTATTAAAAATGTATGAACTATGGTGAAAAGCTCAGTCTGTGCCAGGAAATGTATTATTTGAAATTAACTCTACCAAGAAGAGTGGTTAAATATTCAGCAAGAATTATGTCATCAGCTTTTTGATGGATATAAAAGCTTATAGTTTTGTGCATCTTGCTAAGCAACATGTAATCAAATATTAGTGGGGGTGTTTGTATTTATTTCTTCTTGGATGTAAAATTTGGATCCAAATTTGGTTGGATTAAATAAAATCCTTTAATAAATTAAAACTTGCGTATCCAGTTGTTATTTTTGAATTTAATTGAAGTTGTTTGTTGTTTGAGCATACCACCCCGTAAAGAATAGAACAGTTCAAATCCATCAAAAAGTTAATTATTGTGCTTATAACTTCATTGTGCAGATTGATTTTTATAAAATTATTAATTCAATTTAAAAACACACAAAACGACCTGGATTTTCAGTACTTTATGATCTGGAATGATTTTATGAGGATTTTCCCTCCAAGCCTGCTTGGTAAGATGGAGGATTTTTCTTTTGCTTTTTTCTTATCCTGTCCTCTCCTCTGTGCTTCTGTTTCTGCCCAGTTGATGCGACCTCTCAATGCTCTGGAGGAGCTCTACCGTCTGATGGAGAGTTTTATCAGCTGTCGTCGCACCGCTGAATGCCAGTACACGGCCTGTGGGGCTTCTGGAGTAGGGCTGCTCACCGTGGCTTCGGAGCTCTGCTCGCGTCTGGGAGCCACCCACATCGTCCTGTGCAACAGCGGCGTTCATCGGTGAGTGTAGTTTCCATCTCTACCAAAATGGCACCATCGGTGAGCCCCTCCCCAACCAATTAAAATGCAGGAAGTTATCTTAGATTCTGGGCTGGTATATATGCAGTACAGTCCAGCTCAAAGCACATTGACAGTCTTCAACTTTGCCAGTTTACACTAAAGTTTCAGTGCTGTTTACATCTTAACTTGGAGCCCCTCTCTGCATGAATTAACACCAGGTATTCTTGTTAATTAGACTATTCGTTTCTGAAACCAAATTAAGGACTTCAAGCAGGCAGAGCACTTTATACAGGAAGGAGACAGGTCAATTACTTCCCTTCTTGTTGAATTCTATACAAGCTTCACTTGTATCTGAGGGCCCCATTCATCAACGCATAAGGACAGAAATATCCTGATCGTTTGTCACTGCTGATCCCCAGTTGCTGCTTTCATCTTGGTCTCACACGCCTTCCCTCTGCACCGCCCACCAATCTCTTCTGATGCCCTCCTTCCTCATCCTGTGACAGTTTCCATATCTTTTTGTCTCTATCTCACACACCTGTGCATCCATGCATTCTGTGCGTATGAGTGATGGCTTGATAAAGAGCTGCAAGGGAAGGCACCTGCTCGCCCTCACTTTAATAGAAAGTTTAAAAAGTGCCTGCGCAATGAGTTGTGCTACTTTATTAACTCACAAGCTGCATATATCACTGTGTGTTTTCTCTGTAAATTATACATGCTTCCCACAATTCACCCCAACAGCCAGTAAAGTGCACCATAACATAGCAGGTGACAAGTCCTGTAATATTTAGAGTTACTTGGGTAACAGCTTCTTGCATAGAAACGGCCTCACTCCCTAAAGCTGCAGAATGTAGAGTGTTGGAGTGAGAATTAAAGCTTGGCCTTTGAATAGAACCAGATTACTACCAATATACAAATAAAGCCCACTGCTTTAAGTTTAAAGAAAATGTAATCGGCAAGCAAACAGCAAATATTTTTAACAACTGAAAAACCAATAAAACCAAGACAGTTGATTAGTAGTGTGGAAATGGCTTCATCAATGTAGCAGTCATCTAAGGCACCATTGATTGGATTAGTTGGGCTGATGGATGAGTTTTAATAACTGTAAAAGTGGGATGGATTGGGGGAATCAGCAGGTCCCAATTTGCAACAACTTCCATCCAGCCTTCTTTGTGCATCATCCCCACACAAATTAAAACAATGTGAGAACTGACTGATAGTTTTCAGAGACACCCTTTGCTGCAGTTGTAGCTTTTGGGTTATATACCTACCAGCTTTGCACAACTAGAGACTGATAGTTTTACTCATTCATCTTTGTAAAAAAAAAAAAAAAAAAAAAAGCTCAAGCTCAGTCAGATTGGATGGAGAGGATCTGTTCAGTTGAGGGAAGTATGTGTGCTGTCCAAAGCTTGGGATTCTGTTTTATACCCTAGCCCTGCTTTTAACATCTGCACAACGTATCCCTGACCTGTGTGCTGTGTTCCTTATTCTTCCTGATGCTGTTTGTTTACTGCTGTCCTTCACAGAGCAACTGGCTTTATGCTGAAATAAAATGACACACCAGAATTTATTTTGTGATATCAGACAAAAGGGGGCTGAATACAACTGTACTTAACACTTTTCAGACATTTGTTTTAAAAAATAAATAAATAAATAAATAAATAAATAAAAAAAAAAAAAAAAAAAAAATTTGAAAACCTTATATAATTTCCTTTACAATCATGCACCACTTTTTGGTTTGTTTTTCTCATAGAATTCAGATAATACACACTGAAGTTAGATCTATACCGATGCAGGTTCCTTTTCATTATTTGCAGATTGTAAAAGTGGCTACTGTGCTTTTTTCCTTTTGTTCTTTGCATTTTCTGTATTTTTCCCTTCCTTTTTTTTTCTCACATTTCTTCTTATTTTGCCGAGTGAGGAATATGTACTCCACTCTGGGTGTAAATGGGATGTGTTGGAACGACATAAAACAGATGGATATAAATCATCTCCCACTATCTCACCAGGCCTAATGAACCTGGAAACTGTGTAGCTTCATACACACAAATTTTGAGCGTTTCCTTCATCCCGCTCCAGCTGACAAGATATTTAAAGATCCTCTCTGGGTGACTCCCCCTCCTCTTCGTCAGTTGAAGCTCAAAATGGGTGCTTGAAATATTCTGGGGTTTGAACTGCAAGAGAACATCTTTCGCACCTGTTTCCCATGATATAACTCGGCACATTCTCTAGATGATTGTTGGGCTCATTACTTTTATCACAGCGTGTCAGGCCTGTCATAAAGTTATGCGAATGAAACCCAAAGGGGCCTTTTAAATCTTGATCTGATTGACTTAAAGTAACGACTTCTGGCAGCAATAACTCCCCCGTTGCACATCTGCTTGTTTTTTTTCCCCCCTTCTCAGTTAGTGCTAAATCCAACCATGAGCGTAAGAGATAATAAACAAACAGCTCAGATTTCTTAATAACTCCACTGTGGTTGTTATTGAATGAAAGGAAACCTTGCAGTGTAGGAGCTTTGGACAGTTTAATTTGGAGTGAAAAGACTGGATCGATAGCCTGGTGCTTCTTGTTATCAAAGAAAGGTCAACTGAGCAGCCTTGACACTTGTCACTGACTCTCTAAGGATTTATCAATGTGCTGCACTGTATGTGTGTCTCTGCTGAGGTAAAGAAGAGAAAACTGTGGTTACAGCACTGTGGAAAATAAGTATTTTGTTTAAAACAAAACAATAAAACTGCAATCCCAGTTATGAATTCATACAAAGGTCTAAAGTCTGAACAAATTTGTCCATCAGTTAGGTTATATGTAATGAAGTGGAGAAACGGGGGATAAGTATTAAAAGCATAAAGAAAAGGAGAGGTCAAAAGGTATAGAAAGCCAAGCAAATAGCCAACTATATTTAGAAAGCAATCCTACTTCATATCAAATGGTTTAGTTATTAGTGATGGTCTAGAAAATAGTTTTTCATGACTAAGGTATCACACTGGAAGCATCAAAAGAGGAGTAAAAGTAAAGAGCTCTGAATTTGACTTGTGGTGTTTGGTGCCAAACAATATTATATTTTGGTCTTTTATTGTTGCAAAACATACTAATGGCAATAGTTATTGGGACATTTCTAAACTCCTGAATGCTCAGCTGAGCATCTTTGGGGCCATACTCCAGAATTAGAAATAATGTAATTTTAGAGTCAACCAACCAGAACCAGGTGCTCCTGGGATGATTTCCAACAGAGGAGTCAAAAAGAATATTCATTAAGAGTTATCCAAGCAAGTGGAATCACTCAGTAAGAGCTTCAGAAAGACTTGGAATTAACAGGTATAGTTTTTTTTTCCATGAGCATGGGAAGTAATTCACTCAGCTGCAGTGGCTTGTATGCATGCACTCTACACAAGACTTCTGCTGAAGAAAAATAATGTTGTAACTCATTTAAAGTTGCTGCCAAAGATTTGGGCAAGCTAAATAAATCATGGGAAAATACAGTAGTAGATTATACCAAAGTTTCCAGATTTGAAGGTGGTATCTGTGGAAGAATGGTTTAAAATCCCACTTGAGCAACACATGTGGCTGGCTTCCCCATATAGGAACCATCCTAAAGTCATCACCAGTAGCTAGTACATTTTAGGAAGTGTGTTGAACTGCTACTCCTCATAACATTCCAATTTTCTTTAAACAACTTCATTTATGAAGTAATTTGTTTTGATTTGTTTGTATTTGTGGAATAGTTGGATTATTACCAACATCTAGTCTGAATTTCATGTCAATAGCTCCATCAGAAGCAAATTTACTTTAAAAATCCATTGTGTTACACACTTATTTTGTATTCTGTCCTCTGTATATGACTGAATACAAAATGTGCTGCAGCTAATGAATCATAGACACATGTCAACAGTCCTTTCACACACATTACATGCTTATGAGAATCTCTGCCAAAGGAGACGCACTGACTTGTCCTTGGACCCTGTTCCTTTTCACCGCAATGAGCATCAATCTTGAGGAGTCTGTTCAGGTGCTCACAGTCAACCTCTCGTTTCAGTCTCCTCCCTCTGCTTGTCCTAATAAAACCCCAAAACGTTAGCCTAGGAGGCACTTTAATGATCTGAAGCTGTGTGTTTCCTGGTTGTGACTAACTCTGCGAGGAGATGAGCAAACACCAAGCAGGAGGAGCAAAATGGTAATGACAGCTTGCAAAAAAAGGACCAAAATGTCCTCATGCAAATGTGGTGTGTTTGAAGTGAATTTTAACTGAAAATTAACACATTTTGTGGAGATCTTGCTCAAACTTAGGCTTTGGATTTTTGGCTTTGTTTCAGACGATGTCAATAAAATGCCTTTGTTTGCTAAGAAAGCATGTTTAAAAGTGAATAACTCTGAATGTCCCCTGTGAACAGAAAAACCCCCATATCGTAACGTTTCATTTTGCAGCTTTCTTTGCTTTTGTTCATGTTTCATCACCTTTTGGACTAAAAACATTTTTTAACATTATACTGGTTGGAAGTCGTTCTTAACTAAAGTCCTTGACATTAATTCAGAAAGCTTACCTTTATGTTCTTATCTGATCAACAGCTGTACTCTGAGTGTCACACTGGAGCAGGCCATCCTGTTGGCTCGAAACCATGGCCTTCCCCCTCGATGCATCATGCAGGCCACTGATGTCATGAGGAAACAGGTAATTTAGTCATTAACATCCTTCAGAAAGAGTATAGGGCACAAAGGGTCTTTGCTAAAGAAGTTGGCTCTTCAGAGTGCTTTATCCAAGATTATTAATGGAAAGTTGAGTGGAAGGAAAAAGTCTGGTAGACAAAAGATGCACACGCAGTAGGTACAACTGCAGCTTTGAGAGGATTGTGAAGTAAAACTGATTCAAGAGTTTCACAAGTATCACTATATCCCTATAAAAATCTAATCTAAGAATAATGAACGACACCAAGCCAAACAATGTAGAAAAAGCAAAAGGGGCACTATTAAAGCAACCTGGGTTGCTTCAGAAACACCATAGCAAACCATATGCTGATCTATGACACATTGCATTAAAGCAGTCATTCATACAAAAAGGACTCTCAACCAAATATTGAGTGCATATACTGTTCAGTACATGTACGTAGATTTTAGTAGGCTAACATGTTTGTATTTAAAAAATATTTATTTGTCCTATGTCATTTTCCAGTTTTCTGATTAACAAATTGCTGGCTTTTTATTAGTTATAAGCCACAATCATTAAAATTAAGAGGTTTAAATAAACTTTAAAAGTGCTGAGAGGTTTAATGTAAATAAAATGCATTTTTTTTCTTCAAGTCTCAGAAGCGTCCACGTTTATTTAAATTAATTTCATATTAACTTTAAAAAAAAAAATCATCCCCCTTTAGATGAATACAACCAAATGTTATTTTAGTCAGAAACTGTTATACTTCAAAGAATGTACCTTTAAAGGTTGGCAGTTGACAGTCAGCATAACTGGTTTCCCTGTCACTTCCATTAAAGCATGTATCCACTACTACTATAGTTCAAGCATGAATAAAACCTACCCACTGCTTTCAGTGAAAAACATGAAATAAGGAACCCAGTACTTCTAAATTTAAAGCCAAAAAAGTGTCAGTCTAAAACAGTTTTATTTAAAAAAAAAAAAAAAAAAAAAAAAAAAAACCTTGAGCGTCAATCCTATAGACTTGTTTGCATGTCTGTTTCAGGTCAAAGATGGAAATTCCCTCTCTTCTTAAGCACATAGAGATTTTCACTCCATAAAGCCTTCAGCCATGACCAAATCTTGGCCTGCAGCTCAGTCTTTTTTTTTTTTTTTTTTTTTTTTTAACTTTTGTCTGGATGGTTATGGAGCTGCTTGATATGGAGAAGGAGTCAAAAAGCTGAGATTTTATAAGACTAAAGACGTTTAAGTTCTGGTCCCGGAAAAATGGGATTGCAACTAGGAGTACACAACACTTCATTGCGTGACATTCTGTGTTACATAATTTATTTTAAATTTTTAAGACTTTTCAGTTAATATAGTGAGCCGAGAGATATTTATTCTATTTTATGTCAGTCTGTGTGCTTGCTTTTGTTCATATTGAGGTCCTACTTGACAGGACACCAACTGATAAGCTTTAAAATTGTTATCTTAGTTCACATACGTCAAACTCGAGCCTGCAGGCCAAATCCAGCCCGCCATAGCTATTTATGTGGCCCTCCAGACAGAGGTTCTAGTTATGTGGCTCTCTGGACAGAGGGCCACATAACTAGAACCTTCAAGGTAACAGTTATGTGCGTCAGTATTATTTTATCAATGAAACCAAAGCAGTTTATATTTGTATTCTGTCAAATTACATCATTATGAAAACATGTTCAATATTATTTAATTTTAAGAAGTACTCATCGAATGCAGATAGCTATTTATTAATATTTGTTTGTTAATGGGTAGTTTTAGCAATACATTCTGCCACAACTGGCCCTTTAAGGATATTCATGATCTTGATATGGCCCAAAATGAAAATTAGTTTGACACCCCTGTCCTAGTGCAATGTCCTAGGTGGAGATAAGTAGAAGTTTTCAGTTGTTGGCCTCAGAGTTAGAAATGCACAAACTTCTAATTATGTATTGTGGTGTATCCGGGTACTCCGGCTTTCTCCCAAATTGGTCTCTCTAAATTGTCCTTTAGTGAATGTGTGCATCCATGGTTGTTGGTTTGTCCAAAGGCGCAACACACAGAATACTGCACAGGCTGATAAGTTGCATTTGGTTTGTGTTGAGCGCGCCGCGAGCCAATCAAGCGGTGTGGCTTTTACACTTTACATGTACGTTGGTGCAGTATTCTCCAAAAATGAGCCCTCATAGAGGCGAAACTGCTCTGAAAGAGTACCTTCCAAATCGTCCATTTAGAGTGAAAGGTGGCGTGCGTGATCCACACTAAGTTATAAAAATTCGTAGGTGCACGACCAAGCGCATGAGGCCAACGTGCAGGGGGGCAGATGGCATCCAGTTCAGAGCATCATCGGCCCACCGGGCTTGGTGGAAACCCTAGGATGGATGGATGGATGGATGGATGGATGGATGGATGGATGGATGGTCCCACAGGGGGGCCAAGAATGTGCGTGCGTGCGTGTGTGTGTGTGTGTGTGTGTGTGTGTGTGTGTGTGTGTGTGTGTGTGTGTGTGCTGCTGACACTGGGTGATGAAACTGACTAACTGCATAGTTAAACGGCATCTTTTTTTCCCTCACTAAATAGTCACACTTGCTCTCGAAAAGTTCTCAGCAAATCATCCAAGAAAAATCCAATCTTGTTTTACATCTACTGTGTGAATTGTGGGTAAATTGATTCCATAACAAACAAACTATCAATTACAGTTAAATAGATTTTCTAATGCTAACATTATAACGCTATTTCTATATTTTTAATTCTCAAATTTTGATAACTGAGAAGATGCAAAAGTGTAATATTTTTGTAAGATTTGGATGTATAACAGTCTGAAAATTCACAAGGTAATTTTCACACACAATGTACAAAAACAAGAGGATCCTTAATTCCCAACTACACAAGGAATGTCTGCTCCTAAAACAACTCTGCTGATGCAGTTTTCAGATATTTAAATGAGGGATTATGTTTGTTTTGGGGGCAAGTTCACCCATATTTATCTGTATTTAGGTAAGTTACAGCCAGAGTAATTTGCTTTGGATTCTGAAAGACCAGTGCATTTTGTGTCATACATGCTGTGAGAAGAAATACTGTCTGGAGAAACCTGGGGTAATATTTGATGCAGATGGGGAAACTGTATAACAAAAGTGACCCGCTGCCCTGCTAAGTTTGCAAAAAACACTGCGGGGATGACACAGAAGATATAAAAGATCCTCTTTTGATGGTGGCCTATTATTTTTGCAAATAAATTATCTGAACTGGTTTTAAAATCATGTTAAAATTACATAGAGACAGTGCTTTAGGCGCTCTTAGTGCATAGCCTGTACCCCGGGATAGATTCCTATTGCTGCAAAAGTAATATGCCTTATTATTACAGGTCTTCTAATGTTATAACATTTAACTTATTATTAAATGTTATAGACCTAAGCAAAACTTGAGATGCCCTCTACAAGGGTGTATAACTGCCCATTTTAATAGTTTAAACACCTATTATACCTTATTATATATTAATAGGCACAATGGAAACCATTTTGGCACTTCTGCAGAAGATAATATCTACGGTCTTCTTCATTTCCGCTCTCGGGGTACAGCCAATCAGTGCCAAGAAAAATTATGGAGCTCCGCGATTGACTGCTTTGCCAACACCATCCAATAGTGTCAAGTGGCATTGCACATA
The DNA here is from genome assembly GCA_014839685.1 of Anableps anableps. NCBI lineage: Eukaryota > Metazoa > Chordata > Actinopteri > Cyprinodontiformes > Anablepidae > Anableps > Anableps anableps. The sequence goes on from CM026082.1 coordinate 15,978,419, forward strand.
GGTATTTCAGCTTCCCAAGCTGCATTTTCTTTCAAATGCGCTACGGAAAAACATGAATAGGCAGATATTCTGGGAATATTTTGGAGTCACTTTCCACAAAAAATCCATGAATAGGTGAATCCACGAATAATGAACCGTGTGGGAATCCACTGTAAACACCCTCTAAATCTTTAATATTGTGCTGATTAAGTGCACGCACAATATTATGTTTTTGCCATTTTACAGAGTAATAGACGTGAAATAAGCTGGTGTTGGCTGCTTAATTAGCAGGGCTGTCTGTCAGTTTCTTAACAGACATGTCACTCATTGAGTTTAAAAAAGTGTTACCTTAATGGAAGGTGGCATTCCTTTGTTTTTTATACCATTACTCTCCATATTTTTAATAAAAGAAATTCACCAAAATAATGTTTTGTTCTTTTTCTCTCTTTGCTTTATGCACTGTACAACCAGAGAAAACTTTGGTCGTTCCAGCATTTTCACTGAGTTCTTACTAAAAGGACTTTAGAAAGTTTATGAAATTTTTTGTTGTTCGAAAAAACTTCATTGCACTTTTGGTATACCTTGGTATCTGTCACTGGCTCAGGCTGAACGGTGGTGTGACTTAAAGTCTGCCATAGCTGCCAACGTATGCTAGACTTGAAGCAAATATTATGTACAAAACAGGTGAAAAATGTAGCAAACTGCACTTCTTCTTAAATTATGCCTTCTGACTTCTGTCCACAGATTTTTAGAGGGAGTAAAATTATTTGTGTCACGCTATGTAAAATTAAAATAGCAATAAAAAACTGTAAATTTCTTTACTGATCTTTACAGGGACTTGTGTCCTTCAGTGACATTAGAGGACATCTCTCTCTGGAGGTCTGGGGATGGATGACTTTGATAGGAATCGAATAATTGCTGATGCTATCGTGTTGTCTGGACATAACTCTGGGCTGACAGTCAGAGTTGGAATTGAGAGGTCAGCTAATGCCCTTTTGGCCAGATACTCTCAGTCTACTAAAACTCTGATTACCTTCCTAAAGGAAAACTTGGAGAATGTGTGTTTTTCTGCTTACGCTGGTGAAGCACACACGCAAAGAGGGAGTATCTGCAGGTGCAGGTGTTCTTCTCGCTACTATAAATTGAAAGTTGCTTCCTGCAACTCTGTAGGGATATATTTGCAGACTCTGCACATAGCCAGGAACTACAGGGACCTTATAAAAAACAAGACAGGCTCCTTACTGAGCATAATAAAGCTCTGCAAACACCAGCACACCCAGGAACCCTATTAATCTTCCAAATTCCTTACGACTTGTCTTCTTATCCTTACTAAGGCGTTTTTCTGCCTGTACTGTGTTGCTTTGATTGTAAAAAAGAACAGCTGCACTGCCCATAGCAATCATTTCAAATCCTCAGTGTCCTCATTCACAGCATGACATTTACTTTCTGTCATACAATATTCATAGGATGCTGTTAAGCTTAGAATTGATATACTTTTCCTTGCTGTTTTCTGACAGTCAAGCCTGGGAGTAAGCAGTCTCACCAGGGAAAAAGCATCTCACTTAACAGAAACTTGCACTAGTGATGCGCATTAGCCAAAGTGGTGTCAGTTAAAAGCTGCACTACGAGCCCAACACATTCTAATAATTTGTGCTTCTTGTGTTTCTGATTTTATAGCCTAAGAAAACCCAAACTGTTGAACAAGGAAAGCCAAAAGGAACTTGGGCACTGATTAGCAGTTTAAGTGGTAAAATAGATAGGCTTGTATAACTTTCCTGCAACTCCTGTTTATATAAATAAATAATTCAATATTAGCATATTGAAAAAGAGAAAAAAAAAATAATGGAAAAAAAATGCGAGTTGAATAACCATCATTACTCAGTAATGCAAGGCTATGGGCATAAACATGTTCAACTTTCTGAGGGAACAAAATTCGTTTGCTTATAGTGAAGGTTGTTGTTCTTTTTTTTTTTTTTTTTAATGATGCTTCTATGATTGGCCGATCAGTGCCTGTTTGTGATGTAATGAAACGTGATGCATGTGTATTTTCTTTCAGGGCGCAAGAGTTCAGAATTCTGCCAAAAATCTGGGAGTGAGAGATCGGACACCATCATCAGTTCCAAGGTAAAAAACATGTTCATTCGTGCGCCATCTGTGCGCATGGATGTGAAAATCAGTATTTCATGTCTTTGATGAATCTGGTAAATTTAACTCAGATTAAATTACAAATTTGTCCTGTGTAGACCTGACCATCCAGAAAATCTGGAATTATATTTAGGTATTTTTCAGGTCTGGATAAGTGTGGATAAAGAAAAAAAAAATTTTTTATATATATATATATATATATATATATATATATATATATATATATATATATATATATATATATATATATACACACACCCTTTCCGATTGTCTAAAAGCCACATCTATCCATCCATCCCTTCAAACATCCATCTGTTTATCCCTCCTTACAAAAGTCATCCATCCATCCATCCATCAGACTTGGAACACCACTCTGTGAGGAAAATGTAGTGTATGGCTGCCAGCTGTTCATTTTATATACATTTGGACAGAGGTGGGTGCACTCAGCAGCTCCTAGTTGAGGAGAGTCTCAGCCCTTTAGCTACAACAAATACTGTGGAGACAGGCAGCCTTTTTGAACCTTTCAGTCAGAATTTATGAGCACGGCTAAGTAGCAGGATGGGTGGTGTTTTACATGTGTTCTCGTGGAGCAAAATTACTGCACTCTCTGTACATTTCTCTCATATTCTGCAGTTAAGGGGGTTGCTTGAAAACATGATTGTGCTTCATAAATCATTAGAAGATTCTTGCTCAGATTGGCTCATCTTGTGGTATTATGAAAGAAGTCTCATCAAGATATAAAGATACCAATGTGATTAATAAAACTATAGAGGACAGCATTGAGATTCATGGATCTATGAAATGCTTTTAATCTCTGCAGCTGCTTGGCCCACAGATGTGAAACCAATCAGCAGATCACTGCTTGCCGTTTCTGAATGTGTTTGAATGCCTTACAGTGCTGCATGTTGAATGTAACGATGTGTCACATCCTATATGTCTTTCTCTGATCAGGTTGTACAAGCTGTGCCAGCCTCCTCCCCCAGATGGAGATCCATAATGCATTGCATTGAAGAACATGCTGAAACATTCTTCAGATTCAGCAATCAAACTTCTCCCTCCACCAGTATGTTAATCTAGCTGAAGACAGTGCCTTGTATATGTCCACTCTAGCTGCCTTTAATGTAAATAAAGTTTTAAATAGTGTTTTAATGCTTTATATTTTGACTGTTGTACTTTATACAAATATTTTTTAAATTTATATTGTATCAAAAAAGATGTTGGGTCTGAGTGAGAAAGCAAAAGGGAACATAAATCCCATCATGTAACTGTTTTCATATGGTTTTGGGGAAGATACTCCTGATCAAAATTTTAAGACCAGTTGAAAAATGGCAAGAATTTACATTTTGCACTGTTGGATCTTAAGAAGGTTCTAAGTAGAGCTTCAAGAATGGCACTGCTACCCATTACTGAATCCTTTTTTGAAACTTTTATTTCTATTTTATGAGGCTTTGGGGTTTTTTGAGAAATGATCTTAAACTCTTGATCAGCTGATGAACAGCTTATTTCAGTTTAATGGTTGTTTGCAATAAGATGCTTACTCAAGGTTTTGTTTTTTTTTTTTTTTTTTTTTGGTCTCACTCCCATTTCTTCTTTTTGCATTTTCAAACTGCTTAGAACCTTCTTAAGACCCAACAGTGCAAAATGTAAACTCTTGCCAATTTTCAACTGGTCCTAAAATTTTGATCAGGAGTGTATATTAATTTCATGCTAGTTTGACTCATATTTACACTGCTGTGCAAACGTATTAAATGTTATCACTCTTCATCACTTTACAACCACAAACATCAATGTATTTTATTAAGAGTTTATGTAAACACAAATTTTCCCAGAATTCTGTGGAATTTTAGAGAGAAAACATTTTTTTTTTTTTTTTTTTTTGATTTTACAAATAAAAATCTGAAAAGTTCAGAATGTATTAGTATTCAGCCCCTGAGTAAATGTTTAGTAGAACCTGCTTTTGCAGCAATTAGAGCCTTTAGGTCAGTTCAGCTTTGCAGAACTGACCTGAAATTTTAGCCCATTCTTTAGTGCAAAACAGGTCAAGCTCAGTCAGACTGTCCAGAGACTGTTAACACCAATTTTCAAGTTTTTCAATTCAATTTAGGTCTGGACTTTGACTGGGCCATTTCAACAGATGATTATTTTTTGATCTAAGCCAATCCATTGTACATCTGACTGTAAATCTTTTTCAGTCTCAAGTCTTTTGTAGCATCTAACAGATTTTCTTCCGTGATTACTTTGCTTTTAGTTCCATCTAGCTTTTATATCCCAGCTGAAGAAAATCATCCCAACAGCATGATGCTGCCAACACCATTTCACCGTGGGGATGCTATTGTCAGAGTGATGTACAGTTTTAGTTTTTTCTGCACACCATGTTCTGCACGTAGGCCAAAAAGCTCAACTCTGGCATCACCATGACCACAGGACCTTCTTCTGCATGTTTTGTGTGTCCCTCACATGGATTGTGGCAAACTACCACACAAATTAATTCTTATGTCTTGTTTTCTGTGATACCCTTCTTCTTGCCACTCTTTTATCAGGCCAGATATGTGGCATGACAACTGCTGCATGACCAGCAGTTGTCCTGGTAACAGATTCTCTCACCTGTGGATCTCTACAGCTCCTCCAGAGTTACCATGGGAGTCTTGGTTGCTTGTCTGATTATTGCTGTCTTTGCCTAGCTGACAGTCTAGGTCACAGGTGTCAAACTCAAGGCCCGGGGGCCAAATCCAGCCCGCCATAGCATTTTATGTGGCCCTCTAGACTCCAGACACCCAATTACATCAATCGGTCCCTCCAATTTTTTGAGATTCTGCGATCACGGAAATTCACGTAAAATCAACAAATCCCCGCATTTTACTGCACTAATTGAGTTTATCACAAATTTTCCACAATGGTCAAAAACGTTGGGTTTAAGTGATGCTAACTCCCATCTGCAGGTGGCAGTATTTCTTACTTCTACTACACTGCCGCCTTAGCCTTACTTGATGTCAAGTTATAGTCCGTGATCCATGTGGCGAGTAACCAAGTCACATTTACCTCATACAGAAACGCAAATATTGCAAAGTTTCTTGCAAATATTTCTAAATTAGCTCAATGAAATCTGTGATTTTAATCACACACACACAAAAATTACAAAAACAATCACAAAAATCCTGGAAGTACTGATCAATGTGAAAAGATGTTCAGTACTATTTAATCTTAAGAATAATTTATCAAATGCAGAGACAGCTATTTATGAATATTTTAACAGTTTGTTAATGGGTTTTGTCAATACATTCCAGTACAACCGGCCCTTTAAGAACATTTATGATGCTGATATGGCCCAAAATGAAAATGAGTTTGACACCTCTGGTTTAAGTGGAGGCCATGTCTTGGTAGCTTTGTAGTCCAGCCATATGCCTTCCATTTTCAAATATTGGATTCAACATTGAACTCTGTGAAGATGTTCAGAGCTTGAGATATGGTTTTAGCACCTACTCTGCTTTCAGCTTCTGCAGTTTTTACTTTTTTTTTGTGACAGTATGGTTTAACAGGACTTTATTTCAGGGTATCTGAGTAGAGAAGGATGAACAAATATGCTCTTTTCACATTTTTGTAGTAAATAAAAAAAAAACCATGCCTTTCACTTAAAAATGATTCACTTTTCTGCTGTATCACAGAAAATAAAATATTAAGGTTTTTATTTGTAAAGTCACAAAATTAAAAAAGTTTAAAACTTTTGCAAGGCATTGTTAAGAAGATAATGATTAGACAAATACAGTATGAAATATGACATTTGTCTTGCTTCAGTCAGAAGCGGTTCTGTGCTGTTTGTGTTTTACTTGCTGCATCATTTCTTTTTGAATTGCTTTAAAAAAAAAACCTCATTGTGTTTGTGACATGATGCTAAAATACATAGTCAGCTAAACCTGCTGACAGTTATTTTGCTGTTTCTTACTGAATTTCGATGTCTGTATAAGTTGCATGCACATTAAGACTTGATTCATCAGTATTACAGAGGGTAATGTGCATGTAACACATTAAGAGCATTATGTTTTTCATACAGACAGTACTCAGGATTAAATCATCTGCGTCTTACTTTTAATTGGATGTAGCTCACTCCTATGCAAACAAAAAGAGGTATTAAAAACTGTATGAATAATGTAAAAATGAAGGATTTTTATGCATATTTCATCCATACATTTGCAAATCTAATAAAGTTGATAACCGTAACAAATTTTGCTGTGTTTTTGTTCTTGTGGAAGAACTGAGACCCCCATTGAAACCCTGAGATCTTCCTTTGCAGTTCTTTATTAATTTTCTAATTTTTAGGGTTTTAGCATTTGTCTGTCTTATATTGAACTAATGAGGAAAGAATTTTCAATAATAATAATTAAAAAAAAACTTTTAATAAGACAATTTCCACAATAGATTAAAAAAATATAAAATGTATTATAAATTTTCTTAATATAGTGGATATAAGTATTAAGTATAGTACATAACTTGTTTTTGCTTCCTGGAAACATGCAAACAGAATTTCGATGGCTCAAACTGGAGTGAATACTAATCTTGATTTTAAAAAACTGTTTTCTCATTCTGTTCCTTCCCTCTTGAGTATATTTTCAATGAAAATAGATCCTGCTGAATACTTGCGTTTTTTTTCTCAGTCAAGCAGAGATGGATATTCACAGTTTTATAGCGGTTTCTAAGAAAGAATGAAAAAGAGAAGTTTCTTAAGAACTAAAACTGTTTTACTTTTATTAGCCAAAGGACACAGCTACGGATCAGTGCGATATAGAGGGTACTCTACCACAAACCCATCATCGGACTTCTATTGCCAGGCCCCAAAAAAACTTCTTCTGGCTAAATTAATATCTGCATTCAACCAGCAACACTAGAATAACTGCACAATAATGCACTGATTATTCAAAGTTAAAAACCCAATTTAAAATAGTTAATTTTTGTCTTTTAAATCGAGAAACCCTTATTGATTATTGTGTACAGTCCATTGTGTAGGCACAGAGGCTACAAATATTGAGATAGTGATTTAATACCGTGAATCATAATTTCTAACCATAGTCACTTCACAGACCACTTCAGAGTTGTGTCCACGATGCTGATTGAGTGTCTCTGAGGTAGATGAGGAACTGAGTTTAATTTGCGTAATACTCATAAATACTCCTGGCCTTCTATATTATTTGTGCAGAGAGCTGCATCTGGACAGTTGGCGTAAAGCACTGGGTTAGTATTTGGGAGGTCCTGAGTTTGGTTCAAACTGCCATGAAAAAGGCGGATATAGGTTGCATATTGGCAAAATAATCGGATTTGGGTTGCATTTGCCTGCTGTGTGAATGTAGCCTTAGAACCAAGCACTAGAGTGACTGTTACTTCTTTTAAACCACATACCTACAAACACCTATGCACTATTTAGACCAGGGATGCTCAAGTACTCGAGAACTGTTCTTCTTCGATTTTACTGGCGGTTGGCAAACAACTTTAAGTGTGGATTACCACCACCTTCTGAATTTGAGTATGAACCAGAATTGAAACCTATATTTTACAGAAAAGATTTGATTTTACAAGAAACTAAAAAAATGCTTGACTTAAAATCTGATTAGAATTTATCCCAACTAAATTAAACTGTACTTTTTGCTCATGAAACTTGCTCTGAAGAATACTTCTTTCTCTATGATACTGTATACAATCCATTTTTTTACTTGAGAATTCCTACTGGTTGGAAACCTTTGAATGCATCTCTTCTCCAACACACCTAAATCCAATGGCTGAATTCCCACATCGGCATTTTTATGGAGGCCTGTTAATCAGCCATCCATTTGATTCAGGTGTGTTGGAGAGGGGATTCATCCAAAAGTTGCAGGGTAGAAGTTTTCCAGGATTTGACTTGGACACCCCTGATTAAGGTGTTGATTGTAAATTCAACAACAACAAAAAAATGCTAGTGGGGTAAGATAATGACTCTTCACAAACTCTCCACAGATGCCTAGTTCAAAAAACCCCAAACCATCCTTTAAACTGAACTGATCTAATAATTGTGGTTTAACTTATATGCGTGTAAAGTGGATCGGTTGCTTCGTGATATTTTACCGCGGCGATGCGTTTAGTGGCAAACACGGAGCAGGAGTGTAAGAGTGGCGGATAACGAAATGGGAGTGGCGGCGGTAACTCCAGCAGCCAGTGAGCGGAAGATTTGTAATCTGTCACAGAGCTGCGGAGCCGCTGGCTTCCTCAGAGGAGCCACCGACAGAGAGAGAGTCAGCGAGGCGACACGCAGGGGAAGGTCCCGGGCTGACTTTCCTCTCCTCTCCACGATGCACGCCCGGTGTCAGCACCGCCTTTTGAACGCAAACCCCGTCTGAACTTACCTTAGCCCGATCGGGAGGACAATTCAGTTTTTATAACCTCAGTTTTAGACGCCGAGACGGCTCCTGAAGGACGAATGACTCCACCGGCTCCCCTCCTGATTTCATTCTGCTAAAAGCTCTGGTGCGGGAGGCGACAACAGTTTCTTCATGGCGTCCCCGCAACAGTCAAGAATTCAGTCTTATCTGGAGAGGAATAAAATCGGACCCCTTTTTGAGGTGAGTGCACCAACTCTGAAGTTTATAGTCTGTCATATATTAGGGTATAGCTGTCTTGCATTAAACATTTGAAAATATTTTTGCTATTATTGAACACAGATATCCTGTAATGTCACTTGATGATAAGAGCTGCTGTTGAATAAGGAACCAGGTATCCTCGTCCCGCACCTCTCTGTGTCAAACGTCCCACTGCGCTCCGGGTTGAGCAGCACTGCACTACAGGCAGCCAGTAAAAGAACACTGCCGGCTGTGTTTACATCCACATCACCATCGTTAGACCCCCTGTTACAGTGATCTCTATTTCAGAAGCCAGGGGTGCCCCAGAAAGTTTTCAGAGATGGGCGCCCAGATGGTGACCACTGATGATCTTGGTGTGGCACACGAAAACCTCACCCTCTTATGTAATGTGCACAGCCTTTCAAAAGTATCACGCCCTTTGAACTTTCTTACAATTTGTCATTTTGCAACATATTTCAGGACAATTCAACACAGTTGTGAAATAGGATATATTTTTAAATCAAATAAAAAGCCAGAAGTGGTGTATGAATTGATATTCAGCTTTCCTTTGTCGCCTTTTGCTGCAGTTACAGCTGCAAGTCTTTTAGGGTATGTCTCTACCACCACCTTTGAAGAGTTTTGCTCATTCTATCAAGGTGTTTCAAATTCAGTCAGATTAGATGAGGAACATCTGTATGCAAGAATTTTCACATTTTTAAGTCATGGACTGTAACTAGGCTGTTCTAACATACATGCTTTAATCGAATCAATTTCACCATTGCCTGTACGATTAGCAACATTGTCTGTAAAATGAAACTCTGCCCCACTCTGAAGTCTTCTACTTTTTTTTTTTTTTTTTTTTTTTTTTTTTTTTTTTTTTTTTTTTTTTTTTTTTTTGAGGGAAGCTAAAACAGTACTTCTGACCAGTTTCTTTGTCTCTATTGTAAATGGAATAAAATAAAACGCATCACTCCAGCATGTTTCTGCCACCGCCATGTTTGATTATTTTGCGTGTTCCGGATGGTTTGCAGTGTTAGTTTTCCACATGTTCGGTCTTGCTCGTATGCCACCCCCCAAACGGGGGTTAGGGGTCACATGCTTGCTATGTGGCCTACATGGCTTGTGGTAAAATGCTAGAAAGAAAGGTGAGATTTGAGGATGACCTGTCTGATGTGTTCATTGATCTTCATGATGCTGATTGTTCACTAGTGTTCTCTAACAAACCTTTGAGGTCTCCGCAGAACAGCTGGATTGATACTGAGGTTAAATCACACACATGGACTCTATTTACTGATTAGGTGACATTCTATCAACTAAAGGCAGCTTGGTGGATTGCATTTTATGTGGGGGTTTCAGTAAAAGCGTATGATTACAAATGCATTCTACTTTTTTTTTTTTTTTTTTTTTTTAAAAGTGCAGGTTTGGCCACTGCCCCAAGAACTACTTAGTTCAAACAGGGTCTTGCCAATAAGTACTGACTTTGATTAGTCAGCCATGAGATCTCTGTTTTCACAAGGAGTCACCTGGGTGACGTCTAAGCAAGACAGCAGTGGCTTAGTTCACCTTTGGCTGCTGGATCATTAGCTGGCCTCACATCAGTGAATGCGCTGCATTACAAGGATCACTTGGACACGCAAATAGAATTTGACCTGCACCTTGTATTCTCATGTTCACCTGACATGTTTTATCAAAGCGCTGGTATTTCATTTCTGTATAACAGCTTGACACAAAGACGAACATGCTGTGCATTAAAACAAATCTTAAGAGCTGTAAGAAGGCTTTTTTTCAGCACCCTGGACAGAGACTCTTTCCTAATATGGAGTCCAGCCGACAGTGTGGACAGTAAATCTGGAGTATGGAGCAGTCGATGAGGCTAAACTGCATAATGATAGGGCTCTGTGTGTGCTCTGCTTGTTTGTTTTTCCTCGCTCCGTGTTGCTCTTTCACCTGTCTCCCCCTGCTCTGTTTCTCTCTCATGGTTTGTATTCGCATTGAGCACTGCTAAATTGGCTCGCCTTTTATGTGACAATTCAAGATAATTAAAGCAAAGTGCAAAGGTGATACCTCGCCATTGTGCTGCTGATCAAAAATTACATGGTGTGCATTGAAATCTGTTTTAAGCTTCCCAAACAGACTTTTCAGTCCAACCAGCATGGCTATGGATCAAGCCTCCATTGATTTTTAAAAGCTATATTGTGGTGCCCAGATTTCCAGGGGGAACCAACAGCTGAATGAAAGAGGTGACGCAAAGGGAGGATGTTTGAAGTCTCCTTGGTCTTTTGCTCTTCTCATGAGAAAATGATGTAGTCGCTGCCCTGGTGTTGCGCTTGAAAAACCTTGGCCATTTTATTGTTGTTCCAAAGAAAATCCATTATTGTTCGTTCAGCTACGGAGAAACATTTCTTTAATGGAAGAATCCAGGAGAGAACGGTGTTGTAATTTTCTCCCTCATCAGATGTAGGGACTCTGTGCAGCAGAGGTAATAATGAAAAGGGGGAAAGGGGAAAGTTGGGCTGTTCAGACCTAAAAGGAGTTTGCTGAAAGTTGGGTATTGAGAATAGACATTTAGGCTTAAACATTGACACAGGGCCTTCAGATTTTGTTACATTACAGCCACAAACTATAAAAATAAAAGTGGGCAAAAAATTCAGTATCTAGTTGTACAAAACCATTAGACATCAGTTTTATGAATCACCTAACAACATTTCAAGAATGATTGAAAGTTAGTGGTAGATTAACACTATATTTCACTCAGTTTCACTGATGAATGAAATGTTAAATAAAAATGTTAGTTTCAACAATCAGTTCTTGCATCAATTACACTGTGGGCAAGCCCCTAATTCTGCCATGTCCTACCAAACAAAAGGCAGATAATCATCTCAGTTCTGCATTCCTGCACAAAGGATGTATATCTGCACATGGAAGACAACAAGAGTGGCACTGCAGTAAAAAACAAAACATTTGTGTGTATTGCATGCTTGGTGCAAAAACATTTTGTTCTGCGTTGGAAGGGCAAGCTCCACAGGCTTGGCATAGCACTGCACAATTAAAGCTCAGTTTGGTTCAATTTACATCCAGTAGACACATGGCATTTTACGTAAACACTAGCAGAGTATCATACCAGGGCTCTACAGGTCTAGAGTTAAGACTTGGAGGTTTTTAGCATGTGGGAGCTGTATCTTTCACTGATAAAGACAGAGCTTCCTGCTTTCCAGTTGAAGTCATGCCCACTTTTTGCAGGAGTCTGCACACTCTGGAGCAGAAATTTATGGTGTACAGCAAGCTCAGCACATGCCCTGCTTGGTGTGCAAGCCCCACAAAAGCAATAGAAAACTTGGTGGTGTAATGCTTGCAAATTCCCCCAATATGGTGGCCAGGGCCACTACCCCAGTACCTTACAGTGGACCCCTGCCTATTCACAGTTCAATATTCATGGATTTTTCTGCAGAACATGACTCCAAATTATTCACAGAAACTTTGTCTATTTTCATGTAGAGTATGTCGAAAATATTCAAAAGACAATGCAGCTTGAAAAGCTGGAATATCAAACTGCGATGCTGCTTGACATGCTATTGGATGGCGTTTGCAAAGCACCCAATCACAGAACACCATTATTTTCCTTGTAGCTGATTGCATGTACCCCCAAGAGCAGAGACAAGGAAGACTGTAGATATTCCGCTGTGATGCCAATACGGTTTCCACTGTGTATTGTTGCATATTAAGGTATATTTGATGTTTGAACTACTAAAATTTGCAGTTATAAGGATTTTTAGAGGGGGTCTCGAGTATTTGCAGATTTCAGCTATTCACGTGTGGATGTGATCCTTAACCCCAGCGAATACTGGGGGTCCACTGTATATCAAAAACAGCCACTCTACAAAGTATTTGTAATTTATAGGGCACATTTTTTTTGCCTGCAATTTTCCTTATTCATTTATTTTAAAATTTGTTAATTCAAAAACAGACTTAAGCACACCTATTGTTTAAAAGGTGTCTAAACATGCAAAGCTCTCTGAAAGAAAGGTTGACCAGTATGATGTTCATGTTTCTAAGCATAGAGCTACTATCCTGGAATTTTTAAATGCATCTGTGCTCCAACACACCTGAATCAAATAAATGTTACCAGGCCTCTGCTTGATAACATGGTGAGGAGGCAATTCATGCATTTGATTAAGATCTGGTGGAGCAAGGGTGCATCTAAAAGTTAATGGATATTTGCTCTTCAGAACGGGAGTTAGAGACCCTGTTTTAGACTAAAATAGAGAATAATTAACCTGCCATAAAATTTGTAAATTGTTTGCCTTATTTTAATTAGTCAAACAAGAAAGACCACTTTTCTAAAAAAAATTTTTTGATCTTTGAACCCTTTCCTGAAAAAAAATTAGATTACTTGGTTTGTTTTAATAAATATAGCATGTTTAGCTTTATTAATGAGCATAAAAAAGCTTGGACACCACTGTATTGGGTGTTTGTGCTGTGTTTGCTTTTTTTTTTTTTTTTTTTTTTTTTTTTTTTTTCTCTTTCTATAAAGGTGTGAGAGCATGTTTATTTTAGTACAGTCATTTTAGTAAATTATTACTGTGTTTTAAACTTTTTCTGATTGTATAACCATCAGAGTTCTTGGTTAGTCTTGTAAACATGTCCCACTTTGTCACCTAATGTTTTTGGTGCCTTGTGTTGTTCTCTATCTGTTCATCATGACAGCTAATTAATGTGTGTGGTTTGATTTTACATGTATCAGGACTCAGAAATTATAACGCAACACAAATTATGCCTTCGTTCTTAAACTTTCAAAACCTAATGAATACTTTTTTTTTTTTTTTTTTTTTTTTAAATCCAATTCAGTGGTCTATTTCTTTCCTCTCCTAGAGATATTCAAGACTCCATCCCGTACTCCTCTTATACTCAGCACACAGCTGCAGTATTAACCAGTGTGAGTACCAGTGAGTGAACGTTCATTTACTCACTCAGATGAAATGCAGCTTATGATTTGCCAGAGAATTGATTTTTTTTTTATTTTATTATTTTTTTTTATTTTATTTATTTATTTTTTTTCTCACTAATGAAATGGTTGCTTTGTAAAGATAGCAAGCTGAGTCAACACTGACTGAATTTCTTCCAAGAGTCAAGCAGCCTTTCGTAATAACCAGAGTAATTGTACTCCAAGTCATTGCAACACGTTTATGTAAATTGATATTTGGTTTGAACTCAGTTCCAGTGTGGTGTGACTGTTAATATTCTTTGGTGCATGTGTCCAGAATTACTCAGGTTTTTTTTTTTGTTTGTTTTTGTTTTTTTTTTTTTTTTTTTTGTTCTGTTTGAAAGCTGTTTTATATAGAGCTAGTGAAATAAAGGTAACAATTGTGCTTTTTTAATACTTCATTAATAATATATTAGGATCAGCTCACTTGTATCAAAAATGGACAATACTTGTTGTCCATTAAACAGGATCTATCTTTTTCCAACTTTTACATTTAAACATTTTAAAATTGAGACACAGGATTGGAGAAGGTAGAAAATAAAGTGGTCTTTATCTTCATCGCACACTGCATTAAACATGTCCTCATGTTTCTCCCTGATGTGACCTGCCATTCAAACCAGAGGCAATGTAAAGTTGCTGCTGGAGAGCAGTGGGGGTTTGATGGACTGAATACAGTGTTGGGCTGATTAACTATCTGATTATATACTGTTACTTATCTTAGTAAGAAAGTGGCTTTAGTGATTGTGTTCTCTATGCCAGAACTTGGAAAATTAGTATTGACTCTGCACTCATTTTAGCTAATAACTGTTGAAGGAATCAAATGCAGCAAGCTAATCCTTTTTGTTCATTGGTGTTGCTCCTTATAGAAAACCTAAATGAGTTTCCCTCTGTGCATTGGATTTCTTTTAGTGACCAGTGTAACCATTCATGTTGAAAAGCTCTCTCTGAACTTCTTCTGCAGTCATGTTCTTTTAATGTGCTTTTATCAGGATCTCTGTAGTCCGGATCTTCAGTGTTCTAAAGAGGTCCGAGTGGAAACGCACAGATACATGCACCAGTCAGGGATTTCTTGACCACCTATCTGATATTGAGTTTGTCTTCCTTTTGCCACCATTATGACTAACAAATATGGGCAAGGACAAAAAAAAAAAAAAAAATCATCTGAGAGGTACCATGGGTTCTCTGCTACTACTGCTGTTGTTTTAGCCCTTTTGCGGTTATAAACAAATGTACAATTATTGAGCCATCGTGAAGTCAAAGAAAAATCATCCATGGTTTTCAAACTGTAAAATGTAGCATGTATTTATAATCAACCTCCTTTTCTCTGATACCTCTAAAATAAAATACAGTGCAGCCACTTCAGAAATCACTTGATAGTAAACATGGGAACATTATTGAACAAACAGTATCATGGAGACCAGACAACATGAACTGACAGGTCAGAGATAAAGTTCAGATGTTTAAAGCAAATGTTTTTTAAGAATAGAAACAATATCCCAAAGCTCTTACAGTCTCAGGGAACATTTATGAATCCATTTTAAAATGTTAAGAGAAGGAAGTCACTATCCCTACTATGAAACATGGTGATGACAGCATCATGGTGTGGGGATCCTTTCTTTGGCAAGGACAAGGATGCTGATTATGGTTGCTAGAGGAAATGGATGGTTCTAAATACGAGCACTCCTGGAGGAAAACCTGTTGGAGACTTCCAAGGACTTGAGACTGGGATACATGTTCACTGTCCAGCAGGGCAACAACCCCAAAATACAGCCATAGTTACAAAATAGACCCTTTAGATAGACCCATCTTCATATTAGAATGGCCTAGTCAAAGTCCAGACAAAAATCAAATCAAGAATCTGTGGCAAGAATCAAAAAATTGATTCACAGACATCCTCCATCCAATCTGACAGAACTGGAAATGCTTTGTCCATTTTAACATTTTACAAAGAAATGTCTCTAATATGTTTATCTTTACATTGTTTTCAATTTCATTAATTTCCTGTGATTTAAAAAGAATCCTTGATTCATGAGGAAAAAACAATCCCAAAGAGCTACTAGTCCTAACTGGTATCCTTCACTACCACAACTATATTTTACATGGTGACTAGTCTTTAGCTACATGCTTTAGCTGAAGCTCAAGCTTCGTAAATCGTGTGGGTCGCACATGAAAACACAGGAATGGAGCATTCAGTAAGACATAATGTGCAATACAATAGTGCTCTACATGCCCCCCCTTTAGCTCTGATAATCACTGTAAATGAGACATCATTTCTTATGAACACTGTATCATAATTTATCTGATCAAGGTTAAAACATATGGTGGAGTGTTTTAAACATACTGAGTGGTGAAATTGGACTAAAATGAATCTTTTATCAATTGGTTACTCGCCCTTTGCCAATTGTATATCTATTGTTGTCACTTTTTTTGTGGTTATTCTCTCTTTAGAGACTTGTGCAACCACAAACTGTAATGTATTTTACTAGGCTTTTTGTGATAGAACAACACAAATTAGAACATTTTTGTGAAGAGCGAAGTGTCTGTGAACATCAGCTTTAATGTTTTGTATTTAGGTGTGGACTTTGAATGGGCCATTCTAATGACTGTGTATGCTTTACTCTAAACCATTTAACTGTAGCTCTAGCTGTAGGGTTTAGGGTTGTTGTCCTGCTTGAAGAGGAATCTCTGCTACAGTCCAGGGGCTTTCGTGGCTTTGAACGGACTTCCCTCCAGCATTTTCCTGTATACAGTTCCATCCATCTTCCCGTCAACTTTGACAGCTTCTGCATAGCATCATGCACAGCATGATGCTTAATGTTATGTTTAATGTTCTTTTCACTGTTATCACATTTTGCATGTAGGCCAAAAAAGTTATTTTGTGGTTTCATCAAACTGGAGGAGCACCTTTTTGCACATATTTGTGGTGTCCCTAACTGTTAGTGACAAACTGCAAATATGACTTGTAATGGCTGTCTTTCTACAATGACTTTCTTATTACTCACTATCTGTGTTGGACCTTTGAATAAAATCATTATAGAGTACATTGCAGTTTGTGTCTATAGCTGGACAAAATGCGAAAAATTCCAATGGGTGTGAATACTCTTGCGAGAGTCTGCAGATGGCAAAGTCTCTTGTATATGATGCAGAGGTGATGAGAGGTGTTGTTTTGGCTTGTCTCACTGGATATTAACAGGTGAGTTTATGGAACAAAATATTTGGAAATAAAGTGCTGCATGTATTTCTGTGGCTCTTTTGTAGCTTAAGTTTCATCTTAAAAACACAGAAGTAGTCCCAGTGTAATGATTTATTGATGACTCATTTTCATTTTACTTTCTTCCTCCTGCTGTACTATGAATAGTATCGCTGATATGTTTTCCGCAATGGCCTTAGGATTTTTTTTTTTGTATAGAGACATGGAAATTCCTGCTCACTATGATGTTTCGTTGAAATGAAAAAATAGTTTGTCACTGAAACTAAAAAATAGTTAGCTTATACGTTGCACAGTTATGCAGGTTTTCTCTAATCAAACAACAAAATGCTGCCTTTAGGTAAATTTAGCTACATACGAAGGCAGCACAGTAATATCACATCATGATTTGTTTTACCAAATCTGAGCCAAAATGAAGAAGCTACAAAAAACTTGTTATACC
Source organism: Anableps anableps (assembly GCA_014839685.1). NCBI lineage: Eukaryota > Metazoa > Chordata > Actinopteri > Cyprinodontiformes > Anablepidae > Anableps > Anableps anableps. The sequence continues at coordinate 15,995,752 of CM026082.1, forward strand.
ATTAAGCTTTCTTCATATATCGAGAGATAAAGTAGCAGTTGTGTGCTGCTGATCAAATGCACTTCATTAACTAATTATCAGCAAATTTTAGAGGCTTCATAATGGTAAAAAAAAGACTTACTGGCTAATGTAGAGCATTTAAATGTGCGTTTGCATATCCTTAGAGAATAGCTGTTCCTGCTTATCATTCTATGTAGAATTACATGGTTATTTCCAAACAACTTGGGTCCATCATTCTACAATTTTGCAGTTTTAAGTGGAAAGCACTTGAGACAACCAGCAGTCTTTTTGTAATTCCTGCATCTTGTTTACCCTGACGTCAGAGTTCACTGCTCCGACAAACAGCAAAACCACTGCAACTGCATTTCAAACTCTTTAGGGACAAGTTAAAATTTTGAATAATAAAGTTCATCAGTGTGGTTTGTTTGGGCTGAAATGAGATAAAACAGAATCCAGATTTATACATAAACTTGTCAAGGAGAAATCCTCAAGAGATGAGGGCCCCTGTACAATGAAGCAGGATTAGTAGTTATCGAGGCAAATTAAGGTTCAGCTCAAGATTTTCAGTATTGTGAAACTATTTTACATCTTACTTGTCTCTAACTTGTGCTGGAGCAGGTTTGTTTCCAGAATAAAGATCAAGGTCATGGAAACACTGCCTCTTAACCAATCAATGCTATGAAAAAATTGAAATATAAAAACGGTGCCATTACATTAATAGCATTTTTTTTTTTTTTTTTTTTTTTTTTTTTTTTTTTTTTTTTTTTTTTTAACTAAATTGCACTGCTACATCTTTCTGTTTCCAGATTTCAAAAATCAACAGCTGACTTAGATTTTCCCTCTGAAGACTTGAGGCTTGACCTGAACTAGCGCTTCAAAGACATAAATCGGCTTTTGTTGGGGACACGCTGCACGATTTCTTGTCGTCACAGATTTTGAAAGGACTAGATGTTCACATTAAAAGACTTTTTGTTTCATGACTGTGGATCACACACTTAACTGCACCTGCTGAGGGATCACTGTTTTTTCTTCTTTTTTTCTTTTTTTAGACCAACTAAAGCCAACTAAGTGCATCAAACTCTCCTGAGGGTTGCTTTTTAAAGGAACTAACACAGCAGTAGGTGGTGGTGGTATTAGAAGATTATTCTTAGAATTCGGATGGGGTAAATTTCTCTTACACTTCCCCAATAAATGAATGAGTTGCAATTTAGATATGTTGCTCTTAAATGATAAAAGGAATATCATTTGGCTAGTGTTGAATGTATTGTACTCATGTTGAGAGTTTGAGGTTGCTTGTAGGTTTAAATCTAAAAATGTTTTTTATCATAAGAGACAACATAATGTTTAGACAGGATTTTGCAAATAAACATTAATTGTTTTTAGTCTTAAATATCCGAGCACTTCTCGTGGTTGTTTTTATCACTACATGGTTTTTATTAGTTGATAGTACGAGTTAAACTCATTGCATGTATGTTTGTAATGTTTATTGCTTTTTGTAAACTTCATTTGTAGCTATATAAGTCTGCTCGCTGGTGTTGCCATGTCCCAGCCTCTTTTCTTGGCTGTCGACAACACACATTTGCAGTTTGGGTCGGTGATCAGTTCAAACTACCTGACTGCATCCAGATCAGCCGTAAATAAAAGTTGTTAGACTGTGGCTGATTTCAGGTCAGTTCTGGTCCTTTCCCCTCACACATTTGCAGACTTTTGTCTTCACCTCTTGTCACACTCAACAGATTCTTGTGCCGACCTGCCAGACCACAACTAGTGCAGACTTTCAATTCAGAGTCGATGGAAAAGGCAGAGTCTTGTCTTTTATCCCCATCTTTTTAATAAATGAAAGGCCTCCAGACTGTTTGGGATTTATCCACTTTGCCCTTCAACAAGTATATAATCCTTTTCAGTGGAAGAGTTGATGTTTTTGTTTTTTTTTTATTTTTTTGCGTAGATGTTTAAAGTTGGTCTGTGGGACTGCCTGAACAAAAACTTGGGGTCCATAAGGGCATGTTTAGAAACGATCTTTTCCGTCATATCCTTGTCCTCTTCCCAAAAAAGTATTGTTTTTTTTGTTTTGTTTTGTTTTTTTCACAATACCACATACAATGTACCTCTACGCTTTATGCATTTTGCACATGCATCAGGTACATCACCATTATTTCTATTTATATCTATCAGCATTATACATGTGCGTCAGTCATTTAAACTGTATCAAGGTGTGTATTAATAGATGAAGTGCATGCTTCCTGCCAATCTTCTGTCAGATCTAATAAGTCAACCCTCCAGGCTCCAGGTCTGTTGTTGGAACCCTCAGAAACTTGGGGTATCATTAGGTTATTAAAAATCTAAAATTATACCTTTTCTTTGACTATCTGTTATCACCATGTTATATAATGTTGTTTGAACAGGTTTTGACAGTGAAATTTTCATTTTCATTATGTTTCACAAAAACAAAGCACCATATCATATCATTATTGAATTCCAAATTTTGCCAAGAACCTTCAGCATTGAACTACTTCCTTTTTACCATGACCATTAATCAAGACTTATGATCAGACTTTTTCTTTCATATCTGAATTTCAACAGTTTACAGTATAGAAGGATAAGCCTAATACAGAGATGCTTAATTGAATTTTGATTTTAAAGGGGGAGTATTATGTATTTTCAAGCACATGGTGCAATTTTATTGCAAAATCAAGTTACTGTTACCTTCAGTTGTTATGAAAATATCATAAATACCTTAAGAAATTTGACTTGGCATCATATCTGTATCTGATGCCTTGAAATTGGCCTCTGTCTCTTTAAGATCCTCCTACCCTTTCCAACACTCCCCACCCCAGCATGTCATCACAACAACGCTTCGTTAATGCCGCCCAGCATTGTAGTTTGTGTGAGCTCAGCAGATACGCAGTTCCACCAGGTGTTCCAAGGCAGAGTTTTGGGTAAATAGGTGGCGCTTTGTAATGAGTAGGCGTTTAGGCACACCTGACTGGCTGCCATGAGAGATTCAAGGATTTCTTAAACATACATGAATGAGTCAAAGCAACACTCCGGGTATATGTTTGATGAGGAATTGGCATTATAACATGATATAAAGCAAAAAAAATTGCATAATAACCCCCTCCACCTCCTTTAAAATTCTTAAACAAAAACTTGTGATGTACCATAAAACTAGTTTTGCTCTCTTGCTGTCTCTGCAAGCTTCAAGAAAACATTAGATATCTAATTCAGAAAACACTATATACATCTTGATGACCTTTTGTTCATTCTTTGTGATGGTCTGAAGTGTGATATGACAGAAGTATGGTCATGCACGGGTTAACACAGCTCCCCCTTCAGGCACAGTTACAGTAATTACTATCAGACAAGCATGCAGTCGAAAACAGCCCAAGGCCAGGTTAATCCTGTGGGGCTGCTGGAAAGGAAAGGGTGAGGAGGGGAAGATGTTGTACCCCGTTGGATCAGGCAGTCAAACGATAAGTGAAGGCCGATTTGTGGGAGATTCGGTGCATGGAGTGTACCAGAGGAAAGGAATGAGACTGTTGTTGTTGTTGTTTGTGTGAGGAAAGCAGAAAGAAAGCTATGGAGAGTACAGCGGCTTTGGTGCATGTTAATCAAGTTATCATGTCCAATTACAGCCCAAGGATCCTGATGGCTGACTTCTCAGAGTAACCGATAGTCAAGCTGCTTGAGTAGGAGAGCTCATGTTTCATGTGATCAGGTTTCCCTGCATTTATTCACCCTGTGACTGAAATCAGTGTGTATGTTCATGTATATACATATGTAATTACAGTATATACAAACACATAAAAGCAGACTAGTGATGATACTAGTTTGGGTGAAAAGATGCAAAAATGTTTAATTTTAAAGGATGAACTAACAAATCCAAAACAAGCAAAAATGTAAATCAAGTGTTTGGGAGAGTCTCTTTAAAAAATAGTCCTATGATAAGTTAGGGTAATGGTGAGGAGAAATAAATCAAGTGTGCCTGTTATTTGCTTTCTGTGCTTTATCTGGTGCTACTGTGAGAATGTGGCATGCAGATGCAGTAACATAAATTTGTTGGTATTCCTGCAAAACCTTTACACATGTTGGGTTTATGTTAATATTCGCACAAGAAAGAATGAGGGGGGGACAATTTATTTTGACTGCATTTTAGTGTGGAAAAAAAACTACCCAGTGTTAGGAAACAATTGCTTTTAACAACATCACTGGTGCCCAACTCATTGGCACCCCTGCTGCTGAGTTTGTAAAACAGCTTTTTGTTAAGAGGAAAGTAATTAGTTTTAGATTCTTGTCTATCCAGGACATGACAATCCTAAATGCTCAAATATAAGGCAGCTGGACTTTTCTTGAATGCATTCAGCTCTCACCTATAAGCTTTCTTCTGTTCTGAACATTGAAAGTGACAAGCCATGACAGGTAAAACATCATTAAGAAACTATAGTCTTCTTCTGTATCTTTTCACTTGTGGGTGTTTTTTGTCCAGTGTTAAAACATTTTTTTACTTTTTCTTTTTGAGGCCAACATGTTTTTTTTTTAAGTAAAATTTCTTTATAATTCAAAGAGCTCAATGGTTTCATGGTCTTTGCAAGAAAAATAGTCCCTCAGCATTACATCTCTTCCATCATGCTTAACACTCAACTAGATTGTAATTTTTTTATTTTATTTTATTTTTTTTTTTAGTTTTTGGGTGAAAAGCTCAGTCTTGGTCTTTTCTGACCAAGGCACACAGTTCCAGTTAAGGTTTCATCTTGTTCAAATATTTACATTTCTTATTGTAGGGAGAACAAGATGTTTCCTGGCATTCCTCCCAAATAGCAGATTCCCATGTAAATGATGTATTTGGTTGATGTGGAGATTTTGTAAACCTAAAGTGCAGCTTTCTGATGCAGTTCTGGGAGCTTTTTCCCAACTTCCCTTAAGGTTCTCTGTATGTTTGTGGTAGCATTTTTGTCACAGCTCTGATTGTTTTAAGCTTTTTAATTCTAGTTCTAACTTATAGTTATGGGCAAGGTTAGGACAGAAACTGTTTATTTTTTTTATTTTATTATTTTTTTTTTTTGTACTTTCTGTATTCCGTGAATGGCACATTCTCTTGTCGTTTCCCATTTTGAACCGTATCTATAAGAAATACTCTTCTATATCACTTCAGATTCGTTACTAATTGGAAGCTTCCACACTCTGGGCTCAACTAAAGGAGTAAAATATAGATTAAAAAAAAATCTCCTTGAACATCCTTAAGGAAATTACAAAAAACAAAAATCAAAACGCTTAATGTCTTGACAAAAATTAATCATTTTTGAGGTGGGATTATGGTTGGAACCTCTGATTTACAGAAATTCTGTAGCAGAGAGGTAACTGAAAAAGAAACTTGGTCATCCTGAGGTATTAAGCACTGTAGTGTATTAATCCCACATAGCCAGATGCATATATTTAACATATACACATAGAACTGATCATAAGAGACAGGCAGTGACTAGTAATGTGTAGAATAATGCAGGGTAATGTGTTAAGGAACATTTTTCTCTTTTTCTCCATCATTAAAGTGGTGTCAGGGGAGCCTGTGAAGGCTTCAAGGCTCTTATGATCAAAAAATAAAACAAACAAAAGCCTGAAATGCTTTTGGAGATGAAAAGCACACACACAGCATCTATTGTCTGGCTTATGTGCTTTGACAGATTTTTCTTTTCTTTTTATTTTTTTTATTTCCCTGACTATTCATGCCAGATATATTTTGCATCTCAGTATATGGGGACACAGACAGGACAAGCTTCTCCACCAATCATGTTTTGCTGTCACCAGGATGTTAGTTCTGCACGTGCAATTGGTTGCCTGAAAAGTGGTGGCGGCACTACTTTTTGAAAAACTCAGCATTTTTTATTTTTATGGGGTTTATTTGTTTTGTTTTTTTTTTCTTCTGGAAGCAGCCATACGAAAAAGCAGAGCGCTCAGGAAAAAAAAAATGCTGTGTTGCTTCCTTTATAGGTGGTCATGGAAAAAACACGTGCTTTCAGGGAATGGGCACTTTGCTGTGTGTCAGCAGAGAGAAGGGCAAGCAGGACAAATGAGTTAAGCAAAAGCTCTCCACTTCAGCAGAGTTCAGTTCAAGGTGTTTTAATCAGACATGATTCTTAGAAATAATCTCAGGATTTTCTGTTGCTCATCTGATGGGATGTATTCAAGAGGGAGGCAAGAAAATTGCTAAAATGACTAAAACTTGAAGTAGCTCTAATTATCACAGTTATCCATAGAGCATAACTTGATGGCATTATTATACATACAACTTTTGTGCTTGAAAAGGAGTAAGAGGAAGGTTACACTTACTTAATCCTACCAGCCTTCAGTGCTTTTTATTACCACATACTACATAAAATGTAGTGCACCACAAGACAACCAAGACTTCCTATTTGCATGAGTGATACACCCTTTATTTAATACCCCAATAAATTAATAGCTGAAATGACACCAACGAGACTTATTGTAGCCATCAATCCAGTCCTTGGTGGATTTACTGGTATTTTATGTCACTGTGATGTTGCAGGGTCCAATTCTACTTGAGGGGGTTTTTTTTGTTTGTTTGTTTGTTTTTGTTTGTTTTTTTTTTCCCTTTTATAGATTTTCTCACATTTTCCCCAAGCATCCTCTAAATACAAATTCATGGTGGATTCTCTGATGTTGAGCTGGCCAGGTTTGATGCATCAAGGCAGCCTGTGACCATGACCCTTCCACTTCCATGCTTTACAGTTGGTGTGAGCTTCTTTTCCTGGAATGCTGTATTTAGTTTAGGCATTAAACATCTCCTCTGTTCTGGTGTCCAAACAATTACATTTTAGACTCATCTGTCCACAGAACATTATTCTACAAGCCCTTTTGTTAGTCTGCTGTTTTTTCTTTTTTGAGTAAAGCTTTCCTTTTTTCTGATACATTGGCGTGCATGCAGATTCATATCAGGAACAGTAAGAGCCTGTTGTTGTAGTTTGACATTTTAGGGTTTTTGGAGACTGATTTTAAAATCTCTTTTCATATTGATACCTCCTTTTTTGCATCTGAATGTTCTCTTAAAATACCAAAATATCACAGATTTAGTTTTGGGGTGTGTTTTTTTTTTTTTTTTTTTTTTTTTTTCCCCAGAATTGGCAACAATTTGTCAAAGCAACAATTTGTGTAGAGGTCCTAGTCCTCTGCACATTCTTCACACTACCCTACTGAGCCATCCAGCACCCATATATAAAAATATTTTAACCCACTACATCAAGATCAAGAAATATCTGAACAGTAAATTTCTTCATTTTGATGGAATATGTGACTTCTTCTGAGATCTTTTTATGGTAATGTTGTAGACCAGCTCGCTTCAAATCCATGTGAACTGGCAGAAAGTAGTTGACAGTTTTGCTGAACTTGTCGAGTCTGAAAGTTTAGAGAAGAAAAAGATTTGTAAAGTATACATTTCTTAACCCATATTTGGCCAATTTACCTGACCTATTTTCTGTTATCTAGAACGTATAAGTAGGAAGTGTGTTTTTATTTATATATATATATATATATATATATATATATATATATATATATATATATATATATATATATATATATATATATATATTAAAAAAAAAAAAAAAAATCCAACTGAAGGTCAATATCAGCAGAGCCGGTAGGAGCATGTCTTCTGTTAATATTACTTGGCACTGCCAGTCATGTTCAGGTGACATTGTCCCTCCTCTACTCTTTTCTGCATGATTCCTTCTGCTGACTACTTGTTTGTTTACTTATGGTCTGGATGTTGTCCAGTGGCACCCTTCATCTCTTTCTGTTCAGTGTTTTATCTGTTGGCCCCTCGCTTCCATTTTCAGTTCACAGGGAACATTATACAGAAACACAGACGTCACTAGAACCTGTGGGATGGCTTTGTATTCCCAAATTTTATTAAGATGGAGAATGAGAACAAATGGCAGACGGTGACCTGTCATGCAGGTGACAAGTTGCCTCCAGAGATGAGCTCTTGCTGCATTAATGTTTCTTTTTATTTTTTACATTTTTACCCAAGGACAGTTTGTGGAGAAAAAATGTCAGATAAAAAGTTTCATTGTTTCTTGAGGTTACTAATGTGTCCCAGATGGTACCTTACAAACATGAAACATTGTAAATGCACCAGCAGCATTCTGGTGAGAACTTGTGCTCATTATTGGGAGTAATATCGTATTAATTAGATCCATTAATGATTTATTCAAACAGGTCCAGGGTGGAATGATTATACAACATAAAACCTAAATAATCTTTAAAAACTATAAGTTTATTGTGGAATTTTTCTGCTTCACACAGGGCCAAAATTGTACATGAAGGCTCAAGCAACTAACAATTATTTTAGTAATTGATTATTCTATTGATTAGTCTGATGATTAGTTCTGGGTAGAACATATTTACAGACAAGGTTTTTTTTTTTTTTATTTGTATCATAAATGGAAATTATATATATTTTTGTACATTTTTGGCTTAATTACTGCTCTAAGTGTGGTGTTCTTTCAGCAGAAAGCTTTTTTTTTTTTTTTAATTCTGTATACGCCAGTTAACAATTGATTACTAAATTAGTTGACAATTTATTTCAATCAATTCATCACAATTAATTTGTTTCAGCCATAGCTCAGATAGAAGTGCACATTAAGCTTAGTCTTTAGAGGTGCTGCTGAAGTTCTAGAATTTCCTCTAATTTGAGGAGCCCAAGACCACAAACACAGGCTTGTTTCACACCAGAACGCATGCAGAATATTTATGTGGAACTAAGTGCGCAATGCAACATTCTGTAGAGGCACTTTATATAATGACACTAAAAGAAAACGGAGGGAACTCCCGGCTGTGACTAAACTCTATTTGGGAATGTTAAGGTTTTTCCTTTAGCTACAGTATAAAAAGGAAGGTGGACTGAACAAAAACTTTAACTCAAGTGAAATACTTGCCAGAAATGTCAAGATCCAAATTTCCTTTTTGTTCTTTTTTTTGGCCACTTTTTATTGAGTGAAGTGAACCAAAAACATAAACAGTGACTTCAAACCAAAGTACATAACTAACCTTTATTTTTGTGTATGGTTACACCACTAATATTTACACAAGGAAAGTCTTTTGAATCCATTTAAAAACATATGTATATTCCTTGATTATGAGTTAAAACAATTGTATTCAATTTCAAGTTATTTGGATGAATCTCATTTTTGTCTACATGTAAAAGGAGATCCAAACTCAGAGGAAAGAAAATTGGATCAAAATTGAGCCCTTTGGAGTTGAGGTAAAGCTCTCAAACCAAAGAAGACTGTACAAACATTTATGATGGCAGCATCATGTTGTGGGGCTTTTTCGCTCCTTGTGGTCCTGATGCATTGCAGAATGGGTGGAATAGAGGAGGAGAACTTCATCCTGATCTTCATCTGAAGCTACATTGTTGCATTTTGGACAAAGCTGGGTGTTCAGGAGGACAATGATTCCCAAACACACATCAGAACTGGTTTTGGAGTAGATAAAGTTGGCTAACTTTAAACTATTTCAAACATTTCTGAATCCAACCCTACTGAGAATTTGTGCACTATAAAACCGAAGTCTGTAGCAGGAAACTGATTATTTTAAATTAAGTCCACAGTTTCTGATAACATTGGTCATATGTCCAGCCAGATGTATATCACAAGGTTGTTTAAAAACTGTACTCAGGCAGCTATTAGCCATTTAACTAAATCGTCAAACAGCTGAACATATGTTTGGATCTGTAATTTGGAGTCTGTATATAGAAAATGTCTATTATACAAAAATTTGTACATAAAATTTCATTCTGTCAAAAAACAAGCATTAGTAGTGATTTTGTTTTGTGTGTGTGTAATTGTGAAGGTTTTTAGCCCAAAAACACTAAACATATGATACCAGGTTATTTCTGAGATCTTTCATATCAACAAAGTTTCACTTCCCAGAAAAACCTGCTTTATGGAATCCTAAGCTTGTTTTATGACCCCTGGTGGAAGATTTAAGTACTAAAGGCAGCAACTGCCTGTTTATTCAAAAGATGGCTCTGTAGACCATCTAAAATGGAGAGATTTAATGGAGAACATACTGGGGTTTTTTTTTTTTTTTTTTTTTTTTTTTTTTTTTTTGTTTTTTTTTTTTTGTTTGTTTGAATGGTCACAGTGTAAAAAGATGGGGGGGATTGTTTTTTAAATGGCAGTCTTCAACAGGTTCACACAGCAAGTGATAAATATGAAATGATTGTAGAAAAACTGCTGTTGTAAATGTGTATCATTTGAGCTACTTCAGGGATATAGGTATATTTTTATAGGAGAGTGAAAAAGTTGGATTTTTTAAAAAAAAATTTATACATACAATACCAAAATAAAAATTGCAACACATTTAACTTCATTTACACTTGAATGTGCAATAAAAATTATTAGAACTTGAGATTTATGTTGTACAAATTCTAAATACTTATCAGTTTAACATGTATATTTAAACATATGTTTTGTCTAATGCATCTAAAAATGGTTAAACCTTTAAAGTAGAGAATTTCCTGATTTATTTTTAGTATAGCTGGCTGTAAAGAATTTAAAAGAAAATGAAACCTCCTTGTAAAAAAAACCTCTTAGGCAGAGGGTTATTTTGGCCTTCAGTTTAAGTGTCTCTTTTTCTTTTTGCCTATAGTTAAATTGTCTCCTGCTGCCCTTCAGTCTGCCTCCTTTTTTCATGGACTTCGGAGCTTTCCGTGTTTGCTCCCTTCTCCTTTTCAGCTTGCTTCCACTTTCCTTGTCTACATCTTTGTTTAAACTGCAGGGCAGCGGGCAGTGATAGTATCATAACAGTCACTGTTCCCAGAGAGAGTCCTTGAGAGCTTCCAAGGACGCAGTTTGTTTCTTGGCCAGCTGACAGATTGTCAATTACAGGGAGCCAGCAAAACTTCCTTAGGCATGCGGATATCTGCTCCAGCATCAGATCTGCACCAGATATGGACTGCATTTCTCACTTACTAACGTCACCTGTTGGCCTTCTAAAAGACCTCTGGTGCAAAATGAGTCTGAGACGATCCTCTTTGCCTGTTGAAACACATGACTGGGATGTTGTTCTGCTGAAAAGATCAAATTACATGGTGTATAGGATTAAACTCTCACTTTATGTGGAAATTTTAGCCAAATGTGTCAATAATAAACAAGAGTCATGTTATATGAAACATATAATTGCTTTAGAAAGCAATAGTGAAAGATTAGGTTACCTCGCTGTGGTTTAAATGTGTTGCAGAAGGGGGGAGACAAAATACCAGTTGACCAATTATGGGACCAAATGGCTGTTTATGTGTGACAAAAGGGAATATGAGACCAATGCTGTCATTCATTTGTGTCTTTGAGTCCAAAGTAAACTGTACATCTGCATGTTTTAGTTTGCTTTTTGCGCATTCTTTAACCCAGGAAAGCTCACTAGTAGATACTGGTTATCTTAGCTGCTGTTCCTTATCTCTGTTGCTGTTTTTTTTTTTTTTTTTTTTTTTTTTCCAATTTCAGAAGGAAGTTGTTGGTTGTCGTTACTTTTTCATTCTCCAGAATATCAATGCCATTCTGTTGACCTTCCCCAATGAAATGACCCAGTTTCTGAACGTTACCTTTAGCTACGTCAAACCAGGACATTTTAAGAAATTATGTTTTCACAAACTGTGCAATAGTAGAGGTTGGGGGCAACAGGAGTAGTGGCTCGATCCATGCAAGAACCTCAAAAAATAAATAAAAAGACTAACTCTAAAGATTCCATAGGTGAAAGATTTGCTTCTGAGATAGTATTCAATTTATTTATTTATTTATTTATTTATTTTTTTTTTAGTTGCCATCTGATCAGTTATTTGTCAGTCATAGCATAAGAATGAACTGAGTTGACAGGGGGAAAAAATTACCAAAAATAAAAATGAGTATGCATATAGTGCAGTATAATTTCACATTTTTTGTCAATTATAGATCAGAATGTTTGGGTTAAATAGGGGTAGTTTAGGGATGATTTTTCAAATAAAACCAATAGTCATATATACATTTTTGTATTTACTGTGTTCATTCTCTGGGACCATTTAAACCTCTGTTCCAGAAAAATTTGTGCGCTACATTGATGTTTCAAAGAAATTATTATTATTATTATTATTATTATTATTTTTTGGCTTTTAAGCTGTAAATCACCACTATGCAAAAATGTTATATACTACATATATACATACATTGAGTAATCTTTCAAAGGTTTTTCTCAGTGGAAACAAATTGATATTAATTTGCTCATTCAGCTCATTGTGAACAACCAGCTTCTTTAGTAATTACTTTTTTTTTTTTTTTTTTTTTTTTTTTTGCTTACTCACCTTTTGAATTGTGTCTATTGCTGTTTACTGGACAACTGTCAAGTCAGCATTTCTGTATTAAAAATCCTTTATTAGTCTGGTGTAATATTCTAATCTTTTGTGAAGATAAACTTAGGGTATTTATTGGCTGTTGGCCATAATCATCAAAATTAACAAAAATACCTGTAAATGCTTGAAATATGCCACTCCATCTATAATAAATCTGTGTAATGTATATTTCACGTTTTGAATTTAAATACTGACACAAATTAACTTTTCACCAATGATCTAAAATATTGAAATGCACCTGCCACCAACAACAGACTTACACCGACTCCAACCACAGGTATAATCAAGGTGATCTGCTTAGCAGAGCTCTGCATAAGCATGTGGCAACATTAGAGTGAAACTATTTCCCCCATTCAACAGAATCAGGATAAGTGGCCATCTGCCTCGACTGACTGGGAGCCGAGAGGACAGAAAAGAGGCCAAAGCACTGTCCAGGAGTATTTCTGATATTAAGGGAATAATGATACACAGTTAATGGCAGCAATAGTTCACTGAGTGGCTTCTTCCAGGAGAGAGAAACAGTTAAACAGAGAAGCACTGAGTCAGGTGTGGAAGGAAAACAAAGAGAAAACACAGATAATGTTCATAGTCCTGCTATAATTGTACATTCATTTTACTGCTTCATTTCAATATATGTATACCAGTGTTACATTAGGTTACAGATTTTAACATGTATGTCTTTTTTTTTTTTTTTAATACATTGACAGCAAGAATGTCATGTTTTCAGTTTTTAGTGATTTAGTCTTACATTTACAAAAATGCGTATTAGTACTGTATATTCTATCTCTCTGTTGCTATAGATCTCTATCAATAATCATCTGTGACAAGACATATAAACTTTGTCATGTTGTGAGACAAAAGTATATACTTAGGAGGAAAATTTGATGTTTTCAGAATCTCTCCACCCAAGCTGACTGAGCTTGAGCTGTTTCTGATGTGCAAAGCTGCTGGAGACACTCTGAGTTGGTTTTGAATCTACAAGACATCAATAGTTACAGTCCTGTATCATTGTTTTAGATTATACTTCTTGTTTTTATTTGTATTTTGCATGGAACACATCCCTTACATTTGTAACAAATCAAACTGCTCAAAAATCGAATCAAAACTGAATAATTTTCAGGGTAGAAACCCCACCAAGCTACACCGTACTGCGATTAACAAGGAGGTCTCGGCTGCATTGACATATTCCAATAAGCATCAGTAGTCAAAGCTACATCTATGTATTTATATCTTTGTTCTAGTCTCTACTGTAACCCAACAAACTGGGTCCTAATTTTAACTCTGGTTAAAACTAGGTGTAAATGGAAGGATTCCCTGCTTTCTTCACAGCTGTTTAATGACATTGGAAATATGAACTTTTCTGAAACAGAACAAGTCAAAACATGGGCCCTCATCTTAAATTGTTGGACAAGAGACAACCTCACAGTATTATACACCGAAGATGAATCTTATCCTCTAGTCAGTAGCTTTAAACAACACCTGATAAACCTTTGCATGAGAATGTTTTACCAGCAGGCTGCACATGTATCCAGAGGAGCTGCCATTTTCTAACAATCCCTGGGATCTGCCCATCTGTTCTGAAGCTCATCATGCATTAGAATTATACCTGTGTGCAACAGTTGGAATATATGAAATGCATCCTTTGAAGAGACATTAGATTCTTTAAACTTGCTTCCTTTAGCTTTTGTTGTGTATATGTTACCTTTTCTCTCTAATTAGCATTCACATGACTTTACCTTCTGCCTGCATGCGAGTGTGTCCTCTCTTCAAACAGCTGGACCTGCAGCTTGGAGGGAAACACGCCAACACAGTTCCTGTTTGTCCATTCACATGCTGTTTGCTGTCCCAGCTGTTGGGCTTGGTCAGGAATGTCCCCCTGAACAATTACTTGATTAGCTTTCTGAGCACACAAAAGCACAGCCAAGGCTAGGTATAATACAGCCTGTAACCCTGTGTCCCTTCCCACCCCCTAAAAAATACACTCAGAAACTTGTCTGCAAGGGCAAATGCATACCAGCCTCTTACATACAGAGCTACTTGATTTTGGTATAGCGATTTGGTTTGCTATACACCATGTTCTCAGCGGTTCTTGCGCGCGCGCGCGCGCACACACACACACACACACACACATACACACACACACACACACACACACACACACACACACACACACACACGCTTATTGTAGCCATATCTGACTGCCAATTCACTGCAGCCCACTAATGGATTCTTTGCTTCGACGCAGAGGCTCTGCTTAGCTGCTCTGACAAAATGGTCAAACAGTTGAGTCTCATAACATATCCTAACAGCACACAACTATTCATTCAACAGCTTGACACAAATGCTTTTTAACCTCATCTGTTTAATTTTATTTATACAGTTGCTATAAAAGAGTTTTTACTTTGTCAAGTCTGAAAAAAATTACAGATCATTTTTCATTCAGTGGATGCGCTGCATACTTGAACGTTACCAGGTTTGTTGTCACACCACCACTCTTCTGTGTAGATTCTGTTGTTGAGAGAAGAATACACAGTTAGCTGTATTCACTGTCAGTGAGGTGTTGTCAGGGGAAGCGCAGTTATAAGTGATGTTTTTTTTTTTTTTTTTTTTTTTTTTTTTTAGTCAGGCTAAGAGAGAATGACAAGACTTTTTTTAGGTAGCTGCCATGAAGGCAGATTGTAGTAAAGTCTTTCTGTTTTGTTCATTTGAGATTTCAAAATATCATCAATGTATAATCCTTTAACTGTCATGAAGTGAGATTGTACATTCTCTAAAGCATACAAGCTGGTTTCAGTAATGCTAGCTTCACTGATGTTGCTAAATGCAAATATGATGCTAAAGATGCTTTAAAACGGAAACTGTTCAATCATTTTTGGCTGTGTTTTAATATAGTGAAACCCGGGTCTATCATTCAACAGCATGACATCGCCTTTGCTGATATAAGTAATTAAGCTCTAATTGCAGGAGGAATAGAAATGATCTTTTTGAAGGTTGTGTTTATTTATTTTTTTTAGATAATTCTAAAAGAAAAGTCAGTTGGTTCAAACCTGAAGGTCATCTTTACAAAAACCAGAGATCATCAAATGACTGCAAACTTCTGACTAGTCTCTACTTTGCTGAAATTGTACTTAAATAATATCTTGTGTATTATGAAGTTTTCATGGCAATGTCTAGGTTAGTTTGTCTATGAGGAGGTGTAATACAGAAATTGGATGTAATTAGTTAGGACATGATTGTTCATTTGGTGCCAAACTCCCATCATGACTTTGATCAGCTTCTAATTAGCTTGCAGAGTGAGAGGGGGGTCTCCTCCCTCAGCACCCGTCGCTGTAACTCCCTGTGTGACTTCCTTTTTTCTACACTCTGAAAATGTTCTTTGTGGCAGCTTTTACTTATTAGTCATAATTAATCATTTTAATTGGCATGTCTGCTAACCTTAAAATCAGAATGTAAATATTCAAAACCCAACATTTTTATCCGATTTTTGGCATGCTCCAACTTCACACTTCAGTGAATTTTATTGAGATTTTATGTTAAAGATACAAAGTATTAATAAATCTGAAGTGTAAGCCAATTAATGCATTGTTTTTAATTTTCTTGACAAAAATCTGAAAAGTGGCATGCTGTATTCATAAAGTGTAACCCTTTACTGTTTACAGAAGTAGTAAACTGTCTATCTTTGTGTACTCTAACTTTTAGAATAAATACAGCTGTTAGAGAAAGAGAGAAGCATAGAGAAAACACAAGTCAACCCTCTAGACGTTTGTCGCTACACCTGCAACAAACGTATGCATACATAACAAATACAGGGTACAAGTTCATACAACATATATTTCGTGGAAACCACAGCCCAACTCAGAGTGCATTTGAAAAACACCTGAATCTAAGTGTGTGTGTGAGCATGCTTATGTGTATAAGGTTCAATATGTTTAAGAACCCCCCAGCATCCACAATTCAGAAGCCCCAGGGGGCTGTAGTGACGAGCCCACAGGCTCCGTTGGGAACCACTAAGACCCCAGCGGGCAGAGGCAGCAGCCGCCGCAGTAGAATGTGACAGAGGGATGTAGGCCCCACATTTGGTGGGGGACCCAAGATGATCCAGGGTAGGGGGCAGCCCAAAACCCAACCTGACAGATAAACAGGCACACACAGACACAACCACACGTTCCCACCCTCATGCTCACACACAGGCATTAACACCCACTCACCCAACATAAACAGACACAAATGTACACCAGACACCCACTTGTACTCTCCATACACACTTTATACTCCAAGGTCAGGTAATGCTTCCCCCGATGGGCAACCCATCCCCAGACACAGGAGGTGTTTCCCTTCATTCTGGGCTGCAGAAGAGCAGACCGCCCAAACCTCTGCAGTAGCAGAGCAGCCCAAAACAATATATAACAATAAAACAATATTCTAAGCTTTTAGCAAGCAGAGATCCACAGCTGTTGTGGGAGAATGTGTTGACAGAGCAACTGTCAGTTGTACACTCAGCAGATCTGTCCTTTTATGGAGGAGCTGCTGCAAAGATGGATGCTGTTGAAAGAATGCCATTAGTATTATTGTTTTTAAGTTTGGTACAGGCCATGTAATGGACACAGTAAATATGTGGAGGAGGTTGGTCTGGTTAGATGAGACCAAAACTGCACATCATCCTGAAAGCAACATCCGCAACTAAGTCCATGTGAGAATCTGTGGCAAAAATTTGAGGTTTACAGAAGCTCTCCACCCAAGCTGACTGAGCCTGAGCTGTTTCTGATGTGCAGAGCTGCTGGAGACATACTCTAAAGTATACCTACAGAGTGTTGACTCGGGGAGCTGAATGCAAATGCATGGCACAAATAAAAATCGGAACTATTTTCTTTCCACTTTCCACTTGTTTTATTATTTATTTTGTGTTGGTCTATCACATAATCCAAATAAAAAATACATTAAAGTTATGGTTGTGTGAAATGATCTGAAAAAGATCAGAGGGCATCAATGATTTTGCAAAGAACTGTAAATGTGGTTACAAGTGATATCAGTTGTTTTGCTTATTACAGAAAGTTGGTGCAGTGTGAAAAATTAAAACAACAGCAAATAAAAATTGTTTCTTTGAGCACATTTGCACACAGATGGCATCAGCTTCTCAGAGGGATCCCAATCCCTCTGAGACGCTGATGATAGTCAGACTTTATTCCAATGCTACAATACTATCAACTGTATATAAAACCTGTGTATTGTTACCATGCCAACCTTTTTAAAAATGGGAGTCTTTATAACATGTACCTGTTCCATCAGAATCGGTGTAGCAGATGGTGAAGAAAAATAAAACCTAACCTCAGAAGCACTGATTACCTCAATGGTGCAATTTTTGTTTACTTGTGCGCAGTTCGGTCTAAGCATGCAAGTTTGGTACAAAGGGGAATATTGTTTGTCTTGACTTTTTGGTTTTAAAGACCTTGACAAAGAGCGCTGTAAATTAGTACATTTTCTCCAAAAACGAACCCTTTTAGCAAGTCTTCATAGAGAAGTTGGTAACAAATAAAAAGCTGAGATGCTGGATTGTTTCTCAAACTCACCATGGTGATTCTCCCATGGCCACATACTACTTTCTTATGAGCAGCTTTCATCTGATGTTTCTCTTTGCTCCTGTAGGAGTTGATGACCAAGCTGATAACAGAGACTCCAGATCATCCAATTCCATTTCTTATTGATCACCTGCAGACCAAGCAAGACAGCCCTGGTAAACTGCACAGAGCTTTCTCTGGATCAGCAGCTCTGTGGGCACAGAGTTCCCCAGGTTGGTAACACACACATTAAAGCACACATTCATACACATGGTGTGTGCTGTTTTACCTTTACCTCAGAAGCAGGAACTTGTATGTGGGAATGATGTAGCAACTGACTGAATCACGTTCTAGGGGCAAGTTGAAAAACCAGTGGGATTTGCTTACTGCTCTGCTCAGTTGCAGTTCTAATCAATATTAGCAACACAAAATAAGAGTGCCATTTCTCAGAATTTAACCATTGTACAAACATGTTTCCTAATAAAGATTATACAGTACTCAGAAAAGCGGTATTGGATTTTAATACTGGGTTGATGTGAAAAGTCTAACTTTAAAAACCTTCTGATAAAGCCAGGTGTTCTGGTTGATTTTAAAAACTTAGAATTAGGAAATGCCTCCTTCTGTATTGAAATTAAAGTATTTATTTGGGAATGTTTCCGGACAGTTTTTTTGAAATCATGTTAAATTCAGGACTCCTCTTGGCTCATAGTGGTTTAAACCTTTTATTTATCATGTTCATCTTAAGCAGGGCTCTTGCTACCAAAAGCTCTATGACAACTGCCTGACTCATATTTATGTGAAAAATTAGCATATCCATATATTCTGTATGTAAACTTGCAGTGAACAAAATCTCTTAATCTTCAGTTGGAAAACATTGTCTATGATGGAGCATTGGTTTAGGACAGGCTTGTGTGCTTTTGCCATTTTCTTAATTTTTCACTAGTTGAATGGGACAAAACCATGATGCCAGAAACAGACAGAGCAATGTCTTTTGGTTGTTTTCTAAAAAGTAACACCTGGAAAGCCTGAAAAAAATGTAATGGCAGTGGCCAAACAGCTTAGTCTGGAGTCCTAGAGTGTTGGAGGATTTCAGACTGAAAGTGAAGTATACATTTTGACCAAAAAAATACCACTTGCATATCACAATCAAAACATGATTTCAGAGAAAGGGGACTTGAGTGACTTCCAAAGTGTCTGGATCTGACCCAGAACAATCTGGTGAAACAGAAAATAGCTTTGCACTGTTGCTCAACATTCAGCCTGTTAGAGATAGAAGGATTTTTCCAAGAGCAGAATTCTAGAAACTTCATTCAGGCATGCTTGTAGGATCATTATCTGGAAAATCAGAGGTTATGGATACAAATAACATTTCTTCAAAAGCACTAATGATCTATAATACTTATGCTGATCTAAATTTTGTTTCAAACAATGCACAAATGGGAAAATACTTGAAACCGTTCCATATAGATTAAGGTTTTTGTACACAACTGTTTCCAATACAAATATTTCCATTCCTGAAATGTTCTCAGATTTTGCCATGTTGCAATCACAAAGTTCAATGTCATTTATTAGGATTTTATGTGATAGACCAAAACAAAGAAGTCCGTAACCGTGAATCAGAAGGACTATAATGCATTGTTTCCACTTTTTTACAGATAAAACTCTGAGAAACACAGCACTCATTTATTTTAGTCCGACTCAATATTTTGACAAAGCTCCTATTGCTGCAATTATACCTGCAAGTCTTAGACTATATTATAAAAAAGCTCAGACAGATTAGATGGAGTGTCTGTGATGATCAGTTTTCAAGTATTTCAATATACTATTAATTGGATTCAGTCTCAAGTATGTTGTGGCATCTAAAAGGTCTCCTTTCAGGACTGTCCTGCTGAAGACAACCAGCCCACAGCATGATGCTACCACCACCATGTTTTACTGTGGAGATAGTATGTTAAGGTTGAAATCCAGTGTGAGTTTTCCACATTGCGTTTTGCATGAATCCTTAAAAGCACATGTTGTCATCTCTAGCCATGTTGGGGACAGGCCCTCTTATGGGTTTCTTTCAGCAATGACTTTTTCTTGTCACTTCTCCATACAGGACAGATTTGTAGATTCCACAACTAATATTTGTCCCATAAACAGATTTTCTTCGTTGATTTTCTGATTAATGCTCTCCTTGCTTGCCTGTCACTTTATAGGTGGATGACCTTGTCTTGGTAGGCCTTGGTAGGTTTGGATCTGTGCCATAATTCTCCTGTGTTAATGCTTCATGTCCTAACCCTACTTGAAGCTTCTCCCCAGCTTTCTCCCTGACCTGTCTTCTCTGTTTCTTGATCTTTATGATGCTGTTTGTTCACTAATGTTTTCTAACTAACTTCTGAGGCTTTCACTGAACAGCTGGATTTATGCTGAGATTAAATTACTATGGTGGACTTCATTTATTTATTTATTTATTTTTAACAAACCACTTCAGGCAGTTGGTTGGACTGAATTCTATTTAACATCAGAGTAAGGGGGGCTGAACAGAGATGCATGCCACATTTTTCAGATTTTTCTTTTTCTGAACACCTTCCATCACTTTCCTTCCACTTCCTCTAAAATACATTGAAGTTTGTAGTTGTAACAAGATGAAATCTGAAAAAGTTCAAAGGATATCTGCTCAAGGTACCCTGTTTGCTAGTTTGATATGAAATATATTCACATCCGAAACATCCAAGCTTTCCACTGTGTATATATATATATATATATATATATATATATATATATATATATATATATATATATATATATATATATATATATATATATATATATATAGATACATACATATATATATATATATAGATATATATATAGATATATAGATAGATACAGACTGTTCTCAAGGCATGTTGTCCTTTCTTTCCTCGCAGAAAACAAAAACACTCGAAGAGAATACAGCAACTTTGAGAAGCCATGGCAGATTACTCCAAAGAAGCCAAAAAAATCTAAGAGTGACCTGGCCGTTTCAAGCATCTCTCCACCTTCGCCAGAATCCAAATCTTGTAAGTTTAACTCCAGTTATCAAAAAATTTACTTTTGTGATTTGTTTTGCAGATACTTTGATCCTACAGGCTTGCTCACTCTGCCTTAGATTATGAGGTTGCACAATTTTAAAACATGTTGTATCACTTGTTTCCCAATTACATGCTCTGTAGACTTTCGTCTTCATTTTAATTTTAGATAATTATGTCTAATTAAAGTTAGTCACAGTGTCCTCCTTCCAGCCTCCCGGAGCCCTCAGATGAGTTCATTATAAAGTGCCTCCTCGTACATTTCTCCCCTCCCTGCTGCCACACACTGAACTGAATTATTCACAAGCTCCTGGTATACTCGCAGAATAGGATGTAGAAACTTTGGTACTTTCTTTTTTTCATTCTAGCAAGTTTGGGAATAAATGACCATAACTGTGACGTTTGAATGAAGCATGAGACTGGAGGCAGTAAGGGTGGGTCAAATGGGAGAGGCAGCAGAGCCACAGACTGCCTCAATAATTTAACACTGTGCTCCATCACTACCAGACCAAGTCTATTTTAGGTTGTGGTCGGAGGAAGCGAATGTGGAGATGAGCTGAGCGTGTGCAGTCAGCAAATTGTCAATAAGGGAAGCACATAAAGGTTCTTTTGTAAGGGTGGAAACATGCTCAGTATGAACAATATTAAAGCTACAAGTTGGATAACATTAAATATGCATGCAAATGAGTTTGGGCATGTGGCGCTCAAGGAAATATTCATATGAAAGTCAGGTTGGGAAAGTCTAGGATATGGTTTCAGTGTTTTCCAGGCCTTGATCAGAGTGGAAAAAAAATAAGAGGATGTCAAATAATTATACTGTCAGACTTTATTCTCTGTTCCATTGTCGAAATGTTTTCTTTTTTGTAGCCAAGGGGCACACAAAATCAGTCCAGGAGCCGCAAATGGCCCCCGGCCTACATTTTGGACACCCTGCTTCATGGGGTCATTACTTCCTTCCTTATGTACCACCTTATTTTTTTTTTTTTTTTTTTTTTACTTCCTTGTGTTATTGTTTCCTTTCTTACATGTGCCCTTACTGCCTTTTCTTTTCTTTCGTTCCCTCCTTGTATTCTTGCTCCCCTCCATGTTTCTGTTCTACCTTCATTCCTTTCCTCCTTCCTTTCTTTCCATTTATCCTTATGTCCTATTTCTGTTTCTTTCTTACTTTTTTTCCTACTTCCCTTCCAAATGTTCCTTCCTTATATCTACCTTTTTATTAATCATGAATTCTTAATATTTTATATTTGAAAATTAACCTGATGGACTGAGAATCAGCAAATTGAGTCTGGAAAAATATTGACTTTTTACATGAAAAATGTTTTGGAATCCTGGGGAAACAGCTCAGTATGGTAATAAAGAGAAGCAAAACTATACTGCAGCAACACCAAATGCCTCAAGTGGGTTTATGCCTCACATGCTCACTTCTCTGATGTAAGCTATTAAGAGTCTGCACAACCCTTTGTTTCTGCAGTATGACATAGAGGCGAGCACAGAACAGAACAGCTCATTTTTTTCTCAGACCTAATGAAATTTTTTTTTTTTTCCTCCAGCCGGCATTTGCCAGAAGCATTTGCTCTGTGCTTACAGTTATTTTAACACCAAGCAGCTTAGTCAGGGTAAACAAGAGCAGTAGATAGCAGACTGTTACAACGCTGCTATCAGATATACACTATGGACTAAATTTGTGCTTGCAGGCAAAGGGCTGTTGCTTACTTTCTGCAAGTTTTAATTACACATTCATTATACTCATTCTAATATCCTCTAAAGGATTTTAGGCAATGGAATACATTTCTTGTGTGTCTTTATGAACTGTTGCTTTTTAATGTTGATTCAAACAGAACTGTTTATAAGAACACAATGTTAGATCTGGAGGATCTGTGAAAGACTGTTGCTCTTTGCCTTTTATTCTTATTCTTTGCAATAAACATCCCATCAATTACACATCATTTAAAAGCTATGGGTGCAGGATCTCATTGCAGTATGTGGGTCATTTCCTGAGTTGTTTTGTGAATCAAAAACAGTAACAGCATCTGTCATCTGGCCTCAAACCAGAAAGATTGGTCTCTCTGGAAGTAGAGTGATGACTTTTCTGCCAGTGCTCCAATTCATGTCATCCTCCTGTCACAGTAAGAGAACTGGGGCTTTACAGATAGTTTTATAGGGCATCTTGTAAAAGTATGTATGGTGTAAAACTAACACATCACCCTGAAAACAACAGTCTGAAGTGAAGTGGTGGCAGCATCATGCTGTGTAGATGCGTTTGTTTGTTTGTTTTTTGAGCAGGAACAGGAAGTGTTTTAGGAATTGATGTGAAGATGAAAAGGGCTAAATATAGGGCAAACATTTGCCAGATATGGCCAAAGAAAGAATAATCGGAGACAGAGGCAATAGGCTGTGGTAGTTTTGGAGGAGCTACAGAGATCCAACACTGCATATCACCCTGAATCAGCCATGCCCACTTTTAATCATGGGGATAGCAGCAGCATGCTGTGGGGATGCTTCAGTTCAACAGGAACAGGGAAGCAGGGCAAAGTTGATAAGAAGCGTTTAATAAAGGGAGTTCCACAGTATATTGACGAAGGGGCTAATACTTTGTGTTGGTTTACAACGTGAAATGGCAGTAAAAAAACCACTGAAGTTGGTGGTTGTACCATAGCAAAATGTGAAAAGTTCAAGGAGGTTGAATACGCTTGCAGAACTTATAGTTTGAGTGTTTATTTTTGTCTTTGAGGCCGAATCAACAGCTTTCATTCATGCAGGAAACCATTCTGTTTGTTTTATGCCCAGTGCCCCGATCAGTCGAGTACCCGTCTTGGGACTGGAGGGAGAGTCGGGATTTTGATGAGCTCAGCCACATCTTGCAGGAGAGCAAAAAGCTTGGCAAAGCCCTGGAGAGCCTGTCACGAAGTGAGTGACTGCACATCAGCAGACTGCATGCGTATGTCGTACCCAGTTGACTTTTATACCTCTATATATACAGTGCTGGCTGAAAGTTCGTGAATCATTTATTAGTTTTTGTGTGTTTCTGCATGAATATGAGAGATGGCACCATTAGCTCTTTATGTAGACGCTATGTAAAACTGCAAAATGTGAAAAACCTACAATGTACATTTCAAATTTCAAGCAGAAGTTGAATAATCTGGGGATCTTTGCATGAGTATAGAGCAATGGTGTCCAAAGTCGGTCCTCGAGGGCCGGCATCCTGCATGTTTTATTTCTCTCCCTGGTGATTGTAACGACCTCCTCAGCATGTCAGTGTTCTGCAGACGCCTGCTAACGAGCCATCATTTGATCCAGGTGTGTTGAACCAGGGAGAGAACTAAAACATGCAGGATACCAGCCCTGGAGGACCGCCTTTGGACACCACTGGTATAGAGTGTTTTAGATTTTTGCTTCTTAGGCACTATTGTATTGTAATATGTAGTATAGACACACAATAGGATATCAGCCGAAACACTTAATAAAGGTAAAATCTTTCTCGGTAGGGAAACATGAAGCCGGCCTCATCCCGTGAAGTATAAAAGGAGTGATTGTAGTATAGAGAAACTTAGACCCCACTGTCACACTGTAAAAACCAGGGGGCTGCAGTGGGTTGGCCTTCCATAAAACAAGCAAAATCATAAGACATCCAGAGATAGTATACAGACAAATTACTATGTTTGGTAATTTTCTCTTACAGGAACTGCTCAAAATTTCACACTTTTATTCCACATCATATGTATTCTAATTGTTTAATTTCTACACTGCAGGGCGACCTACTGTTCTCTTTTATCTATATTATTTGCAGTGCTCCTTCTACAGTAATTACCCTGCAGGAATATTAAAGTATTTATGCAATTAATACTAAGTCGCAGCTGAGGAAGCAGTCTTTTTTTTGTGTGAGCTGAATTCCATGATCTTAAGCTCAGAAAATAGATCTTTCCACACTGGTTTGGATGCAGCGTTGCTTTGACCTTCTAACATCTGTTAATTGTATTCTGTCTGAGTAATCATGGCTGCATAAATTGCTTTGATGGAGAAAAAGCCTACTGAGCTTTCCAAAGCCTAACTTATAAAATAATTGTCAAACAGATGAAGAGATGAATGACAAGAAGATTAACAAAAAAAAAATTAAGTTTTCAAAGGAAATATATCATTAGAAGAATTGGAGTACTAACAAGAACATAGCTGAAATATTTCTGATGCTGTGTTGTTTCACTTAAGCATGGCAACAGGAACTTTTCCCAAACTATCCATGTTTTTTTTGTTTTTTTTCTTTCAAATGTATTGTCATAAAGTGCTATTAGTGCTTGACCCCTGACAAATTTCTTACTGTCATTTTCCCATCTGTACTTTGAACCATTTCCTCCATAAACTCTCAAAGCCATAGAAAAGGCTTTTTAAGCCTTTCCAGACAGACTGATCTTAATGACATTGCTTTTAATCTGTTCTTAAATTTCTTTAGATCGGGTCATGATGTGTTGCTTTTTAACATTAGCCTCCCTTATGTTAGAAAAGTTCTATTTAGGTTATGTGTTCATTCTTCTTGTCAGGTAGTGATTAGGGTTGGAGACCACTTGTGAAATTGAACTGAGCTTTTGAAAAAAATGTAGTCAGTCACTTTTTTTTTTTTTTTTTTTAAGCATGATTCCTAATTCATGAGCTTTTTAAAATGGGAAAGACAGAAGAGCATGACATTCATGTATGGCAGATGCTGATCTTCACAAGTCAGAAAATGGCTTCATGAAAATAGCTGCTCACCTTATATTACTTGTATCATTTCATTAGTCAGAACAATTATAGAAAAAAGTTTGAAACAACTGGAACTGTGATAAATGACGCTGGGGAAGAGCCAGGCACAAACTTCAAGGCTCTTTATTCGAGAACTGCTGCAAAGATGCCATCATGGGGTAACACATAATTTTCTTTTCAACTAAACTATAATTTATTGTACATCCTGAGGGGAAAAATGAGCGGAACAGCCAATCTCATAAGCTCTTTGTAAGAAAAAACACCAGATTTTAAACTGCTTTGTTGCTTCTCTGAGGTGTTAAATCATAATGCTATTTTCTTTGCAGGCATTGCCATCTCTGATGAGCTTGACCAGGTAAGCAGATATTAAACAGCTTAATATTATCAGAATGCTGCATAAGATATCAGATCATAAATATTAAATATCACAATATGGTTGTCAGAGCATAAGAATCCTTTTTAGCATGATCTGAACTGTTATCTCATGGTACAGTTACAGCTGCATTATGTAACTTTTTTATAAAGAAAACCCCAAACATTTTCTACATATTTGTTGAAATTGTCACCATGTCGTGACAGAATGGTATGAGACGGATAATCTGTGAAAAAAATTGAGCTCCTCTGCCTGCTCCCATTGCTATCTAGAAACGATCACTCAGAGCCAGGAGGCGGGTCTCAGCGCTGTCAATCTCCGTGCCTCTGGCGCTGTTCATCGCCGTCCCCCTTGCTCTCTGCTACGCTGCAGCTCGCAGAGACAGGGCTAGTTAGCTTGGCCACCGATGATGGCGGATAAACAGTTTTCCTGGAACGGTAAGTTGTTTCTCCACCATTAGCACATTTGGCAGCGAGTAAATGAAGTTGAGAGACAGTGCTAAGACCTTCTTCCTGATTGGTTGGTTTTGGTCGGGAGCGCTGCATTTACTCAGGCAGCAAAAGAGGCTCAGGGAGGAGTAGGTCGATCTTTTTTACAGATTATCTGTCTCAAACCATACTGTCACAACATGGTGACAGTTTTAACAAATATGTGAAAAACATATTTTTGTAAAAGTTACATACTGTAGCTTTAAGCCCAAAAATATTCATACCCCTGACACACTTGGATTTAAATTAATCTTTTAATTTCAGCTGCCTGTCTCTTTTCTCAACATAAACCTCTTGGTTGAATGAAAATAATTTGAAAATCTAAATCTGCCAGTGTTATGAATCATTTTGGGTTTAACTGTATATGAGAGTAATATCCCAGTAAGCGTGTCCTACATTACTGTCTGCTGCTTTGCTGTGCTTCTCACCCAGAAAACTTTCCCTGAGTCCTGCCTTTGTCCAATTCTCTCCCAACACAATAGTGTAGCAGCAGCCGCCCAGGCTGGAGCAGCTCCATTTGGAAGCGATGGCTTGTGATGAGAAACCCAGCATGTGTTCTGACAGGATATTTTGTTAAATGGGACACTACATTTCCAGCATATTTGGAGACGTAATAGAAAAAAAAAAATGTAATGAATAAGCAGAGATAGTTTCCCCTTTATATTGAGCTACAATTAAATGTTTCTGGCTGTTTTTAGGACTGGAATCGGGCAGTGGGATGCTGTTTAAAACTGAATTGTTGTGAGGAAGATTTGAGCTTCTAGCAGTTCTATACATTTCTGCTGCTGTTTTAGCACTTTCTGGGCTACAACTCAGTTCTGCGCCCCCGGGTAGTGGGTGAGTGGGTCGGTCGCGAGGACGACGACGCAGACCCGCTGGCTGCTGAGATGCTGCACCCCCCTGTCCCTCGAGCTAAAACCGAAGTGTGCTGGAGTGGAGAAAACAGCCCTGTTCGGAGGTTCGTGACCTGATCTGTGTGGTGAGGAAAAGAAGTTAAAAACTTCATAAAGTTCAGTGAGCTGATAGTTATTTAAACATGAGGAGGTAGGGCAGGCTTATCACTGTGCCAGCCTGAGAAATGCCCATCTGAATGGTTCTGATAATCCCATTTCAAAGGCCTGATCCAACATGCTTGCCATGATGCTGCCTCAACCCAATTTCAAATTAAAGCTAACCTCATTTCTCTGCCCTTGATGCCAATGGAATTTTTTTGCCTGGTATTTAACAAGTGTCCTCTCCTTCACAAGATATCTGGATCCTGCATTGAACTTTTTGAAAGCTTACTTTTGTAATTCAGTGTATTTGTATGGTGACAATTTACTTCCTTACTGTTCAGTTCTGTTTTTGCTTCACTCTTACATGTTTCAGGTCATCAAACAAATGATCAAAAATTAATAGCTGAACGTTCTGCTTCAGGATTTTTAGGTAGCGAGCAGGATTCATGGTTTCATTAGTTACTGTAAGTCGTCCACATCCTAAAGCAGCAAAACAGCCCCAGATCATTAAACTATCATCACCACGTTCAACTGTTGTTTTTCCCGGCATGCCGTAGTCTTATTCACAATGTAATGGGATGTAAACCTTCCAAAAAGTTCCACTTTTGTCTCGTCGGTTCACAGAATACTTTCTTAAATGCATTTGGGCTCATCAGGATGTTTTTATTTATTTATTTATTTATTTGAGGAACATTAGACGAGCCCATGTTCTTTCTGGTCATCAGGGATCTTGATTTTCTTGTTGAATCATGAATGTTGATGTTAAGTGAGGTCTCCATTACTTCAGATCTTGCTAGTTCTTTTGTGACCTCCTGAATGAGATGAGCTCTCTGAGTAATTTTGGTATGCAGTCAACTCTTGAGAAAGCTCATCACTGTCAATGTTTTTTTTTGTTTGTTTTTTTTACTTTTTCTCATCTGTTATTAAATTTCTTTAGCTCGAGGTATGATGGACTGCGTTTTGAAAATTTCTAGACCAAAGCCCAGTTCTAATTTATGTTTGAGAAATATTTATAGATATTTTATTTCTCTGGTCCTTATTTAAGTAGGTTTGTGTGAAACAGAGATTCAGTATTTGTTAATTCTGATAATAGCATAGTGGCTGGTGTTCAGGAGAGGCACTCAAGAATGAATTTTACTTTGGATTCTAGTATTTTTCTGAGAGTGAAATTGCAGTTGCACTGTATGTATCACACATGGCTGATATGACTAATTAAAATAAGGAAAGATATAAAACCATACATCATGCACAGGCCTCAGCTGACAGACCCAGTTAATCCCATTATGGTACTGTATGGGTGGATTAGAGGGGGAAATCGCTTAGTTTAACTGGGACGCAGAAGTGTGTTGGCTCTCTTACATGCTCTGTGTGAAGTAAATGACCTGTGAAGACTGCTTGTCAGATTTTTTTTTTTTTTTTTCTGTCTTTTCTAGTATGTTTATGTGAATTGAAATCTCATACTATCTGCTTTGAGATGCTCTTTTTTTTTTTTTTTTTTACAATCTAAGTTGGATATTTTGAGATCTGAAGCTTCTGGGTCCAAGGCTTGGAGATGGAAATGCAAAATCCTATTAATGTAAATTAGAGATGCTAAAAATGACCAAGCAGAAACCTAGAGAAAACCATCATTGCCATCTTCTGAAAATTCCTGCTGAGCCTAATCACATCTTCTTTAATGCCTCTGACCTTTTACACTTAGCTTTTTATTGTAGCTCATCTGTCAGTGATGCTTGTGATAGAACCTCAGATCCTGGTCCTCAGGACTAAGTCCTACATGTTTTTGGATTTTCCCTGCTGACACATACCTGATTTACACGAATGGGTGATTAATAGGCTTCTGCACTTGATGGCATGCTAAGGAGGTAATGCAATGCTTTGAATCAGGTGTGCTGGAGCAAAGGGGCTCAGGAACCACATGAAGGACGGTGGGCCCTGAGGACCAGGATTGAGAACCACTGTGATAGAAGGTAACACTGCCAACTCTGCAAAAATTTAATGAAGATTCAAAATGTAATTTGACCATTAGTTGAAATGAGATGTTCTCATTTAATGTGTAAAAGCAACAAAATTGTATGTAGTTGTCTTTTTGTTTTCTTTAAATTTTGTCATTTCCCTTAATAGTTTCACCTAAAAGTTGTAAGGACAGATAATTGGTTTGTTTTCAAAATTAATCTTTTAGAGATTCATACCACTAGAGTTCAGTTTCTGTTATTAAAAAAACCCTCAAAGTATTTAACTGTTCACACTAATAAAGTGCTGAACACTAATATTAGACCATTTTCCTGTGTGCTTTTTGTCTTCAGTAGTAATTCTGTCTGGAAAAAATATCCTCATGTTCAAGCAATGAGACATCTGTGTATAATGACTTGTACAGAATCAAGCTAACCAATTTAATTAGCACAACTACCGCACAGAGAGTATGACAAAGTACAGCATCAGTCATCTTTTGACCCCTTTCTATTAGCTGTAAATAGAAGTCATTAAATAGAGATTAGGATCTAATGAATACTCTTGCAGCGCTATGATCCACAACCCTCATCCAGAGGGATATAGAAATGAATTTTTCCAGTGTAATGCAGAAGCTAGCCCCACTAAGTGTTTTTAATTGTAAAGGAAGACTAATTTGAGTTGGTGATTGTTAAATTTTAAACAAATAGAAAGAAAATGTACATAAAAGTAGTGACAAATGTCGATGTTTTATTAAAATTTTTTTTAATTTTTTTTTAAATTTGCTACAGTGATAGGAAACAAAGAAAGATTAAGTCTGTGGAGTATGCTTTTTCAAAGCTGCAGCCTCCTAGTATGACAAATTTTAGCCATGGATTATAAATTAACCAAGAGTGAGAAATGGTGAAGACTTTTTGGATAAATATTAAAACATTAATAATAGACTGTGATGAATGGTGAAATGAAGGGCCTAGATGCAGAATGGAAGCAGTGAGGTGAAAATAAACAGTTTCATCTGAAATTAGAATACTTTAAAACTCTCACACACACAAAAGCAAAGTTCATGGAAACCCCCAAGCAAGAAATCACCTGCGGTCACAACAAAAACAACTGGTTGCAACAACAGGAGCATGTGACACAGAATAAGAGAAACAAAGTAGTATTTATGCCAAGGAGCTTGATTACTGGAATGCAAGACAGGTGAGTTAATGAACAGATGAGCGACAGCTGCAGAGAGCAGGAAGCTGAGACACTGAGGGAATGTACGGTACTGCAGTACAATATTACAATTTCAGGAGTTTTTCTATTACATTTCTCATGTACTTATATGGTGTAATGGGGTGGTTATTGCAAAGTACTACACTGTAAAGGACAAACAAACTAAATAAACACTGTTGCACTAATCAATTTGACTAAAATTGCACTTACATAGCAATGCAATGCAATTTGCCGCAAACTTGTCTTCCCCCTTCTTAATCCCTATTCCAAAACACATTATTTTGGGCCTGCCTTTTCCTCCGTTGTATCCCTCAACCTAGTGGAGATGCCACTGGTTTTCATGCAGTAATTAAAAAGTATAGCATGATGCATTCAGCACATAAAACTTCAGCTTGACTTCCTGTTTGAAAGTTGTTTTTTTTTTATTTTTTTAACTGTCAGTTCATGCACCACTTGCACAGTCATCTCATCTTATCTTCTCTTCACAAGCCATTCATAAGAAGGTGCACCCCTCCTTCGTGACACCTGAATTTATTTTATGCCTAGTAAACAAAGACTGCAGTCATTTAATCTGCACCCAGTCAAGACAAAAGCAACATTTATTTTTCATTGGAAGTGCAGACTCTGCAGAGCCATAAGCCCAATAGATTAGATACAGAGCATTATGTTGGAAAAACTTTATAGCATCACAAAAACTACAAATTCAACTTTTAAATATTTTCTAGAGGTGGGTGACCATATCATACATGTTATTTTGGTGTAACTCTAAGGTGATTTGCCCAAATTCTGTTTCTTTTCCTAGCTTGAAGATGGAAACAAAAAGCAAAGGTCTAAAGGAGCAGCAGCAGCATCACAAAAAACTCTTGGCAGCCATGTTGTCCCAAGACTCCTTTGACTCAGTCAACAGTCCTGGTTCCTCTGTCGTAGAAGAAGAGATCGAAGATGAGGATGATGCCATGGAACTTCTGGGTAATGTCACAACCCGGCACTACTTTCAAAAAACATCCACAGATTTAAGATGATGTCTAGTTTTAGGGGGAGATACTCTTGGACACAGAACTTCTGAACACCTCGATTAAAAACAGGAGTTTTTGGCATTTTCATGACTTGGAGGATATGGTGTGTGCCAGGACAATCCCTGGGAGAAAAGACACCAGCAATGACCATGTGCTGTCACGATCTGTCAGACATTAAGTTTAATTGTCACTGTGTTCTGGTTCTTAAAGTTTCAGGGTTTTTTGTTCTGTTATTTAGCTCCTCTCCATTCTTTACTTATTTTGGATTAAATGTAGCTCTATCTAGCTTATCCCCATAATTCTGTCTTTATTTTATTCAGCTATATTCCTCAGTTGCATTAAGCTCCCAGTATCTCACAGCTGTTCCACATCACTGTGATTTGACTCACTTGTTCCTAGTCCCACTAATTACCCTCCGCTGTATTTATGCTTTTGTTTTGGTTTTAGTCATTGTCAGATCCTCTTCGTACCATCTATATGTCCCATTGGCTTTGCTTCCTGTTTTCTCTCCCTATTGTTGCATCAAGTTCCTCCTTGGTTTGTATTTTTCTTTTGTTAAATACTCCTTGACCTGATCCTGCCGACCTCCTGCATTCACTTGGGTCTTTTACTACAACACAAAATGATACTATTTTTATACCTGATCAATCTAAAATAATCTCCCACTGATGGATGTTGGAAAAACAAACCTTTAATTTGAAGTCCATTATTTTACAGTCAAAGATTAACCACAAGTAGAACTCATTCAAGACAGCAGACATAACATCAAATTCACTCTTGGTTGGATCATGCAATAACGGTAAATGGCCTGTAGTTACATAGCACTTTATTAAGTCCAGATGACCCTAGAGCGCTTCACACTACATTCAGTGATTCACACACACATTCACACGCTGATGGTGGCAAGCTATTGGATTGTAGCCACAGCTGCCCAGGGCAGTGGTAGAGTCAGAAAATTTTCATAGGGGTGGCCACGCTGGGACCATTGGTCATTCAGGGGTGGCCAACAACTGATCGGTGCCTGAGCCACTTTGGAGCACATCATCTGTCTTTTCCAAATAATTCACTAAAGACAGAAAATATTTCCTTGAATCAAATAAATATACACCTATATTTATAAATATATTCTGTGTAAGCATACAGTGGCTTGCAAAAATATTCATACCCCTTGAACATTTCCATTTGTTTGATGTGTCCCCAACATGCCACCTGGCAAACTGCAAACAGGACTTCTTATGGTTTTCTTTTAACAATGGCTTTCTTCTTGCCACTCTTCCATAAAGACCACATTTGTGCAGTGCACAACTAATAGTTGCCTGTGGACAGATTCCCCCACCTGAGCTGTGGATCTCTGTATTTCATCCAGAGTCACCATGGGCCTCTTAGCTGCTTCTCTCTGATTAGGCAGGGTTCTCCTTGTTCGGTCTGTAAATTTAGGTGGAAGGCCTTGTCTTGATTGGCCAGCCCCGCCCCCTGGCAGTTTGACAAAAATGAGGCTGCCATGTATCAGTGCCACCGGGGCCTCTGACCACCACCAGCAGGCAAGGCACAACAATGGAGGCGGACGGAGCGGTGGACCATAATCACAGAAATTGCAAAACTTCAAAAACTCCATCTGGAGTGGATTTTCAGTGGACAATTGGGAGTCATGTTCCACAGAAAAAATCTGCTAATTGGTGAATGTGCGAATACTGAACTGGGAATAGGGAGGGGCACACTGTTTTTGGAAAGTTGAAAAAGAAGACCTCTGAAACGTCTTTTCAACAAATAAGACCAAAGTAGAGATGGTAGACCATAATGCACAAACCTCTCTGACCAACTGTTAAGCAAAGTGGTGGAGGGATGATGGTCAGGGCTTGTTTTGCAGCAAAGGACCTGGACACCTTGTGTTCACTGAGTTGACCATAAACTACTCTGTATACCGAAGTAGAGTCAAATGTGAGGCCATCTGTCTGGCTGAAAGCATGACCAGAGCCAGGTCATAAAACACTAAACAACAAAACAATGCCAGTCACAGAACCAAATCTCTCATGGCTAGAAAGAAAAAGAATTATAATTTTTGCAATGACAAAATCAAAGTCCAGGCCTAATCTTGATTAAAATGTTGTAGTGTGACTTTAAGAGAGTTCTGCAGAAATGCATGCCTGCAAACTGAAGCAATGCTGTAACGATAAGGTTCCTCCAGAGAAATATGAAAGATTGAAAGAGAAAATGATTACTAGTGAACAAAGCAGCAATATGTATAGGTGTCATTTACGTCTGTTGCCAAGTTGTGTCTGGTGGCAAGTAAACCTATTAAATGGGACAACTAGAGAATCACTCTTTTTGATATACCTCATATATTCCTCTATGCCTGTCTTGCCACCAAGCCCTGACTAGTGATGGATGGAAAGAGCATGTGACATTACACCTTGTTTCAGCCTGGTTCAATAAAAGATGCTTGTCATTCTGTTTGTGCAGCACATGAATCTAATGCCTGATAACAAACTGTATCTGGTGCCTGAAATACTAAATGGGCTGAAGCTCAGATTTTTTTTTTTTATTTTTATGCAGTCTATATCAGCAGGGGTGAATCTCTTAATTAAAAAAGAACATACATATGCACGGAAGCAGCAGGTGGCAAAAAGATCAGTTTAAAGCGTAACTAATAGCCTGTCTTTGCTCACTGGGGAAATTCAGCGTTTATGCAGACAGACTCCCAGGTTAGTTGAGAAATGGCTGACATATAGGCCTACTTTGAGGAACATCAACCACCAGTGTTCTCTCTGTGTGTCTAACATGTGCTTCAATTATACTGCCTCAGTGCCTATCAAACAGTCTGAGTTATTGCTGTGTAGTAACACACAATCTATGTATGCCTTTGGTCTCTGTACTTCTGTCACAGCTTTCTTGCTTGTTAGTAGCATCTCTTTGGCTGGGGAACTCAGACAGCCGCATTCTTTTATTGAAGTGACACAAAATGCATGCAGATTGTACAGAGTGAGGCTGCAAGAAAAAAATTACACTAAGCTTTAAAACAAACCACATATCCTTGTTTAATTTTTGTTTAATTTTTTTCTACAAAAGACAATTACCATATTGCTGACTGTACTTTAAGAAACCCACTGTCTTTGCAGTCAAGATTGCCTGGATTGAAGATTTCTGTACACATTTTATAGTGCCTTGAAAAATTTATTAGAATCCTTGGACCATTTTATGTTACAACCACAAATGCCAATGAATTTTTAAAGATTTTATGTGATCGGAACAAAAGAAAGTAGTGCCTAATTGTGATATTGAAGGAAAAGAATACATGCTGGTTAAAAAAAAGATCCAAAAACAATGGCGAGCATTGGTTTTTTTTTTGAAGGTCAGGGTGATGTGCAACATTAGTTTTTGATCACAAATAGGGCTACATCTCAAAAATGAGAAGATTGTGGAAAAAAAAAAAAATTGTCACTCATTTTAGAAAGCGAAACACATTTAGAGTATAGCTTCATTACACTTAGAGTGAAACATTTCAAGCCTTCATTTCCAGTAATTTGGATGATTAACTGCTTACAGATGGTGAAAACCTGAAATTGTCTCAAAAATTTGATTACCTAAAATCAATAAAATTGGATATTTAAGACAGAAGTGTCTGACTTTTGAAAAGTGTTTTATTTCTATGCACTCAATACCTGGTTGAGCCTCCTTTTGCATGAATTACAGCATCAATTCAGCATGGCATGTAGGTAATCAGCCTGTGGTTCTGCTGAGGTATTATGGAAGCCCAGATTGCCTTGATAGCTGCCTTCAGGTCATCTGCATTGTTGGCTCTGATTTTCTCTATAGTTTTGGTCAGTATGTTGACCAATAAAGAACAGTAACACCAATGTCATTGAAGCAGCTTTTGGTACTTTTGGTAGTGTTGGCAGGTGTCCTGCTGGAAACTGAAAATGGCATCTTCATAAAGCTTGTCAGCAGAAGGGAGCATGAGATGCTCAAAATTTTCCTGGTAAATGGCTGTGTTGACTGTGAACTTCAGAAAACACAGTGGTCAAACACCAGCAGACGACATGGCACCCCAAATCATCACTGACTGTGGAAACTTCCCACTGGAGTTCAAGCAAGGAGGATTCTGTGACTCTCCACTTCCTTCAGACTCTGGAAACTTGATTTCCAAATGAAATGCAAACTTTATTTTCATCTGAAAAGAGGACATTATACCACTGATCAACAGGGCAATTCTTTTTCTCTTCATCCCAGGAGTGGTTTCACATGAAGAATGTGGCTCTTGATCCACCAACTCAGTCCACTCCTTGTGAAGCTCCTCCAAATTCTTGAATGGATTCAGTTTGACAATCATCTCAAGGCTGTGGTTATCCTTATTGTTTGTGCACAATTTCTATCTCAGGCTTTCCTTCCATTCAACTTTGTATTGATATACTTGAATACAGCGCTTTAAAAACTTAGCTTTTTTTTTTTTAAAATGACCTTTTGTGCTTATCCTTCCTGTGGAGGGTGTTAACGACCATCTGTTGGACAACAAGTCAGCAGTTTTTCAAACAGTTCTGTTGTCCATAGCATGCAATTTATGGATTTAATTAATCTTTTTTTATTGATCCTCTGTAATATTAAAATTTTGAGACACTGCATTTTTGGTTTTCACTATCTCTAAGTCCAAATGATCAAAATTACAAGAAATAAATGCTTGAAATAGCCCATTCTGTGGAATGAGTTTCACTTCCTGAAATGATCAACTAAAAATATTGAACTTTTCCCACAATTTTTTTTTTTTAAATTTTTTAATTTTTTTTTAATGTACCTGTAGTATTCTTTTCATTTTGACCAAAACGTAAAAAGTAGGTTCTATCTGTGAAGAGTGTCTCCTTCCACCTATTTGCTGTGATTGCCGATAACTTGGTAGTCCTTTGTCTCATAGCTTTTAGTAAAGGAACCCTTCACAGGTCAAAGCACCAAGGTCTCTTCTGTATATACATTCAAATCCCTGGGAAGCAGTACATAACAGTGATAGATTCAACCATAAAATAAGATGTTGGTGGTCTGTGATAACCCGTGGAGACCATAACTCTTCAGCTCGATCATATTCTTGCTTGTCCTTTTACACTATTGTCCAGGGCTGTAATTCAGATGACACAATGTAGCAAGGTCATTTGTGATCCTTTGTCAAGGCCTGTTCATAGAGTTCTCCAGAGATGCAGTCTTCTGTGTTTACTGCCTCACAGGCTGTAGAATTCATTATAGTAGATCTTGCAAACACATGTCGACTTAAAAAAGAAAAGGGAAACCCAGTGGGGATTTTATTATTATTTTTTTTTTTTTTTTTCAGAGAGAAGTTCTTGGCACAAATGAAGTGTTGTATGCTTGCTAAATATGGCTTCATATTTTGGCAGGGATTACAATATATTTTACAAACATAATTATAATTTTGGCTACACCTAATGAACATACTAAGGAGCAATGTGGTATTCAACAACTTGTTTAAGTAGTCTTCAGCATGTAAACTTGGGGTGTTCTCCAATTATTAGAAGCTAAAGAGTTGATGGGATACAAGTTTTTGATATAATGAATCCTAAAAGTGGATTTTTTTTTTGATTTTTTTTTTTTTTCCCTTCTGCTGTCCACAGGTAGGTTAAAGCAGTTACTCAACTGCTCAGAACGCACCCTCCACTCTACTGGCACCCCTGGTTAGTTGTCCAAAAGTCCTTAAATAAATCCATCTCTTTTTTTCCTCCACAAAAGTACAATATCACACTGAAAACATTGCAGCAGTTCTCTAACGGTAGGCTCTTTTAAAGTCTCTCACAGAGGTGGTAAGATAAACTTGTTTTGCTGTTTTTAGATGTTTTAAACTTTTGGGTTGGTTGTTTTGGTAGGCAGCCATTTTCTTGTTGCTGTTTGTTGATTCATGATGATTAATGCAAGTCTACCTTCCTTGAATAGCACATTCTCTTGTCTTTCCTATTTTGAAGAGCAGCCAAAAGGAATATGCACCTGTGTTACATTATACATTTGCCCAAAAAAACCCAGTAAGTTATGGATTACTCTTAAAAATGTTTACACTCTGAACTCTAAGTCCTGCATGTTAACAAAAATCTTTCAAACACAATAATGATGGGAGGAAGTATTTGGTTTTTGGTAGAAATTTAATTGAGGTTTTCTTATGTCACTGATTAAATGTAATGCAGTGGTTTCCAAATGTTTTGCCATCTCAACCAAAAACATTTAATCAAAAATATTTGCAAGCCATAAAATAAAGAAAAATTATAACTGAGATAAAAACTTTTAGTGGACACACATTAAAATACAATAATCAGTTTTGTTGAAAAGATGTTTATAAATCATTATAGATCCAAATCACAAGTCTCTTATGTTTACCTTATTTAAAGAAAGACTTACAATTTCCAAAGTGTTGATGAATTTTCTTTCTTTCTTTTTTTTTTTTTTTAAGGAAATCTATGCTTAGCATTAAACATTCATCAAATGGTCATGCTGTATTCAGCATAGCTTATATTTGTGCCCCAAACACAAAATAAAATTTGTGCCCCAAAGTCCAAATTTTAATAAAATATGCTTGATGTTTGTGGTCTTGTAACCATGAAAATAAAATGAAGGGAATGTAGTTAATAAAGGGCAAAATACTGAACTAAACTAAGATGTTGTTTTGTCTGCATCTTTTCTAAAAAGCCAAACATCAGTGAAAATATCATCCCAAAAAAAATTGCAGCAACCTCCTCTGCATGGAGGCTAATTTTGTACTATTCTTGAGTTGCTGGTCAGGGGCCACACAAAATCATTCCAGAGGGCTGCACGTCAGAATATCCCTAATTTAAAGGTTGGATCTTTCCAGTGTGAGGTGATGGTTGAGTTTATATTATGCCTTTATACATCTTCATCAGTTTCCAAAAACTGTGAAGGGGATCATATGTGCCTGCAGTCAGAATGGATTTAAATTTGAATAAATGAATTAAATTTTTAAATAACTTCTATGCCATAACAAAAACAGTGCTAGTTTTAGTTTGTAAATTAGTTGAAAATACAGGTTTGGTACTTTGCTTTATACACATTTTTAACTTTTCTTTTTAAAATGTAAGTAAATAATGCCTATTCAGATTTATTTTTTTCAAGGTGCTTTGGTTACCACCAGAGGTCAGCACATCCATGTTGGAGGTATTTTGCTATTGGGCTGAAAGTTGGTATAAATGATGATCTTCAAGTGTTAGCCCAGTGATGGATTGCTGAATTGAGGTCCTCTGTTACACTTTTTTTTTTTTTGTACAGAACCAAGATTGGTTGGAGGCTTTAAACGTTTGCTTAGGGTGACATCTAGTGGCTGAAATATTGCTTCACAGTGTCTGACAGTGAGTTGATTTTACTGTTGCATCTGACTGCATTACACCTTATCCAGCAGTTTTAATTTGCTCTTTTATATTTTTGTTGATGAATTACAGCCATAAGCTCTGACATTCTGTATAGTACTCATATAGAACTATAGAACTCTTGTTTTCTAATATTAAAAAAATAAAATCTCATTGATCTAAATTCTGCTGTACACAAAGATGTATCGACATCAGAGGAACAAGAGCAATCATAATGGTAAGATGTGAAATCTGCCTGGGTTATGGCTATGATTTGTCAGGGTTCTCTGAGAAGCAAATTCAGAGCCACAATATGCTGTAAATGCACTGCCAGATGGTCACTAGGTGGCAGAAAAGTCACACTTGTTGAACTACAGAGAAAGACACACCCAGAGATTATAAATTGTGTAATAAATTTTCAAAAGAAATAAGTAATCATTATTTCTGTGCTTAAGTATTTTCCATACTGGGTGTGTGTGTTTTTTCCCTAATCTTTAGATTGAGATTTATGGGATAATAAGATTCTCTTGGAATGGTTGTACAGCTAAGCTTGCCAAAGTTTTCACACTTTGTTATGGCTCTAAAACCAAAGACATGACTCAGGTTTGATTTTCTTTGTTCAGATTTTTCCAAAAAAGAGAGAAAATAATTGGAGCTCTTATTGATACCCAAGTTTCAGTTAGATACCACTTCTTCTTCCTTTTCATTAACTCTGTGTTTAGCATTAAGCGCAGTCAATTCTAAACTGGAGATTAACATGGCTCACTTGTTCTTGTAAAAACACTGGAGAATGACAAGATTCTAGCTTTTTCAAGGTGGCAGTGAGACCCTAGTTATAAACTTATCTCCTGCAAGTTGGGAGTGTGGGAAGAAACACCCAGATGTTGGCCTTGGATTGAGGTTTTTAATGGAAAAGTCGATGCTATAAGTTTGCCGGCTCCGTGCTGGAAAGTTGCTGTTGCAGCTTTAAGTGTAGGACTCACTCCACCTGATCATGATCCATAATAGTTTAAAAATTCATAGACGCATTAAAAAAAGTATTATCCCCCCAAAAACAAAACCTTCTGAGAATGTTGAGCTTTTATACTCGTCTAGTCTCTCTCTACTTTAAGAAATGTCACGTGGTGAAGGATTTTTAAGAACTGATCTTATGTACAGACTTTCATTGTTCCAAAGAGGAACAGAGCTGCTCAGAGTCAAACATTATGTGACAGCCATCAGACCTCCCTGCATGAGCCAGCTCGACCTCTGACAGTGCATTAACTCACTGTGGCATAAATCCTGAAACGGGAGAAGAGACTATAAGAGCAGCAGCGAAGATTTGATGGAGACAAGATGAGGGTGAGATAAAGCTGCTGTCTGATCTTTGATACACTCACCGAGTGACATGGTGACTGACGGATGAGTTACGTTACCTGTGTGTAGCTCTTTTGTTGTGTGTTATCTTTCCCAAATCGAGTGCTGCCTACAGTACAGTGCAATTCAATACCTCAGTCTTTGCATTGAAAAGGGAAAGTGAGCTTCTTTTCTTTCCTTTCTGTAATCTTTACTTACTTCACCTCTCTGAATTTTTAACTGAAAGGTGATACATGTTACATCATTGGTCACATTGCTTCAGAGTGTGATTTTAAAATTGGATATAAAACTTTTGAAAACTTGAGTTACTTTAAAGTACACTACCTTGACAAAATATACGGAGCTCTTGAACTTTTTATTTAATCATATTACAGCCATAAACTCGATGAGAATGATGTGTTCAGGGGTGATGTGCAGTGTTAGTTTTTCACCACACATAGCATTTTTGTATAAAAGACTAAAAAGTTACATTTTGGTCTCATCTGACAAGAGCAGCTTCTTATACTTTTCTTTTATCTTCTAAATGGTTTGTGGAAAACTACATATAAGATGTCCTATGGTTTTCTTTCAATAACTGCTTCTCGCTATTCTTCCACAGAGACCAGATTTGTGAAGGCCACCTTTTTAGTTTTTCTGTCGACACATTCTTCCACCTGAGCTGTGGATCTCTGCAGCTCCTCCAGAGTTACATTCTGGTGGTTTGCTGCATCTCTGATTATTGCTGTGCTTGCCCAGTCTGTTAGTTTAGATCAGGGATGAAGCCATGGCTCCAGAGCTGTGTGTCATAATGTTGAGTTGTTGAAGTTGGACCCATGTTGCAGGTAAAGGCAGAGGCATATTTAAGAGATTTAATGAAACAAAACCAAAAATTTACCAATGGGTATGGAGGGAAAACCGAACGAAGAAGTGGCACGGAAGGAGAATGAGAAGCTTAAATACTGGAAACTTAAATACTGGAGCTTGATCTGTTGACAGGTGGCTGATTGGCCAACAGGGTGTGGCTGGCAGGAAGGCTGAAGGAAGGTTAATTAACATGAAAGGAACTGAAGGAGAAATAAATGATAACCAAGGGGAAAACACTGATCTAATGGAAAAGTAAGAGCTACTGAACTAAGCACAATGAATAAATAAATTGGCAAGAATTAAAACATGAACAAGGAAATAATCAAAAGTGTAAACACAGAAACAAACCCCCAAAATCCAAACAATCTAAGATCATGATAGCATGTGGCTCGTTGGGTCCTCCACAGTAGGTCCTAATAACTTTGGCCAACAACAAGGTCGTGAGAATGACACAAAGGATATTTTTCTAGTTTGGATTGGGGTTTTTTTTTTTTTTTTTTTTTTATGTGCATGTGCATCACTACGCTGAAACCAAGGTGTTTTTAAAAAAAATAATGTCTTCAATATTTGTTCATTCCTTGAGTATAAAGATGTATTTGCTTTGAAACCAAAAAAATAACTGAATTTCTCATTATGGTTTTTATTTCTAAAACTGGGTAAGCTTTCTTTTTTTTTTTTTTTTTTTTTTTGTGGAGTCACTGAGTTTGTGTGGCTCAAAACAAAATTCGTGTAGTATAGCTGTGACAAAAATAACTGTAAAGGTTGCAGAACCCTGTTTTACATAAATGACCATGTCTTAATAGGTTTGAGTTCTGCCATTCTTCTATTTTCAGACTATGATGGATTGAGCAGTGCTCCCTAACATGTTCCAAGCTTGGAATGCTGTATAATAAACTTCTCCACCTCTTTATCCCTAATCTACAACCACATTACACATAATTACTTACTAATTAGATGATTTTTGAAGATAGCTGACTGACAGTTTTATTTAGGGGGTATTGGAGTGAAGATGGCTGAATAGAATAGATTCCAAACTTTGCAAAAATTTTTTGTTTGTAAAGTAAGTGGAAAACCATGCACAGTTTTCCTCTCTTTTTTGCAATTATTCTCTACTTTTTGTTGGTCTATCAAGTAAAATTCCTGTGAAATATATTGTTTTTGGTTGTAACATGACAAAATACAAAAATGTTCAAGACGTGTAAATACAAGCCTATGTATTTATTTTAATTTAAAACATGGTAGTGTAATAAATGACAAAACATTTTTATATACAGTCATTAAGAAGACTGATGCTAGTTGTTCCAGTTGTGGGTAATTAACTGCTTCTACATTTAAAATGTCTGTGTGTTCACGCTCTGCTGCAGATGAGGGAGGGCTGTTCTCCCTGTCTCTCTTTTTTTTTTTTTTTTGACGCCACACATACATTCCCTCACCTCCACCGCCTACTTTATCGTTGCCCAAACAGCATAAAACACAGCATTTACCTTGGAAACAGTGTAAACTGACACAAACAAAACATCACCTTCATGGCACATTGAGGAAAAGAGAGGAGGTGTATCAGAGCAGACAGATACAGTGCTATATTTCAGGGGTGAAAGCTGCTTTAACTCTAAATCTGTCACTTGAGGTGCCTGCATGAAAGAGTTGGGCTCACCTCCGACGGTTTTGCCAGGCCGTCAGTGAAAAGAGCCTCCCCTATTACTAGTGGTCAATTTGACGCCAGTAAAAGTCTACATGCTGCAGACGGATGCATTAATTCAGATCCAAGTTGCTGTGATTTTACTGGAAGCAATTACCTATGGGCAACACTTTGCTCCACGTGGCCTAGTACCAGCCAGCATGTCCTGTCTGATTACTCACCACAGATTAACAGAGATGATAAACTCCATGGAGGAGTGCTGAATGGATACAGTGGTGCTGTATTGTGGCTATGTAGCCAGACAGAAGCATGAGATTGCAGATAGGAAGCAAAGTATGTAATCTGAAGATATGGCGCTGTTATCTAGAGTTACAGATAAAGGTCTTGTATGAATGGATGCATTATGTTATTATGGGTTGTTTTAGATGGAAGACATCACTGTTTCCTGGCTTCTGTCTGCCTCAAGATTTAAGAATTGAGAAACCAGTGGGCTTCTCCGGTATACAACTGATGCAGCTTTACACTTGGTGCAATAATGCAAATGTGAGCTACATCTGGGATAACCATATACAGTATTTAGCAAAAGTATTTATACCTTTTGAACTTTTTGATATTTTACTACATTATGGGCCTGATCTACAAAAGGTTTGTGTGTACAAAAACAGGTGCAAACTTGATAGCACACGCAAATCTGATCAACAAACACACATAGGATTGCGTCAGCAAAATTAGGAGAATAGCAGGCGCAATAAATGTAGTGTGTCTAACTTCATGAATATGCAAAACATGCTGATTATTAGTGCAAAATACAGGGAGGAGGATATGCAAATGAAATGACTTAACACCTGCAATATAATATACTAAACCGTAACCACATTACTGGTCCTGTTTTTGCATCTATATTTAGCATGTTTGAAAAGCAGGTGGAAACTGGCATGCAAAAATGTCTGGGCTCACTGCAAAGCAAAACAAATAAAATTAACTGTCCTGTGCGCAATAGTTTTCCTCCTTAAAGTTCCTGTACAGGCTTGTATGATGCACATTCATGTTGTAACTACTTAATACAAGCTTACCTTAGTTTGCAGTACTTGGGTCAAGTAAATAATATCCCTTTATTTACAAATTGTCACAGAAAGATTAAAGGTAAGATTGGACCGCCGGTGTTGGAAATCACATGCTGGTGGGGAGGCAGAGTTGTGAAGTTAAATACAGCAGTTAAGAGCTTTATTTTGATTGAGTTTTAAATGTTTTCACTGTTGTACCACATTGTATACTTGTTTAAATGAAATTTATTAATAATAATAATAATAATAATAATAATACCTCCAGCGTAATGAGTTTCTACTTCATCTTTCATTTAAAGCCATTCCGCTCTCTGATACTCACCATGATGACGGCCAGTAGTACACACAAAATCCTCATTTAAAGTGGGTGGTCTGCACCACATTTGTGTGTGCGATCAATTGCACTCGCAATCTTCGTAGATGGCTTTCAACATCCCCATTTACTACAGACATTTTTTTTGTTTGTTTTTGCTTACGCAATTTAGTGCTCCTTATTTGGAAACTTTGTAAATCAGGCCCTATAATGGAAAACCTAAAAACGGTTTATTGAGATTGTATGTGATTGAATCCCTTTTAGTCTGATGCCCCCTAAATAAACTCTCATGCAACTAGTTGCCTCACAAGCCACTTATATGCAAAATACACTGCACATCACTTTGAACACACCACCATGCCCATGCTTAAGCATGGTGGTGGCAGCATTATTATGTAGGGATGCTTTTGTTTAACAAGTACAAGGGCTTGATGGGAAGGTGGAAGGAGCTAAACACAAAATAA
The DNA here is from genome assembly GCA_014839685.1 of Anableps anableps. Taxonomy (NCBI): domain Eukaryota; kingdom Metazoa; phylum Chordata; class Actinopteri; order Cyprinodontiformes; family Anablepidae; genus Anableps; species Anableps anableps. Next base: position 16,040,544 of record CM026082.1, read on the forward strand.
CCTGCTGCAAACTGTAAAAGACTTGAGAGGTAGTTCACCTTCCACCAGGACAATGACCCCCAAACACACAGTGAGATCTACAAAGGAAAGAATCAGATCAAAGCATATTTGTCAGTTAGAATGGCTCAGTCAAAGTTTAATCATAAAAACAATCGAGTATCTGTGACTTGACTTGAAAATTGCTGTTCAGATGCTCTCCATCCTGTTTGACTAACCTAGTGCCATTTGTAAAGACCAGGCAACAATTTCAGACTCTAGGTCTGCAAAGCTGGCAGAGATGTACCCTGAAAGACTTTTTGCAGTACCAGGTGGTTGTAAAAACAAGACATTGAAAAGCACATGTCCTTTTCTTTCAAGTTCACAAAAATATGTGTTGGTCAGTCTCATAAAATGGCATTACGTTTGCATGGAACTGTAAAAGAGAAACAATGTTCAATTCTCAGTATCTCCTCACAACCTACCTCTAGTAAAAGCCATTTTATTTTTGATTTCATTTTACTTGGGTGGAAACATTGATCCTGATAGATTTGAAGTTTTATTACTCATGCACCAAAAATTAAAAAGTCACATATTCTGAGGAAAAAAAAAAGCTCAGCAACCAAGTGCAATGATTGGCACTGTAATGCATCAGCACGTCAGGGTTCAGCGTCTACGGCAATGTTCTAATCGGACCAGTATTTGTGGTTAGAGGGAAAGTTAAAAGAAGGTTCGCACCAAGATCTGTGATAAGACTTTCCACAGACCTCAGAGCTGTGATGTTACCCTACTCATATGTGTGTGTGTGTCCCCCCCCCACCGCCATCTGATTCTGATCAGGGTTTTTACTGCGGTGCTCAGAAGAGGGGGCCTACAGCTTTACAGCAGTGTCCTTATAGGCTCAGAGAGCGGAGGGGGGTTTCAAAGCTAGGGGTGCCAGTGAAAGCTGAAACATAATTATGATATGTAACTTGGAATATTGTTTTTATTACGAAGCCAAACAAATGTGTCTCTGTAGCGATTCACTTCAAAAGATGTCTGTGTGATGACTAACCACTGCGTGGAGACGTGTGCGCGTTTGAGGCGTATAATGAAACACAAATGTCAGGCTGCGTGTGTGAGGGCAGCAGAAGTTGTGAGGTCCGCCGGTGCTTCATGATGTGTTTGCAGATGTGGGTTCTCTGCATTTGGGAGTAGAGAGAGAGAGCGAGCACAGTGCCTGGCTGCAAAGCGTCTGTTGCATACAAACTATTAATTAGGGCCCACTGTTTTTGCGGTTACACGTCGTCGCTGTTCATGAAAGAATGGAAAATTCAATTATTTCCCTCCGATGAGACGCAGTGGATTACAGCACATGATGAAATGCACTGGATTGGATGTGATGCTGAATATGTGTAAGTGTGTGTCTCCCAAAGTCTCCACGTGTGCGGTGGTGCTTTTGGATGATTCCACCCTATATATCTGTCAGCGCATCCCCAGAGAAGGTGTACATTAAGTTATTTGTGAAGCTGCTGCACTAATTATGACTCCTGCTCTGTTTTTAGCTTCACCAAGGGCAGCAGAGAGTCAGTCAGACCGTCGCTGTTTAAACAACATTAAATTACATGGAAACTTGGAGAGTAGAGCACACAAACACTTTATCTGTGCACTTCTCCTCTTACTGCTGTCTGGCTTTATTCTTGTGAATGAGTGATTGCGGCACGGAATTCTAAGTCTTGCAGGTCTTTTGTTAGGATTGCATTGCTTGAATAGTTTCCATTCATACCCCCCCTCATCCTCTCAGAGCAGACCCATTTTTATCTGTCATGTCTGCTCCATAGACAGAATGGGCATGCATGGTTGTTCTGATGCATGCATGAAAAGTGACGGATCATGGCAAGTTGTTTGTGTATATATTCGATATTCTTGATATCACTTATCATTTTTGCTTTCTACGCTCCATCAGAAAGACATTTGCTCACACTGGCTCAATCTTTTGCTGGACTAAAAAAAACCTTTTGCCTACTAGTAGCATTTTTGTGCAACAAGGTGGAGCTTAAGTCTGACAAGTACCCAAAGTACTACAATAGCAGCGCAAAAGTTTCAACTAGTAGGCTTTTTGATGCAGTTGTTAACAGTAAGACCAAAATAGTCAAAGATAATTCTTTATGAGATGCCAAGTTGACATAAAGACCTTAATGTTACCTAGTTGACAGGTTCTGGTCACTAGTTTTCTTGTGACCTATGAAAGGACGCCCTGGTTAACTAGTGCAACCTACAAATTCAACTAGTAGAGCCTGAAAAGCTATCTTGACCTTTTAATACCCTTCTTACACCAGTGCAGCAAAAAAGTGTCAACTACTTTATAAATATATGTGCACCATTTAGCTAGTACTATGGTCCTAAAACGCTTTCTGGCAAGTAGTTAACTGGCAACCACTGAAACTTTAGTAGGGCATGAAATTCACACTGATTGACGAGCTGACATTTTTAAAGGCAGTAGCTCACTAGTATGCCCAGAAAACTTGATCCAGTTAACAAGCGCACATTTTGTGGCTTTAGCAGTCGACATTGAGCAAAAGTGGCAATAAAAGTCAACTATGAAGCATTTTTGGGTAGTACTAGTTCACAACTGGACATTTTTTGCACTAGTTAAGTAGTTGATGCCTTTGCTGATGTAATGGGAAACAAACTTCAACTAGTGCACTTTTCAGGCTCTTCTAATCAACAAGAGAGACTTTACAATTCAGTTAGTAAATATTTGTTTTTAGATGGACTAGTTCTCTAATATGGCCTAAAAGCTTCGAGTTAGCTAGTGCACATTTTAGGCTGTACTTGTTAATATGGAAGGCATAGTTTACACATTTATTTATTGATTTATTTATTTATATACATACATGTATTTTGATTAGGGAGATTAGAAGTTAACTGTTTTAACCTTTTTGGTTTAAAAAAAAAAAAAAAAAAAAAAAAGCATCATTTTGTTTACTTCTAATAAAGTCAACTAATGCAGCCTTAAAATTCAGTTAGTCAGTTGGTGGAACCTAAAAAGGTCACAAGTGGACAAGCTGACATTTTAATTACTATTTTACTTGTATGACCAGAAATGCTTATCTTGGTTAACCAGTGCACATTTTAGGCACTATTAATTAACTTATGCTTATACATTGCTAGTCAATATATGTGCATTTTGAGGTGTACTAGTTAACTACAACACATTTTGGGCACTAACTAGTTACTGACATCTTGACCCTGTTTCAGTGAACTAGGAAGGCCAAAAAAGCCTAAATTATTGCACTATTTAGGCTCTATTTGTTGAATAGAATTATATGAATTTTTTTTTAGCTTGTACTAGTTCACTGCTGTGCACAGTTGGTTAACTAGTATTCAGAAGTTGTGTCCACTAGTTAACCTGTTTGTTGTTTTCAGTGCCAACTAATTAACTAGTATGACATTGTCTGCTTGTCCAGTCAAGCTGTTGACTACAGCGTCAAACACAAAAGTGCCACTAGTAGGTAAAAGTGTAGTTTGTGTGTGTGTTTTCTTTTTTTAAACATGCAGAAGATTATGGCACTAATCTAAACAAATTATTAACTAGTGGAATGTGATTGTGTACTAGAAGGCATAAATGGCTGCTAAAATCAAAGAGATTGAATATTTACACAACCAGCTTGCCATAAAAGGCTTTCAAATGGCAAGTGTAGACAGACATTTGTTGTGTCTAGACGTAGGCCCAGGAGGCAGTCATGGTCTCAGGGTAAACTGGTCTCGTGGGAGACGCACTGTAAACTTATCATAGCTCCATTGTGTTGGAGGTATGCTGAACTCTAATGTAAACATTAGAGAGCATGCATAAGGTTTTAACTAAAAATACAGAGGAAAAGAGCACTTCTGCACACCAAACGTACTGTATGTTGACATAGACTTTAAAGGGAGCATGATGCTGGGAATGTGCACATGAAAAGACTGCTAAGTCCTAGTTTACATAATGTATAAAAGTGGATTTATATGGCATGTGATTACTGTTACAGCTGGTATATACAATCCAGACAAGTGACGCTTTTCCATTTTGAATTGCTTTACTTTTGACTGTAATTTGACCTAAGATACAAATCCATGTTCTGTGATTGCAAGATTGCATTGTGTCTTATCTTTTTTTTCCTCTTTGTGTGGGACCACAAAAATTTCTGGTGTCATTCATAGGACACTGTTAAGACATAGAATAACCACAAGCTTAATGATATGCATGGACATGTTAAAAAGGTTGTTTAGAGTGTTAACACAGCAATTCCACTCCATGATACACAACTCAAACACCTCATACATAGACGGAGATAATCTGTCATGCTGTCTACATTTGAGTTCAGCTCAGCCTGGGATTCAGACTCAGAGACTGCAAGCACTGTTTCATAACCCATTGAGATTGAAGTTGTTTTGTTTGTTTTCTTTAAAGAAACTTTCTTTAAAAGTTTACCTTTGGAACATTTTTTTAAATGTAAAAAAATCTTTAAACTATTTCCTACTGAAAAAATATAGATACAAACTGAAAAGTTAGACTAGAATTTTATTGTAAATTATTGTCAAACATTTGATAAACACAGAGTTTACATCTCTTGAAAATTACATCATACAGGAAGAACTCCTGTGTCATCAGACTTGAAAGGGAGAAACACATTGGTCAGAAAGCGATAAACATGTTTCCTGAAGTTGAATGACATGAAGTAATGCCATATAAATATAGTAGCAATGGCCTATGTTCAATGTATATGATCTAAGTTACTATGTTCATGCCACTGATTTTTTTTTTTTTTTTTTTTTTTTTTTTTTTTTTTTTGAAAAGATCAGTTTGGAAGTTAATAAAGTTAATAGAAACATACATGTTCAAACTAAGGTGAATTTATATATATAAAAACAAAAGAATACAAGACTGAACAGTAAGGGGTAAATTTACAACATGGAAAAATATGAAACAATTATTAACATTATTTAACAGTAAGTGTCATCGTGTCTACTGTTTTTCCAAATAGGGAAGTGACATTTTTAAATTATAATTTTATAAATGAGGGCTGGATTCTCCCATACTTACTGGTTTTGCCCTAATTAAGGAGGTTCAAATGTCATCCTGTAATAATCATACTTTTCTCTATTAACTAGAAAGAACCTTGTTCCTTCAAGCAATGTCACAACAAGCAAAACAAGCTTTTCTTGCCTTTTACAGCTTTATCTCTCAAAGACTGCAAATTATTTTCCTTTTCCTAATCTTTATCGATGCACTCATCAAGAGAAAACTAAAGAAGTAATCTCACTTGAGTGAAATTCTGGGACTTGCAATATTCGGTGTTTTACTTGACTTTCAGACCCCTGTAAAATCTTTTTTGTTGGATCAAGACAAAGCTTATGTTTATCTGGTTGACCTTTTTTTGGTGTCAGACATTCAGTTTTTTATTCTTTTGGACACTGAAGCCTTTCTCTTCCTCAGTGTGCTGATTTGTCTGAACTAGAAGGAAACGAGTAAAAAAGACAAAAGGAAGTTGAGATGACAAGCAGCTGTGGACACAGAGGTCATGTTTTTTATCAGGGTCATGGCCACTTAAAATGATCCTTTTGGTATTTCGTTCAAGCAGTAGTTTCACAAGTGTATGTTTCCGAATGCCAAATAATGATTTGTATCACACCTAATGACCCAAAGAAAATCTGGTATGTCAAATTAGTGGGTCGCCAAAAGATCAGGGCAACAGCTAGAAGGGGAAAGAAGAGGGAATGGAACTGGAGAAAACAGGAAAAGAAGGAAGGCACCAAACTGTGCAATTCCCACGACCAGAAAATTGCTTAAATCGCTGGTGGCTCTCTCTGTCCCCCCCACCTCCAAAGCATTCCATGATGAATGGGACATTTAATATCGCTCTGCTTAGGGGTATTAATGGAATGCAGTTTATCTCTTCTTCTCAAGACTCTAAAGCAACACATTTTCTCTGGGTGTGTGTGTGTAGATATAATTGCCCTTTTACATATTTCTTCTGTTTTTACTTTTTTATCATTAAATATGTGAGATCATTAAGCAAATCTCTAATATCAGACAAAAGGAACCAGATAAACCTTGGACATAAAACCTGTTAGACTTTATCATTGCCATGTTCTCAAAAACTGAATATGATGAACTTTGACAACATTGTTAAATATTGTAATGAAACATTAATTTTTAAATGTTGGAAAGATCAGTCTCCTCAGGTGCTTAGTGACCTTGTGGTTCCTCTAAGATCTGTAGGTTTAGTAATTCATGGTGCATCCAGCAAGAACTGTAAGGTACCTTTTAGTAAAACCTCTTTTGGTTAAGCAGTTTTTTTCTGTGTGAACCGTTAATATGTGGAATTCTTTATCTGAGGACTTCCAGACTTAATCTTTCAGACACAATCACAATAAAAGTTTGTGGTTGTAAAAAGATTAAATGTGGAAAAAGTTCACTGGGTTACTTTTCATTTATATTTTACCAACCTAAAATTAGCCTTAACTTTGAAATAATCAAATTATTGCAAATCCCTGGAATTTTGCTTCATAGATTGTAAATCATTCATGGCAGTTTAATGCAAACAGGTGAAATTACATAAATGATTTCAGATCCACATCAACATTAAATTCTACATTTAAAGTTAAACATTTTCCAAAAATTGCCTGGCTGCATTATAATTTTAGGATTTTTTTTTTTTCTTTAGCTTGTTTTCAAATTTCCACAAGAATTTGCATACCAAACAAAAGATAGAAAAAGTAAAGTGAAACAGATGTAACCAATCCACAACCTAAAAGACTAAAATAATCCTTCGTGATATTTTTTTCTGTAACATAAACATGAAAAATCTCCTTTTTATCTTTGTTGTTGGCTGTCAGCTATCAGCAGTATAAAATATATCCTTTGTGCCCGTTGAGATAATTTTATGCAGCGGGTTAGAGCAGATCAGGACATATTCACAGATTACATTTATGTTTAGTCAGAATAGTTTTTTGTCAGATAAGATCTTTGGGGGTTTTGTGCCACAATGATGGATGGATGAATGGAGGGAGAGAGATCTCATGAGGAAGTGTCATCAAATCTAATCCTTGTGATTAGTCATGCATTCTTCTCTTGCAAGATGTCAAACCTATGTTTTTTCCTTCCATCAGGGGACAATGTAATATGATCCCAAAGAAAAAAATGTTTTAATTCTGGTTTCGGATATCTGCCTACACTGAAAGTCAAGCAGGCTTAACACTACTTGTGACATATAACCTCAATATGCACCCCACCTTTCACTGATAAATGAATGCCGTTTTGGTAACAACTGAAAATACAGATTCAGAGTTTAAAGAAATGTATGATTTCAAAACTGAAAAACTATTTCTGTCATACCCATCCTAAGGTTTAAAGTCCTTAGATATGATGCCAGAGTAACTCATCATTGTTGCTCCCCCACCTGCTGCTGTGGATAGCAAGTCAGATGGCTGAAAGCATACATTTCCACTTTTGCTCTGGCCTATAGCAGATACAGTTTTGACTTCTTGGAAATATTATTTTCAGGTTCAAAAAAAAAAACCTCTTTTAAAGAAAAAAAAAAAAAAGACTCCACATTTTTGAATAATCTGGCTGTATATAATAAGCTAAGGCAATAAGCTACCAGCGAGCCGTTTTATGCTGACGGAACTCTTACAGTTAAATTTTTAGCATCTTTGCGCTGACATTGACATCGTCTATTACCATGTTTCCACTCAATTCAGCAATACATCAGTTTGTTGTCCAAGCAAAACAGCAAAAAAATAAAATAAAATAAAATAACCAAAAAAATGTTTTGGTAAATTCTTGAACAAACCATGAAACCCTCCACACTTCACTTTGCTAGAAAAGTAAACATTTTTGGTGCTTTATGTCAGCACTTTTGTCTTAAATAGGATTAACTAGATCATAAAAAAAAAAAAAAAACAACTCATTGTGTAAATAACATGATATTGTGGCATAATTAAAGGTTATACATTCCTTCATTGCCCCATGCCTACTCTCAGTATTCATTCTGCCTATAAAAACTATGGCCTGGAAAGTATAACGATAGGTTTTATCTCAGGGGGATACATTCAAAATTAAAACTGTCTGGTTAATTTAGAGCTTGGATCATTATCAACTAAAACTAACAAGTTCCCACTGAGGAACAAAAACATTAATTTCATATTCTTCAGTATCACTACTTTATTGTTCCGTCATAAATCTTGTTCTTAGTGATTTAAGCATCGTTTCTCTATTACAATAGTACTGTGGCTCTGACAGAAGTATGGAAATGTGTACAAAATGCCTTGATGTTAAAAATTCATCATACTAATTTGACAGCTGAGCCTGCTTTGTTCAAATGTTACATTTTCATTTTCTCCATGTTGAGAGCTTCTTAGCTAAGAAAAATACTTATCAACTAAATATATCAGGAATACCTCTTCATTGCTAACCCCTTCTCCATATACTTGTTCATTTTTTTTCTCACTTAGAAAATATTTTTGCCCATTGTGGCTACATGACATAATTCTCACTGGAAATGATATTGCAGCGATGAGAGCAGTCCCAAAGTTCAAAATCTGCATGTTCTTGTGGAAACTCATTGGAATGACTGTGCTGATAATGATTACCTACTGTGATATTTTCTGTTGCTCCTTTGTCTTCCAGCAGACTGTCATCACAGTGCATTATGTTGACAAGGAAAAGACCAAAATATGATTAATGGCTGTCCTTTCTGTTTTTTTTTTTTTTTTGTTTTTTTCCCTCCCCCGCCCCCCATTATGTGCTGCTCCCTCTGCTCCCAGAGGACCTGGATGACCTGCGGATGGAGGGTGTAACGGGGCTGGCCCCGTCCGGCAGTAAGTTCAGCCAGGGACGCAGCTCCTATCAGGCTGAACCACAGGCCAAAGTTACCCTCAACATTTGCTCTAGGTGTGCAAGGTAAATGTTTTCACCTTCTCTGATCTGGAGGCTATGAAAGTTTGAGGAATTGACAAATTAGTTTGAAGTTATAGTTTGACAATATCAGAAATGCTTTTTTTTTTTTTTTTTTGGTTTCTTGCCTCACCCAGCAACTGACTGTTGAACAAGGACTGGTTGTTTGTTTACTAGGTTCTGATGATCATATTAACTGCACTCACATAGCTTTCTTTTTCTCCAGGGATAGTTAGAATTTTTTTCTGTGTTTCTGTAAAATAGTTTTCAGCAGTTTGTAACGAAGTTTTAAAGGGACAGTATTATGTAAAATCGACTTTTTTGACCTTTATATCATGTTATAATGTTTTTCCCTCATCAAAAACCTGGAGTATTGCCTTGATTCTTTCATGCATGTTTGAGAAATCCTTTAATCTCCGATGGCAGCAAGTCAGTTGTGCAAAACGTCTGGATGGATGTAGCACCACCTTTGAGACTCAGCTACTCCTTAGAGCTGCAGTTTCTAAGCTTCCGCCACACAGAGCACCCCTCCCCACTCAGCTCCTTCAGACCAACCAGCAGCAATTAGCAAACACCTGGTGGAACTGCGCATCTATGGAGGTCATTATACTAGCTACTTCTCAGTACAACGCTGGTAAAAATGTTGTTAAAGGGTTAGCTGTTGTTATGACTTTCTGAAGGCAGAGTTACAGAAAGCAGGACTCTTAAAGAGACAGTCCCAGTTTCAAGGCGTTAAATTACAGTTAAATTTCTTTTAAGTCATATTTGATATAGACTTTTGTAACAGAAGGTACCTGATTATGCTATAAAATGATTCTGTGTGCCTGGAAAACACAGAATACGGCCCCTTTTAATAAAAATGTCCACAGTCTTGTTTATCAGAATAAAGCAAGTTCCAACATGAATGGAACTCAATTTTTTCCAGAATAGTATGTTTTTTGTTTTTTTTTGTTTGTTTTTTTAATTAAATCTTTACATCGCTGTCACAGTGTTTGCAAAAACTTTAGAGCTACATCTGCAAACTGGCAGACTTGTGTGTCTTGAGCAGGACATTTTTGAAACACAAAGGACAAACTCATGTGCTGCAGAATTGGATTTAGTAGTGATCTCTAACATTTGCATATTTTACACTGTACTTTAAATTTGGTAAATAAAAAAATATATATACATACAACAAATTACAGTACTTGTGGTTACAGCTTCTGACAGTGATATCCCTCTCAGAAGTGATTCTGATAATGATGATGATTGTGAGAGCTTTGAACAGGATTTTGAGACCAACTGTAGGAAGTTGGAGGGATACAGTACTTCTAATTTCAGGGTCTCTTTTGAGTAAAGATTTACAGCAACCTCCCACAGTTTGAACTGTAATCAGATAAACCACCTCAGATTAGATCACCTCACTAACCCCCTCCACCCCAGATGAGAAAGCCTTATGTGGATTTATAGTTTTAATGTCTTTAATGAACAATAACTTAAAGCTGAAGTATGTAACTTTTACTATTGCCATCTAAAGAAATGCACTAAATTAAATGTGAATATGATGCACTAAATTAAAAACTTAAGGGTTAAACACAGTGGGTTTAACACACATTGATAAATACCACTAATTCAAACTCTTGTTTGTTCTGCTTTTCTTCCACCTCTGCACCACAATTCACTCAGCTTGGACGCAGCGCAAAGGTGCGCCATGATGTGAAGTGGTGTAGCTGATAGAAATAGAAACCTGTTAAGGAAAGCTGAACCATGGAATCTGATTTCAGTCCTAAATGATTCAGCTCCCATCTGTCACCTAAAGTCTCTGCTGCAAGGCTGACACAACTATTGCTGACTTTTGGTCACAGTTGTCAGACAAGTGCATCAGCATCGGACGTGCAGAGACCGTGTTTTTCATTGCAAATGCGACCTATTTGTCACACTGTACAGCCCTGTGGTTTTCAAGATTTTTTTTAAAATGGCAATATATTTACAAAGTTGGGGGAGAAGCATATTGGTCAACATGTCTGACGAGTTTAAGTTTTTCATCAGACAATATTAATTTATTTCAGTAATGTCCAATGTTTTCACAAACACTGCTGTCACATTTGTAATGGACTGAGATTTTACTTTAAACAAAAGAGAAATGTGGTAAGCATTCAATGGATGTTATCCAGTATAAAAATCAAGAAGATACTACTGTAACCACTTTTACATTTTTGGTTTTACAGGGTTCAAATGTAGTCTGGAAAAGTATGGAAGTGGTTTTAAGTATTTTCCAGTGTCCTTCCTTCCTTCTGATTGCTAATATAAGAAAGAGAATGAAGCAGAGGATCACATAATACCTTACGTCTCTTCCTGTGATACTTGTTTTCATGATTCCTGCATGGATAATCGTACAGCTTATTGCAGTTTCTCTTTTTATCGCTGCCTTCCTCTCTGACACATTTCCTGCATCTTCCAGCATCAGTGTAATACTCAGATTTCAGAGTTTTGGGTGCGATGCCTAAGACAGGTGTGGGCATAGATCTCCCTTGATGCCAGTCAGAGATAAACCGGTATCTCCTTGATGAGACGCCAGGCACACATCTGTCTGTGCAGCCTTCACTGCTTTGGTTTTGTTTGCCACTTTTCTTTTATTCATGCATCTTATCAGTTTTGTTCCAAACACAGGCTGCAGGATGTTGTCACTGGTTCTACTGGAATAGGAATTATATCCCTGCTTAGAAACATCACGCAAATGAACTGCCGACAAACAACATCTAAACTGTTTATACCCTTGTCCCATGGGTACAATAGTGACAAAGTAAAGTAACATCTGTCTGAAGGCTTGTTTTGATTCTTTGTATGTTTTTTTTCAGACAGCATATTTTCACTTTTTTATGTCAGCCATCTGTTGTTCTTCACTGTTTTATTGTCTCCTTTAGTTCCAGCCAAATTCTTGCTTTCTTTTAAACCTGACCACCAAATATTTCATGAGTTTTATCAACCAAGCAGTCCTGGATTTTGTCTGTCATTTTTGGGGTAATATAAAGGCCATAAATAGATCAGCAAGCTGGAAAAGTGGAGCTCACATGGTTTACTTTTTTTGTCTTTTATAGAAAACTATGTTCTGTCATTAATACACAATCATGCTTGTCCAGAGCAAACATGAACAGAGGTCAGAGATCAATTTGGATAGTTGGAATGGTGTCAGAAGATCATCCATTGGTGACCAGTGACACATATCCTGTTTCTGTAGCCTGTAACCGCATTGTGATGGCACAGCAGAGTTGTAAATGATTAAAAATCTTTACACATTCAAAAACAGGAATTAATCCTATGCAAACTTGAAATGGGTTAAAGCTTGCAGCTTTTTATTCATTCAAGTCATTCTCTCATCAGATTATTAAAGCTGATTTGAATCCTTGTACAGTTACAGAGAAAACAAAGATGAGGTTGCTAAAACTGTCTGACTGGGTAGCTCCATGTGGAACAAAGAAAGTTAACATATTTTAATTGCCAATTTCAGCTAAGTGTAACAGGTTTTTTTTTTTCTGAGACTTGTTTGTAGTTTGAGCATGAATACACTACAAATGTGTTAACATCTTAACACTAACAAACTGCACTATGTTTTTGTCTAATGGGCAGGGGTTAGAGTAAGGCTGCATGATGTGTCAAATTGCAGTCGCCATTACAATAACAATGTTTGCAATATCACAACTGCGACCACTTGGATGCATTGTTTGCAATGAAGATTGCTTGACAATGATGTATATGGTCAGTTGGATGGTTTCTAACTGGCTCTGATCCACATCATATGTATTTTTTGTAAGTGGCTGAAATGCACAAGCTTGCCAAAAATGGTACTTAAAATTGTAAAAAAAAATGGAAAAGAAGAGTCAGTGGTTGGTTACTTTTAATCAATATTGTAATCATAGTATTCACCATTAGTATAGCATTTTTTTTATTATTATTATTATTTTTTTTTACTGATAACATCTAACCTACAGCAGAATGATATTTTAACATCGATCAAGCTCTTTTTTTTTCCCTGTTTTTCTCCCATTGCCTCAATGTTTTGTTGTGACCCTATAATAACAAATAACTCTTTATTCCAGAACTTTTATTAAATCAACAGACCATGTTTGTTACTGTAAAGTATTATATTTTTACCATTTAAAAACAGAAAGATAGTATTGTCTTGAGGCAAAGATAGTTTGTAATTCATGTGTTCAAATCATAAGTGATTAGTTCACTTTCAGTATACTGTAAAGGTATTTAACCCCTTAACTGTCATCTCAAAATGCTTACACATAAGTGAATGGGTCCATGAGGACACTGGTGGGTTTTAAAGAACATTACAAAACAGGGTATTTGGATGAATTGATGAGTGTTCCGGTTACTTTTGCACTTCTGAATGTGCATCTCTAGAAGATTCTCACGGAAGGATAACCTTGTATCAAGATACCACAGTTTTACAATATTTGCACAAAAGATTAAAACGAAAGTACATAACACAGAAAAGCAACACTTTTTCCTCCTGGTACTTAAATTTAACCCATTAATTGTATGTATGTATGTATGTATATATATATATATATATATATATATATATATATATATATATATATATATATATATATATATAATACAAACACACAACTATTTATAACACTTATTTGCTGTGATACAGATCTAACCAAACATAGAATAAACACCTTTAGTTGTAGCTTTAAAGTGCTCATTGTACAGATTATTAAAGTCTTTTGACATTCTGCTGTTTTAAAGTGTAACACAGGTAAAATGAGCTGACATTAACTGTTTAGTCAGGCTATCTGCTTAAGTGGAGCCTGCAGTCAGCTTCTTAACAGACCTGCTGCTTGTAGCTTGCCAGCTGTAGTTTCAAAACATTAGCTTAACAAGAGTGATGGGTCATGCTTCTTTAGCTTTGACACAATGACTGGTTTCTGCTCAACTGGAAATTTTTCCTAACAGCTGGATGTGTGTCTCTGGTAAGAGAGAGAGAAAAGTGTAAAATGATTCTTTCAGACAGCTGATCAACAGTGTGCAGCAACAGGTCAGAAAGTGCAATGAATTCTATGCTACAGCTGGAGAAAGCTACGCTCGATCTGGTGCTTTCTCTTGCATGCCGTTAAAAAGACTTTAAATCGTAGGAATGGCATGACAGGAAATGTTAGCGGTTTTGAAACTAAATCTTAATAACTTGATACTGGAAACTAGCCAAGTCACTGTTGGTTTTAATTAAAATAAAATTATTTTGCTCAGAAAAATTACCCCTTCTGCTAAAAGTTATGTGCTTTCTGTTGCTTCTGAAACATTGAATTTTCAACCACTGTCACAGTACTCTAATCAGATGAGTGGAGATTTCCCATATTATATCACCTTTTATTTAACTGCCTCTGATTGACAACAGTTAAAAATGCTCAATCGCAGATATGTGTAATGTTGGAGCTTGTTGCATTTCAGACAGTAAAAATGGACTGAACTGATCTTTATATTCAGTGGACCATTTCTATTATGCATCTCTCATATGGACAGTACAGGGTTCCTTGGGTCTGCATGGAACTGTGAACATACCCTTCATCCCTTAGGCAAACACATTACAATTCAGTATTTTTTTTTTTTCTACCTATGAATTCTTACAGCCCAGAGAGTTTGTGTTGCACTGTTGAAACACATGAACATTGCATTCATTCCAAAATAGACTGAACTGCTCGCTGGTGCCATGTACATCTGTGCTATTGTAAAAGAAATAACGTGTCAGAGGAAAAAAAACAACAAAACGTCCTTCTATGCTTTGATTTCCGATTGAACTTTATTCATAGCAGGAATGCATTCACATCAAGGTTCTCAAACTGGAGGCTGCTTTTAGTAGCATTTGGATCAAATGTTTGTATTGACTATTTACAAAGAAAACATGAAGCAAATTAGCTATAACATAGAGCTCACAGTTCGATGTAGAGCTCAAAACACCCTAAAACAAAACTAATTGAAGCATATAAACCTTTTTTGGTTATTAATCAAACACTTGGAAGTCATGTTGAGAAAAATTCCCATATAAGAACTGAAGGAGACAACACTGAACCAAGAACTGCTTCTGGCCACTTGTGCCTTTTCTGTTTTATCTCTGAAGTTGGAGCTTGAATCTGGGAATTTACCAACATCTACTTTCAGGTTGGATGATCATATTCAATGACCAGGCTGTTAACTTGTACTGGTACCTGTAGTTAACTACAGGTACCAGTACAAGTTAACAGCAATGCAAGTCTCTGACTTACATTTTTTTAAACTCTAATGGAACAGAGGTTGTTCATGTGTTTGTATATGTGGAGACTTATTGTGATATAAACTGCCAGAAGTTCAAATAAAATGTTGCAGCTACTATATTTTATGACATCCACATTGGATTTTGAGGTCTGGGATGGTGAACCTCTTGATTGTTGTCGTCTTTCTGTCCATTAAAACAAAAACAAGGAAAAGTCAGATTTATCTTGTAGCACTGTTGTTTAAAAATGTCCCGACTGAGTGGTGGTATAGCTTAGCATTTGATAAGGGGGTACTTGTGATATATGGTTGAAACCAGATGTTGACACAAACTGTATAAAAATACATATTTTTCTCTCGATATTAAATTAGACTAAACTTTTCCCATTTTAGGTCAGTGAGGATTACTACATCTATTTGCCAAATCCAGAATAATATTAGATTAGAGCAGACACCTTAGGTGACAGATGGGAGCTGAATCCTTTTGGATTTAAAATCGGTTTCCATGGTACAGCTGTCCTCAACAGGTCTCTGTATTTCTATCAGCTGCTCGACTTCACGTCATAGTACACTTTATCGCGCTGCATCCAAGCTGAGTGGATTGTGGCGCAGAGGTGGAAGTGAAGCAGAACAAAGACAAGTTTGAATTAATATGATCTCAAATTCCTGGTCATCAAAGTTCTCACAATCATCATCATCAGAATCATTACTGTGAGGGATATCACTGTCCTCTTAAACTGCAACCGTAACAGCAGCAGCTGTAATTTGTTGTTTGTGAAAAATTCTTATCTACAATGTTTAAAGTACAGTGTAAAATATGCAAATATCAGAGATCACTACAATACCCACAATTTAAATAATATAATCCTGTAGCACGTGATTATGTTGTCCTATGTATTTCAAAAATGTCCTGCCTGAGACACTCCCATGTATGGCAGTTTGGCAGACGTAGCTCAAAAGTTTTCACAAACACCGTGACATCATGGAAAAATAAATGGCTTGGGAATGCCCATCCAACATACTGTCTGGAAAGGGAAAGGAGATGGGTACACTGTCCCACAGATGAACATGTTTTGGTACAAAAATGTATCGATCCCAGAACAAAAGCAAAATACCTTCTCAGAAAAGCTGCTAAAGCTGGTTAGAGTGAAAAAAGTTCTGTACCAACATGGGCTGACTTGAATGAAACGGCTTAAAAGGCAATTTTAAGAAACAGTAAAAACTTCTGAATTTGAAGACGATAATAAACAATTCTCAAACAACCTCACAATGTTCAGGCACATTATCTGGGACACAATTGTAGCTGACCTTAAACAGCAAAAGTTTAATCTGGTTTAATGTTAGCTTTTCCCCCTTTCATTGCCTATTTTTATACAGCGTATGTAAACTTGTGGTCTTAACTTTCTATAAAGCCTTTTAGAACCACTCTACTAAAGAAATTGTTGTCAATTCTGTGGGCAATAAGCAGCTTTAGTGCATAAATTATGAAGGCTTTGCCTATAGCCATCCTGGGTTACTTTGCAAAGAACATTTAACAGTGCAAAAGACAAGGATATTGGTGTATAAAGACAAAAAGAAATAAAAGACCTGATGTTTTTTATGATTATTATTTTAAATACCCTTCATTGTAGAGGTAGAGACCCTGTGGCTAGGAATGCAGCTGCACTATAAAAGCAAATGAGGCTGTGTTCCTTTGTTTTTTTGCTCATGGACATGGAAATGGCTTGCAGGACTTGCATTTGTTTTATGATTTAGTTTTTTTTTTGTTTTTTTTTTTTAAATTGATTTGTCAAAAAATAAAAGAGGTTTAATTCAATGTTTCAGTTGTAAAGGCAGAAGAAGGTTGTTGATGGATTACTTTCTGTTTTTACCCCACAGTTTATTTTAGTATGGGAATGTAAATTTTTACTGCCTTGAGGAGACGTCCAAATCCCTGAGACCGGCTAGTATTTCTCTGCAAACATATCTTCATAAAATGAGAAACAAAGCAATACGGACTTGGAACACAGTGTGATAGAAAGCAGCAACAGCCTGTCTAAAAGTTTAAACAATCTGAGAAATATTTTATTGTGTTTTTTTTTTTTTTTTTCTGGTGAGCACAGAGAAGCTGCTTCCTTCTATCTGCACTAATGAAATGCAATAACTTGTCTACAGCCAGATGTCGAAGGAAATATTTTTTGTAATATGTTGCATGTTTGATTAGCTGATTTTCATGACAGGACCACAAATGTAACATTATTGGTTCATTCATTTCAGTGGTTTACTTTTTTACTTGACCTGTAGAATCATATCACCTAAATAAAACCTGTCTGACTACATAAAGTATACTAAAAGAACTCCAAAAGCAGCACATCATGCCCAATCTAAGGAAAATTCAAGAACTGATCAGAAGGTCATTGACATCTATTAGTCTGGAAAGCGTTACAAAATGGTTTCCAAGCCTTTTCAGCTTCAGGACACTACATCAAGAGTCATCCATAAATAGAGAAAATATGAAGCAGTGGTGAACTTTTAACTGCCTTTTGTATTTGTTCAAGTTATTTTAATCAGATATTAATTTTTTTTCATGATCTGCTACTTTTAACTTTAGACAAAAAACCAGGACAACATATTTTCTCATCACTGTCTACCTTTTTGGCTCATGTTATTACTATTAGTGACTTTAGTTATCATTTTGAATCATACTCCCATAAACATAGTATTCTGGTTTTACAAGAAATAAATCCTCTAATCTTACCCTTATGTGTTTTCTTTCACCATCCCACATTTTACAGCAGAGATTATGAACTTGGTAAACGTTTCCTCTTTGTCTTATCACTTCAGAATGATAAAACCAACTTGTCTTATTGTTATCTGGCATTCAGCTTCTAAACATGCAGTGCATGCATAGTTGTCTGGCCTTGTGTACAGCTTTGTGTATGTTTTACGTGTTGTTTCTAGGCTGCAGGGAGACACACTATCAGACAGCCGATCTGAAGAGGATCACAGGCCTCACATATCTGAGCAAGCTGTGCCTGACATCTCCTGTAAGTTTCATAACAGTGGAAATATCTAAATATTTTTGTTTTGTTGTTTTGCATGTTTTTGTTACTCTGTGCTGTGTTCTTTCCTCCTTTCATTATGAATGGATTCATCCGGAGCAGCGCCAATGCCTGGGGTGGACACGGTGGCAGGTCGACTTCAGGAATGTGAGCCCTTATCTCAAGTGTCAGGCTCTGTAAGTGTCCTTCCCTGCACCCATCACTGAACAATTAAGATCACTTTACAAGCCATCAGTTACTTCGTAGCTCTCTCTCCTCTGCAGCTTTATTGTCTGATATTGAGTGAGAACCACCTCAAGCTGTAGTTAACAGAACCCTACGAGAGAAAACGATCCATCCTCATGTGGGTGTTTTAACTCACAGAACAATTGATGGTGGAAAACAACCCATACCCCGAATTAAACATCTACCTATATCGCTTCGCGTACCTCTTAGGGCGCTTCCGTTCAAGCTGAAATGGTTTGAAACTTGTTAATTTTTTTGGTGGCAGGTATTTACTATACAGTTCACCTCGCACACTTCAGGCAAGCAATATATAGTTGGCCCAAACCAGACCTCTATAAAGGCAGACGCTCACATGCTGTTAATAAAGTGTTCAACTAAGAGGCAAGAGCCTTTCCATGAGTTCAATAAAAACCAATACCTTTTTCATAGTCGGCCAATTTAATTGTTAGACAAGGTAGTTGACTGTAGTTATTTTTTTTAAAGAGTAAGACCAGTTTGGAGCCAAGGCATCGCTCCGTGTGTGGAGCAGATGCAGAGTGGCTCCAGACTAACTGGGAGCAGACTTTTAGAGGCTGAATGAACAAAGCAGGATTCTGATGATTTTACAAATAAAAATCTGAAAAGTGTGGCATGTATATGCATTCAGACCCATTTTTTAAAATGTGTTTTCTCTAAATAAAATCCAGTGCAACCAACTGTCTTTGGATGTATAGTACTCCAAAAAATAGTCAACTGGTAGATAACTGAATCTTTGCATACAGTCATATTCGATAAATTAGAATATTACTGAAAAGTTCATTCATTTTAGTAACTCCGTCACTAACTGAAACACAATATAGATTAATTACACAAGTTTCAAAAGACTAGTGAGCCTCATTGGAACACATGTTCTAATATATATTGTAATATATTGAGTATGACTATCAATAGAGCTGTTCTGTGAAGATCTCTAAACTTTGTTAGAGAACATGTTGCTGAACATTGGAGGCTGCAAAACACCTAAGGCGAGAGGGAAAGTTCACCCCTCAGCAGGACCACGCCACTGAACATACAAAACTAAAACAGTGCTTTAGATCAAAGCATACCCTTGTCTTAGAATGGCCCATTCAAAGTTCAGAACTGGAAAACCAGTTGCAAAACTGGTGTTCCCTCACATTCCCCATCCAGCCTAGCTAAACTTGAGGCAATAAGTAAAGAAATGAATGCACACCCAATTTTCAGATTCTTATATAATAATAATAATAATAATAATAATAGAAAAACATGTACATTGTTCCTTCTGCCTCACAATTCAAGGCACTGTAAGTCAAACCCAGTGTGCCCTTTGCTGATCTAGTCTGCGTTTAATCCCCTCCAATGGACTGCTTATTTGAAAGGCAAAAGCTATTTGCAGGGGCATTTCATGTTTAGCTGAATAACATTCTGATGTTTTTTGAACTAGTAGTAGTAGTTACTAACTGTAGTTAGTAACGTGATAGCCTGGTAAAAACCAGCCCCTTGTTCTATGCTTTGCTTCGTACAGAGGGTATGGACTACTGGCTATTGAGAAACGATTGCTTCCTGGAGGTATGGACTCTGAGGTTTTAAATTTTACCCAATCGCTAGTGTTTGCCTGTGATGTATGTAATACGCCAGTTCGAGACTATGAAATTGCCTGCGCTGTAAACAACCATCCTCCACTGCGGAGAGAGAAGTGCTGGGCTGAACGAGATGGCTGTTAATGTTAATTCAGTATTTGAAAGCGTGGCCAACACAGACTGAACTCCTTTGTTCTCTTCCTCTGCTGCCATTGCGAAAACTACAGGCAGACTACAATTCTAAAACAGTGCAGAAAATCGACATCATCATTCATAACTTCTCCTTCTGTTCACTGATTTCCTCTGGTAGAAATTCTACTGGAGGAAATCCTAGTCAATGAGAGAAAGCCCAGACTGAGCTGTGAAGCAAGATTAAAATCAAGCAGAATTATGTAGGAAGGCAATATCCAGGTTAGTAATGTGATAGAAATCCTGTATTATTTATTTATTTATTTATTTATTTAAGGCTGAGTACTTAGGTGTACTGAAGGGGAAGTATTATGTATTTTCCAGGCACATAGTGCCATTTTATAACAAATTCAAGTAACTATGTTACCTTCAGTTGTTATAAAAATGCTGTATGTATCAAACATGACCTAAAAGAAATTTGACTTCGCAAGTTAACACCTTGAAATTGGCCTCTGTCTCTTTAAGAAGCTCCTGATTTTTCCGACACTCCACCTTCAGGACGTCATCACAACATTTTTCCATTAAGCCTTTAACAACATTCTTACCAGTGATGGACTGAGAAGTAGTTCATATTATAAGCTTGGCAGATGTGCAGTTCTACCAGGTGTTAGAAAAATGCTGCTGGTGCTAGTCTGAACGAGCTGAGTAAGAGAGTCACAGGGTAGGGGTGCTCTGTGAGGAGGAAACTCAGTTTGGAGACTGCAGCTCTGAGGAGGAGCTGTGTGGAAAAGGCGGCACTTAGCGTTTAGGCACCCCAAATGGCTGCTGTGGGAGATTAAAGGATTTCTTAAATATGCATAAAAGAATCAAAGCAACACTCAAGATATGTTTTAGATGAGGGAATAGCATTATAACATGATGTAAAGCTCAAAAAAGTCGATTTTACATAATACTGCCCCTTTTAAATATACTCTGATAAAAACAAAGGTAGACTTTGTATTCGTAGAAACTGGGCAGTTGTTTTTTGTTTTGTTTTGTTTTTTTTCCTTGATCCACTGGTTGTTATTAAAGAAGAAAACCTTAGAATTTTTCTCTAAGATCAGACATTTCAAGCATATTTTATTATGACCATATTTATGATCATCAATAAAAATGCATGATTTAAACTGTACACAGTGCTATTTTGGGCTCTAAATGCCTGGTAATGTGCACTGTAATGTGCACATGGAAAGCTAACACTGTTAATAGTTATTAGGCTCACAGACCCCCTGCCTCTGCCAGCTCTTTTAGGTGATAATTGCCTCATAAAGACAAATACTTTCCTAAAGCAATAGCCGGAGCAAATGCCCCCAAAAAATTCTATGACCTTCTTTGTAGAAGCTGGGTGATGGTTTTTAATCATGTTCAGCTGTGAATAGAAGACCTGTTACGGCCATAACATTTGAGAGGGTAAAGTGTTCACTTTTCTGATAGAAATAAGACAATTAGTGTGCTGCAATGCTGAGTTTTATAATGGTTTCATTTCATTTGCAGCAGGGTATTGGCCCAGTATCTGCTGCATGCCCATTTGGCAACATACCCTTCGATCTGCTGAGGCAAATCTCACAGAATAATTTAAACATTGTGGATGAGTTATGTAGAAATGGTTGGAAATTGTTTTCTTACTACGTGCACTCATAAATTGCAAAATGCACATTACAAAATGCACATTACACTTGCATTACTGGCTTGAAGCATATATTATAATGATAAAAATCCAAAATGGTGAAAACAGAATGAAAAAAATGAAATGAGCCAATAGAAAATGATAATGTTTGTAGAACAGACAATCTAAAGTATTTCAAAAGATGTTAAGACCAACTTGATATCATATATAGGTTGGTTTTAACAGGAATATTTGTCAAAATGGGCATTAAAAAATGTACCGTTGTAGATATTTTTATTTATTCATACATGTTTTAAAAAACAAATTTCAATACAAAAATATGCTTTGTAATAATAGGAATAAAACCCCAAACATCTATAATTTTAACGGCATGAAGATTTTTTTTTGGAGGTGCAGGCATCTGCTGAGAGCTGTTTCATTCAAAATAATAACGCTATTTATGCATTTCAATCAACTGTTAATAAATATTCCATGAAATAAATAAATGTATCCATGGAATAAAACAAAATAAATATTTTAAAAAGAAATGCTTACCTTATTTATTTTTATTTCAAGATTTATTTATTTGAGTTATTTATGTTTTTATTTATTTCATTGTTTATTCATTTCATAATAGTATTTGAAATGCACGGTTCTTCCAGAGTAGTCCTTGCCTCGATTGGGTTGTGTTGATTTGAGCAGGTTGTGAAGGCCTTTTGATTAAATGGAGACAAGTTCCCTTAGTACTCCAAAGATATTTCACTTCTTTCATTGTCCTGGGACGTCAGTCCAAGCCCTTATAGCTCGCATGTTTCACCCTCATGCAGATGCGCTGAAGTTCGGGCTCTCTCAGCTCACTGCACTCTGACCAGTGGCAGCCCCACTCCACAGTGAAAACTCCGCCCCCTCATTTGAATTTAAGAACATGAAATAAAAATAGTCTGAAATAAAGAATTAAAAAGTAAAAGTCCATGAAATGTGTAAAGTATCTGCACAAAATATGTGTCACAAAATATAAAGTCATTATGAAATAAATAAATCTTGAAATAAATAAATGAACCAATAAGGTAAAAATGTCTTTTGTAAATATTTGTTTTATTTCATGGGGACATTTAATTATTTCATGGAATATTAATTAATAATGTACTGATAACAGTATTCTTTAATTTTGAGTGAAACGCCTCTCCATGGGGGGTGCTACCTACAAACTTTTCTGGAGAAAAACAAAGCTTCAATAGACAAGAGCAGACCTGAACGCTCCTTCACCTTAAAAGCACAAACAACTTGAGAAAAGGGATATGTTACAACAGAACTATATTTGCAGAATTCCAGCAATTTAATCTTTTAGCTTTGTCTTTTAGAATATATAAACATTGGCAAAAAACAATGTTCTTTAGTATTTCATTCAAATTTCTATAATCCTAATACCAACAAGAAAGTAGTAATTCCTCAAATTCTTTTTGTGAATTTATTTGGAAAAATAAGATAACTCCACTAAAAATGCCAGATTATCTAAAACAGTAATACACCTTTTCCATTGGGTCTTAATGAATAAATAATCCATCCTTCCATTATCCATGACGCTTATCCTTTTTAGGGTCACGAGGGCTGCTGGTACCTATCTCCAGTGGTCACCGGGCGAGAGGCAGGGTACACCCTGGACAGATCTCCTGTCCATCGCAGGTCAACACAGAGACAGGCAAGACAAACAACCATGCATGCACACACTCACACCTAAGGACAATTTAAAGAGACCAATTAACCGAACAGTCATGTTTTTGGACTGTGGAAAGAAGCCAGAGTACCCGGAGAGAACCCACGCATCCACAGGGAGAACAGAAAGAGCCCAGGCTGGATTTGAACCCAGAACCTTCTTGCTGCAAGGCAACAGTGCTACCCACTGTGCAGTCCAATAAATGATCTATTTCTCTATAAAAGGAACAACAGTCTGAAAGGAACACTGTCTTTAAAAAAAATAGAGACTCACACTCTGTTCTCACTTAATTCCACATGACACATGAATTAATATGAATTAAAATATCTTTTTTATTGTTTTGGCATCTGGAGGACACAAAACATAACAGATCTGATCTTGAGGAAAAGAACATCTGAGTTTTTAAAGAACAATTATTAATCTATTTTTGACCAAGCAGCTTTTCTCCTTGCGGATTTTTTGTCCAACAATCAGGTTGTAATGTACTATGAGACTATTCAAACGTTAGCTCAGTTGTTTCAGGTTAAAAAAAACACAACACTGAAATTACCGTCTGATTCAAACAAGCATTTATGTATGTGAAACCGCTCTTTGAAGATCCCTTTAAGAAGCTACAGATGCTAACCCACTTATTTAACTACACTCTAATTTAAGCAAAATGTTTGAAAGGTTACTGTTCATCCTCCAACTCTGCCAAATATAATTATGGAACCTCTGAAGAGAAAACCTAAAAGTGAAATAATTTTAACATATTTGATCTACTTGTATTGCATCTGCTGAATGTGGTGCATTGTTGGAAGGTTCATTTTTCTACAGATTTGATTGACAGTAGGAGGTTAAAGTAACACACAGAGCTAGATAATTAGGGAATTGCTATTGATTGATTCTCTTTTTAGGATGAAGCATTATTTCAGTGATCTGCATGGGTACTAACAAATCTAGCTGAATTTACTCGCTTCGGACAATAAAATATATCTTTGATTTACAATAGTGACACCTTTAAACAACAAAACCACACTTTCAGAACAGTAACTAGCATGGGAAGATATTGGCTTTTATACTGTCAATTTACTCATACCTGTGTTCAGTGATAGTCTATTGCAGATGAACTGGCGCTATGTGATACAGCATATCTTTGGAATGCCCAAATTAAACTCTAATAGGGTTATTGTCAGTATGCTATTTGTTTTTGGCTGCAGCGAAGCTCAGAGTGAAGCCTCTAATTCTGATACACAAGTCCATAAAGTTCATTAGGTGAATCTGCTGTGTGCCAGAACAACAGGAATTCATTAGAAGTGGGTCATGGCCTCTTATAACCTGTCAGCTCCCCATTACTGTGAAAACTAGAAGACTACACCAGCAGCTATAATTGCAGAGAAAACAGAGTTGTTACTGTCTTATGGTGAAGTCTAGTACAATGATCTGTTTTATAAAGGAAATGTGCTTTAAAGATTAAGGATTTTTTTTTTTTTTTTTTTTTTTTTTGCATGTCAGATCATTAAGTCGCAAAAGCAGATCATTAAGTCTGCGGGTTTGCTATTTTGTCGGTAAGGCAAAAACAAAAACAATGTCATAATTTCTTACCAGACCTGCCCTTTGAAACAGTGTTACTGCAGTAAAAGCGACTGTTGCTGCTCGTTTGTATATTTTTTATGAACAGAAGGTTTTTCTCAGTGTTAGCAAGGACAAAATGCATTTTAACCTTTTTTGAATCAACTGAGTCCATCAGCAGTGTGGAGCAGCACGTAGGGAAAAGTCGCTGATATGTTACTCTATGCTCCTTTACAGCTGGAAAAAACTCCAGGCCCTCTGCCACTTTCTCTAACGTCTTATGAGAAGTGTAGGAATGGTGTGATTTTTCATTTATTTATTTATTTATTTATTTATCCTCAGTATACCTTGATACCAGCAGTTAACCCATGCCTACCTTCCTGTTCATTAAACATGTAAAATTTGTTGGAGGGAAGTGTGAAACTTCTACATCCAGAAAAAGCCTCCTTAGTCACATTTGGCTTTATTTACCTTTGTTTGTTCCTGACATTCACAATGTGGTGAGCCTAAAGAGCTTTTTGTACAATTCAGATTACCATTTCTGCACAGTTACAGTGTTGGATGTATTTAGTTGGTATTAATGAGAAAAAAGAAAAAGTCAATATGAGGTTGAGATGACAAATATTGGGGGCTATTGGGGTACAGTAAGGAAAGTATTCTAGGTAGGGTTGCTTGATATATGAAATATTTCGTGACTTATTCCACTTGAGCTCTGAAAATGACTATTGCCATCATCACTATAAGTTTCAATATCAATCTTTCCTGTCTACATCCTATTACCTGGGAGCTTAGTTTTACCTAGTGCTCATGGAGGCAACTTTTACTTGCTTTATCCTGCCCATCCAGAAAACTCTGAAGATAGAATTTGTTGGAACGGGATCAGCATGGCAACATCAGAAGAACCAGAAAAGAATTGTACAATATTCAGAGTCAGAGAAATTAATTATATAATTAGATGAAGGGCTTTCTTGCAAAGCAAGTGTTTAACAGGCATTAAACAACCAGGACTTTTTTCATTGTGTCGTTCTGTAGGAGTTCACAATGTTCTGATTGGCTTCTGCTTTTCATGAGCCCACCCCCAGCTTCTGATGAAGATGGTTCTTTCCTCTATCCCAGCTTTGAACTTGTGATGGGATTGCTCCAGTTTTTCAGTGCTAGAGCTTGGGCAGTGGAAACACAAAGAACCAGCTTGGTAAAGGGCCTAGAGTAAAAACTGCCTTGTTGATTAAAACGAATCAGTGATCATTCTGCTCCCCAGTCAATGAGAGCAAACTTCTCATTGACCTTTTTCCCTAACAGTTTAGATGCACAACAATGCCCAACAAGTATCTTCAGAAACCAATTGTTGATGCATACTAGGTATTAAACAATTAACAGAAAAGTTAAAATACATGATAAAATAAGATATACATGACATAAATTATGTTGCCCTCAAATGTTTTCTTGTTGAACCTATCTTGGTTTTTATACAAACCCTGTCTAATATATTTTAGCTCTACGACTGCACGCACATGTATTAAACAGTGCTTTTTTTTTTTTTTTTTTTTTTTCAAACAGATCTTGTTGTGTATTTAGCCACACTGGCTCAAACTCCATATTGTGGGGATCTTAAAGGCTGACCACACACATATAGCTGAGAACATGCAGTGCATATTACATTAAGACTTCCATTCATTTTTTTTTCTTGTTTTGTTTTAACATGGAGTAATTTTTCAAAAATTAGATCCATAATTGTCATTTCCACTTTTTTCTTGCATTTCTTCTTTTTATGGTAACATAGTGAAAGAGAGGATTATGAAATTCAGTTTTGCACCACTGATACAAATCTATTCAATGAAAAAGCTTAGTTAAGCTTTGTTTGCTGAAGATGAAAAAGCATTCCTTCTTTTTTCCCTTGTAGATTAAACCATTTAAACTTATCTTTAAAACAAAAGGGAAGAAAAGCTTTATATTGTCTGGCATGAGAACGACAGCTGCAAAAAGAAACTGATTGCTTTTCATGTCTTAATTATGTATTTTCAGGCTCTAATCAAGACCGTTTTTGTTCAATTCATTTTAAACTGAACCATTTCTGCTTTTTACATATTTCTTAACTTTTCATTATAAGGTCTGATTGTACATGTAGATGTTTTCCATTGAACTTTCTAAAAATGCATGAGTTCACCAAAATCAATTAAGGCAATAAGAGATTTTGATTGTAGTGTTTGTTTATAAGTTGATGTTATCTGATTGGAAGAATTGTTAGCAGTGTATAAGATTGTTTTGTTTAAGCTTTCAGGACTCTTGAGAACTAGTTGCCTTAGCCCCAGTCTGGAGTCTCTGGGATAAACTTTGATTCTTGTAAGATTGAAAACAAGAAGGCATTGTAAAAAAAAATGTGATTATTTAGTAACATTTTCAAATATATAGTTGGTTTTCCTAAGGAATTTTAGCAGCAACGCCTTAAAACTTAATAAGTTACAGCTTAGTAATGATTTTAGTGTATGGGAAATAAAAAAATTGCAACGTGTTGGTGGCCTAATGTTCTGGAGCCGAGAAGACCCAAAGCGAGAGGCGGAGAAGATGATGTAATGCTATTGGATTTGGGGAGATACCACCAAAGAAAAAGAAATAGTCGGGGAGTGGATTCAGTTATAATGTTCATCTCACATCGCTGCTTTATGAGGGCTGTAATTAAAGACTGGCTTGTGGTGATGTGGTTTCACTGGCACGAAATGCTTCATGTGTCTGACAGGCACCAAGATCAATGTTATGGACTTGAAATTTAATGGTCAGCCATACATAAGAGAATAGCCCTTTCCCTTGTTTTTTTCACATACTATAAAAATGGAGGAGAGCATCTTGCAAAAATCTTTCCCCCACTTTGATATATTAAAACCATAACCTTCAATGTGTTTTATTGGGATTTTATGAGGTGGACCAAAAGTAAGTGGTGCATAATTGTGAAGTGAATGAAAAGAATACATACAGAATACATAGATTTCTTTTTCTTAACAATGTAATATTTTTTGGTATGCATTTGAGTCTGAAATTTTCAGTTTCCCATTGTTCTTTGCAAAGTATCTTAGGCTCATCCAGATTGACAGGAGAGCTTCTGTGAACATCAATTCCTAAGTGGATTTAAGTCTGGGCCTGTATTTTCAAAGATCCTCAAAATCCTCTCAGAGAGCTCCTAGCTTAGCCTGAAAATTCCTGCCAAGGAGTCCTAGCTTAAGGTTTTTCAGTCAGCTGATGAGAGCAACTTTGAGCAATGAGACGACAGAAATCCCTATCTTAGTGAGGTATGGTTGACCCCCGTTGCTAGGTGTGACACTGTATTCCAGGGACTGTGATTGGTTTCTCTTCTTCTTCTACTTGTTTAAGGGTGGTTGACAAACAGCTTAATGGAGCATTACTGCCACCAACTGGTAAGGAGTGTGGATCAAATGTCGCCAAAAAAAGTCTCAAGTCTTTCTGAAATAGATCAGTAAGATCTAGTTTTTACTGTGATTGGTTGATACCCGAAAAACACACACACCCAAAAGGAAAACAAAAAACAAATACACCCCCAGTAATCAGTTAGAAATTAACCAATCATAGAATCTAGACTGGATTAAGAAAAGTGAGTAATTATGAAGAAACTATGAAAAATTGTAGGAATTGCCACACAGCCTCAACATGTTTGATTGCACCGTATTTACATCCTCATTATTGTGCTCTGCCACAGCTTCTCCATACTGGTCATTTTACTTCATCTATTTGATATTAATGTGGACACTCAGTTGTAAGCAATTTACTGTGATTGCTGATTGATCTGGCAAAACAACCGACATAAAATGGAGAGGAAAAAAAGGATGCTAAAACCAAGACAAGTCTTTTGCAGCATCTCACAGGTTTTCTTCCAGTATCACCATATATATTTAGCTTGAGCTGAGCAGTTTCAATGTCCCTGATTTAAACAAAAAAAAAAAACAAAAAAAAAAAAACAAAAAAAACAAAACAAAAAAAAAAAAAAAAAGCCTCCCTACAGTGTTGCACTACTCCTCCATTTAATGTTCTCCTTGCCTGACCTGTCTTTTTTGGTGGACAGCCATGTCTTGGTATGTCTGCAGCTGTACCATGCTCTTTCTGTTTTCAGATGAAAGATTAAGTGGTTCTCGTGATATGCTCAATGCTTCTGATATTATTTCATGACCTAACCCAGCTTGAAATTTCTTCCCAACTTTATTCATTCATCAACTTTATTTATTCATCTGTCTTCTGTGGTCCTTGGTTTTCATGCTGCTGTTTGGTCACTAATGTTCTTTAACAAGACCCTGAGACCTTCACAGAACAGCTTGATTTATACTGAGATTGAATTACACACATATGAGCCCTGTTTACTAATTAAGTGAAGTTAATTGTTGGTACTGGATTATATTTTGGGGCATCACAGCAGTTTTCCTTCCATAAAGCAATCATGCTGTACTTTGTGGTAGTCTATCTCATTAAATCCCCCAAAATAAAATATAATAAAATGTGGTGTTGTTGCATAACAAAATGTGAAAATGTTTCAGGTATTAATAGTTTTATGAGCACTGTACTAAGTCTACTTTGTGTTTTGTTGTAGAATAAATTTGAGTACATGTCTCTGCTCTAGAGATTTAAAAGGTTAAAATATTTAATTTTTAAAAATTTGGTTTAGGATATTTGCCCCTTATGTACAATAGGAAAAATGGGTACGCTGCATAGAAAGCATAGGCTTCTCATAACCTCAAGGAACTAAAAAGGAGACCAACTACATAAACAAAATTTACATATCTCTACTTTTGAAATTGTCTTCCTGACTCTCTGCTATGCTAGTGCTGGATCATGACAATATCGCCTGGCACGAATGCTAAGGCTAGTTAGGATGGCCAACAATGATGGCGGATAAACGGTTTTTCTGGAACAGTAAGTTGTTTCTCCACCATCAGCACATCTTGCAAGCGCGTACATGAGGGTGATTGACAGCACTAATACCTTCCCCCTAGGTCTGACTGGTTGTTTTAGGTCGGAAGTAGTGTATTTCTTTAGACGGTAATAAGTGGCTCAGGGAGTAGGTGGAAGATGTTTTCACAGATCTGTCTCATACCATATTGTCATGACATGGTGACAGTCTTAACAAATATGCAAAAAACATACTTTTTTTTGAAAGTTACATACTGCAGCTTTAATACCAGAAAATATTGCTCACTGCTTTTTTTGTAAACAGTCACTACAGAGGTCTGAAACTATCACTAAATGGTTTTTTTTTTTTTCCCCGCAAATGATTAAAATAATGTTACAATCAAATAATGATGGACCAGTCCTATTATCATGGACAAAAAATTTAAATAAACTTAATTTAATCATAGACTTCTGTACAATCAATTTTAGTTCATCATCACAGTATTTCACATTCAGCTTAATACTGTAAAATGACAAACACGTTGACTACTAGATTACTGCACAGTGATTCCAAAACAAACTGATATATATATACTTGTCCAGATGGGTATCCTTAAAGGTAGTTTTAGGTAATGGGTTACTCAATGTTTTTTTTTTTGTTTTTTTTTTTCTTTGAAGCCTAACTTCCTGAAACCTTAATCTTCCTAGCCTGGCTTTTGTGTAAATTTCCATTTTAGGCTCTGAAATCAGGGCCATTTATGTAGTTTATGTCCTCTGATGCTGAGCCAGTCCTCCTCAACCTGAAGTGGTGTTTTGGTTTGAGGAAACAGATCCCCACTTGGCTAAATAGCAGGATTCAGAGTACAATTTAAAAACTGTAAAATCAGGCCTCTACAGCATTAATCTTTGATTGTTTTATGGTGGTTAAGGTGTGAAAGCCAAGAACTACTGCTCCAAACTATTTGGAGGTTATTTGGAATTTAAATTAACTTCACCAAACCTGACTCTTGAAAAGAAAGGAATAAAGGAGAGCTCCAATCAGGATTACATTTGACTATTGAAAGAAATAATTTATCAGAATTTTAAAGCGGTTAAACTCAGACAAAGAATTAAAATCACTTCTAACTCAAGAGAAAGTTTGTAATCTGTGTATCTTTAAAAATGAATTCCTGTGAGTACTTTTGCTTCATTCAAACTTAATATCTTTAAATAATCAGCAACCTTTGGGATGATTTTTATCTGTATCACAAACGTCATTCCTGAAAAATGTTTTAACTTCACAGGTTAAAAACTCTTTGGGGAAAAAAAGAGCATTTCTTGCTTTATATTCATGGAGAGGCTAATAGCGGACATCCACACTTCCTTTCATTAAATATTTCTATTAAGGTTGTTGGATTTTACCAATGTATTTGATTGCAAGCTCTGTAAAACACCGTTATAATCATCATGGGGAGCTGAAACTATAAAATATAGCACTGTATAAAAATATAGAACTTTTGTCAGAACTTAAAGGTAAAAGAAAATATGAACTTCAGTGGAGGAAAAACTGGTAGATGACAAAATGGTGGGGATATCCAGCCACAAAAAATGCTTATCATCCTGTCTTCATATAGGTAGAGCCTGAACCTTTCGTTCAGGCTTCATCCATAAAGTCCTACCTCCTCACCAGGATAGTTTTCAGGGTAGATTTGTTTTTACTTTTGTCTGATTTGGCCCTGGTTCCAGCAGTAGAAACACTGGGGGGAGAAAACCTGCAGTGGAAGCACATCTTTATTTGATCATTGAGATTTTTCCATTTATGGTTTCCTTCTTGTATACCAACCACACTGGGTGACAGTGACTCTGCTTTGCCTAATAACTCACAGCAATGTCACATTGAGATGCAGTTTTAAGAACTACACTTGAGTAAGTTTGAATACCTTTTCTACCCCTGGGTAGCTGTGATGTCAGGTAAGATTAGTTTTTTACACTTTGTGGACTTTATCATTGCAGTGTATGTATATCAGAGGGTGATCCCTGAGTACTGCATGAGGAATGTGGTGCATATATCTATTACCAGATGTCTCAGAACATCTCAACACTTAGTCAATTCAGCTCTGCTTCTCATTAAAAGCTTAGCATATCAAATGATGTAAGCGCTGGCATCCGAAGCATCATAACTTATCTTGTGTAAACTAAACAAACAGGTGGTGGGATTATGGTTGTCAAGTTTTATTTCTCACCTGTACTTAGAGCTCACGAACGCTAAATGCATTAACTCTATACACCATCCGGCCACACAAAAGAATAATATTACGATTAGGCAAGCTTCCATCAAAAGACTTGGCAAAAGTCAGTATGTCTAACAGGTTTTTTTTCTAAACGGATCATGAATAGGGTGAGAGGAAATGTCTGAAATAAAATAAATATAATTTAGCTTTGAGTTATAATTTTGCTGACAAACTTAATGCCAACATACCAGTGTTCGAAGGGTAAGGGCCTCTGCTGATGGTAACAGAAAAATGGCTTGAACCACTACTGACTGTCTCGCGGGCCACATTCACTTAACAGAGTTCCCTCCATGTTGGATGCTTTCATCTACACTTGCTGTGGTTTCTTGTGTTTTTCTAAAGCTCATAAAATAATAATTGGGTCTTTTTTTTCCCCAGCAGATATGGCTCGGATACTTTCAGCAATAGCTGAAAATTATATAAAGAGTTAATTGAAGGGTCTTTCTTCTAATGTGACTTGCTCTTTTTTTCTGTTCCCCTCTCTAACTAGCGTCAGGCTGTCTGGGAAGCTGATCTGAAGTCTGCGAGAGGTGGGAGTTCTGTCGGGCAGACGGGGCTGCTGCTTGGCGACTCCCTCTTTTCCAAAGAGCTGGAGAACATGGGCAAACAGCTTGCTGGTAGGCAGTCTGTGTGTGCATTTCTATAATGGGCATGTTTCTGCAGTGCAACTTTGTGCCTGCAGAGTTTATCTGTGCTTCTTCTAGGAACTTCTAATGTAAATTGTTTTCAAATGTTCTTTTTGATTTGTTTTTCATTCATTTGTTGTTTTCTAAAAGGGACAAGTGCTTAGCATTAAGAAATGCCGAAACATTTACAGCATATGCAAATCTGCAATGCCTGTTCCCAGATATGGTTTAAAGAACAGTATGACAGCACTTTAAGGACAGATGATATGAAGCAAAGTAAATAAAACCACAATAAAATAATTTAAGAGACAAAAGTTTTACATAGTATTTTTTTTAAGAAAAAGCTTAATTTGACTTATTCTGGTAGGAAAGTCCACATCTTTATCACATAAGCTAGGCTTCTACGACTTTTTTGACTAGCCTAAAAATGTTGCCACGAGTGCCACAGCTCTCACACATTTATACCCCACATCTGCAAGACTGCTACAGAAACAATTCAGATGTGTCTCAAATATCACTGCAATGTCTCAGTAAAAACACTTAATTTCAAACTTCTTATCGACAAACACTTCTCTCACCTGAAGGTGTGGCATGGTTGAAAGTAAAACTTAAGCTATCACTTACTGTGCGATTAATTCAGCTGCTAGTTATCAGAACACTTGGGGCACTCAGAGCATGGAAATATTATTCTGAGATGGTTAGTTGATTCTTTGATGTGAGAAAAAATAAATTAGTAAAACAAGATGGTGATGTTACCAAAAAGTAACGTGCCGGTCTTGACCCAGTAGGACATTGTGAACTGCACGCAACTGATCTCACTATACATACACCTTTTGATCATATTTGCTTTTCAAAGAGCATGACAGTGATGAGTTCTAAAGAGCTCCTGGTCAAAGATCTTAGCTAACTGTTTGTCACAAAGGTGGCACATGTAACCAAAAGGTTAGAGAATGTCTTAAAATGGAGAGGATCAAAGTAGAGACAGGGACTCAAATTTAAAACAAAGGATAACGGCATCTAACATAAGCTACTCCAGGTCTGAAAATCACCAGCCAAAAAGTTGATGTTGCAAAAAAAATATATATATATTTGATCTGCTGTTCCACACATGTACATTTACCTTAGAATTTAAGGGGATATAGATTACACCTGGGGAAAGAGTCTAGCCAAGGTATGTGTTACTTTTGGACAAAGACTGTGCTTTTTTTTGTGAACGCATTGCCTTACTTGGATCAAATCATTTTTTTCAGTTGAAATGCTACAAGATAAAATAAAAATGTTGTTCTCCACATGCTTAGTATTTATTTTAACTCCAATGATGTCAGGTTGATTTAATAAAAATGTTGAACTGGTTATAGCCTTTGCTATAGATTGACATATTCCAGGAAAATTGAATTTTGCAATTTGACCTATATTATTTATGGTATGATCAAGTTCTCATCTTTGATACATATGACATCTGAAAGAGTTGGAGGCTGCTTTTTGTCACTGAAATCACATATGTTTTGGTTTATGAAACAGATTGTAGTCTGGAATGTAGGCCAGAGGGAAAGGCGCCACTTAGTGTCATGTGTCACACACTTGTTTGTTTTTGCATGTCTTCCCACTCAGTTTGACAGCATCACATTGTGTAAAGAGCCTGTACATATCGTCGCTTACGAGAATTATTTGAAGCATGTTGGTTGAACAAAGTGAACTGAGGGTTTTTTCCAACAAAGTAGCATATGTTTTTGAGATGACACAGAGAGACAATGACTTCTGTTAACAATGCAGAGATTTCAGAAAGCTTTGATTTTTAATTTTTTACATGTATTGAACATTCATATGGAAATTTCTTAACAAATGCTTCATTCAAGATGTTTAAGCAAGATAATTTAAGTATTTCAACTTGTTTATACAATCTATGACTGAGAGAGAAAACTTTTTTTGTTAAATGCCGACAAATTACTGTTCAGAAAAAATAAGAGCAGCTCTTCCCTTGCAGGTGCAGAATCACTAAAGCACTGCTTAATTAAAAAGTCATCGGACTGATTTATGTCTACATTTGTTTTACTGCAGCACAATATGAGAATGCACATTGGTTTTAACCTTCCGTTCCTTTCATTGCAGACATGTAGATTTTACAATCTGATCATTTTCTTCAAGAAAAAAAAAGTATACGTAAACTTAATTTTGTTATGTTTACTGAGGTAAAGGTGAACTGAATTACATTTGCCCTCTTATAGATTTCTTCTGTTTTTGCTTTTTTGTCATACCTAAATATTTCAGACCATTAAACAAATCTTTATATCAGATATGACCTGATTAAATGCATAAATTATCAATTTAGCTGTCCAAAAAGCATCTTGTCCCTGTGTGGGAAAAAAAAATGACCGTAGCCTCATGGACATGCAAGTTAATCGTCAGCAAAAAGATTCATAGTGCAACAGCAAGTCTATTCTTGAATGGCTTAAAAAAATCATGTTGCGATTCTGTGGGATGACCTTAAAGAGGTCATTCTTGCTCAAAAACTCCAATGTAGCTGTAATAAAACAATGCTGCAAACAAAAGTGGGCCAAAATTCCTCCATAGTGATGTAAAATATTCATTGCTATTCATAGCAAATTGTAGTTGTTGCTACCAGTGCTGGCATAACCAGTTATTGGGTTTAGGGATCAGCTACTTTTCTCTCTTCGTAAATCAAATCATCAAATGCAAACTTTTTTGATTCACTCACAATTAGCCAGAATATTTGGGGTAAAGTTTAAATACGTTTTTTTAGAACATGAATGAAAATATGCCCTTTTGTAAGTCACATTAGAAAGCCAGAAAGTTTGTTTGATTGCTTTACAGTACTGTGGAAAATCATGAGTCACTTCTGTTTTTACTTTTTCAAGTGGTATTAATTACTTTGTAAGATACTGTATCTCTGTCAAAAGTCGAACCTCTCTTTACAATCATCTGTAGAGGATAGGTCAATAGTTTTTACAGATTGAGAAGCTTTTTTTCATAAAAACTATACTAAAAGCATTTTTAAATAATTGTTTAAGGACATTTGGCAATTTGTCATCAGAAAAATAAGAGGGTAACTGTGAATAACAAATCTTTTGATAAAATCTCATGGTTTTTTTAGATGCTTCTGGAAATACTGTAAACATTGCAATGTTGGGAAAGTGTACTTTGTCTGTTTCTACTAGGTTCAGTAGGTGGTGTTTTCATTTATCCAGCAAGCATTATCCTGCTTAGCTGTAGCCCTGGAGGCAAGTATGTCATTAGTGCTCTTGTGTATTTTCAGAGGAGGGACCCAATAAAGCTTGCATGATTTCTGAATGGTTTCATAGCGTGCTGTGGCCGTGTACTCTCAGCACGTGCATCTGCTTCTTGATCAAAGACTTTAATAGATTCGGTCTGTTTGTATTTCTTCTTGTCTCCTTCTGTCTTATTTTCCACTTTGCTTTTTTTTTTTTTTTTTCTGTCTCCCTAATCTGAAATTCAGATCACAACATTGCAAACTTAATACCAGCTGTATTTTGATATGTGTATTTTTCCACATCTTTTGATCACCAGAAGCTGTCGTTTTACATCAGTTGCTGTAAAAGTAGAATTGTGTTTACTATATCACCAGCAAAGAATCTTAAAAAGATGATGCTTTTATTAGACTGCTCTTTAGAGTTAGGAAGTTCATAGAACTAGTTTGCAGTAAGATCATGACTCTTGTAACCGTTTATGGAAAGGAGGAAGATTTACGAAACAAAAACATGTGGTGTTATCATTAGAATTGTAAATATTCTTCAGTCCAACAGATCAGCTTTACGGGAACAGACAGCTAACGAACATATCCTGTTTACAGCTGAATATAATAATCACACAAGAATTTATTAACACAGTGTAGGCGGTTAGGAACTCAGACAAGAAAGTCATACAGAAAGCATTTTTTATTTGAACTCTGTAACATTTATTTCAGAGTGACACAAGGGTGTTTCCCTGGAGTTAGGTTTGGTCTTATGGTCAGAAGCTGTACAGGCGTGTCAGCTAATTAGAGTGCTGCTTTAAAGTTCAGTTTAAATGCAACCAAAAGCTGATGTCATGGTATGGTCTGAGCTACCACACATTTAACCATCTTAAATATATTTTGTCCAAAAACAACAAAAAATTTTGTTACCTTATTTTGTATAACATTCAAGCCACACAAACACAGACTTGATGTCATGCAGTATACATGCAGATTATTGAGCTCATAAACTAAACAGCACTGTAACAGTTGACTTTTTAAATAATCACTTTCAGTTCAGTACATTTTCAGAGCAGTAGTTCACAACAAAAGTTATTTCAATGCACTTTACAACACAGACATGGTCAATTTATATTTACCTTTGTAGAATCAAATTCAGTTCGAATTCAGTTGAAATCAGTCCAGTCCAATCATACAGTCAGTTTCAGATCCGATTATATTAATTCAGTCCAAATTACAATACTGTAGAGTCCAAATCGGTTGATCAGCAGTCCTTTTCACTGAGAAGGCATGTGATGAGAGTGGAACAGAACTTCTCCATTTTAACAAGAAAGAGCTCAAGCAGAGCCAGGCTTGGTATGAGCATTTGTCTGCTACAAACGACTAGTGTTGAGAGGACAGGAAAGAGACAAAATTTTTAAAAAATAGAGGAAATGGTAAGGGAATACTTTTTAAGGAAGAAAAGACTACATATAGTTAATGGCAGCACTGCCCCTGGCAATGACTGTCTTGGATACAGTCACTGGCACACATTCTAAACACTGACACTGTCCAAAAAACAGAATGCAATAAACACAGAACAACTGAGCCAGGAGTACTTTATGTGGAAAAGAAAAACAAAGAAAGCACATGAAGTTAGTGGCAGCAATAACCCAGTAAACGACACTCTCCAGGAAGCTGAGCTGTCTAAACTTAAAATCACTGGATCAAAGTACTTCCAATACAAAGGAAAAGCAAAGAGAATTCAGTTCATGGTTTTCAGTTCATGGCAGCAATAGTTTTATCAATGACGCTGCTCAAGAAACAGCTATAGCTAAACACAAATTAGTACTGAGTTAGGACTACTTTCTATGGAAAAGGGAAAAAAGAACACATAGTTAATGATAGCAATAGCCCCTTCAATCATTATATTATTCCTAGGACACGGACACATTCTAAATATAGAACCATGAGATAAGTACTTTCTTTGGAAAGATAAACAAGCAAAGTTCATAAAATTAACCTCAGCTGTACATCCATCAGGCATCGAACATAGCCAAACACAGAGTCACTGGAGAAGGAATACTATCAAAAGTAACAAAGTAATTTAATGTTTTAATATTTACTGTTAATTGCAGTAATAGGTTTGTCAGTGACTTTATCAAGGAAAACAGATTGAGCTAAACAGAAACACTGGGCTCAGTATATCTTCTTAAAACAACTGAGAGAACAGGGTACATACATCAACTACCCCTTTCTTGGACTAAGACACAGCCAAGCACAAGAGACACTGAGCCAGGTCTGTCTTCCACAGAAAGGCCATCTAAACTTAAAAAAATGTAAACCTATTGTCAAGTAAACATGTAGATGAACCCTAAAAACAGTCTGAAAAACATCTGTAAACAAGCTTTTTTCCCTAAGCTTAATGATGGGTAGCACTGCAGACATCTTCTGCTTTGCATACTAAATGGACACTTGTCAGTGAGCAGCAACATGTGGTTCATATTAGCTTGTGGAAAAATGTTGTTTGCATGGGAGCAAAAGCACCATTTGCTCAAAAACAAGGAGGTTAAGGTTTATGGAATACTTGTCATGCTTCCTTTTGTTATTCATTTGACGCCACACATACACATCTCCTCAGAAGGACTCGCTCTTGATGACTCACTTGTGAAATTATGCCTCACACATGATAACTCCCAGACAGTTTTGTTGAAGACAAGATTGCCAACATTTGTATCAGAAACATAACAAACGAGGGGGGGGAAAAATTGAGCCAGATGTTGATCCGACAAGTTGGCAGAATCTGGTCTTTCACAAACAGAAATTGTTCCTAAAACCAGCAGAGAAGCAAACAAATTAGTTTTTGTCATGAGATGGTAGAAAAACCTCTTGCATTCTGTGCTCATTGTACCTTGGGCCTTTTTAATAAGGGGAAGTTGAATTTACCACAGTTTACAAGATCTATAAATACTGTTATCCATTACCCAGAAGATGGATGAAAGTAAGCAAGTCTCACCCTCTTTAATGCTCAGTAAAATTTTTGAATCATCTGTCCTGTGGGATGTAGACCTGTTTTTTTTCCCTTTCTGAGTTATGATCAAAAGCAGTGCTGACATCATGATGGAATCTTGGAAGATAATTTGATAGTGATCTGGGATTTGTACGGAGAATTACAGGCACTATCACAAAGATCTCCAAACTGGGCCCAAATGTCATTTAAATTTGTGGAAGAAGGACTTGAATACAGAAGAAAAGGGAGATAAGAAATATTCTTAATCAAAGTTCTACATAGGTTAAAATACATGTATTAATCCAGCTTTTCATAAACAAAGCCAAGATAATGAATTATGTAGCATTGATATACTACATTAAACTAAATGACGTCAATAAATCAGTCATAATTTATCAGAAATCTGTTTTGAATGTTTAAATCTTTCATTGTCCATTGAACAAAGTCACAAAACACATTTAAATAAGGAAGGAGGTTTTGTATATTTCTTAAGATAAAGATTAATTTGTAATCACTAAAATTTACACTTCAAATCAAGGATTATACAAATAAACCACTTAGATCTAATAATTATGAAGAATTAAGTTATGCCTAATCAAACTAATATCTAGTCTCTATGATCTGCTTGATAGATGTAAAAGAAACACAAACAACAACTAGAAAGACAAATAATAATCACTTTTACTTCATTGCTTCTTCACTGGATTTGGAAATTTGTGATGCAACGGGGAAAAAAAACTTGATTGATTTTTTTTTTTTTTTCTTTTTTTTTTTTTTTTTTTTTACCTAAACAGCTAAGTGGCTGATGCAAATAAACATATTTTTATTGTAACAGAATCTACATAGATCAGAAAAACAATCAGTCAAATAAATAAACAACTGGAATAATCATCCCTGGTTCTCACTCAGGCAAACCTTGCTGGCCCTAAATGTATTCATTTTGAGTCTCAGAACTCCAGTGCCTTGGGAGCTGGTAGCTCCAAGAGAGAGCGCAATCATGAGGGCCTTATCAGCCAATCAGAGGCCAACTTTGGGAACGCATGGCCAAGTTGACTTGAAAGTCAATAGGAAAAATGGATTCATTTTTTTTTTTTTTTTTTTTTTTTTTTTCTCTACAACATTCTTTGAACTGTAGAGAGATTTGAAAATCTTAGTAATCAAGCAGTTGTTCAGACATTAAGGTTTCAAGACTAATAATTGTATTGAACATGTTTTTTCAGAGCTTAACACATAAACCAGTATTTACAGTTAAATATTCTTAAATTAATGATTTTCTTTTTCAGCACAAATTCAAATATACTTTATTTATCCCAAAGGGAAATTAAGTTAAAATTAAGTAATTAGTAAATTAAAATTAAGGAAATTAAGTAATGTTACACCAATTTCATGTCAGCTGAATTCACCTTGTCACCTTGAATTTATATGCCATGTAAATTCCATAGATGTTCCCTGTAAAGCCTTGTTTTTATATATTGTTTGAGAAGGAGCTGATATGTGGTCTCTGGTGCTTTGCAAGGTGAAAGGCTTCTTTGCTTCTGGCATTTTTACTGTTGGACCAGGTCAGAACCATTTTGGGCTTATTCAGTCCCTGATGTCTAGCTATTTGTTTGGTGTTTTCTTCTAATACTTATTATTTTGGCTGTGATTGTTGCTTCTTTATGGCCTTTCTGTCCTGCTCCTTTTTCTAAACCTCTGCGGGCCTTTCGGGTTATCATAGTTCAACCTATTCCAGTGTACTTAAAAGGGAACAGATACTGTCACAGTGAGAGCTGTTGTAAAGATTGCAATTTATCTAAACTTAACAAGGTTTGTCCTCTCTGTGGTTGTCAAACTACAAAGTCATAAAGTATTTGCACCATTGCAGATTTCTTCTCATTTTGTGTTTTAGAAAAATTTAAATGATTGAGATCATCAAACAAATTTTGATGTCCCTTAAAAATTATCTGAGGAAACATTTTTAAAATTCAATTCACGGATAGAAAAAATCTATCCAAACCAACACAGCCTCCTAACATTTGGTGGCATCAACTGCCATCATTCCTGTGGAGGAATGTTGACCCACTTTTATTTGCAGAATTGTTTTAATTCAGGTGCATCAGATGGTTTTAGCAGAAATGTCCTGTTTAAGGTCATACTACAGCATCTCCCAAGCTGTCATAAGGGTAAACGTTGGGAATTAAAGCTTCATTACAATGTAGAAATTGAAAGAACCGTACAAAAAAATTGAGTGGTAAACAAATGCCAAATTGTGGTTTTTATCTTCTGTGATTTTTGTGTGTGTGTGGCATTCAGAATTGTTGTAATGGACACAGAGATGAAAAAAGGGAAAGACGAAAAAGATGGAGAAAAGGTTTAAAGAGAAAGGAGATAGAAGTAGAGGAGATAACACAAGTCAGCACCCTAGAAGTCTGCCTCTGGACCTGCAGAAAGAGAAAAAAACAAAACAAAACCAAGAATCCACAACAACAAATATATGCCTGTATAATAAAAACAGTTATAACTTCAATGGAAAGTACACAGTACAAAGTAATACAAGATGTATTTAGTGGCAATCACAGCCCGACTGAGAGTGTACCTAACAAATACCTGAACCTAGTCACCTGTGTGTGTGTGTGTGTGTGTGTGTGTGTGTGTGTGTGTGTGTGTGTGTGTGTGTGTGTCTATAAGGTTTCTCCCAAAGAATGTTTCAGCAAGCCCCAATCTCCACTCCGCGCTCTTGAGGGTCATAGAGACATTGACATCTGCCTAAAAAAAAAAAAAATCAATCACAGCTGCAACTGATCCAAAACGCTGCTGCTCACATTCTCACTAAAACCAAGAAGACAGAGCACATCCCCCCAGTTCTAAAGTCCTTCCACTGGCTCCCTGTAGCTCAGAGAATAGACTTAAAAATACTTGTTAGTTTATAAATCACTAAATGGCTTAGCACCAAAATACATTAAAGACCTGTTGTCACTGCATCAACCTTCCAGACCACTCAGGTCTTCTGGTTCTGGTCTGCTCTACATCTCCAGAACCATACATGGAGAAGCAGCTTTCAGTTTTCATGCACCACAAATCTGGAACAAACTTCCAGAAAACTGCAAAACAGCCAAAACACTGAGTTCCTTTAAATCAAGGCTAAAGACCCACCTGTTTAGAGTTGCCTTTGGTCAGTAGAAAGAAGAACATTGAACTATATTTGCTTGATGATCCTAATGATGCATTGATATTTGATCAATGATTTTGATAATTGTCATGTGTATTTGCTTGGTGATTTTGATGATTTGCTGTGTGTGTGTGTGTGTGTGTGTGTGTGTGTGTGTGTGTATATATATATATATATATATATATATATATATATATATATATATATATATATATATATATATATATATATTATTTATTTATTTTTAAATGATGTGAAGCACTTTGAAGTCCCTTGCTGCTGAAATGTGCAATACAAATAAACTTCACTTGACATTTTGAGGTTTCAGGACACCATTTGTGTGGGGAAAAGGTTGTAACCAAAAGGTTGGTTAACGGTATCTTGAGGGTATACTTGGAAAAAGGTAGTAAATGAGGTAAAATGTCAGGTTTGTGGTGCTGATATACACCACAATTAATAGACATTTTAATCTTATAGTGTGGTTTGGTCTTTTTTTTTTTGGAAAAAAAAAAAAAAGCTTCAACATAACAGCACACTTCTATTTTTTTTTTGGTCATCTTTTAGATTTTTTCTTTTGATCACTATTTATAGTTTGACATTTCTCCTTTGAGTTTAAATAATGACCTTGAAATGTTAACTCCTTCAATTTTTCAGAGGTTGAGAAAGACCTGGCCAAACTGGCTGAAGTAGGAAAGATGACTACTTGGAGCACCAACAATCCACATGGGAGTCTACTCCACACCCCTCTACGGCACCGAACACTACCAGATACTCTTCCTCTTACCAGCCTCATCTCCAGGCCTCAGTCTCCAGCCGCTGGCCTCTCAGGCAAATCCTGTGGAACTGGCCTCCCCTTGCTGAGCCCCAAGCCCACCTCCCTATCCATGTCAATGGGACGGAGCCCCAGCAACCCTGGTAGCAGGACTCAAACCCCTAGAACACCCAGCAGACCCCTCACCCCTAACAGCTTATTGACGCGCTCCTCCTTTAACCCCGGAGCTCATAAAGAAGTAACATTCCGGAGGTCAAGGAGCCGACCTGTGACACCCACGAGTCAGCCTCCACTTCCTCGACCACTGCTCACCCCTCCTGGACTAAGTACCACAGACAGCCTTGGTGCCAGTCTTCGGGCATATCTGTCTGAGGTAAGAAAAAAAAAATATCAATGTCTATCCATATCTTTTGGTACAAATGTCCAAGAAAGAGGGAATTGTGTTAAACTTCTGTGTCATCTTTTATAAACATAAAAATAATTGATGTTTTAATGTGGAAAAAAATGGTGCATTCCACTGTGTATATATATACTGTCTCTACTAGATAGATAGATAGATAGATATGTGTGTGTATATATGTGTGTTCATGAATAAACCTTCAAAGAACAGCTGCATTTGGTTTACAATTGGTTGAAGTGGGTTTTACGTGGGAGTAGGAGAGTAAAGAGGGCTGAATATAAATGCATGCCAATTTTTTTTAGACTTTTATTTGTAAAAAAAAAAAATGTAACGCCCCTAAAAAAAATTGTTGAAGACTCTGGTTGTAACATGACAAAATGTGAAAAAAAAATTAAACACTTGCACAAAATACTATAAATGAAAATTCCTGTTTGACAGGCAGGATAATCCCTGGGTTTATACAGGAACTTCCTGGAAATAATCATCACAAGACTCCAGAAAGTATAGGCTAGGCAAACAAAATGTCCAACCCAAGGACCACAAATTGTTATTTTTGCACTTAGTTTTTGTATATTTTCTTAACTTTTAGACAGTGGCAGTCTAGCTGTTTACTTCTGTCTCTTTAGCAATCCTTGTGTCTGTCTGTTGTGAGTAGATCCATGTGTATCATATAGAAACTGAAGGAGAGCACATCTTCTCAAGAGAGCAAATAAAGTCAGTGTTTAAATGGAAAATTTGTTTTTATACATCAGTGTGAAATAGATCAAGTTTACACATACTGCTTAAAACACAGAATGCAGCTATTGGTCATGGGCTTACAAATATTTTCTACTTTAAAGCTCTAGAATTCTGAGAGTTAGAAAAGCTGGGAGAACTTACACAGATGGATTATGACTGAATGCGTGCCCGAGCTGAAAATGTGCACACTCTTCGTGTGGGGTTTCATGCAGAGCCGTGGAG
This sequence comes from Anableps anableps, assembly GCA_014839685.1. Taxonomy (NCBI): domain Eukaryota; kingdom Metazoa; phylum Chordata; class Actinopteri; order Cyprinodontiformes; family Anablepidae; genus Anableps; species Anableps anableps. The sequence goes on from CM026082.1 coordinate 16,084,828, forward strand.
GTCTCTACAGTAGGATGTCATTTCATTGTGGAAAAATGAGCCTGGCATTAAAGAGGTGTTTTCAGAAGGATTTCTTTCCTATTTTCCTTTCATGATCTACTTAACAGCAGCCCTGTTAAATACGAGCCCTTTTTTGAAGGTTTTCTTAATGACGGGCAGGGGTTTTACAGTCCCTTTGTATGCAGTTTGACAGTTACGCCAGTTGACACTTAGTGACATTATCCAAAACATTATTCCAGGGCACCCAGTCTGTTTTTATTGGGGCCACCTGTTTACGTGTAGGACTAAATCCTCAAAGCAAGGCCTGGTAAGAAACTGAGAAGAGTCTGAAACCCCATACAGTACTCAATGGACAAGAAAGAGAAGAAGTCAGACTTTCTTCTTTTAAATTATTGTTTGCTAACAAGACTTTTTTTTCATTAAAGTAAATTCATTTCACAATTTTTATTAAATATCTGAGATAATTTGTTCATAAATATTTTCAAAAACTTTTAATTTCTGACAAAGAAAACTAAATGTGTTAGAAAAAGTTTTAGATAGGTTGTAGTCCAAATGTAGGCTTCAGTATCTCATACAAAATTGTAGAGAACATGTAACTGTCTCAATATTTACATCAGAAAAATAACCAGAAACAGGTGACCCACAATAACTGGAATTATTTCTCAGTTTCTGTTTTTAGGTTGTTATTTTAGTTTTTTCTGAAAATAATTTTTAGTTATGTCTCGGTTTCTATTTTGACTGTGTTCGTTGTTCTTTATCCCGTATAATTAAGGAATTTTATGTCTTTATTTCTTTAATCATCTTATTGTTAATATTATTTTTTGTTTTGTCGATTCATTTAGCTTGATCATTTCTAATGCGTGTGATTTTTAGTAGACGGTGGTTTTACAAATGCTGGGGAGCTTATTTACATTATGCATGTTGGTGCCTTCTATCTCCACCTGAATGGTACATAGCTATGCAAAGTTTTCTCCTGTATTTTATTTGATTTACATTGAGTAAGAGAGATGCAGCATTGTCAGACACTTGAGAGCTGATTTAGATTCAGTTCCTTTACTGTTCCTTCCATGACAGACTGAAGAGATCACATGGAAATATTTATTTCCAAATCAGACTGTGGTACACAGGTTGAAAACAAAAGGCGAAGGAGGTGTGGGATTACAATTTAACAGTATTTCTAAAATGTGTGTATGTGTGTGTTTCAATGAAGTACTTTCTATGAAAAATGAAAAACAGAGAGGACATAGAGGTAATGATAACAATAGTTCTCAGTGACTTTGTCCAGGAAAGAGACACAGCTAAGCAGAAAATCCCTGGGCCAAATGTATCTTCTATGGAAAGTTTAAAAAAAAAAGAATATAAAGTTAATGGCACCGTTATTGCAATACCTCAGTCGAGTGTCCCTTCCAGGAAAGACACACATCCAAACACAGAAGCGCAGGGCCAAGCCTGCCTTCAATGAAATGCTAAATCAGAGTGAGAACTCAACATTAATGGCACCAATAATATAAAAATAATGCATAAATGGATAGTTGAAGGAGGGAGTAGTGTGGGGAGAAGTGGTCCATATGTCATGCAGCAGCCTAGGCCTGTAACAACCCAACTGCAGAGATACAGTTAAGCCTCAAATAATCCATACCCTGACAGTTTTAGGTTTAAAGTAATGTTTTAATTTTACAAATGTGTTTCTTCTGATTGGATGCAATACTAGCACTTTGGAGTGGCCCAATCAGAGTCCTGATTTAAATCTGATAGAGAATCTGTGGAAGTTACATAAGATTAGGGTGATGGCAACAAATTCTTTCAGATTTGGAGCAAATCATCAAAGATTAATGGTCAAAATACTTGTGGAAACATAAAGAACGTTGGTTAGCAATTACATGAACGGTTTGATTGCTGTAATGCCAATAAGAACTTTTCCACTTATTATTCAGAAGTGGGGCTCCATGGTAGCAGTACTGTTGTGCAGCAGCATTTCTGGGTGTGAATCCAGGCGTGTGTGCTCTCTCAGGGTACTCTGGTTCCCTATGACAATCCGAAAACATGAATTTTAGGTAACTGGCCTTTCTAAATTTCCCTTAGGTCTGAGTATGTGTGTGCATTGTTGTTTGTCCTGTGTGTCTCTGTGTTGCCCTGTGGTGAAGTGACAACCTGTTCAGGGCGTACCCTGCCTCTTGCCTAATTACCGCTGGAGATAGACACCAGCACCCCATGTTCCTGCAAGTACAAGTGGATATAGATGATAGATGAATGGATGGATATTTAGAAGTAGTGGTGTCCTGATACCATTGTCAAGTACTCATATTCATCCTTGTAAAACCAACCTGGTACTCAGAACCAATGCCACTTTTGTGCTGGATTTTCCTCTTTGGCTGGGCTGTGCTGCAACTCAAAGGCTAGACCACACACCATACCAGGTGGTGGTGGTAATATACCAAGAAGTTATTTGCTGATCCCACAAAAAAAAAAAAAAAAACAAAACAAAAAAAAAAACAAAAAACAAAACAAAAAAAAAAAAACACACACACACAAGAAGAGGAGAGAAGCTAGATGGTGGAAGGGGGCGAAAATGTCCCTAGTTTGGCGATATTTCAGGGTAAGCACCGAGAATACTGAAAAAGCAGACAGTCTGCTGTGCTCGGCTTAGCTGTCAAGAGAAGGGGTGAAAAATATGTCTTTTAGCACAAGTAACTTGATAAAGCATTTGAAGACTAAACACGATACCGAATTCAAAGAGTTTGCTGCTGCTAGGAGCAGGAGGAGTAAATTTTGACAAGTCAGTTTTTATTAAAATGTAAATAAAATCACATTTTTATTACACTGGTTTAATATCTGTTTAGAGATGCCTGTGTCATTTACTTTCAGAAACAAAATTCTTGGTTGTAAGAATATATATATATATATATATATATATATATATATATATATATATATATATATATATATATATATATATATATATATATTTTTTTTTTTTTTTTTTTTTTTTTTTTTTCCTTAGCTCTTATTTAAAATTTTTCCTTATTTTCCTTATTACATCAAAACATACAGAATCTTATGTTCTTATGTAAACCATTTTGTTCAGCATTTATTAAACATGTGGCCTTTGATGTGTAGAAGATATGTCAGCTTCTCCACCATTTCTTGCCAGTGATCCACCTGGGGTGGGGGTCTCTTTAGCACAGTCTGTGCTATAGCTTTTTTTGCTTGTGATTGATAGAATTTTAAAGAGATGCATGTCTTGTTTTTGAAGCACCTTTCCAGATACTTTTCTCAACAGGAAGATTTTGGGATCCCTGAGGATGACATAAATATACTAAAATATGAGAGTGATTAGCATTCTAATGGCTGCATCGCCACGTTGCCTCCAACATTGCTGTAATTCTCCTCTTTGTCTATTAATAATTTGTGGTATAACAAAATATCTAATTATGCACTTCCAATCGAATTCCCTCCATCTTTTAAAACTAGTGGATGTCTGTGTCACAAATTGAAAGCCAATCACCCTCTGACATTACGTCCAACTCCCCTTCTCATTTTGACTTAATATACAAGGTATTATTGCTGTTTTGTTTCTGCAACCCTTTATTTAGTTAAGAGACAATTTTACAAGGGAGGTGGTTATGTTGTGAAAGTCTTCACAAATGCTTGTTATTTATGACAGGTCCTTCAGGTGTGAATTGGCAAAGCAGTTCCAGACCATCACACCACCATCATAATGCATGATTCATTTGATATTATTTTTCTAAACTACTGTTTGTTTCACAAACTGAAGATATTTTTTGTTGTTTTTTTTTTTAGACAGGCTTTTATGTTTTGTAGGCTGACTTATGATTTTCGCTATGGAGCTCCCCGTGGATGCCATTTTTGCCAAGTCTGTTTCTTATTGATTAATCATTAATAGTACCCTTTTGTATTGACCCAGAAAACAAAAGAAAAGTGCATAAATACTTTTTTACATCACTGTAGGATTGAGGTCTTCACATTAACTTTTCTTTATATTTTCCATTTAACCTCAGCTGTTCTTGAAACAGTCTTAGGCCTAATGTTTACAGTTTAATGACTACTTAAGCCATATGTCTGTCTGACCTTAATCATGGGTTTTAACATGTGTGGCCTGACAAACTGAGATACTTTGGCTAACAGTCTCTTTTCTACATCCATATTTCTGTCCTGCATCAATTCTCCTGTGTTTTGTCTTTTTTCCTATTTCAGGATGAGTTTTACCAGCAGCTCCAGGCCATCAGACAACCCTGGCACATTCCCAGTGACACAGACAGTGACATCATGGAGCCTCCTGAACAGGATAAGAGTGAGCCACCTATTTTTTTTTTTTTTTTTTTTTTTTTTTTTTTGCTTCTCTCTGCTGCTTGTATGCTGATCAAGACTCCTGTTCCAAAAGGAAGCAGTTATTCACAGTTTTGCTCAGTTTTTGTGTCTCTCCTGTGAATCTGCAGCTCACAAATCTGCTCCTATAATGACTTTACCTTCTTGCACCTCCTTTATTTTCATTTTAAGATGTGACGTTTATTTCAAGATGTCACTCTATCCCAATAAATTACCACTGCATTAAAGTAGCAAAACAAAATTAGCCATTGTAAATTTTTAGCTGGAACATGAGCAGAATATTTCCATATTTCACTGGGGATTCTAATAAGGGGTGGAAGGTTTTCATGTGAAATTTCCTGTTTTGGCATCATTGGTTATGTCTCTATCAAGATGTTGTCAGTTGACATGAACGATTATTGTCGGCGATCATAAATTGTTCATAGTAAAGGTCTGGCTGCAGCACAACAAACCCAATCCACTAGCTTCGAATGTGATCAGCCCTCCTCTGATATTCTGGTTCGTAAATCATATGGATACATGAGGCGTTACGGTCCAACAGTCAGTGCCTCAGCAGAGGGAAATTAAGTACTTTTCAGTTCTCTGTGATCCAACCAGAGCTGTCAGGTTTGTGCTTGTTTTAGCGCTGGTTAATGTTTAGCTAAACATCTCTGATCCTTTGAGATGTGGGTAAGAATTTATAGCCTGGGCCCTCTCTCAATGAAAAATGATATATTTCAACATTATTTAAGGTCTTGCTCCTGAGCTTATTTCTGAAAGAGAACAGATTTATTTGAGCAAACAAAAAACACATGGAGAAGGCTGTTTTAGAGCCTTACTGCTGAGCCTGTAAGCACAACACCTGTCCTGGTAGGAGATCTAAAACAAAAGCCTTAATGATTTTAAAATCAGATGGGCCTCTTACTTAATTGCTAAACAATTATTTATGATACATCTACTAGTTAAATATATTGTTAACTATGTTTATGATGTTGTCCAACACCTAAAGCCTACACTGCCTTGCTGAAGTACTTGAAATTTTTCACATTTTTTTTTCACCTAAAAACTACAAATTTCAATGTATTTACTAGGATTTTACATTTAGCCAAAACAAATAATGCATAGTCCTTCAGTATATGACTCTACCAGCCTTAAGCATCTAGAGGCTGATATTTATAAAATGTTTTATGTTGCTTGTGGCCTTTATTTACAGCAACCTCAAGGAAAGGAGGCAGAGATAGAAACAGGAGCAAATACCAAATGGTCTGGGGATCGGAGTTGAACACCTTGATAGTTGCATCAAATACTAACCCCTTAACTCCCAATTTTATTTGCAATTATATAAAAAAAAATGCTAATCATGATTTTGCTTTCAAGCAGACACTAAATTAAGTACAAATTGTTCATTCGATTCTAGCCCATACAATAGGTATAAACTTAGGCATGATGTAAATTAGTTACATAATTAAGCAACTGTACTTTTATAAATATTTCAGTGTCAGGAATTCAGATTATTTTATTGATGTCGGTATTGCTGAAATATTGCTAATATGAAACAAAATGTTTCAAATTATGTTTCATACTGCAATACAATGCACCACAGGTATTTGTGGTGATTATGGACCACAGGTGCTCACAAATAGCTAAAATCTGCAAATACTTGAGACCTCCTCTAAAAACATTTATAACTGCCTATTTTAATAGTTCAAACTCCAAATATACCTGAACATGCATTAATATATAAAGTGGAAGCTGTCTTACTACTACCTCAAATTCAAATGTCTACAGTCTTCCTTATTTCCACTCTTGGGGATACAGCCAATCATAACAAAGGAAAATAAATGCTGCCCCTGGATTGGCTGCTTTACAAATGTCAGCCAATAGTGTGTCAAGTAGCATTGAACCTTGGTATTTCAGCTTGCCAGGTTGCATTTTCTTCAGCCTTCAGCAAACAATTGACTCTACTTTTCATTGTATTCTACTTTTTATTCTGAATTCTAAACCAAATTGGTTGCACTGGATTTTATGTACTGGTATCACACTATAGGGGCCTGAATACAAGTGGATGCAGCACTTGTAGGTATCTTGTACTCTGAAATGCATTATTTTCCTGCCACTTAATTCTGCAATATCCTGTGTATGTCTGTTACATAAAATATCAACAAAATACATAAGTTTGTGGTTGTACTGTGACAAAATCTGAAAAAGTACTTTTGCGAGGCACTGAATACCCAATCTCAAATGAAAAATCTGTTACAAATTTACCATGTACTTGGGTTACTAAAAATGTTTGTTTTTTTTTTTTTTTCACATTTACTATTTAATTCATTTCTTATTTCCTTTTTCTCAAGAGAAAATTACAACCAATGTACATTTCAAAACCAACATTCACAGTCATCTATCAGGCTTGTCAACACCTCTTGTCCTGGACTGGTCTTTTGCATAGATGCTTGGATTTTTTTTAAACTATCTGCCAGACCAGCATCTCCACAATTATGTTGTCTCATGACATTGGTTTGTTAATGAATGAGTCCAAAAAATGATGTATGCACGAAATAAAAAAAAAATGTCCTTGAATTGAGCGTAGCATAGTTTTCACAGTAAGCAATGTTCAGCTACTCAAACTGAAAATTAAATGCATGTGGGACTCGAAAGGACAGCTCTCACTGACGTTATGACACAAGAATTCCAGCCAAAGGAAAGATCAAGCAGGCGAGTGGTTGTCACATGGAAATATAACCCCTCTGACAAGTTTCTCTGGAGGGTCGTTGTTTTGCCAAATGTGTATCTTGCACAATAAATGGATAGGTTTACCTAATAGCCCCCGGGGGCCTCCTCTGAGCCCTTGGCAGTGATAGTGGCATGTTGAGAAAGGATATTAAGCACACATTGAATTAGCTGTGGCTCAAAGAGTCAAAGAGAGAAACCCGGCAGCCACAAGTTGTGACAAAGCACCTTATGGCGTGAGAGAAGCCCCACAGGACTGTTCGCTTAAATCTGGTTTGTATGTCTTTGTGTGAGTGCATGAGAAGGATGTTATTAGTCAGGGAAAAACAGAAAATCGTCTTCAGAGGACACGTTCATCCCTTTAATCAGATTCTATAGTGTTTTTCAGAGCAATTTCTATGCTTCAATGGCTTCTGACAACCACAGCTGAAAGCTTTATGTTCAGTTTTCTGAGTTATATGCATTACTTTGGAAGACTTTTACACCCCCCAATGTAAGTTACTCAGACTTTCTTGTAATCGTTTAAGGTGATGTTAATAAAAATTTAAAAGCCATTTGAGATTGCTGAGGAAAACTTTTCATTCTGACAAGTTGCTCTATGCTGCATCTTGACCATTTCTTCTGTGTGACTTGCTGCACACCCTTTAGGGCAGAAACAAACAAGGCAACCCCATTCTGTCTGTCAACTGATTACAGATATATATACTGTACAACTTGCTATGCATCATCGTTTCATGCCAATGTTGTAAAGTCAGCTGTTTGGTATGGTAATATGTGCCTGGCGTTTCTTTCCGTCTTTAATATAAAATTTTAAAAATCAAGATGAAGCTTGGTTTTTATGGTATAACTTATTTTCTGCCATGACAAAGAGAAGCTTGATTCTGCAGTTGGTCAGTTAACTTTATTCCAAGTTTTCAGATACTCACTTCATTGGTGTTAAAATGTTCTACTATGGTATTTTACATAGATTCAACAGATGCGTTTAGAAGGCAAAGACGGCCATGGTAACCCTAAAGGAGCTCCAGAGATCCATATCGCTTGAGGGATCAAGTTTTGATGGACCAATATGTACAATAAAAAATTTAAAAATACAAAATTAATTTAATTAATGAATTAATTTTTGACCCTTTAATCTGTTTGGAATTATATCCAAATACTCAATCAATATGCTATTGCAATAAATGAAATCAAAGGACTTTTTCTTGGGTTATTCTGGAAGGAGAGGGTAAAATTAATGTCTTTCCACACACTAGTTTTCTCAGTAAAACTTCACATCATTGGTGCATTCAAACCTTTACAAAGAATCACAACTAATGTGTCCAAATTGAGAGCTTCATAATTGTGGAAAATCCAGTTATTTCCTATTTTATGAACTTCCATAACGTGTCAACCACATATCCCACATTACACATTAAAGTTGCTCTTTTTTTCTCATTCGCTATGTGTAAAACCTGCCATTTCCCACACATGCGTAAATATAACTTACATGACATAGTTAAAAATAATAAAGTTTTTGTTCATTTTTATACACCTGTTGAGGTCCTACATAGCGTTAATTATGTGTTCACAAGTGGTTTGTGTTATTTTGACAGATTTTAGAAACAGGTTTGCTGGAGATGTAACAGTGTTGGCTGCTTAAGGTTAAACATCATTAAAGTCATTGTAAGGAAGAAACTAAACCTTTACTTTGGATATTCTAGTTGCATATTTGTTGAGCTTAAATTCTTGGCAACAAATCACAGATGTGTGTGCTTCTGCCAGATTTTATTTTATATCCTGTTAGCCCCCCTTCACATGAACACCATGTCATTACATTGAAAATCAGCCAGGAAGTGGATGTTCTCTGCAGGGTCTTTTAAGATGCATCAAGAACAGTTTGCTCTCATATGAATTCAGTTTATTTCATTGAAAACTTAAAAACATCCCCAATGTAGCATGATAGTTCCCTGACAGTTTTAAGCATAAACTAACCTTTTAGTGGTGAAACAGTGATGGGTCATGGTACCATCACATTCTGGTCCTGGGTGCTACTTAAAGAAAACTGGTAGCTGCAGCGGTAGTTTATTTGTGAAATTTACCCCACGTTCAGTAGGTTAGGCATCTGAAAGTTTGAAAGAGGATTTGACTTATGCCAAGGATGTAGCCTGGCCTTCAAATAGTTTATTATAACCTTTTTGACACCAGAGCTGCTGTTTTAGCAGTGTCTGAAAGCATATCCCTAAGCAGTTGAAATGAACAAACGTGATCTCCAAAACAGTAAATACCTTGAAAGTCAGTTACGCTTGTTAACTGAAGCCTATGCTTCAGTAAAATCACCAATCCACATTCTCCATGGCACTGATTACAGTGCAATGATCAGGCATCTTACAGTAAATGAAGATCTGTATGCCCTTGGCTTTCACTAGCAAGGTGCTCCCAACTGAGGTGAAGCTCAGTGATTGCACATAGACAACGTTTTGAGGCTTTTAAGCTACTGTTGAAATGCAAACATCTTTGTCATATTCTCAAAAAGAATCAATTGCATCATATTTAGCGATGAGTAGTGTAATACAGATTGTACATTTATAATAGGGTTTTTTTTGCGCTTTCAAACGCACAGATTTGGGATGTTGTGCATGATGTTTCTGACTGCAGTTCTGAAGACATTTGCTTAGAACTAATTTCAAAAGCAACCCCTCATCTGCATGGTCTCATGCTCCTGAGAAACAATGTTTGTGCTTACTCTTCTACAGCAATGCTGAAACTGATGGTTAATGGACAAAAAGCCTCCCATATTTATAAGGAATTTCTATAGCTACAGAAGAAACATGTTGGGGCAAATGTAATACCCACTGAAGTAGCATTGTGATAGAATGAACAGGTGAGCAGAAGTAAAAAAAAATAAAAAACAAACAAAAAAACATTTTAGCTAGTACCAAGAGACAAGGAGCGCCATGATTGCCTTCACATATGATTTTTTTTTTCTTTTTTTTTTTTTTTTTGGAAGTCCTGGAGACTATATGGAGCTGTGTTAATTTGGTTTAAAGAGGGTTTTATGGTCTGCATAAGAACATTCATGATATTCTTAAACTAGTTTTTTTTTGTTTTTTGTTTTTTTTTTTCATGTGAAAAAGGATTGAAAGATATAGTTTAGCGAAAGCAAACAAGCTGTTCAGTGTCTTCTTTAAAGGTGATATGACTTCTCTCACAAGAGAAACAAGAAATGTCTTCCCCATACTGTTTAAGCTCTTCCTAAACATAAATGAGCTCTGATGACTCTGGTGTATATTTTTTCCCACAGGTAGTTCAAGAGATGCCAACAAAAGATCCGTGTTTTCAGGTAAGGATCTTTGTTGCTGGCTGAGGGACCACAGCCTAAAGCCTGAAAAGTCACTCTGTAGCTCCAATTACGCACTTTTAGAGGTCAAACAGACAACCAATGCTTAATATAAGCTGCCGTCCTAAAATGAGAGAGCCTCTGCATCTTTACATGACCTCATTTGTGGAGCCACATGTTACCCAAATAACTGCCGATGGTTGACTTGCCATCCTCCACCTTCATTTATGGCCCAGTGGATTACCGTCACAGGCTAAATGGAGGGCACAGAGGCTCTCAAATGTGATTGGCTGAGGCTGCTTGTGTGTGGAGCCGGGAACACTGATGCTCGGTTCCATTAAGTCACGTTGATTCCGAGTTTACATGCGACAGACAGCGTCTACTCCCTGCATCAACATTTGGGAGAAGGAGAAAGTCTGTCTGGTTTGAGGTTGTCTGTGGCTCCCCTTCTTGTGGCTTCAGAGGTGCCCACAGTTCCCAGTGTGAGTGTGCCAGTCTGGAGAGAGATCAGAGAACTGGCTGCTGCTGTTTTGCTGCTGCTGCTTGGCTATCAGAGACGCCAGAACATTGCCACAGCAACCAAACTCAAAGCTCAGTGCTGTCCCAGAACTCTTCCATATTGTAAAATCTGGAGACTGCAACCTCCACTGAACTGCCTCATTTTCCGCCTCACATTTTTCTATTCAAATATTAAATACCTCTTTTAAGATAATTACCTCAGTTTTTATTACTGTTTGTGGCTGAATGTGGTCCATTCAGGTTTCCAGGAGACTGATGTTTTTCTCTTTTGTTTTTCACAGGCCTATAGTGATGAAGACCAGATACAATCAAACAATTATGCAAAACACTGGATATTTTGAATAACTGTTCAAAGATAATTATTTTTGTAAAGCATATGAATAAATAAAAAAAGATTGTATACTTTTTTCACCCTGTTTCATAAACATTGTATTGTAACTGAATGATCAACTTAGAAAATCTTACTTGAAACTAAGGGATATCCTGTTTATTTTTGTTTGCATTGAAGCATGATATTGAACTTGTGTGTAGAGACCAGTAACAAGAAGCATTTCGTTCCTGATGGACTGTTAAAGAATTTGTGTATTTCAGATAGAAAATAAACAAGTCGTAGAAGGGAATACATGGAATGCTGTTAAATTAATTAAAATGTTTTAGTGCAATCTTTCTGTTTTTGTCTTTATTTTTAAAGTTTTCCTTCAACCCATTTTCAACCAATTTTCAGTTCTTTTTAAAACAGGTTTAAAACTTTGCACAGTCATTTTTAAACAGCCTGTATTTATCTGAATATGGTACAAAGAAGACTTAGAAAATGGAAGTTTATTATTACTGAAAGTCACAAATTGATCTTGATTTTGACACTGAACCAACACAAGGCTCCTCCATAACTCTACCAGACTAATTTTGCACTGTCCCATTTCCCAAACAGTAAGCAGCAGGGGTCACGTTATCCGAATTTTTTCCGTCTTTGACCAGTTTTTTTAAATCATTGATGGAAAAATCTAAAGGCCATCTGTCATTTTGACAGATTACAATTCACACACTTGACCACTTGGTTCAGACACACAGACATTTTCAACTTTACCATACGGGACGACTAAATCAATCAAAAAAAATATTCCCATCAGAGCATCATCTCAGGAAACCCCTCATTCGGAGAGTCTTGCCGACTTCTAATCACTTCACTTGGGGGAATATTCCCAGGTTTCAAAACTTTGGTTGAAGTGACACTTCTAATTCCAGATCTAAAGAGTTTAGATCGGGCCCAAACAAAATCCAACCCGATTGGCCCGAGCCCATAGGCATTGTGTCCAAGCCCGATCTGACCCGACTAATTAATTTTTAATTAAAGGCCCAAGCCCAAAGTAAACCCAACATATTACTTTAATTTAGATTTTACTGCTTTTGTTTTTAGACACCATTTAAGTAAGCAGTGCAACTTCTCCCATTTTTAGCGTTTAACATCTTCCAGTTCCATCTTGTCGCTTGTTGTAACTGCAGGGTGAGTCAAGTGCAAAGCTGGGATGTGTGATAGGATCCTTAGACATTTAGTTTTTGTTTGTTTGTTTGTTTGTTTTTTTATGCTGGCAAAACTATTTTAATAGCAAATATACCTGCAAATACACATTTGTTTGTATATTTGAAGGCTCAACCTTTACCCCTTTGTTTTACTTGAAAGATTTGAACACCAGAAAGCTTTACCTTTAACCTTTTCAATTCTTCTGACAAAAGGATTAGGAGAGAGCTTGTTTGTATTTGTATGGCTAGGACTATGGAGTAGATTGAAGGAATAGAGAGGAATTGGGCTGTCGTCTCCAGACCTAACCAAACAAGTGCAACTGAAAGTCAAAAAAGGAATAAAAAACTAAAAGTACAACTAAAAAAAAAGTGCTGTTACAGGGTTGTCTGAATTTAATGAGTTACATTAGCATTTTGTAATGTCATATTACATTATAATGCAGTCAGCATCTCTGTATTGATCTGTACCAACTTCTTCATTGAAGAAGCAATACCCATCAGCTTTGGCAAAGTAGACAGTCATTTGGACAATCAAGAGATCTATGCCAAAATAGCTGTGTTTAGTCTGTGTTTATTGGTATTGATTTCCAGAAATTTAAAGAATGAAATCAAACTTATATAGTGCTTTTCAGAATCCTCATAGAGGGGATGAAATCAGTCATTCACACACACGATGGCAAGCTACTGGACTGTAGCCACAGCTGCCCTGAATCAAGGATGCTATATCGTGCCATTGGCCCACAGGCAAGGTAGGTGAAGTGTCTTGCCCAAGGACACAACAGAGACAGATGGGGTGGGGCTTGAACCAGTGACCCACAGATTGCAAGGCAAACTCCTACCTCCATCACTACCACTGCCAACCACATTGAGTAAAGATGACCTGTTTGAAGAACACCAGTAGGATCATAAAATGGCGTAGCAGCCACAACACAAGACAGACCTGCAGAAGATAGTTTCCTCTAAAAAAACAGTCTTGTTTTGCTGCATGTATTAAAGCTGATTTGACTGAATGATTTTGTGATATAATGTAATAAAAATAATAAAAAATTATTTCCAGTTTTAGACTATGTACCAGTTTAACTATTTGAATATACTGTCCTTCATGGAAAGGTAAGCCTATTTTCTTTCTCTCTGAATGTTTGTGGCTTCTTTGAAGATTTACCTTTTGAACCTCCTTTTAGATACCAGATTTACATTGTTGCTGAAAATATATTTCTAAAGTTACTCTTGCTTCCTCTGAAGACTTCCAAGCATTTCAGCATGAACAGAAGTGAACATTCACATAACCTTTGGGAGACTTCAGTTAATCATTAAGAGTAATTACATTATTGCTAATTATTGTGTAATTATACACATTTAATAAGTGCTTTCTGTTTAGTTTCACGTGTTCCAAACAGGACTGGAAATTCTTTTCCCCTTTCAGACCAGGCTACTTTAAATATACAGTAAATAAATATACCAAAGTTGTTTACTTGGTTTTATCTGTGCTTGATTTTTGCTCCATTATTTTTTGTTTATTTGTTTCTTGCTCACTCTGAGGTGCTGACAGAGAATGAGAAATGGGTTCAGTCCATGACTACAGTGCTCCTATGTGTTTGCCTGGGCATGCGTCTGTTAAACTGTGGTTGTCTGAGGGTTACACAGGCGTCATCAACTCCAGAGAGACACAAAAACATCATGGACACGGTCTGATCCCTATGTTAAAAACTTACTGAGACGTGATGAGATTTCCCCAGATTTTTTTTCAGACTGCCCCTCAGGATGTGGTCAACAAACTCCTCAGATCTTGAGTCCTATTTTACTATGTGTGACTCCTCCTGAGAATGTGTGAGAAGACTGATCACTTAAAACTTCATCCTGTAAAAAATGCTATGTAGACTAATATCCCATGTAAATGAGCACATAGTGTTCTCATTAAAAAGGGATGTGGTTAGAAGATATGTGGAGGAATGTCACACAAAAGCAGCAATCTGATGCCTTTTCCTTGGTTTTTGTTTCTTCCACATCCCCAATTTATTTAAAAAATGGTGGGGGACAGCAATGATTCATTGAATTATCACAGGGATGATTGCTAGTTTCATACTGCTAATATATCATTACTTAGTTGCAGCTGAATATTAGTTACATGTGTCATGCTAGAAACAGAGAGATTAAGTTTTGTGTCTTTATAAGCATTGATCTGGAGAAATCTCCATTCGTTTATACCCAGACTTAATACACAGAGCCATTGGGAGCCACTGTAAGGGCCACCCAGGAAGAAGGTCAGGCATTACTAACTGGGAGAGCCGGACCACCATCAATGGTCAGCAGACTGACGCAGGTCTTGATTTACAACTGAACAGACTGGAATTTATCCGAACATACAGCACAAATAAATGTATTCTGGAAGGAAGGGGTCACTTCAAGGTAAATGTCAGTCATTTTTTAGCTTAAAATGATGGACCTTGCTGTGAAATGTCTTTGTGCACAAGTAGGAGGGTTGCTGGGTACAAATCCCCACTATAAAAACTCTTAAGAAAACAGACAATTCAGTGAATATAAATACACTATACATAAAAACAAGCTACGATTAGAAATATTACTCACCTCTGATACATTTGGTCTGGTTTAAACGGTCCCAAGTCCATTTACCCCATTGATCCAGACGTGTGCAGGTATGAATACACTCAAGCAAACCCTGACCAAATAACCGACGCGAGATACTTTTTAAGTTGGTCTCTGTCCGCTTCCAAACGAACTCTAGTGTGGTTCACTTCTAGTGTGAATACATGCCAAAGACCAATCATTGGAAATATGCGTTTTTTTTTTTAACTTCATAAGCCACCGTTGCCTGCGATGGACTGGCGACCTGTCCAGGGTGTACCCCGCCTCTTGCTCGATGACAGCTGGAGATGGGCACCAGCCCCCTCGCGACCCTGCTAGGATAAACGTGATGGATAATGGGTATATGGATGGAAGCCACCGTTGCTGGGGATTATGGTAAAACATTAGCCTTTCTGTGTTGCTATTGCATGTACTGAAACCGTACCTGATCCACTGTTTTCTGCTTAGCAATGCTGCTGGCAGCATGCTGTGTGTCATGGGGCGCAGAGCATCTTATCTCATTCAGCTTGCAGCATACGTTTGCTGCTGCTGTTCCAAACATAGAAATATCACATGACGAAACCTGTGTTGAATGAGCTGCTCTTGACATTCAAAATAGTATTGCAGTTTTAATAACAGCACAAATGCGCACAAGAGAAATGCAGCACACAGGACTTCCAAAGGTCATATTTCCGGGTCTGTACTCTGTTCCGCCCCATCATTTCTGTCCAATGGGAGCAGTGATCGTCACCCTCATGACTTTGTTTACAAATTATAGTTTGCTTGCAAAAAAGCACAATGTGAAGCAGACCACACGAAACGAAAAAAATAAAGTCCACTTTTGGTCTGGACCAAACTAGCAGACCATAGCACTTTCCTGAACAGGGCTGGTGTGAATACACCCTAAGGGTGTATTTACACCAGCCCTGTTTACTCTACTTTAATCTAACTCTAGTTTGTTAGAAAGTCTGGTTTGCTTGGGAAGGTGTGAATGTGTAATTGAACTATGATGCAGACCACAAAAGCTAACTCTGGTCCACCTAAAAACCTAGGTCTGGTGTGGTTTGAATTCATATGTGAATGCCAAGCAGACCGGAGACCGCTCCAAAAGCAGGAAGCAGACTATACTGCAGGGCACACTAGTGAAATACAATCAAAGCAAACACACAAGTCTGGCATCAAAAGGGAGAAATGGCTTGTGGTCTTTTGCCAAACACAAAAGAGAAATCCTACAACCGCTAAAATCTGATTGCACTCCATTTTTATTTACATTTCGTGAAGAAAGATGTTGCGCTCAGTGTCTTCTTCAGAGGTTTTCTTGTTGTTTCCTTCAGTGCTTCTTGGTGCATCACCACCACAGGCGAGGGGGTAAACAGGATTTTTAAAGGGTTAGGTTTGTTTGACACAATGCAGTGTGAAAGTGAACCGCACCAACTGAAAACGTAACAAATGTTGCAATTTTGGTTCCCAATGGAACCAAGTCTACCAGACTGTCAGATGTAAAAACACCCTTAGTTCCCCCAGCCAGACAACAAGACCCACCCCTGGGAACTTTTATAGAGCAGCATAGGAGAGAGAACTGGTTCTGCACACCTTAATCCACAGTCCCTGGCGACCTAAAGGAGGCATCTAGCCTGCTCTCCTTTCTCAGAAATGGTTGCCCTGTTTATCTATCTTCAATGCTGTTAGCACCATAAGCTGGAAACCTTGCCTGATACCAGGCTTACAAACACTAAACTCCTTCCCAGCTCTTTTATCTCCTCCACTCTCCTCCCTCCCAGGCGATCCACATTTGACTGATTATAAAGCATGTCAGACACTTCACACACACAAATGATTCTTCCTCAACAAATATCGTTTTATGCAACCAACCCAGCTGTCCCAGGTAGATTGGCTAGAGTTGGGTTTTTTTTGTTTGTTTTTTTTAAGACATTTCTACCAAATGAGAGTCTCAAGCAATTAGGTGTTTTATATAGAAAATATGGTTTTATGTTCAAACTAAAGCTAGCCTATTTTGAAGGTAAGTTAATCTATGTCATGTTTGTTTTGTAGGTTATATGTTATTTTATTCTCTCTGAGTACGCTGACTTGGCTTCCTCTCACAGTCCAAAAAAAAAAAAAAAAAAAAAAAAAAAAAAAGTAAAAAGTTTTGGTCTCCAAATTGTACTTAGGTATAAGTGGGTGTGTGCATAGTTATTTGTGCTGGGTGTCAATGTGTTGCCCTGTAATGGACTGGCAAGCAGGTACCCTGCTTCTTGCCTAATCACTACTGGAGATAGGTACCAGCCCTCCAATAACCCTGCAAGGATAAGTGTTTGCATTTTTTGTGGTGTTTTTTAGCTCTAGTGGGCTCTAGTTGACAGTGATCTGACAGGAAAGCGGGTTGTGAGAGAGGGGGAAGACATGCTGCTAAGGTCAATGGGCCGTGAATCGAACCCATGACAGCAGTGTTGAGGTCTGTAACCTCTGTATATGGGGTGCCTGCTCTAACCATTGCGTCATCACCTCACCACAAGATTAAGTGGGTTTTGACAATGGATGCATAGCTGGGTGGATCTTGCTGTTTTCTGAAGAGATATGTTGAAGTTGTATACCTTATTTACGATGTAAATAAATGTGGCTCTTATACATGACTTTTTTTAGTAATAAAACACCTTCTAGATTTTTTTTTTTTAATAGTTGGCTTTCATTTTAGATCAGGTCAGTAGCATTAATGTAGGAAAGTAAAGCCATGAAATGCTTTAACTTCTAGCCAGTCCGAAATGAAAATCAAATGTAAGAATACGACCACTCCAGCGCATTTTTTTTTTTTTTTTTTTTTTTTTGTTTTTTTAGAGCTTTATTTTAGCATTTGGAACACATTATAGAAACAGATTCATTATTCAACTTCACACTGTTACCTCAGCAGTTTTTGGCCATCTTTACTGCGAACATTGTGAACCAGAAGCTATCCATCATTGTTCTGCGGAGAGTGGAGGCTGCTGGGTTTGGACAGAAATCTGGAGTGTTGTTGAGGGACATATTGTCTGGATTAAACAAGTGGATGGCTGGGTTGTGCTAAGCTGTTTTCCAAACTCTTTAAATGTTTTTGTTGTATCACTTTTGTGCACTTTGATATTCATAATAAAAAAAGTTGGTTTATGTATTTCCATGGCAATCAAGATGAAGAAAGGCAAATGTCAATGATAAACAATGGAAGGAGATGACTCATCTTCCTTAAATGTGTTGTTTGATTGAAACAATAACCACCAGAAGCAGCAAATTCTTCTCAGAATCTCTGGAAGGTCAGCATTCGGTGTAATTTTGTTTCAGATAAAATCCAGCTGGATTACCTCGTGGATAGAGGGACATAAATCCTGTTGTGATCTCTGCCTGATTGTGAGTTTTATTATGCCAGATATCTGAGTCACAGGCTCCAGTGAACTCGGAGAGTTGATAGTTCACAGCGTTTTAAGGTTAACTTCAGAACTTCATTACTTGAACGGTAGTCTGAGCTGACTTGTTTGAATCTCTCCCTTCCTTTCACACAGACTAATTTATGGTTCTGTTGGCTGACCATAATGCGGTCAGTATTCCAGACGCTTGTGGATCATTTCAAAGGCCATGACTGTGTGTGTCAGTTTGCACAGTGGAAGGCCTTGTGGGGTGAATCCTAAACCTGGATCAGGTGATTCATCCAAAGTGTCTGTCTTTGCTTCCAGGGAATCTTTGTATGCGTATTCTGGTGATAATCTTTCAAGTCTAGTAACCTAATCTTGGTTTGAGTGGTTTCACCATGTGTTGGAAATGTTTGGTTTTAAGTTTGAGTGGATTTTTTTATGAGTGTGGAATGAAACTAAATATTGTGGCAGGGACACATAGAACTTGTTAACCTGATCATATTTACCTATTGTCAATGTGCTTTGTATTATTCCACACTGAATGTCCCTTTGGGTATTCTGAAACACCTCCTCTGCTATAGTTAACGCTAGGTTTCTCTTACATTCTCTTTTTTATTTCAAAAGCACCAACAAGCTGTCTTGCTCTTTTGTGCTTCCATTTACATATAAAGTTGCAGGGTGATTTATAAAGCCCACACAACTGTGACTTATTACACATTCTCGTGCTGCTTTATTCAGATTTGCTGAAGGCGTTCTTTTTTGTGTTGTCACCAATTTGTCATTTTGTGTGGCATATCCTTAATATTCAATAATGCCATTCTACAATCTCTGTAAAAAACATTGTTTCCTAAAGTTTTTTTCTATATTACAATCCAGATGTTTTTCTGGTAATTATTTGGTTTTTCCATTCCAACATGATCAAATACACATCTCCTTCATTTTTCTTTCAGTCAAATCATCCTTGTACTTCTGTTTTTGCTTGCCTGGTTGTTTTTCATTGTGGATGAACTGATTAATTTTCTTTTAGATTTAGATTAATTAGATTAAATGTGAATATCATGGCTTTTTGTGTGTGATGGGATTTCTTTCTTTGTGGAACACATAAGGATGAGGCAATCTAATTCCACCCTAATTTAGCAAGTCATCAATTGCTTTTTTTTTTTTTTAAAGGTCCAATTTGGGTGCTTTTCTGAATCCATTGACACAACACAGAGCTAAGCTGTTGGTCCTTTCTGGAAACATGTTATCTTTTTTTGAAGTCGGAATGAAAATTAGCTCTGTATAATGCTTAATAATGAAGTCAACGGATGCACAAGAGATGTCAAAGCTGACTACATGGATTGCATTTTGAGATGTCTGCTTTTAGTTTTACTTCTCTGTAAATATAACTATAAGTTAACCATTATTTACTGCCATAGCCATTATTATCCATTTTGCTGCTGGTAAAAATTGTAAAAAGCTTTAAAATAAGATACATTTGTATTACAACAAAATATATCACACTGTGAATCATCAGGCTGCAGTTCTAAGTATGAAATTATTTTTAATCTGCTGTTTCCTTTAGGACTTTAGGAAATGCTATTTTAAAAGTAGTAGAAATCAGATTTGGCAAGTATTATATGGTATTATAAAAATTGGCAACTGAATATGGCCCAAAAAACTGCATTGATGGTATCCAGAGTTCCTACATGCTTTTCTGGATTTACATTTCTTGATTTCTTTTTGTGCTTTTATTTAATCAGTTCTGTGCATTTCACTTGAACAGTGTTCGGTCTTGTTAGGTCTATGTTCCACAAATAATGAAACCACACAACTAAGAAATTGGCTCCTGAATTTTGATGTGTGGTATGGGGTCATTTCATTGCTTTATGGCATCTGGGCTTCCTTAGATGATTGATCACCATTTCAAAATCTGTAACTCTCTGGCTTTTCAGATAGAGAAAGGAATATTGTAGAATTAATAAACCATTTGTAAACTACATTTGTTTGTAAAAAGTCTTAGATAGAAGATTTAGTGCTTTGTCATTTTGGACCCAGTTTAAGAGCCACACATACAATTCAATCTGAATTAAAGGTTGAATTGTATGGTCCCTTTTTAAAATGTTTTGAATAAGTGTGCATTGCCAGTAAATAAAAATAAATAAATAAAATACAGATGATTAAAATCTTAAAAATCAGTGTTTAATTTCATAAATCTAAGATAGGGAATGTCAAGTCTTTAAGTGTTATTTGACTTTTGTCTTTTGGAAGATGGAAAAAATCTATAATTTCTGTACTTTTTTTCTTTTTTCATACTTCTCCAGAACTGGAAAATGATGCAAGAAAATTTTTAAAGACCACGTAGGAACCCCATGGATCTCTACTTTGATTCAGAAAATGATTTAAATGGTGATTTTGCTCTATGATGACAGGGACTGGAAACATGTTTTGTTTTGTTTTTCTGATAAGAAATCTTTAGCCTTTCCAGCGTTACATGCCTTTGCCTGAACACAAAAGTTCCAAATTACAGTGAACGCTTTGATTTAGTTTCTGTTGTTTTTATCAGCTCTCCCAGGGACAGCATGCAGGAACAGGGTGGAGCAGGAATGAATGATGACGCCGTTACTGGCCTGATGGGAGGGAAAGGCTGCCTGATCGGCTCTGTTGTAAAATCTCAACTGGATCTCTTACCGTTGCAGGCTAGATAATGTCTGTAGTGATGCCAAAAGAAAATCTGACAGATTTCAGCTGCTTCACACCTGCTGCTCCTTTTTTTTCTGTCTTCTTCTGATTTCTCAGAGAGTATCATGTCCCTGTAGTTGGCAAACAGTGTGTGAGTGGCTTTTTCTCACAATCACCCTCAGCTTCAGTCAGTTCCAGTTACGGACCCACTGGCTTTGAGGCTATGAAACTGTAAAGAGCAAAGGACAGATTAATTGTCACGGAATGAGTAACATTAGAACTGTTTGGTTCTCCTGGTTTCCAATCGCTATGATGATGCCGTTTCTCCTCATCAAAGCCCCATACTGCCAAGACTCTGATGTCGGTTTCCCAGGAATGTGATGCGACTTGGATTTTTTTTTTTTTTTTTTTTTTTTTTTTTTTTTTTTTTTTTTTTTTGCTCTCTATTTCATAAAACATTTGTGATGGTCAGACTAAACAAGAACACAATGAAGCTGTAACACAACACATTTATTGTTATGGAGATTGTTGTTATTTGCTTTGGATATTAAAAGTAAAACAGACATGATTGACTTCAGTTCTATGGCTGTGACTAACAGGGTTTGTTTTTTATTGCAGCACAGAATACTTTTCCTTTTTGTGGTTTTACAGTTACGATTTAAAACGAGGAATAAAATGTGATGTTATATCTCCACAAATGTTTATATTTTCCAACTCTGCATTAGAGACATGTTTAATTTTTTATTTTATTTTTGGCTGTACAATTTTGGGTTATATTGATCAATATTGCAATGATATAGATTACAAGTAACCCTTATTTTCCTTACTAGGGTTTCTTTCCCGTCATCTCAACATGAACAACACTCAGCCTGAGCTTTAAGACCTAGATTACTAAGATCCATATAAGGTGGGAACATGAAAGATAGTAATGTACCTTCTATGGTACATTACTGTTATGGTACAAAAGATTAGGATTATTGTGCAGCACCCTAAAATATCATCACCTGTATATCACCTGTTACACCAAAGAGGTCCAATTGTGATTGCCATTTTGCACATATTGATATTGTGATAATTGTGATTCAACATGTTCTGGATCTCTACTTGTTGAAAATGTTTTACTTTTCGAGCAGTGGTTGAATATGACTGTACAGTTTTGTGAAGTTATCGTACTTGTACATGTGATTTATATGATGTTAAACAGACTGGTTACCGCAATGTTCTGGGCTATATATACATATACAATGCTCAGAAAATTAAAGGGTACACTAAAATAACACATCCTAGATCTCAATTAATTAGATGCTGTCTATGCCTGACAATGATTGCTTACTTAAGAGCTGCTTATTATTATTATGTTCATATTTTTTTAAGAGATCCACTGGTCAGGCTTTCTTTGGCCTGACTTCTGCTTTTAAGATCTGACCTGGTAATTTTGTTTTGACAGATTTTGACTTAAAAAAACAAACAAAGAAACAAACAAACAAAAAACATATAAAATAAGAAGACGTGTGCTGCAAGTTCTTAACTCAAGGTAGCAGTTTCCTTTAGAAAATAGCGGGTTAGGGTTAAAATGATAATTTCTGCATATATGCCTCTAACCTATGCTAAACACTGTTTTTGTTTTTTTGTTTTTTGTTTTTTTTTCTTTTAATATGTTTCCAAAATGTCCATCAAAGTAGACTATTTCATCATATATCAATTGATCGATCGATATAATGAAAGTTTGTAGTCTCGGTGCATTAAAATCAATTGTTTTTTCGAATCTCAGACCAGAGCAAATCAAGGAAAATTATAATTTGCCAATCGCTGGCCTACTGATTTTACTTTTATTTTTATTTTCTAATGCCAACTTAAATTCAACTCGGAACTAAACTTCTCACCCTTGTCATGGCAGAAATACTAAAACTTCATGGTAATCTATTCTCAGTAATTTGTCTCCCTCTTTTAAAGAGAAACAATGTTTGGCAAATATCCACAACATCAAGCAAAATTCCACATAAAATTTGATGAAAGACATGGAGAGGAAAAGGATATTTGGCTTAAATCTTTCAAGCTGAGGTCAAGGTGTGGGGGGGGGGCTTTGGGACAGATACTAACTATTCTGATCAATTTCCATAAAATTGAGATGAGGGATTTGAAATGAAAGGAGTACAAAAAGATTTAGAAAACAGAGGATTAAAGTGGATCTTGCCAATAGCTGTGCCCATTATTTTAAAATATCCAGTGGGAGGGAAGACATTTTAAGAAGATGAAGTGTGCCTTCCCTCCACAAGAGGACACTGATGATGCTCCTGTTATCTTTATTTTACTAGTGCCCTTCAAGTGGCGCTATCTTAAGATGGCATTGTTTACTGTTTTAATGGGTTTTTATCACTGGCTGAAAACAAAACTCTTAAGGAAATAACTACAGCATCATCATCAAGAAAAAATGATCACAGAACTCCACATGCACATATAATTTTTGCATATGCTCTTAACTCAAGATAATGGTCCCCGGGCTGAGGGGCACCATATTTGTCTGCCTCATCGGACAGGCTCATGAAGCAGCATTATATGAAGCAACCATAATACAGTCACTTGCTCTTCAGTGCTTGCCGTCAGACACTGACACAAAAGAGCAGACAGAGTTTGATTTACAAGAACATGTGGTCTGGGTTGCTGTTTGTCCTTGCATTTGGTGTGCTGTTACAGAGCCTTTGACTGATGAGAGGGCCCCATATGGTGCAAAAGACATCTAAAGTTTTCACTCAGCTTGCTTTGGAATGATGAGTAGGCTGAGTGGATAGGAATTTATTTTTCCTCCTCGCCATCTTAAAACAATTGAACTTTCAAATCTATCTGAAAATATAAAACCAAACTTTTAATTATGTCTTGTAAAACAGGTCAGTTTTTCTTTTCTGCTGTTTTGATTGCCTTAAAGGGGAAAATAATCCACTTGGCATAAGAAAAGGTAGATAAAACTCTTAATAATCCCAGTGATAAACCATTCCCCCCATAAACTTAACTGATACAAAAGGTTATATTGGTGCCCTGCAAACAGACTTCTGGTGAGAATGCCACATGTCTTAGAGCAGTCAGCCCATAATATAGCAAAGTTTGAATTGTCCATTCCTCTTTCTGTGGCTGTCAGGGCTGGACACAACCCCACAAAAGAAATATTTGTCCAATCTATCCAAGCAAACCTCCCAATTGAGGACTAAACTTTCCCATCACATCACTCTGCTTGTGTGACATGCAATGGGAAGAGTCAAAGGGCTTTAAAATGAAGGCAGGCTTTGCATTTAAAAACAGGTCTGTAATGAACACTGACAAATTGAGCACATGCGCCATTGGTCTATGGCAAAGGTTCTCGTGTGAAATGTATTTATGGTTGTTTATTACATCATGACTTGGCAGAGTTTCAAAGAACCAATTTCTTAATTGAACATTCAAGATGAACATAATTCAATTAATATTTATCTTCAGACCTCAAATGCTTTTGTCTCAGTTTCCCTCATGAAAGTATTTCTAATACTTTGTCTAGCCAATGATTACCATATGCAAAGAGCAAATGTATCCACTTGTGTTGGTGTTGTAAAGCTTTTCATTTAAACAGTATAGTGTTTGAAGATTCTGTTACTCTTCTTCTGTTTACATCTCCACGATTCTTAGAGTCACAAAGAGCCAGGAAGTCTTGCTCCGTCCATAAGGGTGATGGGTCTTCTGTCACAAACTTTGATTTGTGTGTGTGTTTGCCAGTGTAAAGTGAAAAAGGGTTGCCAGGGTGGTGAAAGCATGTTGTTTGCTCATGTCCAGACCTGCAGAATGGATGAGGACACAGATGGGATTTCTCTCTCGGTTGACTTTTCTTCAGACCTAAGCCTCGCTGTGTTTGGAGAGACATGGAAACCTCCGCTAGAATGAGCAGGCATCTTATTGAATGAGGAAAGGCTTTCACCCAAGACGGCATGAATAGGATGTGAGAGACAGGCAGCGCAAGTGGGTGGATCTGTTGGGATGAAGTCAGTCTAAAATGTATGGTTTGTTCTGTCGCTAAGTGTTTTCTGTTTAGTGGACAGATTTAATGAACATTAGGCTTGTTAGTTGGGTTGTAACTGTACCAAGCATGGGCCAGTTGCTAGTATCAAAGTAAAACACGGTTTAAAACAGTTAGGGACTGATAAAATTCTCCATCATACTGTTTAAAATAATTTTAATGGGATGCCATCCAAAGTCTGAGTGATTCTAGTTTTATTTGGCTTTAGGGAACATAGAGAAAATCAGCACTACCCCTTTCCCACTCGTTGCTGCACCCTGCCAGTCAGATGGCTTCACTTACAAGAGAGAAACATTTGGCGGTTGGTAAAAATTATCAGTTGCAAAACATAAAGTCAGTCATGGTGTGGAAAATAGAAACACAACTTATCATAACAACCAGCATTTAGCATGTTAATTAATTCCATATTTTTGCTCAAGCCTAAGCAATAACAATTATAACACAAATTGGATATATAAATATAAATCTTACATTGAGTTATATCTGATTTACACCCGTTATGCTTGAGTTGCCACATCTCAAATTCAGTTTATGTCAAAAACCACATTAAGGATAAATTTCAGTAGAACAAAAAACCTGCAAAGGAAGAAAATAAGATTTTTCAGTATTCTTGTTTTAGAGTTACTCTGAGTGAAAAGACCCACAGATAAACCAGTTAAGATCAGTTTTGAACCCATGTGTGGTTTTCAAACTGGGTCTGATTTCGGGAGCCAAACAAAATGTTGAAACTTCTTATTTTTTTAACTTTCACAAACAAAATAACGGTATCAGTTTAAAAAAAAAAAAACAAACAAAAAAAACCCTGTGCTTTAAGGAATTTAAAATTAAAGTGCAATAATTTGGCCCAGATTTGACTAATACAAGTGTTTTAGGTATAAGACGGAACTGATTTTAACTTGTCAAAAAAAATTACGATTCCATTTACCATTTTACTCAATCCGAAGTCAACCTCAGGATTGAGTTGCTTTGTGATTTTTATAGAAGTTGCAGTTAAAAAAAAAAAAAACAAATAAGGAATTTATTTGTACTCAAACATTTTTGAAACTTCATTCTGCAAAACTCAGGAATTTTTTTGAAATGAGGCGTGAACTGACCTGTAAATGTCACATGTCTGCGATGAGACCACATGACATTTTCAAAGATTTGCCTCAGTTTGAATAGTTAGGGAAGTACTGCTTGCACGGGTTATGCAACTTCATTTGATGCAACCTTCTAAAAGTTGAGCTGAGTGCAAAGATCTATCAGTTCTGCATATTATCATTCTGCATGTGTACAGGTTTAAAACAACCCTGCATTAATTCAGGATCTTTGAATGTAGAACCAAAAAAAAAAAAAAAAAAGCGCAAATAGAATACATGGTTACAACCCTTCTTGGCAACCTTACATGTACGGCATAGGAAGGTCAAAAGGAAAAAGCTGGGATTTCCACTCTGAGCCTTCACTCAGCTAATGCACCATAAAATTTCAAAGCCTGGACTTCCAAATCATCTGGGTTTGCTTCTCAACATGCCCAGTACTACTGCTTCTCTCTGGAGAACTCTTAAGAGATTTGTTAAACAGCAGCACATTTCCAAAGGGAAACAAAGACCAGATCAAGAACTGCATCCAAGAATCACAGCTTTTGGCTCTAAAACAGTGTGCAAACTTGTTATCACAAGTTAATAACAATATGTTGTAATAAGAGTGAAGGTGGTGGAAACACATGTTCTGTAACTGCTCTGCTGATGCCTCCAAACACATGGTTGTAACACCACTGATCAAGCAGAAAGGAAGAGTGAAGTGAAAATTCTGAGCTTTCAGATTTTGTTTAAAATAGAGCAGGTTAATGGTTTCAGAAAGCTTCTCCTTTTTTAAAGTAACTGCAGCACATTTTGCTCTTGCAGTCACGCATGACGTGTTAGTCAGAGGCTTGTTGTCTGGCCTTGTCTGAGAACAATTTGCTATGTGCAACCTTGGAAGAAGTTAAATGATCCAGACAGCACAGCTCCAAAGGTCTCTACAAGTTTCTTTTTACTGTGATAATGTGGTTAATATAGGAGGAAAAATCTGGAAATGTTTTGGAGAGGAGATTACCTGCTTTATTTATTTCTCTTCTCAGCTATATTAAATTTACTAGGTTCTGGTCTTGTTTGAGAACCACAGTAACAGTATTTTTTGTTTTGTTTTGTTTTTTTTGTTTTTTTTTTTTGTTTGTTTTAAAACGACTGAAAAGACTTCTCATTTAGTTACAAAGGAAATAATAGATGATAGCCCCCAAAGAATCTGTTTAGGAAAGTAGTCAAACAATTTAAAGGAATTTTACAATGCCTTGCAAACTTATGCATAGCCCTGGAAAGTCTTCCATTTTGTCACATCAGTTTATTGTATTCCAGTTTTATGTGATGGACCAACGCAAAGTGGCACATACCTGTAAAGTGGAAGGAAAATTTCACAAGAGTTTTCAAATTTTTTTTTTTTTTTTTTTTTTTTTTTTTTTTTTTTTTTTTTTTTTTTTTTTTTTTTTTTTTACAAAAAAATCTGAAAATGGAGATAAAGTGTATGTTCAGCTCCCCTTCCTCGAATACCCCTAAATAAATTGTAGTGCATGCGACTGCCTTTAGAGACCACTTAATTATTAAATAGTCACTGGAGTTGTTCTGTTTCATAAATTAGGGTCTGGTTTATGTATGTTCCTGTTCAAGGTCTTCAGATAGGCATTATATATATATATATATATATATATATATATATATATATATATATATATATATATATATATATATATATATATATATATATATATATATATGTGCTGTAATTACAAATGTTTCATTCAGAATTTCTAGAAAGACCACTGTAGTAGCATTGACATTTTCTAAAAACTATCAGATTGCCAGTCTGACGCTCTCTCACATCTTTCCCCTGCTGTGACAAGCAATAACATATGTGAACACAGATGTGCAAATACATTCTTTTTCGTTTAAGATAGCGCTACCCGAAAACTACATTGAGCAGCGGAGGTGAGAGAGGCTAGACATATGTTGGACTGAGTGGAACAGAGCTTTGATTCAGAAGCCCAAAAGGACCACATTAACATCAGGTTAAACCAACATTGGGAATGGGAGTGAGCCAAGATCATTACAGCAAGAGTGCGAGTGCTCGGGAGGGTCGGGTTACGCACTATCAGCTTTACCCTGAACATGTCTGTGAGAGGCAGAGAGGAGAGTGAGGAGGAGGAGAAGAAAAACGAAGAAAAGATTTAGTGACAGGTTTTGACACACGGGTTTTGCTCAATGGCCCCCATTCAGGTCAGCTCTGTTGCCTGCTTTTGGGTTGTGTAGTCAAATCTTGTACTAAATGCTTTAATCTTTTAAATGATATTTTATGCAACAGATCAAAGCAAAAAAACTACATAAATGTGAAAGGTAAATTTTGTAAAGTGTTTTTTGTGTTGTGTGTTTTACATTTTTCACAAATGGAAACCTGAAGGGTGACATGTAATTGTATTTGACTCCATCCATCTTCCCTTTCTCTGCTAAAGAAAAGTATCCCCACGTTGCTGTACTGCAGGGTTGTGCCTGGAATGATGCGAGTACTAGTTTCTTGCTGTACACATGGCATTTTGTTTGCAGACGATAAAGATTCCTTTTGCTCTAATCTGACCAGAGCACCTTATCCTCATGTTCGATGTGCCTCCTTATGGCTTGTGGTAATCAGGATTTTTAATTGCTTTCCTTTGCCAATATATTTTTTATAACCTACCCACTCTTTAAACTTTTCCACAACTTTACCTCAGATCTCTCCACTGTCCTCTTTGGTCTGCATGATGATGTTTGTTCATTACTGTTCTAAGACAAACATCCAAGGTACTCAGACCAGCTGGATTTGTACTGAAAATAAATTGCACACAGATGAGATTTATTTACTAATTAGGCTGACTTCTGAAAGTAATTTGTGTAATTGGATTTTTTTTGTGGGGGGGGCATCAGTAAAGAGGGGTGAATACAAATAGATACCACTTTTGACAGATTTTTATTTTTTGAAAACTTCAAAAATCATACATTTTCCTTCTGCTTCAAAAAACCCCCCATTAACTCTGGTTGTAACATGACAAAATATGGAAAAGTTTAAGGGGTGTCAATTCTTCTAAAAGGTGCTGCATACAGGATTTAGGCAGCTAATGAATGGATGAAGGATCTTGTCAGTAATTTGTTACACTGCTCTGTATTTAACATTGTGGTGTCTTTGGCTGGAATGTGACATCATTCAGGGAGCTGAAAGCTGTGCCCAGGTTGGGTCAAACCCCAATGAAACCCACAGAGGAATCATTCCAGTCAGCGGGAGAAACTTAGTCTGTTGGGAGTCACAAAAACACGGGTGGAGCAGGAACCTCCTCTCTTTTCCGTCCTCCACTTTCTCCAGCTGGCTAACAGATGGAAGGCCCTGTAGGCCAAGAAAGCAAACAGGATGATGGGAATGAGGGTGGAAAAACTCCCTCACAGATTTGTTAAATGATAAGCAAATTGTCAGATGTTCCCATAAGAGGCTGCGGTGCAGTCGCATAGTTTTCCTCACACTGTGACAAGTGTGTTTGTGTGGGCAGCGGTGACATTTAGCAACGGCTGCAGCCTGTGTTATGCAATGTTAGCATTTGGAGTGTTTGTTAATGAGGCTCGGAAAATAGAAGATGTCACACAGTGCGGGGGAAGGTGATGAGGATGTCAGAGCATCAGGGAGAGTGTGGGTAGATGCAAAACATGCGGGGCTGATGCTCTCCTGAATGCCTGCATGTTTTTGCACTAGGTAGGTGCACAGCAAAGTTCTTCTTGCTGTTTTTGTCTTTTAACAGGTGAGAAGGTTGTGGGATCAGCAGGATCTTGTCGTGCAACATTCACGCAAACATTACTTGATAAACCTTCGCCACTGTCAGTTGGCCCATGTGCATATTAACAAGCGTAGAAATGTTAAGCTGTATATACAGGTGGCACTGATGGAAGGAAAGTAGCAAACAGTTTAATTGCAGTTTAAATTTCTTTATATGGGTTTCCTTTTTTCCCAGTATCTGGAGAGTTCTTTTAAAGTTGCTATAGGTTCATTGGTAGTTTGGTGAAAACTTAGGAGGCAGTTGTAATCAGTAAATCATAATTAATCTGTTTTTGCACCTTTTTTAAAATGTACAAGTCAGAAGTGTTAGGAACAGTTGAAGAAACATTGTCTCACTTGTCTCAACAAACCTGTGCTAAATGACTGTTTTTATCTGCCCTGCTTTACTGTTTAAATAAACCAGCTGCTGCTGATTAAGACCTCTGCCACATTTCTGGCATGTTTGTTTTTGTTTCATGTAAATCTCTTGTATCACATTTTTCTACCTGCCATCCAACCATACATGATGGATTTTATCCTGTTCCCTCATGCTGTGTTTATCAGCGGTCCAACCATGTACGTTGAGATTTGTTATCACTTTTAAGGTTGTAACAAAACATGTTTTTGTTTTGATTTTTGACTGTTGGGATTTGATTCAGTACCTGGCGTCACAGGCCATGTTGCATATTTATTTATGGGATGAAGAAATCAGAATTATTTGCTGACATTTGAGCTCTTAAATTCCTACCAACTGATTCATTATTTACTTCTACTAATAGATGTTATGCAACTTCACAGGAGTGATGGAAGCTCAATGGTAGTTGTCATTTCTTAGATGGAAGAATGGTATTTTGACTCAAACTTAACAGTTTATTAATGCATTAGTGAGAATAAAATGGTACTCTGTTCATTATGAACATACAATAGCAAGTAATGCAGCAGTGTGTGGGTGAATACAAAACGCAGCGAGCCTCCTTTTTAAAACTGATATACATTTGGGCAAAGACTTGATCACAAGACCAGTTGCACTTGTGACTTAAAAACCTGTATGCATACTGGCATACAGACAGTTGGGTGCTGATAATTTTCATACCACACCCTGAAAACAGATTTGCGAGATAAACAACTGTAACAGTGACTAATTTCTCAGATTTTTAAAGTACATGACTGAGATTCTAAAAGAGACACAAACAGAAAAATAATTCTTTACACAAGTGTAATTTTTGTTTCAGTGTAAATTTTGGGTGATTTAAAAACTGGTCCTCCCAATTAACTTGTCTCTCTCAAATGGCATTCAAATACTTATTGTATCAATTGATGTTGCTGCAGAACAGGGGTACCCAAGTCCAGTCCCCGAGAAATGCTATCCTGCGATCTATTCATGCATCCATTCTCCAACGCCTGAATCAGATGAATGTCTCTACTGGCCCTCTGCATAGCTGAATGACATGCTGATGAGAGAATTCAGCTATTTGATTCAGGTGTGTTGAAGGGATGAATCTAAAAGTTGCAGGACAGTAGCTCTCAAGGACTGGATGGAGTGGGGCCCACCTGCTGTAGAGCATCCAATTAAATCCAACCGTCCAGCACAATATCATGCAGAACAAGTGCCCAAATAATATCACATAAATAAAATCAACATAATAGCTACTTATCACTTTTTAAACAATCTGTTTGACCCAAGAAATCACTGTCTTGAAACTTTTATGATAAAATATTACTTTAATTTTGGCACTGCTAAACAATATTTTCACACTGGTTTGGAGTAATAATGCTTTGTCATCGCTTGTATACAATGTCTGAGATCTGACGTGGAATATGAGTGTTTCCATAGTCTTAACTGATAAATCCCCAAATGTGCATTGAGTTAAAATGACTGTATATGCATATTTCTGCCACACGTTGATAACTGAGGGTCATACTGTCTGATTTAACACATAGCTCAGATTAAAAAATGCACTTAATAGTTTGTTTTTTGTTATTAGAATTTTTTTATGACCTATTCAAAAAGGGATTGCCACACTATGGTACCTTAAGGATGAACATGACAAAATAAATTACAATTAAAAGTCAATTTTAAGACTTTTTTTTTTTTTCAGAAAGTCATCTTCCAAGTTACCTTATTTTTTCTTTTTTTTTTCTTTTTTTTTTAAATAAGTGTTTATTAGCTTGCTGTTATTTAAGAAAGTTTTAGCCAATACTTTTACAAAGCAACAAGAAATGTTTTGAACTTTTCGTTTACTACTTAATTTAACAAAAAGTGGCTTAAATATGGAGTAGCTCAGTTGATTTGAAGGCAGCCTTACTGTTTGTGACTGTTTTTGTTTGACAAAATATCTTTTTTAAAGTTGTTTTTTTTTAATGTAATTTCTTCCACCATTGCATTAGTTACACTGGCAAT
The DNA here is from genome assembly GCA_014839685.1 of Anableps anableps. NCBI lineage: Eukaryota > Metazoa > Chordata > Actinopteri > Cyprinodontiformes > Anablepidae > Anableps > Anableps anableps. Next base: position 16,117,140 of record CM026082.1, read on the forward strand.
CCCAATCATGATGTCCTTATCATTGATTTAGATTAATTTTATGATGTGAATGTAATTTTGTCAGTTGTCTTTTGCTCCCTCTTAATAAAAGCCCAGATTTCCTTGTTTCTGCCACATCCTGCACCTCCTACCTTGTTGCTCAGTGGAGCTGACCTGAGAGAGTTGAGGTTAAGTGAATCACAGCTCCTTATCAGACTTGATTATGCAAAGTTGGGCATCTTGAGACTTTCTTCAGTGCTTCTCAATTCCTTAGTTCTATAAGTTATTCTGTTAGGGAACAAGACTATTTTCTGCATTTGTGCTACTTTCAGAAAATCCCCTTTAGCAATTACAAAAGTCCTGCTGTTGTTGGCTTTTTGGAAATTGCCCAAAACCCTAGACGTCTCCTGTCCAATCTAAAACACCTATTTCAACGAGAGTGAATGTTGCTCCAGGTCTGAAGAGTCAGACTTTTGTCTGTCTTTTTTTAACTGCTGTCTGGTCTACATGAATTTTTAAAAATGTGGGAAACACATTTGCGTTGATGTGTTTAATATCTCATTAAAAGACCAGAAAGGTTCAGGTAAGCTTGTTTTAGCTCTTTGTAAAGTGGGGACGTAAAACTGGAAGGCATCCTGTTGGGTAAAGTGACCCACTGATGTCAGGCATGCACTCACTTTTTTGCTGAATGTCTTATTTGTGTTTTAGTTCTTGTACCGGACACCCAAAAACAGACTGCACACATTTGGATTTATGTCTGTCTGAATATTTGGGTTTAAGTTATCCCAAGTGAATATGCTAAATTTAACTGTTATTTATCCATAGGGAGTACATATAAACACATATTCACCTACAAAAATGTTCCCTGTTGCTTGCAGTAAATGTCTGGCTGGAAGAAAAACAGGACATGCATTGTTAAAAGTAAGAGGGGACAGTTGTTGGTGTTGAGTGTTTTACGGGTTGGGTCTGACTTAGATGATCTGTGGAAATAGTGGTTATAAATGGTGGCTAGCCCGACTTTTGAATAAACATTGTAGAGCAACATTATGCAAATCATTTATGGTAGAGGGTACCATCCTGAGTGCTTGTGGTCAAATACTTTCTTTGTTAGATTAAATATTTAAGGATTTCTGATGGTTAAACTAGTCCTATACAATATTAATACGACACATCAGTGTGTGATATCAGTACCACAAATAACTGCTTGGTAAGCAAAAAGATATAAGATAATCAGATGAGCACCATGCATTCATGGTATGCCAACAATGTTTTTGGCAATGCTTGTTGATTAGATCAGCAGGTTTTTATTACCAAAACAGCAGTTACTGCCAAATGTATGCTAAATGAAGTCTATCTTTGTGTTCTGTGGTAAATTAACAAGCCTTTAAATGTTGGTAACTATACAGTATCCTTAAAAAGCCTTTCGGTTTTAAACTGATATTTGTTTCAGAAACAAATGAGTAGTTGTACAGCTCTACAGTGAAACAGAATTTTGCTATTATTTAAAAATCAACATTTTATAATTTGTTTAGTGGGCTATATTTGTGCTTAGCAGGACTGGAGAAACTGGTTTTACTATAACTATGGTCAACTTGGGTACCTTTTTAACAGTAAGAATCTGCAAACATTTGTTAATTCAGTATGTTTCAAGATGAACAAAATTGGACTCCTGGAAATGTTAAAATGGAGCAAGTCTGACATGTTATTTCTCATTGTGGCAACAGTCTAGCTGCTACAGTGATTACGTGTCAACAGATACACAGAAACTGAACTTGTAGTGTTAATCTGAACATTAAAAGCTTTTAGAAAGGAAGAGTAAGCACCTTACAGCTTAAGTGACCTCTCTGACTTCACGTTTAAGCACCTCACTGATACTGAAAATATCTACATTTGAATCACATTCACTCAGAAACAACTTCCACACCGTGGAGTGTTGGTGTCACTGCAACAGGTTAGCAGTGTTAGTATTCTTGTGTGGTACATTCACTGAACAGGTAAAGATCTGGCTGTTAGTTTCTGACTGGCAGAACACATATCAGGGCTTGTGAACTGTGAAATTGACCAGTTTCACTTACAAGTTGATTTCTCAGTGCAGTTCTTGATTTGATGACCACCAGCAACAAAGAAAACCCTTGTATATTTTTTAATTATAAGTATGGATGAGAAATCAAAAGCTTTTTTTTGTCCTTCCAAATGACTTGTTACCTTAAACAAGTAGATTGCATCCAGTTTTAGTTGAACTTGTCTTTAGTTTACTTTTCTTGTACCTGACTGTTGCATTGAATTTCATTCAAAGTACTGATGAAAAAGGTACCCAGGGTAACAAAAGTAAAAAAAAAAAAAAAAAAAAAAAAAAAAAAAAAAAAAAAAATCAAATGTTATGTAGCACGACGTTTGATATACAGGTAGCTGAGAAATCCCTTTATAATTAAATGAATAAGCAGACCTCATGCCATCATATCAATATATTTTCCTTCAACATTTCAAGACAGCAATGTTCCTAAATGGTTCCTACAGTCTCAGCCTGTCTGGTCTTTTCTCCCAGCCGAACTAATCGGGGATCCTTCTGTGTGCCTGTCTGGCTTTTTCACAGCCAGCCTGGAAACTCTGCTAATTTATGAGTCATTTCCTAAGTAAAACACAAGTCCTCAGTGAGTCCTGATATAAGGATACCAATGGGTGGGGCAACTTCTGTAAAGTTTGATTGCTGAGGGGATGGAGGACATTAAAATTGGGTGGGAGATAAAGGAACGGAGTGATGCCTGATTAAAAAAAAGATATATATATATATATATATATATATATATATATATATATATATATATAAATAAGATAAATAATTTGAAATGATGGCATCAGAAAGAGGATGTATTTATGTAAAAGCAGACAAGAAAACCTGAGGCAGGAGAAAAAGAATAACAGTTGAAGCATCATAAAGCACAGCTGAGGTAATCACTCTTGATTTGCAATAAATTAAAAAGACAAAAATAAAACCTATTAATATTCATCTGTGTGGCCGGTTAGCTATTCATCCAAATGGACCATGGATGGATACACAAAATTTAATCAAATCTAACCCAGAGTGAGATATTCTTGTCTGAATCCCAAGTTTAATCCTGTGCCAAACTGCGAGTACAGCTTTGCCTTTCAACCATAGTTCTAGTGAGATGGAAAAGTCATTAGACCTAGAAATATTCCTACTGTTCCCACCATATAGAGGGATCTGAAAAATTATCATGATCTCCATCCACTTGTTGAAGATAAAACAGGCTTGTTATGACAGGACATGATGACCAAATTACACCAAATGGATTTTTTAGCTATAAATATTTTCTTTGCACTGTGAAGGATAAAGTAGTACAAATTTCATGACTCGTAGTTAAAAATCTGTGTGACTGTCTTTGTAATCAGACTCTCAATGGTAGAAGTTGGTTTTATTCAAAACCTATTTTGGTTGCTGTGAGTTGGCTGACAAGTAACCTCAGACAAGCAAATAATTAAATTTTGTGTGTATGAGAGCTAATTTGTATCCCTCAAAATAAGTTCATCAGGCCTTTCCTGTCTTCTCACAGCTTGTCCAAATCCATCTTACTTTGAGTATGTTGTATCCCCAAAGGCAAGCAGTCTTTCAGCCTTTTTGCATCCAAAGGCCACAAAGTAAACATTTCCAAGTGCAGATGCCAACTTTACTTCTCTGTTCGCCAGGAATTATGCACGGTATATTTGAGGCTGAGACACATTAACAGTCATGGGTAAAAGAGTCCATATTTCATCATCTGTTATATTGATTTTTCAGGTTAATGTGGTGTTGTTGGTTCCAAACAACTATAGGAACTGCCTGTAATGTTTCACTGGGTTGTGGTGAATTAGCGGTAGGTTTTTCATCATCTTGTTTGGAAATATCTGAACCATCACAGTGGCCAGTTTTAAAGTTAACTTTTGTTTACATAGTAAGGGAGTTTCGAATTATAACCTAAAACTTAAAATATTTTATGGAAAATATTGTTTTGATTATTCATTTGCATTAAGACTCTTAGTTCTTTCCTTTAATATTCCTTGTGTATTGGTTTAAATTCCTATCTTAGTGTCAGTCATTACCTTTTGGTTTAGTAAGATACTTATATGTCCCGTTTTAGATCCTCATGTGCTCATTTTTGTGTTAGCTTCCTGCAGCTCGTTGAGGGCTCTGCATGGTCGGGCCAAACTGCAGAAATCGGTTCTCATTGTCACAGTTTGCGATGAAAAACGTGTCCTTTTATTTTCAGTCTTATGTCATCTGCCCCTTCTTGTCACAACCCCCATGGCAAACTTTTTGCCCCCGTTTGCAAGTCCAATCCCACCATCGTGTGATTGGACAGAATTTTCGTGGGTGTGTTTGTTTATGCAGAAAACAGCCCCAGCTACTCAACTACCAGAAGCCGGTTTTTCAGCCAGAGAGCAGGATGGATAGTTTTGAGGAACAATTGTCCAAGGCCATGAGGAAATACAAACTGTTGGACTAAAACACTGAATTCCCTCTCCTTGGTTCTGGTCTGATGCAGCAGGTGAACAGCCCACTGACACTTTCTATTCTTTTTTTCCCTCCCAATAACATGGAAAGTAAAATGAGATGTTGAAGTTCGTCAGTGATTGTGTCTGTGTCTTGTGGCCCTTGAAGGGTGTAAACGAAAACGAATGTTCCGAAACCACGTGACCGTGAGTCGACAGTGTGACTTAGGTCTGACCATGCTGGGCCCTTTAATTTAGTTCCTCACCCAGATGCATTTCATTTCACAGATTTGTCTCCCTTGGTTCTCATGTCACTCTATGACCTCCCCAGTCGCCAAAAGCCAGTTTCTTTACCTCCTCATCAGATCCCAATCTGTTTCTTACATGCCACTTTTCCTACCACCACTGCATTTATTGCTCCTGTCAGATGCTCTCCAATTCCTCCCATGCATTTCCTTGTCTTTTGTAAGTTTCTCCACAAATCACCATCGCATGCAATGTGAGGCTGCCATTCTCTTGTTTGTGTTTGGGTCCAACTGCTCAACGAAACATAACAATTACAGGTGGTAATACAGCTTACTAGTTTTACAGTGAACTGTAGATATTTGCAAATTGGGTATGTCCCCAAAAACAAGTTGCAAAGCTCAAAAAACCCCAAGAAAGTTCTGCAGAAGATTATCTTGCTTCAAAGTTATACTTGTAATATCCCATCCCTATATGGCAGCCTGTAACAGCAAACATAACTATATACTTATTACAGTTTCCTCTACAGCAGCCACTTACTTTTTTGTATTTCATGTGTCAGGCAGTTGACCATGGAACAACCAGTTCAACTTCAAAACATCCTAGTTTTGAGTCTTAGATGAAGGGTCAGCAGATCAGGCTTTGCCTAAAAGGCCTATATGTAGAAAAGAATAGATTAGAAATATAATAGAAATATCCTTTATTGTCCCATGATGGGGAAATGTATGTACAACAGCAGCAAAGTGGCAGTGACAGGCAATAACAGCAAACAGACTCACACAAAGTGTGTGTGTGTGTGTGTGTGTGTGTGTGTGTGTGTGTGTGTGTGTGTGTGTGTGTGTGTGTGTGTGTGTGTGTGTGTGTGTGTGTCGTTAAAAATACAATCTATTTACAGTTAGAGACAATAGAAAAACGGTAGAGTTGTACAGATACTAGAATGGATATAAACACTTATTGATTTTGGTGGGAGCAGTGATGGTTATAGAGTCCAACAGCTGCTGGCAGGAAGGATCTCCTATAACGTTCTTGGTGCACCTAGGATGCAGCAGTCTGTCATGCATGGGGTGGAAGATGTTGTCCATCAGTGATATTATTTTAGCTAGAGTCAAAATATAACAGTGTTATCTTAGGAGTTATAGGTGACATTGCTTTACATTCGATATCATTAGAGCTGATGTTTCTATTGTTGTTTTTTGTTTTTCACACAAGCAGAAATACTTCCAGAGGTCAAACTGTCTTACTTAAACAAGGTAAGGGTATAGTAGTCTTTTGTTCAGCTGGCTGACTAGCAGTGCACAGCAGCAAATAGGAAAGTACAGCACAGCATTAACTCTATTGCATACAGACAAAGAAATCTTAAAAACACCACACCATATCCTTTGGCAACACATTAAAATGACTCTCAGCTATAGGAATGTAATAATTGAAAATGTAAATGTTTAAAACCCTGTCATACCAGTAACCATTCCCTTATCAATGGGGCAATAGTTACATAATATGTACATAATATGTAACTATTTTTTTTTTTTTTTTTGCACCTAAATAAATATAAATAAATGACTTGATGACTGCTTAGTCGGTCTAAGTTCTCATAGAATAATAGAATGGAATGCATAACTTTACTTCCATTTGTAAAATGTCTCAAGACAACATTTGTTTTGAAATGGTGCTATATAAATAAACGGAATAGAACTTTAGTTGTGATCCAAATTTGTAAAGTTACTGACATATTTCTAATTTTTGTATGAATACAGCTGAATACAGCATTAATTGGTAATGTGATAAAGCAGTTTGTATAAATCCATCATATTTAAGATGATATTGCATTTAAGCAATACTATTAGAAATGTCTTTTACTTAGTGATGATCTCGTGATCTCAACAACTTGTCCGATTAAAGGGCTAATCTACTAAAAAGGCTCATACAGATGTTGCTTTTGTAAATCCTGTCAGGAGCATATTTATAAGGCAGAAACCCATCCGCTGTTCTACATAAGTTTTGGTGATAGTGGTCTGCAATGCGTAAAATTTATCTCTTCTATCATGAATAAATACTGAGACTGAATGAATCTGACAGGCAGTGAATCCAGATGTTTCTGCAAGGCTTATTAAACAGTGAAAACATTGTTGAAGAACCAGTAAATTCTTAAATGGGAAGAAAAGGGAAAATGATTTTTTTCTGATGGCAGTAGAATGGTTTTTAGTTAAACTGCATTTCTGAGAAACCCTCCTATTGCAGCACTTTGTTCTTTAGTCACAGCTCTGTGTAAAACCTGAGATAACAGGTGTTTTTCATTGACGTTATTCTTTACACGGTCTTTTAGTTTACAACCTGCCTGCTACTGTCCTCCTGCTGGGAATTATTGCCTGGGATTTGTGGTTTTCTAATCTCACCTCCTCACACTGACTGTACTTCAAGTACTTTTATACTAATTTACAATTGAAAAAACTATGCATCAATTTACATGGCACAGGAAAATAAAGTTAAGCAGTAGAACATATTGTTTATGCCCTAATGCTGCTTTCCTGACCCTGAAAGAAAAGAGGATGCCTAAAATATGCTTTTACACGTTTAGGATTATCTTCAGACCGACCTGCAGATCCACTGCAAAGTGATGTTTCAAAGTTGGAATTTTCTGTTAAGTCAGTTGTTTTGGCACATCAGACATAGAGATACAAATGTGTATATTAGGAGCTGATGCAGATTCCCAGAGCAGCCAGCTTGGAGGAAAACATGCAGATAAGGGGTCATTGAGTTTATTGAAGAACCTTTCATCACAGATGTTTGCTATAATGGCACTTGACATCTTCTAAACTCTCCAATCAAGTCAAAGACCGAGTCTTTTCTTTTTTGTTCATTTAGTTAATCCTTTGAACAACTCTTTTTTTTTTTTTTATAAAAAGCAGCACTAATTACCAAATACATTTAACTGCATTAAAAGCAGTTCAAAAACCAGCCTTTTCTTCTTCAGCATACGCAGAGCAACATTATCCCTCTTATGGATTTATGTCTCAACTAAAGCATTTGTGTACTTCTGTTGTAAAGATGATTTGGTCAGTTAAAATGTGATTTTTACCTCTTTTTTTTTTTTTTTTTTTTTTTTTTTTTTTTGCACAACCCCCCTACCTCTCCCCCACCCACTCATCAGGTCTTCTAGATTCTCAGTAATGTATTAGGGATTGTATTAGGGAAATCAATCGAACCTGTGAGTAATTCTCAAAATCAAAAAAATCTTAATGTTGTTCTTATGGGTAGATTTTAACTTTATGTAACACAGATTTAAAAATTGCTTCTAACTAGTGATATTACAGTGGATTCTTAGAAGTGGTGGTCGTTGTTTTGAAATTCTGAATTCATGCTCTGTCATTAAACAACAAAAATACTTTGTTTTGCATTACTAACAGTTTTTAGTAACTCCAAAAATTGGTTCTGCTTGGATTTTGAGCTGATTTTGAATTTGGTAACTTCATGTGTTCGCTGCTTGGAAACACTATTAAAACAGTCTCACTGCTTGATGTAATCATTGATGTTGATGGGTAGTGAAAGGTGTTTCAACTCTGAAGAATGACAATTTACAACCAGAGTCATTAGTTTTGAAGTTACAGGCTAAATGTGTTATGCATTGATGGGTTATAACTTAAAATTGGACATGTTTAAGTTCAGTTGCTAATGTTTAATGATGTCACATAGAGAACAGCATAGTTCCATGTAAATCTCTAATGTGGTGGGAACAGGATCTTTGGAGTTTGATTAATGAGGTGCAGGAGAAACAAGCAGCAGATGGGATGCTGATTTCTTGTTTTGGTGAGCTGTTAAATTCATCAGCTGTAAAGTCTGTGCTTATCATAGCGTGTAGAGCTTGTGGCTGTCATTAGAAGAGCCTTGTTGGAAAAATGGACCACTATCACTTTTGATTATCTGGATATGAGTCCATAAATATTTCTGGTGGCTTGTTTGTCTCCTCCAGAGACCTCACGGTGAACTGTAGTGTTGGAAAAGGCATGCTTCTGATTTTTTGAGAGAACTCTGTCAATGCTTTAATTTGCTGAGTCATTTTATGTCTAATTCTGGAGACTGAGGGGAAATGTTTGGAAAGAAGCTTGGCACCAAATGCTATGGAATCAAAACATGGTCTTGATGCATGGGACATGCCATGTGACCTGACTTCTAATCCCTCAGACAATGGATTGTCCCAAGAATGGGCCTTTTTAGTCATGTTTGTCTTTTCTTTTTAAGAGAAATTGCTGTAAATTGATCCATCAGTGTGTGTTGTCTGTCAGGGCAGGGGGTCCTGATGATGGCACTAGGGGTCATTTTTTATTTTCCCAGATGGAAACCAGGCCCAGCTCCCAGGCTGATTAGGAAGCCCATCAAAGTTACTTAAAGAAGCCTCTTAAGGATCATTTGGACCCTGAAGAAAGGCCAATCATTTGACCTTTGAGATATTTTAGTGTGGAACCATCTCACTGTAGTTGTTCGAGTGTTAAACAGGACAAAGGACTGGCAACTTATAAGCTGTTAAAGGCTTTTATTGAAGCTCATTCTGTTTACAACACTGTTTTCCTTTCCCATGGCTTCAAAAGCAAAACTATTTTGAGAAAAAGCCTAGCACATTTTGTTATGGATCAAAGGCCAACCACGTATCATTGGATTATGTTAATTTGGTTGAAGGAAGTCTGTGATACTTCGCTTCTTGAAATAATTTAGATATTTTAGCTTTCCCAGCCGTGAATTGCAGGTAATGTTAAGGTCAGATTGTTTTTCATCAACATGGAAAAGGTCCTGCTTTATTGGTCCAATGGGAAAAATAAAATGTAGAAGTATACATTGGGTTAGTATCTGTTTGGTTTTGTTCGACATATCATATCGTTCAGGTCCAAGCCAGTTTTATATAGTTTTAGTTTGGCTTTTTAACTCAAATATCATTTTTGTACATCTTTAAAGTCTCCTTAGTTTATTGAAACATGACCTTCATTCTCTCTACCCAAACATGGAATTTAAATAATTTGATCAAGATCAAACTAATTTATACTCTCTTTCTTGAAAATGACCACTGGCCTTTCTACATTAGATCTAACAGAAATTATAAGATTTTGTGGTTTACTACAAATAACAGGATACATTTTCATTGAATTATCAGATGAAGACAAAGTGACTTTTAAACTATGTTAGAGGCTGTCTGTGTCTGTGTGTGCGCATATCATGCATCACTGTAAATAAGTAAAAACGCTGTTCTGGCGAGGCCTCAATGTTTCTTCTCTCTCAGGCTCAGATATCAGCTCCCATATGGTTCCGTAATCTACAGGTCCTGCTCAGGTCAGCTCAAGCAGAGCCAGGTAACACGAGCCAAACTCATAACTCAACCATCCTCCGAAGTGCATCCACAGAGACCGAGACGGATGACTTTTATGCATTCGGCTCTTCTGAAAACGAATTCGCTGGGAGCTATTATCATGGGGTGGCCTATCTGAAAACTATTATCTGCGAGAACAGCTGCCGCAAAGCCAAATCTTTGTGGCAATTGAATTAGATAAAATACCACTTAGTGGAAAAGAACTTGGATGTGACAGTGGTCAACCTTCCTCTTAGTCCTTTGACCATGAGTTTCATAATGTCTTTGACTTGCTTACTTAGCACTCTTCAAGGCAGCTGGACATGGCTTGTCAAAGCCATTTCAAGAAATTAGAGCACTCTCCAGAGGGTTTGATCTTTGGCCAGATAAGGAGCTGTTTCATGAGACTAGAGTCCACCCCTCCCCAACTCTGCAAGAACAGCCACAGCAGGACCTGAATGTGATAAAATGCCTCTCTCTTGGAGTTCTCCCATCTTCTCTTGCGTGTGATCTCTAATAATTCCCATGCTTTTATATCAGTTGACATGACAGAGTTTGGATGTGTTACTGCAACTAAGCTGCAGCTGGAAAGCTTTAGCAGCCTAACCTGAACGGTGAGAATAAGCAATTGACCTACAATTTTGCCAAAATTAGTCTTTTGAGCTATTCAGAATAAAATGGCTTAAATTACTGCACATCTTTAACTGGTTAGACTTGGTTTTTTTTTTTTTGTTTGGTTGTTTTTTTTTTGGTCTTTTCTCCTATTTTGTTTTGGATTTTAGTTCTTTGCCCTTTATTAATAAACATGCACTGATCAAGCAGTCATTAGCAAAAAGAAAAAAAATGGTAAAAAGTTAAAGCAATGCATTAAAATGCATTTCATTTTTTTATGTTTTTATAGACTAAAAATGGTGTGCACTTTTAGTTTAGATTCATTTAATATATGAGGGAAAACTTTTTCATTGTTTGACCTGCCAGTTACCAATCAAAGCAGAATAAGATCAATGGAAATTGGCAGATTGCAATCTCTGACTGATTGAAAGATGCATCTCTAATTATAAAAGTACTCCTTAGAACCATACATATGAAATTATGCTTAAATTTGCTGGATAATTAGTATTTGTGCATGAGCTCACTGAATGAACAAGAACTGTGCTTAAGAATTAGATGACTTCTTAAGGTAATTCATTTTACTTGATCTTCCTTTATGGGTGTCAGAATAAAAGAGCTCAACACAAAACAAATCACACTTTATAGATTTTTATTTGTAAAAAAAAATGTCCCTACTTTGTGTTGGTCTATCATATTTAATCCCAGTAAAATACAAGTTTAGAGCTGTAAAGTGACAAGATGTAAGAAAAATGTTGGTTTAAAAAGGGTATGCCTACATTCACAAGACACTGTTAAAGGATTCCTTGCCTCTCAGTCTCCCTCTGAATGCCTTTAAATACCTCTTAGGATAAAATTGTTGCACACAGGGTGTGCTTTCATCAACACATAAACCACAAATGCTAGCTCCTGATGTGAGAGCAGCCTCTTGTTCAAAAGAGTGCTTCACTTTTTAATATTTTCAGCATTTTCACAGCTGCTTTTTGAGTTAATGTCTAAATAGGTGGAGGGAACAAGGACTGAAAGTATCGTGAAAGTTATTGAAGTTGAAGCTTATAGAAAAGTACAGAGATTTTTTTCCATTTTTCTACTAACCCTCAAAGGATTCCAGTAACCTTAATGAAACCAATTTTGAAATATAGACGTCTTTTAGTCCTAGGATGCATGAAGGCAGGAGCATTTAGTATGTAGCCTCCGGGAGAAGACCTGGCCTTTGAAGTAGCCTCTGGTTATTTTTCTGCTTGACAGATCAGAGCAACTGTGCTGGAATCTAAAGGGAAGTACCCTGCCGTCTCAGGTAAATGGTAACTGAGGACAGAACTGTGACATTCGGAAAATGGCTGCTGCTGAGTTGGGACCATCTGGACATTTTGCCCTCCTTCCAAATCCTTCAAATTCTAATGTTTATTAGAGAGGGAGTAAAGGGTGCACTTGCAAGAAGATTTGTGCCAATAGTTTAGAATCAGTCATCAAATAATTCTGCTACACTTCAGAGAATGTGCTTCTGAGTCACGGTTTGGTGCTGGTAAGGTGTTGACTGAAGTGATACAGGCATATCTAACCAGTCTCCACCTCTGCGGCAAGAATGTGAGAAGTTAAAAGAATTCTTTGGACTCTGTAAACCCTAAATGGCACCTGGTGGAGTTCATCTTCCCCATGGGAACAGTAGGTATTGAGGGATGAGACACGGTCAATTTAGCTAAGTGAGATTCACTTCCACAGCATGGGCCGTGCCTGCTCTCTTAAGAAGGGCAATGTGCAAGCAGGGGAAGGGGGGGTGTTTGACAGCACTTACATTTCATTTTTCAATGTCCCCTGGAGGTTTCAAAACAAGCACTGGGGTTAAAGCAAAATCACTGAGAGCTGTTAGACCACAACTGGTGCCCAGCAAAATCTGCTTCTTATTGGAAGATGTTTTAGGAGAGAGAGAAAGGGCTTACCAGAAAGACTGCATGAACTGCAAATGATTACATCCACTAATATTATAAATGCTGCCAGACAGATGCCCAAAGTGAAAACAAGTTGTAAGTAAAACTAGAAAATTTCTGAAGAAATTTAGAAGGGGCCTGCCAAAGTGTGCGTATCGATGCTAACGTAATGTACAAGGAAGTTGGGAGGATGTGGAACATCACTGACATGTTGACTAACTGTAACTTGGTCCACTCAGGGGGCAAAAAGTAGTGCATAAGCTAAAATTAGCCAAAATGCTAATGCTAGCTGAAATGCTATCGAAGCGTGAGCGAGGGCCGTCTTTCGTCTTCCTTAGTCCCGCGTTTCACACCTGTACCTCATTCAGAGTGAGAGCAGGGACGAGTGAAAGATGGTGTGGGAAAGGTGGTCATCTCATGAAAATGGCATGAAAATGAACGGCTGAGAGTCCCCTTTACCCTCACGCGAGTGTTTGCTCTGAAGCACCGTGAAAGAAAACCGTCAGGCCTAGAGGAAATTGGAAAACATTTTCTGAGAGCCAACGAGCGGTTCTATGTCATCTCCGGAAATCATGCCGTTTGAGCAATATATGTAGGCGTGACGGCGAGTTGAAAATAAATCTGGGGTCTGAAATCCTCTTTCTCCCACACTCTAACGGAGCAGCAGTTAATTGGTGTTACACTCTAAAATCATGATTTTTCCTAAAACTTTGGGTCGCTTAGAGGCACATAGAGGGAATCAACATCCCGTCTTCACTTCTGAACACAGTACGGGCGTATCTACAAACTGAGATTTAAATGGTGTTTCTAGGCCATACCATGATGACACAGTAAATCCTCAAAAATAGTGGGGGTTTTTTAGGATGTCTTCGGGATGTCGCTCCATTGACTTCAGTGGGATTTTAGGGGTCGGTTTTTTGCGAATTACTTCGCCATGGTAACTCGAATCGGAAAGTTGAGTAATAGCACACATCTCGAGATCGAGCCGCATGTTTTGATGTATATATTGTGGGGGTGCACGCCACGGTTCGGGCCGCATTAACGCAGACGGAATATTAACGAAACCCCCTTTGCTACAACACAAAACCACCTGAAATGTGTTTTTGTTGACCTGCACTTGTTGACCAGTACACGGAGGAATGTGCTTCAGGATGGATGTTTGTGTGTGTGAGATTGTATAAGTGGGTGCCAAACTGATTTTTCTTGCATTTAAATAGCTTTCTATGGGCAGGCAGAAAGGAGAGACTGGGAGTTGGTACAGTTTTGCATGACGGCTATCGGTAGCATGTAGAGCGGCTTGCATGTTGACACTACCAGTAGAAAGTGTGTTATCACAGTAATGTTGATAATAATGGACTTACTTCATTTAGTAAGTCAATATAATGCTTTTATATTCAACTAAGCTTACATGCTAATATTAGCTTAAATGCTACCATTGGTCTGTGTGCTATGACTAGCATGTTGTCCCACTAGCATCTTGACACCACTATAAGAATGAGGGCTGTCACCCGCATGGATCCTTGGTCCTAATCCAACATCCCAATATACTGTTTTGTCATCTTAAAACATAGTGTATGAAAGGGACTATGAGGCTTTTATTTTTGAAATTTTCAGTGAGTGTCATTTTCCAAAGGCAAGACCAATCCCATGTGTAACACAGCTTGGGTGAAATCTGTCATATTTTGCCCAAAGCTGCAGTTATGTGCTGTATAAAATGTGAAGGCTTTTATTTTGTAGGGTACACGTAGCTCTTATTTTGAAAGTCCAGTGTGGTTGTCAGTTTAGGCTGGTCAAGTCTCATAACTGAAGTCAGACAAGCCCCTTAGGAGAGCAGCCATGTTGCTTGTAGGCCTGTTCTGCTCCCCAGCTGCAGCCATCATAGATCAAAGCTGTGGCTGCCCCACTAAGTGATTTGTTGCTATGGTAGTTAATGTCCCTCTGCCAACTGACACTGTTAGTGTCACTCACTTTGGTGCAGAGACAAGCTCTATATGTCAGAGGCAGGCAGCCTGACTGAAAAAACCTCTCCGAACAACTCCTTCCCGTTCGGGAACCGTAAGAGGTATCTGAAAAATTCTCGAAGCGTAAGCGAGGGCCGTCTTTCGTCTTCCTTAGTCCCGCGTTTCACACCTGTACCTCATTCAGAATGAGAGCAGGGACGAGTGAAAGAATGTGTGGGAAAGGTGGTGAGATGAAGAAGCTGGGAGGAGAAAAAGAGGTTTTTTCAGCCAGTTTGACTGAAAAAACCTCTCTGAACAGCTCCTTCCCGTTCGGGAACCGTAACAGGTATCTGAAAAATTCTTGAAGCGTGAGCGAGGGCCGTCTTTCGTCTTCCTTAGTCCCGCGTTTCACATCTGTACCTCATTCAGAGCCAGAGCAGAAGCAATGCACTGCCTCCTAAGCATTTGCGATGGGCAGGCCCCAACAAGATGGGATGCTTAAAATCCCATCGTATATGCAGAACAGACTTCTGCATATACGATGGGATTTTAAACATTTGATGTATTTTTATAGTTGGCATTAATGTTTGAGCAGCATGTGGGTTGGTTTTCAGGACAGTCTATTAGGATTAGCTTTTACCCTTATAAATTAATTAACATAATTTCAGTGGTAACCATACCAGGAGAAATATCTTGCATTTTGTAATATAACAGCCAAAGACTACTGTTAAATTAAAGACCAGCACATCAAAAATGCAGAGCATGACCTAGTTGCTTTTCTTTAAAATAGAAAAAAGATCACAATAATTAAATAGTAGTTGTTGAAGGCTAGATAGATATGTTTTAAATGAATTTAGAGTTGTGTAAATGTGGCCATTCTGCTAATAGACCCTACAGTCATTTTTCCACTCTGCCCCATAAACTTTTGCCAAGAACAGCAGACATTGCTCTGTTATGTGTGACCATCAATGAAAATAGAAAGACTATTTCCTTAAAATAAATAAATTTTATGCAAGAATGAATTAAATTTAGAGTAAAACATGTAGAACAACTGAACATTGAGCAAAATAAAATGTGAAATGAGTAAGATTATTAAACAAAGCAGCCTGTCACAAAGTATTTTTACAGTTTACTCACATAGTTTATCATTTTGTCATGTTTATCTTTTGCCAGATTGTTTTTCTATACCAGGGGTGGACATGATTTAGTGTTATTTCAACACAACAGCTTTCAGCTCTGCTGGATTCAAAGAAACAGGGAGATATAGAGGAATGAAAAGAACTTAGGCTACAGATAAATCAACCTTCACACAATTCATCATCTTAGCCTAGCTTGAGTTTTCTTTTACTGCCAGATTTCTCATCTCCTAAGGAGAAGGCCCACAACACTCTGGCTCGTCATGAGGAGTAAGATTATCAAAAGAGCATGAAAACACATACTGTACGGAGACTTGGTGACCCTAAAATGCCACACTTTACTACGGTTCTATTCTGTAAAGTTTCTGAAAACTTCATATTAAGGTGTATTTTCATTTATTTTAGTTTTTATTCTAATTTTGGTCTGATTAATTTTATGAAATGACAGTTAATGACCCATGATCAAACCAAAGTGACCAAGTGACCACATTTGATTTGCGTAACCTACAGACAAAACTACTTTTTAGGCAGTTTAAGGGAAGTATTCAAATGCCCTGAATTGTGTAAAACAGCTCAGAACAAAAATTTAGAAATTTGATTTTGGAAAATAATGGGATCTTGAAATACTAATTGAGTTGGAACCCTAGACTGAACATACGGGTAAGTATAGGAGAGCAGCTATTTTCTTATAGCCATTTCCACACATCTGTCTCATTTGACTGGTGTGTTTTCTCGTTTTCCCCATTTAAATGAGTGGGTTAGAGTAATAAGCTTATGTCATATCCTACTGATACCCAAGACAAAAAGAAGGCCATGGGTTATTAACTGAAGGTTCCTGGTCATCATGAGCAACTTTAAAATTAATGATGAAATTTCTTTAGTTGCATCTCTTTCATAAGATTTTTTTAGTATGCTGAAAGGCATGGCACAAATAATTTAAAACAATTTCTTAATGCTTTATGTTATGAGACTGAATAAATATACTCAAATTTAAGGTACTTTTCTAAACTTTTCAGTGTGCGGTTATGTGTAGAGGTGTTGCACAGTCAGTGAACTTCACACCAATGTGTTCTCTAGCAGTAAGTTTTAAAAGAATAACTTTACCTCCCTTCACATCTAGTTTTAGCTGTCAGCCTCCAGACCATTTTCCCCCAAGTTAGTTTCAGTACCTAGACATGCTATCATTTATATAGCATGTCTATATAAATACCTGAGTAACACCTTGTGGGTGGGGTTTATGCATTTCTAGGAACAACTGCTGTTTCTTTTCTGCCCCTTGCAACTCTTTTGCTTCAATGAAGATTATGATCCTGTGGTTTCCCAAACATCTCAGCATCCCACACATAAAGGACTTGTGACACAGACAATCACTTGAGTATGCAAGCATTTTTATTAAGTCACTTAAAGAAGGCTGTATTGACAACATAAAACATATCAACCACCAGTGGCTTTTATCTATTTCTAATAGATGTTTTTTGGGTCTTTGAACATTTATAGTGCAAAACTGCTTGCTAAATCGATTCAGCTTAATTTTCTTAAGAGAATCTCAAAATGCTTCATTTGTTGTTTTGAGACTCTGAATGGGGTCCTGACCTCAAATTTGGGAACCACTGCCCAGAGCAATCCATCCAGTTACACAGCTCCTACAGCATTTTTACTTGGTAATACCATATTAGCATTCTTTCTGTTTGAAAAATAACTAAATGTAAAGCTTTCACTTCTGTAATAAGAACTCTTTGTATAATCAATGTTATGTTTGCATGAGTGAAAATTGAAGATTCACGAGATAAATCCATGTTATGACTTATTTTGTCTGTTTTTTCAGAAACGGAGCACTTCGGGGTTTTGTTCCCACTGTATCACATAGGACTGATAGCCTGCAGGTATTTAATATATCTCCAGAATGAACTTGCCAATAATGATTGGCATGTGTTAAAAAAAAAAAAAAAAAAAATTAACAGAAAATGTTTACTGTTCCAGATCTATACAGCTGCCTTGCAAACATCAGGGCAGAATGAAGCATTTCTTTATTAAAAAAGAAATTTCCCTACATGCATGTAGGAACACAAGTTTTAAGGGATAGATTAAATATTCAAAATATGTTTTTCCCAGTCAATCAATCTTTTCTATGTTTTTATTTATTAAGCCTGGACATGATTTTTCTCAATATGTTTCTTAATATGTTTTGAAGATGAAAGGTTTTCCGTTTTATTCATGTTATGTCAGACAGATAACAAATCAACCAAGAGTAAGATGTCTTATCCTGAAAACCTTAAAGATAGTTTCCAGCTGCGTCACAGTGCAAAAACTATGATGAAGGTAATGAATGTTTTTGTCAACTTGTGAGGATTTTACACTAAATTGCCTGCTACCTTAAATAGCTACTCTTTCATTTTCTTACAATTGTCTGTTTATTAGAGACTTGGTACCTTTTTTGCTCCCCTGGGCTTACATGCTTCTGCTTTCTGTGTGTAAGTGTGGGCGAAGCTGACTTGACTTTGTTTAAACAGGAAGTAATAAAGGTTCATACATTTTGCCACATGTCAAGCAAGACAGAGCAAACACAATGCCACAGAAAAATTGCTTTAGAAAAAAAAGAACTGGCTTTAATAGCACTTCTTAAAACATTTTTTTGCCGTGCATTTGTGTAAATAGAGCTAGAGACGACCGCTGCCAGGTTGGAAATTACATGACTTCCTTTTTATTTCGCTCCAACAAAAGGACATCTGGAGGGATAACGGCTAACATTTAATAAACAAACTGGTAATAGCTTTTACCAGCTATAAAAAGAAGCTATTAAAGCAACTCAAATTAATTCAAGTTTATGTTTATACACAAATGCTATTCATGGATAAGGATGGTTTATTAAAATGACAGAATAAACTACACTACCATTAATTTTCTCAGCTAGAGCAGAACTCTTGCAGAGGGATTTAATGGGACTCAGCATTTTAATCGTAGACCTCTAACTCCTCATGTTTAGGTCAAAGGTCATGTTTGCCACCCAGAACACACTCTAGATCAGGGGTGCTCACACTTTTTCAGCATGCGAGCTACTTATAAAACAACCAAGTCAAAATGATCTACCTACCCACTACAAAAATGCAAAACATATAACTGTTTTCAAATTTATTAAAGATTATTTATATGTACAATGTATGTTGATGTACCTTGCATAACTGAATAAGCCAATATTGCACAACACACATAATAAATAATTATTTACATTTTTTGTTAAATCCTCAGCAATGGCTTCACAGCGCCATGTAACTATAGGTCTTGACAGCTGCAGAGCTTTGATTGAAGATAATATCTCTGCCTTATTTTTAAAGTCTCGGAACAATGAGTCAGCTGCTTCAACGAATGCTTCTTTTACCATCTCTCCATATTGGAAGGACTTATTGTTTTTAACGATGACGTGACTCACTCGGAACGATGCTTCGGTGGCGGCTTTTGCTTTTGAAGTTTGTTGAGTGAAAAATGACTGCTGTCCGGACAACTGGGATTGTAGTTCCTCCACCTTTCTCTTTCTCAGCTGGCTTTTCAGTGGGAAGTCGATGTCGTATTTTCCATGAACAGTACGAAAATGCCGCTCCAAATTTCCTTTCTTTGTTATTGCGACGGTAGACTGGCAGATGAGGCAAACGCACTTCGAAAATGACATCGTGGAAAAAAAAGTCCACCTCCCATTCCGTATGAAAGTGATATATTTTTGCCTTCTTACTTGGTTCAGCTTTCTCACTCATTTTGATCACCATATGTTTTAGCAAGGGCTTAAAATCTGAGGTAATTCGCTAACTAGCTTGTAAGTTTTGCTGCGCTAGCGCCGTCGTTTACGCATGAGCGGTGACCTAAAGGTCAAAATTCAATTGTCATCTGATTGGTTGCCCTGTATGTCAATTAAGTAACGGGATGTTTGATAGGCTGACAAATATTTTTTTTTTTACGTCACGCTGCGATCGACCAGTAGATCGCGATCGACGTAATGAGCACCCCTGGTCTAGATACAGTGGGATACTTGGGGACAGTACTGGCATTGTTAGATGGAACAGGATGTTTTCTTCAGTCTCAATGTGGAACAGTTTGTAATACCACAAAGCCACTACATTGTTGAGGGATTATCACTCTGATTGTGAGCCTTATTTGTTCTATTTTTAGCCTTAAATAGTGGCATTTCTGCTCCTTTCCAGATGGCTTTCAGGACTAAGACTTGCATGTCCTGTACAATCGACTCCAAAAGTTTGGCTCTCTTGCAACTTACTCGCCATGCAAATGCATCCAAGCCAAGTGCTCCATTTGCCTGCTGCGTGCCTGCTAGTAATTTGAAACACAGCGGCCTTGTCAGTCAAATGCAGTGCAAAAGGGCTCACTTTTAGGTGTTTTATGTTCTGGGATGAATTTATGATGCCTTAACTGAGGTTGCAAAAACATAGAAGTGAAAGCCCTTTGACTTTGCATTGATCTAGATTTCTCTATTTGCAGTGCCAGCAGCAAAGTTTTCCTTTGACTTCTTGGTTATAAAACCTTCAGATTGTGATTTGTATTTGGCTGCTGATGCAAGAAGAACAACCGAATGTTTGACATGGAACACTATTGTTTAATATCATGATGGAAGATGCCAGAAACATGGGGTTCAAACCTGATGTGATGTTGAAGAGCATAGAGCATAATTTATGGGTGATTTCTGAGACTTTTTGATTCACTTGACTATTTAAACCTGGGCTTTATACGGTTTATTATCCATTCTCCATTAACTTTTTCCATTCTTCTTTCCTGCTTCAACTAAAGACTTCAGTACATTATTGGGATTTTATGTGATATACGAATGCAAACAAAATGCAGTTTGCAAGCCGTTCTTGCACTTGTACATGCTTTGATCTTAACGACTCTATTGTACCCCTGGATCTTATGTAGGGTTAATGTCCATTGGAAAGGTAAACCTCTGCCCCAGACTCAAGTCCTTTGCAGCCTCTAATAATTTTATTTAGGGATTCTTTATTTAGTTTCATCAATTCTCCTGTTAATTCTAACCATCTTTCCTCTTCCTGCTCAACCATCTCCAGACCATAATGCTGCTGCCACTATGTTTCACTGCTTGCCAGGGAGGAATGGTGTGTTCAGGCCAAAAGATTCAAGTTTGGCCTCAACTGACCAGAGGACCTTCTTCCACATGTTTGTTTATCCATGTGACAGATACTTTTAAGGATATATCAACGCAGTTAATACCAAAGCTAATAATAAACTTAGGAGGACCATTAGTCTGGTACCATCAGAGGTGACAGGGGTGGCACTGAAATTGCAAACAATGCTTTTTTTTATGGTTTTCTTTCAATAATTGATTTTTATTTATTTATTTATTTATTTTTTTGCCTCTCTTCCATAAAAGCTAGATTTGTGGAGTGCATGACTAATAGTTACCATGCCGACAGACTCTCCCACCTGAGCTGTGAATCTGTGCTGCTATTCCAGATTAACCACAAGCCTCTTTGTTGCTGTTTTGATAAATATTGTCCTTAGTCAGGATGCCAATTTAGGTAGATGGGCATGTCCTAGCAGGTTTGCAGTTGTGTTATAGTCATTGCTTTGTGAAATTTTCAAACCTTGGGATTTTGTTTTATAATGCAACCCTGGTTTAAACTTTAGCAACATTCTCCCTGACCTGTTTGCTGTTTTCCTTGGTCTTCATGATGCTGTTTGCTCAGTAATGTTCTCCAGCAACCCTCTGGGAACTTTTACAGAACAGTTTTTTACACCAAGACTAAATCACACACTAGGAAACTTTATTAGGTTCAACTAGGTGACTTTTTTTGAAGTCACTTGGTTGCCTTTAATTTTTTGTCATCAGAGAAATGGGGGTGAATATAAATGCAAGCCACAGAATTTTATTTGTTCAAAAAAAAAAAAAAAAAAAAAAAAACTTTCAAAGGACATTCTTTTCCTTCTACTTCAGAAATATTCTTTTTTTTCTTGGCACATAAATCCCAATAAAATACAGTGAAGCTTGTGGTTGTGTTTTAAAAACAGAGTGGAAAAAGTTCAAGGTGTACCAATACTTTGAATGACACTGTGTTTCTCTAGAATACATCATTAAAATATAAACAGCTACCTTGAACATCATTTACAGTGATTTTTTTATTTATTTTTTTATTTTATTTTATTTTTTAAGTTTGTGTTTATGTAAAAAAAAAAAAATAATAAAATACAAATAAAAAAAAAAAAAAAATTGAAAGGCTTCAAGTCAGTAGCCTGGGATTCTAATTTAGCTGTAAGCAGTCTCTGAAAGTCTAAGAACGCTAAAAAGGACATAAAGAATCTTTTGACAATCTAGTATGCTGATCTAGATTAAAGAAAGCTTAAACTGTAACCCCCATTTCTGATTATAATAGAACTTGTCATGAACCCTTGTTCTTATAGCTTTTGCTTTTAGAGTAGAAGAATATCTTTCTGGCTGTAATCCTGTCATTTTTTGTTAATACATACTAGCAATTTTTATCACCCCTGCCATTAATATTTTTTTGCAACCATGTTTTCTCAAATGACACGACTTTGTGTTACACAATGTTTTATGAAGTATGTGCTTGCAGGCAGAGGGATCCCTGACATGGTTCCTGATTCATGTTCTCTTTTCTTCT
Organism: Anableps anableps; assembly: GCA_014839685.1. Taxonomy (NCBI): domain Eukaryota; kingdom Metazoa; phylum Chordata; class Actinopteri; order Cyprinodontiformes; family Anablepidae; genus Anableps; species Anableps anableps. Next base: position 16,139,427 of record CM026082.1, read on the forward strand.
CTTAGTTTCTTCTCCAAGGTTTTTTATGGGATTTAGGTCTGTGGACTTTTGGGGTCACTGAAGAACATTTTTTTTGTTTCTGGTGAGAGATTTCTGTCATTAGGTCAAATGTTTTGAGTCAATATCCATTTGAATGACTCTGTGACAACCTACATTATGTTTTTTGACGGAGGACACCAGATTTTTTTATTAAAAATGTCCTTGTGTCTAAAAGAAATTCATAAAGCCATTCAGTCTGAGGTTCTTAGGGCCCTTGGAAAAGAAACAGACCCACAGAATCACAGATCCTAATCTGTATTCAACAGTGGTTATGGAGGGTGACCATATTTTCATTTCTAAAAAAGAGAACACTTGGCCCAGTCCTGAGAAAACTTCAGTCATTCTGTGCTTACTTAAAGAAGACTTGCTCTTAACATATTCAAAGTGTGCGTTCTCTATATGGTTAGAAAGAATAATTTAAATAAACTTCAGATAGGATTTTACAAGTAAACAAGTATAAAAATGACTTTAAAATCTCTGGAAATAAATGATGGAAATAATTACAAGGGATGTCCAATATATTGGTATTACCATTGGTATTGACCGATGTCAGTCATATTTTTAATATATTGGTCCAATAATTAAAATTGGGCCAATATTAATAACTGATGTTTATTTCTATCTTGTTGGAGTTTGTGTATGTGTTTCAGGGGTTGGCCATGTGGGATAGCAATGAAGGTGGTATGGTTGCTTTTATACACTATGTGGAAAGTAGATATATAATATTAATAAATACTGCCATAACATCTGTAGTAGTGTTGGATATCTATGTGGGAAAAATTTTCAAATTTTCGGTGCTTCCCTAATAAAAATAAAATGCAGCAGTCTCACAAAGACACTTTTTAAAAAGACAAAGGTGCTTTATAAACATCAGCTGCAGTGCTGGAGCACAGCTGGCTGTCTTCTGAATTTATATGCATCTCCAGTCTGCCTCGCCACGCACTTTGCAGCCTTTCGCTCCGAACCAACCACTAAGCAGCAGCTCTGGGTGGACGTTAAATTAGAAAGGAAAGCTTTATATTTCTTAGCATCATTGTAAATCTGCAAATTTGTATAAATGTGCTTTATTTTTTTCAGTTAGTTGATGATTAATTTATAGAATAGAAAATAGAAAGATTAATCTATTTTCAGACTTTTTCCACAGCTTTATCAGGGGTGCCAAATAAATGAGACCAGCACTGTATGCCTTCTACTTGTCAAAAGAAGACAAGGCCAGCTAAAGAGCATTGAATAGATCAGAAGGCTCTTCACTCTTCTCATGCATATTCAAGCACGTGTACACTCACTCACACCCTGTGAAAGGCATTTTGGCTCCTGGTCAGGGGAGCTTTTCTAAAACCTTCAACAAAGAGGTAATTATCTGCCAAACAGTACAGTCACAAAGTGAAGCAAAAGACCTTAGACATGTTTGCAGAGATCTGAAATACAGATAAAGCTTTTTTAAGCTTTGTCTGTATTTTGCTCTTTGGAGCCACTGAGCACCACACAGAAAAAAAACATTACTCTCCTTCTGTCCTCTTTCTTTTCAGTTTTTCTGACTTACTTTCTGACAGTTCTTAAGTACTAAAGGAAATTATGCTCCTTAACTGGATTATCAAGAGCTTTCTTTAAATGAATGGTCACCCACCCGCACAGCTTCTGACTATGAATTTAATTTTGGAATTAGCTCAGGCTGTCTTTTGGCCAGAAGCTGGAGAAAAAAAAAACATCATAAATGTTTTTTCCGGTTTTTATAGTGGCTGTTTGCATTGATTGCTACTCACATTAAATGCAAACAACTCATTCACAATTTCTTTTAAACTTGTTTTAGCCCTGCCACAAACTAACTTGCCAGTATCTTTCAGGTAATGTTATAATTAGCTCAGGGAAAAATTTTCATGAGGACCTGAGAGAGGAACAGAATGGGTAAATAGTCATTTATCAACTATGGTTACCTCCACAAAAAATTGTCACTTGTTTTCTTGGTGTCATCATCTTTGCATCAGAGGTGCTTCACAGACAAGGGCGCTAATGAAATTTATAGAATCACAATGAAGTTTAAGGAGAGAGGGCAACCATGAAAGCACAATAGGTGGGTTGATCGTCTAAAGATGACTAAACTAAAGCATTATTTTGCTACTTGTACAGAGCTTGCTCAAGAATGGCAATAAGTGTTTCTGTGCACACAGTGATGCAGACATTTAGAGGCTGGCCTGGTGACAAGTAGGGCAGCAAAGAAGACACTCTACCCCAAGAAAAGCATCAGGGTGATTCTGAAGTTCGACAGGAAGAACCAGGATTCCACTGCAGGAGGCAGGGGTAAAGTTGTTTCCCCTGATTAAGCCATCTTAAGACTGTTTGTTTTGTAGATTTTAAGAAAGGGCTGCTCAGAGAAGAAACTTTAAACCCTACCTTGAATCCTGCATCATACTAACAGTGAATCATCCGGAAACCCTCCATTAATTGGGGGTTGCCTCTCATCCATCAGGGAAGATTGACTCACAATTTTGCTTAAAACATTGCCTTGAAAAAGATTGCAATGTCTATAGACATTGCAGTAACAATCTTTTAACTATAAATCCAGGAGCAGTTTGGTGATGAACAATGCTGTTTTTTCTCACATGATGGAGCAAGGTTTCACAAGGTAAAAGTAATATTTAAGTGGCAATGGGATCAAAACAGTACCGGTTCTTAATCCTACTGAGAACAAGTGATTTACAATTTACAATAAAGCAAGAATGCATCACCATCTTTTAGGGGAAGGCCCAGAAGCTAATATACAACATGTCACAGCAAATTGCAGAAGTTTTGAAAAAGGATGTTAATTGTTGAGCTCCAGTACAACAGAAACCACTGACAAAAATCTCTGAAGCAGCACATGTTTTTTATAAAGTCCCCCACACTCACATTGACACATTCCCACACACAAACCCTTAGTTCAAACAATTTGAAAATAATTTCTCTTGGTGAATGAAAGCAGGTGTACCTGTCAGACCTCTCTGCTTGGTATCGCCTTCAATGCACTGCTTGGCTGAGTTTTACAGACACAATAGCGTCCAAGTGTGCGGAGGCATTACTGGAATTTGCACCTGTTTGAGACCCGACTCCTTTGGTCTTTCCTCTTGAAAGCTGTCCTTCAGAGTCTTACAGTTGAAAAAAGTAACAACTGTCTTCACAGTGGGGATAAATAAATGTTGACATAAAGCAACAAAAAAACTGATGTTTAAAGAGCTTAGTATATGAGGTGAAAGCCCAAAAAATAAAAGCTAGAGAAAGCTTAGCTCAGGGGGATGACTGTGCTCTTCTATCTATTCCTAAATGAATGATCTGTGGCACTGTGTGGCCCTTCATTTGGGTCATAAACATCCCAGCGGTTAAAACCATTCGTGTTCCTGATTTTCTCCTAGTGAGAGGAAACAGAGTCCAGGGCACAGATTAAAAGGCTTCTCTTCCCACCCGCGTGCGAATCACAAATAACACCCAGCCTTGCTGCTTCTCTCCATGTCCAGGAACCCAACAAACACCCTGTTAAAAGCCACAGCCACATCTCTGTGTTTCATCGTACTTTCCACAGAAAACATAGTTTGTATTCTAATGAAGATGGCCTATGTGCCAAGTTTGCCATGTGGATACTAGTGCTGGTGCTGCTGCTAAGTTTGTGTAACAGCCATTATGTATATATTATTATTATTATTTATTGAAACTGAGGATTTTTGTAAGGCTGTCCTGGTAGGCTTCTGACAGATGAAGGTTCTGCCTTCATCATGGCCTGGGGTGATTCAGAGCCTCTAAGGAGACAACTGTACAGCCAATCTGCTCAACGTAAATCCTCATATTTCTTCTCAACAGGCTATCGGCGGCATGCTTTATAGGATTATTTTCAACCAGACATTTTGGATGCAGTAGTATACATAGCCCCTTCCGTCCCATTGAATGCCCCCCTTCTTTTTCTCCTTGTTCCTGCCTTTCACTTTCTCGCCTGAGAGGATTAGAAAGTTAGGCTTCCGGAAACCAGGCACAACCCCATTGAGGATGAGACTTAAACAAGCCTCTCAGAGGAAGGAGCTGGACTCTGGCTTTATGGCAACAATTACTGCTTTTCTCTCTTCATGTCTTCTTGGGGTCAAAATTTTTAGCAGTCAAAAAAGGGTTGGCTTGTACTTCATGGAGCGTATCAGTGTAAGCAAATGTTTTAAGCAGAATTTTTTTTTTTTTTTTTTTTTAGTTTCTCCAGAGGCTGGGACTGTGAAGTAAAGGCTGTGCAAGGAAAATGATTATTTGCTGAATGCATTGTTGTTGAGCAGTGGGGGGAGACTATTGATCTGCAGCAACATTTGACTTCTTTGAGAGGGGTTGTGATTTGCTTTTCCACTGCATTTTTTTTTCCTTTTATCACTGCTGAACTTTTTTCCAAGTAAAAAATGTATTCTGAGAGGTCAAAATCGATCCTTGTTCTGTAGCTGAAAGGTTCAGATCCAGATATAATCATGTCCTATAAATGACCTAGGTTAGCTGCATAAGCAAGTCAAGATGTTTGTTCTGTTATTAAAGACAGCCATGAGGATCCTAAAACTGAATAAAGAACAAGCTTAACCATTTAAAGACTTTGATATTATAGATACCTGATGGCAGTGAGTAGGGGATTCACCAGTGCTAAGGTAATATTTAGGAAAGTTATGAGGCTTTCTTGTTTTTTGTTTTTGTTTTTTTTAGGAACCTGAACAAATGATAGATGTGACTGAATGTGTTAAAGCTTTAGTAATAACAATTTGGCATTTAAAAAAAACACAACTAGTTTTCAGTTTTTAAAAATTGCACTGAAGTTTTCTTCTAACAAAGTCTTCACTAAATTCACATGACCAAACATTCTAAATAAAAATGATAAAAGCCACAGCCACATCAATCTGTGACTGCGGCAAAACTCAAAGGGTCTCTACAGAGTCTTAAAAAGTCCTAAATAACATGGGGATTAAATGTTTGTCGGTTTTAATGATTACTGGGATAATATGTACTATGGTGAACATTACCGCTTTAAAATGAAATTCCCGTTAAAGCTGTATCTCATACTAAGGTTTTTTTTGTCTCTTCAAAGCAATGATTCTTTTTCTTCAACCACCAAAGCCGACCACTTGTTAAATGTTGATGTGTTTGAACTACATAACAACACAAGGAAGGCTGTTTGAAGATTTTTTTTTTTTGTTTTTTTTTTTGTTTTTTTTTTTTTTGACTAGATGCGGAAGAAAGTGACACAAATGCTCATCTGCCACTAGCTGCCTGTAGGTTAATTCTAAGTAAGTTGACTTTAAACCTGTATGTCTCTTCATTCATTCCTTCATACATTTATTCATTAACTCTTCCATCAACTTGACAAAAAAATTATTTTTTCAGAAATGTGCCAATCAGAAAGCATGTTATGCTCCTGAAGCAGGAGCATTGCATTTTGCCTATAGAGTTAAATTCAAAATATTGATTTTGACTTGAAGAAGTAAAATAAATGTTGAAAATGATTGAAGACACTCTCCAATGTTTGGTATTGGAGAGTGTATCTTAAACAATGATTGGCTTCATTTCAGTGGTTAGTTGAAACTTTCATCAGTAGCCATTATGAAGCAGTAAGAATGTCAACGAATGGTGCCACTGCTGATTCGGAATGCAACCCCCCCCGAAGTATTCTTATGATTCTCCACTTGTACAACGCTTGCTGGTGATGGTTTAGAGGAGTTTTCTGACTGCCCTACTTCTACAACCGTTTCACTTTGTCCCCAGTTTTTACCACAAACTGCTTTTTTTTTTTTTTTTTTTTTTTTTTTTAGTGTTCCCTAAGGGAAGAAGAACAAGGCCACTACAGGAATATCAGTCTCTTATGGTAGAATGCCTTTCATTTCCAGGATTTATGATAAGTATCTGTTCACTACATTTATCTCAAATGTGGATTGCAATATTGTTCCCAGCCTTTTACCTGTTTACTGGACCTTAATGCTGTCCTAAATCCTGTTGGTCATCTTGTGAATAAACAGATCTGGGAAGTGAAAGGATTGCTTTTTCATATCTGTTCATGACTTTTCAAAAACTCATTGGAGCACCTAATCCTCCTATAAATTTCATGGTTGGTTATGGATTATGTTTTAGCTTTCCTCAGACATTGTGCATGTTTGGAGAAAGAAAATGAAGATTAATGAATAATAATAATGATTTTACTTTTCCAAACCTTGAGTACAATGTATCTTCAGTGTACATTGTATATTTTATTGCAACTGTGTTTGTAATTAAACAGTTCCTCTCTTAGCTGAATTTAGGAGTGTGTCAAACTGTAATTATGGTGCAAAAACAAGATCTTTGTCTCATCTGACTGAAGCACCTTCTTACATATGTCCAATTTGTCTCCAGCATTATTTGTGGCAAATGTCCATAAGGACTTCTGATGACATTTTTTCCAGCACTGGTTTTCTTTTTGCTACTCTTCTATTGGGTCAGATGTGTGGACTGCATGTCTGATCTCCCATCCCTTCCTGATCTCTTCAGCTACTCCAGGATTACCTTGGGCTTCTTTGCCACTTCTCTAACCTATGCTCTCCTAGCAAAACCTATCAGTTTAGGTGGACTGCTGTGGTTTGGTATGTTTTTGTTATCAGCAACAAAAGATGATTGCTATCAGAATTGGTTTATGGTGTTAATGATAAACTCCAGTCGTTCATGTCAGGAAATCCCAAAAAAAACTTGTATAGTTAAGTGTTACAGTTGCTGGTGGAATTGTTTCTATACATGACTTGATGAATATATCTGAAAATATGATTTAATGATTATAATGGTCTGTTTACTGGCATTACTTGGTGTAACTGGTGTACTGAAGCAGCCTAAATGATGATGTATGACTTTTAGTCATAGATGAGTATTTGTTTTAGTGGGGCTCTAATTGTAATGAGTTCTATTAAATTTAGTTTTATAATCCCTTTTATCATTAGGGCAATTAATACTTCAAAATATTGTGATTAAAAACATGAAGCTAGATTGCCAGTTTCTCGTTTGTTCTGTTCCGTTCTCTTGCTATTTTCAGATAATTGACAGAACAGGACTGTTTTCCTTGGTCTTCACGATGCTGTTTGTTCACTAATGTTCTCTAACAAGGCTCTTAAGCCTTTAAAGAACAGCTGCATTTATGCTGAGATCAAATTACACACATGTGGACTCCATATACCAATAATACAATATTTGAAGACAGTTGGCTACACTGGGGTTTTATTTGGGGATATCAGAATACAGGGGAGTAAATGCAAATGCACACCACACTGTTCATTTATATTTTTTAGAAGATATTGGAAATGATTCCTTTTCACTTCACAATTGTGCAGTACTATGTGTTGATCTATCAAATAAATTCCCAACAAAATAGGTTTGTGATTATAATGTGGCAAAAATATGAAGAAATCCAAGAAGTATGACTACAAAACACTGTGGTGTGTGGCACAGTACTAGTGAGGGGATCTTGCCCCAAGTGTGTATGTTCAGGTGCCTCTAAACCCTTGCCCTTCCTCTTCTTTTACACGCTTTCTATATTTATTGTTTAATTTTGACCTTTCATTGTATATTTCTATCATACCTTCTTTCACTTCTCTGTCTTTCTGTCTTTTTATCCCCTACATCTTGCCAGTCATTTTTCATAAATTCAAACTGCTGCCACACAGTCACTGATTACAGGGCTTGGTACTCAAAATGCTACACCGAACAAGACTGTCAGTCATAATTGTTGTGGCTACATCGTGAAGCCTCAGTTCTGACAGGCCACACTATGACAGTGGCTGAATCATAGTTATGACAGACTTATGTATCTCATTCAGCTATGGAGAATGGGGCTAGTGAACCGAGAAGCCCCCCAACATTGGCCTCTGCCTGCACCTGCAAGCCCCACTGATGGCTGGTGGAGAGCTGGAGGGAGGCAGTTTGGGGGGTGGGGGGGGTGAGTGAGAAAACCTGGATTCAGTTTAATAGTAGAGCACAAAAGAGACAAATGAGCTACTAAATGAGAGACCCAATCAAGGAAATGTTAAATAATATGAAGTTATTCAGTTTAATGGCAATTTATGTCAGATGTTAGATAACCATGTGGTGGGTTTTTGGTAAACTCTTTGATGTAAGCATGCAGAGAGGAGAGTGAATGGGGCACTGGTGAACCCCCTGCAGGTCATTCAGTCATTCATAAGGTCCAATTTTATAGACCTCCTTCTGTTTTTGCTTTTGAGCCCATCAGTGGAGGTAAAAATAGAAAATGGAGATTAAACCAGAAAAAGGATGAGATGTGTTTGAACAAATCGAAATACCAGTAAGCAATACAATCTTGAAAACGCATGAAAAACTTGGATGGTTTCTCCACTGAAACAGAACCTCATTTTTTCTCTGTGTGGATTTAAGATGTTTACAGATGTGCCCCTCACCCCCAGTGGGCCAGCCATCTTTAATCCAGTAAAGAGAACAGAGATCTTGGTTGCCCCTGGCCGTCCTGAAGGCCCTTTTGGAAACCTCTCGGCCGTGAGAATGGGGGCTTGGGGTTGGAGGTGTGGGTTAGGCTGTGTGTAGCCATGCAGGAGGGGCCGAGGGGACGGTCTTTGTGAATTTAGCTAATCTAATTTGAGCACTTTTTTTCTCCCTAAGGGCCTAACTCATTCTCACTGCTGTCTCTGTTTCCAACATCAGTACAAGTTGGTGAAAGTTTCATGTGGTCTTATTTAGTTTAATGTATGCCTAAGGGGAATGTAACTGTAAACATCCACTTTAAAGAAGGACTCTATCTTTGTGCTTTTTTTATGTCTTATTTTTAAATAAAGCCATAAAGCTGATCCACATGTGGGTCTTAGGGACATCACTCCATAACATGGGACTTTCTTTTGACTAATCAAAAGTTTTACAGGGTATTGCGTGTATATACACTGCTCACAAAATTAAAGGGAACACTAAAATAACACATCCCAGATCTCAATTAATTAAATATTCTCATTGAAAAACTTTATTATTAACACAGTGGAATTGATTGAGAAGAAAATAACACAAAAATTATCAATGTAAATCAAAATTATTACTCCATGGAGATCTGGATTTGGATTCATACTCAATATGAAAGTGGAAAATAACATGACAGGCTAATTCAACGTCAGTGTGTGTATAACCTCCTGACAATGCCTGGGCATGCTCCTGATGAGATGGCGAATGTTCTCCTGAGGGATCTCTTCTCAGACCTGGATTAGAGCATCAGTTGGCTCCTGAACAGTCTGTGGTGCGACGTAGCACTGGTGGATTGACAGAAACATGATGTCCCAGATGTGCTCAATTGGATTCAGGTCAGGGGAACTGGCAGGCCAATCCATAACATCAATGCCCTCATCATCCAGGAACTGCTGAAACACTTCAGCCACATGAGGCCTAGCATTGTCGTACATAAAAAGGAACCCAGGGCCCACTGCACCAACACTGATTCCACAAAGGTGTGACTGATTTGGAGTTACATTGTTTTATTTTGTTTGATGGAAAGAACAGCTTTTCAATGAACAACAATCCTGTTTATATATATATATATATATATATATATATATATATATATATATATATATATATATATATATATATATATATATATATATATATATATATATATGCTGAAAAATAAATGTAATGCAGATTTCATAAAATTAAATGAACAAGCAAAAATAAAACGGCACTGCTCATCAGATATGGACTTCAGATTCTTTAGGCAGCTGTGGGTTATGGCCATATTTTGTTAACGTTGATATTATGGACATACAATTGAACAGAAATCTTCCTTAGGGTACAAATGGCATGACAGTTTTCTTCCCCCAATAGTCTTGGATCACTCTCAGGTCATCGCACCCTGGGTGGTGAGACTGGAGAAAAAAAACCCGTCAAGTTTTTTTTCTCCAGTCCCAGGGCCCACTGTGGGCCCTGGGTTCCTTTGAACCTGCTTTCATCCATGAAGAGCACAGGGTGCCAATGGCGAATCTGCCAATTTTGGTGTTCCCTTGCAAACGCCAGTCGTCCTGCATGGTGTTGGGCTGTAAGCACAGGTCCTATATGTGGACATTGGGCTCTCATACCACCCTGATGGAGTCTATTTCTGACAGTTTAAATGAAACATGCATATCAGTGGCCTGCTGGAGGTCATTTTGTAGGGCCCTGGCAGTGGACCTCCTGTTCCTCCTTGCACAAAGGACGAGGTAGTGGTCCTACTGCTGGGTTGTTGTCCTCCTGCACCCCCCTCCATGTCTCCTGGTGTACTGGCCTATCTCCTGGTACCTATTCCATGCTCTGGACACTGTGCTGAGAAACACAGCAAATCTTCTTGCCGCCGCTTGCATTGATGTTCCGTCTTGGATTAGCTGCACTACTTGAGCAACTTCAGTGGGCTGTAAAAAACGCCTCATGACGCCTCTATGCGTGACAGAACTGACAAAATGAAAAAGTGACTAAAAGTTCAACCAGAAAGGATGAGAACAGAGAAATGATCTGTGGTCACCACCTGCAGAATCATTCCTTTCTATAGGGGTTGTCTTGCTAATTGCCTCTCATTTCCACCTGTTGTATGTTTCATTTGCACAGCAGCAGGTGAAATTGATTCACAATAAGTGTTACTACCTAAGTGGTGACACTGATTCCACAAAGGTGTGACTGATTTGGAGTTACATTGTTTTGTTTAGGTGTTCCCTTTATTATTATTTTTTTTTGAGCAGTGTATAATCAGGAGTATTAAAAAAATGGGAAAAGATCACAAAAATAAATACTAATAACCATAAATTAATCTGAATCTACTGGTGTTTATTAGAAGCACATATCACCAGAATAAAACTTTGGTGTGGGAGTTTTTACTTCAGGATGAAGTCTCAAAGATAGCTCTTTTCTGTGTCATGAAGGGGTTGTTTAATATCATAGGAAGTACAAAAGGAGTAAGAAGCTAAATGAAAAGAGGTATTTTACTTGTTCATTCAGGCTGCTTCAATGGAGAGCTAAACATGGGCTGGTGCTGGTCAATTAAGTCTTAAACCATTTTGTGCTTTTGCTGTTTTTCTTGTTTGTACCAGAAAAAGTCAGATATGAAAAAGAGCTGTTCTGAATGGATGTCAATGGCCTTGGGAACAGTTGGTTGAACTGACAAAGGGAGCGAAACGATTCGGTAGATTTTAGGAAAGCTGAACATATTACAGCAAAGGTATGAAAATGAATAACATGATACTGCTGCTGAAAATTACGATGAAGACATTGATGAGTATTAACTTACATGTTCCTCACACTTAGCTTTCTTTTCCATTAAAACTACACTAAAAATATAAATCAGGTTTTGGTATTGAGGACAGTTGTACAACATCCAACTAGTCAAATACTTTATCTATGCAGTGGAACTTCTAAATACAAATGCATTTGAACAAGAACTTTTCAAAATACGACTGTCTGGGCATGCAATCCTGAGCGTGAGTCAAACTGCTGCACGCTTCAGGCTTTGTTTCAGTAGATGCTCCACTTGCTGCTGCTATATTTGCACTCCTTCTTCTGAGTTGTTGTCCTACTTGTTCTGTACCTTTCATTCAATGCAGCTGATAGTCAAGGTGTTTACTTTCAGAGCCATCAAAGAGGTTTTTGCAATGTGAGAAAACATGAAATAAGTCTGTGGACAGCATGAGCGAAACAAAGCTGTCCTGTGCAACATAATTCCGTTCAATAACAGTGTTGCTGGACATCTTGAAGGGAGAAGCAACTGTCTTTGGACTTCTTTTAAACTGCAAGCCCTGAGACAGTGGTGCAATCTCTGCCACTGGTTATAAGCAGTTATGTATAGGATGCCAGAAATGCTAAATTTTGTGATGGTTGTGTTGGGTTTTGGACCCAGGGCAGAATATACAAGGATGAAGAAAGTGATGTCATGCCAAAAAGCTCCATCAGAGCTATATAAAAAATTATTTATGAAAGCCTTTGTATTAATAAAATCTCTGATTGCTGATTTTCTAGTATTTATTTATCAAATACCAACATGCAACAGAAGGCATTGTGTTTATAGTATAGAAACACAATGGTGTTTAACACCTGATTAACTCACTGCTGACGATGTTGTTGTTTATCATGGGGAAATTCCTCATGAGGGTTTAGCTTTGAAGTTGCTCCTGAATATCCTGATGTTCTTGTAATCTTCTTTTAATGGATCAGTGAGTGACACAGTGGTTCTACTAAATGATTAAGGAAACAGCTTTTCCTCACCTAATGTTTCCCTTTGTTTTCCCACAATGGTTTGTAAAATGGGTTGATATGTAGAATTAATGCTGCTGTAATGGTGCTGGCAGTAGTTTATCAGACTGTGATTGCTTATCTCTGATCATTTTTCTTACTTTAGTTTAGCTCAATAATTTCATTGTCTCCTCCTCTAACCTTCTTTCTAATTTAAGGCAAAAGGTGGTGAAGGGTAGGAATGCAGCCTGGAGACTGTAAGAATTTATCACACTAAGGTGAGAGTGCTCCTGTGCCTGCAGATGTAACAGTTTAGTGCCAACAGCATTCTCACCATGGAACCAATGGAGGCTTTTATGGCATTTGTAACTTTTATTCTCAGGACCACATACCCTGTTGCTGCTGAAACAGGAGTGGTGGGTGGAAAGGTCAATATACTGGGGGTGAAATAGTTTTGTGTGTGTGTGCCTCACTCTGAGATTTTCATCAAGACTATATAGGTGAAACAAATGGTTTATCCATCCTTGTCTGCCTCTACCATTTGCAGTTGAATGTGTCCTTTTTTTTCCTCCAACTCTTGCTCCCCTCCCATTGCTCCCGTTTCCACTCCTCTCACTCTTCCTGTTGGTCTACGCTGCCTCTCGGGTTACGATGACTGGGGGGTTTTCTTGCTCTCAGTTCATAGTGTCCATATGAGGTGGGGGTGGTAGTGTGTGTGTGTGTGTGTGTGTGTGTGTGTGTGTGTGTGTGTGTGTGTGTGTGTGTGTGTGTGTGTGTGTGAGTGTGTGTGTGTGTCTCCCCCTCTACGTTGTCCTGTGTCCTTGTCCCTGCCTCCTGGCAGCGAGGAGCCACCCAGCAGCCGGATTGTGATTGGGCAGGGGGAGTGAGGTTCTTGACACAAGCGTGGTGCTGACTTCTCTGGGACGTGTTTCAACAGATGGTCGAGGTTAGAGAGTGTCATCACATCGGAGCGAGGATTAGAGGAGAGAGGTTGTCTTCCAGGAGCTGTGTGGTCCCCCCCCCTTCCTCTACACTTGAAACTAAAATCCCAGCACCAGGAGACAAACTCCTCTATGAGGAAAGGAAGGTCTGGTGAAGAACGTGAGGATAAAGCTCAGCAAGGACTCCTTGCCTCCTGCCTACCAGGTACTACACAACTTTCTCACAGTTTCTTTTATCTAGTTTTTTAGAATTTCTCCTCTCTTCTGTAAAGGATTTGCAAAAATACTGATATTAGTACATCTCTGACTCAGTTAACAGAGTGTGACTCTGTAAGAGGGGATTTGTAGTGGCAGTGCTGTTTTTGCAGTCAGTCTGTGTTGCCTGTACCGCAGCCCTAGTGTGTGTGTGTGTGTGTGTGTGTGTGTGTGTGTGTGTGTGTGTGTGTGTGTGTGTGTGTGCAGGTTTTCATAGTTTTCCCCCTGAATGACAGGAATTCCCTCCGTCGCAAATTCCTCAGTCTCAAGGGATTAGAGGGCACAACATTCCATTAATATCATTTTTTCCTTCAATGCAAAAGCATTCACCTGTTAATTTTTCAGTTTTCCTAAAGCACAATGACTAAAAACTGAAAGGATAGCTTTAGAGAATGTAGTAAACCTTTCTCATCTAGAAAAGTGGTGTCCCCAGTGTTTGACTGTAGTATTTTGATAGGTGGAAAAACCCTTTTTTATGTCATTGCACTCTTTATATCATTTCATATCATGTGATAGGAGTCACACAATGTACTATAAGTTTATCTTTGTCAAAATATAAAAAATGTCGTATCACCCAAACCGCCACTGATTCTCTGCTAAAGCAGATGAATACTGTGATGAGAGAACGGGAGAGAGAGAGAGAGAGAGAGAGAGAGAGAGAGAGAGAGAGAGAGAGAGAGAGAGAGAGAGAGAAAACAGGAAAACCTATTTAGTTGTTTTCCTGTGTCTTATTCTTGTAGCAATTTTCAACAATTATACATTGTGGTGCACCAATCAATCTGCCAACAGATTGCGATCAGCCAGTGTTCTCTTCATTGACTCTGATCAGTTATCGGCAGCTCAAATACTACAATACATCAATACTAAAACCATCCAGCATTTTCAGTTTATAAGCACATCAACCAAAAGCATGTACTTTTTAAGTTTTAAAAAAATCTGAGAAATATACTTTGATTCAAAAAGGGAGGTAATCTTGAAATTCCTTGATGTTTTCTTCTATTCTGTCAAGGAACTTGAAGTGCACTTTTTTTGTTTTTAGTGTTGTAGTCCTTAGAGTATGGGTGTCCAGCTTCAGTCCTCAATTACCAGTTTCCTGACAGTTTTCGATGTCTCTGTTCCAACACAGCTGATTGAAATAGTCCAACTACCTCTTCAGCATGTCAAAGCTCTAATAAGCAGGCCTCATTAGCAGAAGCCTGCTAATGAATCATCATTTGATTGAGGTGTGTTGAACCAGGGAAAGAACTAAAACATATAGAAGACTTTGGACACCACTGCCTTAGGGAGAAAAAAATCTGAATTGACAGGTCAGACCTGAAAGAAAATCTACATTAGATATCAGATGGGAAAAGCTTGATTGGAGCATTTCTAATTGTACCGAATTGTGTATATTTTTCTAATATGCAGCTTTTATATCCAAAAATGGTATCGAAGATGACTCATTTTAAATAGGACTACAGTCAGTGTACAGTCAGTCAAAACTTTGGGTGCTCCATCCTCTTTTCAGCCATGCTAAGTTCTTTAATAATCTTATTCTGAGTGCATTTCTGGCAAATTGGGTCAGCAAAGACTAAATGGATGAGTTATTGAAGAGCTTTTTCCAGTGAGACTGTCAAAGGTGTGCAGAGAGGCAGCAAGTTGGGGGAATGCACTACTCACATTGGCTATTTAAGTCAAGTGAGAAGAGTGACCTGCCAGTGTAGTGGGAATGTGATGTATAGTATTTATACCCAGCTCCAGGCACTGTGCATGAGGTGTTTTGTAAATGGAGATTGTGCAGCTGTGAAAGTCTGAGAGGAGAGGGGTGTTGTATGGGTGAAAGCTGCTGTTGTATGAGATTGTGTGTTTATCTTGGTAAACCAGCCATAGCTACACTCGCTGCTTGATGTTTGGAGAATTTAAAAGTACCACCCTAAGATTGTCTTCGTGGTTTAAGAGTCATTTGGCAAATTATAGCTAGGCAGATTGAGAGGGAAAAATTAAATGTTTCTCAAATTTCAAAGACAAATGATAAAAAATATCACATTTTTTGTATGCCTGACTTTAACATTTTTTTCTTTATACACCTAAGAGGCAATATAAAAGTGTTACCTGAGTATATTCAGTTCTAAGTTTTAACTTCAGTTTGTCATGTAAAGTTTCAGGTATGTGTTTGTAGTACAGATTTTATTGATCAAGCAAAAAGTTTCCCTCTGTTCTTGACTGCATTTGATCAGTCACCGGTCCACAAAAGCCAAGAGCATTTATCCCCTGACCTAGATTTCCTAAATGGCAAAATTATGGTGTGGCTCCATTCAGAGTCGGTGGCTTGTATCAGGCACAATAACTGTAAAACTGTTGGCTTACATTTCAATGCTTTGGCACTGTCAGAGTGCGTTGCTGAAAGGCAAGTGTGGAAAATGATGGAGAGCCTTTTTTACCTCAAAATTTCAGTCATGACAAGACTGATCTACAAATCCAACACCTCGCTCGAGTTTCATCCGACAGTGTTTGGATTCGATTTCTGATTAGCCTTCCCAGGGCACAGTGAATCGGCTTCGGGGGGGTTTCAAAACACAGAGCTTCCTGCCAGCTCAGAGGAGAAGAGAAGAGAGATCCTTTAAAGAGTTTTTAGCTCTTCTGAGCTACAAACAAGAGCACAAGCAGCTGCTGCAAATAATTAGATTCTGAAGGGGAAAGGCGCTTGCCAAGACAAACGTTGTTCCAGTAGCAGCTTTGCCATCATTGAGATCTACTTAGGAATGTAGGTTTGTGAGTGTATATGTGTGGGTCAATGTGCGTGTGAAGGTAATAAGTGGAGTAATTTGTTCTCCTGATAAGGATGCTGAGTGACTGAGTCCAATGGAAGGAGAAGAGTTGGCGGTGTCTGTGGTTTTAACCGTTTCCACAAACAGCATGCATGCGTCCTTTAAATGCCAGCCACAGTGAGTCAGGATTTCCCAGATGTCAAAATCAAATGTTGTCTGACATTTTTTTTTTTTTTTACTCATTCTATATTTTGCCTCCCCAAATACACTTAATAGCAAATTTTACATTTAGCTTGTAAAATTGTTAGGCAAAGCTATCTGTTTTGTAGCAATAAAATTAAACACTGCAGATAACGTTACATTATTCAAACAAGAAAAGTGTGGAGAATTTTGGAATGAGAATAAACCTATGCAGAACCAGCCAAATCCTTTACATCCAGAGTATTTGAATTGTTTTTTTTAACCAAAATAGACAGTCAGTTGATGGTAATACTCACTAACACTAAAGCATCTTTGCTTTAAATTTGGTCTCAATTTTACATTTCTCTTCATCAAATGAACACAAAGCATACATTCTTATCCTTAAATGGAGTGAAATTGTTGAACTCCATACTATATTTTACCTTTTCAAAGTTACTTTGACAAATCTAACATTTAGATTTTAAAAATATTACATTTCATGTTCAACAGGCTTTTGAACAAAAAATGAATTTAGCTGATGCTAATTCACTGTACCAAAAAAAAAGCCAGGCATCTTTGCTTCAAAAGATCTGAGTGATTCTCATTCCATCTTTAATAAACAAAAATGAAGGATATTCTTTTCTTATTCCAATGCCACAAACCATGTACTAAAGTTGATCCTACTTTGACAATTCTCACATCTGAAATCTAAAAAAAAAAAAAAAAAAAAAAAAAAACCACTAAGAAAAGCTCCGTTTTTTAGCAGAAGGGTAACATGCGTTGCAGATGACTTCCCATTGTTCACGAGTCAGTTTGGGAGAATTTTGAATTGGAAATAAACAGAACTAGAGAAAAATGTTTCATCCAGGGCATCCTCTGCAACATATATTTGATCAAAATATATCATTGCTTTATAAGTTATTTAAATAACGCACATTTCATCAACCAATGAACAATATTAAATGCATTTATTGTTATCCTTAAGTGAACTCCAACCTTTTTTGTCATGCCAGATTTTACCCTCTCAAGTTGATCTTATATCAACAGATATCACATATGAATTTAAAAAAAAAATGTTAGGCAGCGTTATCTGTTTTATAATAAAGTCTGTTTTCACAATGAATATTATAGAATATAATGCTTTGCAGATGACTTTGTTGTTCATGAAAGTGAGGTTTAGCAACTTTTAAAATGGAAATAAATAGATCCAGAATGAAGAAATTCCTGTTTCATCCAGGGCATTTTCCACTTTATGCATTTGGCCAAAATACACTTAATCAGATGGTGGTAATATACAGTGACAGATAAATGGACACCTTGATTTTAAAAACTTTTTGAATAACACACGCCTCTTTATTTAATCAACACAATTGCAGACATTCATTCATTCTCCAACCATGCCACATTTTAGCTTTTTAAGTTGACCTCAGTTTGATTGATCTCAGATTTGAAGATTTGACTTTTTTTTTTTTTTTTTTTTTTTTTTTTTTGAGAGGATTCAATTTTGAAATTAGAAATAAATTAATCTAGAACTGGAGAAACATCTTTCATCTGGAACATGTTTAGATCAAAATGCACTTAATCAGTTGATGGTAATATCATTGTGACTAACAATAGTAACATATTTGCCTTAAAGGTTCTCTGAATAACTTAATCTAATAAATTAACTCGTAATAGTTTTTATCTTCTCAAGAAGACCCTAACTCTTGCATTTAATTTCTAAAAAATGTTAGGTAAGTCTCCCTGTTTTGTGCCTGACAAGTAGAATGCTTTACAGATGACTTGTTGTTGATCATAACAGTTAAGACTGGATGATTTTGAAATGGAAATAAAAGGATCCAGAACCAGAGAAACTGGCTTGATCCAGAAACTCATCTGCAAGATGTTTTTAATCAAAATACACCAATTTAGTTTGCGGTAATGAATTCCAAATAACATATTTGCTTTGAAAGTTATGTGAATAATGCAACACAAGTCATCTAATGATAACATTCAAAGGCATTTCTTCTGTTTCTTTTACCAGTGCTTCTCAAACTGATTTTACTTTGACAAATCTTGTGTATGCATGTATGGAGAACCTGAAGAATATTGTGAGCAACATTTTTGATCAAAATACAGTTAGTTTGTGGTAATATACTGTACCCAATAATTAGCTTTTAAAGCTAATATGCCTAAGCTTGTGGATGTTCTCCTTTGTGCCAGAATGTAAAAAGATTTCCGCAACCACCCTCTCTTCTGGCACTTATTTATCTCTTCAGCATAATGATAGTGTTCCTCGCCTTAGCCTGATTGCACCATCCTATCACTGCAAATGACCAGTATTTGAACAGAGAGCATTTGACATGTTCCTATTCATGTGGGATCAAGAAAGACTATGTTTAGATGAGTCAGACACTTTCTCAGTTTCCTTGTTGATCTTACTGATCAAACATTGCTTTCGAGTTTCATCCATGTAAAAGCCTCCAAACACATTGTCTTTGACTTTTGAGGGCGATACTCAAGCCATGCATATGTATATTAATCTGCGCAGATGCACAGTTGGGGTATTGAGGTATTTGAGAGCTCACAGTAATACTCCGGTGTGTTTGTTCAGCCTGTCATTTGAGCAAGAAAGGTCAGGGCAGGTAAACATTGCATCCAGCTCATCTTTGGAGGGAATCCTACTCCTCCAGACGCTGATCCAACTCTGAGCACTTTGTAAGAGTCTCAACCACATATTTATAGTGGCTTAGCTTCTATTTTCTTCATTACTGTCAGCAGAACACAGAAAGAACCCTAAACTGTCTCTAAATGAGTCAGAGACATTTTGGTTATGGATGAACTACTTTTTGTGGTATTTTAATCAGTACTGATTGAGTGCAAGGGGAAGGATTTGTCTGGAGAAGGAGACAGCTGGGTCAGGAGGGTGAAGTGGAAGTGAGATAAATAAGAGGACAAGATTAGAGGAAGGTGTGAATGTGTGATAAGGAGCTGAGGAGGGGCTGGGGAAGGAAAACAGTCATCTCAGGTGAGCCATGTGCTCACACCCTCTGGTGCTTGGATTTGAAACTGACAAAAAAAGGGGGACATCTCTATTGTACACATGCATATAAAGAGATACCTGGAAAAATCCATGCATATGCGCACTCTGTGTACGAGCTTCCCCCCTCTGTCTACAACCTCCCAGAGGGCTGGACCGTTCTTCCTTCCTCATGTCTCTTGTCCAATAATCCCCTCCCAAGGGAGAGGCAATCTGTTTTAGATTTGAAAGAGAAAGGAATCTGGCCAGTATCACGTACAATTAAGTATCCGTCAGAATCTGTCGGCGTGAGATTGGAGGAAGAAGTGCTGCCACAGGGGTGGGGTGGGGAGTTGGTAGGGGTGGGGGGTTGTCCCTTTCATCCACCGCCTTTCCAGAAGAGAGATAATGGAGTGGGGTTGTACGAGGGATGAGAAGGTATGGAGATGAGGGGGCAGTAAAGAAGCGATGAATGTTTCCTCACCCCTCCATCCTCCACAACCTGACTAATAGAAGCCAGCATGTGTTTGTTTCAGCTCCCCTGCTCCCTTTCTTTCATTCTCCCCCTGGAGCAAGCAAACACATTCAACCTCAGCCAGCACTTTCACTCCTGTCCTAAGTATGTGTACATGCACAACTGCTCATAAGTGTGGACTTGACCATGTGCTTCAGTTAGCCTCTGGTCCTGTTTACGCTCACATGATCAACCAGAATTGGCCATGTGGACGTAGAGCGGTTACATTCTAAAAGCAGCTTTATTTACAGTGAGTAAGAGTTGCATTGCAGTACGCATTATCTTTACTTTCCTCAAGCTTCCCATGGCAACTTAAGCTGGCATTGATTGGTGTCTCTTTAACATGCTGTATTAACTGTATTTCTTTAACAGTGGTTTAAATTCAAAACATTTTTAGACTTAAGCTTTCCATTTGATGTTTTTTAGACTAATCAGGCTTCCTGTAAAAGCTGTTCTTTAGACTTAATGTTACACAAAGATGTGAAATTTAACCTAAGCAGTATGAAGTTAATTGAATTACAAATGATGTTACTGTGTGCTTCACAAAACCACACACAAAGCCAGAGGCAAAGAAAGCTAAGCTCCCGGTGTACAAATTACAGGTTACATGTCTGTCTGTGCTCAAGTCTGACAGATAATTCTTGCTGCCTGTTTGAGTGACTGCTGTAAAAAACTCAGCGTTCACGATATCCAAATTTAGTCATACATATATTCCCAAGGGCACTGAAAGCAGGGAGCGGTGTTGCGGCACAGGTGTAATCAAACAAATATACATTTTTATGAGTGGTATCATGTTTGCATAACAGTCATGGAGAAATTTATTAATGGCGTCCAGGGACATGTTGAGCTTGGTTCTCATGGTCCATTTGTCTATGGTTCCTGGAGAATAGGCCCACACATGCTCCACATTTTAGGGGTGTTCAGTTTCATGTGCCAGCAGCAGTTTTACACTTTTTAGCAGCTTTCTGACTGAAGGTTTTAGGATGTGGAATGAGTGTGCCTGTTTAAGAAAACGCTCATTAAATCTATGATGGCTTACCATGTTTGTCTGCAGTACTTTATCACAAAATGCTGACTATTACAATTATAATGTCCTTGCACTTGTTGTTCTATTAATGAACCTAGGCAAAAAATATAAATACCCTCTAGCCTTAGTTAAAGTTTTCAAGTGACTTTTGCTTAGAATAATGTACTGTCATTCAGCTCTTTTATAGAGTAACAGTGAGAATATAACAAAGTGATATTCGCTGGTTAATTAGCAGGGTTATCTGCTCAGGTAACTAGCCTCTAGTTGGTTGCTAAACAGACATGCCACTCTTTACTTTATGATCAGCACTAACTTCAGAGCGATGAATGGAGTTTCTTTAGTTTCCACGCCATAACTGTCTCCATTTTTCACTACTGGAAATATTTACTGACAGACAAATTTTACTTGCAAGGGCAAGTGCAGAAGCCTTCTTTCAGCCAGATAAATAAAGGTTCCAAACATCATTTGGGGAAGAAGTGATACTTTACAATCCATACAGCTGGTGCAAACTCAGGTTACTGTGGGAGTGTCATTCGAATTGAATTAGAAAGACTTTGAGCCCCAGGTAACAGTGGGACCAGAAACTTTTGAGATTCCCCCCACCCCCACAAAAAAAGCCTGTCTCTTTGGCTTCAGATTAAGTTAATTTTAATCATTATTATCTAGTCTTTAGGACATTAAAATATCTCAATGTCTGATAAGCACACTTATGACCTATTTAATGTTATATTAAATAGGTACCTACCATTGCAGTACCTGACAATGAAGACTTGTTGGGCAGTGGACAAATAATGGGCAAAGGAAGCTGTGTCAAACCTATGCTTTTCCGCATCCAAGGCAGTCAGCTGAGGCATCATGGGCATCTGACCAGGATGTCCCCAGGATGACTCAATTTATAGCTTTTCCTAGCACTTCCCACAAGAAGAGACCCTATGGCAGACCCAGAACTCATTTGATGGACAAGTTTTCCCTTCTGGGCAAGGAATGCCTTGGGATCCTCCAGAACTTGGTGGATATATTCTCTGGGTTTCCCTCCTGGATAAAGACTCTCATGACCCAATCTCAGATAAGTGTAAGACATTTGGACTATGGATGAATAGAGTGCTTTAAAAACTATTACAGGAAACTTGGTCGTTCAAAGCAAAATGTGAAGACAGAAGGAATGACTCGATACTTTTGCACAGAACAGCATGATCTTTTTGGTCCTATTTGGGTCTGTAAAGAGAAGGATTCTTTAAAACTTTCTATCACCTATCATTACTGTAGAGTAGTTATATACTGTATGTGTATTTAATAATGTACCATAATTTTGAAGTGATCATTAAGCATAAATGTAAACTGGATGGGTTTTTTGTATAAGATTTTAGTACATACCATTATCGCCTACAAATTGGACATGATTTTAAGCATAGGGATTTTGGATCACTAGTGTTTACTGTATGCTATGTGGCCGTTTTTCTCATCCTTTCTCTGTTGGGTTCAAGCTCAACAATAACATCTTACAAGTAAAAGAAGTATAGTCATACAGCTGACATCAGAATGCTGTGAACAAAAAGACATCCTTCAACTTGGTGAACTGACTTAGCTTCTTTATTCTTGACAATTACCTCAGTGGAAACCCATTGAAGCAATTTGCTTTAGTTTTCTATTGTGGTACAGAGAGTGATTTATTTGGGGTGTGTTTGATGTGTCAAACAGACAAGAAAGCCACCCATGAGTACATTCTGCTTGGTCTCTCTTCATTTTCTGTGGATTTTTCTCAGACTGATGGGGTTTTTGAAAGAAAAGGGAACTTTAACAAAGTTTGAGGCATATTATAATTGGATTCTATGAGTTTAACCTGAGGTTCTCTTTCCATTTAACATGGTGGCTTGCTTTCAACTTGTCATGTAACTGTGGTTAGTCACTTCTTTGTGATTTCATGTTTGTATTTCTCCTTATCAAAGGAAGGGTTTCCTTTCGTTGTTTCTCTTCCTCATCTTCCCACCCTCTCCTTATTCCCTTTTCTTTATCCTCTAGAATTGTAAATCTGCTTTTCCTCTCACAAAATTGAACCTTTACTTTGAAAACAAGCTGTGTTAGTATCTTCCTTAGCTTCATGTAATTCCAGAATGACTCTGGGATGTTGAGCTCTGGGTTTTTTTTCAGAGAAGTAATAGCCTCTTGCATTCATCATCATTCGTTCCTATTACCGACTTTGATTTTGACCTTAAATTTTTTGTTTTCCATTAAAGTCTGGAACAGACTGGGTGTATTTGAGTGATTCCAGCTTTACTCAATGACATTAAGCCCAGTCATTCATTCTTCCCAGCATAACCTTATTGCTTAGACAGATAGAACCAAACAAAACTTGTGCCTGGTTCAGTTGAAACACATACCACCTACAAGCCCAGAGCTTACACCCACACACAAATAAATACAACTCCTTTTCATTTCTGTAAGGACTGGTTGTGTTTTTTAATCATTTCTTTCTTACAGTACCTAAAACCTCTTATGATTTCAAAACAAGCCGCCTGTTGCTGTACAAGTCATTACCACTTTGAAATATTTTAAACTAGGATTCATTTAATTATAAATAAAGATGTAGTCATGATGTTGATGGGGAAGCCTGGCAGCTTTGGCACTACAAAGAGTTTCTTACTGGGACTGAAAGAAACATGAGGGCTTAGACTAATGGCTGTGAATGCACTCACTACTGGTTCACATTTCACTGAATTGAAGCCATTCTTCTTCATTAAAGTGGCTTCCATTGCACCACAAACCCACCACACACCAGTCAGTGGAAAGCTCCAACAACTAAAATTCTATAGCTTTACATTGTTAGGACATTGCCTGTCAAATTGAAGAGTTGTGTAGCCATAAACTTGCTGGAACTGGGGTGGTTGGGAGATTGGGGGGGAATCTTGTACTTCACTTGCTGACTGGAATTTTGTCATAAATCTTGAATAGGTTTTGGTCAAACAAATCAGTGGAGTTAAGAGTCTGAAAACAGCAAGTTTTGAGTTTTTTTTTTCCAGTACCTTCATGCAGCCAAATGAGTGTGCAGAGAGACAGAGCCTCCCTTCAGTCAGTCGTTCGTGTGGCCAGCAGACAGGTTTTGGTGGGTACAATGTGCTACCCTTGGCTTGCTGGGCACAGCAGGTCCTGACACAGGCCCTCCTCAGTGTAAAATGCCCCCATGAGCCTTCGTGGCAGCAGACCAGCTGAATTCCATCATATTAGAGAAATATTTGGACAAACCTCTATATTAATTTAACGCCTAATTTTTCTTCCTGGAGACGGAGCTCTCAAGCTGGACTAGAATCTTGCAAGTTTGATGCAAAAATAAAAATGTTCCTCAGATTTATCTAATCTGCAATGTTTCTAAACTCCATTTATGTCTCTGTTGCTACTACACATTTCTTTTTCTGCTTTCCTCCACTCCAGTATGATGTACTGAATGACCTGTATTGTTACTAGTTCCACAGCTTATCACTGAACAGTCTGTAGAATTTAAACTATGCCATTAGATTTTCATTATGCTACTTTTGACCACTGAGTGGATGAGGTAAGGAGAGTTAACAAGAATAAGTGGAAAGATGAGATGCTTTAACAGCTAGGATTAATAGTGAAGTCGTAGTGGGAGATTTCCAATCCCCATTTTTTTATTTTTTTATTTATTTTTTTTTTTGTAAAGCTTTGGCTTGAAATTTCTCTTAACTGTAAATAAACAAGGTTCAAAGTGTTTTCTGGCCTTCCCACTTTGAATGGTTTATAATTATTGATATTAAAATCAGCAGTGATGTCACACTGTGTTAGAGAGCAGTAGCAGTATTTTAAAACAAAGACACAATGATTGCCAAGTTGACATTTTAAACTGGCTTTAGCATCTTATATTACAAATACCTTTATTAGTCCCCCAGGGGGGGAAATTACGTTTCAGTGCAGTCCGTCCAAGGGGAGACAGGTGTCTGAGGCTGCAGCCATCTTGGGAGGCACTGCCCTTATTATCAATCAGCTTATATTTGAGTAGCTAGCTTTACTAAAACAGCTGTCTTTGAGTATTCCTTGGAGCATGTAGAGCTTTACTTTAACTGAGGTTTTCAAAAGGCTGCCAACATTTCCAAATAGAACTTGTGAGGATAAAATAGAGCACTTAGTTGTACTTACTTTAGTCTTCCTGTTATCAGCCAAAGTCTTGCTCTCTGGACGAACTGCGGACAAGTCTTGACATTTTGAGAATACATTTTCCTTTTTAAATAGTTTTTTAACTATTTACTGCCTGTGACTTAATTTTTAACACCCCACTGATACTAAAAAGAGCAAACTTTGAGTTTTCATCCCTCAGTTGTGACTTCCACACTGAGGAGTGGTTTTACTGCCACATGATGGAACTAGGTGTTCACTAATCAGAATAAATCAGATTTTTGAGTTTCTGTCGAATTGAAACTGTGCTATTAGACACTTTTTTTCTGCTTGTTTTGTCAGTAATTGGAATGGTTTAAAAGATTTATACATGGACATGTAATGCTTTAAAGTTGCCTATCATTGGTCCAATAAGTCATTTTAATAAAGGAATGGTTTAGTGTGCAAGAAAATCTGTTTTGAGTTTGACATGCATCTTGTTTTGAGAACCTGAACTTCTAAACTTTAAACTCTCCATTTGAGCTGGATCATGCTCTGTGGACATATTATACATTAGTGGATGAACATGTTGCATGTCAGTTGTTCTGTGCTTTTATGTTTTAACTCTTTCATGTTTTTTCTGCTGTTTTTCAGTGACAGCTGATAAATGTGCAGCCTGTCACTGTTGTCTGCATAGAACCTTAGCCAGACATCACCTGTTTGTCATTTCTGGAAAGAGAATTCAGACAAATCACACACAGACCTATTACAAGACGTTGTCTGTATTGAACCCCTTCCATTCATTTTCCCCTTTTAACCCCTGTGTGTGGCTAGCCACTGGTTGCTGAGGTTAGGTTAAACAAGCCACCATCAAAGCTGTATCACCACTGGGGTCGGAAGAGGGTCAGGGCGCAGTGGAGTGTGTGGTTTGAGGCCCTGACTGGAGGGCACAACTGCCAGCCAGACAAGTATGGCTGCCCAGCATGGTTATATAAGCCACAGCTTTATTATGTTCATCTATAAGTGCAAAAAAGTGCAGCTGTCTGCCTATTCATAGCAAATTACTGAGCAGAACTTCACATTCCCACAACAAATATGTGTGAGAGCCATTTACCTCAAGTAAAGTAGGAAAAATTGCAGCTAACATGAAAGAAAAGATTAGTTGGGTGTTGAAGTGTGCTAAAACTCTTAGTGTTGATGGCCATTAATCTGAAAATTGCACATCTTTTAAGCATCTGGCATCTGTGTGCCTGAAAACAATATAGTTGCCTTGTTATTTCATTCCTTTGAACCCCTGACCATTAGGTTCTTCCTACTCATCCTCTTATGTTCTAGTCACGAAGAGTACACTCCAGGCCTAATTTAAAAGGTCATTACAGCTAATTCTACAAAACAAAGGGGAAGCAGAAACAATGTGATCCCTAGCCCCTATAAAAATTCCTTGTCTGTTCAAGCCTAGATAATATAAACTCATAATTCATTGATAATGAAAAACTCAGAAACTGAGAAACTGAGAGAAATTGAAAGCAAATGGTTGATTAACATTTATGATTCACAATATTTACTTACATTTCCACTTCTATTTAGTTGTTGAAGTGCTTCTTAGACCTAAATACACAAAGCAATGGTCAGAGCTGAATGAGCTTGCTTCTTTACCTGTTGCTTGTTATCCTTTCAGATATATACAGCCAAGAACAGTGCATAAGGTTATGCTACGCATAAAGTTTTGTGCAAAGTCTTGATTTAATTATGGTTTGCTTTAAAAGAATCTGACTTAATTATAAGCATTTACACAAATTTTAACTAATAGTTCTCCTGGCTTTTTCAAGATCTTTCAAAGTTTCTTTGGACTTCAGTTACTTTTCATTCATCATTCGTCCAATCCTTGTACCTGACCATGACATCATATTGTACAGTGGGTGGTTAATTTAACATGGAAGCTGACAAGTGAAGGACAAAAGAAAATTCAGGCCCAGTGGAAAATCAGTCTCTAAAACTTGTGTCTCTAACATGTATTGAGAAAATCCAGAAAAAGCTTGTTGTCCAGAGTGTGGCCCAGGGGCTATTTGCTGCTCTTGGAATGCTTTTGTGTCGCTTCTGACTTCAGAGCAAGGATAGTGAAACTTTGACCTGCCAGTACAGTCAAATAATGCAAATGGGGGGAAATAGCTGTATACTTTTAATGACAAAATAATTTTCTTAAGATGGAAAATCCTTGGTATAATGTAACACAAACTATTAGTGATTTTATAAATAAAGGATTTTTTTCTTTTGCTAAAAAGGAGCACAAACATCCATCAACTTTTCAACCCCAAAAAATTAGAAATTGTTTGCCTTAATTAAGGCAAACATGCAAGACCCTTATTATGTCCCACATCTTGAACTTTTAGACCTCTCCTTCTACAGAACTCAGACTTTGTCTTTTAAAAATATTGTATAATGTACATATGTAATATATGTTTATTTTATTTTGAGCAGCTAAAAAAAAAATCACATAAAAAATCTCTAACAGTATTTGAATTTATTCAATTTTGCTGCCAATTTTGGCACTATGTGACAAGAAGTTTGTTTTAGCTTTGGTCTCTTTAATTGAATGCCTTTTATCCTTGATAGCAGCTTGGCAGTTATTAAAAGCAGTAGGATAAATTAATTATGGATTTCAAATGCACAATTTCACTAAAATAAAATTTAAGAAGCTCACTTAAGAAAAAAATGATTCTACATAGAGAATAATCAAGTCATAGGGGGTCATTAAGATTTGTAGCAAGGAAGTGAGACAAACTGTAAATAAGGGGGCTGACAGATGATTTAATGATTTGATTTCACAGATGATTTATTGGCTTTAGTAAACTCTGTGCTGAAATAGCATGGGTGAGAATTCTAAAGCATTTTCATCCAAACAAATGGACTTTGTACTTGAGGAATCCAGTTCCAGCAGAGGAAGTGGTCAAGCTGCAACAAGTGAAGCTTCACAAATTTGAGTCAGACTATGACTCTGATCATCCACTAAGCATAATGGATGTGAATGAGAGCTGCATAAATAGAGCGGAGGGCTTAACTTTGTGACTTGTGCATAGCAAAATCAGGTGCTGTATTTGCTATAGTGCACTGTTGTACCGTTGTAATGTTTGGACTAATTGATTTGACTGAACAGTTTGTCATTAATCTTTCTGCGTTGACATAGTTCTTAACAGTTGTGGTGGATGATGCAGTTGTTTCCAGGTTCTGACAGGACATAAAATGTAAAAAAAAAAAAAAAAAAAAAAAAAAAAAAATTCTTAGACTGATTGTATGCCACATTAACATGAGAGTTGGGTTCCAAGTTGAAGCTTTCGCATTAAAATAGGTAACTGAGAAATGATTGAAGATTATCAGCTGCTAGATACCTGCTTTTCATGAAAACAAACATCAGTTGTTGTCTTATAAGTCTGACTTGCTCATTTAGCCTCCATATCTCCTGCACCTATACTTTGGTTTGTCTGTGTTGCACCAAATTGGCATTAGGATCTCAACCATTTCAAACACTGTAGATATTGATTGCACTGTAGCTAACCTCATCAACACTACAAGATTTGAATCAGACAGCACAATGGACCTTTTTTGAGTGATAATAATACACCATTGGTGGGAATCACAGTTATCTAAAACTGAATTGGTGTTGGGTGCTAAGATTACATTGGCTGGCTGACTGGTTTATAGCTGATTTCCAATCTTCCACAGCCTGACCAAAATAGAGCCTTGAGTTTTCTTTAGAGATCAGTTGTGTCTTTTGTGTCTGGGAAGCTTTCCCGTATAATGTAGGAGGATTTGGACCCAAACAGCAAGGGATATTGTTTTTGTGGGAGAAAAGCTGGTGTCTGGGTATCATTTTAGTGTCTGCATGTGTTTGTGGAGTAGTTTGTGTAAGGTCCTGTCCGTTCCACCACCCTGCACTTTGGGGGTGTGTTTGGCCAAATGGCGCCGATGTTTGTACAGAGCTGTCACGATAACTGGCTCGGTCAGACACAGCTCATCTAAAACAGAGATCAGAACAGTAACGCACTGTTTAAACTCTGCTTATCATGTCTAAGATCTGACTAGAGAAGTGAAAGATAAACACCACCAGATCTAGGTCACTGAAAACAACTTTTCTCACTTCTGCTGTTTTTTGATGACATGATGGGTCATGATTTTGGGAGGAACATCTCTCTGATCCACCACTTAGCAAAGGCTGCTTTTCTTAAGCTATGGGTTTAACCTGTCAGCTCAGCCATTACTGTGCAATTGTCTTGGATTATTCCTCATTTCTTTATTGTAATTTGCTTCCTAGGAGTCAGACTGTTAAAATCTTTGTTGTAAATTCCAGAATAAATCGTCAATATTTCTTCAGTCTTTTCTGATTTTCATTTCTTTTCAGTCCTGTACCTGTACATATTCACTGGCCTGTTTTGTTGTTCAAGTTATTAACTATTTTTTGAGTTAGTTATTAACTATTAACTTTTTTTGGGAGAATATTTACTTTCATCTGAAAACAGGACTTTGATCCAGTAAGCAACAGCTCACTGTTTTCCAGGTAAGACACTTCTGGTGTTTCTGATTCAGGAGTGGCTTAACACAAGGAATGTGACAGCTGTCCATGGAGAAGTTTGTGTGTGGTAGCTTTTGAAGACTCCAGCTGCAGTCCGCACTTTGTGATCTCACTTAAACCCCTGAATGGGTATTGCTTCACAATCCTACCAAGGCTGCAGCATCCCTGTTGCTTGTGGCCTTTTTCTACCACACTTCTTCCTCTCAATTTTCCATTAGAATAGATTTGAAATAGCCTTTATTGTCCCACAGAGGGGAAATTCAGGTGCAACAGCAGCATCAAGTTATGTAGGTTAGCACAAAAGTTCCAAAAGTGTTTAAAATGTACTTTTAAAAATAATAATATACTGTTCAACATTATAACATAAAAATACTGTGCAGTTATTAGAAATAGGAACGTCATACTCATGATCCAAGAAATGTGCAACTGAGTAAGATATATATATTTTTTAAATGGACTTAATGCATACATGTATTGAACTTTAAAAAGACAATGGACTTTTTACAATACACCATATTCGTGCAGTGCAGAAAAACAGATGTAAAATAACTTCAAAAATGCTGTTTAAAAATGAGTAAAAACAGAGTAAAAGATTTTGCAAATGCCAGTAGGGATATAATTTGATTGTGACAACTGCAGGGAGGAAGGATCTCTTATAACACTCCCTTGTGCACGTAGGATGCAGCAGTCTGTCACTGAAGGAGCTCTCCAGTTCAGCAACAGCTTCATGCATGGAGTGGGAGACATTGTCCATCAGTGATTTTATTTTACCTAGAGTCCTTCTGTCTCCCACCACCTGCACTGGGTCGAGAGTGCAGAACTGGCCTTCCTGATGAGCTTATATAACTGCTTCCTCTTCCTCTTCCTACAGCTCTTTGAGAAAAAGAGCTGTAGGAAGCTGTATATATATGTATAGGTGAGAATAAGAAAGAAAATTAAAGAAAATTTTAGGACACAGAATAAACCTGTTTTGTTCAAATCGTGGCATTAAAGGCACAAGTGATTGGCGTTTTACCTCTATTACATTGATCTGTAGTACCTTCCTGTTATATCCCATTGATGATATTTATAATTTGAATATAGTGACTGTCAAAATAAAGATAAGGGTGGAGCCTCCCCGGGTAGGCCCAGGTGTCACAGGCCTTCCATTTGTTTTCAGGTTATTAACTCAAAATGGGGAGCAGTATGGTGCCACTCAGCAGGACTGCTATCCATGAGGCATTTTTCATCAAGCATTAATGGAGTATTCATTATCATAGTGCAATGGTTCATTTCACAGCCACAAGCCTTTCTTTCAGATGTACTAGCATCACTGAAAGTTACTTGCTAATTGGTGTGATCGTCATATGTGTATTTATAGTAGTTTTTTCTGAGTAAACATTTAAATAATTAGAAAATTTTATGTATTAATTTCAATTTTTAATTGGAACGGAAGCTTATTCCAGTGATTTTTTTTTATTTTTTTTTTTTAGTTACATATAATTGTGTATGGTCAAGCATTTTTTTTTTAATTATTATTATTAGAACCAAGCACCAGCATGTTTTGATGACTCAGTGGTCATCTGTGATTGGCAACAAAGCCACTGGAGTTAATGTGGTGGAACCATTTACTCCGCCTCCTGTGCTAAATCTCCCTCCCCCCACCAGAAGTCTGTCATGCATGACTCACCAGGAGGGGAGGTGGCGGTAGAGGTGGCGGTGGTTGGAGAATTGGGGGTTCTGCAGGGGTGGTGAATCTGACTGTTGAGTGACAGGTGGAAAATGGGCCCTGATTGGCTATAACTGAAGAGCAGCTGTGGGTGTTTGAGTTCAGGCAGCCAATCATGTAATCTTTGTGCATTTAGTTGAACAACAGCTCTGCAGTTGGGATAAAGAGTTTCAGTGAGTGAGGTTGACTAAAGAGGGAGAGAAAGTTCAAGGATTTTATTTGTTTATTTTTTGAGAAAAAGAGAAATTATACTTAGTCCAGGCAAACAACTGGGCCTTGCTTGCCTGGACCTTCACAGCTCAAATGAAATTCGGGTCAAGGTTGTTGGTGTGCTTACTTGAACTGTTCAAGTATTTGTTGGATCTTCAAGAGCTATTTGTCAAGGAACTAGTCATAGTTTCTCTGTTTATGGCTAATTAATTATTTAGGTTTGATTTGTAAAAAGATTAAAAATTTGTACATTTTTTCCCAAAGTACTTTAAAATCATTTAGGTTATTTCATTTTTCCTTGTTTTAACATGCTTTTCTTTCTTTCTTCTCTCAGTCAACTAGGCCCTCAACATCTACCAAGGTGTGAGTGAACGCCCTCGTCTGTCCTCTCCTCCTTCTCCTCCAGCTCTCCACCTATCCTCCTAGTCATCTTCCCAAGTCATCCAGCTGCCCGGTCTCTTGGACGCCATGTTGATTCACTGGCTCTCCTGGCTGGTCCTGCTGTCTATGGACTGGACTCCAGGCAGCCAGGCCTTTACCACCACCAGAGCTCAGGGGATTAGGGGTCGCATCCAGCGGGACCGCCGAAATATCCGGCCCAACATCATCCTCATCATGACTGATGACCAGGATGTTGAGTTGGGTAAGATATGCTGCCAAGATGACATAGAAACCCACATTTATTTACCAATGTACAAAATTTATCGCAATGTTCGATCTTAATTGCTTTCTTTGTTTTTCTGGCTGTTTGCCTCCAGATTTATATAGTCTCCTTCTTTACATTAAATATTAAACACAGACCATAAACCAATAGGGAATGGCCATCTGGTTTTTCAGCTGCTGAATTTCAATTACTTTTACTCTGAGAAAACTGAGCTAGAAAAGGAGTACAGTGTCTATAAAAAGTATTCACCCTCTTGTATCTTTACCCCTTTTGTTGCTTTTACAATTCAACAACATTTGGCTTTTTTGACAAATTTACAATAAAATCCTGTTTCAACTAAAAATGAAAACTGATTTCTACAAAATAATGACAACTGAATAAAACTATAACATGAAATGATTGCATATTATCCACCCCCTTCAAGTCAGTATTTAGTAGGTGCATCCTCGGCTGCAACCACAACAGAGTCTGTGTGGATAGGTCTCAATCAGGCTTGCACAGCTGGATGCTGTAATTTTACTCCAGTCTTCCTTGCAAAACTGTTCAAGCTCTGTCAGGTTGCTTGGGGATAAGTGGTGAACACTTCTTTTCATGTCCAGCCACAAATTCTCTATTGGATTGAGGTGTGGGCTTTGACTGGGCCACCCCAGAACATCCACCTAGTTGTCTTCAAACCATTTCTGTGTACTTCTAGCTATATGCTTCAGGTTGTTGTCTTGCTGGAAAATAAATGTTCTCTGAAGCTGCAGTTCTCTTCCAAATGGAAACAAATGATCCTCCAGGATTTCCCTTAATGCAGTGTATCTGCCAGACATAGCGGCTTGTCTGATGGCCAAAGAGACTAAAGAACCGTCTTTCACTTGACCACGGTGTCTCCCACGTGTCTTATGGCAAACTCTAGTCAAGCCTTGATATAGGTTTTCTGCAACAGTGGATTCTTCATTGCCACTCTCCCATAAAACTTTGACTGGTGAAGAACATGGGAAACAGTTGTTGTCTGCAGAGTCTCTCCCATCTCAGCTGCTGAAGCTTGTAACTCCTTTAGCGTAGTCATAGGTTATCTGGTGTCCTCTCTCACTAGTCACTCAGTTTGTGAGGACGGCCTTATCTAGGCAGATTTACACATGAGCTATATCCCTTCCATTTCTTTATGGATTTAACTGAACTCCAGGAGATGTTCAGTGCCTTAGAGATATTTTTTTTTGTATCCATCCCTTGACTGATACTTTTCAATAACATTTTCTCAGATTTGCTTGGAGTGTTCTCCTGTCTTCTTGCAGTAATGGTAGCCAGGAATACTGATTAACCAGTGACAGGACCTTCCCAATACATGCGTCTTTTTACTATGATCACTTGAGACCCAGTAACTGAACTTAGGTGATCTCCATGAAACTCATTGTAAGACTACCAGCACCATTTGGCTGGAACTTTGTTGAAGTAGATCAGTCATCTTAAAGGGGGTGAATATTTATGCAATAACTTATTTTGTGTTAAATATTTTTTTTTTATTATTATTTTGTAGAACTCAGCTTTCACTTTGACAAGCACAAGTACTTTTTGTCAAAAAAGCCATATTTTGTTGATCACGACTGATTTGTAAAAACAATATAGGCACTGCATAATGAAATAAAAGTAAATTGAACTCTAAGCATAAATAGGGAAATAGGTGGAAAAATATATTTTCTATTGGAAACCTTGCTTTTTCCTCTCAGGATCTCTGCAGGTGATGAATAAAACCAGAAAGATAATGGAAGATGGCGGCACGAGTTTTATCAACGCCTTTGTCACCACGCCGATGTGCTGCCCGTCACGATCATCCATGCTGACGGGAAAGTATGTCCACAACCACAACACCTACACCAATAATGAAAACTGTTCCTCCCCATCTTGGCAAGCGCAGCATGAGCCACGCTCCTTTGCGGTCTACCTCAACAACACAGGCTACAGGACAGGTTGGTGTTCTTACCATTTTGACCTCCTGATCTTTTAGTTGAGTTTTAGATTAGATTTTCGTTTTAGTTCTGTTTTTTTTTCCTTTGAATGTCACAGACTTGAATTACTAGTGTTTTGGCTGCTGTCTGTGCAGCTCCTCCCCCACGCTGATAGATCTCCAAGTACAGCATGCCTGCCAGTTCAAAGACAACAGATAGGAAGCTGTAGAAGCCAACACAGTCTGTTTTACCATTAACATCATTATAAAAGGGTGAAAACACCTTAGATTTTTTTTGGGAAAACACAGATTTGTGTGAAAAATTGGTAGCAAACTTTCATACAGTTTTGCATCTGTGCAGATGAAAACAGTCTGATTTGTTTGTTTGTTTTTTAAATACTGCCTGAGTAAATTTCTGCTGCATGTATCTCTGAGCTCTGGATGACATAAAATGATGGTACACACTAGATTTGCTCTTTGATACAGATTATTTGAAAAGACCTTGAATGGGATTTGATGCTTTGGATCAGATCAGGTCCCATTGAGCGACAGAAAATTCAAAGAAAGGCAAAGAAACTGAAAACATGAACTTATAGTTAAAGACTGTATTTAAAGCAACTCTCTTATCTGTGTTTCCTGCCTCTGCAGCCTTTTTTGGCAAATACCTCAACGAATACAACGGCAGCTACATTCCACCTGGGTGGCGTGAATGGGTCGGATTGATCAAAAATTCCCGCTTCTATAATTATACTGTCTGTCGGAATGGTTTGAAGGAGAAACATGGTGCTGACTATGCCAAGGTATGTGTTCTCATAATTTCACACCAATTTCTTTTCACTTTATGAGTTAAAATAAAGGCTTTGCTTGACAAATGTTAGGTTGTGCTCTCTTTATGATTGCAGAGAAGGTCTCCACTTAATATTGAGTCATTTTTTTCAGACTGAAGGGAATTCTATATTGTGAATTATAGAGAATGAGCAGGGATGAGGTAGTATGTCCTCTTTCTGTGGCCTTTAATATGATGCACCTCCCCTTAATAGCTAGACAGTGTAAAATAGATGCAGATTTATGAGAAGACAAAGTTGTTTGCAATAAATACCCCTCTGGTGAGTGGTTGGTTCATCTATTTTTGTCTGGGGTTTTTTGCCCTATTCTCCATGTCATGTTGCACATTTTTGTGAGATGACTTTACAGGAAAATACCACAGTAAAATAGGAGGGGAAATTTCAACTTAACAGTGTCGGGTTCACGAGATGAACTCTGGTTACACTGCCAACAGTCTCCCACAATCATCCCCCCACAAATTTTTTTAGGAGCTTTCAGTTTGTTTTCACAGATCCATGCCAGTATCTTCTTGGGTTGTACAGTTGTGAATAAACAAAAGGGGTGAGCAAGTAAGTGTTTGAACTGCCATTCCCCTGCCAACTTTGGACCGAGGTGTAAAGCGTAGACCGATGTGTTTACATGACATTTACATGGTGATCAGATTGCGGTTTACACCAAATGGATTTCATATTTGCAATTTACTGCTCACACCCAGCAACTGGCAACACTGCTCTTTTCAGATCACTGAGGGAGTCCACACAGGATGGCTTGGCTGCAGTGTGAGTCACTGTGTGTTCATCCTGGGTAGTTTAAATCAGTTAGACCCCATCTGAGTTTCTGTCTGTAGGAAAGGAGTTCATTTAAGTTGAAGTGGTTCTGGTGGGAATGTTTGCTTTGTCCATGTTGCCTGTGAACTTCTTTTATTCAGGTTCCGTGACACTGTAACAACAGCCATAAAAACAGACAAGTCTTCCAAGCCAGATGTGGCATGCTGATGTCATGAACGCTTACGCAAGTCTTGTTCTGTACCCCTCCTCTGCAAATCTTGTAAATTTAATGCAATAACACCCTCCTGCATCGATCATCCTTTCTTAAAAAGGAGTAGTGCT
The DNA here is from genome assembly GCA_014839685.1 of Anableps anableps. Classification (NCBI taxonomy): domain Eukaryota; kingdom Metazoa; phylum Chordata; class Actinopteri; order Cyprinodontiformes; family Anablepidae; genus Anableps; species Anableps anableps. The sequence goes on from CM026082.1 coordinate 16,175,440, forward strand.
TGCAAATTTTTACTATTTGACATCCAGCTCCAAATGGGAAGAGGGATAATCACCACCCATGTGACTATTTTATTGCTCTTGGCCAGGCATTCCTTATGACACTCTCACTTCCTGTTGACCTGCCAGAGCCCTTTAACACCAAGGGCTCAGATTTTAGTTGCTGGCAGTGCTGAAGAGCATGGCAGTGCTTTTGCCATGTGCATGTAATCCTCATCCTCTATGGGCATGTGTAGGTGCCAGGCTATTAAAACTTTACTGACTATAAAATAAAACGTTAATAATAAAGAGAAGATGAATCAGCCAAACCCACTTCTGTCATTTCAAGGAAATCTCCCTTACTGTTTGTTCTGTGTCAGGTAACAACAGCAGCACGACAAAACGGCAGGTAGGACTGTTAGTTGACTATTGAAAACTGTGCTAATCCTATTTTCATTTTAGCTTAGGGCGTTGCTGCCAGTGGAGGTAAAAATAAGACTGGACTCCACCCTAACTGGAATAAAGGTTTTAGTAAAATGGCACACCTTTGACATGTTTACTGTGACAATTTCACATTTCAAGGCTGTAAGCTCTTTGGTTAGTTTCACTCTTTCAGCTGTGCTCTGTTGATCTTTGCTTCTAAAGTTGGGGAAAAACTAAATTTTTCTCCTTGAGCTCATTTTATTAGAGGAGGCAGGTTTTCCTATGCAGTCTGGAAAAGGATAAAAAAAATCTGTTTATCTATCTGTACATACATATGTTCACCCTTCTGTGGTTTTTGCAGATACCATATGAAAAGTAAGTACTGTAGCAATATTTCCCATAATTCATTGTGAATGTTTGTGTTTACAAAAGTATGGGATTTTGACATTAAAAATGTGTAAAAACCCTGAGTAGGGGTTATTTCTTTTAGATTTCTGTCTCAGGTTTTGTGTTCCAGTATTTATCAAAGGTAATCATTTAGAAGTAAGAGGAAGTACACTGGATAGGGCAGAAACACCCTAAGTGGTAAAAACAGAATGAAAAGTCCAGAGTGGAGTGAAGGGTGGGAGCTGTCATAACAACATACCATTTGAAAGCACCAAGATTCGCTCACCATCAAGTGGTGTCACATTTGATAGTGCAGAGATTCACTGATGAGGCAGCAGCCAATACAGTGTACACACGCTCGCACAGACTCCAGCTCTCACACTCACTCATTTACACACACAGGCAAGCTGCCAGCTGTTGACTCGACAGATTGGTGCTGTACTGCACTCAATGGCCCCACTTCATATCCCTACAGGCTCCTCTTAATTTATTTGAAAATGACTGGAATAGGAAAAGCAACATGTCACAGTGATTGGACTGCAAATGAGATTTATAAAAGCTTGTGCTGTTTAGCATTTTGCTACAATCCCCCCTTTTTCTAGATGGTGCTTTTAGCCTTGTTGCACCTAGTAACTTTACTCATTTTGCTCTTGTTTTTGAAGGATTATTTCACAGATTTGATCACCAATGACAGCATCAGCTTTTTCCGCACGTCTAAGAAGATGTACCCCCATCGTCCGGTGATGATGGTTATCAGCCATGCCGCCCCTCATGGTCCAGAAGACTCGGCCCCACAGTATGCTGAGTTCTTCCCCAATGCTTCACAGCACATGTAAGTATGGCTGACTATCCAATCATCAAATATACAACAATCAGTTACAACCGAATGTCCAAGTATGAAATCTTCAGGGCAACCTCAGATGTTATTTGTACGCACTCTGATAAATCAGAGTTTTTTACAGCCTGCCCACACTAACAGATATTCTGCAAGACAGTCTAGTGTGTTGCCACCTCTTTTCTGCTGAAAAAAAAAACCTTTCCAAAGGGGAGGTTTTTTGTTTTTGAAAACTCTTGGCAACAAAAGACTTGGCAAACAGAGATTCTGAGAAACAATGACACCATGGCCTGATTTTACAGTTTTCTGCACAGTTTTGTGCATGAAACCACAACTGTAGTTGGCCATTTTTATGATTTTTTGCTATGTTTGTCTCACTTTCTCCAAATACACTTTCAACGTATGCAGAAAAACTTAATGACCTAAAAGGAAATAATAAACAGTGTCTTGAGTACACAGGGATTGTAGTTGTTTTGAAAGAATCTTTGAAAAGTATCTGCAGCTGCAGGCTCCACCTCTCCGTGCTTTTCCTGGTTCAATATTTTTTTGCTCTGATGCTCCAACTCTTAAACCTAAATCTAGCATCACAGCTGAAGCCAAAGAAGGATCATCATGGAGTTTCCAAAGGCTCAACTGTGTTTCAGCTCCATTTAAGCTAATGAAAACTGTCAGTTAAAATGAATGAATAAATAAAGAAAAACTTTGCATAAAGGATAAATAATTCTGATATGCCTATCTTGCAAAATATACTGTTACCCATAAATACTATATGATGCAGTTTCTGTTAAAATGATGCATCGTTCATCTCAGAAAGAAGTCATCAAAAGCAGAATCTAGCTCTGCATAAAACCATGAGACAATTGCTGAAATTATTTATCAGTGCTGTTGTGGTGGCTTGAGTGTTGCTACATTTTTTTGTTGGAAATTATCTTGATCTTATGCATTTAGATACTTCTTTCCAAGAAAACTATTGAGAAAAAAAAAGCTATCATTATGTGGGTGGTAAGAATTTTATAGCAGTGTTTCCTCAGACAGAGACGGGATTCCATGATGTTTGACCCAGCATGCTTTGCTAATTGGATCTCAGAGTTTTCTCTTTAACACCTAGTGGGGGTTTTATATGATGAGGTGTGTCTAACATGATGACAGTAGGCAAGCCCTCAATCTACTGGGATGACAGGTTTCTTTGAAGCTCTAACAAGTGAAGATAGAGAAGGCATGAACTCAAAATGATTTATCATTTGAGATCACCAGGGGGGCATACCAGTGGAGCAGATCAGGGATTTTTATCATAACACCATGCTTATACCAAGCCAACAGCACATCCCTTCAGTCTAGGCTGTGCTATGAATTCTGTACCAGAGGCCTTGTGGCCTACTTTCTCATGGTGAGCCCTCCGAATTTCCTACCAAATACTGTCACTTCCTTTCCATTGTGTTTTCTATGTGCCTTTCCCTCACTTTCTGTCTTCTCACATTACCTAAATTTGTCTGTCTTGCCATCGATATATCTCTCTCTGTAACTCTATTTACCTCTCCCTCCATATTTCCATCCCCTGTTATCTTGTCTATCCCCCTGGCTTCCTGTTCACTTTTATCCCCAAAGAACTTCCTGACCTTGTCCATATCAATCAGTTGTTTTTCTCCGTAGCTCCTGGGATGTGAGGAATGCATTGTGTGCTTTGGAACACCCTTTGTGACAATATTAATTTATTTTTAGCGGGTGCCTCCGTGTGACGGGGGTGGAGCTTGGGGGCTACGGGTGACTGAAAGGGTTGTCCCAGTGATTGTGTGTAGGTGTTATGTATGTGGTGAGGTTACTATGGAGACCACAGGTGGTTTGCATGGGTGGGTGTTTGTTGACTTTTTGCTTTCATTAGATGAGGCAAATCACTTTTTCCATTCCTGGGAATTCTCTTGAACAAAAAAAATAATTTCTGACTCTGGTCCAATTTGGTTTCGCTCTAAGGGATCATGCCCTCCACCAGTTTGGAGGTATTTAATGTTTGGAGCAGAAGCATGATGCAGCCAACGTGTTTTCTCTCAGGGTTGGGAACAGACTGCGTGGCAGTAAAGGAGGAGCTGTCTCGTAAATCAAACAAGCGTCTGTACTTCTGACAGCTGCAATAGCAGTGGAGGGTTCAGTGTTAATGTTATTAACATTCCTCACTTAAGGTGTTTTTGCATAGTTCTTTAGATGTAGCCAAGTTGAGACCCATTTAGATACTAGACATGTATTGTGGTTGCTGAATTGAACATCTTGTGATAGCAGAGACGGAGGGATAGTAATTCTAATCATATATGAACAAATTGCTTTACTAAGAAGCCATCAACCTTCATGTGTGTTTGAGTTTGTTTTTATACAAAAATATAAAAAATAAACCTATAGGGACATACAAAATATATATACCCCTTCATCCTATTCAGTTACACTATGGCCACTATATTTTATTGAGAGTTTTTTGTGTTTGACAAACACCAAATACTGCCTAATTATGAAATAGAAAGAAAATGGTACATGGGTTTCAAAATTTTCCACTTTTTTTTTTTGCAATTTTGCAATCTTTTGTTGCAGTTACAGCTGCAAATCTTTTTGAGGTATATCTCTTATAAACAGACATTATTGCCATTTATTTTTTCCAAAATGGCTGAAACTCACTCAGACTGGACAGAAAGCATATGTGAACCTCAATTTTCACTTCTTGCAATAGATTCTGACTTAGGTTTTAATCTGGACTTTGACTAGACTATTCTAACAGATGACAGTACTTAAATATGAACTATTCTATTGTAGTTCTAGCCATTTTTTAGTGATTTCCTGCTAGAAGGGGGACTTCTACCACATTCCCAAGTCTTCTGAGGCCTCTAATAGGTTTTCTTCCAGAATTGTCTTTTACTTAGCACCATTCATCTTCCTACCAAATCTAACCAGCTCTCCTATCCCTGTTGAAGAACAGCATTTCCAAGGCATGATGGTACCAACACCATGTTTCACTATGGGCATAGTGTGTTCACAGTGTTGTGTTTATACTGTTTCAGTTACAAATTTGTGGACTGTATTTATTGATGCAATGACTTCTGAAGGCCATTTTTTTGCTCCTGATTTTATATAGAGGCATCATTGTAAAGGTAGCTGAATACAAAGTGATGTTGCACTTTCCAGATTAATATTTTTAAAGTATTTTTAACATCAGTGTGATTTTCTATGCACTACTTTCTCTTGGTTGATCACATAAAATTGTAATAAGACCTGTAAACTTTTGTGATTGTAATGTCACAAAAGGTGAAAAATTTAAAAGGGTATGAATACTTTTGCAAGCCGCTGTATGTTTGTGCTTTGGTGGCAGGTGTGACCTCTCCTGCAGATTGACTTCATCCCACTGACCTCTGCATTCCTGTTCCCTGGTGCTCAGGGCCCCATACCTTGGTGGCCGATTGCCCAGAGACAAGCCTCTTTGTGGGGCTTATTATACTGCCTACTAAGTGGGTGAAGAGTTCACCTTCTCACAAAGCAGGCCTAAGGAGACGAGGACAGAAGGCAGCTCAGTCAGTGAGAGCATAGGGGCTCTCATAGCTGAGCTTCATTAAGTATCAGAGTTTTGCTATTCAGAACTGCTACTTCAGAGGTGAAATCTCTGGGACTTTTTATGTAACTGCTTGCATGTTCTGTTCTAGAAACTTTGTAAGCACAATGCTGTACAGTATCCTCCATCCCTCTTCTTAACTTTATGCTTAATCCCACAAACAGATTTGCAGCTTGTCTTTAATAAATCTGAATGATTCTCCCCCTTTCTTGCTGTTTATCCCATCCCGTTACGCACCGCCCCTTCAAATGACCATGACTTATTGAGTTCTTGCTCCAGAACTTGTTGCAAACTTGACTTTGGGGCCTATTATTTTCATAAGCATGTGCCAGCCCTCAAATGACCCATCTGTGCCAAGAGTGCAGTCGAGCAAGGAGACTCTCGTCTCTGTGTGAGAGGAGAGATGTTCGAAGAGGGGTGTGGAAAAATGGCGAAGGTGCTGGCTGCAAAAGTGTGAAGACATTTCCGTCAACAAACAGCGTGGCAACCGATGTGTGTCAAATACAGTGGACGACTGTGGCACCTGTTGCTGAACAGGAGTTTGTAAAAAATAGCAGACAGGTGTTTTTTGGCATTGCTAAATGTTCTCTTACAACTTGAAAGTTACTCAGACAGGTATTCATATTTGAATGTGAGGTGATAGTTGGGTCTTCTATATAGTTTTTTTTTACATGTTCTTCGTCTGTGTGTCCTCTCAGTACCCCCAGCTATAACTACGCCCCAAATATGGACAAGCATTGGATCATGCAGTACACGGGCCCTATGAAACCAATCCACATGGAGTTCACCAACTTCCTGCATCGGAAAAGGTTGCAGACACTTCTGTCTGTGGATGACTCTGTGCAGAAGGTGAGTATAATGCTTAAAATTTTTGTAAAGTGAGCAGTGCTTCCTCTTACTGTCCTGTACTTACAGGTATATGACATGCTGGAGGAAACTGGAGAACTAGACAACACCTACATCATCTATACAGCAGACCACGGCTACCACATTGGTCAGTTTGGGTTAGTCAAGGGAAAATCAATGCCTTATGATTTTGATATCAGGGTGCCATTCTTCCTGAGAGGACCAAATGTGGATCCAGGGGCAGTGTGAGTACCGACCAACTTAAATTGTTTCTACTTTGTTGAAGCTCAAGATCTTTGTTGTGATCTCTGTGTGCATGCACTTCTTCAGAAACCCCCATATGGTGCTAAACATCGACCTAGCTCCCACAATTCTTCACATTGCCGGACTTGACACCCCCCCAGATATGGATGGAAAGTCCATCCTTAAGTTGCTGGAACAGGAGCGGACTGGCAACAGGTTTGAATATCTCATGTCATGCCTTAATGGTCATTTTGAACAATGACTGTACAGTTTGGGTGATCCATACAACAATGCTCTTCACCTATCATTACCAACTAAATGTAAATTTCCACAACACAAATAATTGCATTAACTCCAGTTAAGCACACAGTTGGCAAGTTTGAGGATTTTTTTTTTCTTTATGGCTGTGGGATTTTGGCTGCAAGTTGCTGTGGTCCCACTTTATTACAGTTTCTTCAAAATTTGTTTGCAAGCTCAATCATGTGTTTCTCCACAAAAACCACTGTACTAACAGTGCACAGTGTGAGTGCAAAATAGCCGTCTGCTACAAAGTATCTGTTAACATAATGCATCAAAAATGCTTCCAGAGATTCAGAAAAACTGAAAACCATCGACCCCCAAAAGTCCACTGTGATCAGCTTCAGCTGGTTTTGTCTGAAAAGCTCCAGTCCATAAACCAGTCCATGAACTTTGTCCGATTTGTTTTCACAGATTCAAACCCAACCGGAAACCCAAAGTCTGGAGAGATACATTCCTGGTGGAGCGAGGGTAAGCTGGGGTTCTTGATTCCCCCCTCCCCACACCACAGGCACATTGTGTGTCACATAAAACTAACAGTATGTTTAAACAAAAGGGATCAATGGATGTTCCTTGTTCATGCAGTACATCTGCCTCACTCTGCAATTTATCTCTCAGCCATTTCCGGACCACAATCTGTTTGGAGGGCAACAACTTGGAGGAGACTGAAATAGTCAGAGTTGCTGGGTTAAGCTATTTCTGGTTAATCATGACAGTTCATGCAAGGGTACTGACATGTATGTGTAAAGGACATTAGATTGTTTCTATGAAAAATACAGTGTTCTGCAAAAGTTTCTGTTACCCTTGAACTTTTTTGCATTTCCTTACAACTACAGAATCTATTTTGTTTTTAATTTCATAGACCAACACAAAGTAGTACATAATTGTGTAGTAGGAGGAAAATGATCCATCCATTGTCTATAGATGCTTATCTGTGCAGGGTCAGGTGGTAAGGGCCGAGGGGCTGGTGCCTATTTCCTGCGGAGGATAGGTTGTCTATCAGAAAATGATATGTGGTTTTCAGAAATTTTTACAAATAAAAAATCTGAGAAGTGTGGCATGCATTTGTTTTAGTCACCCTGAACCAATGCTTTGTAGATCCACCTTTTGCTTCAGTTACATCTGCAACTCTTTTGGGATGTCTCTACCAGGTTTGTACTTCTTGAGATGGACATTTTTGGCCACCCTTCTTTCAATTGTTGCTCTGGTTGTATGTTTAACATTGTCTTGTTAGAAGCAGAGCCTCTACTCCAGTCAAAAATCTTTCACAGTCTCCATCAGAGTTTCTGTTAAAAACAAAAGAGTTAGTTTCCCACCACATATATTGGATTACATGTGGTCTGAAAGTTTTAAATTTGGTCTCATCTGACTAGAGAGCCCTCCTGTACATGTTTATTGCATGTGGCAAATTTGAAACATCACTTTGTATGGCTTTGTATGCAGTAGCTTTGCCACAAAGCTCTGTTAGTTCTTTAATTAACCTCTTTTCTGAACTGAGTGATTTGTTGTAGAATATGATATCTTTTGTCTCATCTGACAGATGAACTGACAGCCATGGCAGGAGAAAAATAATCCCATCGAGCTTGTCTTTACAAGATTTGGGTGGCTTTAAGAATTGGTGAAAATAATATGAATAATCAGGTTGAAGCCAGATTATACAAGGAGCTTGTGAAATTTAATTTATTATATTCCATGCACCTGGAGCATTTTCTCCTCTTTGGCTTCTCCATAGACCCTTTTGAGGTTTTTTTGTTTCAAATTTCTACTTTCAGGCTCTCCTCTCCCATTAATATGATGCCTTGCCAACATTTGCAAAACTCTACCCAAGTGTTGGTAAATTTCCAGTTATGTTGACACACATGGAGACGGTCTACAGCACAGCAATGACCTTTAACTTTTTTTAAGATGTTTCATTAATCCCCACTGTTTGTAAAGGCTGTCTGCTGGAACACTTGTAGATAAAGGCTGAGATTAAACTCACTCTAAGGCAATGCACTCACAGTAGCTGATGTGTTCTGTGAGGCTCTGTTCATGTGACATGCTCTGTGATTTCACACCCTCACATGACCTTACAGTACTACCGCAGACAACTGGAGCTGACTGTTTTTCAAAAATCTCATCATATGCATAATGCAGTCGTCAGGGAGTGACATCAACAACTGTTTGCTCTCTAATCATCCCAGACTGAAGTCAAGAGACGAAAGCCAAGCCTGTGTGGGAAAATTTGATGTTCTCTCCCTCGGGTGTTGGGAGAAATGGACAAGAAACTGGTTGTAATGTTTTTGGAAATGGGTTCTCGTCATTTTTGTCATTCTGTCATAGTGCTAAGAACATATTGGCAGAAAGTTTGGATGAGAAAAATCTAGGATTGAGGCTAAACTTTATACTAAACTTATGTAAAACAGCCTGGATTTAGGTAGACATAATCCCTAAGTCTAGACTCTCAGGCACAAAGAGACACAACATATATTACCAATTCTCCAGCCAAAACCATGAAATCACTCGGAGCGGAGAGAGACAAGACTCTTGACATGAAAAGTATTTTGTAGGATATTGAACCCCTCAACTTAGTCAGTTGCCAGGCATTCAAGTTTTTTATTAAATCTTGAAAAGTCTGGAAATGACTGACTTTCCTTGTCTTTGACCACATTATAACTTTAATTTATTGTTGTAAATGTTTCAGCTAAATTCTATTTACTTGAACAAATGAAGGCTAGTGGCATTTCAATCAGTTATTTAATAAATACACAGCCATTCAAAATGGCCATTCATTTTTTTTATGGCCATCGCCTTTCATATAATAGGGGAACAAGTTTTACACTTGTTCCCCATGGCGTTTAAACTAGGTGAGATTTCAATGGAAAAAAAAAAAAACAACACTGAAGTTGGTATTTAGCTATTATAGAATAAAGGTGTCAAAGGAAATGGGATGTCTGTATTCAGTGCATTCAATCTAGATTTGATGAGTCTGCCCCCAAGTTGAAACTGATGAAAGTTGTCATTTGAGCCATGTATGAAACATGTATTTTAACATGTATGAAATATTGAAATGGAAAATGTGTCAAAACCCTGGCTAGCTTGTATGGTTCATATGCCTCACTTTTTCTGTTTTCTGCTGCAGTAAGATCCTGAGGAAGAAGGATGACTCTATGAGCACTCAGCATACCAACAGCCTTCCAAAGTACAAGAAGGTCAGAGAAACATGCCAGCTGGCTGAACTCCAGACACCTTGTGAGCAGCCAGGACAGGTAAAGCAAAGACAGTAATACGTCAAGAAATTGCTGCAAACAATAGTTGACAGATTTTAAGCTCCCCTATTGTCTACTAAAGATGTTTTCTTGGACTTTAAGTGGCTTTCATCATACCTGTTGGAAGATATCTGTGGGCCACTCCTGAAGCAGCCATTTACAAGTGCATCACTTGCTTTATAATTGGTCTCTTTTGCTCCATTTTGCAGTCCATTAATTTGTGGGTACTTGCTTTTCATCTTGCGGCCATTAATTTTCTGGCAGACCAAACAGCCAGATGGTACAGTAAGTGGCCCTGGAGCAGACAGGCCAGAGAAATACAAATTGTTACAAATTTCAGGTAGTGTTAAAAGGACGGGCAGACTTTCTGAGAGTCCAAGTAATTCAATCCAGATCCACTTCATGACCACATAAATGTGTGTATGTAGCAATCACTTAATAAAGCCAGCAATGGAGGAGTTTAGGCTGAGCTCAGGAGCGTGTGGGTGCAGCATTTCATCTGTATATAATAAACCTTTTTCAATGTTCCTGTGCATTGTAGGGGTTCATGGCAGATTTGAGTCACTGCATTGCTTTGCCGCTCACGCTTCAGGTTGCATTATCATTCTTTCTGTTCCAAACAAAATAAAACTGGGAAGCATCCTGCGGTGTAAATCTCAAATTGCAAACCCAGATGGTGGTAAAAATAACATTCACTGGAAGCCGAACAATCACTGTAACTGTCGGCAAATCAGACTTCTTCTAACTGCTCCTATCCTCTTTTGTTTCTCATCGTCTTTTGCTGATGTAACAGTGCTGCTTCACATCTATATGTTGTATTGAGTCTCCACAGTGAAAGCAGTCACAGGGGTGGATAAAGAAAGACAGATTGTTTTTGTCCTCTGGCAATGTTGTGCCTCATCCTCGCATCTTTTCTGATTCTGACATGACTGCTCCGCTGGTGCCCCATAAGCTCCTCCACAAGAAACCTGATCTGCCTTACGAGTCTTTGTTTGGACCCTTGTTCCCACACAGAGCACTGATCTTCTGCTCCGGACTCTACAGATGTCTGGGTCCAGTTTTATCCAGGGCCTAACAGCACAGTACTCTCAGCAATCAGTTTCAAAAGCTTTATTTCCTGCTGGAATGCACTTTAAGAAAGGTGCAGCTGATGTAGCCAAATGTGTGGGAGTTTATTTACACAATTAGGTTAGTGACGCACAGACACGGCTGGTGTGAGAGTGATTGGGGTTTCCTCTTTGTTTTACAGACACCAATGGGCCTAACTCATCTCATGTGGTGGTTTTTGGTTTATTTTTGCTACAGCATTAGGATGCCAATCTCATCCACAGACTGAGACTTGAAGTGCTGGAGGAAAAAAAAGTCTAAAATCATTGCAGATTGCTTAAAAATCTGAAACTGGTAAACAAAAAATGTTGTACAAACTGTTCTCAATGCCCCTTTCTGCTTTGGATGTTGACAGAAATGGCACTGTGTGGAGGAGATCACAGGAAAGTGGAGGATCCAGAAGTGTAAAGGTGGTTCTAAGGAAGGGTCCAGGAAGAGGGTTCGCAGCCTGAGACCCCCCAGCAGTTATGACAACAGAGAGAAGGTGTGTGACTGTGAGGACCCTTTGCACAAACCATCCAGAGCTGATCGGCGTTCCCAGCGACGGTTCTCTGCAGGAGGACAGCGTGAGTACTGCATACCTGTTATCAAATGTAAATAAATCAAAGAGGCATAATATCATGTTAACAATAAAGAACCATGTGTGTCTACTTAAGATGTTGACTTGTTTTGGCTGATGTGAATCTTTTTTGTTATACTTATAAATGCTGCCACTGATGCTTGCTTCAGAACTTCTGGAGGAGCAAGTCTGTAAATCTCAGGGCTTCTTTCTATTAAACTGATTATTTATGCCCTAAGATGAGTCGGATGCTTGTAAGAGGCAAGCATTCAGTAACAGGCCTGATATGTACTTTGTATGTGTGTTCTGCCAGGGCTTTGAATTTGAGAGATATGGTGCCCTCTAGTGTTGATTGAACAAAATTAAAGCTACAACTAATAATACATTTTCAGACTACATCTATCAATATTTTCCTAACTGAATACTGATTATTTTAATCAGTCTCTGACTCTGTTGGCACACTTTTTGTTCTCACTACCAATATGTGTGTTACAATACCATGTGTACGGGCTTCTACATATGCATTCTACATATGCATGCTTCTACATATGCATTCTCATGGTAAAACAATGACTTATGAAACAGGATTTCAGAAGTTCTTTTATTTCTTCTTTGACCAGCTCAAACTAAAAATCTGAAGCATGAAACCTAACTCGATTATTGTTCCTCTAATTATAGATGCAGATCACGCATTTGTAGAAGGAGGATTCCTGTGCTTTATTTAGCATGCAGACTATTTTAAATTAAGTAAAGCATGGAAGCTGATGAAAAAAACTGAGTAATTTGGTCATCAACATCAACAATTTGATATAAGCAACTTCATTGCTTAAATAGATTTCTTTCCTTCTTTGTACTTGAGTAATCATTCTCTTCCCAGGACCTTAAATGCCTTCAGCTAAATCATCTACTGTGTCCCACACTTTCTGCCCATCTCCAACAGTCAGTTGGTGACAAGTGTGGTACACCCTGGACAGGCCCATCACAGAGCAACACAAAAATACACAGGACAAAGCTTTTGAGAAACATTAAGAACCACAAAATATTGTTTTGGTATTAACTGATCAGATACATATATAGATACATAGATGGATGAACAGAAAATTAACAGATTCCTTCAAACAAAACTGAAATAACTCTTTAGGATCAAATCATACACTATTTCTCAAATATCAAAATAAGCAAAACATCCATCCTATCCCAGTGGTGTATAACAATATTTTCGTAAAGTGCTTAGACTGTGCATACCACTCAGGGCCGTGCTTATTCCCATTAACCGCACATGCAAATATGCTACAGAAAATCAATTTGTTGCACATCTGACAGGTGACTTTTTTGTGTTGCCTTGTAACCCTAACTCCCCTCCACCACCACCCTCACTACTGCGGTATGCTGTCCTGGGCAGAAAGCCTTATCACCTCCGCCAAAAACTAATACTGCTTTATCTTAACAGAGCCTGTACAACTGTTGGCTAACATCTATCTCAAATACTGCCAGAAAATCTGGCTCTTTAGAAGCAACATAAACAGAAGTGGCTCTGTGTTCTTGCAAAATATTGGTGGTTCTTGGTTCTCCTAAATCAGCTGCTTAACTCTAATTTCTTAATTCTTGTCAGGTTATCGCCCTCGTTTTGTCCACACCCGGCCTGCTCGATCGCTGTCTGTGGAATTTGAGGGCCAGATATATGACGTTGACCTGCAAGCAGATGACCAGTCTGGTATCCGCCGCCGGGGCATCTCAAAACGGCACTACAACTCAGATGACCCAGAATATGACTTGGGTTCCGATGACGGTTCAGAGGAAATGCTGGCGGATGATACCAACGCAGTGGGATACCTAAACTCTGTGAAAGTTACCCACAAGTAAGCCTTGTTTATATTGTTAAGGTTTTTCACATTGATGTACCTTGTTTTTAAGGGGTAGTTTATGCATTTTCTTGTACATTTTTAGATGTTATATCCTGATGAATGACAGCATTCACTGTGAGAGAGAAATCTACCAATCCTCCAAAGCCTGGAAAGATCATAAGAGCTATGTTGATCAGGAGGTAAGCTGTCTGATTTGCATGTTTTTTTTTTATTTCTAAAATTGGAAGTCATTGACTTGCAATGATGGGTAATATAAAACTTAAGATTCCTGGCTACATTTTTTCTCACCTAGATTGAAGCCCTGCAAGACAAAATCAAGAACCTTCGAGAAGTCAGAGGCCATCTGAAAAGGACACGACCAGATGATTGTGACTGTGGAAAGAGGTTTGTGGTTTATGTTTTAGCTTAAAGGTTATTCTCCCTCTAATTATATTACTGCAGTAACTGCAACTTATTGATGATGGTTTCACTTAGTCATCATATTTACCATTTTAGTGCTCTTTTTCTGCCATCCTTACTTTTTTTTTCTTCTGCTTATAAATCCAGCTATTTTAACAAAGGCCTCAGAAACAAGGGAGAGAGACTGAGGGGCAGGAATGATCAGCTCCACCCGTTCAAGTGAGTTTCTGTCATTGGTTTTTGATGATTAAACTAATAAACAAACTTGTTTAACCAGGTTGTAAATCGCTTCATCCAGTGTGCGTTCATGTTTGTTACCCTTTAGGGACTCTCCTGTTTCTGAACCATAATGTCCTCCGTTAAGTTTTTAAATGTTTGGTTCCTGAATTGAGTTTAAACGACAAAGCACATGTTTTGCTGTGTGTGTGTCTGGAAGTGATTGAGTTGCATGGAAGAATTAAATGATTCAACAGAGGAAAAATCAGTACGTCCATCAAACACAGTGATCAACTTCCACCATGAAACTCTGGGATTGTGATTATGCCGATATGAAGCAGCTGTTTCCAGCAGTGTCTGTTTTGTGTAAGGCAGGGAGGATGAGAGGACGGTGGATAGGATGTCATGCCGGGCAGAACTGGTCAAACTGAGAACTTAAACATAAGTGTGTACAGGCTGTCTTACCCTGGCATGTGTGGTGCCTTCTGGAAGTCCCCTCTGTATCTTCCTTCACTGTGGTTACTGGCATCAGAGAGGGCCGGAGTTAAAGTCATGACTGCGTCACGGTTTAAAAAACTGTGTCATGTTACTGTTTAATAGGGAGACCACACACGACATTGATGGGAAGACCCAGCTGTATAATGAGATCCGGCGCAGAAAGAAGGAAAGAAAGGAGAAGAAGCGACAAAGGAAGGGAGACGATTGCAGTCTGCCTGGCCTCACTTGCTTTACACATAACAATGACCACTGGCAGACTGCTCCCTTCTGGTCATGTATGTATATACCATATTTAGGTTTTAACTTGATCCACACATTGGTTTTTGTATGGCTCTGGTATAATGATGGTGTTAATTATCTTGCAGTGGGTGCATTCTGTGCATGCACTAGCTCCAACAATAACACCTACTGGTGCCTGAGAACCATCAATGAGACCCACAACACACTCTTCTGTGAGTTTTCCACTGGCTTCCTGGAATACTTTGATCTCAACAGTGACCCGTACCAGGTGGGTGAAGAGCTGTCTGTAATCATCATATTGTGTGTCAAATAATATTCCACAGTCACCATCTAGATTTAGCCTTTTTTGGGGGCAAAATCTACCACAAGTCTGTTTAACTTTAGAAACTTAAATATAGATTTTGCAGTTTCACTGTCGTTCATGTAGAAGTAGTTTTCTTGTTCTGTACAGCAGAGCACATCTTTTTGTGCCACATGCTAATATGGTAAATAATTGAAGAAAACCTTTGGTTTGTTCAAGCAGTTAAACATATACAAAAACAATTGATAACATAGATAATAATAATAATAATAATGGCCCATTTAAAGGCTTACCATTCTCTAAAGTGAAAAGAACAAGACAGTTCACTTTGAAGAGCACTAGGGCATCTAAAAAAAATGGTTTTTGATTTTAGCACCTCAGGTTTCTGAATAGTTTGTATAGTTTTAAAGATCTTAGGAACATCTGCAGGGTAAGAAGGTTATTGTAGTTCAATCTGAAATCATGGTGAAGACATTTTTAAAAGCCTAGATAAAAGACATAAATGTGGATGAAAGGTCAGATCCTGAATGCCATGGTCACAGGAGCATATATCACACACAATTGTATTGTGATGACGACTGAGATTCTATATATTTTGAAGTTCTAGTCACCAGGCCATCGCTGTTTTTAACGTTTTTGTATGTTTAATTGCATTTGCAGTTGACCAATGCGGTTTACGCTGTGGATCGGGAGATCCTGAACACACTCCATGCACAGCTCATGGAGATGAGGAGTTGCCAAGGGTACAAGCAGTGCAATCCTCGAAATAAAGGCTTGGATACGGGTAAGGACACTTGTCTGTTCAGTTCATATGTTGTATATGTTGTCTTTGAGTGCATATAGGGATTTTTGAATAAATGGACTCATATAGGGGGTGTAGTGGTATCTGTTGCCTCACCAGCAGTGACAGATATGACTTACAGGAGAAATAGTTTGGTAGCTGTTATGCAATGGTGTATTTGTTGATGGTTATTTTTAGGGGTTTCCCTCTTCTGTTGTGGGTCTCTTTTAGTTTGAATGGTGTGTGTGTTTGCATATACCTGGATGTTGCATGTGTTTGAAAATGATCTACTCAATATCGGGAGGTAAAATTTCAAATGAAGGTCATTAGAGATTTGTGTTTGATATTTAAGTCACTATAACACACAAACACTCTTGACTTCTCTTTCAGGCCTGGATCTTTCCTGTTGGTTTTTCTGTTTTCCCCAATGGATTTGAAGTTATAGTCTGTCAACAGTCTAAAGCAGTGATACAGTTGTCCATTCTGGCTGTCTTCCTCTTTTCCTGACTCATAGAGTGTTAATGATTTTAGCATAAGTATGCTGTCATCACCGTAACTGACATTTCAGTGGTGGATGTGGTTACTACGTAATGTCACAATGATGTAAGCCTGCAGTGTTTGTGTGGGGCATGAACTGCCTACAATGTTTATGACCCAAGGGTAAAACCTTCATGTCTGTAATTAGTAGCTGCAGAATACAGTCACAGAGCAGCCAAACTGTGCTCCAAAAAGTTGTGTTCCACTACTGGCATGATGGACATGTGAAAAGCATGACAACATGTGTCACAAATAGCCTGAAAGCTTTCACTTCAACTGGCTGCCATTCCTAGAATGAAGTGCCTCCTCTATTAACTAGTAAAATGACTGGTAAAATAACTATTCTTCACATCTGTGAATGTTTTTTGTTTGTGAAATACATGATTAAAACTTAATTGCAAGAGGAAATGAATGTAGCAGTGTATGACTAAAATGTGACTTAACTCTCAAAATCATCAAATTGTGTATTTTATCTTAAAGGGAAAAAGTTGTTTTACTCTCCATTCTTCAAATACAGTGTATCCTGAATCAATTTCTATCTTCCTTCTTTCAAATCTAATTCTCTTCTCTCCTTAGTTCTACAGTGTTTGCATTTCTTTATAGCATTTAGCAGCGGTGCATGAAGAAAAGCCTCAGTGTGACTGATCTGTTTCCCTCCTACATCTCTTTGAATCAAAGCATTAACAATCGATTGCTGTTATTTTTTTCCAATCAGGAGGTAAAGATGGAGGAAGCTATGAGCCACACAGGTACCCAACAAGTTTTGTTCCTCTTCAGCGGCTTTTTTTCCTTTTAACACCTGCATGGGTTGAATTTACCTCATTCCCACTAATACATCCATCCGTGGGGTGCTGATCCTTCATCCATGGCTGCATGCTGGGAACATGCTAACAAATCTCAACAGAACTTATTTTTTTCTTCCTCTGCGCACACAGCCTCTCTTTATCTTCATTTGCTGCATAACGTGCAGCCACTTGGAACATGCAAGATCATCTCTGCTTCTTATGTTTACACATTTCCTGCCATGTATAAAATATAAAGTTTTTCACAGGATAGCGTGACCATTTTAAAATAAAAATTCAAAGCTGTAGAGTGCATGTCATCCACTCACACATTACATTAAGAGGTGGGAATAGGTTGACACTTTGGGAAATAAGCTTTGGAGATGATTAATGCAACTTTTCTCTTTGTGTTTTACTCATGCCACAAAGAATGAGATGTGAGAATATTTTCAATCACCAGAAAGTCAGTCCAGTATAGCACCCACAAATGTAAAACTGTACTTCTAACCTCTCGCATTTCATGTAATTTCACCTATATCCACATAAGCAAAGGATCATTCCATTCTTTGCTAGGGTATGATCTAGAGACGCACTGAGAAATCATCAAATGAGAAACATACAATTTTCACCTTGATTGGCCAGTCGGTCTGAAACTCAAAAATTCAGTCTTTTTCGGAACACCTTGTGCAAATTGTACTAATTTTCACATAACCAACACTCTTCTGTGTGGAATTTATTACTGAGTTAAGAAGACTGGGAGTTTGATGTTTTCTATGATATGCCTATGGTCAGGCTGGAAGAGAGAAAGTATAAGTTTCTGTCCAATGGTCTTGGTTTGGCCCCTTGGTTGCAGCAAAAGGACCTCTTAATGTTTTAACATACCAAGATATTTTGTTTTGGAAACTGTATGGGAATGGCACTTTCCTGTTTCAGCCTGATGGCACAACAGTACACAAATCAAGATCTATAAAGACATGGATGAGAGTGTTTGGTGTGGAATAGCTTGGTGTCCTTAACTCAACCTGACAGAACACCTTTGGAATGAAAAGAGACGAGAATGCGATGCAGGCCTTGTCCAACATCAATGTCTGATGTCACAAAAGCACCTTGAGAAGAATGGTCATTCTCATATACACACTCCTAAACCTTGTGGAAAGCCTTCCCAGAAGAGTTAAAGCCATTATAGTGGCAAAGGATGGGCAGGGATCATATGAAATTTGTGTGTTAAGGCATACGAGCAAATACTTTTGTCAATACACTGTGTATAATCAAACCAATCTAATACAGTCCAATCATGTAGAAAGGTTCTGATTCTAATTCAGTCTTAGTTATAATACAATTCAGTCAAATTTAGTTTAAAATGCTAGCTAGTAACAAGTGATCTTTCAGCTTCATGGGAATCGTTGACATGTTGGCAGCCCTCTGGAAATCTGTTTAGACTGGTATCTACATTCTATAGAAAATACTGACATGGACTGCTGTTTCAGTAATGCTAGCTGAATTATGCATATTCCTAAAAGAAAATGCTAAATGGTTTGTAATCTTATTATAAACTTATTGTAATCTTAGGAGTAACTCTAACCCTAACACCCTGTTTTGCAGCAACCGCTGTCATCTCTGATCCTAATACAAATAAATTGTGATCCCTCACATCAGGAATGCTAGAAGATACATTTTTTGTATGTTGCTCTTATCTTATATTTCTTCAAGAGAAATCAGATTTGGCAAAAATCGGTATTATAAAACAGGAGATGGGAAATCAGCCATACAGTTCTGTTCAGTGCATCTCTAGTAACATCACGCCCAAGTAGCAGTAATTCATGATCACTCATAGTCATATACCAGACGTAAATTCAAACTTTTTTGCATTGTGACCCCTCTGACACCTGCTTACCAGGCGACAGCAGCATCGAAAGTGGTCAGAGAGGAGGCCGAGCCTTTCTTTTCTGTGAGTCCCTCAGTTTATGTCCAACCTTCTTGTCCTGCAGTAGTTACAGGAAAGCCACTTACACAGAGACGGCAGTCTTAAGGGGCGCTGATGCCAGTTTTCTTTTTCACTTGTAAACACATGTCTTGCAGCTATTGTTTGCTTTGGCAGCAATTTTTTTTTTTCTTTTTTCTTTGATGGCTTTTTTTAAACTATATCTCCTTTTCTGGGAATACACCGTTCAGCAGGTTATTTTCTTGTCTTCTTTTTCAAGGTTGATTTTATTCCAGGTATCTTTGCTTTGTATCTCATTTTAATGCAGGCCTCTCTTTAACTATATAACAATTTCCTTGCAAAGGTATTCATAACCTCTTGGACTTTTTCACATTCTATCATTTTACAACGTCAAACTTCAATGTATTTTATTGGGATTTTCTGTAATAGACTAGGACATGGCAGCTCAAACAGAAGTAGAGGGTAGATGAGATGTTTTTTTTTTTGTTGTTTTTTTTTTTTTTTTTAAATAAACACTTAACACGTGATGTGCATTTGAGTCAATATTTACTTTGATGGGGCCAATTTAACTCATGAATATGCTTTGATCTAAACCCTCCATTGCTTCTCTGACTGTATGTTTATGGTCATTGTTACCACACCATGATGCTGCCACCATTGTTTTTCACGATGGGGATAACAATTAGGGGAACTGCTGTATTCATACTGAGACTGGTGACATCTCATGGTACTTGGTTGCACTGGCTTTTCCCAGTGCAACCAAGTACCAAAATTTTAAGATTTTGATTTGCAATAATTATTGAAAACAATTTATCATTTTCTTTCCACGTCACAAATGTGCTCCTTTGTGCAGATCTATCATTCAACATCAAATCCCAAAAAAATACAATGATTTTTTTTTTTTTTTTTTTTTTTTTTTTTTTTTTTTTTTTTTTTTTTTTGGTTGTAGCATAAAGAAATAAGTTAGAAGTGTGCGTTTTTTCATCTAGCGCTGTATTTACTGTGAAGCTTTAGAGTCTTAGTCTGTGATGAATGGTTAAATGTCTCTTTTCTCAGTCTTTTGAATATGAATTCCCTAATAGAGCAGAATGCTTTCCCTGTTTGTGGCTTGAGTTCAGTGTGAGTGCTGTCTTGATCTTGTGCTGCTTTGAAGTGAGCTTGTTGCTTGGTGCCACAAACCCTCTGTCGCTGGCTGCTGTAGTCAGAACCAGAAGCTGGGCATGACTGCATGATGCTTGAACAAAATCAAAGAATCGCATCTCCTTTTTTTTTCTACTCCTGGTCCCTGAAAATCTTTTTCTTCTTGTTTTGGCAGCACACAGCCAGTATGGGAAGGACGACAGGGTTAAGCTGCCCAACTTGACAGATGAGGAGGTGAACTGGCAGGAACTGGAGGATTTGTACAGCATAAACGAAAGCCTGTATGAATGTAGGCCTGACTACAGACCCAGCCCAGACAACTGGGCCAATTTCCAGAAGGATGTTGATAAAATGTTTGCACTGCGACACGTTTTAAATCAATTCAACCAAATTCAAAAGCTTGACGACTTCACCCTGCCAGAGCTGGGCTCTGGGGCCGGGGGTGGAAGCCTTGAGGAGGCCAGCGGAGAGGAGCTGGCCTCCACCAGTGACGTCTGGCCGGTCTTGGCTTCAGAGACTCGACTCGCCACCCCCGATCCCAGCAGAAAGCCACCAGCACCTTCAAAACCAGAACAGAAACTGGAATCTGTTGTAAACGACCTTCCTGAGAGCCTTGTGAACAGACTCGAGGAGTCTGTTTTGTCAACGTTGGGTCCACACAGAGCCAAGGTCATCCCAAGTGATGTGTGGGCACAGCAGCTGGAGGACCTGGAGGAAGAAATGTTTAGTGGGAATGGACCAACTGAGCTGGAAACTCGACATGATAACCTCATGTGTACGCACAACAACCTGCACGCCCAGTTAGACCCCAGCCAGCAGGTCCTGGGCCCCACACTGGAGCCTGAAGATGAGGAAGACATTTTCCAGGCTCAAGGCTATCTCCCTCTCTCCCCGCAGACTCTGAGGCCGAAACTGCAAAGCAGCACTACAAAAAGCCCAGCCACCACCTCCCCCACACAGACAAGCATCACTCAGACTGTCGGGGTGGTCCTTAAAGCCCCACCCCAGTCTCCCCTGCCCCTGAGCTTGGACTACGAGGGAAGCAGCTCTGTGACTGAGCCCTCCAATAAGACCCTCTGAGGCAGATGGGTGGTCCAGTTAACCTGCCAGAGATCTGCTACAGAGACTAGTTAGAAGATGAGCTGTGCAGGAGGAACGGTGAGCAGTGCCGCCTCAGTCAAGTCAGATTTATAAAATGAGTCATAAAGTTATTTTTTTACTGGTGCCAACATTTATTAGTTAACAGTGTTACTAATAAATGTGTGTATTTTTTATATATATATATATATATATATATATATATATATATATATATATATATATATATATATATATATATATATATATATATAAATAAAAGCCTTAATGCAGCCAAACTGAAGTTGGTATTAAAGGTGATTTCCATATAGAAAGGCTGAATATTGTTTATGGATATTTAATGTTGGGTTTTTTTTCTATAAAAATAGTGGGTGGTGAAACCATCTCAGCAGCTGAATAGGTGATTACAGAGTCACTCTGCGGTCTTCTGCCCAATCACAGGACAATCAGAGAACTTCTTTTTTTTTTTTTTTTTTTTTTTTTTTTTTTTTTTTTTTTTTGCCCACATCATGGCTCACCGCATCAAAATACAGATTTTTCCATTATGACCACAGAATTCATGAATTAAAACAAGACTGGACAACAACAAAAGGTGGATAGTTAATTTCTGATGTTTGCTGTTAGCATTTTTCTCCTACAGTGCATCAGTAATTTCAGTTTAGATAATCATGAAAGCATTAACTTTAGACTATCTTCATGAAGCACCAATTAATCAGCTGCAGTGAACTTGACAAAAACAGCAAAGCTCTGCTGTTTCTTTATGTGATGGATGTTTTTTTTTTTTCCTCTGCAGTTTGCACCAAGAGATGATTCACATTTATTCTGTTGTTTATCTGATTAGTCACAAGGAAATGCTTACATGATCACCAAGGGGTGGAAAATGTTCACAGATGTTGTTTCAGACATGTCACAAATTACTCAAGTGGTGGATAATGAAGTTCTCTAATCATCTACAGTTTCTGCCCCCTCTGTGTTTAAAGGCACCCTTGGGTAAAAGGTGTTTAGTTTTTAAACACACCTTAACTAAATTAATATATAATTGCAGTAGGATAATCTTAGACTGAAAATGTTAGAAAAATCCAATGTTTAACTGTAGTATCTTTTAATTTAACACCCATGATGACCCACTATTTTGTCTGAGGTCACCAAAATTTTATTTAAATGCCCCAGATTCTCAGACCGGATGATGTTATGCCCTCTAAACAAGGTTCCCCGGGGCTTTGGAAGAGAAACATGAATGTTTTTTTTGTTTTGTTTTGTTTTGTTTTGTTTTGGGGGTTTTTTTTGTTGACAAGATCAATCTTAGTCTCCTCTGACCAAAACACACAGCTCCAGTTAAAATCTTAGTAGCATTAAGGAAATTATACATTTGTAATGGTCATTCAGAAAAGGCTTCTTCCTGGCATGCCTCTTAAATGAGGAGGCTGCATGTAGATGGCCTCTCACTGTTGTTATGGAGTTAGTGAATCCAAGAGGTCATGTTTGTTTCTGTTTTTCTTAGATACTTACTTAGAACTTTAATTTTTTTTACCATGGGAAAGATGGTCTCATCTCATCTCGCCCTCTTTGTCACATTTTTTTTTTTTTTTTCATTTTCTAAATTGTTGCTCTGTCAATATGGTACAGACAAGGAGAAGTTGCTCTTGTTGCCCTTTCCTGACTTACAATTCGTTTTTACTTGAAGGGCACGTTTTCTTAATTGTGGCTTATAGAAATGGTCTTCATGCCACATATCTTTAAAAAAAAAAAAAAAAAAAAAAAGTTTCTCACATTTTATAAGATTTGTTTGTGGTTAATTTTTTTTTTTGTTTGTTTTCACACTGGATAAATGTACTCGGTATAAAAGTTAGATTTTTCTATTCTTCCAGAATGAGATTATGCTACTGCAATAAAAGATTCATTTATTTTAAAGCCTTTTACACATCTTTACCAGGGGTGGTGATAAATGTTGAGGTAGCTTTACATGTGCAAATGGGATCATTTAAACTGTGTTTTTATCCCCCCCCCCAAACTGTGCTCTTTTATATGATAGTATATTTTGAGCTAAAGCAATGGTCAACCCTTTGAATAATGTCTGAGATGTATTTAGCTTTAATCTTATTCCACAAAGAATCTCATTCTGCCTTCCTTCCTTCTTGACGACCAACTGTGGTTTCAGGAAAGCCATGAAACTGTTGCTGAAATAAACTGTTTTAAATTGAAGCTCTGCCTCCTTCACTTTTCTATGAGATGCACACTGTAATAACTCCAGACAAGCTGTCGTTCTTTTTGTTCTCAGGTTTAATGACTATAATCAAGTATTGAAGGCATTTGTAAACCAAGTGTTCACAAACAACAATTAGATTTCTGCTGCTGAGGAGCAAAGAGCAACTTTCAGAATACAGCTTCAGATTTTTGTCCAGAAAATTCAACCTTCGGTCCAAATGCTGAAGAAGGGACGATGCATTAAAGCCAAATTTCCAGGGTCGGCTCGAAGCCTTGTGCGCAGGTAGTCCAGATGTTTATACATAGAGCAGCGTACTAAAGTTGAAGGTGGTCTGTGGAAGTCAGACATCAGTGCAACATTGATCTGCGTGGCATCACTGCATGTTGTTTTACTCTTCTTCTTTGCTGAGTTCTGGTTAACACCATTTCATTGCTGCACAGCCAGGTTTTTTTTTTTCTTTTTTTTTTTTACTGGGGGGAATGAGGTTCAAATTTGGAGGTTAGAGTAGAAAATCTCCACTGACAGAGACAGGACAGATTGTTCTGATATTTTACCAGCTATCATTGACAGCTAAAAGTCTGAGCTAATATTGTTGACTTTTTATTTGGATAATACTGTTCAGTTTTTTTGTTTTTTTTTTTTTCTGTTTTGTTGTTTGGCTTAGTCTAACATAAGTACAATGTCATGGATCAGTCAACTGATACAGTTCGAGCTATGAATGAGCTCTATAATATGCATCATTTGCTTTTATTATTTACACAATGAGCATGTATGGATACTTTCAGGAATTTCAGGAGCCACAATAATACTAATGGACCTTAGAGATCTTTACCTGACAGAATCCAGTCACCCAGACCATTAGCTCCAGACAAATCCTTATTTTGCTTTGGATAACAAAAACTAAAGAAAATACAATCATTGTTGAAAGCACCCTGCTATTTTCAAAAAAAAAAAAAAAAAAAAAAAAAAAAAAAAAAAAAAAAAAAAAAAACTCTGATTTTCAAAGTAATATAATTTACTTTTTGTATTGGCTAGCTAGATCCAAAAAAGCATCACTGTTGCCTCTTTGCTTTTTCCACTTTAAGGAAAATAAAACCTGATATTTAAATGACTCATGAACTGAGTTTTTAATGTTATTCCTGGCATCTGAACAGTTCAGACTCATGTCAGCAGGGTTGGAGAATTTCATTTGGATTTTATGATAGACCAATACAAAGGTACAAATAGTTGTAAATATAAGGAAAAGAATACATGGTTTTCAGAAAAAAAATGTATTAGTCAACTATTGCCCATTCTTCTTGGACTGAGCTTGAGCAATTCAAAAGATTGGAAAGAGAGCATCAATGAACAGCAATTTTCAAGTCTTGCCACAGATTTAGGGCTGGATGTTGACCAGGCCACTCACACTCATGAATTTGCTTTGATCTAAACCAGGGGTCAACAACTTTTTCAATTCAAAGAGCCACTGCTACAAAATAAAACTTGTCAAGAGCTTCAAAACAGATTTAAATATGTACCATATGAAATGTTTTATTTTGAAAGCTAAGGAAATGAATAAATTATTTTTATTATCAGATTTTTAGAACAAAACTAATCTAACTTTTACAAAGGGGGGAAAAAAATTGTAGAATGAGGCTAGCTGAGAGAGCTTTTTCCTTAAAAATGGAAAATGAAGAAAGACAGGCAGCCCGTTCAATATAAAGCACATACTCTAAAGCAAAAAAACCCCCCATTAAATTAGTTTTAAAGGCCTTGTACCCTTGTTGTCCTGTAGACATTCTATGCAGATATTGCATAAAAACAAAGAAATGCTAAAACCACCCTTTCTTATTGCCTTTGGAATTAAAAAAAACAAACATGTATTTGGTTTTATAAGAGCTTCCAACTGGGCCAAAGAGCCACATGTGCCTCTGGAGCCTCAGGTTGCAGACCTCTGATTTAAACCATTCTGTTCTAGCTCTGGTTGTATATTTAAGGTCTTCCTCCTGCTGGAATGTGAACCCACGGCATCTTAAAGTTGTTTTTGTTCCAGGTTTGCCCACTGTTTAGCTCTATCCATCTTCCCATCAATTAACAGTTACCCTGTTGACAAGATTCTCCCACATAAGCTGTCAATCTTTGCAGCTCATCCAGCGTTACCATGGGCCTCTTTGCTGCTTCACTGATTGAGGCATCCTTAGCCAGTCTGTCAGTTTTGGTGAATGGCCGAGTCTCTGCAGGTTTGCAGCTGTTCTGTTCTCTTTTCAGATGATCGATTAAACAGAGCTCTGTGAGATGTTCAAAGTTTAGATACTGTTTCATAACCAACCCTCACCATAACTTTCTGCCTGGTCTGTCAGCTATGTTCTTTTGTCTTCATGATGTTCTTTGTTCTCTAATGTTCCCAAACAAAACTCTTCACAGATAAGCTGGATTTTCACTGATACTATGTAGGCTCTATATACTTATGTGGTTTTTGGAGGCAGTGCATGGTGTTGCATTTTATTTCAGGGTGTCAGAGTAAAAGAGTCTGAATTTTTTTTAAAAAAGGAAAAGCACTTAATTGTGAAGTGTAAGGACAATATGTACCTCCTTTATGTTGCTCTATTACATAAAACCCAACAACAGAATTTGTGGCTGTAACAACACAATGTGTGAAAGTTCCAGAGATAGCTTGAACCAAACTAGTAGAACAAGACTAACACTAAAAAATGTTCACTTTTCCTGCAAAATAAAAATGTGATTACCTTGTTTTCTGCCAATAAAATTTTTGCAAAATTGTATAGTTCAGTTTAGAGAAATATTTAATTTAACAACTTTTTGCAACCATGATTTCTCAAACATACAGAAGATCTGAAAACATCTACATTCACAGGATCCTTACAAAATTGTTTTTGTCCACTAGATGGCACCAAACAATGGAAGATTAAATCCTTGTCCCTCTGGATATTTAGTGTCATGCTCTGCTGCACTAAATCTTTAAAAGTCTAAACAGCTAAATAACTATATACATCTTTTGGCCGCTGGAATGGAGGAGCTTTTATAAATACAAGGCCAAAAATGATGCCACTTTTTCCAAACCTGCATTCACATATTTAGGATTTACAGTAGCTTCAGCACATTTTCAGAAATTTAATTTTTTGCTTGGATAATATAATTTAGTGATGTATTATTGGTGCTTATCTGCTTTAAGCTACATGGTTAAGATGGCGAAGGCGATCTTTGATTCTTCTGAGGCTAACATTAACCTGACAGCCAGACCTGTGTGCTGGACTGTGTGTAACAGCCTGAGAGGCACTGTTAAGGAAAACAAAACTGAAATTATCTGAGAGACTTATGAACAAAAATACAAATCCTAATTCTGTCATATCTGAAGATGTGTGAACCACTAAGATGAGATGGAGGCTTACATCCAGAAGAAACAACTTCAGACAAATGAATGGGGAAAAAAATGTGCGGAAGAGGACTGAGAGGAAAAGAGCAGTATGTCGATTTTTTGCATAGTACAGAGTGTCTGTTGTGCTTTAGACGCAGTGTTGATGACTCTTCTGCCCATACAGAGGTTATAATGCCCTGTCTATTAACAGTAGCACCAGTTTAATGTTCTTACATCATCTTTCCAGTGTGGCTGCAGCTGATATGCTCAGTTTTTCCCGTGAATTGATGACCAGCCCTTTAAGTATGGTGGGCGCACTTGTTGGTCTGGTGTAAAGCAGACGCCATGTTGTGCAGAAACAACAAACAGGAAGGCACGTGTCTCAATGAACAACCCCCCCATGCCCCCATCAGACGTGGGCTGAGCCTCTGTGGTGGTGTGGCAGCAAGACGGGAGGAGGTATTGCTTTGAGGCCGTTGCCCGGGCAGCTCAGGCTGCTATGGCCGTGGTCAAGCAGCATTGCCACAGGCACGTCAGGCCGGGGCGGGATGAACACGGGACAGGAGCGGGTGCGGGCGTGGCTCTTCCGGCCGCCGGCGTGGCAGACGAGCTCACTGACCGTGCCCAGAGGAGGCAGGTGTTGGCGCCAGCGCTCGGTCTGTGCCTCCTTGTGTTTGATCGAGTACCAGGTGAGGAAGATAAAGATGAAGCCGACAAACTTGAGGCTGGCGGCCAGGCCGAAGTAGACGAAGCGGAATGAGGTAACGTCGTACTCCCAGCAGGAGCCGTGCACGCCACAGTCCTGCTGCCACAGCATGCAGGTGGTGTCGATCACGGCGCCAAAGTAGATGGGCGTAGGTATATAGGCTTGCAGGAAGAGAGAGACTTAAGTTACTAAGTAAAAATCACCCTACTTTCACAACGCAAACTAATCTAAACTTAAGTGTCGTCTGATAAACAATTTTTTCCCCACTTGCACACTTAAAAAGCATTGTTTTTATCCCAAAAATTATATAGAGTTTAGAACCTTTCATAATACATTCAATTGAACATCTGTGATACTATTAACCACTGGTGATAAATTTCATTCAGATCAGATTCATTTTTTGGATACCGAGGGCGAATTCATGCCAGTTGCATGGACTCGAACTGCCCTTTAATTGAACACACCTGATGTAGATTTTTAGTGGTTGAGATTACATTTTCTGACACGTGCAGCCCCAAATAAAGCAAATAACTGTAGCTGGCAGAGTAGGTCAGTAAAAAAAATAAAGTCAGCTAATAGAGGTTTAGTGCCAGAATACATTACTGTTAACTACATTAAAATGTCCTGTAAGGCTGATTAAAAAACAAAGATTTCACAGCTTCACATTGACTTTCAAAAGCTCAGTTTCCAAAATTATATTCTGTTCCTGCAGTTATGCAGCGTATGATCACAGAAATCCAAATACCCCTCTAGCCACCAGTGCTCATATTGTGTGGAGGTTTATGAGACATGACATGGCAGCTTTATGTTCAAATGGTGATACAAAACTAATCAGAGATATGCTGCAGCAGAACTCCCTTACCCTGAGGGCTTCTCTACATCTCCTAGCACAAAGGGTCACAGAGGTTTGGTACAGAGAAAGCAGGAATGCAGCTAACACTGCAGGTTGTCAAGCATAGAATAAAATTATGCTACATAGCGATTTTTACTACCCCCAGTCCAGCAGCTCGGTGGGCTGTTTGCAGCTTAATTATTTTAATTGTTTTCCTAAAAGATGAACTGAGTGTTTTGTAAAGCAAAACAATATTTGTGTCAGTTGAGGTTTTGGTTACGTACCGAGAGTCCGGAGCAAAACAAACTGCATCCCGAGAGCAAAAGGTCTCTCCTGTTCATCAACAGACCTGCAGACAAAAGGAGCAGCAGCATGTAAAGACAGGACGATGAACAACAAACAACCATCGCCAGAGACGGAATCTTACCTGAGCGTCACAATGATGGCCGAAGGCTGGGCACAGGCAGTGATGAGTGTGACTATGAACAGGAAGATGAGGAATGGGATGAGCGTGTTGCAGGTCCGGTCGCACTTCCCCGACACGGCGTACCCATTCTCATTAAGGTACGTTTTGACGATGACCAGCTGCAGCTGGTTAACCTGGCCGCCAGAGGACGGAGTGATGACCTGGCGACTCTGAACGCAGCCGCAGTCGGTGTAGTTCCTGATCTGTGGTTAGAAAATAAGATTCAGATTTTTTAAATGAGGGCTAAAATGTTATGGGTTACTATAGGCCTGAGCAGTAAACAAAGAATGTAAACATCACTTTTTATTAGTTGTGAAGTGATTTTTTTTTTTTTTCCTTTGTACCAGTTAGACAGTTCAAAAAGGAATGTAAAGATTGGGAGGCACTCACCCCAGAGCTGTCATTGCCCACGGTGCTGCATCCAGCCAAGCAGGGGTTGAAGTAGGTGATGCCATCAGAACCGCAGACCGGAGCGTACTCATGAATCCTGCAGCCACAGTTTACATTGCAGCTGCCTGTCAGGTTCCTGTGGGTCATGGTCAGAGTCGGACTGCAGAGACAAACAGGAACAACAACAAATCAAGACTGGATAATAGAAAACGTTAATGGCATTCCTTGCCTGTACAAAACATAGCTGGTGCACACTTAAATCCAGGTTTGTACTTGTATTTTGGATTTTTAGCAAGGACATTTTTTTTGTCCTGTTTTCTGTTTGAGATGTACTTCCTCGTTGAATAAACTATATGTCCATGAGAACCAAAAACCTTCAGCTAACTGGACAACTATTTTTTTAAACATTGTTAAACCTATCCTAAGCTCTTTAAGGAGGGGCTGACAACAACAGTCCTCAGTGTGGATGCTGCTACAGAGTAGAAAAAACTTGCAGTGGGCTGCTTTGGATCAGTATGAAGAGTATTCGTCTTGCAATCAGAAAGCTGTGGTTTGATTTCAGCTTCTAATCCTGCCACATGTCTATAAGCCCTTGATCAAGATACTCAAGTGTCCTGCCAACCTGCAAAGTGTGAGCTTGTTTATTAGTCTGGCTCAGTTAGATTGTCAGTATGACTATGTAACTAGGGCACTACACAAGATTACTCCATTTACAATTTATTTTTTAGCAGTGAGGCATTTCAAACGTTAGAGAAAATACATAGATGTCAGCAGCTATTTAAAACTATTTTCTTTGACTTGTCTATGAATTCATTTAGGGTGTGAAACTGTGAGAGAGAACGAGATTTTTAACAGAACAGGAAGGCTGAGAGTATTACAACAAAGTTCCTGTGTTTAATCCTTTTCCATCTGTCATGGTACAGACAGGGTTTGCAAATGATCCAAGTACCCCCTTTCCAAGTTTGTTACATAGTTGAAGAGCAGATAGGAGGGACGGGGGAGGCAATACATATTGCTCAGCCCTTTGGGCAGTGTGGGAATAGTTTCTCTAAGTGAAACAGGACGTTGGTTTAGTCTAAATTAGACGCAGTGAAGCGAGGACCGGGTTTTCTCTGCTAAGCTTCATACTGAGCAATGCGGCGAGGACGTATCCTAAAAACACAACCGCTCATGGGAAAAAAGAAAAATCACTGAAACATTTCTAAACTTATTACATAAAAAAAAAAATAATAAAATAAAAAAAAAATCAAAAAAAAAAAAAAAAAAAAAAATCAATGCTTCTGACCTTTTATATGATGCTAAAATAAGTTTGTTCCCAGTATTATAATCATTAATAGCATTTCAAAGAAAGGGGCTTTGCTGCAAAAAGTAAGTACATCACCTTTTTTCCATTCCCAATGGAGTGGAGAAAATTGTAGGTATCTAATATCTCATTTAAGTATGTAAAAGGTAAAAAAAAAAATCTAATTATGTACATGCAGCCTAAGTATTAAGTAACTAAGTTATGAACAAATTTGGTATCTAACAAAAGCATAGAAATAAATTGAAAAGTAGAAGTCACAGAAGCAACTCCTAAAACTTCCAAAAGGAAAAGGAATAATTTTGAAAACTAATTGAGTTATACATTAAGAAATTAAAATATGACCAAAGCAAAACAAAAAGTAAAAAAATTCCATTTTTGAAAAACATAAAAGCAATAAAGTGAAAAGCAGGTAATAAAAAAAATTATATGTAATTTACAAAAGTACATTTGGAGAGACCAGCTTCTTGCATTAACACTGTGGACAGTATTGTGAAGAGCATTTATGTAGAAAAGAAGAATAAAAGAAACTAAATAAAAAATAACACAAATATAACAACCTATAGTGTAGTTGAGTAAAAATAATTCTCTACAAACTGCTTAAATCTTAGGTATCTAAGTAATAAATCTATAAGTAAACAAATGATTAAATATTTAAAAAGTTTAAAAGTAAAAAAAAACAACTAGAAATTCAAAAGATTAAATAAAAGTGACTAAAGTATAAGAAAAAAAACCAAATCAAAATTCAACAAAATAAAAAATAAAAAAAAAACTCAGTATAAAAGAAAATGAGAAATTAAATAACTAACAAAGTAAACCAACACAGAAAGACATAACTGAGCAAATATTTTAAGAAGTAAAATGCAACGAATCAAATAAAAAGGTATGACTGTAACAAAAACGGATTTAGATAAGATGTAATTAAAATTTGGTAAATTAAAAACACTGCTGTTTAGACAATGAAAGGTAGAAAACAGGGAGCCAGGAGAGCAGCTGCCTTTATCAGTAAAGAGAGAAAACACTTCACAACAGGAAAGGAGCAGGTTTACCTGCAGCAAAACTCACATCAACAGAGGTTTAGTCTGCTGCAGCTTTTAATAGAGGGTAATGCCAACACATAATCATGTCCCACTGCTGTGGACACTGTACACTGGGTGAAAACAACTGTTTAAGGTCGTTACGTAACCTTACATGCCTGCTGGCTCTGTCATCTTTCATCAGCCTATTGGTGAAGCAGAGCCATGTCTGGACTACAGCTCAGAAACACAGAGGAAGTTTACTGAAATATTCCTCCCATCTGTGCTACTCACGATTACTGACCTGTGCTGTGAAAAATGAGGCACTCTGACAGCTCTGTGGGCCCTCTGTAAACATGAGCTCACACAAAAAAAGCACCCTTATTAACTTCTTGGTTACGGGATTTGAACAGACTCAAACGTTATTAATGTCTCTTTGAATTACTTACTTTTAATATAGGGGATAATTGGTCTGGCTGTCTTAGTTGTTTTTTAAATGAACTGCTACTAATACAGACTTGACAGGCAGCATTCTTTCCCTAAACATGATGTAAAGTATTGGTATGCTGTGTAATGCCTAACCTCAAATGGTTTGAAGTGATCTTTGCATTTTTAATTTGACCAACTTGTTTTGTCTTGGAGTGGTCCAGCCAGAGTCCTGACCTGAATCTGGTGGAGAATCTGTGAAGGGAGCTAAAGATTAGGGTTATGGCAAGGGGTCTTCCAATTTCCAAAGTGTTAGAGCACATTACCAAAGATAAAAAGTCAAAAAGCCAGTGAAAACATGCAAAAACCTGCTCAGCAATTGTAAGACTTCGATTGATGTAAAGGCTATCAATATTGAAGGGTATAAATAACTTTTGACATCAATATGTCTATTAGAATGTGAATAACAGATTTTATTTTTGTGAAATTGATACTAAATATAAAACATATGCATTTAAGCTCTGTATATCTCTCTTAACCTTCCCCTTGCTTATCACGATAGCTTATTAGAGACTGATACTGGGAAGTGACAGGTATTAAAGATTCAGAAAAGGAATTTTGAATGTCGTTAAAGTCAGATAAGAGTAAATCTTTTTTTTTTTTTACAGTAGAAATCTAATATTATTTCAAGGTCTGAGGGTTAAAGCTGCCTCTATGTTTCTGTCTGCTTTGGGGTCTGGCACATTGCATGACTGCATGGTAGCTCTGCCGCCAGCAGCGCATTCAGAAATAGAGGTGGCAAAGTGATTCATCGGGACACGAGAGCAGATGCAAGTGTTGCTAATTATTCATTAACACTGCAACACAATGCCATAATGCATGAGGATGATGGAACGGTGGCGACATCACAAGCCCACACCAGCTTCTGATTCATCTTCGGATGCATCACTTTGATAACATGATTCACACTGTTTATTTCACACAGAATCTGAAGCTATGAACCCTTATTATGCTGCTGCAAGTGCACTTTACCTGTATGTTGAGGTTTGAGTAAACAGTCCCCTGCTAAAGCATTGATACCTCTTGAACTTTTCCTGGGATGCCTACATATTTTTTCAGGCAAAAACATCAGACTTTACGAATTCTTTGCTCTTCAACTTCATTTTTAAATACAAAATACTTCACTTCAAATTTATGGCAGATCTTTTTTTACACAAGGAAGGAAGGATGAAGTTCATTGAAGATTGTGCACAGCAGATGTTGGTACTAGATTTAGGAATCCTGAATGTTCCCTCACCCGGTGGTGTAGGGTATGTTGATGCCTCCTAGATTGATGCTCTCACAGCCCACAATGAAAAGTGTTGAAAAGCAGAGCAGGGACACTCCGCTGCAGATCATGGCCAGTTTTGCTGACTCCCTCGCTCCAAGCTTTAGCTTCTTGATGATGTAGCCTCCTAGGACGATGCCCACACCGGCGCTGGGCACGATGATTAAACCTGCCAGACAACAGAAAGCGGATATAACCGGTGAGATGGTGGGAAGGGTTGCAGACACCAACCCAGGACGTTTCAGCACCAAAATATTTACATAGCCACATAAGTGCTTGTTATTAACAATGTTTTAATTGGGGCACACTCCTAGGAATACAATGTGAGCTTTTCAAGCCTGTCTATAAAAAAAAAAAAAAAAACAGTGGTGTTTTGTTGCTGAATGTTTGTTGGAAACAGAAATGTCAGCTCCTATTAGACTATGAATAAATGACCAAAACCAGGATTACTGGAACACTGCAGGATGTCAGTGAGCCATTTCAGGCTGTGAAAGGCAGGCTTATTGACAGAATGAGAAAAAGCAATACTACTAGGAAGATGTAGGGAGCATTAAATGCTATCATGCAGAAATTCCAGGCCTGGGAGCAGCAGCCCTCAAGTGAGGCCACAGCCATTCACAGTGAGGTGACAAAGATTGGGTCAGTGAGAAGAGGAGGAGGAGGAGGGCTCTCAGAGAGAATATCAACAGAGACATTATGAAAGCACAAAGAAATGCCATCCTGTTCTTCCTTGTATCAGTGTGTGCAAGGGCAAGAGACAAAGACGGAGCACGCTCTGTGACAGCCAGCCAACAGATTGTGGTGGGTTATCATCATGTAAGTGCATGTTTCTGTGCTAAAACCATCTGCTTTCTGCAAGATTATACATTCACACTGTAAACTCAGACACACAGCGCCATGCAGTACAAAGCCCATACACACACCCACAAGCTGTGTTTTGTGGTATTAAATACTACATGTCCAACGCAACCATCATGTCTGGATTAAAAGATTTGCTGACATTAATGGGGCAGAACTTTTTTTTTTTTTTTTCAAACTGATCTTATAAATGTATGCAAGTCATTGCATTACAGATACACCGCAGCTGAGGTGAGCATGCTTTGTATGTTCCAGATCTATTTTTTGTAGCTACAGTGCTGTGAAAAAAAAAGTGCTTGTCCCTTTAGAAATTTATCGTTTTTATTTATTTTAAGTCACACTTAAATGTTTTTTCATCATCACATAGATGCTATCAGCCAAAGATGATGGCGATTAAATACAAAAAAAAAAAAAAGTATACTTCATGTTGTCATAAAGGTTCTATTTAAAAGGGGAGTATACTGTATTTTCCAGGCACATAGTGCTATTTTATAGCACAATCAAGTAACTATGTTACCTTCAGTTGTTATGAAAATGTATTCATCAAAAAAAAAATTTGACTTCGCATCATAGCACAGCACATCACAAGAATGCCTCTCCATGATGCCATTTACAACCGTTCTTAAGAGTGTTGGACTGAGAAGTAGTTTGTATGTATAATTAGAAAACACCAGTACCACTAGGTGCTTGCTAATTGCTGCTGCCGCTAGTCTGGTGGAGCTGTGTGGGGAAGGTGCTGTGTTTTTCTTCTTCTTCATGACACATTTTTTGACTGATGTATTAAATATTAATTCATACTGACAGACATGAACTGAGGATTAAACATTACTGTCTGGAACCGCAACAAAAGCTAATAGCGGGCTCTAAGCAATATGGCCAGAGCTGGAAGAACAACTCTACAGTTGGGTACATAAAAGCGTGCTGCCGGTGCTGCGGAGTGGAGTTGTTCCTGACCCCCTGATTTAGAGCATGGGCATCAGTGAGTCAGAAACTGCCAGCAGACTTCCAAGCCAAAGTCAACAGTTTCCATGAGTTTGTTGAAAAGAAAATGAACACGTGTCACCAGATCACATCATTAACATGGACAAGGTCCCCTCACGTTTAACAATTTCTAAATAAAAGCGACTTAAACTCCAGTGCGTCTTTTTTTTTTTTTTTTTTTTTTTTTTTTTTTTTTTTTTTTTTTTTTTTTTTTTTTTTCCCTCTTCATGATGCATTTTTGTGAAAAATGTGAATTATACTCCAGAGCGACATATAGTCCAGAAAATACAGTAATCATAGTTCCCATGATTTAACAATGGAGGCAATTACTTTTTCCACATTGGGCCAGGATGGTTTGGAAAACTTTTTTGATTAATAAATGAAAGCATCATTTGAAAACTCCTTTTTTGTATCTGCTCAGGTTATCTTTGTCTGATATTAAAATTAGTTTGATGATCCGAAAACATGTCAGTGTGACAAGGAAGGCAGAAACAAATTAAATCTGTATGGAGGAAATACTTTTTCATGACACTACATCTAATAAACACACTGCAGTGGATGCTCTTTGCATAGGCATGACACAGACTCAACAAGGTGGAAGCTTATTGCACTCAAAGGTATTTATTTTTGATGGATTTAGTGTTAGATTGTAGTTTTCAATTTAGCTTGATGTCCCATTTTTTAGATTTATGGGCCCCTGTTTCTATAACTTTAAAGACAAGACAAAGATCCCATCTTTTATGGCAAAAAAGCAAGGCTAAGATAAGAAAATATTTGTTTTCTGAGGTCATATTTGGATTTAGTATCATCCAACAAGACATAACTGATGACCAAAAGCTTATAATATAGAGAAGTGTTATTAAATCATAATGTGAGAGACTGATATATTATCTATTTGACTAAACTTTTTAAAGCTGCAGTATGTAACTTTTACAAAAACGTGTTTTTTACATATTTGTTAAAACTGTCACCAGTATGTTATGAAACAGATAATCTGTGAAAGGATCGATCTCCTCCACCTCCTCCCTGAGCCTCTTTTGCCGTCTGAATAAATGTGCCACTCCCGGCCAAAACCAACAAATCAGAACCAGAAGGAAGATCTTAGCGCTGTCACTCAACCTCATTCACTCGCTGCTAAATGTGCTAATGGCAGAAAAACAACTTACTGTTACAGGAAAACTGTTTATCCATCCTCATCGGTGGCCATGCTAACTAGCCTAGCCTCTGCGAGCTGCAGCGTAACAGAGAGGACGGGGGTAGAGTGGGAAGGATGAACACTGCCACAGGCAAGGTGAGAGCACTGGGAGAAGGCAGAGGAGCTCAATTTTTTCACAGATTATCAGTCTCATACCATACTATCATGACACATTCAAGCAGCTTGTCAGCGTTTGGGTAGCCATGGCAACTGCACCACCCAATTGCCCTTACCCTGCGTATCCTGGCAACAGTCAGATGAAATGAGGCAATCGTGCTGTGTGTATTTCTCTGTGTGTGTTAAAGCAGCCATATGTCAACCAGCAGAATGCTTGGAAATGCACAGACACAGGCCCACTAACTGTTTCTGCTTTAAAGCTATAATTAAGTTTCCAATCACTGGCTGCTGTAATAATCCTGCTACCAGATTAGTTGTATGTGAGCAACGCCAGCTCAACTGAGGGATTAGACCAATTTCTGTTTCCCCACCCCACCCGCTGGATGCTGTGCATAAACTGGGAGCAGAGCAAAAGGTGGAATGTGGTCTTGACTTTGATGTACTCCAATAACATTTCAGAGTAAAAGAAAAAAAAAAAAAAAAAAAAGCAACAAAAAACTAAAACAGAATATTGAAATACCTGTGTAGATACTGGCATTGGAGGCAGGAATGCCAAACTGTGACTCAATAAATTTGGGAATGAAGGTGATGAAGGCCGTGACGATGGCACATTCGGCTGTGTAGGACAGGCTGACGAACAGAAATGTCATGTTGCTGAGGATCCTCAGAGCAGCTTTGGGGAGGTCTGGGAGCAAGAGAAGAAAGACTACCTTGTTAGTGTCAGGCTGTAATTAAGTCCAGTCAGCAAGTTTACTTAGTTCTCATCCTCTCCCCAAAACCATTAAAAACAGCTGGATAAGCACATTGACTGGAAAGGTTACAGATATGGAAAAGACAAAAATCTACCTTTGCAACCTAAACAAAACATATATAATCAAAACTTAAGGAAATAACAGGGTAAAATTAGCATATTATAGTCTTTGAAACAACTTGTGTAATTTTTCTCTCATTCAAAAGATGCACTTAGCCATGTCTTATTAAATTAGATAAGCACCATGTTTCAAGGATGAATACAGAACAATAAACAGGAGACTTGAACACATAAATTCCCAATGATTCCTGTGTAAAAATAGCAGTTCTGCAATTTTATCAACATAATGGAAAAAAAGGCTTTTGCAGATTAAACTGAGTGTGACACCTTCATGTTCTTTTGATTTTGTTACACAAAATAAAAAGCTCCAGTCGAGGAGAAAACTAAACTAGCAAGGAGACTAGCAAATATTAAGCTCCATGCAAAAGTAATCACACAGTTTAAACTTTTTAACTTGTCACAATGTATTATATTGGGAATCCATGTGGTAGACCAACACAATGCAATTTATAATTGAGAAGACAAAAGAAAAATATTATATAGAGCTTGTACGCGCTGTGCATGGGAAATGCGAGTACACCAGCATGATTAACAGTGCTAAGAAACTTCCTCCTGGCCCTGACAGGTTGTTTCTGACCGGGAGTGGTGCATTTCTGAAGATGGCACCAGGACCACTGGGAGAAGGCAGAGGAGGTCGATTTTTTTCACAGATTATCTGTTTCATACTGTCAGGACATAGTGACAGTTTTAAAAAATACGTAAAAAACATTTTTTAAAAGTTACCTACTTCAGCTTTAATATTTAAGTTGTTTAAAAATAAATTCCAAAACAAGTTACAAAGACAGGAAATAGTCATGCAAAATTATTAAGTCTCTTGACTTGCAGCCTACTGATCTTGTCTGAATAAAATCCCTTTGGCTTCATTTCTACACTTTAAAGAACCTGCACAGAAATTTTGATTTTTGGCAACACTCATTATTCTACTTGTGTAAATGTTTTA
Organism: Anableps anableps; assembly: GCA_014839685.1. Taxonomy (NCBI): domain Eukaryota; kingdom Metazoa; phylum Chordata; class Actinopteri; order Cyprinodontiformes; family Anablepidae; genus Anableps; species Anableps anableps. Next base: position 16,213,729 of record CM026082.1, read on the forward strand.
CTAGTAATGATTTATTTTAGTAAAAAATGACAAGTTTCTTAAGTGAGATCTATTTAGCAATGCTGGGGACATATTTTATTAAATGTGTTGAATGACAAAATAAAACTTGATTCAAACAAGTATAAGTCTCTGCTTTGCAGGTTGTGTGTAAAGATTTTAAACCCAAGGGGAGACAGAACTTTTAGAAGTTTAAGTCATGAACCAGCCACGAGCAAAAGCAACAAAGCCAGGAAGTCAAAAAGAGTGTGAGGTGGATTAAATCTGACTTTCCTTAGAGGTTATTATGAAAGCTGACCAGTTGAACAGCATGACATGATGCCTTGATTTGGGATTTAACCACCCCAGCTCTCATTCAGCTAAACTCTTAGTGGGTGGGGGAAATAATAGAAGTATGCATCAGTGATCCCAGATCAAGGGTAAGAATAAAATAGTGATGCTAATTATTTCATTCCTGGGAGCCAGGATGTAATCTTGTCTGGAGTTGGGGACAGATGGCCAGATGGCTGGTGTCCACAGCAGCTGCTACCTCAATCAGACAGATCACTGGCGTTCATTAGATGGCAAATTGCTTTTTTGTTGACATTTGTTTGATTGCTCACTCAGTGTGCTGAGCTATCTGAATCGGTGTTTTCTATTTCTACTTTAAGCATTCATTATTGCACATCATTACTATAATGAACAACCAACCTAGATAAAGATCTTGTGAATGTTCATTTTACCCTGTTGTCACACACCTCTTCATTAAACTTATTACAAGCAGCCTCTTGCTGTCTTTCAATCATAACTTGAGTTACAAAACAGCTTTAAACCACTTTATTCCCACTGGCATTTAAATGTTTTTGACTGCCTTGCCATATTTTAGCTACCAGTAATCTTCCTATTTTTTATGTCTTTTTATTTGCTTTCCTTCAGTATTTTGAGAAGTTTATTATACAGCGCTTTGGTCAACTTTGCTTTGAATGTGCTTAAATAATAATTCATTTTAAACAAAAAAGGCTCAGTCACACCATAGCTGTAAACTTCATTTATAAATTTAGCTAAAAACAGCAATTATGAGCACAACTGTAGTGTACTTAACAGTCATTGTATGACAGAGGTGGGGGATAAAATCCAATTTCATTGCTTGGAGATTAGATCATGGATGATGCTGACTGAATTAAAAAAAAAACAGAAAAAAAACCCCCGACAAAACGAGATTATCTTAATCTTAATTTATGACTTCATATATGCAACACAAAAGGTGGGATTTGGATATGCATAAGGGTGACACCTGAACAATTTACTGGGGACACATTAGGTCACTTGCGCCACACACAGAGCTCTCTGCACCAAAGGGAAAACATGTTCAGGTTATCCAAAACTAAAAATAATATTTTGAAACAGGAGAGACATGAGGAGCCATATTGCACTGTTCCACTAAGAGGCAGAAATATAACAGAGTTTAACAGCAGCTGTAAAAAGAAAGACCACTGAGCTAGCTTTCCACTAACTCAGAAAAGTTGAATTATTATTATTATTATTACTACTAATAAAAATGAACTCATATATTCCTTGTGAATGTTCAGCAGCCACAAACATTAATTTGATCTTGAACATGAGTTTTTGTATCGAAGTAATTCTTAAGTCACACAGTATATAGTGGAGCAGGCTAATATACTAGCTGAAAACTGTGTATGTGCATTTCTGAACAAACCCATGAGGTAATTAATCACTTAGTGAAACGTGGATATGATGCACCATGTCAGCAGTCGCTTTTGCCATGCCTCAAACCTTTCAAGGGAAAATTGCTTTCACATCGCAATGGATGAAGGTCTGGAACATTCCACGATCAAAATTTTGTCCCTCTGATGTGCATTATTGAAACCATTCAGTATTAGCATTTTTCCAGAGTTTGCTTGTGATGTGAAGGACGAAGAAAGGGGGCTGCAGCATATCTTTCACAGAAAACGCTGAATTTGTGCAACAGACAAACAAGCACACCTCAACAGAAGGACACGGAATGTACTAAAATACATTCGGGATCCACACAGCAAAGCGCCTGAGTCTGCGAAACTGGCCACACTTCGCACAGCAGCCCCAAACATCTGCTGAGACAAATAAAACCACAGCTGAGAGAGCAGCAATCCGGCCGAGCTGTAGCTCGTTCCCGGCCTACGCTGGATGCATCAACGAGACAAAGCGCTGTTTTGACTGCCCCAGCTGTGCACATGAGCATTAATTTGAGAGCGAGCAGCCATGCTAAATACATGTTTGAGTTTGCACAGAATTGGAGTGAGTGATGGCAAACACGAGTGCTGTTTTTTTAGCTGAGCTCCACCAAAGCCTATGCACTGCAGAGTGTAAGGTCCCCTGGGAGCTCATTTAAAAGAGAAACAGAACAAGAGCAAAAAATGAGACAGGAGGGAATCTGGGAAACACTCGAGCAGGACGGAACCTATCTGGGGAAAACCGGGTGTTCCCCAGCTCAGTGAGGACATTAAAAATTGTTACAGCAACGTTTCCAAAACAAAATCCAATGTTTACCAGCACTGCATTCTTACACAGCCAGTTGACACACTACTCTATCATCAATCAATACTATCTTTATATGAGATCTCAATACAGCTTCCATTATTGGATAAGGTATCTAAGCCCTAACATTAATAGGATTATAGACTGTTTGTGCATCAACATCTCATAGTTCATTTACAGTGCCTTGAGAATGTCAAAACTCTCGAATGCTTTCGCATTTTGTTTCAAGAAGAAACTTCAATGTATTTCATTGGGATTTTATGTGACAGACTAAAGTAATGTGTAACTGATAAATGGAAGGAAAATGATGCATGGTTTTCTATTTTTCATACAAACAAAAATCAAAGATTCAGCATGCATTTGTATTTGTGCCATCTGAGTAAAGACTTTCTAGAACCACCTTCAGCTGCAATTTCAGTCTTTCGTGTTTTCTCTCTAACACCTTCTCACATTGTGAGAGTGACATTTTTACCCATTCTTCTCTGAAAAAGCTCAAGCCTAGTTAAATTGGATAGCAAACATTTGTAAAAATCAGCGTTCCAAGCCTGCCACAGATTTCTAATTTTAATCAGGCATCACATTTTATTTAAGGTTAATGTATCACATGAATGTGTTGATCTAAATGTTCAGGGTCGTTGTCCTGCTTGAAAAGGAGCCTGTATCCAGTCTTGCAGCCTCTAACAGGATTTCCTTCATTACTGTCCTGCATTTAGCTCCATATATCTTCCCATCAACTCAGTCAGCAGATTGCATCGAGTCATTGACTTGCAGCATTCACCCCTCCTGGCCGAGCATGTAGCGACCGCATGGCGTTGTGTCGTTGACTTTACAGCGATCCCTCATACCGAGCCTGCATGTAGCGACAGTGGAGAGGAAAAACTCTCCTTTAACAGGAAGAAACCTCCAGCAGCACCTGGCTCAGTACAAGTGGCCATCTGCCACGACCGACTGGGGGTTTGAGAAGACAGAGCAGAATGCACAAGAAAAACAAATGAACTGATGTAAGATTATTTTCAATGTTCAAGATCATAAAAAGTTAATAGCAGGAGGAGGAGAATGATTAGTTGATGGCAGCATTATCTCAGCTGCCACTCTCCTTACCCACCCTGCCATGTCTTGGATGGTTTGTAGCAGAGACAAAATCTTTCGATTTTTAGATGAATAGAGCTCTGTTAGAAGTTTAAAGCCTGAGATAGTGTTTTTTTTAACCTGACTCTGTATGTATACCTCGTCTATATGCAAGATCCTATTAACATTCCAAAATCTTAAGGTGAAATTGTCCCTCCCTCACCTTTGATGTCTTTTCCAAATCCCATAGAGGAGGACACATTTTGATCTTTGCTACTAGACTTTTCCTTCATTACATCATCATCACTGGACACATCACCCGGTGAGCTCATCTTTTTCTTCTTCTTCTTCTTTCTCTTGTGGCGTGGAGGCAGCTTTTTAGGGAAGGCAAACATGGGGAAAATGACCAGAAGCATAGCTATGGAACAGAGGAGGAAGCCACTCCACCTTAAAAAAAACAAACAAAAAAACAAAACAAGATGAGTTCAAAAAGGTGAACGATTCTTCATTATAGTGTGTGTGTATCCTCAAAGTATTGGGATGGACACACAAGACCACATACAAGTGTAAGTGCATGTTTACCAGTTCCCAACGAAGCGAGGGTCATTCTGGTCAATGTTCACCACAGTTTTGGGGTCAACGTAGAAGCCAATTAGGACTCCTCCCAGCAGGTAGCCAGCAGCAGGTCCCAGGGCTCCCATAACATACATGATGGCTAAAAGAGACACATATGAAACTAGTTAGAAACAACCATAAAACTAGAACACATCAGTAAACTAGACATAACCATCATCTGGTTGTGCTAACAGTACACTCTCCAGTGTGGAAGTTGTTACTGGGTTAAAAAGACTCAAAGTTACTCAATTTCAATTTTACTGGGGTCACCAGCTGCTTTAAATGAAAAAAAAGAAAACAGTCACCTAGAGCTTTTTCCTGGGAAATATTGAGTTGAACACAGCTGTCAGGTAATCTAAGAAGACGTCTTGATTTCAAAAAGGGCAAAGACAATGTAAAATCTGCTTTAAGTTGAGATGCTGTAATTTTTTTCAAGTTGGTTTTATATGTCCCACTGTTCTAAAATCTGCAGCAATGATGGTTGTTGATATGGGTAAAATGTCTCAGCACCCAGGGCACTATGGCCTGAGAGTGATCCAAGACTACTGGGGGAAGAAAACTGTCATGCCATTTGTACCCTAAGGAAGATTTCTGTTCAATTGTATGTCCACAATATCAATGTTAACAAAATATGGCCATAACCCACAGCTGACTAAAGAATCTGAAGTCCGTATCTGATGAGATATATATAACCAGGATTGTTGTTCATTGAAAAGCTGTTCTTTCCATCAAACAAAATAAAACAATGTAACTCCAAATCAGTCACACCTTTGTGGAATCAATGCTGGTGCAGTGGGCCCTGGGTTCCTTTTTATGTATGACAATGCTAGGCCTCATGTGGCTGAAGTGTGTCAGCAGTTCCTGCATGATGAGGGCATTGATGTTATGGACTGGCCTGCCAGTTCCCGTGACCCGATTCCCATTGAGTACATCTGGGACATCATGTTTCGGTCAATCCACCAACGCCACGTCGCACCACAGACTGTTCAGGAACCAACTGATGCTCTAATCCAGGTCTGGGAAGCGATCCTGAGGGATCGCTCTACCCATCTACCGTCTCATCAGGTAGATGGGTAGAGACTCATCTACCGTCTCATCAGGAGCATGCCCAGGCGTTGTCAGGAGGTTATACCTTCACGTGGAGGCCATACACACTACTGAGCCTCATTTAGACTCGTCTTGAGGAATATTCACTGACGCTGAATTAGTCTGTCATGTTATTTTCCACTTTCATATTGAGTATGAATCCAAATCCAGATCTCCAAGGTGTAATCATTTTGATTTACCTTGATAATTTTTGTGTTATTTTCTTCTCAATCAATTCCACTGTGTTAATAATAACGTTTTTCAATGAGAAGATTTAATTAAATTGAAGATCTTATTGAAGTTTTGAAACCTAAATTAACTTAACAATAAGACAGCTACAAATTTTCCTCACTCATGCTTTAATGACCCTCTGTTCCATGTGTCTGTTTAAGTCAAACCTCTGGAGAGTTGTTCATTAACTCTGATTTATAATCCTCCTTATTATGAGCACCTGTTCTGGGAGTGATGGGAATGCTCCATCACCTCCAGAGGTCATTTCCCACAGCCTGTGTGCGCGCCAACTGACCCGGAGGCTTGAGAGATCTCATGTCAACCTGGGGCAGCATACCTGCAGAAACCGCAGCGCAATTATGGAGTGAAACGTTAACCCTCTGGGGGTCTAGGACCCTCAGCAAGGTGAGCCAAATGCTTTGTCATGTGCCAAAAGGAGAGGGAAAACTCATTAAATTTAGATAACATTAGTTGGGCAGGTGGAAAAATCTCCTGCGGACATCCAGGGGGAACATCAAAGTTGTTTTCCAGCAGGAACCTGAAAGCAAACCTTCTATAATTACACCAGGAACATGGCAGAAAGTTGTGGCTGAGGGGAATGGATTAGCACTTCTTGATTATTGTTTGTGTGCACATATGCTTCTAAATACTTCAGTCTCACCCACACAGAAACACAGTAGTTATAGTTTCCACTTAGAAAATAGCTGCAAACCACAGGCTCCTGCCACTTGCCTCCCACAGTCACACGCACAACCCCAACAAAATGCTTCTGTTCTTTAATTTCTTTGTGTAAAAAGTTACTTTCTCAAATGACAGTATTAAAACTCCAAACAGCGAGTTCTCCAACAGCGAGAACTCCAAACAGTGCATGTGTCCGGATGCTGGGGTTTTGTGTCCAACACAATTTACGTCTAATTTCTCCTAAGACAAAAAAGAACACATCCTCTCAGACGGCTTACATAAGGAGTGCAGGCATACACACATGCCTGCACTCGTTTTCCAATATGTACATTTGCTTAAGCTTGAAATAGAAACTCTGTTGCCATCTGAACACTTCTACCTTCATATCTTTAACCTAACTCAGGTTACTGGCCTCTCTTCTTGTGTAGATGTGGCCATGGAAGAGCAGAATGAATTATCCTCTCTTGCAGAAAGGGCTTTAACAAAGCACAAATCCTTATCAAATCTAATTAAATCACTTTTTCCGTGAATACAGGAAAGCAAAAACGTAAAACAAACAAAACATCCATCATAAAACCCATATCAGCAGAAAACAACCACACGTGGGCATGAACAACAGAATCCAACAACAAAGACTGTTTTAGGCTGCTACACATACAGCATAAATACAAAGAAAAGAAAGAACGGAAGATATGTGCAAATGATGCAATTTATAACATTAAATATTTCCTTTGACTGAAGTCTTTTCTTCAAGTCTCCATAAAAAAGCAGGTTCCCCATCCCTCTTCACTTTCTTCCCTCACTTATCTCATATTAACTTTTTCAACTCCTTTCATGGTGCCATTTCTCATATCCTGCTGCCTGGAGACTCAATTCTCTGCAGCAGTGAAAGCCCTCACATAGTAACAGGATATTACCTCCCAGAGACAATAAACAATAAATTACAGCTGGCAAGGACAACAATAGTTCGGCTCTTATCTTGATCTTAGAAATTAGAAATGAGCCCCACAAAACTTAAGCAAGTGAACTGAGCTTTGGTGGTTCGTAGCGAATAAAACCTTATTAAAGGGCGGATATATATAACAGCTGACTGTGCTCTAGTTCTTAATTTAGATATGATGGTGGATAAGAGAGTAAGCATAATTTTAACTGAATGAAATGTTTTGGCTTTGTAAAATAAGAATTGAAATTAGATGGTAGGCATCAGGCAGTATGCTAACGGAGTCAAAATGACCAAAATCTTACGGTATTTTGGTATTAACACATATTATTAAAAACTAAAATGTTACATGATTAAACAGCTTTTTTATTAAAACATAAAAAATGGTTATCCCTACTGCCTCTAAAGTAGTTATTACAATGTCCAATTGTCCACCTTTTATTTATGCAAAAATTTCAAAACCAATGCTAATTTAAGAAGAACACAGAGCGCTGGAAATATTGGCAGGGCTGTCTGTTCAGGTAGCTAGCCTGTATTTGGCTGCTTAACAGACATGCTGCTCATAGCTACCCAAATGTAAGTGCCACCTTTCGGCATTCAAAAGGAAAACTGTAAGAATAATATGATGCAATAGAAAAGAGGTTTTGAAACCATAATTGTTTAAAAACTTGGGTATATCTTAATACTGTTTGCCAGACTGTAAACAAGAAACCAGATGGTTGACCAGGATCTCACCATTTTCAGCTTCTTTTGGAAACTTAAAAATCTGTTCTTATTTAGATCAGTGAATGCACCATATGCAAGATGGCAAAGATGACAATTTTTGGCAAAGTCAGTTTTCATGAAGGTAATATGGCTCTCTACCCAGGGCAGCAAGGCCAAGGTAGTGTCATAAAGACTGAACTTTCTATTGTTTTTAACATGTCAAGACACCAGGTAGGTAGTGCCCCATGCATTGCATACAGTGTTGGCACTGTGGGAAAACATTTCTGCAGACTGCAGTGAGTCAAAGTAGTGGATATAACGCTGAAGTTGGTAATTGATTCAATGCTTATTTGGCCTTAGATTAAAGGATTATTTCACTGTTTTCTAAGGAATCTGGATTGAATTTAACCATCTCTAGTTTAAAATCTAAAACGACTTAGAAAGGTCAAATTTGTGCTTAATTAGATTTAACTAAGCAGAGATTCTTGTTAAGTTATAAAAACTTAGCTTATTCGTTTAAGAAAGGAAGATGAGAGCCAGCTGATTCTTCTCTGTTGGCAGTGTATTGAAACAATAGGGACTGATCAAAAGCAGAGAAAAGGCAATTATTTCATAGTGAGAACATATTTTATACAATGACATGTTAAAACCACAACGATTGTTTAGTTCATATGACGACATAACTTATTCCTGTCCCAATTTGATAACTATTGACACATTATATATTATCAATTAACATTGTCCAGACACTGTCCTGAATAATTTGGTTCTCATTCTCTCTGGTACATGGGTCTTAAGTATAAGCGTGTGAGTAGATAAGGTGGCCAGTGTGTTTTATCAGTTAAATGCTCTTCCTGCTTTGAATGTGCTTGCTGGAATTATTATAAACACTGGGTCACAGCAGATCCCCCACACACTCTTGTCTTCTAAAAACTGGCACTCACAAAAAGTAACCCCTCTTACAGGTGTCTAGATCCCACTCTAAAATGACAATTTTTTTTTACCTCAGTATTCTTCAAAACCAATTTTGAGATTTATGAAAACTTTACTGAGGTTGTGCCAATATAAAAAAAGAACAGTTTAACTCTTTATTAAAAAAAAAAAAAAAAAAAAAAAAAGTAGTGCCACCTTTGATTGAGGATAGCATTAAAACCATACTACTTAAACTGGTGAAACCTGGAGTTAGATATTCTATGTAGATTACAGATTATTGAGGCAGAAGGCAGCATTTACCCAGGGTGCCATTCATCCAAGAACTGCTACAACTCTTTGGTGTGAAAGTAATTACAGTGGGACACAGACTCAAAGGTAGCCATTTCCTTTATCAGCGAATTGTTTAGAAATGAAGTCAGAGGAGGCACAAAAGCCATAAGAAATTATTTAAAAGTAAACAGTATTTTCCAGTCTGCTACAGAGAGTTGGACTTTTTCATTTCACTCATTCACTGTTTAGTGTTTTGTACCCAAATTTCCAGGTACAAAAGAAGCTGCAACCTTCATCAGTTTATAACCTGCTTGAGGACATTTTGTTGAACTGGTGAAAGCTGACCTGACACACCCAAGTTCCTCTTTTTTTTTTTTTTTTTTTTTTTTTAATCCTTTTACACTTGTATCCTCTGTTATAAAATGAGATGAATTTGTCAATCTTTTGGAAATATCAGAGTTAAGGGTCTGCATTCTTTAAGGAACACATAGGTTGACATTAAAAGTTAACAATGATAACTGACGTGCTAATTGTGTTAACTGCTAATATGAGATGCAGTTTGAAATGTCAACGCCAAATAATTTTTTTTGTTTTATATACACACAAAGGAAATAATGTCTGTAATTTATGTATAATCATATATTCATTATTAATTGCACATACCTGTGTGTGGATGGTTGTTTGTATGTGTTGCCCAGTGATAGACTGGTGACCTGTCCAGGGTTTTACTCTGCCTGTACCCCAATCACAACCATGAATAGGAACCAATTGGAAAAGATTTAGATTTGATGGCATGAAATATTTCCCAGTTGGTTTTCTGTTGTTGCCAAGTTTGGTGATTTTTGCAGTCAATTCAACTCTGGATACAGATAAAGCTGCAACCTGTGAACTGTCTCTTGCACTAAATAAAACCAAGTGACAAATTGAGATGAACGTTTTTACAGCAGAGGGTAGCCCTTAGATGCTTCCTTTGCTAAAAGCCATAAAACAACTTCATTTCTGCACATTCTGGCCAGAGTCAGACACACCAGGTTCATCAGTGCGGTTGGTTGCCAGGCAGAGGTTAAGCACAACGTATGGTCCTTTGGTTGCCCTCCAAACCCTCCCACCATAGATGGTAACATTTTATGCACTTCGGCATAACTGCATAACTCCATCTTGCCATTCCATCCATCATGTACTGGAGGACAAAAGGGGGTCATAAACTGTGCCTCAAGCCTTTCTCTGTCCTGCCCTCTTGGCACTGAGGGCGAATAGTCTGGGATCATTGGGGTTGAGTTCGGAGAGCCACGTTTGGACCTAAAGGGGTGGCCGGCTACAGAGCCACGGGATTGAGGAATATGCTGGCACAGCAGCAGTGTGCGCTCGGTCGCACACAAAAATCTGACACACATGGCTGTGGGTGGGGAGACATCACAGGGCCGCAGGGGGGTGCATGCCAATGAAAAAACCCATGGCGCCCACAGGCTTGCTTGCGATTACACAAAAGACCTTGTGAAGGACAAAACATTAAAGACTTTTTATGGCTTTCTGCATGTTTGGAGGTAATGGATCTTTTATACAAAAAGCACTAAATCATCTTTGTAGCCGATATGGGGAAGTAATTGCTTTCCAACAATGTTCTGTGCATTAAAGATCCATTCAAATGTGAAAAAAGTAATTTTAGTGTTATTAAGAAGCAGAATAGAATATTTTCAGATCAAAATACACAGTTACTAAGAATAAAAATATATTAATCTCTGATACCGCCACAAATTCTTACCACATACTAACATGAAGGGTGTGTGACAAAGTGTCCATGTCCCTCCAATGAAAGAGGGACATGCTTACAGGGTGTCATAGTACACTGATCAGCCTAATTTCCAGTGTGACGTTTAAAAACAAGACGCCATGAACCGAGAAAGCTAAAGAAATGAGAAACCGATGTGATAAAGAGAACATCTGAAAGGGAAACAGAAGCAGAGCTGCAGTCTGTAGTGACTGATCCTGCTGTGTAACTGAGTGATAAAGCTTGCTCAGCAGCATCCCTCTTATATCTAACCTTCAGGGACCAGCGCTGCTCTGTTGTCTCTGCTTCGCCTCCTCCACACTATGAAAGAGCTCTGTTTCAACAAGCAGCACTGACTCATTCTAAGCTCGTCTGAATGAATGACAGCAACAGCAGGGGTAAAAAAAAAAAAAAAAAAAATCACACTGAAAGAATATAGCCGTCTTTGCAGGAGAAGAGCCACTATACCTTTGTTACTGATATTCTGACTGTGTTTTGTAGTTATCAAGATGCCAAGCTGCTACCACAGGATCTATGAATTTAAAGCTGCATTACAATGAAGCAGTCACCCTCAGTCCCCAAACCATTTCCTGACCTTCTCTTCTCCTCACCCCTCAACATAGAATTCAGAAAGAAAACTAACATGATGATAAAGCCCAGCTTGCAAATCAGCTCTCTAGTGCAAAGATTAACTACAAGAAACAAATTATGTGACTTTGTATCACTGTTTTGAGATATTATGTGATACAACACAAAGATGCACAAAATTCTGAAATGTTCTGAAAAAAAAAAAAAAAAAAAGATACACAGGTCAGTCAGGTTGGACAAAAACATCTCTGAACAGCAACTGTTAAGTCTTGCCACAGATTATTTGTTGGATTTAGTCAAGTTTATTTGTATAGCATATTTCAGCAACAGGGCAGTTCAATGTGCTTAACATGATAAAAACACAGTACAATAAACAAAGAAAAAACATTACACTGGCAAAATAAAGTGAAGAGATAAAAAGTTGTAATTAGAATACCTATGTTTCAGTTATTAATCAAAGGCTCTAAGCTACTCTAAGTAGGTTGGTTTTTACCCTTCAATTTTTTTTTTTTTTTTTTTTTTATTTTTTTTTTTTTTTTTTTTTTTTGGTGTTTCAGCGTTTTTGAAGTTTTCTGGAAGTTTCTTCCAGATAAGTGGAGTATAAAAACTGAATACTGCTTCTCCATGTTTGGTTCTGATTCTGGGAATGGAGAGAAGACTTGTACCAAAAGACTTGAGTGGTCTGGAAGGTTGATACAACTTTAATGTATCTTGTTGCTAAGTCATTCAGTGACATAAATTAAAGTATTTTAAAGTCTGTTCTCTGAGCTGCAGGGAGCCAGTATAAGGACTTTAGAACTGGGGTGATGTGCTCTGTTTTCCCAGTTTTAGGGAGAACGTTCTGGATCAGCTGCAGCCGTCTGATTGACTTCATAGGAGGACCTGTGAAGACTCTGTTGCAGTAATCAACCCGACTAAAGATAAGTGCATGGATGAGTTTCTCTCGATCTTGTAGGAACATTAGTCCTTTAATGAAATGTTCTTCAGATGACAGAAGGTTGACTTTATAATTGTCCTTATGTGTCTTTGAAGGTTCGGGTCTGAGTCCATCACTACACCCAGATTTGGGATCTGTTCAGTAGTTTCTAGTTGTTATAACTGTTGAAGTCCATCTTTTTCAATCACTTTGCTGATAAATGGAAGGTTAGAGATTGGCCTGTAATTTTCAATTATAAACATGTCCAGATTGTTCTTTTTTTATCAGTGGTTTGATAACTTCTGTTTTTAAAGCCTGGGGGAAAATACCTGATAAGAGGGATGAGTTCACTATTTGAATCAGATCAGATACAATGACAGGCAAAACTTTCTTAAGAAAAGCTGTGGGTAGGATATCGAGACAGCAGGAGGACGAGCTTAATTGATTTATAATTTCCTCTAAGTTTTTATGGTTGAGTTGGTAGAATTGTCATTTTCTCAACATTTGTTTTGACTGGACACTGCATTGGTACTGGTCTTGATGTTGATGTGCAGTTTAACCCTCTAACCCTCTGATGTTCCATTTGCTGTGGTACAATTGGTTCCATCCTTATCAGCTGTTGTGATGATGTAGAACTCTGTAGTTAGAATGGTTCAAGCAAAGTACAGAACAAACAAATGAAATGTTGTGATCTAAAGTACTTTTTTTCCCATGTTTCCCCTGTATTTAGCTTTGTCCAGCTTCCCATCTATTCTGTCCCTGTGGAACAAAAACATCCTCACAGCATAATGCTGCCACCACTATCTTTTTCTGTGGGGATATTGTGTTCAGGGTGCAGTGTTAGTATTCCACCATACAAAGTGCTTAGGATTTAGGTCAAAAGGTTTACACTAGTCTTCAATGACCAGAAAACCTTCTTTTTCATGTTAGTTCTGGCTTGTGGTAACCTCAAAAGGGACTTCTTGTGGCTTCATCTGTATAGAGAAAGACCAATAGTCATCCTGTTGACAGACTCCCACTTGGGCTGTGATCCTTTGCACCTCATCCAATGTTACCACGAAGCGGTTTACTGCTTCCATGATAAATGTTCTCCTTGCCCAGACTGGGCTAAAATAATTGTCTTTCTTTACTGACATGACTTCTGAAGACAGGTTGCTGGGTGAGATTTTATTAAGTGGTTTTAAAGTAAAGGGGCTTATCACATTTGCCAGATTTTTACAGATTAAAAACTTACCATTTTGCTTCCACCTCACAATTATGCAATTTTTATATTAATATCTTTGTTTGAAATGTTACAAAATGTGAAAAAGCTCAAATATAAAATACTCTTGTCGGCACCATATGGTAAAAGCACTTTAGTCTAACTTATTTTGGTTTTTATATACTTTTTCTCTTGCCAGCCTTCAATTTATTTTAATGAATGATGCACCAGTCCACCTGCTTATTAGCCCACGAAGCCAAGTCAGCCTTTAAACAAGCCTTGGGAATGAAAGGTAGACAGCAATGCTGTGACCTCAGACTTATCTTCAGAGTAATACAAAAAAACTGTCTAATTACTGAAAAAAATGATGCAATAACATTATCTCCAAAGAATTACACAAGAGCCATGACACTATGATGTATAGTATGCAGCATTATGTATTCCCTATTCATTCAACTTTAGGATATAAATCCATTTTCACACCAGCTCTGTGACAGCAACACAACCTGAATAAGCTGTTCTGCTTTATGCAACAACATCAGCTGCATGAAATGTGACAGCACAAACTTTAGGACTCTGATTTGCTGCACTGGAGAATTCAGTGCAATGCCAGAGGCTCTTTGCAGAGTGTAGCCGCAGGTGACAGCTATATGATAGATGATCCATGCAGCTACTGGTGTTAGAAAGAGAGCAGGAGTCCTTGGTGTATCCCTGTGTTCTGGGCATAACTGCAGTCATGTGACCTCCCCTGACCCTTCCATGCATATGTGGCAAGAGAAAAATGAAAGACGATGAAAAGGGGGAATGACAGCATTGTCATGACAAACTGCTGACATGGCAGTGTCTTCTTACAAGTCCTAACCTTACTCTTTAAATCAGAGGGCATGCATGGGGACTGTGGCCTCTCTTACACACAAACACACATACAGACACAAACAAACAGCAAAGGTACAGTGACAGAAAAACATTAATATGCTTCAGATTACTCTTCAGTACACAGTAAGAGTGCAGCATTGCAAATAAGAAAACATGTCTTCAAATAAATTTGCTGTGCTGCCAGTCTTTTTTACATGAGTCTTACACCGCAAATGCTCATGACCAGAAATATATACTGACCTTTTTTTTTTTAAAGATGTGGAGGTTTTTGCACCGATTATCCAATGGATAATAGGGAAAAGGGTCTATGTACATGGGGGGAAAGTGACCCATATGGAAATTTTGAGGCAGAAAAAGGTATGAAGGGTGAGCAGTCCAGAGAAAACCTGAAGAACTAGCAGGTTGCAGCAGCACTGAAGATGAATGAGGAACTACTTAAAAAATAAACTCAGCTTCCATCAGGTCAACCAATAGGCTCAGTAAAATAAGCCAAGTTGGATATTAAGTCACAAACAACCCACCATACAGACCATTTGCTTTCCAGATTGAGAATTAAAGGGGGGTATTATGTAAAAATCAGCTTTTAGTCGGTACAAATAACGTTAGCCAAAATATACCTCCTTGTACATCTGTAACATGACAGATTATCACACATTTAGGGGAGGTGTATTTTGCAAAGTGAACATAACCAAGGCCTCCCATTGTTCAATGTAAGCAGTAGGTATTTTCTGTTCAGGTGCGGCAATATTGAGGATGCGCTATTGTGGAAAGCCATTTCTGCTTTGCAGTGCATCCACTGTGCTGTGTTGTCTTTTCGGATTAGTTTCAAATCTTTCCACACTGTTGACCAGTTCTGTCATTTTCTGGGCACTTCTTTTTGGTACTGCACGTCTCCTTCCATAGTTAAAAATAGTGCTTAGAATTCACGCATCAAGCGTAGGCGTTAGCAAGAGTGTGCAACACAAATAACCTTCCGGCAAGACCACAGTGTGCTGAATAGCTTAACAGTACTTATTACTGTTAACAAGGCTTCAAAGCAGATAATTTGCTTCGAGGATTTTTAGTAATCAAGGTACCCAAATTATCTGAGGACTCATTTCAGCTCTACTCTCAGTGGCCAATTTATTAGGTACACCTACTGAATTGCTTGTTAACACAACTGGAGTATCAAATGGTGAAAAGAGACTTAAGCGGCTTTGAGTTGCTGGAGACTAACTGACCATTGTTTAAACATTACTGCCAACCTGACTATTGTTGCTGACCATGTCCACTCCTTTATGACCACAGTGCAGTGTAACCATATTCTAATGACTCCTTTCAGCAGGATAATGCATCATGTCATAAAGCTCACAACATCACAAACTGGTTACATCAAGTTCACTGTATGCCAATGGCCTCTACAGTCACCAGATCTCAACCCAACAGACCAGACTTTTGGATGTGGAGAAACAGGCAATTTCCATCATGTTGTGGAGCTAATGATTTTGCACCAAATGAGTAATGTTAGCACATGAATTATGATCAAAATATCTAAGGAATGCTTCCAACATTCTATTGAATCTATGCAACGAAGAAATAATGCAGTTCTGCAGGCAAAAGGGGGTTCAACCTGGTACTAGCAAGGTGCACCTAGTGAAGTGGTGGGTGCAGGTAAACAAACAATCATATATATATATATATATATATATATATATATATATATATATATATATATATATATATATATATATATATATATATATATATATATATATGACACAGGATGTGATGAAGGTTTTAGTGGATAATGCAGAGGACCATCATCTTGTTAGAAGAGGTGGGTACAGACCCAGACCATTGCTCAATCGGTTCTTGTGAGCACTGCTTGAACATCAGACAGACTCAGACTTTCAAATCAAGCATTTTGGCACCCCAGAGTGATTTTCTGGCCCTTTATCTTCAAGCTTTACAGTATAAAACTCTTTAAAAAAGGCATTCTTTGTGATAAGGGGCATTGAGAACTTGATTAGCATCTGAAGGCTGCCTTTCACATCCTAACCTTATCTTTCCTACACTCCACTTCTGAACCTAAAACGATCACCTCAATGATTCTCTGTTCACATGGCTTTGGATTAGCATTTGTTTCCTCTGTTGAACCAAATGCTCTCACTCCATAACAGTTAAAATCTTTGTCATAGCACATAAAAACATCCAAACAGTACACTGCATTAATTTTTCATGCAGCCTAAGATACTCTCGATGCAGGGGTTCCCCACACATATTTTGCTAAATCAAATATTTAGGAAAAAATAAGTGAAGGAAGGGGTTTTCTCTATTTTTAGCTTCTCTCAAGTTGCAGAAGACAGCCTGAAGTAACATTCAGCCAGTGAGGCAGCACCAACACCACAAGCAATGCACTTTTCCTTCTTCACTGGTTTCAGATCCAAGAGAATATGCTGTGCATGGCAAATAATAGTTGTTTAAACCAGCGAATCAGCTGCTCCACAAAGAGAAAGGTACAGCATGGGAGTGCTCTCCTGAGGGACCTGTTCCACCTACAGTTTTCCTTTAGTGTGCATTAGAAAGGTCACATATCAAAAACCAAATTAACATTTTCTCTGATACTATTGCTGTTGTAAGGCTTCTGGAGCTGCACTGACAGCAAAAGATGGCAAATCTGCTGCTGTCAGAAATCTGATCAGTCAGAATTTATTTAAGGAGCCAAAGGCTGTGAGACAATGAACGAAGACAAAGACTCCAAACGTGGAGATGAAGGGAAACCCAGTCAGTACAGTGGTGCCTATCGGCTCAGAGCTCAGTTGCCCACTCTGCTGTGCTGCATGGAAACATGTGACAGGGCTTCCAAATATCTGAGTATCAGATGGACAAACCCAAACAAGTAAATTCTGTTTAATAAATACAATAGAAGTAAAACTGAGATATTGGACTGATTCTTTAGAACAGGGGTCTGCAACACCAGTCCTCGAGAGCAACTGTCTTGCAACTTTTGGATGCATCCTTGCTCCAACACACCTGAATCAAATGGTCAGTGGTCTCATTTAAAAAAACACTATGCAGGATCAATGTACCCAAAAGTCGAAAATGATGACTGCCAAAAAAAAAAATTAAAAAAAATCCAGATTTATAAAACAATGCGCACGCACACCAGAAAGCAATTTCCTCTTTATAAATCACAGCTACACCTCAATGTTTGCATACAAGGTTCTATCTCATGTTCTGCCCTCAACACAACCACATTCAACCATAAATGGTCAATGCAAAGTACCTCGTGAATGTTAAGGTGTATTTAAATGAGCCAGCTAATCAATGTTATTTTATGGTCAACAGTGGCACCCATAGAGAAAAGGCAGAAGAGGCAGAAATCGATGCGTTGGTGAGTGGGGTATAGAGTTGAAAAAAATATATAATTTTGGTAGTCATAGCAATGGCGTAACAAATAAATATAGGAATACACTGCCACCGGTATTTTAGGAGGCTCCACAGTTGAACGCGCACGGGAGTGAGCAGTACTAAAGAGTGCCTCCTCTGCGCTCTGGAAATTTGGAAAGGGGGTTAGGAGCCGGTGCCTGAGTGGGTAGCCACTGTCCCCTGCAGGTTATAGCAGAAGCGTGCATCAATACATCAGCCCCAAATAGTTTGAATTTCCAAAATAAGTTTTTCATTGTCTTACCAAGAAGCCAGCTATCACATATAGCGCCTGCCTGCAGTCTATTCTCTACACTGCTTTGCACCAGGTTGAAGGAGTCATGTGTTGAGCCAGACCACTGTACCCCTAAATTTGTCAAGTGCATGACGGAGTAACATATGACTTGCACATTAATAGAATGCACATTTCCTATTTACATTTACAAATTCATTGTCATATGAAGCCCTTATAGTAATATGAATGCAGACAATTGCACCAATTACATTTGGAAAAACTCAGACGTTGCTGCAAACTGCCTTTTAATGTTGGCCTGTTCTGTCATACTGTAGGGAAATCTGATGTATTGACTGGTCATGTTAACAATGCCATCCAGGACGGCCGGCATTGTTGCACTTAGCGCTGGCTGCAATATCCCAGTCCTATGGATGTTATTCCTAAAAGTGGCTTCAGGCAGAGAGTTGACCCCCGGACTCTGGTCCAAATCCGGACCCTGAAAGGGTTTTGTCTGGACCACAAACCATTTTCTAATTTATTAGTTATATTTAGACATTTTATTCCTGCCTGCAGTGGTATCTGACTTTTGAACAGGCACAACGGGCAGCTATGCGGGTCAGCAACATCCTGGGGGTTCTTTAAAGCGGGTTCCTAAGTTACAAGCTTGGAAGCTCACACACAGCAAGCTGGTGGTACTTGATGGTGCACAGATGACTGAGTAAAAGAAGATGGCTTTGTCAAAAATACGTAAAGCAGTCTACAAATATAGCAGATTTAAAGATAAATTTACAGAAACATTCATTTTATCTCTCAGTGCAGAGGTTGTGCTAGACTTTTTCGTTGTTCACCATTCTGACTGACTGGGTCAAAAAAAAAAAAATCCCTTCATAATCTATATTTACCCATCAATTTTTAAAATGATAATAATGACAAATTCAATTGCATTTAATTTTAATTCAGTTTAATTAATATTGAACAAGCTGAACCAAGAATCCACATTACCGTTTGGTGCAAATGCGCAAACCTTTTCAACTTTACACACAGAGTACATTGTGGAATAGGCTGCTTCCTCGGGGAAGTGACAGCCAGCGTCGGTTGCCAGTGGCAGTCTTGGGGAAACCTGTAATTCCAAGGTTCCTTCTGCAGAATGCTGAATAAACCAGGATCAAGGTTTATTCCTTCGGCCCGATTAGGTACTGGATGCATCAACGTGAGTTGTTGAATCAAATAGTTATCCTAGCCTTCTTTATTCAGTCCTTCATGGCTGGAGGTCAAACAAAATCTACCTAGCTACTGAATTTTTTGCTGCATATAGAGTTGAGACTAGGATTTTCAATAAGTACTATCCTCAACCTTGCAGACAGCATTGCTTTATGAAGGCCTATTGTAAAGCAAAATACAAAAAGATTATTTTTTTAACATTTGAGAATGCTCAACTGTAAATTATATTCATTTTATTTCTTTAAAGAACAAACAAATAAGGTTCCGCATTTCCCATTTGCTTCAACGCTGGAGCCCCCTTCAAGGGCAGAGAATAGAAGAAATGTGTTTATTCCTTTGTGCCTCCTCTGTTTCAAATTGCTGCATGTCCTAATAGCTCTTAGAATCCTTTCACTCACTGCCACATTTAGTAAATCCCTTTATTTAATTTGACTAATCCATCATCTTTAGTGGGTTTCCACCTAATCCAACTTTCTCTTGAACAAACAATTTTTTGTGCTAAAATAAAAGCTTCTGTTTGAAGTATGAAAACGATTATATATGAGAGTAAGTAAAGATAAGATTTAGACTAGCCTAAGGCAGAGCAACATACAAAAACCGACAATCCATCGTTGATTTGGTTTTTTTTTTCCACCCAGCTTCTTAAAAACCTGTCAAATCAAAGAGCTATTCTAGGTTAGGATTAGTCATCAGGTTTGTGAGGTTAAAGATAAAATAAGTTTTTAAAAAGCCCTTTTATATCTCCAAAATATAGAGATATTTTGGAGAACATGTTTCTGATATCTGAAAACTTATCCAGAAGGATGTTTGAAGATAGTTTGGGTTTCATTTTTTTTCCCCTTTTGCCAAAAGGTGCCCACTAAAGGAGTGCTGCATTGAAATCCACAGAGCCTGTCTCTATTCTTCGGGGTTTTCTGTGCATATTTAATGTTCCAGCATTGGAGAGGGTGGTAGAGAAGCGTTCAACTGATGAGGGGCCATGAATAAGGCATTTGGGCTGGGGGTAGAGCCACATTATTGTTGGTGGGCTGCTTGTGTAAATCCATTAGAGCAGCTTGGGTTTTAGTTTGCCACATGCTTGCACCTGCAGCTTTTCAGATTCTCCCAATGGCAGACAGGGCACAGCAACATAGTTCTTGGTGCTGAAGCTGTGTCCTTTCAGCTTTAGCCAGAAATCTTCCATCCAATTTTACTCCACCATGACTGGCTCTAGTTCTTAAGAGGGAAGATAAACCAGAAACAGTGCTGATCCCACACCTGGTAAAGTTTAGATGGTTTTAAACAGCCATTAAGTTTTCTACTCAGGGTATTTGTTATTATTGCCTCTATGTGTGCCTTAAAATTGCCTGTCATCTTTGGAATCTTTTTCTTTAGCAACAGTGAGGACAGAGGATGTATTTTTAAAAGCTTACAAAAGGATAGATAAGCTTATGTTATCAGGCAACAATATATGTGCTGCCAGCAACTTTTGAAGTTATGTCAACTCACTTTTAAAAAGGATAATAAATCAGACAGTTCTGTTTGTGTCAAAACAGTCTGACTGTCAGATTTGTTAATTTCCAAATTAAAGCCATCTCAGGGTGTGAATTTCTCCTCACCAACAATGCAGACACACTGTTTATGTGAAACATTTTTTTCTGATTGTTGGCATCTTCGCCACTTTGTCAGCATGTTTCTTTTTAAATAAACTAACTTAATTCAGTAACATGTCGGACAAATGTGACATCTTTTTTCAAAACCACCATCTGAACAGTGTGCTGAATGCTTTTTCTTCCACGTCTATATTATGACAATCTTTCAGCCATTTTAAGGTAAAACATGAACAGAAATCACAAAAGTGATTAGTTATTCCAGTGATTAAAAAAAAAAAAAAAAAAAAAAAATCATTAAGACTAAGTTGACATTGCTTTTGCTAACAACTCCGTAAGTCCAACTATAAACAGAAACAACACATTTCATAGGCAGTGAAATCTAATTTGGTGTGTTGGAAACTTGGTACATTCAAGTGCAGCTAAAAGACTTCATACTCATTTTCCTACAACTGTTAAATGGTCGTGACTGATGTCTGAAAAAAACTAAAAAGTGAAATAGTCTGAAAATTATTTTTGGCAATGATATACAACCTCAAAAAACAGGTTATTCTTGTAAATTATGCATATGTCTTTAGCAAACACCATTTTTGTTCTCTCCTTATATTGTCCTGTCTATACAAAGCCTGTATTCCATCAACTAGAGACTTTGGGTGCAACATGCTTTCATCCTGCCATAGATGTAACTTCTGGCTACATACGTCAGTCACAGGTGAGAGGTGTTCAAATTATGTTTTTAGGTCTTGGAGGGGGGTGGAGAGGGGGTCACCACAACAGAAGATGAACGGATTAAACTATTATCTAAAGTTGTACAATATTACTGCAACATCAGTGTATGCACTTTCATGATCACAAAGGCATGCTTGGACACAATATTTGGTAGGATATTATATTTCAAGTGCCATACATGCAAATTCTGCATGTCAGTAATATTTTTGCCCTGTGATACTTTCTTTGCCCTTGATGCTCACACTTGACATATATTTTTAGTCACAGGGATGCTAAAGCATATAAACAGTGCAAGGGACATTATATTGAAGGGAAAAAAAAGGAGTCCAGAAAAATGAGATTTGATCATTATTATTTGTGCAGCAATAATCTAAAGCTCTTCACACCAAACTAATGCAAAAATGTCTGGTAATAAGAACATGCAGGATGCTGAAGAAGACCAAAAGTGAAAACAACAGCACTGACCATTTCCAAATGCTTTTACTGTGGTATAATAATTTTAAAATTCTACAACATATTAATAAAAATCTAATTGTCAGAAAATGCTAGCATTACTAGTTTGCTGTTGATGAAGTAAACAACAGTACACATTTTTGTTTGCATCTGTTGATTGAAATGTACTGAAAATGAGCTGAACTTCGACTGTAACACAGAGCCACATACCAACCATGATTCTGTGTGCGGTGAGAAAGTTGAAAAATGTTCTCATAAATCCGTATTTTATAATTCCCAAATTGAATTTCTGAATTTCTGTTTAAAAGAAAAGAAAGGCAGCATTGGTGTTTACAAAAGTAGTCTGCACTGAATCATGACTTCTGTGTACTGCTACATTTCTGCTAGAGACATGTTGGGTTTCATGAATAGAGTTAAATTATTTGCACAAAGAACCTGTAGCTAAAACAAACTGTTCCAATACAGAGACTTTTTTTTTTTTTTTTTTTTTTTTTTTTTTTTTTTTTTTTAGGAGATTATGCAGTGGGAAAAAAAAACAAACATTTTGTTTTCACAAAGTATCAGGCACCAAAATCATGACTGGCATTATATGTTTGAATTGATTTGCTCTCCGAGAACAGAAACTTATACACTGTTACCATTTCATTAGTTTACATCTAAAAGTTGAACTTCATGTCATGTCTTTGTATAACTATATATTATTGACCAAATATAAAACGTCAAACACGAATTGAAGCAATGTGTTGAACAGCATCTTACCCAAGAACACACAAGATGAGAATGGAGCAGTAAAGACATGACATAACCTACTGTCAAATGTTACATCCTGTTATACGTAGAAGCTTTACTTTTGCCGCCATGATTTCTTTTAAATCACCCAAACAGAAAAAGGTCAGTGTGCACGGTGCTTTGCAGCTTAGGTACCTCGTACACACGGATGCACAAATGTTCCTGTCAACTGAATGAATGAAACTACAGTTGATGGCTTACATCTCATCCGCCATATCTACGCATGTACAGATGTTCAAACAATATGCCATAGTTACAGGAAAACTAGAAGTATACAAGGAAACACTGAGCACATCTACAAGCCAAGAACAACACCCACACTTTAACCTAACCAAACCCAAAGTGCAGGTGCACCCTCGAATCCTCCAAACAGGAACCCAGCTGTCCCCCCTCCCCCCATTCACACCCACTTCTACTAGCTTATAACAACTCTATAAATGTATAAATATCAAGAACATAAGTTAAGCATATATAATAATTAAAGGAGTCTATTAATGCACCACTCATTTCCTGAATTGTGGACAATCTGAGAACTTCAGTAAAATCTGACTCTAAATATTGCAGGTTACATAATCCAGAACAAGCTTAAAGCAACACTGAACAGCACAGAGCCAAACCTCACCCCCATCTCAGCGCTTTTTAGGCTACATTTACATTTTGACTCAAAATGCATAATCTCCTTCAGCTTGCATGAATGTGAATGTATGCATGCAAGGGCAAAACAATGATCCCCCTCAGGTTAGGTTAAAAATGTTTACAGCCATCCATGTCAGTCAAAGAGAGGCCCATCATGTTCAGGAAGCTCAGTGAGGACTGCAATGTCCTGGAAGCGAGGCTGAAAAACTCCGTGACAAAGGAGGCTAACATCGCTACGATATGATGATTACAAATTACACTGAATGCGTCACCAAACCTTTTAACATTTACATAAAATTCATGAGCATCTCTCTCGCCGTCGGTCCTCCCTGAGTCGCAGGTCATCTGAGCGGCGTCAAGGTCAAGGAGAACAATAGCCTGACTGCTCCTCAGTGGGCCTAACACCGGAATGGAGGACGAGTCCTCCCACTTCCCCCTCCCCCATCTCTTACAGAAAAATAACACCAACAGCCTAAAGGTTGGACCAGCATGCAAAATAGACCTAAAGAGGGCTGATAAGATACACAAGTATGGAGGATAAGAATGTAAAGCCCAAATGAAAGATGTCCAAGTTGATTCTCTTCAGCGTGTTGGATAGTGAGAACCAACAGAGATCATATCTGTTGAACACTAAAGCAGCTTAGTCAGCGCATGATAGCAGCAGCAGCAGCCCTGATACTCATCACAGAACACACTGATCCCATAGCAAGAGATAGATGAGCAATAATTAAAGACAGAAATTCATTTCTTGACTGGACGCAACAGGCGAGGGAGGCCGAGTTGTGCTAAGGAGGCTAATGAGCACAATGGAGGTTAAAGGATTTGAAATCTGTTCAGACATCAGAGATGAAAACATTCCTTTGTCTTTTATTTAATAAACTGTATCTAATCAAACTTGTGTTCATCCTTTTGTATGGAAATGCTAAGTTAAAAAAAAATAAATAAATCAGAGAGTGGAAATAATTGGGAATCTGCAAGATTTGTCCAAATTTCTATTTCAATTATTAACACCAGTTACTGAGCAGAGGCAGAAGAATGTATGTCATAAACAACAAAGTCACTTTCAGCAGGTAGAAAATTGATCCCAAAATTATCCATGTAGGTAAAAAAAAAAAAAAAAAAAAAAAAAAAAAAAAAGCAATTCTGGGGTTATTTATGTTCCTTAAATTATACTGAAACCAGCAAACAGCAGTGATCAAAAATTACTTAAAAATGTTTCAATTAAATTTGTTTGGGATATTTACAGAAAAGTTTAGCAAGTGATCTTTAAAATATGGCCCAATGGCCATTTATGGCCCTCAGAACAATTTTGTGTGGCCCTTGACCGCCCCACCAGCACAGCCAGTTTGATGCAGAGTAAGAAGTGGTTTTTTTAATTATTATTTTTTTCACAAGATAATTACTGATAAATTAATTTGTTTTTAAAAAGGAAAAATGTTAGGTGTAGTACATAAACTATTCATTTTTATTAGCAATGTATTTATTTTAATTTTAAACCGGTGGTCTTCTCTTAGGAACCTAAAAGTCAAACTTTTTTTTTTTTTTTTTTGTATACTGTCAATATTAACAATCTGAACAGCCAAAAAACATACAATAAAAATGCAGTGATTTAATTTAATTCACTGATTTATTTTGACAAACACTATTTTATATTTACTTCCTGTAACATGAGAAAAAGTTTATAGATTTGTTGCTAGTTGCTTAGAGGTCTGAAAATTTGCTAAATACAGCGACATAGTTGTTATATTATCAAAGTGGTGAAATTGGGGATCAATTGGGGATGTTGCAAAAAAAAAAAAAAAAAAAAGAGCACACTTGCACACTGCAGTATCTCAAACCAGTGTAAAACAAAAATGTTTTTACAATTAAAATTAAACTTTAAATATATTTTGAGACATTAGAAGCTAATCAATGCCAGAATCTTTTACACAAATGGTAACCAACAGACCACCAAAATCAAAGAATAATACCCGCAGCTTCCTTCTCGTTTACTTGGAAACAAGCGCTTTCCTGTCATTATAAAAAGCACTTCAGATTATTTCCTGAAGAACCTTCCCATACTGTCAAAACTACAGCGCCAAAAAATGTTATTTAACACTGGTGTAATAACTAATCTACAGTTGAACTCGAACACACCCCCATACCCAACTGCTCTTTCTCTCCTCCAATAACTCCCTCCTCCTGCAGAGACACGTTTTAAAAGCACATGCTGTCACTGGTGGTGCAGGATCAGCCTCACAGAGGTCAGCGGGTCACACAGGGAGACATAGTAATCATACAGTAGTGGCCAGAGCTGTCCGTCCTGCAGCACACAGCTAAAAAAGGTTGTCTGCTGCTGAGTAACTCTGACTGCGCTCTGGGAAAGGGAGCGGTGATATTCAAGCTGTCTGTGAGGAGAAGCCAAAGGGACAGTGATGAAACAGGACCGGCTCGTCGTCTATAAGCATGCCAGCTTTTTGATGGGGCCATACCTGAAATTCGAGACTGAAACACGATCTTTCATCTGGATGGGACGGAGAGGGGGCAGTAGAGACAAGGTCTCCAGGGACATGTCTGTGTGTGTGCACATTCTGCATTTGCTTTGGCTGCAGCAAAACAGGACAACACACAGTTTGATAAGATTGACTCACGCCAAGGCAATGACAAACACAGAGGTTTAACTATAAACTAGAACTCAAGTGGTATTTTCCCCTTCAATCTGCAGGAGAACAAGCTGCACACACTTGAGGGGAACAGATTGAGAGCAAATGTTCTTTCTAAATTTGTCCACACAAAACACACCCCTTGTGAGCATGTCTAGGTGCACACAGAACTGCTCTTCAGAACCTCTCAGTAGACATTAAATCTGTCCTCATAAACCGGTGCCCACCTTTTTCTTTTTTTTTTTTTTTTTTTTAAAATCCCTCTTTCCTTGCAGCTTCAACAAGCCTACTGTGTTAAACACTGCCTGCACCCTTGCCCCTTCATGAGTGCCTAATAGACATTAATAATGCAGAAAAAACCAATCACACACACTTGCGTTTTAGTTTCCTGCACTGCGTGCTTGTCAATGCAGAGGCAACCAAGAGGGATCCATTAAATTCACCATACAGGATATGCAGATCTGCATGCAAAGAAACTTCAAGGTCTAGACAGGAAAAGGTTATAAAAAGAAATGTAATGCATAAACAAAGCGATACAACACTGAATTTTAAGCAAACTACGGGTGCATGTTCGGACACCTCTTCTGAATTTTCATACAAACGCAAGGAGAGAATCTCATAAACCCAATCACTAAAGCCATTCCATATTGAGAACAGCTTGACAGCATCATTTGGTTGTAAATCTCAACCTCTTATTATAACCTCAGGTCACTGGCACTGTCTGGGGGCTGGAATAAATCAGTGACTGGACAACAAGAAACATGCTTATTGATCAGTAAGATCTTGGAGACGTGCGGTTGACGCAGAAAGAGAGGACGAACCGGCTGAAACAGCAATAAATGAACAGAAGAGATCAAAGTAAAGTTCGCCCTTTCATGCCAGTGTTACTCTGCTGATCTGATGCAACCTTTATGAAAAACACAGTGGCTTCTTTCACTAAAAGGTACAGTGCCTTGCAAAAGTCTTCATACCCATAAACTTCAGTGTATGTAACTAGGATCTTATGTGATTGACCAATGCAAATTAGAGCACAGTTGTTAAGCAGAAGGAAAATAATACATGGTTTAACATTGTTTACAAGTAGAAATCATAAAATGGAATGGTTTGTGTTCAAACCACTGCACCTTGTAACCAGCTGTAAGTTTAGAGTCGTTGTCCTGCTGGAAGGTGAACATCCACCCCAGTCTCAAGTGTTCTGCAGCCTTTAAATGGTTTACTTTTGTGTTTATACCGGATGATCTTTTCATTGCCGACCAAAGATATATTCTACATATTTTGTTGTTGATTGCCAAAAAAATCATTACCGTTAATTGGAAGAATGTGAAGTCACCAACTGTAATGGAATGGAAACACAGGCTAAAAGAGGTGCATGTGATGGGGGGGGGGGGGTGACTGCACCTTTACAAATGAAAATGTATCTTTTCAACCGGAAATGGAACATGGTTAAAGTACACCTCTATCTATAAAGTATATAAGTTATAGAAATTTTGGAAATGGGTTCCAACAAAAGGGGAATCAGTATTTTTTTTATTTTTTAGTATATTTTTTAAATCGCCTGTCTCTGGTAAAAGTCTCTTTTGAAATGTGTAAACTTGAATAAAAAGGTTTTTTTTTAATTAATAAATGGTTTCCTTGTCTGGTATGAAGCTCCATCAGCCTTACCATAAACTGTGACCAGTTTTCCTATCCCTACTGAAGAAAAGCATCCCTTCATCATAATGTTGCCACCACCATGTTTCACTGAGATGAAGGTGTGTTCAGGATTATGTGCAGTGATAGTTTCCAGCCAAATACTAAAAGTAATTTGCATATATATCATAAATTATTTCCATCTCATCTGACCAGGGCAAACTTGTTTCACTTCTGTTAGTGCTCTGTGAGATGTACAATGTTTGGGATAATGTTTTATAACAACCTAGCCTCCACAGAAAAGCTGTATTTATACTGAGATGTTGATAAGAAATTGACTTGGCTGCACTGGATTTTATTTAGATGTATCAGAACAAAAGGGGCTGAATACGAATGCAGGTCACACTTTTCAGATTTCTATTTGTAGATACTTGAAAAGCTTGCACCCTTTTCATTCCACTTCATAATAATGCACCACTTTGTGAAAAATCCCCAAAAACACATTGGAGTTCATGGTATTAATACAACAAAACGTGATGAAGTTCAATCACTGAATATTTTTGTAAGACACTGTATTGCTATAGCAGTGTGGATCAGGGGCCTTTGTGTCTCTCCAGTGACACTAGAAGTACCTCCTCACTGTAAACCGTATTGTCCCAGAAAAGCAAGCTACTCCTCCCCTTTGGGCAGCTGCAAACAGAGATGGGCTTTACATTCATAAGATTTGATGGAAAATCTCCTGTAGCTATGGGTAACCTATGTCTGGATAAAATGAATTTGGAGAAATATGGGAATTTGTTCCAGGACTTTTGATTGAACAGAAATATATATGGAAGGACAGATTCAAGTTAGAACAAGGTTAAAATACAACTCAAAAAAGATAAAAATAGCTAAAGAGAGCAAATAGAAGTTTTACGCCTTTTTACAGTCTTGTTTTACAGTCTTGCTCAAAGAGAGCAAGACTGACATCTTGTTACCATGGTTATCTAAGTGTCTGCAACACAAACCAAGGACATTTTCCTCTCACCTATCTGCTCCCTCTGCTGCCATGTGAGAACAAATCTCTGTTTTCCCAAACACTGCTTTACTGGAAGGAAGCAGATGATCCCTCAATAAGTCCTCTTATGCAGCCACCAAGGTCATGTCAGTAAGAGCAGCTTCGGAGGGAAATCTGGGCGATGGTATGTCTGTAAGCTTACTAAGGTAAGAGCAGGAAAAGAATGTGTTGGAGGATCTTTTCTCTCTTGTTTTTAGTGTCTGGTTCAATAGCTATGCTGCACTGGCTCCTGTTGACGCATAGGTCCAATCAATACTGGGTCTCAAACGTAGGCAGGGTATGTGCTCCATAGGGTGTGCAATGCTTCACTGAGGAGCCATTTCCAACACTGGTCAATGTTGTACAACCGTTTTCATGTCTTATATCTAGCAGAGTTCAACAAAAACATACACAAACCTAAAAAGACTGGAAGATAGCAGAATAAAAGGTGCGTTCACGCCAGCCCTGTTTAGTCCGCTTTAATCCAACTCTAGTTCGTTTGCCTTGAAAGTCTGGTTCGTTTGGGGGGAGGGGGTGTGTGAATGCGCAATCAAACTCTGATGCAGACCAAAAAAATACAAAATAAAAGTCAAAACCTAGGTCTTGGTTCGGTTGATGTGAATTCTGGTGTAGTTCAAATGCATATATGAATGCCAAGTGGTCCAAAAGCAGGAAGCGGACTAAAGCGAAGGGCATTCTGGATAAATATAACCAAAACAAACAGGCGGGTCTAGCGCTTTGCCAAAGACAAAAGAGAAATCCTACAACTGCTAAAATCTGACGCCACTTCATTTTAGTTTACATTTCGTGAAGAAGAAAGTTGTACTCAAGTGTCTTCTTCAGAGGTTTTTGTGTTGTTTTCTTCAGTGGTTCTTGATGCAGCGCCACCACAGGCAAGGGCTCCCCCTTGCCTGTGGTGGCCAAAGGGTTTGGCTGACACAGAACAGTGAAAACCACAGCTGAAAATGTAACAAATGTTGCAATTTTGGTCCTCAATCAAACAGAGTCTGCTGGACAATCAGGTGTGAAAACACCCTAAAACAGCTGTGTCTGCATCACATCTATCACTGATTACCTTTGTCAACATTTGGATGCTTCCCTTTTTCCTTTTTGTATTACAACTGATCTAATAATGCCTTGCATAATCATTCAACAAAACATGAACCTTCAAGGCATTCAGACTCCCTGAGGTAAAAGTACCACCTTTGCTGCAGCAAGTCTTTTAGGGTTTTGCATATAATTATTATTTTCAAATCTTGACAAAGATTATAAAAAGGATTAAGGTCCAGTCATTGACTTGGCCATACTAACACGAGTATGCATTATACTCAATATACTAAATACTTAGGATTGCTGTCTTGTTCGAAGGAGAAAATCCGCCCCAGTAAAATGCGTGTCTAACAGGTTTTCTTCCAGGATGGCCTTGTATTCCATTTTCCAGCTTTAGAAAAAAAACATCCCAACAGAATGACTGCACGACTGCCATGTTTCAATGTGTTTGGTGTGTTCAGGGTGATGCGTAGTGTTAAGTTTTCCTCCATATGAAAACAAAACAAAACAAAAAAAACCATTGAAAACCATTCATCATTGCTGCCCAGTTTGTTATCCACTTTCTTATTTTGGTTTAATAAAAAGCTGGTGTGTTTTTGTATTTTCATTTTTTGTTTCAAATGAAAAAATGAACTGCCTGAATGTACACGGACCCCCTTGTCATAATTATGCACTTCTTTGTGCTGATCCATCATATACAATCGTGATAAAATACAGTTTTTAGCTGTAAAGCGACAAAATGTGGAAAATTTCAGGGGGATTGTAACACTTCTTCCAGGCACAGCACAGCTGGAAAACATTCAGGCTTTGGTGAATTGAAATGACTATGATCTTTTTTTTTTTTTTTTTTTTTGGTGGCTATCTATGTGAGATGCAGTTCAGATTATATGAGTTCTCTATGCCTCAATAATGCAACGACAAAAACCCAGACAGACACAAGGTGAGATTACTTCTGCAGTCAGGATCTTCTCCATGAGCTATGAGAGGTATGTGACAAGCAGCTTAACAATCTTAATTCAATGAAGTCGCTAAAGTTCCAGCATCCCAAATAAATACTATGTGACAAAATACCCGAATGGTTTAGGGACAAGTAGATCGTAGACAAAAAGAAAACAACCTGCTACCATGGAAAACACAGCAGTACCCTGTCAGTTTTTGTTAGACAGGACAGCAACTTCCATTCTAGCCGACAGCCTTACCTACGACCACATCACTCATAAGAAGACATGATGGGCCCCATTGTTCATAAGAAACTCAGTTTTGCTTCTTCTTCATGTCCATCGCACATTTACCTCTAACCTGCAGTATTTGATTCACTGCAGGGCTATGCAGAGGTTGCATGCCACTCAAATTAAATCAGAAGGAAAAAGCTTTGCATTGGCATGTATGCTTATACCAGCCTGGTCAACATGATGGTTATAAGCTGCCTTCTAAATCTAATCAAAAATATAACAATCAAATCCATTTTGGTGGAAATGAAATCAGTTTGGATGATTATCGAGACCTCTGCATGCTTCCAGCCACATACCAGGCACAGGTTGCACCATTTACTAAAACTGGTGAGATTGCTCAAGGAATATTTACTTATTCAAATAGATTAGAAGGGTTCCTAAACTTTTTTCTTGTCAAAATTCTAAACATTTTCCAGAGTTTACGGTCAATGTTCACCTTTCAACATAATTTTACGTAATACATCATTTTACTTATGGTCATGTTTTATTGATGGTTGGTTGGCTGGAAAAACAGACAGACAGATGGAGGCTACACATCGACAATTAGACAGGGAAGGCTAAGTCTATATTTTTCCACACTATTTGTTTTCCAGTCTTATCCAGCCCTGGAAAGCCCCTAAACTCTGTACTTTTCCAGACAGAGAAGTATCCTTGAAATGAACCACCCATTTCCTTCTATTCTGTAAATACATCTAATAAACAAAATAAATTGGACTACAGGATAAACTGCAGTTATTCTGTCTGGTTGCAATGATTTCACAAGGAATTCATCTGTACTATAACATCTAGCTTGGCTTACCCAAGTACAAAGAAGCATTTTCTTTCTTCACGTTGTCGTCCAAGTAGGTGGGCCCCAGGGTGTAGATTGGTGTCGACCCCATGCCAATGAGTATCTGGGCGCAGATGAACAGCGCCACGTACAGGTTGTGCTCATTGCCCTCTTGATCTCGGGGGCAGGATGCCACTTCCAGCTCCCGCCTGCTGCTGTTCTCGCTTTGGCAGAGGCCTTCATGGCCTGCCGAGGAGTTCATTTCCTGGATCTGGTAAGGTGGGGAGATGAAATGCGGCAGGGAGAACAATGCTGCGCCCACGGCTATCACGACACCGCCCACTGCCAGCCAGCGTGGCCTCTGACCCCTGCCACCAAAGTAAGAGATGAAGACAACCACCAGCAGGCTGCCGATGTCGAAGCAGCTGACCAACAGGCCAGACTCGGAGCTGCGCAGGCTGTAACGTTTCTCAATGGTGGTGATGACACTGCTCAGATAGCCCGAAACCATCAGGGACTGGATGAAGGTCAGGTAGCACATGCAGAACAAGAAGCAACGAGAGTCGCTCAGGATAACCCGCACACACTTTCTGGCTGGGATCTGGATAAACCGGCTTAGAGAGAAACCAAGTTTTCTGCCTCTGGAGCCTGCAGGTCTGAGACCCTCCACTGGCATGGAGCTGCTCAGCCCCACCATGCTGGACATTGAGGGGGAGAAGTCCGTCCATGAGGAGGGGGACTCCGCCTGGCTGGATTCTGGGGTCTTGAGCTGGAGCGCCCGGCTCTCATCCATGGCCACACAGGTGCGGGTTGTGCCAACCTGCTGAGGCTGTGCAGAGGAGCCACCACCCTGCTCACACGGTCCATTCAGGATAGGTAAACTTTTGGACTTGAAGGAGTTCTCGGCACAGACATACTGGTCCTGGAGCTCACAGATCTCCATGGACTCGGACAGATCGCTCCCCGTCTCGTCATGGTCTGTTGAGGTCATGGCGCAGCTGGAGTTGGATCCTTGTGTCCGTGGTAACAGGTCTATCAGTAACTGGTGCACATGGGGACACTGTAGAGATGCTGCAGGGCGGTGAGGTGGACAGAAGACTGCCTGGCCAATAGGACAGAGGCAGACTCAATCCCTCCGTTTATATTCATGGTTGATTCCACATTTCTGATCCAAACAGAGAAGCTTCTCAAGACACCAAACTTTGGGACTTGGACATGCTTGGAAGCCTTTAACAGTTATGCTTTCTTGATAGATGACAACAGAGCATCTCCTTTTTTTTTTAAAGTTGAGATTTTCTAGAGAGGGTTTTGTCAGCATAAGTTGCCCTGGCGATTCACACTGAACATGTTACCAGTAAGAGAAGGATGATGTCACATGTTGATGTTGACTTTATAGCTCTTTGTTAGACAGCAGCCTGGCTTAAATATTTCCTTTGTCACATAGCTGTGCAGCATCCTAGGAAAAAACAAAACAAAACAGTCAATATGAAGACGTCTGAAGAGGGCACATTTATCAAGCTGTAAAATCAAAAACACTTTATCTTGTTTCTGTTTTTACTGGATGTCGGGATTGATATCGCTATACAATTTTATAAAAAATATTCTAAAAAATTAAACTAATAAAAATCTAAACAATACACAATAGCTTAGCTGTCAACATGTTACGTTAATATATTTTAAATGTTTTATTTAATTAAATATTTTTTTAAAAAAATAAACGGAGAGAACAAAAGACCACGCTGTCCACGAACGTCTCAGACACCACTTTGGGAATAAAATGAAGGCAAATTTAACCCGAGCGTCATTAGTCACACATCTGCGACCTTAAAACCCGCGTCGAGATAAATGACGACGTAACACAAGCTAAGGGTAGTAATACTCACAGCGGACTAAGAGGAGAGAGGTAGCCTGTTGTTCTCTGCTCAGAGCCACACACTGAATGAAAGCTGCTTGATGCGGATAGCGGCTGCTGCTGCTGCTGCCGGGAGGAGGTGGTGGCTTTAAGGACTGTCGGAAATTCTAAAGATCTAACTTTCAAGAGTAATACAGAGCAGAAAAGCATTCGACACATGGTCTCATTTGACAAAACTGGCTGAGAACAAAAACATAATTTATCGACTGTCCATTTTTTATGATTATAAAAACAAAACTTTTTTTTTTTTTTTTTTTTTGGGGGGGGGGGGTGGGGAGTATTTAGTCACACCTTTAAAATGAATGCAATGGAATGCCTAGAATTTCATCTGATTGCCAAAGAAATTCACCCGCTGTCAATGTCCATGTGATAATGTGCAGTAAGTCTCACTGCTCTGGGTTGCTTGGCCTTGGGAAAGTCGCAGTCACAAAATTTAGCTACAGACTATCAATACCACCCTTAGACCCAGTTCTACTCTACAGCCCCACAGCCTGGAACATTTTCTGGTTCAAGCATGCACAACAGAAGACCTTTATTGAGTTGGCTCCCAGTTCACAGCTCTGAACATGATTGTATAAAATATAGAATTTGACAGCCTTTCAATGTAAGTCGGAGCGAACCACAAACTAAACTTTTTGTGGCTTTCTTTCTTTAATGTTTGTCTTCTTGCCACTGCTCCATAAAGGCCAGATTTGCAAAGTGTCCAATTAATAGTTGCCCTGACAAGATGTCTAGTTTCTTGAGCTTTTTCTTTTGCTGAGTGTTTTTCATGTCTATTGCGCCAACTGTGGAATTTATTAAAAATATATGTTTTTCTTCTGTCTCTTATGTTACTAAATCATTTTGTGGGACATTTTTTTCTCTTTTTCTTATTAGTTTCCTTGTTTGTGTTTAAACGTTTAGGTTTTAGATATGCTTTCTGCTGCTGTCCTTCCTCTTATGAAATTTCACGATTTTACATTGCTCTTTATTATGCAAAGCAACCTTGGTATGGTAGCAGACGACGGACGGCTATCTCGCTGCTGCACCTGAATAGAATTAGATTTTTTTGTTGTTGTTGTTTGTTTGTTTGCTTGGGTGCTTGTTTTTGTGCAAACTCCGCTTACTCGGCGCGTCACTAAGCATGCCGGAGTGTAAATGATGCAGAGCCCGCAAAACCATCAAGGCGTCTTGATCCTGTTGTTTAAGCCACAAGAGTCAAGTCGGGACTTGTAGTTTCTTGAGCGACATTCCTTGTAATTCTCATTTGATCAAATCTGAAGCGGAATAAAGTGACACCCGCATTCGAGGGCTTTAAAAAGAAAAAGAAAAAAACAGTGATGCGTCTCCGCAGTTAATTAATCTAAATTAGGCACAGATTACTCTGAAACTCTGCCTGCATGGACTAGCACGCTTGTTGGCCCATATGGTGGGCTTGTTTCGTCATGTGGACAGCTGGGACCCCTGCTGACAAAGCAGTGACCGCTCTGTGGTCCCCGGCAGCCTCATGCGGACAATAGCGATCTGTGTCCGGTAGTGTCTGACGTCACAAACAGAAGAAGAGGCTGAACCACTCTGTAACAAAAACTGGATCAGAACAGGATAACATTACTGCTGACGCAACCAAAAAATATTTTCGAAGATATAAAGCCTTTTCACACTTCTCATTATTTGGATCTAAACCGTTCGAAGAAAAAAAAAAAAAAAAAAAAAAAAAAAAAAAAAAAAAAAAAATGAGCATGTGTTTTGTGTCACTACAGATGAGAACTGAATGATTCTGAGGTCTGGAGGATACTAGATATTAGCTGCTGTTTCTGATCATTTCTCCAACAGAGCTGTCAGTCAATGAAACAGATGAATGGCTTCCTCTGAGGACATGAATTAATTCCTGAGTCACGGACTAAGTTATCAATCACGTCTTTAAACAGCAGTTTTTATGTGTTGTCACCAACTCTCAGTTGGCTTTAGGTCTGGATTTTGATTGTGATACTTAAAACAGGCAAATTCTTAAATATAAACCATTCAGTTGTAGCTCTGGGTGTATGTTTAGGGTTGTTGTTCTGCTGGAATGTGAATGTTTGCCTCCAGTCCCAAAAGTTATGTAGTTTCTTAGTGGTTTTCCTCATAGCACTCACCAACCAAATTCCCTGTTCATCTTGAAACATGGAATTTGGTGCTGCCTTCACCATGTTTCATCATGGGGATGGTCTGCTCAGAGGGATTAGCAGTGTTAGTTTTCCCTTAATTATTGCACTTTTCATGTCGGTCAAAAAGTTCATTTCCGGTCTTATCTCACCAGAACACAATAAAGCACGTTTCATAAGACATACTTTTCAAATAAAAGGGAGTAAATAGAAATATGTGCAGATCTTTATTTGTAAGAACTTTTTAAAACCACTTATACTTTCACATCAATTTCACAATCACTTACTTTGCTTCTTACTTTGTCTTGTTCTATCACATAAAATTCCAATAAAATTCACCAAAGCGTGGTTATAACAAAATGTGAAATTCCAAGGGGTATTAATGCTGTGCCACACAGACACTTCAGGTTTTTTTTTTCTTTATACGAGCCACTTTGTGGGGTTTTTTGGGTTCAGTTATGGTGAATCAATGAAACATATGGTCAAGGCTTTTGTCACTTTTGTTCAGCAGGTTGTCATCTCATCCTGTCAGAACAAAATGAATTTATTAATACCACAACCACACATTACAGCACTTCAGCATCCAGGGACATGAGCAGTTGGTTTGCAGCTTCTAACACTGCATCACTGCTGTAGTGGTATAGCAACACACCTGCTAGGATGAAAGTGCAACTAAGGCAACATTTATTCCAGGTAAGAACCCCCCCCCAACATTAGGGTTTCTAATCTAGTTTTTAATTCTAATTTATAGTTATATCTCTACCTTAGTGTCAGGATAGATGATCTCTCCTATAAAGCAGATGGAGAAAAGGATTATTAAATTATGCTGTTTTTAACATTGTGTGTTAATGTGACATTTTTATAATTTGGAACATTTTAATTATGTGAGGTTTCACCATCTTTTCCTCTTCTAATAAT
Organism: Anableps anableps; assembly: GCA_014839685.1. Taxonomy (NCBI): domain Eukaryota; kingdom Metazoa; phylum Chordata; class Actinopteri; order Cyprinodontiformes; family Anablepidae; genus Anableps; species Anableps anableps. Next base: position 16,250,486 of record CM026082.1, read on the forward strand.
ATTTACACCTAGTTTTTGAGGCTGAGGCAGTACCTCTGATTCCTCATCCAGCAGCGGGTTTTATTTTGAGAACTAAATGCCACTGATTCAGAGAGAAAAACCTTAAGACATTTAGCTGACTTTTGACCTTTCTCAAAAGCTCTGGGATCATCTCACAGATGACATGAGGAGATTTTTCTTAAGGTTAACGTGTCCATGTATTCCCAGAAATTTTTCTAAAGTAGGGAAAATACCAACAACAACATTGATGGAACAAAAATATCTGTTTTTACAAAACAGATACTGACGCTGAATGTCAACATGCTAATTTGAATCATTGCATTTTTATTGCTGTATAATTTTTATACAGGTAAAATGTATATAATCTAATTGAAGAGGGAGTAAAACAGTTTGTTCCATTCATGAGAGCCAGAATTAAAAGCAGAATTATCAATGTTTGTTTGGTGATCTGCTGACATGTTTTGCACTGAAATTGATTGTTCCCTGTTGTTCTCTGTTAAACTGGATACAGCCATAGTTTTAGAATCAGAGTGGCTTTTCATTAAAGCACAATCAAGACTTAAACAACGAGAAACAGAACTGTAACACGAGCTGCTGCAGGAAAGAAGCAATGTAGCTTTAAAACGCAACCATCATTTTCTTACGACAAAAATACGACACTGCCCTCTAGTGTTCAATCTCATGCAATGAACTTACAATCTGCAGAATGAATAGAAGATATTGAATGCTGTTATCTGACGATGACCAGTAGATGGTGCTCCGTGCTAACAGAGAAAAGGACAAACACCACAGGCATTAGGACACGGTACACACAAACTAGTGAGATCTTTAATGGGCAAGGGTCGATTACACCAACTTCCTGAGTTTAAATCCATAAATGTACAATTAAATCCAGATATATGCATAAACTGTATAACATGACATTTGTTTCTCACTGTCTGACATTAAATTAGCCTCAGTCTTTCCTGTTTTAGGTCAGCTAGGATTACCAAAGTCCTTCTTATTTGTTAAATTCCAGAATAATGCGACAGAGGGAATTTTTTTAGAGAATTTTTATTTCTTTACTTTCTTCAAATTCAGAAGTTCAGAAGATTACCATGCCTCATAGCAAATTGTGAAAGCCCAGATGGTGATGTCATATATAGTCCTTTTACAGTTAGAATATTATTGAAAAGTTAATTTATTTCAGTAAGTTAATTTACCAAGTGAAACACTTCATATAGATTAATTACAAACAGCCTGATGTTTTCAAGCCTTTATTTCTGTTAATTATGATGATTTTTCATGTACAGCGATCAAAAACATTTAAGTGTAGAATATTACATCAGATCAATAAAAAACAAACAAGAGCTGGTTCAGACTTTCTGAAGAATAGTTGTGTGAAATTCATTAACTCTAATAGATCCCTTACCTGTAGAAATATGTCAGACTACTGCAAGCTTGCTGGAGAATAAAGTACATCCTGTAAGGCTGTGGATGTTAAGAAGCTAGTCAACTGAGAGATCTTATAATCAGCAACATACAATGCTCCAACACAACTGATGCAAAATACACAAGTTGACTTTGTTCCTGGCAGAGATAGAGCACATTGGTGAGTTAAATCTGACCTGGTGGACTGATACAGGTTCAGCTACATAGAAACACAGATGTTGTCCTGCTGGACAAAACAGTACCCATGTTGTGAGACTGTTGACTGTTAATATCTGCTAACCCTCATTATATTCCTATGATATAAACATTTTCATTTCAAGTTGATTTAAAAAGTTAAAGTTGACTCAGACAGACGCTGTATGTCTGACTAAGTGTTATTCAACCAGCACTCTGAGGATAGATTTAATTTCAGAAAATCCCACAATAATATGACATCTTTCTACTACAGCTAAGGGAACGTTTACGGAAAATGTTTTGAAGAGGTCGTTTCAAAGCACTGAGCTTTGTCTCAGAAAATGTCTGAGCAGAAATAGTGTATCTAAGGTAGCCTACAAAAGAGACACAGTTACATTGGTTCTGTCAGGAAAAATAGGCCGAAATTTGAGTAAACTCTTGTGGACAGATATATGAAAACATCTGATTCAAGTAATGCCTTGGAATCTCTCTCCCCTCCATCCCACACCCTTCCTGTTAACCATCATAGCATGACTGACATTACAGGAATCACTAATGAAGCTCTGTGTCTGTGCTCGCTCTGTCTGACAGTTGTGGCCCTGAAGGAAATAAAGCAGAAACTCACACAGACATGTATGTTGGTGAATATACTGTGCAGCCCCTTCCCCCATCATCCATAGGTCAGCCTAATTCCTGTAGACTCTGTAGCCTTGACCGTTATATACAGCCCATGCAGAATACGGGAAAATGTAAACATGACAGATATTGAGGTGTTTGCATCTGTAACTGGAAGTCCAGAGAGATGACGATGATGCTCCTTCCGAGACATCAGTCCACTCCTATGGAATCCTTTATTTGTAGAGACTGTCAAGTGCTGTGGTATTTTTCTGAATATATGTAGAAATAAGGAATAAGGAAATAACTACATGACTTCATTGGCTGATTTCATTACAACAGCACTTGGAAATATAGAACTCTATGCTTGAGCTTGAGCTTGGTGGTACCATTTTCTCACAATCTGTTTACAGGAGAGGAATCCTTTTAAATTAGCCCTTCTCTTTGTGTGTCCCTCCTAAATGAACATTCTGGTGCTGCCTCCCTGGTCTGTAGCTGGTGCTACACCCCTTATTAGTTTAACCATTCAGGGAGGCTTGCAGCTGGAAACTTTGTTGCTGATGCATATGAATGAAACAAGTGGATCAGGACAGAAAGGTGGTGTAGTACTTGTATGGAAAACGGGGCGAGGGACCCAAAATAAAGACCCCTGATAAAGTGTAAGTCTGTAGAAGACCCCTTGGTGTGCAGAGCAATCTTAGCAGATTGGTCCCCATGATTATGCTAAAAACTTCACTCCCCCTTCTTCTTCCTTCCTTCTTTCTCCTCTGGGCCCTCAGGTCACCCAGTGAGCATGCTCATGCACAGATCTCTCCATGACAAAGGCAGACTGAATGTTCCTTTCCTAATAAATCAGGGGGACATTAACAAATATGTGCCTTGTGAAGAAAAGATCCCAACAGCTCCCTTCCCTGCGGGGATCTGTAACTCTGATAGCATACAGCTTTGATTAGGAAGGACAATAACATGGTGATGGCTGAAATTTCTACCCTGTGGTGTAGACATATTAGGGAAAAAAAAAAAAAAAAAAAAAAAAAAAAAATCATTATTTTTCTGAAAATAATTTAAATATAAATGTTTGAAGCTTAGAAAAATCAGAGCCCAAAATATTAACTTAAAATGGAACCAGAATTTTGGGGAAAGTTATTCAATTTTAAGGGATAGTTCAAATTTTCTGAATTGAGGCTGGAAATATATGAGCAGGTAATATATTACACCTCTTGGTGTTTTCGTTCAGTATAAATCTAGACGCGCTGGTCCCAGAAACTGAATCCAATGGCTAATCTGAGAGGGGCCAAGACCAAAGTGTCTGAAAGGAACTGCTATTTCAAAAACATCCCAGCAGTTTATCCCCTTTACTGCGAGGTGGAGATGTTGCAGGACGGATTCTTAGCAAAGTTGCTGTGTAAGCTGTTTGTTTTGGTAGCTAGTTTTATGTTGCAAGATAGGCACTTGAACAGTGGAGCAATGGGAGCAGCTGCTCCCCCATTTCTAAAAGTGGGGGAGCAAGATCACATTTTTGCAGTTCCATTTTTAAAACCTCTAAAGCTCATCTCCCTGATCTCAAAGCATTTTCAATGCCCATGAGCAACAAGCAGTATTTTCTAAATTACAGATTTGAAACTTATCTTAAAAAAATCACTTTTGTGAAGCTAAACTTGTGGCTTTAAAAAGAGTGATTTGACCATGCTTCCAAAGTGAAACAAGTTTGTTCCTGTGATCAGTGGTTCAGCTTCAATCAGTTGCAAACAGTTTAGGGAACCAAGGGGAATGCAACTGAAAGATGTAAAGCTGAAGTGACCACCAGTTTTTGTGTTTGGTTCTTTCACTTGAAAACTTTGACGAAAGCTTTACCTCATATTATAATTGTGTTGTGAGGGACTGCCCAAGAAAAAACGGCTTCTGAAAAGTTTTTTTTTCCAACATTGCAAAGATGTATTATTTTTTACAGATTTTAATTAACTACTAAAGCAAAGTTTTACTGTTGTTTATGGCTTTCTGTGTGACCCTGTGCATTGCTGCCAGTCTTGGCCAGGGTTGTCTTAGAAAAGAGATTGTAAATTTGAATGGGATTCTCTGGGTAAAATGAAAGTCAAATACTGCCACTAAAACCCAGGTGATGTGTAGCATAAAGGTTTTTATTGGGTTTACCCAATCTTTAAGATACACGAGGTTATGCCTGGTTTCTTTCATCCCAATCTTCAAAAGATAAAGCTACTGGTATGTTTATCTTGTTCCAAAACAAATATTTCCAAATGTTTTTTTAATCAACTTTTCTTCATTTATTATGTTTTAATACTGTTCCCATTCATTTAACATAATTCACACAGTTAATGCAAAGTATCATGAGATGAAAGAAAAAGGTGGTTATGTGAACATTAATTTATGATACTATAAGCCATGGTCATACATGAATTGGGTAGATTTTTGCACTGATGCCAGTGATTATTTACACAGGAAATGAAGGTAGGATGTTGTGTGGTACCAATCATCTTCCTGTGGGAAATGTGCTGAGAATAGAACATATAAAATGTTCTGATAAAAATAAGAACATTTTAATTTTAAAACACAAAAATAATATTTTTGTGTTTTAAAATAATTTTTTATTCTTTGTAATAATCAAATCTGAATTTGGGGTTTTTGTAAGTGGTGACAGATTACCTTCAAAATTTTGGTTTATGTTTGTTTCACACATGATCAAACATATTTGCAACATTAACAAGTCACATTTCACATATTAAATTTCCTTCAGCCATGTTTCAAAAGCAATAGGTTGAAGTATAAATTTATTCCTACCCCATTCCAAACACAGTCAACTACTACTGAATTATTTGCACTATTTACAGTTTCAAAATAATATGCAGTTTTTTATTGCAAAAGAATTAAAATGGTAATATGGGTTTACTTATTGTAAAACATCAAAAACAATATAATTGCATTGTTTTTAATTAATGTACACAATATGTGAGCATTTACATTATTTTTTAATGAATTAGTGAAACAAAATTAGTTTATGATATCCTAATGTATTAAGATGTAACAGTAAAAACAGGCCCAGAAACAGGTAAAAGTCTAATTATAGTTTCTTAAACTTTTAACAAAAATGATGCAAGCTTGCAAGCACACTCTCCCAGACTGAGTTTTTTTTTATATAACTCATAACTGAATCCATGAATGATTTTTAGCAGTTTTTGCTCATCATGTCTATCATTGCAGAGTGTAGATCAGGGTTTCAGGAGAGTAAGTAGAGACCCTCAGTTTACTGTAAACAGTTTCTCTAAAGCAAATGGAAATGGACCATAGCTTCAGGGCTTTTGTCCTTCTTCGGGAGCAGCCAAACAGCACTCATAGTGTTAAAGGAGGGACTAACAAACATTTCACATTCATGGGAGACAAGTACCTCCATATGAATGAAATAATTGCCCTTTAGAGAACTAAAGCTGCAAACAGAGCTATGTATGTTTTCAGGACCTTAGGCTACAAAGCAGCATCTGTTCAGAGGAAAGGCATTTTAGCCTAAAAGTGTTTCTCTGAACATCTGAAGCGACGTCGGAGCAACAAGTTTTTTAGGGACATCTGAGAGGAGAGTGTAGACTTTTCTTTTGTACCAGGTTTGTTCACTATGATTAAAAACACTGATTTTTTTTTCCTTTGAAAACACATCAGCTCCCGAGGTCTTCTGAGGCAAAAGGTGCTGGATCATGTGTCTTCTTAACCCCTGAATAGGATGCTTCTGCTGAGCTCATCCGACTAATTACCTTGCCACCACACTGTAAAAGGACCACTCCTGCTAATCAGCCTAAGCTGGAAACAAGGCTGGACAGAAACAGACAGAGGGAGACATGGATGGATCTGGGATGAAAGGAAGGGTAGCCTTTCAGTGGAAATGATTAGTTTGAGCTGAAAGCTTTGCTGACTTGACAGCTTAGACGATTTCAGAAACATCTTTCAAAATGCAAAACAATGTGCATCTTCTTGGCAAACTTTCATTAAGAACATAAAAATCACATAAATGTAGGCTGTTTATACCCCAGCTAGCCATAAAAATATACCTACTGCTGCATATCAGGGATCACGACAAACAACCAAGGGACACCAAGTAAGTATTGTTGAATCTTATGAGCAACATGTAAAAAAAAATTTAAAAACCCAGAGAATTTAACTTTAAGCCCATTAAAGAGGTCAACTTGACAGACATGAACTCAGGCAATAACACTGACCAAACAACTGAACTCTTAACAGTGACTGATCAGTCTAATTACAACACAAAGAGAATAACCAAATTAGGAAATTAAAAACAAAAATCTTAACTAACAAAAAAAAAGAAATGCTTATTGAAAAGTCTTAAATAGTAACCTATAAAAGAAGTAGAAGAAAAGTCAAACAAACTACAAATGTTCTGTCAGACAACATGGTGCAACCCAGTCAGGCAACCCTTTTACTTGGGGTCTATGGTACAAAAATCTATTAATTTGTTGCAAATTACCAAATGATTAAGTGAGAGATTCAAGCAACAGCAAAATTGGCAAATAAACGTAACAAAATGTGTGCATGCCATGAAATCAACAAAAATGTTGTTTTTTTTATATATATATATATAATTAAAGTTAAATTGACCAGTATGTTTTACTGTGTTTGTACAGTTTAAAATTACACCACATAGTAAATAAAGAATGGAATTATCCTTTATTGTCCCTCAATAGAAAAATTCAACAACACCAGAATCAAAGGTACGCATAGAAGTAAAACATGAAAATAAAAATAAGGTGACTGTACAGTAGGGTCACATAGAAAACAAAAGAAAAACCATACAGTTTTAAAAATAGTCAAAAGTAGAAGATCCTTGAAGAGGGTGTGCAGGAACTGCTGTTACTTTCCATGTCTTTAATATCACTTCAGTTCTTTAAAACTTTATTTTCCATCTAATGGGTATATTTTGTATTTGAATTCATATATTCATATAATATCAGCAAGATTTTCAGAGGAAGTCTCCATAAGTAGCAGAAGAGGCAGTGTCAAATAACTGTAATCTATAGGATTTAACTTTGTAGCTTTGTAAATGTCACCACATGTTGTCAAACATTCAGAGAAAATTCCCAGTACTTAACAAAACCCTTTACTGCATCTCCCAATGCAAGTGGAAATTCAAAGCACAGGGAAAAAACAGATCTGGAAATATCTTCTTTGGTCTTGAGCTCAGGGGAAGTGAAGCTGAAAAAAATTTTGTCTGACTAAATTCTTCTTTCATGAAAGTTACATCCTCAAAGCTGAAGGAAAGAAACCATTTTATTTGCATGGTTTTGAAAGCTGGCATCTGTCAGGGAAACATTAGCGCACATGTCAATAGCCATCATGTGGGGAAACACCAAAACACTCATTGGAACAGCCACTAACATACAGCCCTCCACAATTGCTGGCCTCTCTGGTAAAAATATGTAAAAATCTTTCAAATAAAAACAGTTTTTATTGTGGTAGTGTGATATCACGATGAAAAAATAGAAAATTCCACCATGAAATACTCTTTTTCAGGTAAGAAAAAATAAGAAACAGTTGTTAGAAAATTAATAAATAAATAAAAACAATGATGCCACATTTATTCGCACTATTAACAATTTTTGTAAAATAAATGTCAAAGAAACATTTTTTAAAACTCTACTTTTTTAGTTGATCAGAGTGTTTGATTTGCAATTAATAAGTTGCTATTTGCTAGGAACATAAATGTGTTGCACATGGCCCCACTTCTTTTATCTTTAAAATGGACATGAGAAAATGTTGAGATAAGTCAGATGTGTTTTGATCTTCATAGATTAAAAAAAATAGCGATTAAGATTGCTACTAACCTAATCTTGCTCATATCTTGCATAAGAACATTAATACGATTTTTAAAATAACTAGAACTGTGAGAAACAGGGCTGGATGATGTCTCAGGTTTATCTTGCTGCCACGCACAGTGAGGAGCATGACTATAAAGGTAAAACTATGTCCAAAGCTCAATGTTAGGGAGCTGCAGCAAGGAGGGATATCTTGGGGTCAATTTGGGGTTTATTTGAAGACTTCTTAAAAAAAAATTGCCTGAGGTGCAAATAATCATAAAGGGAGCTTCATATGTTTTTTTTTTGTTTGTTTGTTTTTTTTTTTTTTTTTGGGGGGGTTGCATAATTTTTCATGTAAGTTATCATGGGAAAAAAAAAACAACCTATAAGCACTTTACCACTTTGAGAGTCTAGAGTTTTTACAAAAGGAAAATATTTTATATATCATGAAACAAAAAAAGCTTGATGCTCACAATGAACTGTTAAGAAAAAAAGATTAGATGACACAGTGCGGTGGTAAATGCTTTTTTTTCTCTCATTTTCATTTATTTGATTTTGAACATTTTAAAAAGTATAAAGAGTCTTGATATAATGTCTTTACATTAAAAAACAAATGAAATAATGATATGCACTATACATAGCACCAACTTTAAATTTACTTTCTAAAGAATTTTAGGAATACAAAAGTCATAAATTTTTATTGTTCAAAATTTCTTTAGCAGTTATTTCGATGACCACACACACACTTCCTCATCTCTCTCTGTGCTCCAGTTCTTGAGACACAGCTGCTAACAGAGCAGTGCCCTCTACTCCTGATGCACACCTCTGAGCTCAAATACACACACACACACACACACACACACACACACACACACACACACACACACACACACACACACACACACACACCATGCACACACGCACACACACACACAGTAGTGGTGTTAATTACTGCAACACTTCCTTTGTCCTCACCTTAATCCCCAACATCTCATTGTTGGTCACACGTGGCAGCTCCTTCATTATTCTCAGCCTCCTTGCTCCCTATAAACCACCCCCAAACCTCTCCAAGAAGCAACAAGGAGCAAAAGTGTGCTGCACCACAAAAGGGAATGGAGAGAGGGGTGCAATTAGTCCCCGGTGACCGGTGACAGTAAGGCCTGATGAGGGCCAGGAAGCATGGCGCACAAAGGGACAAAGTTTCATACAAGACTTTAATGCAAACAGAGGAGTGTGCTGCTTTGTGTTCAGCACTGGTCTAATCATGGGCCTTTTTGTGACTGAGAAACAAGTAGTGATTAATTTTACTTATTAGTTAACCATTAATTGGGGAGAGATACTGTGGAGGCATCGGGGGAGATGGTGTTATACAAGCTGGATGAAAACAGAAATCATCAGCATGGTGAGCCTTTAATTGAATCCCCTGCTAGTCAGTCAGAGATTGCTCTGTCAATGATTACACAGAGATCAATGAACATAGGGCAATTAGGATCTGGGATAAAATTAGCACAAAGTGATTTATTTTTGCTGTAAAGTACTTTGAGAGAACATACCCTACAAACTCTCTTATCTGTCCTAAAACCTTAGAATCCTCACTCACATGATGTTTGGTCTGCCAGCCTCTGTGACAGGTTTCCACCTCTGCTGCGTCTTTTCTGCAGGTCCCCACATCAATGATCGGCAAGCTTAAATCCACCCACAGTGGCTGTTCTGCATCGATCCGGTGATCTAGCCATCAGATAAGCTAACAGATCTATGAAGGAGTCAGGCAGTAATTAAGTTGCTCTGTGAGTATTGGAGTGTGCTCCAGCTCAGAACACACACACATTAAACCTACCCAAAGCATGCTACACTGCAGGACTCTTGGCATCTCAGTGTTACTTTTTTGTGCGTGTTTCGCCCTGGGAAATGTCCTCCCTGTGCTAATTAGGAGTTGTAAAGCAGGTTGTGATTGCGGTTGTCGGTTTGCGTCCCACAGGGGGATCAGCATTCAGAGTGTCCACTGCACTGTGTGATTAGAGAGAGGGGAGATGGAAGGGAAGCTTAAACTGAGACACAGAAGCAGTTAATGCAAACATAACAGGAAGTAAAACCATTAACATGTGCATAAGGAACATGCATGCAACTATCTGAAACAGGAGCTATTCATCATGCCATCAAGTATGCATCACTACTGGAAGAAGTAGAAAACATAAGAAAAATGTATTCCAACAATAAAGCAAAACTGATGCTGACACCCAGCTGTGATCAAGTTGCAACCATCTGACCCTAACTGTCACCATCAGATGAAAGGATGTTGGTCAGGAATGACAGAAGAAATACCAAATGCCTCTGGAGAAAAGTAATTTGGTTAGAAACAAAGACTGAGCTACTTCGCCACAATGACAAAAATAATTTTGAAGAAATCAAGACTTTCTGGATACTCTCTCACTTATCAGTCATGGTGGTGGTGGGATCTTGCTGTGGGGCTGTTTTGCTACCAGTGGTACTTGTGCATTGGATGGACTAACAATGTGGGAGACTACCTTCAAATTCTTTTACTTCACCTAAAAGATATTGAGAGCTTAATGAATGCAAGCAAAAGTGTGACCAAAAAAAGCAAAAAACGGTATGGGAAATACTTTTCATGGCACTGTAAATTTTTAAAATGGAAATATTTGTTCAAGTGCTAAGTATGAAGTATTTTTAAAGCTTTTACAGTCACATTTTATACATATCTCTATTTTAACTTCAAAGCAGATTATAACTTAGTTATTCAAGCAAGACAATGCACTGCACTGGTCAGTGAGGCTACGTGTGGATGAGCTGTGGAGGCTATTTCCTCTGTGACCCATCAACGCTTCTATGACCATCAGTGATACTAACAGTACCTGTCAGCTGCCTCGCCACAGCAACCACACAGGTCATTCAGATGATCTCTCGCTCTCTCTCCCTCTCTCTCTCCCTCTCTCTCTTTCTCACTCACACACACGTACACACACGCACCCACACCCACACACACCTTCTCCAGATCTAAGCTCTGCATTCGGCCCTAAGATGGGTTACAGGACAATAATAGTCACAATTAATGGACACTCAGTCTGGGAGCTGCCTTCATTAGATGTGTGCCGTGCGAGCTGAAGGGCCAGTCTAATGGTCAGGTTCAAGGCTAATGGGCCACAAGGGAGAAAAGAACACCTGAGAGAAAAGGTTTGCTTGTACATTACGCAAATTCAAGGGCACAGAAAGCATCTATTAGAGATGAAATATTGTCTTTCTCAGCCACAAAATGCAGCTTAACAGATGCCAATAATAAAAAATAGACAGGAAAAGTGAAGTGATGCATACACATTTTACATGTTGTAGACAAGTGGTATAAAATATCATGAGATTTATCAAATAAATATCATTTATTTGATAAATTGATAAAAACAGGTAAAACCAGGCCTGGATTGGCTAATCGGGAGGTCCGGGACATTTCCCAGTGGGCTGGTCTGAACTTGTTCACAAAAACAAGTTTGCGGTTAGTAACGCAACTGTAAATGGTAAGGCAAGGTGTACTTTGCTTGCAAACCACTGTTCAATCAAGTCAGTGAATTGTGTGGTGCTACTGCATATAATTTAATATGTATGACATGACGCCCCATAACTAGGAAACTGTCTCATAGCCCCACAGTCAGAACTAAAATACAAAGCACCAACCAAGAACCCAGAAGTCCAAAGTGGACAGGTAGGATTACTCATTGAGTGAATATTATTAGAATTAATTTATTGAGTATAGTGTAGGACTGTTTTAATGAAAAGTGTTCTGAGATGCTAGATAAACCAGCTCATTACAACTGAACTAAATTAATCAGATCACTTTGTAAAAATTGTGGTGAGATTATGACCATTTTAAAAATGTGATTTAGTGTCACAAGCAGAGTCAGGAACTGAGAAAGAAATTCTAATTTCTTCAGACAATGCTACTATAATAAACAAAGTCACAGAGATCAGTCCACTGCTCAGGCGTATATTAATGTTGACTTGGGTTAAGCATGTTTCTTTAAAACTACTCTCATGCAGAGGAAAAAAAAGGATAACAGGGTCATTAAAAAAACAGAACAGTGTGCTATTGTAGACTTAACTTGTAAGATTATAATTACATGATTTTAATAATAATATGTCAGTTTCTAGAGTGGGCCAGTCCGAGGCACGAAACTCCAGGGCTGAAAATGAGTCCCATTCTGGCCCTGGATAAAACTATAAAGTTTTGCAGTATCATGGGATAACAGTATAGTAACGGTTTATGGTTTTTAATCATTAATAAGTCTGAGATGTGCATGTAGTCCATTTAAGGTAGATAAAAGTATTAAAGATTTTGCGTTACTAAATATGTATATAAAATAGACTGTAATTGTTCCCACTTAGTAATAAGCAGACAGAAACGCATGTTAAATTTTGAGCTAGTGAATAATTTGAATGTTCAATTCTGTGAAATTAAAAAAAAAATAAAAATAAAATGGAAATGTTATCTTAAAGCTTGCTATGCATTATAATGCTCCAAGATTATGATCAAATATTCATCATATTTCAGGACGAATATTTGATAAATATTCATCCTGAAATATTTATCAAATATTAATTTCATTTTGGGGATATTAACCCTTGAGAGGCCTACATGTTTACATTGCTGGTCGATCATCTGAAGAACCACAGTAAATGTTTTGTTTATGAGAATTTGCAGAAGGAAGAGGGAAAACGTATATGAACATAAGCGTGAACTATATATATTCCTCTAAAACCACAATATGCATACTGGATCTTTAGTGCAACACTTTCATGATGATGATTTAAATGTTCATCCAGCAGATAGACTGGAAGTATGGCGCTTGTGAGCATGTGTGTGACTGTTTATTGTTTCACTTTTTGGTTAAACATGAGCAGCAGTTGGTTTAATATCCAGAACCTATTGGCATACACACCTGTGTCAGTGTGTCAGGCTTGATTATTATTCTGCATTTAATCTTTTGATGTAATTTGATGATCAGATTTTGTTGTGTTAGGACCAAAGTTACATTAGCAGCCTGGGCTTTTACAAAACACTTACAAAACACAAACATTATTTTTAATAGCTTATACATTAATACATTATTGATTTGATTAAAGGATGACTGTGTAGCGTTTGTCTTATTAATGTGAAGTAAAACTTGTGTGTAGATTCATTACACACAGAGTGATGTTTCACGGTTTTATTTCTTTTAATTTTAGTGATTAAGGCTTACAATCAATGTAAAACCAAAATTCTGTTGCTGTAGTTTTAAATCAATATATTTTTCTAAATTACAGAAATGAGCTTTCGCAAAAACTGGCTATACTATACAGTGGAGCTGCATGGTATATTGTGAATATATGGTCAGCCCAATATCAGTGTGTGCAATATTCATATCGCAAAGAACTATTTTGAGTGCAATAATTTTTGTATAATATATTCCAAGTGATATGAGGTTGCATTTTACATGTTATTTAGGCAACTGGACAGAGTCTCACAGCAGCAGATGCTCACACTCGACGCAAATGACACAACCCATAATACTAAAGGTAACCTAGTGATGAAAGGACAGATGAGAAAGAAAGAAAAGAAGAAAATAGGCACATACCTCAAATGATATCATCATGGCATTATTTATCAATATTATCACCATCCCAAATATACATCTACTATCATGCAGCTTTTGTGTATCGTTTATGCACTCGATACTTGGGCCTCCTTTTGCAGGACTTACTGCATCAGTACAATGTTGCATGCCTATTTTCCCATTTGAAGTTTATAATTCAATTCTGAAATGAAGATAAAAAACATATTCTGATGGAAACCCTTTTGTCAAGTAATCAAACATATGCTTAGATATCAAATCAGTTGATATTTAGCAGACATTTACTTAAAACAAGGGTGGCATCTTTGAGTCACCAAGTTCTATTGTGTATGTGATAGAAATTTTTTCCTTTTACTGGAACTTTGTGCTTTGCTCAGATGAGGCTAAGATTGAGTTCTTCAGCAACAAACCATGACAAATGTGGAAAATTACTTCATGCCCAATTTTGAGCATGGTGGAGTATCTGTAATGTTGTAGGTCTCTTTCTCTTCCAAAGGCCCTGGGAAACTTGATAGACTGAATGACATCTGAACTCTTTGAAATCACAGGACATTTTTTTTAAAAATCTGGTAGATTTAGTCAGTAAATGGAAAGTGGATCATCACTGGATCTTTCAGCATGATTATAATGCAAAACATATGTAGATATAAACAGTTCATCAGAAATACCCACCTCCTTCTTTGCCATCACAGTCCTCAGCCCCAAATCTTTCAGAAAGCCTTAAGAGCTGAATAGAAGAGCGCATATGAGGACCCCCAACTCTAGATGATCTAGAAAAACTGTGAAAACATCCCTCTCTCCGTATCCTCTAACCTTGTTTGATGTCAGAGAAGATGAACTGTTGGAAAGTATTTCACACATTTTTACCAGAGATGCAAATAACCAGACCTACATTGAAATAAATCCACCAAGAAAACCAATAGAGCTCATAATTTCTGTCTCACAAGGCACCTCTGTTTAGGCGGGGAAATATTGAGGAAGATGATGGTGGTGACCTTCTTTGGCTGTGTGCGTCATTGGTAGTGGTGGGTGAGGCGGTGGGGGCAGGTGTTCATTTTCTTGTTTATGTGTTTATCTTTGTCTGTGGGGGCCTTCTTAGAGCGGGATGAATTGTCTGTTTTCAGGTTTCTCTTTGGACCATGTGGCTGGCTGTATTTCACCAGCTGATTAACTCAGGCCAGATTAATGTGAGAGTGATGCAAGACAAAAAAGAAAAAGACAGAGTGATGACTGGAACCATGTCATCCCTCAGCTACTGTCTTCATAAATCTGTACTTTATAAATGGAGTGCTCAGGTTCTCTATCTTACACTGAGCCGAACCCTGTAGACCTCTGTAGACCTCCGGCTCCTCTCCTCTCTCCTCATCTTCACGTTCCCTCTTCCTTTAATTACCGTGTTCATGCTTGGCGGGCAGCGAGGACTTGATTAAGCCTGCCGTGTGCAGTTCCAGTCTCTACCCTGCTGATGAATGAGTCCAAAGCTTATTAACTTACTCGTTGAGATCAATAAGGCGCTGGGCCTGAACACTGCAAGGACAGAGGAGGAAACTGCTGTGCTGCTGGCCTCCATCCTGGCAGCTGGGTGGAAATCAACACAGATGATGATTAGAGTGTGTGACTAATGCTGCACAGGGATTTGTTGAATAGCTAGTTACAGGTACAAGAGAGTGTGTTTTTAGCAATGCAAATCAAGTTTACTTAAAAACAAGCTTGAGTTTAATAAACATTTCCCTAATAGTTTTTATCCTAGAATTTCATTCTCACAAATATGCTTTTCATATGCTAAACAACTACAGAAAGAAGACTCATAACCCTCCAAAATGCATACATTTTGCAAACATTTTTAATTCTGTTACATCAGTCATTTTAAAGGCCAGTTCTGTGACACTTGGCTAGGATTTTTTTTCTTTACTTTCAATCTAAAGATTTCACAATCTGCTTAATGGCATTGTGTATAGAATAAGAGATTTGCATATCAACTTTCAGCCTTTACCCTCAGGTTCTCTATGTATGCACCTAGTGCAGCCCATACCAGGGGTCAACAACTGTTATAATCAAAAGAGCCATTTTTGTTGTTGCACTTTTTAAATAAAATTTCCCTGAAGCCCTAAAACATCCTTGATGAATGAAAAAATATATATAGCTTATTGAGTTATACAAATACATACTGTGTAAAAGTTGGTTAACTTATTGTAAAGTCAAAGAACCACATTTTCTTTAGGTTTTAGAACAGCAGCACAAAAAGTTTTATAAAGACACTGTTTAAGAATTTCATATTGATGCATATATGTACATACAAATTAGGTAGCTCAATTAATATATCCTTTTCGCAGTTGTGCTGGGGCAAAAGAGTCTCAGGATGCAGACCCCTGGTCTATGCCATCACCATTGCTACCATCATTATTTCCAAAATCTCATCACTTAGAAGTCAGAGAGAGAAGCTGTTGGAGTCAGCTAAAGCAGTATGAGTTCAGACTAAATGCAGTTGCACTGCACTAGTAATCCAAGTCTATTGGAGCCACTAAGCCAATACAAGCAGAATGCAGTCCAATACAGAATGTACTTATTTTACAAGTAGAGAGTATGTATGCAAACAACGTACAAATTATGAACACAGTTGCCCACGCATTCTTGAAAAGTCAGGAAATGTACTAAACTTGATTTTTTTTTTTTTTTCTTTCCCATTCTGGATACTTAAAAAATTAAAAAATTAAAATGAGGATGGACAAACATTGAAGTTCCAGATTTTATTTCTAATTCTATATTAAGCAATAAAAAAATCAGGCTTTTTGAAAAACATTTTTACATTGATTATCCTAATATTTGCTATTTCACAATTTGACTGATTATTTTGGGAGTTACTGGTAGATTAAGACACTCATTTATGATGAATAAATGAAAAATGTCAGATTCACAGTTTTTTTTACAATCTAGATCAGTTAACTTCAGGGTTTTAGGTGGATGCAAGGTTCTTGAACTTGGTTTATCATCTTTGCCAAACAAAGCATTTTAATTTCTACCTTTTGGAGTTTTGTAAAATGAAAGAATCAATAATCAGAAAGCATGCTTTAAATGGCTTGTATTTAATCTTAGGAAACCTAGTTCAGACTTTTCTAAGTATTACAGATTTTGACTGATCCAAGTTTGTCAAGAAATACAACAGAACAATGAAATAGCCCTTTACATCACTGCAAAATCAGAAGGCAGTATCAATACTATGTTGTTCCGGGATTTGTGTTCCAAAAAATAAAACCTAGCAAGGTTAAAATTTTGTAAGTCAAATTAATATAGCATCACAAAAACTGATGAAAAAAAATCTAAACATTTTTAGTCTGAGGGGGAAAAAAAGAATTTGGTGGACTCTAGTGAACAGATTTTTATTAGAGTTCTAAAGACAATCACAGTCATTGCCATGGCGTAACCCATGCTGTCAGATGAATAACTTGCATGCTTCTGGACAAAACAGAGATAAATACACAATTATGTTTATTTTTTATTACATCTGGCTGGCTTATAAAACTATGCTGCTTGGTTTGTGCTGTACTCTACAGTGAATGGAAAGATTTTTAATCACCTGTTGGTTATTTGATCTTGTTGGGAAGGATTTCCAGATGTTGTGTTGTTTCCATCTTACCTTCATGTGTTTTTCAAGTCATTATGTCAGACCAGAGCAGAAGGCCTCCAAAGCACTTGAGATCTATCGCCAGGGGCCTAGTGCCTCTTTATACATTTTGTTATAAGTTCAGTTTTATTACTTTGAAGACTTTGGGAGTCATTTTTTCACAGATCTTTGTTTTTTGTAAATATTTTTTTCTCTACAATCATCTGCACAATGTTCTTCTACTTACTGGGCAAAGAAAAATAAAATCAAGCCACCAGCTGAAGCAGAAGTCTTGAGTCCTCCTTCCAACATTTGGCCAAATCTTAGTCATTGCCACTGTTTGCTTCAAGTTTTACCATCCATGGCAGTATCCATCATGACTTGGTCATCACTGGAGTCAAACTCCAGCTCAAACACATAAGAGTGAATTCAGAATCTGTCAAAAGAAGCTTGTCCACCATCGTCTTAACTAAAAGCAGATGGCCATTTGGATTCTTGTGCCCCTTCTGAGTGCATCAACCAAACAAACCAAAATTAGCTTTCTTTCTCATTTCAATTTTATAAAACCTTGTATTTTGTGAAATCCTCCGATGGAAATTGGCATTTCATTATGCAGATGACGTTTTATTGTCTTTTAGTGTGCATTATTGGTAAAATAAAATACATTGGTATTTTTAAAAAGGGAAACTGTCAGATCAACCAATTAGTAAAGCTTAAACATATGTAACCAATCACCATCTACAGTATGCATGTACACCCTTTTCCCCAGAGGAGGCCTTTCAGCTCTACCATAGCCTTTATTAATGAGGGGCTCATCATTACAGCTAATTTGGGCTCTGATAGAGCACTCAGCATGTGCGAACTCTAAACAGCAATTAGGAGATTTTATTTAAAGGCAATATCCCAATCAATCATTTCTGTAATGGATTCCTGTCTGCATACTGGAGCCACAAGAACATACATTTTCCTTATCACATTTCCATGTAGATAATTTTTGGTGCCAAACAGTGATGGTAAAAGGTGCCAGTATTAATGTGTTTTAGTGAGTTACACGGACAGAAAATCCCCAAACAGAGACAAGAGTAAAATGGGTATTTGATTAATTTTTCCTGTCCACCGGAGAAGAGCTTCCTGTCTGGGAAATAATGCAGATCGTATGACGAGCTCCAGCTGAGGTAAGACCTGAGATCTATCTCTGGTTTTCTCAGGGTCCTTAAAGAACCTGGTTTTATAATGTAAACCTTTATGAGCTACTACAGCAGGTCCGGCAGTAGGAAAGTGTGTAATGACCTCTGCCCACAGTGGTGGATTCTGTTCGGAGTATGTGCGAGTGCAGGGGTGGGCCGGCTTGCTGGGAAGAGCCCTCAAAGTTGATGTGTGTACCATTAACATGACAGAGGGCTGGCTCTGTTTCAGAAACATTGATCTGCTACTGCTGGAGCTTCCAGAGCAAATATGGCAGAAGAGTGATGTCGAAAATGCAGGAGACCTGGGTCTAAAGGAAGAGCGCTAATGCCATGCCAGGTGTGAATGTTTAGAGATTGGTTGGTTTTCATTGTTTGAGTTCCTGTGCATTTAATTACTGATATGAAAAAATATGAGAATACACTAGTTGTTATTTTTTTCTTGGTTCTTATGACCTGCATAAATTAATATGCAATAGTTTTGCTGTATAAAAACACAAAAGCTCTCTGGGCTCATCGAACATGCTGGAATTTCAAGTGCTCTTTTTCAGCCTTACTTCTTAGCATCCAATGAAATTCTTAAAAGCAACTCCAATTGTCATAAACCTGTCATAAAATCCTGGTTCACTTGATATGTTTCTTTCAAAATTCAAGCTCACTGAAATAATTAAAATGGCACATTAGGATTAGGATGAAGAAATAACACCAAACAGAGGAGGATCCAACTAATACAGTGATATTAATTTCAATCAGTTATTATGAAAATATTTGAGAAATCTTAGGTTTGAGAGTAGGCTATTTCCTAAAACTGTAATGTTTGTTCCTTTGTTTTTAGGGGTGCTAAGATCACATTTAAGCCTGCTAAAGCAGAATTAAAAATATCCTAGTACTGCCTATTTCATTTCTAGAATAGCTTAGATGTGAAAGGGAAGATATTTGGGAGTGCAGTGAGTTAGTTAACTCCTTGTTAACCTTTTTTTAACCTCCTCTAATGCCACCCTGGCCCAAATCACAAACTACCAGCGAACTTTGTGATCAAGAGTGGCCATTTAACAGTTTCCTTTCTTTTTCAGTTAAAAAACTTATATTTCAGTTAAAAGCTTATCTTAAAATGCATATTTCAAAAGTAAGAACCATTTCAGGTGCAGTGGTATTTCTGATCAGTGATTTGGTTAAATAAATGTGTGCTGCAGTCTGTTGTAAATATCTGGAAAAACATAAGAAACATGAAAAATTGTTTTGTGTTGTAACAGTATAGTTTGTTCTTTAGAATAATGCATGTTTGGTTTAATGTATCCTTTATAAATCACTTAAGGCACGATCAGCAGAGAAGATTTATGCTGTAATGCAATTCTTAACCTCATCAAGCGAAAGTCTGGAGTTAAATTTTTGCTGCCCTCTGCAGTTTTCTTCTCATTAAAAGCACTTTGTCAAAGATATAGACCAACTCTTACCGTATCCTGAGCCATTTTCTGTGACTTCTATTATCCCTGTCAATAACAGCATCATCAATAGCCTGAGATGGATTGTTTATGTCTCACCGATTTTTTTTTTCTCAGTCCAGTCCAAGTAAAACAAAATGATCTATTTTACCAAACAGTAATTATGGAGTTGCATTACTGAAATGTCTTTCGCTATGAAGGAATGACTGGTGCCTCAATAAGGACTTTTTGGCCCCCCCTAATTAATTGCTCTGGTGTTACCGGATGAATCAATGACCATCAGGAGATTGTCTGTGGCCAAGATGAATCTCATGTGTTGGAGATTGTTAGAAAAGCATAAACAGATCAATGGATCTCCACTTTATATGCTTAGCTATAGCTTGGATTTCCGTTCTGACTGATGCCATAGTTTGTGTGGGGCCAACGGTCCGCCATGAAACCAGATCTGTAACACAAGCCTATTTAGCATATGGCATTTTTTACCACAGAGAGGTAAACACAGTGGGGAGGCCAGGAGAGTAGTAAAACACACTGTTCAGGACAAATCTTCCTGTGGACCCACACAAAGGATGGACATACACAGAAGACATGAAACAATGTCAAGAAGAGGTCATTTTGCTCAACAATGACCAGTTTCTTCTAAAAAGGGTCATGACAACAAATTTAATTTTTCTGTGGTTTGGGGGGTATAATATGATCTGTTGTGGACTGATGAAGTTGTGTGAATTTCAAGAATTGGTATCAATAGCCCTGCTCATAGCCCAGCTGATACTCCAGCTAATTTAAGGGCTAAGTCGTGCTAGCATGTCTGGTTACTCCACTTGAGAAGAGGATGGCTACTAAAAAGGGGAACTGTTATGTCTGAGGGTGCTCAAAAACAGATGGAAGTTTCCACTTACTCCCGAAGGATGAGAGAATCAGAGAAGAACAGCTGAAGTTCATTTATGTGAAAGTACCACACAATTATAACCTCAATTTGAGACGATGTTCAGCACATTTTACTGAAGAGTTTCCCAAATATGGTTGTAGCTAATCAGAGTGAAGTCATCTAGGTAGAGCCACATATCATCACCGTACCCAACCCTTTTACCGAGGAGGGAAATCTGGCTTGCTGAAACAACCCCCTACAGAAAAGTGACTTTTAAAAAAAAAAAAAAAAAAAAATGAAATTCTTTGGAGAATTGACATATACCGCAATATATACCGCAATATTTTACTACACAGTAGTAAAAATAATAAAAATAGCTTATACACTGATGTCACCACCCCTTTATAATTTGGTCTGTTTCTCCTGTGGTTAAACAGCGAATGATACTTTAAGTCACAAATTCTCCTTTCTTTCTAGAAACCTAGGATTTCTCTTCACTCTCTGAGTCACCTGATGCATTTAAATCTGTCAAAACACTGAAGGATGTTGATATCAGCTGTCAAACCTTTAGCTCTAATGGGGCTTTTTTCAAAGTGACAATCTTAGCAGATCAATAAAGCCCCTAGAATCAGATTACAAGGAGGGTCTATGACCACATGTGAAGGAGAGTGCAACAATGCAAACCTGGAAGATTGGGAACAGGTAAGAGAGCTGAAACATGTGCTTGAATTATATCCAGTGCCTTGAAAACACAGCACACCACTTTACATTTTTACTTTTTCTCATGTCACAAGAACAACACAGAGGGGTACATAAAGTAGAGAGAAAGGTATGGATGTTTTTTTAATTTCTTTACATGTTTTACCAATAATGATAACTAAAAAAACATTTGAAAAGTGCAACATGCACATGGATTTAGCCTAATAAGTCAGAACATTGTAGGACCACTTTTCACTGCAATTTTACTGTAAGTCTTAATGGGTAAATCTCAAAGCCAGTCAGACTGGATGGAAAGCATCTGTGAACAGAAAGTTTCAAGTGTTGTCACAGATCCTCAACTAGACTTTGGTTTGGAATTCGATTGAGCCATTCTCACACATGAATACACTTTGATCTACTCTATGCCACTTACTTGTAGCTCTATATCTTCTTGGAAGATGAACCTCTGCACCCGTCTCAAGTCTTTTACAGCTTTTACAGCTGTTTTTCCCCCCAGAATTGCAATATATTGAGCTCTGCCTATCTTCCCATCGAGTGATCAGCCTCTCTGTCCATGTTGAAGAAAAATATCCCCACAGAATGGTCTTGGTTTTCCTCCTCACATAGCATTTTGCATGTTTGACAAAGATGTCAGTTTTGGTCTCATCTGACCAGATTACTTTCTGTCACATGTTTCCCCGAGATGGCAAATTTAAATCCCATAGCTTCCTTCTTGAAGCTCTTACACGAAGAATGGATTTTCAGAGTGCACAACTAATAGGTGTTTTTTTTTTTGTTATTTTTTTATTCTTACAGAGTTACCATAGCTAATTTACCTGACATGTCAGTTTTGGCAAGCAGCCATCTATTGGAAGGTTTGCAGAAAAACAAGTATGGGGTGTGTGAATACTTTTGCAACACCCTGTAATTGCTGCTTGATTTAGTATATGGTAAATCTCTCTGCAGTAGTACTTTATTAGCTCAGGAGAACTTACTGGATGTAAGGACGTAAAAGAGCAGTGCTGGCGGGGTGCTATGAACTTAGATGCCGGGAAGCAGCACTAAGTTGATGCTAGGCTAGAAAGAAACCATAAAGTCCTGTTAGGGTACATTAGGTGGAGTAGAGGGTCATCAGGGTTCATGAATGTTTCAACAGGACAGGGGTATTTGTCTTCCTGCACTGCTGTCAAAAAGCCATCATGACTCAGTGTTGGGGGTGGAGCGAACAGCTGCGGTTGAATTGCTGAGACACACTCATGGGCCAGCAAAGTGCACATACGGTACATCACATGAGCACAAGTACTCTTAACTGTGGCTCTGCACTCAGTGCCCATGTCTTCCTTCAGTTTTTGTCTCCATAACTCTTTGTAGACATTCTGTTCAAATGCTCTCACAGATGTCATTCTGTCTCAACGTATCACTGCAGAAATATCTGCACGCTGAGGTCATTTGACCCCACAGACCTTTGGGAGCTGCTGGGGGTCATGGTCAGTTGCCCAAAAAAACAATAGAGGTGGAATGGCAACATTGCCTACATAGTCATTCTTTAAAGAGGCAAGGCAATGAAACCTGACTGAAAAAGATGTCAAACTCAGTTGACATCCAGACTTCAAATTTCCACGTTTTCTTCCTGAAAACTGCTTTTTGATTTTCAATACTGTTTTAAAGAGGCTACAGAATACGATAACGTCATAAAAGGTTGTCTCGTGTGCATACAGGCTGAAAGAAATTAATACACAAAGACACAAAGATTTCACTGAAGATACCTATCATTTCATTTCATATTTATCAGTATACTGCAGATAAAAATCTGAAACCTCAGATTTTAAAGCTAAGAGATTCGTGATATACTACCAAGCTCTGTTTTTTTGATAAGTTTGATCTGCCAAGATTGATTTTGGCCACATTTTAAAAAGAACTATAACTAAAAGCATTCAAAATGTTTCATTCCAGCCTTTCTGTGGTAATTGATCAGTGATCATTCATTTCACGACCAGAGGTGACGTCACACTGTCTCTGTGTGAAAGAGAGCAGTCTTGGAAAAAGTCTCAACAAACAGAGTTGACACTTTAAGTTGTCTTTGGCATCTTATATTAGTAGTCAGCATGATAGCATGGCAAGGAATAATAGCACCACAGTCTGTCCTAACCTTAACTTAGATATAGAGAATAGAAATATCCTTTATTGCCCCACAGTGGGGAAATTCAGGTGTCACAGCAGCAAGTTAAGGTAAGATAAGTATTCACACAAAGGTAAAAACAATAATATTGTACAATTATTAAAAATAGCAAACTGTGCAAACAACAGGAATGTGCAAATAACATCAAGAATGCTATCTGAAATTAGAAAACTGGAAATAACAGCAAAGACTTCATGAGTTTGTTGGGAGCAGTGATGGCTATAATGTCTAACAGCTATTAGGAGGAAGGATCTGTGATAAACCTCATTTGTACACCTAGGATGCAGCAGGTTGTCACTGAAGGAGCTCTCCAGTTTAGCAACAGCTTCATGCATGTGGTGGGAGACATTGTCCAACAGTAATTGTATTTTAACTAGATTTCTTCTGTCTTCCACCACCGGCACTAAGTTGAGGGTGCATCCTAGGACATAGCTGGCCTTCCTGACAAAAGGGTGTCTATGTTTACAAATCCAGGCTGTTCCATGACAGTCAAAGATTGAAAGCTCAAAAGAACAAAACAGATATATTTTGCTATCCTACCTGATGCCTCTCTGTTATCTCGTAAAGACCGCTCTGGGTCTGTTTGTCCCTGTACTAGTTCAACCAAACATCTGCAAGGCATGTCCAAATTAACATTGTGAGACTCTTTTTCAAAACCCAAAATGTCCAACAGCAAACAGCCAAAACAATCTAAGTACAGCCAGTATGCCTCAATAGAAAATACAGTTTCCTTTTAAACAGCTTCTTACAGCTTTTGTACCTTCTCTGATTTCATTTTTAAACATCTCACTGACACAGAGTCTTGTTTTTAACATGACCTGGTGGCACTCAGGTATGGTGTGTTCACTAATAGGAAAAAGATCACAGACTTCTAACGCCTTGTCCTTTAGGATGCACTTGTAATATAAATAATTAGAGTTTTATGATATTATAAACTAAACCACAGGGCTCCCACACATGCTTTCAGAAGGGAATCAGTGATGGCCTGTCCAGTGTGCGAAGAGCCTCTACACTCAACAGGATGACATGAAAAAAAGAAAGGAGAGAAGGAGAAGACAACAGTGCTGACATCCAGAGGAATGAGCTTCAGTATTTCTTTTTTTTCCCCCTTCAAGCTGCTTATCTACAAAGTATATTAAACACAAGAAAAAAAACTCAAAATAAATTGTAGAAATCTTTTCTTCCTCTGGAAGGTAAAAACAGATATTTTAATTTCCAGAGCATTCTCAGTATCCCTCCCCAGATTAGTGAAACCCTCTGAGTGTCCACCTAAATGGACAGCTTAGTTAGGATTAACTGGACAAACAGCAAACATCTTTAGACGCAAGGAGGTCACCTTGTGTGTGCCTGTATGTGCATGTGGCAGGACTACAGTGAGGGTCCATATGTTGTAAATCCCTCAGGAGCAATAGATGATTTATTTTGTTCCAGCAAGAAAGTGGGCCTGCCTATGCTGTTTTACAACCTTACACACTTCACTCAGTCTTACAAACTCTAGAAAAGTATGGAATTTGTTTTAGTTATTCTCCAGATCTGGATAAGTGTGCAAAGAGATAAAAACTAGAAAAAAA
Source organism: Anableps anableps (assembly GCA_014839685.1). Lineage (NCBI taxonomy): Eukaryota > Metazoa > Chordata > Actinopteri > Cyprinodontiformes > Anablepidae > Anableps > Anableps anableps. Next base: position 16,275,678 of record CM026082.1, read on the forward strand.
AGCCATTAATATATTGAAATGGCTGCCATTATCTTCGATTTATTATATCACATCTTACCTACATCTTTGTAACTACTAACAACTTATTTGAGACCGTTTCTAAAAATTTTTTTTAAAAGAGCCATTTCAGGTTAGATGTGTATTTATTAAATTTTAAAATAGATTTGATTTCAGTGAATCCAGGTGTCTAAAAATGTGCCTTATCTAATCAGAAACAAACCTCAAAACTGCATTGTTTCGTAATTTCAGGAACAAACAATAATATAAAAATTGATGGAACATTTGTAGGGATTCAGAGACCCTGATTTTGACTCTGCCTGATGGTTATTTATTACTTTTTAAATGTATCAAATCTTCTCAGCCAGTGACTGCTGGGAATAGGCACCAGCAATCCAAGATGGTATGGATGGATGGATGGATTACATCTCTCAGTATTGTTAAAATGAATAAATATCATAAATATCCATGTGTGCAAATTTGTTCAAAGAACACATACTTTCATGGGGTTTTCTGATGTTTTTACCTGAACGTGTATCTACACTTTTCCAAGTGGGTTTCTGGAGTTAAAATAACATAAAATAATACGTATAACTACATATGGATGGATGGATGGATGGATTAAAATGTAAACTACTGGTGGAAAGCAAGGGTGATGTTTAATTTATCAAAACAAAAACTTTAATTGATCCTCTTTTCTTTATATTTTCCTTCCAACAAGCCTGAATTTATTGTGAAGGCCAAATCATTTGCTGAATTTGCTCATTGGAAGCAAAGCATTAAGATATTAGGGATGGCTCAAAACATTTTTACACTACTATAAATGTTTCCTTTTAGGTAAAGATTGAATTCATGAAGCTGCATCATTTGGAAACACCAGAGACTTTCAACAACACCATTTTACAGAGGCAAATACTCACAGCAAAGCAGGGAGCAGCGCAGAACAAGAGCGCTTCTCCTCACTACCCTACTGCCCACTTCATCACTCACAGGAATAACAGTTGGGTCCATACAAAAGCCTTGCGCATAAAGACACAAACAACACACAGGGAACTATTGTAAAGCGCAATACATGGGGAGCAGAAGCCTATAACACTTTCTAACACCTCGAATAACAATGCCAGATGTCAGCCTACAAGCAGAATTATTCTTCTGAGAACCGTTACATATGAATTGGCCTAGAGGACAAACCCTGCAGTCCATCAAAGGAGAAACAGCTAATAAGATAAATAGAAATATACAGGTACACTGTAGATTTGAAAATGGGCTGCTGTGGGGGGCTGTTTTGGGGAGGGTGTGGGGTTATGAGGCCACGTGTGTGTCTGCAAATATGTTGCCCCATGGGAGCGCCCAGCAACCTCACACCACCCCCCACCGAGAAGGATAAGGCCATCTGCCTACCTCTCCCATCAATCCCACCTAGAAGATACACACACTCCGGAGCAATATGGAGAGGCTTTGTAGACGGTGTTTGATCTGCCTTTCATTCTGTTGCTGAGCCACTCTGCAGGCCTTCTGCCGTACTGTCCTCAACCCCGACTGAAATCACTTCCAACCGACCTGACGCATGCCTCGCAGGACACAAGCTGATAAGCTTTACTTCACTGAAACGGGAAGGGGGTGGGGGGATTTCATTGGATCCATTCAAACACAAATGGCTTAACTCACATATTTCTTTCAAGCTAGAAGTCACACAAATAAAGCGTCTTTTTTGTGAGAGTTGGCAGAGTTTCAGAACAACGGCAGGATTAGAAATTCTTTTGAAATAGCCCAAAGAGAGATTTCTAATTAACACAGACAAAGAAATAGTTAGCTCCTGTCAGTGACAAACATATTTGGCGCAAAATCTTAAAAATAACTTGATAGGTAAGCTGTACTCCATCATGGGCATTTCTTAAGCAACTGTGGAGATGATGTTGGTGTAAAGAGCTTGCTTAATGCTGGGGGTCAGCTGGAGGAGCACTTTCACTGACAGATTGGTAGACCCACAGCCATTTTTCCTGCCAGCAAACAAAGCATCTACATGTCCTTGATGTACACAATTACACAAAAACAACACAAACACCCCCTCTTTCCTGTTATTATTAATCCATGACAGCTATTTTTACAGTGCTCACAAAAGTTTATATACCCTTTGAACTTTTTTGAATCACAACCAAAAGCTTCGATGTATTTTACATGAGAATGCAGATGTGCAAAGTGGAAGGAAAGTAATACATGGGTTTCTTTTTTTTAAATTATTTTTTTTACAAATGATAACCTGAAAAGTGTGGCGTGCTCTTCCCCACATTACCCATTATCTGATACCCCTGAATAAAATCCAGTGCAGTCAGCTGCCTTTAGAAATCAAATAAGTGGTAAATATTAGACTCCACCTTTAAGAAATTTTGATAAACATTAACATACATCCACAAGCTCTGTGAAGGACAACAAGGCTTATTAAAGAACATTAGTGAACAAAATCATCTTGAAGGAACCCAGCAAACAGTAGACAGGTCAAGGAAAAAGATACAGATGTTTAAAGCTATGCTCAGTCTGTTATTCATAAGCAGAAATCTAGTTCTGTTCTCATAAAATTCTGGGCTTTATGGAAGATTGACAAGAAGAACGACACAATAAGGTGCTCTTAACTTTTGGGTGAAGATGTAAAGTGCAATGTGTGGGGGAAACTGACACTGCACATTCCCTTGAACAAACATCCTCATGATGAAACATGGTGGTGGCAGAACCAGGCTGTAGGGATACTTCTTATCAGCAGAGACAGAAGAAATTGGTCAAAGTTCAAGAAGAAAATCTGCTCATCTGTTTATCTTCCCGTAGGACAACAGCACTAACCCTACAACCAGAGCTTCAGTGATCTAGATCAAATCATAGTCATGTGTTAGACTGGCACAGTCAAAGTGCATGAACCTAAATGCAATTGAGAATCTGTGGCAAGAATTGCAAATTGCTGTGGTAAATGCAATAAGATGTGAAAAGGTTTAGAGCTTAAATACTTTCACAAGGCATAATATAAAGTAGGATATGAAAAATTAGTCAGCACATGTAGATGTAGTTATTTCCATGTGATTTTTTTTTTTTTTTTAATTATCTCCATAAGTCCAAAAATCTTCACAAAAAGAATCTGGAAGCTTTGCTTTGTCTTTAACATCACAAAGTTTTTATGCTGTTTTGAATCAGACTGAGGCATGTGTATTGAAAGAGAGCTGTTGCCCTCATACTTTAGAAGTCCACTCAGCTGAAAGTCTGATCACTGTCTGGAGAACACACACAAACACAAACACTGACAGCTATTAGCCAATCAATAGATGCTAATACATCTGAGCTGTTGACTACTCAGCCCAGACTATGAGCAACATCTAAATGTACAAGGTGACTCCATCTGTAAGAATGTTTCAGCAGCATCTCTCTCCTCTTTATATCAGTGATCATTATTAATTAATCACAGTGGTGCATTTAGTTGTGACCACATTTGTGTGGCGTGCTTGAGTGGTATAAAGTATCAAAGTGCTACACTTGTTTGGTAAAGAGTTATGCTTGCTCCTGTCTCAGAGGGAATTAACTTCTACAAACACGTTAACCATGCAGCTCGGCTATTATTAATATTACATTAATACAGAGATGAATCTGATAGATGGCCCCAAAGAGGCCCTGCTGGCTTGCCTGGGAGGTTAAATGTGAAATCAATCCGTATAAACGACCGATATAAAAATTCTCCCATGCCGGAGTCCTAAATCAGCCAATCAGAGGAGGCGCTGTAAAACCACTCTTTTAGCACAAAGTGCTAACAATCTCAGTATTTCAGCTGTGGCAGCTCATTCTCCCCTTACTCCTTCTGTCTCTCTTTTTGTCTTTTTCGTCCGTCTCCTCCACCCCTCTGATTCTGGGAAACCACAAAGGGGAGGATACCCTTTTTTTACACAGTGAAGACCCCATCATGGTGATTTTGGTGGGGGTTGTAGACCTACTCATGGGAGGGACAGGTCCAATGAAGGTTGATGCGCACTTGTTCAAGTAGCTATATTTTGGCTGTTTGAAAGGAGAGGAGGGCTGTTAAACACTCAGGGAGGTGCTGACCCCTGAACCCTTTTCAGAAGAAACAGAGAAGATGCAGCAAAGCTTTCCTTTGTGACTGCAATACTGGACAAACAGGATTTTAAATTTATCTGCCTTTATCTATCTATCTATCTATCTATCTATCTATCTATCTATCTATCTATCTATCTATCTAATCTCAAGCAAACATGTGGGGAACAGTTGGATGCAGTGTGAAGGCAGATGTCAGTCACAGTGAACGTTTTTGTGTGAGAAGCAACAGACCACTTTACAGCCCTACTCCATTGTCATTCATTTGCTCCAAGCAGGGTTTCTTCATTTTACTGAGAGCATCCAGGCCAGAAGACAGAGACACTCCTGCACAAGTGACTGGAGCTGGAGTAATAATGATTTTTTTTATTATTATTATTATTTTACTTTTTATTTGAAAGCTAGCTATTTCATGATGCCACTTTCTCAAGTGGATCTTTCTGAAAGGATATGTTATTTTTTTCCAAATTGTTCAATTTATGGAAGTTTTTATGTTTTTTAGCTGTAGTTCAATTGCTATATATATATATATATATATATATATATATATATATATATATATATATATATATATATATATATATATATACTCCTTACTATACATGTAAAATATATACTAATACTCCATAATTAATATAATAACATGTGTACTTCAGGTGTTTGTTTCCTTAATATCTCTATGCATTTAAAGTAACTAAAATAGATATTTTTTAAATTAACCAAGAGTCATATTTCTTTTCCATGCAATCATTTATTTTACAAATGAAGAAAAAGGTAAAGCTAAGGCAAAAGGAACCAGTGCTGTTTGTTTGCTTTGCAGACATACTGCATAAATTAAAAAGCAAAATACAATTTACATTGAATCTAAGCAAACAAAACAGGAATGACAAAAAATGATTTTAATAATAATAATAATACTCAGCATGACTAAACCAGGCTATTGTAGAGAGATAGCTTTAAGCCACATAATAACATACAACATAGTTACATAAATAGATGCCAAACCATTAAAATAATCGTGTTTGGTTTTAAATAAGGCTATACAGTAATCATCCCTTCCCCCTTTTTTTCTGGGTGGTCTAGTTCCAGGGTCTATAATCAGAGTTTAAAACTGTTAACCCGGGATAATTGGGAAATATCTGCCCTGCTGGGTTCTTCTGTACTTTTTGGATTTCCTTCACTGGGAGCCCAGAGTGGTCCTCCAGTCCAATTCCCGAAGAAGACGGAACAGTAAGGGAGTCGATTTGTCTGTCTGAAGGAGAAGAAAGCAATACGTCATACTTTAGCAAATGTTATTCCCTAATTTCGTTCTGCATTTATTTATTATAGGCCAGACAATAACATTTAAAGACATAAATGAGGAAATTATAATTCGCAATAAAAAAATATATTTTAAAAGATCTTCTTACTGTTACAGCATAGGCTGAATTTAATTCAACTCTCTGAATAAAGCGTATGCTTCCGCAGTTTATTTTCCATTATCTTTTTTAGCCATATTTATTTATAAATATGAACGAAACGAAAATGTAAAAGAAAACCAATTTGCAATTAAAATATGTTCTTACTTTTGTGGATTGTCTCGTGGTATTTCAGCTCCTGCTCCTCCTGAAAAGCGGTCCCACAAAGCTCGCACCGGAACGGCTTGTCCCCGGCGTGGGTCCGGCGGACGTGGCTATCGTGGGCTGCGTGGGAAGCGAAGGCCTTCCCGCAGTGCTTGCACTTGAAGGGCCTCTCTCCGGAGTGCTGGCGAATGTGCGTGCGCAGGATGCTGGAGGCAGTGAAGGCCTAAAAGAGACAAGTTTGATATCTACGTAAAAAAAAATGTTGGTGTGGTTATATGCAAGAAGAAAACGTTGTTTCTATGGCCAACAGGCACGCGAATGAATTTATTTAATATTGCGTCTTTGTAAATAGTTCAAGAGAAAAGAAAGAGAGGGGAAACGAAAAGGAAAAAGAGGACGTATTTAAAACAAAATAACATCTCATCTCAGCGCCATAAATAAAAAGCCGAGAACGTCGCCGGACAAAAGTCTGTGTGGAACATCTGGCGATAATTGGCCTGGAAGTAGCTCCGAGGAGCGTGACTGCCGCGAGGAACAATGAACAAGAGCGCGTGCCGAAAGCTCCGTGAAAAAAGGAGACCAAAACATTTCAATCATGGAGCTGGCCCGAGAGACCCGAGAAGAGCTGAAAAATACTTAGTGAGTGTTAATTCAGACTTTTGCCCTAAAAAAAGAAAAAAATTATTGCAGGAAGAAATGAAAATAAGTTGGCGCAGACATGTTGTAGAGTGTCTGTTTAAGTGATATGGCTTAAAACTGCACAAAAGTCTAAGTATTATCTCAAAGTCATAACATTATTATTATTATTATTTTAACTTGCTTCTGTTTTAAAATCTAAAAATGGCTATGTCATATAATTTCTAGACTTCTCAAGATATTATTACAGGTTAAATAGCCACAATATATATCTTTAGGGTGAAAACTAAATGCAAGGTGTTCGCTTTTTTATTTTTTTATTTTTTTTTTTATTTTTTTTTTTTTATGTTTCGCATTTTTCTACACCGTAGGAAGTCTTTTTCCAAGGATGATGTAAAAAAAAAAATTTTATACATTTTTCTACACCATGTAGACGATAAATCTAGCCAATATATGGGTTTAGAAATGAGTTGGACTATATTTTGTATTCATGTGCAGCTTCATTCAATATGATAGTTACAAGTCTAACCTACAAATAAACTAATATTACAAGAGCTAACGGCTAACAACAGGCTTAAAAATGGATTAATGCGTCATAATTTGTCTTCATGCTAATTATCATCACCTCAGTCAATCAGTGTTTATTATTAAACACAACGAAGGTAATAGAAAGTGTAAAACAAGAATAAAAAACAAAACAATTGAGCTAAAAACAACATGGGTGGAAAAACAGAAATGTGTAACAAAGAATCTAGTTTGAGTGACATGAAAAAAATGCAACTGTGATTATAAAAATGTGTAGAAACAAGTAGACCTAAAAATTCTGAACAGCATAGATCCCGATAAAGATGTTAAAATATTGAAAAGATGGATCAGAGCTAACTAGATTTAGCCAACATCTTCTTTTAAATGAAATAACAGGTGTAAAGTTCATTAATCACAGCAATGTAAGAAAATAATTAAGGATAGTAATTTATTTTTACTTGCATCAATAGTTTCATACACAAATGGGTAAAAATCACACTTTGCACGCATGTAGGCCTATAAAGCAAAGTATGTTGTTACTTTTTTTATTACATATATGCATGACTTTGGATTTCCTTGTTCATATTCTCTTTTTGGCCGAGTCTTTTGGCTGCTATCTGAAAGAATGCTTAGGATAAACTCTTTGACGTTCCTGGGTCTCTTTAAACTTTAACAGTAGTTTTTATTTCGTCAAACATATCAACACATGCTTTTCCTTGCCCTAAACCAATGTGACCTCCTCTTACCTTGTTGCAGTAGACACACTTGTATGGTCGCTCTCCAGAGTGGACCCGCATATGTTTGTTAAGACTGGAGGACTGGGAGAAACTCTTCCCACACACGGAGCACTACACATGAGACAATTAATACGTAAACATTGCAACCGGTCACATTTTAGCAGAGTGAAAAGAGAGAGAAAAAGGATGAAATGATTTTAGTCAATATTACAATGTGTTCATGCTGGTTTCCCTCTGCTCATTTATTGCCACCAATCTTTCAAATTGTAGAGTTTGGTTAAATTGATTATATAAATCAAGTCCATACGCTTTCTTTTGCCAAATAAGGAATTATTCACCCAGTGTCAGAGTAATCCACTTTTTAATAAACCTAACAAAATCTGAGCCTCATTGACTCTTGGGAGCTGTTCTTTCAGCACCAACATCAACATAACACTGATGTTTCAAAAAGCTAAATGTATGCCCACAGTGTTTTAATAACCTTGTGAGGTCTGTGTTTTTCGTGCACATGCAGAATGTGGATCCTCAGCCTGTCTCTCTTCTCGAAGGATCTGTTGCATAGGTGACATGGAAACTTCCTGTCCCCCTGGTCAACGCAGCGTGTGTATTTCAGGTGCTTGTCTCTGTAATATTTGTATGCGAACACCTTCCCACATCGGTCACACTTGAAACCCTCTCCCGAATCTGCAGAAAACGGAAATGATTTCAGTGGTTCGTAATGTGAACCAAAAGAACACGGGAAGGTCTGGGAGAAGCAGTAGATTTAGACCTTCAGTTGGAGAAACGCTGTTGCTGTTGTTGTTGTCCTCTCTTGGGTCCTTCAGTGTGAGTGGGATGCCAAGAAACTGCGTGTAGCAGTCTCCGTACCACACCAGAAGCTCCTGGCCTGGCGTGATCTCCTTGCAGGCCTCATAGAAGATCTGACCCTGGACCTGCACCGCAATCAGGTTCTGCTCCTCAGGAAAGCGAGCGCACTTCACCAAAGACATCCAGTTTCCAGAAGCACCTCTGCCGTCCACAAAATGACTCAGCCGACCGTTCTCAAACACCTGAAGGAGAGCAGATGATGATGTTAATGTCAAAGATGATGCAGTAGTCGATTATATGTTATTTTTAAAAATATAATCGCATCACCTCCCACATCAGGGTGTTGTCATCATACGTTTTTATCTCACTGGTGTTGACAAGTTTTCCTTGAAAAGGTCCGAAACGCGAGCCTTTAGGGATGCTGACCTTATCTGTGAAAACTCCACAGTGGCAAGTACTTCCCCACACAGCCTGGAGGACAATCAGTCCTGCAGCACAGCATCAGAGTTCAAAACGCCTTATAGCACATGGTTAGAAAATATAAAAGATGGCATTATCTTACCCTCTGGAAGCTCAAGAGTTTCTCTGTCCAACAGGGAAATGGTGGAATCAGAAGCTGAGAAGATAAACGCAAAATGAAGAGCAGGTATAGATAATGGATGGTTGGATACTTATATAGTAAAATAGTTTAACTGTATTTTACATAAAAGACTGAGGGGAAAAAGAACTGGTGTTATTGGTTTATATTTCCTGCATATTGATATGTTTTATTTTTTGTATTTATTCTAGTTTCATTTAAACTATCACATCTAAATTTTCAAACACACAAATACATAATTGGCACATTACATATTTGTTGAATTGTGGCATGAAATGCTGAAATAACTCAAGTAAGATTTTAACACATAGTGCAAAAAACTTTTCTTTTGTAACTGGCATATTTAATTATTTAACTGCGTATTTTATACATCGTTCTCTCATCCAAATAATGATACATTTTCAGATTAATGTATTAATTACAGCTTCATTAAAACAATCACATAAAAAAAAATACTTATATGGATTTGAGCTTCATTAGAGGAAATATAAAATAATAGATATCTAAATAATTTAATCTGATTTTAACACAAAATTCTGTTCAACTTTTCATTATTAATTTATTTTAACAAATATGTTTCTTAAATAAATTACTGGTAAATTTATAAAATTAACATTGACTAATTTATTTTATTTTATTTTATTGCCATTTGATTATAATTGTTGTTATATATATATGTTATATATATGTTATTGATATAATTGTTGAACTGTCAGCTACACTAATATTTGGCAAATGTACTTTTTTGGTTTCGGGCCCTTTTGGCCCTCAACAAGGGAAGTAAGGGTAACTGAACTTAATTAGTCAATTAAAGTTATGCATTAAATTTAAATCGTAGCGAAAATGCAAAAGCACCTCACCTGAATTTTCCTGCAACGTCAGTCCTGATATAGCATGACCCCCGCTGCTCTCCTGGCCCCCAGAGTAACCATAAAGCACCATGAACAAGTCCTCCTCGCTGAAGTTAAAGGATGTAACCCTTTTCTCCGGAGACAGGTCTGCAGCGTTCGGCCGAAACAAACTCTCCTTGGGCGGCGTGTTGTTGGAGGAGGAGGCGGAGGGAGACCTGACGCTGGACGGGCTGCTGAAGTCCGAGGACAGCGGACCGGCGGCGTGCTCCGTCACCACCGCTGCCAGCTCCTCCGGCCTGGGGTGCAGAGCGTGTCCGGGAAACATCTGGCTCGTGTACGGCAAGCCCGACGCGCTGTGGGCGCTGTGACCGAGGAACGGAGCCGCGCCCCCGTGAAACCCAAGCGGCAGAGACGCCCGGGCGTCCGACACCAGTCGACCGAGCGACTTGAGCGGGTGGAGGAGGCTGTGTGTCCGGGGGAAGAAGTCCAGGTAGGGGTAGGGGCTTGGGAGGAATGCCCTGATAGGACTGCCCTTCATCATCTCGGCTTGATAGCTTTTCTCCTTGAGCATGGCAGGGACGCTGGAGACGGAGACTGACAAGAACGCACGGGAACGTGGAGGCTCAGACAGAGATGGCTCCTTCAGGGGATGTGAGGAAGAGAAGGGGAGTGAGGAAGAGGAAGAGAAGTGAGTAATAAAGTTTAATGCGTTTAATGAATCGAAAAAAGAAAGGAGACTGAGCACGTCTGGAGATGCTTCCGACATGCTTATCTTATCTTATACATGCATACATGTCTGCCTTGGGCAAATAGCAATAGAAAAGGTTATTAATACGTGGACATTAAATAAAATGTGTTGACTTTATTCTCTATTGCATCCATCTCTCCACCAACCCGTCCAGTATGGTTTTTGGAGATTTCATTTTAAAATCTGGCAATCTGCGGGATTACCATTCTCAAAATCACAATTAACTATTTTGGTTATAAACATGGCAGAAAAGTTGGGGGATTTCTGTCTGTAAAAGTCTGGAATTTAATTCAAATTCCGGGTCTCAATGAGTATTAGAAAAATATATATATATATATATATATATATATATATAAAAATGGAAACATATTTGGATTTCCAGACTTTTTCAGACTTCTGTCTGAAAGTTGCGTCAATCCATTCTCGCCTTCATCTCGAGTTTTTGCTGAGTTTATATTGAAAGCCTTAGAATTCCATAATTTCAGAATCAGCTTGTGTATTTTCACCTTTTCAATGGGCACTAAGAGAACACTGAGAATGTGGACCGGAAAAGTGTGGAATTTTTAAGGGACGCCTGAAGAAAGCGGTTAGAAGATGGAGAAAAAGAAAAGCATGCGCAGTAAAAAACAAACAAACAAACAAACAAACAAAAACCTGGCAGCCGATTTTGCAATATTTCCAGCTGAGAGGTCACACACCTCTCACAGCTGAACAATAGTGAGGGGGCCATGAAGGAACCAGTCCGCCCAGCCAGCCAGTAAATAGAGAGACAAACCAGGGTCACGACACCAATCAGAGAACAGTCGGTCGTAGCAGAGGTCAGCATTAATGAAGCATTTAATGGACCTTAACGTTTCCCGAACAATAATTTACTGAACAGTGGGAAGGAGATCCGGAAAAGGGCTGAAGATGGCGTGCGTCATGCTCCGTGCGTAACTCGTGATTTTGGGAAAGAACAAATATAGATGGCTTTATATATATATATATATATATATATATATATATATATATATATATATATATATATATATATATATATAATCAAAGAAGAAAGAGAAACAAGGGAGAAAATAGATATGCATTTTTTGAATAAAATAGAGGAAAACTTACCAGTCAAAGCCGTTTCAGCGTGAAGATTGATCCGTCTTATCATCAGAGCTGAGTTTCACAAACCTAAATCTGGATGGGTCTCTGGTCATCTGAGGGCACCTATGGTGTTTGGGTCTGCTGAAGATGCTTCCCAGCGTCTTCCTCCTTCCCATTGGCTGATGAATCCGCTCAACCTCATGCATCTCAATTAATCTGCGTGAGACAGCCCCCCCCCCCCCTTCCCTCCCTCGTTTCACTCATTCTTTAATTCCACTCTTAAGGAGATTTCCCCCAAACATTTCGATGAACAAACACAAACGTGATAGTGTTCAATCAGAAGAATTTGGCGCAGATATACGGCTTTTAACAAATGAAATAAAATGGAGGAAAAAAAAGGTCTCAGTAAACATTTTTCAGTGCCACACGCTTTTTATTTCAAACACTCTCGTGTGCTTTAGAAGGAAGGACACCCTGATCTCAGTTTCACCCCGGGACGTCAGCATTTCACGGACCACTCCACGCAATAAAACTATTTCAATTATTTACCGGGCCTGCAGCGGGAACACGCTTTACATCTCTTTAACACTGCAGCCGACCCCAATGGTCATTTCGCACATTTGTAGATTTCATTTCCACTTTGCTCCGATTCCGTCCACCTAGGAGCTCTTTCGTACCCGCTTTGACAGCCGACTATTTAAATAATCTGAAGTCATTTTCTAGAACCTATTCATGGTGTGCTGTAGTTTTATGACTCCAGTAAGTAATATTTACCAGCAGGGGGTCACTCAGTTATTTTGGGTTGATAAGGGCGGTTATGGGCTGGGTGGGGGCAACGGCCACTACTTTAAATGAGCTGGATCGATGGTCAGAAAATATTACATAGATCAGAATATCACCAAAAATGCAATTTATGTCACTAATTCAATTCAAGAAGGATAACCATGTATTGTATGGATTCATTACACATTTTTCAAGTAGCAATGCCAAGTTGTTGAGTAACCCAAGTGAACCAACCACTGCAAGATGACATGGCTTCCTAATATAATCACTGATTCTAAAACCTCACATTGGACCTCAAGCAACTTGCATTCTACTTGCTTTCTGCAGACTCTTGAACCCTTATTTCCAAAATAAAGGCAAATTTTACTTTAATAAAAAGAATTTGGGCTGTAGCCCAGGTCCTGGATGTTTGTGTGCACTGGTTCCTGCTGCAGTCCCCATCGAACTCTTATATCGGCTTTGCTTCACAATTTCTCTTAAGACTGCAATCATCCATTTGGCTTGTGCGCTTTTTTTAACCACAATTTTTCCTTCCACTCAACTTTCATTAATATGCTAACAAACACCAATGTTTCTTTTGCAATGACCTTGTGTGTCTCATCCTCATTGTGGGGATGGAGTCAGTAAGTGCCTGCAGGACAAGCAGTCTTCCCCATGATTATGCAGGTCATAACGCACTATTAAAATACTTTTTGGCCCTAACAAATATTGTAATTTTCAGAGGAACTTGAATTTGATTTTTTTCATTAGTTGTAAGCCATAATTATCAAAACAAGAGATAAGTGTATAATTAAACCTTTTAGATTATGCAAATAGATTAATGAATGATATACTAAGACTTACTCAAGATGCACCTGGATATATATTTTTATATAAATTCAAGAGGATTGAGTTAAACCATATTTATTCAGTTATTGTTGTGAAACCTGAAATGTTAAGTCGCCTAATAGGTAAGAAAGGAGGTACAAACTGATCAGTAACCCTCTAAACTTTAAGTTGCACATCACAGAATAATATACTTATGTCCTCCAAGTTTTTGGACAGCTGAATCAGCTATAACATTCAGACTATTAAATAAATTTTTATGGTTAATAAACAAGAAACCCCAAACATGTACATGTATTAATAGCAAAAGCATGTTTGTGTACATTTGCATTAAGCTGTATTTAAAAACAAACAAAACAAAAAAAAAAAAAAAAAAAAAAAAAAAAAAAAAAAAAAACTTAAGACTCAAAAATATGACTTTATTGCACTCTCACCAGTAAAACTTTAATTTCAAATATACGTGTTGTTGAATTGCAGCAATTTTTCTAAAAATTAGCCTTATTTTTATTCCTGTTTTAATTCTTAAAAACATAAAATGCGTCTTAGAAAAACAAAACTGAAGAGTCTAAATATCCAAAGTTTCTACCGGGATGAAATAAAAGAAGAACACAGTTAAATTATGTATTAACAGAATTCTTTATTTACAAGGCAAATAGCATCAGCGAAGCCATATTAGTTCACAACTTGCATAACTGTGGTTTTACCTTCTCTTATATATCTAATTTTGCATAAAACGCTCACGCACACATGTGCTCTCTTTCACACACACACACACACACACACACACACACACACACACACACACACACGGGGTAACAAAGGTCAGATGGATGCAGGTATACAGTGCGACTCCTGTGGATTACGCAGAAAAACAAAACAAAAAACAGTGATCTTTCTTCAGAAGAGTCCAGTATAGTACATATTGCTTCAGTATCTCTGTGTATCATCTTTTCCATACAACAGTGGGGAGAGGATGAACCTATTCCAACATAGAAGAGCAATGACTGTAGTTATGTGGGGAGGGGAGTGACCGAGTCTTCAGCAGCGGAGAAGAGCTGAATAGTGGTGCACCCATTCAATACTGTACAACCAGTCATTATACAAATTTATACAGACAGCAGTGTAATTTACAAGTACAAGAACAGGACGAAATCTAAGGCAATATGCTAGGGTGTTTAGCATTTCAAAGGTTTGCATCTTAGCTCTAAGAAACCAGCAGACGATACAAAAAGGGCATTTAAAGTTCTGCAAAAGCAAATGTTAAAGAAAAGAAAATATAGTGTGTAGTTAAGTGGGTCCAAAGTCTGAATACGTGCACTTCCTCTGCACTTGGCTTCAGAAATTCTTAAAAAAAAAAAAAAGCACTGCTACCACATGGCTTTAAGTCATTTTTTAAAATGCTGACAATCTTTGGAAATTTGCAAAGGGCTCTGAATCTTTTTAAAAGCCTATTTGAGAAAATGGCTTTTAAAGGCTTTATTCTGCATGGGTGGATTTTACAATCAAAACAGCATTTAATGACAAAATGCACGATCTCCTGTAGACCCACGGCAAAACACCTGCAGGGCAAGCAGCCGCCTTCTACACCTTTCAGATTACATCTGGAAACGAGACGGGAAAAAGAAATGCAGAAGAAGAGCATGGTGTGACTACAACATGTTAGGAAAGAAAGAAGAGTAGGTCTTCAACGACAATACATTCAGAGTGAATCTGGTTTTAAGATGAACATCTGCATTTAGATCCTGCTCAGTGACATCTTCAGAAATTTCCTGTTTTTCTCCTGTGTGGGCTTGTTAACCAAGAAGTGAAAGAAATCCAATTGAAATGTGAGGAATCATTTGGCTTGATCAAAGTCTTTCCTGGGTAAAATAGTTTATATAAAAGTTGTTTTTTTTTTTTTTTTTCTTTTTTTGAGGTTAGAGAGGATGACTTGCTTTTCATCTCAATTCCCTTTTGGGGAAATAGATCAGCGCATCATCAGCGAACACTTTTATACTTTAATTGCCTGAGGTCATAAAATATGGCTAAGTGTCTGTCAGAGCAGGTGCAGTCTTAACTCTGACCTCTGCGATAGAAGAAAAGGCTGGAGGAAGAGAGGGCTCATTTCGATCACAAGGGGGGGAATAAACTACCTCCCCTCTCCAGGTCCCCCCCCCACCTCAGATGGCTGCATAATTTATTAAGAACGCTGTGTATGTGTGTGGATGTAGATTTTTTTTCTTGGTACAAACTGCAATAGAAAACGGTGTTTAATACTGCATCCAAACGCAGAGCAAAAACGTGTCTCTTTTTCTCTTTAAATTCAGGAAACTGTACAAAAATTACAAAACAAACAGAAAAAGGATTCTCAAGTAATTATTGCTTGTTTACATCACACCCGAACAGTTTGCACCTAGCAGCTTGTACGAAGCAGTTTTCACTCCAGACGACAAAGAAAGCACACTTTTTTTTAAATAATTTTGAGTTAATGTATGGCTGTGAGGACTTTTTTTTTTTTTTTTTTTTTTAAAAACACATTTTTTGTGTACTATGCTAAAAGGCAGAGAAGCAAGCCGTAATCTGTACACTGTATACACAGCACACCCACTAAATCAACAACCTGCACCCCCTGTCCAAGTCGTACCAGAACATCAGAATGTCAGGACTTCACAGAACAACAAAAAAAAAAAAGCAAATATAACTGCTCTACTTTAAGAGAGGCAGTAGTGACCAGTAAGGAATAAAATAAATAGGAAAGAAAAGGTTTTTACTCATCGGTATGTACAATTCATTTTGAACCATATTTGATTTGACATCTTCTGAAACAGCTGGACCAAGATTATAATCCATAATTCAGGCGATTAGAAGAATCTCCTCAACCATTACTGTTAAAAATGATAAAAAGTGCCGCTTTCACACTTTTAGGAATCTTCTTGCTACAAGGATAAAGAATCATCTACAATAATTAAAATGAATCTATACAGAAAAATAAAACTTAATTTAATACACTATATAAACCTCTTGACTAAATTATTCTAATAGAATTCCACTCAAATCATTCTTCTGCAGTGTTTATCGAGATCAGTTTCTTCCCACTGTCTTCAATCTACATATTAATTTTCATAACAAGGGAAAAAAAACAAAACAAAAAAAACAATAATTATAAAATAAAATACATCAAACAGCAAAAAGGCAAAAACCGACTGAGCTCCGTTTGTACTTGTGAACATGACCTGGGAGTCTCTGCTGCCGTTTGCAACCCATGAGGAAATGTCCCAAATGAGTGAAGAGAGAACAATTCAGTTCTTCTCTGAGATGAGATTGTAGATGGCCGCTGTCTGCTGAGAGGAATACATTCATCACATCTACTGATGCCCCCTCTGCTCCCTGAAGTCAGTGTATCCCACCAGGAGGGCCCTACAGTAAGTCACACTACGGTGAATGCGGCTGGACGGGCAGGTAGGCTGGCCTTCTGCTCACTCCTGTGTCAGTCTGGGGCCCGACGGGTCAGCTGGGGTGAGGGGGGGGGGGAGGGCAAGGGGCTCAGGACACGGCCTGGCTGGTCCAAGGGGCAGCCGGTTACTTACGAGTTCGTATTTTTGATTCTTAAAGGGCCGACGCGCTCCCTGCACCAGCTGATCACTGAGGTTCGTGTTAAGAAGCTTCTAGGGGGTCAACAGAATTTCTGTGGAGGAAATGAAAATATTAGTTTAAGCATTTAGCAAAGCAACCATTCATAGAGTTCGTGCAAGTTTCAGTAGGTCAAACTTCAGGGACCATATTCACACAGAATCCTAAGACTAAAAGTAGCTCCTATTGACGCCATTTTATGAAAATTCTTCAAATTTCTCAAATTTTCTTAGAATTTTACCTCAGTCAGATAAAAGTTATTGACAAAGCACCTTAGGCCTTAACAGAGCCAGCTGCTTAAAGTTCAACATGTCTGCTGGAAATGATAATGAACCAGTTTCAGGAGCAAAGCCCTTTATGGAGAAGGCTGCATGTGCTGTGATAAATTCCTTCTAACAAATCTGGAAAAAAAAAACAAACAACTGAATTAAAGCTAGTACACATAAATTAACAGCTTGTATGGAAAATATGGGTGTATTTAAGACTGTTTAAAGTCTTACATTTAGATTAATAAATGTAAACCTACATTCAAGAGCAAAACTCACCCACAGCCTTGAACTTGCCTGACTATAGGAAATTACAAACCATGTTGGAGCACACCATCAAGCAAAAACCCATAGGAAGAAAAAAAAAAACAAAACAAACAAAAAAAACCAAACACAAATGCATGCACTAATGGCTTAACAGTAAATAATTGAAATAATCTAAGTGCCAATATTTTTCTTCTATAAACCTGGAGGGAAGGTAAGTCCAGTGACAACATACTGCTATGTTACAACATTCTGGACAGCAGGCAATCAAACAGGAGCACTGTAGTTAAATATTCATGGATCTTTACTGGCTTAAAAGCATTACGGTCAACAACAGTGCATCGCAGATACACAGCCTAACGATACCAGCGAGACAAAAGCAGACAAATTAACTTGGTGGGCATTAAATGAGCGAGGCGCAGCAGGTATCGAGTGATCTTGATACATGAAACATGTGAGCCAGTGAGTAACGTCAGCAGTCTACATAAAAGTGTGACTAAATGGTCTGGCTATAAAGTGCTCAGTTACATCACTGTCCTAAAGGTTGAAGACAATTAGCAGAACTTTAGAGGAGTTACGTAAACTATTGAGTAAATTATTCACTAGCAAAGCAATTAAATAAAAGGGAGCCAAACACAGATCTTAGAATAACTCAAAACAGAAATACAGTGCCCCTAAGAAGTCTACATTCATCTGAGGGCTTTAATGATTCATCTGAACAGTTTTATTCCATCATAAAATAAACAGCTTTAATGGAATTAAAAAAAAAAAAAAAAAAAAAAAAAAAAAAAAAATACAGGAACTGGGAGCAAAAGTTTAAATATATTGTGAATTATCTATAATCCATAAAGCCTGTGTTAGATCTGGCTAAAAAGTTCCTTAGAGATTATTTGTAGCATTTAAAAAGCTTCTGGTAAAATTTTTGGGTGGACATTTATCCATTCAGAATTGGTAAAGATCATGTAAATAATTTCAAGTCAACATTTAGGTTTATTTTTAAATTTTCAAAAGGGTTATAATCAAGCTCATTCTAGGAGCATGATGTTACCCTGCTTCATCCATTCCAAAAATCAATTTTAACGTATATTTGGGATCATAACCTGACTGTGTTCAAGTTTCAACCATCCGACCCAAACTAAGATGAGGGGAAATTGGTTAGGATGTATTAGAACAACACTGGAACCATGAAACACTCAACCTGGTCCTAAACTACCAGATACTTAAACAACACTGTGACTGTCCTCTATGAAGCAAGGTTTACTTCACCGTGGACAAGAAATAAAAAATGTACAAGTGCAACTGAAATTTAGACCAAGGACTGGGGCTCCACGATATAGGGGCAAATTCAACACAACATTATTGCATGCAATCAATATCCCAGAGAACTGCTTGGACTACAATGAATAATTATTACAGTATGTATTCAGGTGCTCTATGCAACTCATAAACCTCAGGATGCTTGTTTAATGTAGCGTAAAAGTGTTTCAGAAGGTGAGGTGATTCTCATCAAGGAACTACATGTAATGTTTGTAACATTCACCAACATAATCACATACTGCATATTTTCCTATTAATCATCTGCCGCCCTACAGAGAACTGCTTCCAAATACTTCTACTACATTTAGCAATGAGCTGTGCACATCGAAAAGCCAAATGACTTCAGAAGAAAAGAATTACGGTGAGGACATGGAGGACTAATTCCAAACTCTTCTACTTCATTTCAACAACTAAGCTGATGCGTAGAAATGCGTAGAACATTTTTTTTGTATCCAACAAAGAACCCGATCACACATCCAAACTGGCTTTGGAATGCGCTAAGCTGGTTGACCTTTTCCTCTGGTATGGCTCTGACCTCAACTCTATTCAAAATGAAAGGTGTGTGCCTGGAGACCAATCAGTTTATATCATCTTCTCCTTTCCTGCCAAGAAAAATGGTCAAATGTTGAGCCACAATAATGCCAGACGCTTGCTGATGGCTAAGAACAGTGAATCGTTTCTCTGCAACTTACTAAGCAACACGTATCAAAATATTAGTGGGGAAGTATGCATATTTTTGAGCCTGTATGTTTTTAGAGAAAGCCACAGTAAATTCAAACTTGGGCATCTAATTCTTGTTTTCCAAAATCATTGAATTTGTCTCATACTTAACCATCAACCCTCAAAAGATGAATATTTCAAATAAACTGTTGAAACTATTATGGGATTCTTGCTCACAACGGTGTATGTAAACTTCTGATTGGCACTGTAAGTTGGAAGTGCAGACAAAGCGTTTTGCTAAGTATTTACCTGTTCTTGTCCCATGGAGGGCAAGCCGGGCGAGGACCCAGACGCCATGGACGTGACGCTCATCTGTCCGCTCATCTGGCCCATGCTGTTGGTTGCCATGGAAACGTTGTTGAGGCCCATACTGTTGCCGTTGTACATGTTGCTGCCGTTCTGTTGGGTGAACTGCGGCGACGCCTGCTGCTGCGAGAACATACTGGGGAACGGAAAGGAAGCCGATAAGACTGCTCCGTCAGACTTACTACATGTAAGCACATACATTTGCAAAAAAATACCATCATGATACCAAGGTAATCTTCACAACAAATGACATAACCCAGAATGCACATAATTAATACTTTCACAGCAATCTCAGGAGATTTAACAATAAATTGATGCATCTCCTCAGAGAAAATAACTCATTTTAATCACCTAACAGCGTAATTATTTAGAAACAATCTACACACTTTATTAAAAGGTGCCAATATCATTCTGCTTTTTTCTTCTGAAACAGACAAGCCATTACGTTCAGCTTATTCCACTCATCAGATGATCATAAGACCCACAAACATCAGTGCTACAAAAAGAGCTCTGAAAGCATCCAGAGCCACAAACATTAACTCAGTCTTTATGTTTAAGTTTTTACAGACACATTCAGCTGGATGTTCTGGTTGTCCTTACCCATTGCCTCCTATGTTACCCTGTGGCCATCCGTTCATGTCAGGGGAACCCTGGAAAGCGGCGTTCTGTTGGCCCTGCTGCATCATGGGGGACTGTGTGTGCGGCATGCGTGGAGAAAGCAGGGGGCTCTGCGGCGTACTGGCTCCTGCAAAACTCCCATCTGCCTGTTGGCTCATACCTGCGGTGGATGAATTCAAACATGTTAACCACGCTCATCCTGCAGAAACTACGTATATGAAAGATATTTTGAACAAATGCAAAAGGGGGAAGAAAAAAAAAAAAAAAAAAAAGAGTATGTGGTAACAAAACAGATGCAGTACATGAGAGGCCTGTGTTTTAAGGTGAGAAAGTGTCAGCATTCAGGGTCATTTGCAGGCACTGACATGTTCTACATGCATTATAACAGACAAAGGAATAAGAAGAGAGAGGATGAAGGAGGTAGTTTCTAAAAAAGGTTAAATCTTAAAAAGCTCAAAAAGATGTAAATG
Source organism: Anableps anableps (assembly GCA_014839685.1). Taxonomy (NCBI): domain Eukaryota; kingdom Metazoa; phylum Chordata; class Actinopteri; order Cyprinodontiformes; family Anablepidae; genus Anableps; species Anableps anableps. Next base: position 16,296,489 of record CM026082.1, read on the forward strand.
ATATTTCATTTGATGTCAGATAAATCAGGTAAAGGTACTACAAACTATTCTAAGAATGGCTGGCCAAAGTAGTAGGTAGTTGGGTTGATTTATTGTGCTCTTACTCCATCTAGTGGAGGAAAAATGCATAAGCAGGAACTAATTTATATGTTTACTGAGTAATAATTGCAATCATCATAAAAGATGCTGCATATTTTAATGCATGAAATTATAAATCTGGCATATGAATTCAATTGGAAGTGACAAATTCCAAGTGATTCACATCAACACCAATACACACACACACACACACACACACACACACAAGTGTACACATACAGCGTTCTCGGGTGAAGTGTGCTGTTGGCTTGGCGGGGGAGGGGGAGCAGTACCTGAGTTGGGAAACTGAAAGGCACTGTGCTGCATTTGGGGGCTGAGTACACCCCCAAACTGTCCGCCCATCATGTTTGTGTTTCCCATCATCATCTGTGAGGAGGAGGAGGAGGTGGAGGAAGAGGAGGTACCATGCAGGTGGAGCTGAGGGTTGGGAGGCAGAGAGGGGAGGCTGGGGGAGAGAGGGGAGGAGAAGGGGCTGGTGGGTGGAGGTGATGAGGCCAGGCCTGTACTGGTACCGTAGCTGGGTGGGTAGGGGAACTGCTGGGGGGCGGCCTGGGGATTCCTGGGGTTGCTCATGCTTCCGGCCATGTTGGGAGGCAGGTTGAGGCCCTGGGCCCTCATGGCTATGCTCCGCTGCTGCTGAACCTGCTGGGCCTGTTGAACATGCTGCTGCTGCTGCTGCTGCTGCTGCTGCTGCTGCTGCTGCAGCTGCCTCTGCCTCAAGTGGTTACTGAGCATCTCCCGTTGACGCTGCGCCAACATGTGAGCGTTGATGTTTCCCTGGAAAGAGCAGGAAGAGCAAGTGTTACAGGAACGGGCAAGATGTCAGATCTCAACTGTTTACCTCGAAATGCCTTGAAAAAGTATTCATTCTTGAACTTATTCACACAATGTCACAACCATGACTTTAAATCTATTCTGTTGAAAGACCAACACAAAGGATGCTTCTCCCTTTCAGGGACAGACTGGGTCATCAGAGTTGATAGGAGATGGATGGAGCTAAATTCATGGAAGTCTGAAAGAAAACCCATTAGAGGCTGCAAAAGACTTAACACTGGGGCAGAGAACACATTAACCCAAAACGTGGTGTCAGAGCAACATGGGAACAGTTTAGATTAATGGCTCCCAAGCTGTGTTCTCTCCATCAACCTCTGTAACAAAATGTAAAATAAAACACATGCATGTTTGTGGTTGTAATGTGTCAAAGTGTGAAAAAAATTCAAGGTGCATGAATACTTTTGAAATCTATTAGAATGTCTTTAAGCCTTTAGTTAACTGTGAAGCATCAGGAAGCTAAACTTATAGTCAGAACATGTTTGTGCAGGAATGTTACATGATGGTGGTTGTACCTGGTTTGGAGTATTGGCTCTTAGAGGTAGGTTCACATTTGACACGCCACTCATCTGAGTCATCATTGGTTGACTTTTCTGCTGGGACAAAAAACAAAAATATATTTAAACAAACACAAAGACTTACTGATGTAAATTTCTTTAACTCCTTTTTTAATTTATCTGAGTTTAGTTCTGAAACAAACATCTAGTCAGTTTTTTTTCTCATTAGGTACTAATGTTAATTTATGTATGACTATAAAGAATAGGGTAAACAACAGCGTAAAAGTTTGTTTTTTGTTCTTGAGCACAGCTGAATTAAAATACAGAGAGACCTCTAAGAAGTCAAAATGTGTGCAATCAGGGGCTGTAATTTGTCAGCCTCAAGGGCAATTACATAACTCCTATGTGTGTGTTTGATAACACTACTGTTCAGAGTGAATAAATAGGCTGCATGTCATTTTCAGTCATGTCAGGGCAGTCTGGCAGCATAGTGTACCTGCTGGGACTGAAGCCGGTGCTGGAGCTGCAGCCGTAGTGCGTTGGGCTGGTTTGGGGCGACCCCACCTGGCCTGAGTCCGGGCCGTGGCTGCATTCTCATCATGGGGTAGCTTGGCCGAGGGCCCATCTGGCCAGCCATTGGGTGAAAGCCAGGCTCCTGCATGGGAGGGCCAGGAAAGCCCCTTGGCACCATGTGGGAGGGCGGAGGGCCGAATTGCTGCGTGTACATCGGGGGCTTCTGGTCCAACATGATGGTGGGGTCCTGGGAGAACTGGTCTGGTTCCAGTGACTGGCTCTGAAACAGAAAACAATCAACATTATTACGATGTCTGTAAGAAATTGGTGCAAAAACTTACAGCAGCTTGCTAAAGTATTCAGTCACTTTAACCTGTTTTAAACATTTTGTCAGTATAACCACAACAGATTTTACCATATTGTACTGTATTAGGAAGTTATGAGACAGACCAAGAAAAAGAAGAGCATAATTGTCCAATTTTTGTGTAAATACAAGCAACATCTTCAACCCATTATTCTTTGCAAAACAGCCTGAAATCAGTCAGACTGGGTGGAAAGCATCTGCAAGCATAAATTTTGAATTCTATACATTCCCAGTTAAATTTCAGTCTGGGCTGCCATGTTTGTGCAAGAGAAATGTGCTCGGACTAGAAATGTGCAGCGACAGGTTTTTCCCAAACATAGTGGTTTGCACGTAGGTTACAAAGTTTCATTTCGTCTCATCTGACCAGACCAGCTTCTTCCAGCTGTCCCCCCCAACACGGTTTGTGGTTAACTACAAACGATATGTCTTCTGGGTTCCTTTCCACAGCTTTCTTCTTTCCACTCCTTCAAAAACGCCAGATTTGTGGAGTGCATTAGTTGTCTCGTTCCACCTGTGCTGTGGATCTCTGCAGCTACCCGAGGGTTAACTATGAGCCTCTAGGCTGCTTCTCTGAGTAATGCTGTCTTCATCCAGCCAATCAGTTTAGGTTGACTGTCATGTCTGGGTAGGTTTCCAGTTAAGTTATTCCCATTTGCAGATATAGATTAAACAGTGCTCTAAATGATGACCAAAACTTAAGACATTGTTTTCTAACCTAATCATAACCTATGACCTTAACCACAACCTGTCTTCTGTGCTCCTTAATCTCCATGTTGCTCGTTGTTCACTAAAGTTCTCAAACAAACCTCTGAGGCCTTCACAGAACAGCTGGTTTTACTCTGGGATTCAACTGCAAACAGGTAGACTTTTTTATGAGACCAATGAGGTGACATCTAAAAGCTGGTTGCACCAAATTTTATTTAGGGGAAAATGGTGGCAACGGTGGTAGGAGTTCAACCTGCAATCAGTGGGTTACCGGTTCGATCTCCGCTCTGTCCATCGCTGTAGTTTTCTTTCGAATTTATTCACTACTTGAACTTGGTTTATCACACAAAGTCCCAATAAAATACATCATAGATTTGGTTTCTAATGTGACAAAATGTTAAAGCCTGAAAGTAGTATCATTACTCTTGCTAGAAACAGTGTTGGAAAAAAAAACAAAAAACAAAAAAAAAAACTCACCTGTTCTACCAGGGCAGGGATGCCGAGAGCTCGATCAATCTCTTCTAGACCATCAAAGTCTTTTAGTGCTGAGTACAGCTGGGACATCAGGGCTCCCTCATCCACTGCGCTACCGTCGGAACCAAGACTCGGATTGCAGAGCAGATCATCTTGCTGTGCAGGTCTGTGGAAAAAACAAAAATGCCTAATTTTCACTTTACCAAAGGTTTTAGAAAAAAGCATTTACATTTAAGAAAAGTCGTCACCAAAAGCAGGCCGATGGAGATCCCATCAGTTCCTTTTGGGAACACAGAAAGGTCATTTGGGTTTTAGAGCTTACCTGTTCTGGTTTACAAAAGGCGTCTGATCGATTGGCATCATGCTGTCCGGCCAAGGGGCTGTCTGGTTGGGTGGAGCCTGCTGCTGGGAGAAATGGTGGCCAACCATACTAATGTCCATGTCAGATTGGGCTGAGAAAGAAAGGAAGAAATACCTGGGTCAATGTAATTATTAGAGAGCTGCCCAGAGTTTAAATCTTTTTTTTGTTTGTTTGTTTGTTTTTTTAAACTTTTACAATTCCCTAACAAAGATAAAAAAAAATGGTGGGTGTCAAATTTAAATTCACCTGCTACACTGTGACCAACCACAAGATGGCATCCTTTGCAACTTTGATAAGAAAGTAAACTATATGGGGGTGAGCTGAGGTCTTCTTCACTGTGATTCAGCAGCTCCGAATGGGCAATATCATGAACTACAGATTTAACATCTCTGTAATGCAGGTTCTTAATTCTGTGCCTTCATACTGAGATGTTTTACAATAATTTGCTTGTTTAGTTTAGCTCTCACCATTGGCCATTATCGGAGACTGGAGCATCGGTCGGGGTGCTGGCTGGCTGTTGGGTCTCATCGGAGCAGTGCCGGGCACCATCCTACCCTGCATGGCTCCTTGCTGTCCTGCTGCAGAAGCTCCCATAGGAGGTGCAGAGGCTGAACCAGTCCACCCTTCTTGCTGCTGCTGCATGCCTGGCCGTGGACCACCTTGAGCCATCACTCCTGGGGGGGGGGAGCAAGGACACAGAGATGAGAAGCGGTGACAAAACCATCTGGATACATTTTTTAGAATCTTCTCTGCACCCATGTTGTGGTGGTCTGGGATCAATATGAAGGGGGAAATCTTTCTGCGCAAGGCTGGAAGTTGCTTGAGGAGTATTGATATGTGGGAGACGCAGTGAGAGAAACTTTGCTAGTGTGTGGGCGACTATTTCCTGTCACAGGAAGTGAGTCAGTGTGACATGATGTTGATAGGTTAGGGTGAGAGACACAGAGGCAGAAGGAAAAGTGTCTCCTCAGAGTTTGGAATACAGTTGCATTGTTTTCTTTTTTTTCACACTGAACCACAACAACTTCATTTGATTTGAAAACGTCTCTGTTAGACCTACCTGCATTGTTCATACCAGCCTGGTTAGGCATCATGCCATGACCTCCCAACATGCCTTGCTGCTGTTGCATTACAGTGTATGGGCTATTGGCCCTTATGGGGTACTGCAATGAAGGCTGTTGTGAGGGCACATTCATATCAAGAGAGACACTCCTCACCGGCAATCCCCTGCCTGGCTGCCCTGGTCGGACAGCACCAAAGTCTAAAAACAAGAAAAAACAGGTTTAAACCTTGTCATGAACACAAACACACACAAAATTTCCAAATTATTATATTTTTTGAGTTTGAGCTGGACTTACTAGTCTGACCCATGCTGGGTCCGAGGCCTCTGGTTTGTTGCTGTGCCGCCATGGTGGGGTTGTTCTCGGAGATCTGCAGGATGTCATTAAAGATGTTCTGTTTGTCCATAGGACTGGGCAATGAAACTGGCCGCTGCTCACAGAAGAGCTGCGGCTGAGCATTCTGTAGGTCGTTTAGGATGTCGTCAAGCTCCGACGACTACGAAAACAGAAACAGATGAGGCATGTAGGATTCCAATTAAAAACTGATTAAAGACAGACATGGAGGGACTGATACATAAAGTTCTAATGAATGTTTAAGAAAATGTTCGACAGGACAGCTCTGCTGGAAAGGCCAAACGCCTTCTGTAGAGAAGTTTGATGCTCAGATGACACAAAGAAACAAGGAGGATTCAAAGCAAAGAATCCTATTCTAGCTAAACATGATGGTGACAGCATCACCTGCGAAACCTAACAGACACACAGTTTTAGAGTTCAAATTAACAACAATAGTTTTGGACACAAGAGCAGACATTTTAAATTTCAGTGGCCCCAGATTTTGAGCATAGAGTTTTCACCTAGAATGGGGACCTGAAAGTTACATTTAGGACTTAATAAAACCATTATAATGTACATTTAAGGACTACCTGAATTACTAAAACATCTCAAGTTACTATCTTCCTTACCAAATAACTTATATTTACTTGCTTAACAAGTGAAGTACAACTTTGTCAATCTATGTTTGTTTTTTTGTGTCTTTTTTACTGTTAAAGTATATATAAAGTTTCACAATGGTTATTCCCAGCAGGTCTTAGCCAATTGCTGGTATTCCTGTTTTCAAGCCAAACTGTGCTAAATAGAGATTTTCTTTTGTGAGAGAGCTGGCGGTGGATAACTACCAAGAACATTTTAACTCCCTAAATAAACAACAAAAGCCAGTCTTAGTAAGAGTTCTTTCAGGAGTTTGCTGGGATGACAATGTCTTGGAAAAAAGTTCATTAATGAGCGAACAAACAAATTTAGGATACAAAACGTGATTTAGGACGTAGTATGGAAAATGTTGGTGTCCAAGACATTTTAGGAGCTAAGACTGAGATAATCAAATTTAAGGCCTTGCAGAAACTCTTTACAATCTGAAATTCTCCTGTTTTATCGATCTGAAACCTATAACAATGTGTAATTTTTCAACTAGATGACAGAGTAAAACAAAGACCATTCAAAAGAAATTTCATGAAAGAGCCAACCACCACTCAGGGCTGCATATAAATACAATAGGAATATCATCTGATGCAGCTTTTCACAACCTTTTATCTTCAACAAGGACAAGGCCAAGGTGGGAGAGCTTTACTTGCTCACTGAAGGGAGTTAAGGGTCAGGGAAATAGTTGCCACTTTTAGAAAAGAGAACCAACCTCCAACAGATTCTTGGTTTTTTGAGATGAGGCATGTAATTCCAGATAGTGCCGGCCTCGTGGAGCCACTGCACTGATAAAGAAGCACCAATTATTCCTTGGATTTTCTTTGTATTTTTAGGTACTTTTGGCACTTTCAGCCATCTATAAGGCAAAATTAAAAAGGCCAACAGGCTGCTTGCTTTACATTAAAGACATTACAAATGTATAGCAGGAGCAAAACAGAGAAAAGTAAGATGAAAACTATCTTCCTTTACCAACAATAAGATGTATCAAAATCACTATCAGACAAATTGGATAAGATTAGAGAGCTAACAAGGTCACTTGGATTCTGTTAATGCTGTGGTATGAGCTGCAGAAATACGATCTACCCAGTTTTCAGACTGTATAGTCCTCCTGACAAACTAGTTCATAATGACCTTTCATCTGCTCCAGTTTCATATAAAACAAAGTATTTTCATTTCGAATGAGTAGTTTATTTTGCCATTATATATAATGCAACAATTATACTTCTGGAAAAAGAAAGTGATAAATATAGATTATAAATTATTAAAATCAAATAGAATTAAAATGATTGTAAAAATTACAATTTATCCATCTATAAATAACCACCAAGATGAAGGCAAAGCTGGAAAAAGAAACGGGAACAAGAGATAAAACAAATGGAGAATAACATTTTCTGAAAGCTGCATTTAACAGACTGTTCATCTGCTGATTGGAAGTTTAGGTGAATTGTCCTAAAAACCTAAAATTTGTGCCTCAATCTGGCTTACATGTCATTTTCTGCATCATGACCACCTGATGGCACACGCAAAAAGGCTTTCTGTCTCTGACCAAGGAAGGATTGTTGAACTCCACAAGAAAGGACTCTTGCGACACTCCATCTCCACCAAATTTGAACTCAGTAAGGCAGTCATTATTACAAGACCCTTAGGGTTATGGGAACAGACCATACCAAGAGGTAGCAACACAAAAAAATTCACCTGCATGGAAGTGAAGTGCAGATCCTTATCTGCCGGTGGTATATGAGGACCCAAATTAAGGCCCTTACTGATGCTGACGGCAGCCCAATAACCATAAGAGAGCATCTGCCAGAGTGGCTTAAAGACTAAAACAAACGTCTTGGAAAGACATTTCGCCTCCCGCACCACAAACTTGCCCCTTTGGAATCTGATGGGAGCACCATACATGAGACACTAAAAGATGGGAAAAAAAGTTTTATTCTCTGGCCCAAAGGCTAGGAGTCCAACCCCAGATAACTTAATCGAAGACTAAACATGTCTTTTCCAGGTTTTATTCCCTTTCTTTAAACTAATAGTTTTAACCTTTTGATCAACTGATGAACAACCTGTTTTAGTTTAAATATAGTTTTCAATAAATAACTTGCTTTGCATCTTGCTCCAATTTCTTCTTTTTACAATTTGAAGCTGAACTTACAACCTGGTGTTAGTCCAGCGGTGCTAAACAGAAATACTGGAGACTTGTTTTTCAGCAAAAAAGGTAGCATAATTCAGAGAGAATATAAATTAGATTTAAACAAAATCATTAAAAAAAACTAAATCAATTATATGTAATGATTTCAAGGCAACCACTGGGACTTTTAGTAAATAAGCTGCAGTGGCCATAACTGTCCAGCAGAGTGCAGCGTGTCTGGACTAATATTTACAGATCGTGACACACTGTACAACAGCACAGCACCACAGTATTGTCTGGGGTTGCACTTCAGTTTTCCATACGGTTATATTTATTTGTCAGGTGTGCAACTGCTACGAGGATAACAGGGTAGCCAAAAATGTCTGATACAATATTTATCTGAAGAGCTCAAGGTCCATAGCTCTCACACAGCGAGAGGTAGACCCACTATGTCCTCATATAAACGGGATGGAAATGATTAGCTACACAATGCTGATAGTACAGAGAAAGGAAAAGCAGAGTGGATAGACAGGAGACCTGGGGAGAGCAGCAGAGTGAGGATGTAGTGGTGGGAGAGAGAAAAGCCCTAATGAGGTCAGGAATGATGTAATGCCTCTGTACACTCCGTTTGCTCGCTGCCTCCTTGATTCTCTCTCCTCCCACTTTCAATTCTCTCCATTTCTAGTTGCTTTTACTCTTAATGGGTTCTGCTGCTATCAATCCTTTTAACTGGCTGGCCTTCAGTGCATGTCTGTGTATGTAATTCAATCCGCGTTCTCCTTTTTTCAGTGCTACAACCTATAACCGTATGAACCCAGGCAACATGCAAGCGTTCTGAGGCAGGAAATAAAACAACCTGGTAACTATCCAGTCTCAACGCACTCACAGTTTGGACATTTGTCACCCAATTAAGTCTTATATTCACTCTGAAAGCACTCAAGAAAATGCAGAAAATATGCACCTTAATTAAGGCACCTCCAACTTTATATCTTGAGATAAGGTAAAATCAGGCCCTGAATAGTGATGATGAAAGCAAAAGTTAAGATTACTTAAAATTATCTTTATGCTGCAGAAATTAACTGTCAGCTGCTGATGTGTCCTACATTTTCTGCATGTTTGATAGCAAAGGCACTCAGAGACATTTGCATGCCTAGCAACAGTAGGCTGACGTTTCCTCAGTTAGGCAGAGATGAAGCGCTGACCAACATCTACTCCTACAAACCAAACTGGACTCATCCGATACTTGATAGAAACTAACACCTCTGCAAAAATCAGAAACTTTACTGTGTTCTACATACACTTACTGGTCACTTTATTAGGAACACCATACGAGTTAGCAGAGTCAGATCCTCTTGTGCCATAAGAAATTACTTAATTCTTCATAGCAAAGACCACACCAGTTTTGAGATGTTTTGAGCTTTGTGCCTGGTTCAAGTTGCTATCTGAAGATAGGTACAGTGTGGTTTTAAAAGAAGGGAAGTGGTTTAAGCAATGGTTAGTTGGTACTAAGGGGCCCAAAGTGTACCGAGAAAATATATCCCCACAACCAGCCGGAACTATTGTTACAAATCAGGATGTGTTCATCCTTTCACTAAATTCAGAGAGCTGCAGCTGAAATTGAAATATTAAAGCTTCTGACAGGTCTACTGTCTGGTTTGTTGGCCAACTGACCCCTCAGTAAACCACACAGCTGAGTTTTCCACGGCTGATTACTACTGCCTGTTTTTGTGTGCATGGCTTGCAAAACTGTATTACAGACCATGCGCATTATTTTGAGAGTTTGGGTTTTCTTAAACACAAAGACATTTTTACCTTTTACAATGTTATTTAAAGTGAAAAGGGGACTGTGTTGGCTACTGCAACCCTCAGTATGCTTGTGAGTACAGCTCTGGGTGCTGTACTCATATTCCCAGATAGCTGTTTTGAAAAGCTGCGCAGAAAGCAGCTGAAACACTAACAATTAAATTTTAACAAGCTAAGTTCATGAAGCAGACAAACAACTCAATAAGTTTTGTCCACTGAAATCTGTTATGAGCGGAATCATCAACAACTGCTAGCATTAGCCTAGCACTTGCGTTAACTGCTCTGTATGAGAATGTCAAGAGCATGATGTGAGTTTGACTGTGTTGAGTCAGACACATCTTTAGAAACAATTAACAGTCATGCATGTTTTTGGTTATCAAGTGTTTTAATTGAGTTTAACCCATGTTGAAGCTGCATATTACAGTTGTCCTACAAAAACATTTGTTGGGACGAAACATCATTTGCCATCAAGAGAAATGACCGGGAGGGACTGCAGCGTACAGAACATCACTGGTGAGTGAGTTAAGTGCAACATAATCTCTTGCATGTAATACTGATAAAATGAAGGTGTTAAATTACATCATTTTAAAGCTACTGAGTTTTCAAGCATACAGTGGGGTCCAATGTATTTGCGGGGGTTAAGGATCACAGCTGCCCAAAAATAGCTAAAATCTGCCAACACTCCCTCTACAAATGCTCATGACCTATTTTAATAACTCAAACACTAAATATACCTTAATATGCATTAATGTACACAGTGTAAACCTTCTTAGCATTATTGCATAAGCTAATCTCAACAGTTTTCCTTATCCCTGCTTTTGAGGGTACAGCCAATTAACACCAAAGAAAATGAATGGCACTCCTGGATTGGCTGCTTTCCAAACACCAGGCTATAGCGTGTCAAGTAGCATTGCAAATAGATATTTCAGACTTCCAAGCTGCATTCTCTTGTGAATATTTTAGATATGCTCTATGAAAAAAAAAATCTGAATAGGCAAATTTTTTGTGAAAATTTGGTTATGTACCACAGGAAAAAAACCCCCAACAAAAATAGGTGGATGTCTACTGTATATCCTTTTTAATAATCATAATTTAAAAAATGATAGCCAATTGCTGATGCAAAGTTACAATTTCTAAATAGATGGGTATCGGTATCAAAACATCCTAATTGAAAGGTCCTGTATAAAACACTCAAAGGAGCATTTTCAGTTTTTAGGCATTAGGACCACCTTAAAAGGAGGCTTGAAAACTGCTGTATATGGACTGGTGAAACGTGGGCTGAAATATTCCACTCTAACTACAACTTCTTTAAATACAGTTTGGGATTTATGAAAGCTTCATTTGTGAAAAGAAAAAAAAATAGTTGTTCAGTTTTTTCAAACTATTGCTATGAACCTGTCTTGTTCTTGTAAATCCAATACTGTGTCTTTTCTTCTCAAGAGCAGGTCGATGCTGGTGGGTACTCCATGGCAGAAGGGTGAATGCCTTGTTTTTTTTTGGCTCATGGCATTTGACAGGAAAGGGAACTTAGAAACAGATCGAGTAAAGCAGAAGTGGCACTGTCAAGTACAAAAACAAAATCACCTTACTCCTAAAAGAACGCTGGCTTTTTCTCAGTTTGAAATAAAAACAAGTACAAAATATGGCAGGTATATACATGACAACACTACCAACAATATTAAATTCTAATATTTAACAACTGCTGTCACTGATGAATCATAACAAATGATCAACTTGGTGAACTTTATGGAGTTATGGAGCTTGGCTATTTTAGAAACAAAATTAATTTCTTCTATAAGCCCTTTAACATCTTTGAAAAGTTTTACATTCAACACAACAAAGTGTACTTGTGTGTAGAGCTCTGCAATGCAAAACAGTGAATTTTATCTTCATTTTAATCTCAACTATATGGCCTATTATTGTTTTCCCTTTAAAACCCATATCGACCTCTTCATTAAAAAAGGGTGGTGGCTGCATACTGTATGTAAAATCACTAAACAATCCATGCTACTCTTGGATACTTTATTTATGCAAGATGGTTTTAAACCTGCAAATTTAAAATCTGTTTTCAAATGCACCTCTCAGTTAAACGCAGGTAAATCTGAATCCAAATCCCAGTCCCTTTCCTCAAGCCGTGTTTATTTATTTATCTTGCCTGGTAATTAGCGAGTATAGAATTACATTTCTTTCTTTAGAGCAACAACTTCGTAATGGCTGCCGCTTAACAAACTATTTATGACAGGTGATCAAATTACATAGCACTCCTTATGTCACCAGAAACTGAAAAATGTTGAAAACACTGCATTATGAATGTAGCTACTAAGTAGGAACGGAACTAGTGAACCGTCTCCCTTATAACTGTACCTGCCTGCGTGTGGACACATGCTTAGAAATGATCTAATAATAGATCATTTCAGTTTGTTGTTGGCATGTTAAAAACATGCCAACAACAAACTGAGGAGCAGAAATGTTAGCTGATCTTGAAGTAAACAGCCCTGTGTTTAAAGCAGCAGAGACACTCAACCAACAGACTTGAGTCACACAGACCCTGAGGAGAGTGGCGGCAGAGCGTCTGTGGCAGGTGCCCTTCTGCCACGGAGCTGGAATGTGAAGCAGCCGGATGCCATCGCCACTGTGGCTTTGGAGAGGCAGTGTCTGGAGATTTAGGATAAAAGCTTTTAGTTGGGTTTTACATTTCCTGGCAGGTAGGTGGCTAAAGTTCTCAACTAACAGTCTTTAACTCAAGTGGAGGAGTTTAAGTATCTTGGTGACACGTTCAGGAGTGATACTAGGATGGAGCAGGGCATGGATAGGTGGATAGAGGCCTTCTCTGCTGGAGCACGGACTTTGTTATGTTGCGGTAAAGAAAAACCTAAAAAAAGGAAGCTTTTAAATTCCCAGTTAATTGGAGTGTTTGAGACATATTTCTATAATTGCCAGGCTTTAAAATATGGAGTCTGAAAAAACACAGAGACAGACAGGCAGATGAATGGATTGAAGAAAGGATGGAAAGACACACAGATCCATGGATGTATGGACAAACAGATGGAATGAGACAGACCAACAGAAGGATGGATAACGGACAAACAGATTGATGGATGAATGAATAATGGACATGTGGATAGACCAACCCATGGACAAATGAATGGATTGATCTATTGATTGATGGAGAAGATGGGAAAATTATAGGACTAACATCTGATAAACAGATGGAAAGAGACAACCTGACAAACAGAAAACAGATGGACAAACAGATAAATGGACGGCTGAATGATGGACAGACGGACAAATAGCTGGATAAACAGCTGGCTGAATGACATACAGTTGGATGGATGGAAAGAGACAAGAAAGTGGATGGACGAAAGATCTCAACAGATGGATGGATAAAAGAGTGGATCAGTGGACAGGTGGTTGGATGGTAATGGAAGGAACAGACAAATGGATACATGAATGGATGGATAGGTGGGCGGATGGTAGCCTGGTCTTTGCCTTCCTACGCAATTCATCTTCCCTCAGTGCTCCGTCTGGGCTTTCTCCCATTGAGCTGGATTTTTCTCCAGCAGAATTTCAACTGGGCCAATCAGGGAACAGAAGGAGAAGCTGTGAACGATGACGTAGCTTTTCTGCGCTGTTTTAGAATTATAATCTGCCTGTAGTTTGGCAACGGCAGCGAAGTAAGTGAATGGTGCCGCTCATCAAGTGTTGGCCACGCTCTCAAATATTGAAATAACTTTAACAGCCATCTCGTTCGGCCCGGCACTTCTCTCTTTGCAGTAGAGAATGGCTGTTTACAACACTTTCTGGTAAGCTTCATAGTGTTGAACTGGCGCGTTACATACTTTATACGCAAATGTTAGAGATTGGGTCAAATTTAAAACTTCAACAGAGTCCAGCAAGCAATCGTCTCTTAATAGCCCAGGGTCCAGACCCTCTGTATGAAGAAAAGCGTAGAACAAGGGGCTGGTTTTTACCATCCTAGACGGATGGACCAATACAACATTTCTATTTCCAGACTTGTCTGGAAATAGAAATATTCTACCATCCTCTATTTTCTCTTAAGTACATACTTTATTTTTGACCTGGAAAATACTTAGGAAGTCGAATTCTAAACCTTTCCAAGCTAAGCTGGAATGTTACAGTCTGTGGGATGAGCTATAAGTTCTCATTCATTTATATTTGTTTTGCAGTGAAAGAACAAAAAAACGGTGGGATAAGTCACTTCTGATAGTCACCTAAACATCCACTGACTGCTCTGATAGTTGATCAAATCACAAGCTTCAAGCTACCATAACGTGAACTGCAGCCATAACTGGGATTTGATTTCTCATTTAGCTCTGCGCCGGCCATCAATAATTCAGCCCTGAAATGATGATGGTGAGGAGGAGGAGCAAGGCAGTGGAAGGTTAGGAGTCAGTGAGGAAGCAGTGGGTGAGGTTAGTGGAGAGGATGAGGATGACTCTTAGTAGCTAGTTCAGTCAGCTTTCACACATGGCCATGCAGCGACTCAACACGAGCGCAGAAAACTGCACACACACAAAGTGAATAATCAAGTCACAGATTAGTGCGTGTATAACAAATGTCCTTTTTCTCATTAATGAAATCTGTTAGACTGGAATGAGCCATTAGTGACTGAAGGAATGACTGCTTTAATAACAATCTAATTTCATGGCTGCAGTTAAGAACCAGCGAATCCATTTCATTGTTCAGGTTTACTTTATTGCTTTGCACCTCCACAAAAATCAAACCTACATTATTAAACCTTCACCCCCCCCCCAATTCTCTTCGTGTACGTCCTACAAACACAGCGATCGCTCTGCCCGCCATCTCCATGGTAGCAGAGAGAACACGCAGGAGCATATGGCTCATCATTTTCACTCTGCATGCCGAGGCTGGGCTCTCCTGGGGGTATCTACACCTTTCTCATCTCCCTCTCCTTTGTTCAGTCTTTCATTATCTAGCAAACCGTGTTCACTCCTGTTTTATATATGTACCCAAGCAACGACGCACAGCCGCTAAACAAAAAAACATGACTACCATGTAAAGATCCTGACTTTGACTAGAGAATAAGAGAAGCAGATCGATAGGAGGAAGGATGTTAGTGTAATTCTCTGTAATGCTGTGGTTTAGCAGTGCAGCTTCCTGTATAAATACGAATCTTATTGAATGTGTGAGGCCATCAGCAGGTCCGTCTAAAATCTCTGCCCTGTTGAATCGGCTGAGTTTTACTCTCACTGTTTGCTCCTTTTTTCTCCCTCTTTCAGCGCCGAGCCTGGCTCGAGCTCTGCCAAACCTGAGGACTCTGGCCAAATGCAACTGGGATCAAATGGCTGAAGAGAACCACAGGGAGCTCCCTCCAAATGTCACAGTTGTTTGAAGCTGGCAGATAGATTCCCTTAGCGGCTGCTGCCAACACAAAGGCGGTGAAAGGACCAGATGTGTTTATATACCTTAATAAAGCCCAGGCACAGCGAACTCACAGGAAAAGACAAAACTGTAAATATGGCTGCATACCGTGGCTTGTAAAAGTGTTCACACCCCTTACAAACACAAACTTTACTGTTTTGTTTTTTTTAGTGGCCTTCTGTGTAATAAACCAATAAAAATTGTTGGATAATTGTGAAGCTGACATGACAGAAACCTGAAGAGTCTGCCTTGCATTTGTATTATATAATATATATATATTACCTTCTTTCTCTTTGCAAAACAGCTCAAGCTCAGTCAGATTACACAGAGAACTGCTAATGCGTGTGTTCATAAACAAGATCACACACACACACGCGCAGCCACACACAAGGAGTAAAGTTTCCTCAAACACTGACCTGCTCGGCACGATCGTATCCTGCATCCTGCTTCTCCACCTTGACCTGGGGGTGTTCCTTGACCTTCACCTCCCCGGGCTCCAGCTTAGAGACCTTGTCCTTCATTACAGTGTCGTCCTTATCCAGTAGATAGCGCAGCAGTGCATTGTCCTTCTTCTTGGGGCTCGACGGCTCTTGCTTAGGAGTGATTTCTGCCCCAGACGCTGTGTTTCCAGCACCCTGTGATTGGTCCTGGCCCAGCTCTTTGCCTGTAGCCTCAGCAGTGAGTTTGGCGAGGTCTACAGGGGATGTACTGTTCTGAAGCAGTTGGTGGAGGATTTTGTGTTTTTCTTTGAGCGAGGTGGCGTGAGTGTTCCCGACCGTGTGGCTGCCTCGAGCCCCAGAGCCAGCCTGGTCCTTTCCCTCCCCTCCGGCACCTGGGGACAGGGGCGTCTCCAGAGGTTCTGGCTTGGTGGTGAGCAACTGCAGTAACTTTGTGTTCCCCTTGTTGTCGGGCATGCGGCTGTGAGCATCGTGAGCTTCGAGGGACCCTTCCCGCTCCTCCTTGGGCTCTGTTTGGTTGTTTTCAGCCTGGGGATGCCCCTGATTAACCTCTGAGTGAGGTCCAAAGTCTCCTGCGCCACCAGCGATACCAGAGCTCCCTCCAAATTTTGACATCATGTGAGGGTTTACCCCTGACCCTGGTGTGACCCCAGCTGGGGAGCCTATCTTCCGGTCTGGGGAGCCCAGTGTATGTGCATGAGAGGGCCCATGCCCTACGCCATGGCACTCACTGAGGGCCTGCAGAGCTGACAGAGAACTGCTAGTATAGCTGTTAGAATGGGTGCTACCTGTGCTGCCACCTGCACTTCCAGGGCCGCTGCCGCACATCCCGACAGGAGAGGGCGACTGCAGGCCTCCGGCTACACGAGGGCTGCCCGCGCCCCCAGGACTACCCCGGTGCCTGGGCGACAGCATAGAGTTCTGCTGAGGCGGATGGGGCCCCCCGGCTGGACTAGGGCTGGCACGAGAGGGGCTGTTCATCCTCCAGTTGGGGCCCTGCTGGGGTGGCTGCATGCCCCCAGCATAGTTAAGGTGTGGAGGGGGACAGCCGAAGCGGTAGCCCTGCATATGGCCCCCCATGGCTGCTGGTTCCCTGGGACCGGCTGGGCCTGGAGGAGAGAAAGGCGTGCTGTTGCTGCTGATCGTAGTGTCTTGGCCCTGAAGCCCTGAACCGGGCAAACTGCCTGGGGTTGGTGGAGTCATGGAGGGAGTGGAGGGGTTCATTGGTTTGGGGGCCATCCCTGTTTCCTGATTGCCCATGTCCTGACCCATTCCACACACTGGGTGCTCCCTAAATAAACAGACACGCAGTTACTCATTAGTGTATGAAAAGTCTTCATTATTTAACCTTCAGACATTTTTCCACATATCTACTGCAAGTGAGAAGTTACATCTCTGCAACTGTTTTTGATTCAATCTATAAAAAAAAAAAAGAAAAAAAGGTAGCTTTAAGTAGGAACATTTTTCTGACTCACTGGGTAACCTCTGCACCAGCTTATAATGTTTTAGAAGCCTATTAATAGGTATAAAACTTAATATATTTTTATTCTGCCCAAATCAGATATATTGCATCTTGGTGCTCTTCAAGATGATAACATTACTGTAACAGAAACATTACCAGTAAGGACAGAGATCGTGAAGAGATATAAGTTGGTTGGAGACCGCCGATTACTGCGGTGGCCTTCAAACACCAGTATTTTCAGACCACGATCGACTGACCAGACTTTCAACAGGTGGACAAAAAGAGGCATAACAGCAATAGGCACTTTGACTGAGGGAAATACCACTAAGTCATTTGAAAAAGTTAAAAAAGAATTCAAAACAGAAAATGAAGATCTCTTTCGGTACTTGCAGCACTTATGACACTCAGGTGAAATCGCAGTTATCAGCCAAGTGTAATATGTTGGCGAAAATGATGCTGAACTCGATTAAACAGATGCCATCCAAGACAATTTCTAAACTTTATACATGCCTTCAAAAATGCTATGGGAATAATTCACGCTATACCAAAAAAAAAAATCAAATGGGAAAAAGAAATGCAACTGGATAGCTCAGAGTGATTGGCATTTGATGTGTGAAACACAACTTGGCTCTACTAGCTCCAGAAACTGGAGAGAATTTGGATGGAAGAATTAACTACTCCATATATTAAAAGCAACCAAATTTAAGTGAAACAACCATGCTGGAGAAAGTATGGTCACATAAATCCCAATCATCTGCATGTCTTTTGGTCATGAGATAAATCAACTTTTTTGGTCAGATGTTGTTGGGATAATAGATGGAGTTCCTCAGTTTAAAGTTCCGAGAGATCCACGGGTTTTACTCCTTGGTCTGATTTTGGAAGGTCTGATTGAAAAAGCTGACTTCTATATCTTTAAAATAATGATGGTGGCTCTGAAGAAAGTTATCACAAAGAAATGGTTTAAAAAAAAAAAAAAAGTCATCAAGAGTAAAACAATGGACAGAAATAATGGAAGAGATTTATGAAATGGAGAAACTGACCAGCATTAAAAGGCCATTCAAGAAATAGTGCAAAAAAAAACCAAACACCTCATAGAATATCTTCACTTTGACTAATATTTTACAAAACATCACCTCTAAACCATAAAACATAATTTGAATGCAGACCATAAAAGAGTAAGGTTAATTTCTAAAAAAATACTGATATGCATAACTGCTGTGCTTTATTTGCAACCCGAACTGCTATCAGCTTTGTGTTGCGCTGCGTCTCTTTCCTGGAAGAAGCCACGTCGAGAGCTACTGCTGTAACTTTTTGTGTATGCTCCTGTTCCAGTGCGTCTCTATTTAGCTCCGTCTTTTTCCTCTATAGAGCAACCAGTTGAGCTATTGCTACCATCAACTTTTGTCAAATCTCTCTGGTTTTCAATCCCATAAAAACACCACTGGTTTAGTGGTTATTTGTTAAGCTTTGTCCTTTTCCTGCACAGAGTCATTGATGGAGCTACTGCAGCAATTATCCAAAAGGCAGGGCAAGTTTATTTAAATAGAAACATTCATAAAAAGGCTTTTGACAGAACAGAATAATCATTTATTTGTCTCACTTCGGGGAAATTCAGTGCATCAGGAGCAAAGTGACCAACATGTGGAAATAAACCGAATTAAACTGAATACAGCGCATCCAGGATGTTTTCAACCACGTTATAAATCACTTCTGGCTGAGATTAGACACACAGACATTATCCTGCTCACATATAAACAAAACAGAATGTGCTGTGGGGCATCAACAGGCTAAAACATTTAAGCAAGTTAAAGATTAGTTTCTTTCTGACAAATGCGTAGATACGGAGACATACCTCTGTAGGAGGTGCAGGGACATGTAGAGCTGGGGTTCGTTAGTGGCAGGTGAGCGCACCAGTTTGCTCTTGGTGTGGGCAGAAACTATGGTTCCATCAGATAGGGAGAACCGGTAGATGGGACTGAACGCTTGACCATGGCGGAGCACTGTAGACACAGCAGGGTGTATGTGAGCAAGTAGACAAACATTTTCTGGAATAAAATTTAAAAGAGTTCCTGTTGGTTCCAGTATTGGAACAGTGAGCTGATGAATAATCCAAGGACTGAACCTCATGGTTTGCTGCTTTTGTTAAAACTGATTCAAAGATTAAATGGTGAAGCACATTTTTTTTTTTTTTTTTTTTTTTTTTTTACAGTGCCTTGAAAATCACAACCCTTGTAACATTACAAACACAAACCTCAATGTGTTTTTACTGTGATTTGATGTGACCGACAAACATGGAAGTAGTGCTCAATTGTGAAGGAGATAGAAAATGACAATTTCCATTTTATTTTTACAAATCAAAATCAAAAAGTGTTTTGTCTATTTGTAGTCAGGAATCCTTCAGACAATAGTTCATAGAACCACAGGTGCAACTCTTTTTCCAACTCTTTTATTTAGAGTAAAGGGTGGAATACAAATGGATGCCACAATTTTCAGATTTTTTTTTCATTTATTTTTGTAAAAAACATTTATTGTGGTTGTAACGTGACCAACTGTGAGAACAACCAAAATAACTACCTTCTTGTTGGTGTCTCTTGGCAAAAGACATCTCCCCATCGTTCTGTAGATGGAACCTCTGGATGCAGCGCCTTACGAGATCCTCCCAGCCCGGCTTCATGGATGCTCGCAGTAGACTCGTGTCCAAGGACGTAATCTTACCTAAGATTACGACATTATGGAAGTGGCTTAACATATGGATTTATAAACTTTTATCCAAACTGGCTGCTAAGTTTGAAGTTTTAAAACATGAATTTCAGGGTAAATAAAAGTCACAGCTTTGCCACCCGGTTTAACAAGTACGTCCAGGATATTTGTGTCGACACAGGCAATCACTCACAGCGGTGCAACACTTGTCCTTCAAGTAGGAGCCATTTAAAATGGAAGCAACAGACCATTTAAAGGGCTGACAAACTCCCTCCTGCTTGACTGACAGCAAGATGGACCAGCTTGTCACACCAGCCATTAAAAGCAATACATCACATTTAACAATCACTAAGGGATCAAAAAACTATAGAGGCAGTCTGGCAGCTTACACAGTGTTTTCCTTAATTCTAAGGGGAAAAAATGTCAAGCTATGCGTCTTGAATGCCACAAATGATGGTAATTGTCACTCTGTGTGGCACTAACGGACAGCTCGGTAAGTAGAGGCTTCCATTCATACACACCTACTGACGCCTGGGCGGGAAACTACAGGAAATTACTATATGTTGCTGAGTAACCAAGAAGGTGTGTTTTTTCTGTGATGTGGCTGTGGGTGTGCATACCACACAAATGGCATTGGTACATCAGAGGCCAGGTGACTCGCGGACAGCTGTGCACATGTATGGACCAGTTTTGGTTGTTTGTTTTTTTTTTTTTTCACCTCACCTCCCACAGAGCAGACAAGAAGTAGGTGCAACTAACTTGTTCAATCCTAAGGGGGTTTTTACCAACTGTGGTATAGTGCTTAAATACTCAGCAGCAATGTTTGCTGATTTATGGAAAGATGTGGAAAGAGAGGTTTCTGGGACCAGAAATTTCTTTCAACACAAAGGCAATCTTTTTTCTACACAGCCTAATGTGTTAAAACGAGTATTAGATAGGGTGCAAATTAAGATCGCCATGCATCAGTTTGTATCTGCTGTCTGTCTGACTCCTTGTACCTTGCAGATCCTGGCGAGTAGTGAAGCTCTCATGCGTGGGAAGCATGGGCCTTTCCTTCGTGGGCACCCTCCGAGCAACGCATATCAGGCACGACTGGAAGTCTAAGCAGAAAAATTTTTTAAAAATGATAGAGCGAATGAACAGCGAAAACAAAAGACAAGGTGGAAGATGGAACAAAGAAGATGAGGATAAAACAGGAGAGATGAAGAGGGAGTGAGAGGGGAGGACAGGGGGGTGTAAAGGATAGAGACAGAGGGAGGGAGTGATAATGAAATGCATGTTATTCTCAGGCAGCATAATTAATACAGTTATTAATGAGCATGGGGATCAGGGCTCCGTTCCTTTAGCGAGGAGCAGCTATTGCTGGCGAGGGAAATGATGGAGTGTGACCTTTTGAAGGAGTGTGTGTGTCTTGATAAGTGTTTGTGTCCGTGCCTCCGTCTGGTTACGACTAAAGCGCCGTCACGCACTCATCACGCCTTCTCCGGCCCAACATGGCTTAGTGATGACACTCCTCTTCAGCACATGTAAAAATGACTTTGTCAATTTCACCACTTGGGTTACCCCAAAAAGTCTGCGGTCCAACTTTTTGTGAGCCAATAATATCCACAATCCCTCATGTGCCTCACAGAGCGATGTGTGCTACAGGCTATCACACACACACACACACACACACACACACACACACACACACACACACACACACACATATGTAGAGAGCCCCGTGGGAGGTCTGGCCATCAAAGATGGTAATCACTATTAATTTTCCCCAATTCCCTCCTTTCTGTTTCTGTCTGTGGTGGGACAAATTCCTCCAACGATAACCGCAGATCGTGCTCTGGAGCTCAAATGCACAAAATCATTCACACACCTCCAACTAGACATGTTCTCAGTCTGTTTGCCGGAATACAGCTTTCAAAAAGCTGCTGATTAAAGGGCATAACTGCGCAACATTAGCATTTTCACTTTAGGTTTGACAGCAGCTCATAGTTCTAGGCCAACGGAAGCGTTTCTGGTTGTTGATCATGTAAAGAACGCTTCTCTAACACCACAGAACCAAAGGGGGGAAATCTAGTAACTCAATGCAGACAGAGAGGACGAAGCTTTAGAAGATGTGTTCTCTGTTGCTGTACACAGGTTTGGAAGTGATGGACAGAAATCGGTGTCCTTTCAGCTTTCAGAGTTGGCATTTTAGCATTCAGAACAAAACTGACTTTAAAAACTGACGTAGGCAAAGAGTTTGATACCTCAATGCAATGACTAAAGGATTCATCACTCAAAATAACTGGGAAAGAGGCACTGAAACCAACCATCAGTTGAGTATGCAAACAATACTATTATTTCAGTTAAAGGGGTTTAATGGCAACACAGACAGAATTAACAGCCCATATATTACGGTTATCCATTGTGAGAAAAGTTATTTTAATCTGATGTATATACCCAAAACATCCTTTTACTTTTATTCTTTATATCGTTTAGTTTTATTTCTAAAAAGAATCTGATGACCCCACACTTGTGTGGGGTCATCAGATTTGTGGCCCCCACTGAGACCCCTGACCTCAACTTTGAGAACTTTTGGGTTGTTTTTTTTTTTTTTTAGTCCAGTGGTTTTCAATAAGTACTCTCCATCACACCCGAAATAAATCCAAACCTTTAGCTTGACAGGATGTAGTTTCATTTTAAGAAACAATTGTTTTTAACAAAATAATTATTGGCACATTATTGGAGCTCACCGTTTGAGAACTGAAGCAAAGAGTAACATGGTAGGATCATCAAGTCTCTCTAACAACCATTAAAAGATAAAAGTTGGAGTTTTAATAATAATAATAATAATTTGAAGTCCGCTGTGTGATTGTGCTGCTGTATGTAAATATTTGCTTTGAACACATCTATATCAGGCTGACTAACTTGTTACAAGTTTGTTAACTATGCAAATTCCACATCACTGTTACAAATGTAGAAAAAAGTAGCCACAACTATTTTCTATTTTTTGTCAACTTCCAAATGTATAAGAAAAATACAGATATGTTAAAATGTTACGATAGATAAAAAAAACAATCATTCTGTCCAACGATGCTTTATAAGGTCACTACTTTAGTGCCCGCTGATCCTCCAATCTGTCTCTACCCCACTTCCCTCCCTGCTTCCATACCGTCTCCTTCCTCCTTGATGGACTTGGGTTCTGACACTGCAAAACACTGCATGGTCTCATATTTCTGCTGCTGGGGCTCATGCGACTCGTCCTGGTTGTCGCTGTGCGGGTTCACCAGCATTCGGCAGTTGAACGTGTGGCTGTTCCTCCTCGGACCCTCGCTGGACCACGGGACGCCATTGACTGCCAGAGAGAGGAGAGCAAAGGGAGATTTACAGTCTGGAAGGGGGCACATTTTCCTGCGACTGAAAGTGAACAGTGAAACATGAAGTATGCAAAGAGCGAGCCAAGAGGAGGCGAGCGCACTGCGTGTGGAAGACATAATGAGAGCATCGTAGGGAGAATGAAGGCAGAGGAAGTGCAAAAAGAGGAGAGCTGTTGCTGGGTAGAGATCAGTTTTAATGAGCAGTTGGAACCCTGAGCCATCCATCCACAGCAATGCATCACAGCCAGGCCTCCATATGCATGTCCTCTCAAAACATCACTGCCCGTCTTTCTTCTTCTGTCCAACACTTACACAGGCACGAAATAACTCACATACACACACAAGAAGTAAGATAAAAAGACATGTATGGCCAACTCATTTCTTTCTAGCAAACTCCCATCACACTCCATCTGGTTTGTGATCTCATTCAGTGCATTGATAATCTCCCAGTAACTGGGACACAGCCCAGTGATCATTTCCAGGGTACTCTGCACAGCTCTCCCACCCAGATGGCTCGGTACTCAGACCTCAATCCGGAACACCAGCAGAGAAGAACTCAGAGCTTCGGATGGGAGGCAGTGACACAAACGGGGAAGTGAAGTTGTACAGGTTAATTTGAGGAAAAAGATGGAGAAAATTGTCTGAACTAAGCTTAGGATTGCACAACCAGTTGGGATGTTTACATTAGATGAGGATGAAGCGTGACTTTAATGGGAAGGCTAGAGTGTTGGAAAGTGAGAACAAGAAAATAGGAACTTGATAGGGGTGTGCAGCAGAGAATGAGAGAAAAACATGAAAAAAAAAAAAAAAAGTGAAGAGAAGGGGAAGGAAGGGCATGAAATGAGAATGTAGGAAGAGCATAATGCTGCTGACAGGAGAGAGAAGCCAAAAAAGGAAGTTAATTAGCTGAAAAGCGAGGGAGGATAAGGAGAAGAGTGAGAGGAAAAAGTCTGGGCTGAGCATCAGCAAAACAGAAAAAGAAGAACCTTTAGGATCTTTGCATACTGCAAAGTCTTTTTCACAAGCCAGCTTTCTAGCACGGAAAATCCGCCATAAACATTTAAATTACAATGACATTGCTAATAAAAAGCACAAGGTGATGCAGGGCAGAAAGGCCAAGTGGAGAATTTGTTGGCAGGGAAAATAAGCCGAGGGCTAACCGAGGGATTTAGGCAGCAGGTTCTTGATGAACTCAGCGTGATCGCCGACGTGCAGCACGCTGTACACACTGGTGTTCATCAGCTCCTCCTGGTTGTAGCGCAGGTACTGGGTCACGTTCTCAGACACAAACACGATGTTGCCCTCCATGTTCACCACGAAGAAGAAGCCGTCAAGGGCCTGAAGGAGGAAAGAGACAGTTTAGAGTTTGTTTACAAAGTTCCTCCACACAAAAACACAATTCATGAATAATGATTTTGGTTGTGCAGCAGTCACCCTCATTAAGCAGTCTATGTTAATAACTCTGCAGTAAATGGCCTAAAGGGGAAATATCACCAATTAATATGCTCTCCTTTACTTAGATGAGGGAAAATTGTAAAGTTAATTTATAGATGTAGGAAATTATGCTTTACTTCAGATCTATTGGGTTTAAAGCTTTATGATTATTTTTTTAAGTATGAAGGCA
The DNA here is from genome assembly GCA_014839685.1 of Anableps anableps. Classification (NCBI taxonomy): domain Eukaryota; kingdom Metazoa; phylum Chordata; class Actinopteri; order Cyprinodontiformes; family Anablepidae; genus Anableps; species Anableps anableps. The sequence continues at coordinate 16,321,300 of CM026082.1, forward strand.
CTGAAAAACAGCAGATATTATGTAAATACTGTCTGAAATCTGAGCAACCTCTATAATGGAGACGGGAATGTGGGTTTTTTACACTGTACCATTTGTGCATATTAACAGATGTATAGAAAATTACATTAAAGACAGGAAATACATTAAAGAATATTAGTACAACGTAAAAAAAAAAAAGCAAAAAAAAAAAAAAAAAAAAAAGCTTTAAAAGAAAAGTTAAAAAAAAAAAATATATAAGGCATGTTAAAAATGAACTGAAGTCATCTTTGACCTTTATGGAAAGCCTACAGTAAAAAGAAATGTTTTTTAGCCCTTGTTTAACAGTTTCTGCGCAGTTCAGGTTTTCATGGAAATTTTTCCAGAGTTGAAGAGCATAAAATCTAAATGTTGCTTCCTCTTATTAAGTTCTGGTCATGGGAACTCCGTGTGAACAGGGCTCGGATCACCTAAGGGGTCTATTTAATTCATCCCTGAGATGAAACTCTGAAAGGTTAATCCAAGATCATTCTGTACCTTGTAGACCAATATGATCACAAAATCTATCCTTTTACAGAGAGCCAGTGCAGTCATTTAAGGACTGGCGTGATATGATTTGTTTTCCTGGAGTATGTCAAGGTTCTTGCAACTTCATCTTGGATCAGCTGCAGCTGCCCAATTGATTTTTTTTTTTTTTTTTTTTTTTTTTTTTTTTTTTTTTCCTCCTATGGAGACCAGTAAATACACATTTACAAAAAGTGACCCAAGAAAACAGCCTTGAGGAACCCCAAATATGATATTTCTCACTCAGATTGAAAATGGTCAACAACAAAGGGTTGTCTTTTGCAAGATCCAATGAAGGATCCATTAACTGAAACTTTTTTTTCTTCTAATTTATACTAAATAAAATACTTGTTGAGTTCTAAAAAAAAAAAATTGTGTGACATAAAGACCATGGGGGAACAAAATATGGGTGAAATCTTTTTAAAAGTTTTGCAAAATAACTAAAGAAGGTCCTTCCTAAGATGGGATATTTATTTATTTTATTAAGAGAAAACTAAACCAGTATTTGAATTACTTTCTATTTCCTGTTGTACTGTACCTGTGACCTAAAAACTGAAGTATACATTGAACCATGAGTTATGTTAAGCATAACTTTGTTATCTGTATGTTATTACACTTTGGTTATAGAAAAACCACTGATACAATTAGTGTATCACCACTAATAAAAAGATCTAAACATCAGTCAAGCTGATAAAAGCAAAATGAACCCATGTGGCTGATTAAAGCATGAGAAGGAGGAGCAGTACGCAATTGAAAGAACACAGCCCCAGGTCAGCCATTACACACAAGATGGTGTCAATTAGGCCATCAAATCACTTACAGCCTTCAGGAACAGAACATTGGTGCTTATAAAGCTGGTGTCAAGGTATAACCAAAGACATCTGCTCCTCAACTCTGCTTAATCAATTACTACTGTTAAACTAAACACATATGTCAAATTTTTACAGCGATATACAACACATTTATTTTCTGTCAGTCCTGAAACACCTCCAAAACCGTAGTGTCAAATATACTCATAGACAAAATGTTAAGATTCGCTGAACCTTCCCAGTTGATCCAAGATTATAGCATGATGGAGGTTCTCCCTTGCCTGCTTTGACATTTCCTAACCTAAAAACAAACTTAAAGCCATCTCATCCATCAATGCATTAACTTGGGCTGTTCCAAGCTGCACTGTGGTTGTGCAAGTCCATCCTGTGTGAGGAAAGAACATGGACTGGACAGGATAAACATTGCGTAGTGCCAACGCTAATGCTCCTCCAGACACTATTGCTCAATGCCGTTAGCCAATACTTTTAATTTACAGTGCCCTCCTTAAATATACACTGGAGAGACAGCTGAGCCAATACGAGTCAATGTGTTCCAAACAGCAATGCTGGGAATAATTGTATGCTCCCTGAGCTCTATTTACTTGTGAACCATACCTACAGCCTATATATTGCAACAACATGGCATCAATATTTCGGTAATGATTAAACAACAACAAACTTGTTCCTTTTGTGAAAAAAAAACATCAAGCATAAAAAGCAACCTGAAGATGGTGCAAAAGTATTCATACCCCTTGAGATTTTAGACATTGTCCTTTTGGAACCAAAAATGCTGTTTCATAGGGATTTTGTATGAAAGTTCAACACACAGGAGCAAGTAATTTTACAGTAAAAGTGGAATTTCTTAAAAATAATCTGAAAAAACAAACAAAAAAAAATAATTTGGTGTGCATTTGTATTTAGGACCCCCTGAGTTAATACCCTGCAGAACCACCTTTCCATACAATTACAGCTGATAGTCTCTCTACCTGATTTGCAAACCAATAAAAATAAAATAATAAAAACCAATAAAAAAAAAAAATAAATAATAAAAATTGCTACCTATTCTTTGTTGGATGGAAACGTCTAAATAGCCCTTTCTTGCAGGAGCAACCTCCATTTAGCTCTATTCATCTTCACATCAGCTCTAAGTTGGTCTCCTATACCTGCTAAGAAAGCAAAGATCCCCATATCATTATGTCTCCCCTTCCATGCTTCCCTGCATGAGGTTGTTTTATTCAGGGAGATGTGCATCAGGTTTTCCAGGTTGAAGTAAAGCAAAAATGTTGGTCTTATCTGTCCAGAGTATCTTTTCTAAATGTTTAGAACCAAATAAAGATTTTAAAAAACACTTTGCAATTATGCCCTACTTGTGCCAATTAATCGCATGCAATCCCAACAAAACACACTGAAGTTTGTGGTTGCAACATAACATCCGGAAAACGAGATATGAATACTTTTTAGTATACTGTATACGTAACAGTGATGTGACATAATGAAACTGTCCACAGAAGGTTAAAAGAGCAGCACAACAATGTTTCCCCACACTCCTCTCCATCTCTGCATTTGGAGAGCAAAGAGTGGCGATGGGTGGGGGGTTTCTGCTGGCGGCCTTTCTCCTCTGAACGGGCTGTTATGAGCCCAGGATCGCGGAAGGGATCGCGGCTCGGAGTGAAGCTGGTGTGAATGGCCTATCGCCGTGTTTTGGGGACTGCTGACAGATGGGAAAGCTCGCAGGCTGCACTGGGCTATATTTAGCCGCGAGTTAGTGTGTCGATTCAGTGACGCTGGACCAGGAGTGCTATAAATATTCCATGACAGGACGGATCTCGAGGCGAAAGAAGGGAAGATGGGGAGGGAAAGAGATCTGAGCGAGCTGGGGAGGGCAGAAATGGGTGAGAGGACAGATTCAATGGACTGATTCATTCGATGGGCTGTTGCTTTCTTTCCCATTATACGTAAGCACTTCAGTGGCTCTCCGTTGTACAACCAGGCCATTGCTCAGCTTGGTGATTTATAGCCAATCGGGTGGATGCAAGATGCTGACAGCTTTCACTTCACACAGCTACACTCTGACATAACCACTCCTGGCACAGTTGTGATTGTTCTCTGTGAATGGTACTCTTCGTTTGACGTCAATCATGATTTCAAGAGGTGAACTGACCTGTGGTAGAGTATGTCACTAAGTGTGGCACTATAATATTCTCCTTAAGTACAGTAAATTATGAAATCTAAAGTGCCTTGCAAAAGTATTCACACCCTTTGAACCTTTTCGCACCTTACCAAGATTACAAACATTAATATATCTGTTCACAGGACAACTATTTATCAAGCTCTTCATAAATCTGACAATAACGGAAGAGTGAGAAGAAAGTCTGGTTTGTGGCACAAAAGACGTGTGGAAGATGGTGCTCTAGTAACATGAAACCAAGACTGAACTTTTTAAAGTGCTATGGTCATGAAATTTTCACCAGGTGTTGGTAACAACCCATGTAATCCAAACATAGAAAGAAACCAAAACAAATAATAATGTGTAATACTGTAAAATAACAGGGGAAAAAGTATTTAACACGCTTACTGATATTCATTTAATACTTGATACAAAAGCCTTGCTGGTAATTATAGCTTCAAGACGCCTCATGCATTGCTCAGGGGTGATTTTGGTCCATTCTTCCACACAAACAGTCCTTCAATCTTGAAGGTTCAGTGGGACTCTTCTTCAAAGTCTGATTTTTAGTTCTTTCCATAGATTTTCAATTGGATTCAAGTCAGATGATTGGTTGGGCCATTCCAGCAGCTTTATTTTCTTTCTCTGAAGCAAACTGAGAGTTTCCTTGGCTCTGTGTTTGGGATCATTGTCTTGCTGAAATGTCCAGCCTAGTTTCATCTTCATCATTCTAGTAGATGGCAGTAAATTTTTCACAAGAATGTCTTCGTACATTTTTCCTTTCATCCTCCCTTCAATTATATTAGGTGTGCCAGTAGCATATGCAAAAAACCACCATGATGTTCCCGCCTCCAAACTTCACTGTTGATATGGTGTTTCTGGGGTGATGTGCTGAGCATTTTGTCCTCCAAACATAGTGTGTGCTATGGCATCCAAAGATTTCAATTTTGCTTCAATGTTCTTCCAGTATTTTACAGGCTAGTCCAAATGTTGTGCAGCAAGCTTTAAATGAGCTTCAACAAGCTTTTTCTTCAGAGTCTTGCGTGATGTACGTGCATACAGGCCATGGCCGTTGAGTGCATTGTTTATTGTTTTCTTTGAAACAATTGTACCTGCTAATTCCAGGTCTTTCTGAAACTCTCAACAAGTGGTCCTTGGCTCTTGGACAACTCTTCTGATAATTCTTTTCACTCTTCTGTCAGAAATCTTGCGAGTAACACCTGGTCGTGGCTGGTTTATGGTCGAATGATGTTCTTTCCACTTCCGGATTATGGCACCAACAGGGCTCAATGGAACATTCAGAAGTTTAGAAATCCTTCTATAACCAATGCCATCAGAATGTTTTGCAACAATAAGGTTGCAAAGGTCTTGAGAGAGTTCTTTGTTTTCACCCATCATGAGATTTTCCTTGTGTGACACCTTGGTAATGACACATTTTATTGGCCATCAGTTTGGATTGAAGCAGCTGATATTCATTTGCACTGACAAGGGGAAGGATGGCTTTCTGATCACTGATTGATTTCAGCTGGTGTCTTGGCTTTCCATGCCTTTTTCCACCTCCCTTTCTGCATGTGTTCAATACTTTTTTCCTACATAACTTCACCACATAATTTCTGAATTTATATGTTTTGGATTTTTTCTATGTATGGATTACTTGGGTTGTTTCCAACACCTGGTGACAATTTCATGTCAACTGCACCTTTAGAAATTTACTGTGAAGAACTGTGATGTGTTCAATACTTATTTTAGTCACTCCCAATAAAAATACTTGGAGGTTTGTGTTATAGCATGACAAAAGGTTAAAATGGAAAGGGTATGAATGACATCATGAATGAAAAATACAAACGTAATCCACCCACCTCCAGCATCATTGGTCCTAAGGCGTCTTTGTCAATCACACTTTGGCCTGTTGATGAGACATCAGCCTTCTGCACCTCCTCCTCGTTTGCTGCTGCAGCCTTTTCTGTTATCAGATAAATCAATAAACTTAAAAACCACATACAGGGATCCAATGCAACAAGCTCCTAATGCAGAGGAAAAAAAAAAAAAAAAAAAAAAACCAACAAAAAGGCAAAACTTAGAGGTCACAGAGAAGAAGCACAAGCAAACAATTCTGCATTTCCCCCTCCAGTCGACCCACATACTTTAAAGAGGTCACTGGCTGACAGGGATTTTAACAAGTATCCATCTGGTAACAAAGCAAACACATTCGGTCCCATTGTGAAAACATGCGGCCGTGGCTCCAGCCCAAGCACAGAGCAGCAAATAGAGTGAAAGGTTGCTGTAAACGAGTGTGTCAGAGCGCACGACTGCCACACTGGTGACAGACACTGGATGGATTACACGGTCATGTGCAAAAAAAAAAAAAAAAAAAAAAAAAAAAAAAAAAAAAAAAAAAAAAGGCTATTATGGAACAGTGATAATATGTAAACAACTCATGTACAAAATAAGAGAACAAATTGTTCCCAGGAAGGGCATGTTTAACTTATCCAACACCATAAACAGACTTAATCATGCTATCAACAATAATATTATGAAATTAGATTAAGTTATCTAAAGCTCAAAAGCTAGATAGCTTTTTTTAAAATATGTTCAACAAATTTAGGAAATTTATCAAATAAGCAAAAAATATTTTCTTACAGCAGGACAGATTTGTCAATTATACTGTATTTTGCACCACGTATGAAGCATATTTCTAAACTATAATTTACCAGTGACTTGGATAAAAAAAAAAAAAAAAAAAAAAAAAAAAAAAAAAAAAAAAAAAACTGAATCAGAAAAAGTGACGCACAGAGAAATGGGTTGGTGACCGGAAGTGGCTGATTTTCAGTGTGGTTGGCCTTGGCTGATCAAAGCTAGCTATTTTCACTATCAGTGGTTGTCTGAAATGAAGCCAGAAGAAGCCCAAAGGTGCATGAATCAATTTAAAGAAGAAGAAGAAAAAAAAAAAAAAAAAAAAAAAAAAAAAAAAAAGACATCTGTAGATGTGTTCTCCTTTAAGGCTGTGATAAAGTGAGAAAGAGCAAGAGTATCTACAGATAACGGGAAGGCCTGAGCAGAGTACACCAAAGTTGTTGGTTTCATCTTAATTTGTTTTCAACCTCTGCCTGTTATGGAACAAGTCAGATCTGGAAATACTGAGCGGAGCAGAGTTGAGGTAAGGAAGAATATTGTCTAATTTAGCGCTCCCTCCCAAAGTTGTGTTCAGGACCCAACTGTTGGTTGTGAATTAACCAGTCATATTGTAAAAAAAATGATACTGGTGAAAACAGTTATGCTATTAATGTAACAACAGATAAAAACTATTAAAATATTAAAAATAAAAAACACAGTACACAGTCCCCAATGTCCCTCTTTAATTGAATGACTGTGAGTCACAAGTTGAAAATTTTGGGAACCTTTGCTCAAAGGAATACATACGGAGACTGCTGTTTCAGTAATGCTAGCCACGCTAATCTCTAGTAGGTGACGCTAAAGCTGGTTTAATAAACAGGCTAAAATCCAGACCCGCAGGTTAAAAGCAAAACATCAAATAATTGGCCACATTTCTGGTGACTTTCCAGCATTTTAAAATGGCACGGGTAAAGAAATGTACAAAATTCCAAAACCAAACCCTTAAAAAAAGCCAACAAACATTTAGATACATTCATTCTGATTGTTTTATTTAGATTTGAACAATTAGAGTTTTCTCTCAGCTTCTGTAACTAAAATAAGGAGTTATGACTTTGTCCATGTGACTGGGTTAATAAACATGCAGAGAGGCCTTATGTTCAGAGCGTAGGCTGCCCTACTTTCCAAGCCGGCGACGAGAGGCGGAATATGAGTGGGCTGTTTGGGGGTGGGTGGGGGTACATTTAACGGGCGCACCATGCCAAAGAGAGAGCTGACCATATGGTGACAAAAGATTGTGGTGAGAAGCAAACAGAATCACGCTCTTCCTTTTTATGGGTATGGATGTGTGAAAGTTGACACAAATGTAGGTTTCCCTCTGCGCTGTGGGTTTGTGCAACAGCCCACAGACAAGTATTCATCTTTTTCAGCATTAATGATCCGTGCATCAGCAGGACCTCTTCAGGCCCAGCGGGGTCCTGCACACCAACACAGCTGCCCTGAGTGCAGACCCATCACTCACTGTCATGGCTGCCTTCACTGGCTTTCTGTCTCTCTGCAGAAGTGTGGCACTGTGCCACAGAAAGCAGGAGCGATTGATCAATTAAAAGGATTGTGTAACGTATTAACAACTACATAATAATATATTATTGGCGAGACAGCCTGCCATATACGCTTTACTAGCTCTCATTAATTCACAGAACAGTAGAGCATTTTTCTACTTTTATTTACACATACTGTGCAAAGCTAGTGTAAAAAAAGACCAGCTGGCTATTAGCAGTTAATGTAGTCGTAATTTATTGTAAAAAAAGTTAACACCTCCCCCTAGTAAATAAATTTTAGCTGAAATTAGCCACATTACTGCCTTACCTGTAGAATCAAGTAATCACTTGATTCTACAGAACCCGTCTTTTGGGAAAATTTTCTGTGGACTGACATGAGAAAAATTGAACTTTTTAAAAGATGCGTCTCATTCCATGTCTTTTAAAACAAGTTTGATTATCTTTGACAGAATGTTTAATAATCTGAAAGGTAAAGTGTGACAAGCAAAAATGAAATACTCCAGGGGGCATATGCTTTTCCACAACGCTGTATTTATCCTGTTATGGAATAATAAGCCAGAGGAAAATGGGGGAGAAAAAAAAAAAAAAAAAAAAAAAAAAAAAAAAGCTGCATGACCTATTTGGATTCTGATTTCAATTAGAAGCTGCTTTAATTTACAGCTTAAGGTAGGAGGAGACTTATTTGAGGTTCTAAATGCCACATATTCCAACTTTAAAACCCTGGTCATTCAAACCACAGTGAGATTTCACACATTCAGAATATATTCTGGTATATTTTAGCTCACAAATTGTAGCTAAGAATATTTTTTCTTACATGAAATCAGGGAAGAAAAAGCATTCCAGTGGTAATCATTACACTGGAAATGGAACTGTTCATCTACTAATTACCTTGAGCTCATAATATTGTGGCTGGATGTAACCCCAACTTCCTCCTCGGCTGACCTTGTATGGCTCATATCCTCAAACCTCAGCAACTCGCAGCTAAATCTACAGCGTTAAAGCACCCTCCATGCTTTTAGATACCCCTGGAACATTTAAAAAGCCCCCCTTAAACATATACCTACAAACATATCTTCCCATCTACTTCCACACACAGTCAAACTGAATAATTTGATCATTCCTTTCATTAGCATAATATCACATTGGATACCTTTGAAACGTCTGACCTTTAATTTGAGTATAGTTATTTAGTAGGATAAAAACAGGTTCACTATGTTCACTTTTTACAACATCATCGGTGCCATATTTACTTGCACCCCTGCCAACAGAACAATATTTAGCATGTAGTCTTCTGTCATTTTCTAGTTTTGGAGCGTAAGGGGAGTGCGGGATCTTTGACCATTACAATCTCTCTGGATCATCCTCGGTCCTCTTATGCCATCTTCTCTTCAGCTCAATCCAGAGGTTTTCAATAGGATGTAGGTCGAGCGACTGAGATGGAATCAAAATAACTTTTTTTTTTTTTTTTCTTCTGGAGAACCCTTGGCCATAGGTTTTACATAATAATGCTGCTAAGACCAATGAAGACCCATTTTCTGCTATATGTAGGTCTTATAGGTGTATAAACACAGTTATAAAATATAAACTTTAAAAAGTTCCCAAAATCTTATTTTCTTAAACTGACCTAAGCATCAATACATTTTTGAAATCTTTGAAAGATCATACAGGCATAAATTTAAAAACAAGGAATTATTATTTTGTACCCCTGAAAGCTCCACCACAGCTACAGAAAGACCCATAGCAAATCTCTATTTAAACCTCTCTGGGAGAGAAAAAGGCCCAACGCATCACATACCCCTGATTGTTCAGAACAGTATGCATGACGTGCTTTTCCACATGTTCAGCCTTCTTTTCCCAATTAGACCCACATGCAGAGTTGGTTGTCTAAAAGCTCAGTCCTAGTCGCAGCTCAAAGCACACGGTTCTAAGTAAGGTATGCGTGGAGTCTAGAAAACACATTCACACCTGTAATGGTAGAACAAAAAGGGTTTTCCTCGAACGTCTTTAGATAAGCTTGGATTCAGGAGTTACAAAGACTTGGCGATCCCTGAACAGGGCAGCTTTGCTCTACTTCTCTAATTATGAGCTTGGATATTTCTTTACCTCCTTTTCCATCCCTCCTATGTTAGGTAAGATAAACTTGGTTGCTCATCCCACCTATTTTAGAGATTCTGCTTCTTTAAGTTTGAGACTTTTTATTCCCGGTTTGATAGAAATTTAACTTTACTTACAGGCACATCTGAAAATATTAGAATATCGTAAAAAGATTTTAAAAAATTATCACTCATTTCAGAAGGTGAAACTCATTTTATAGATTCAATACACAGTGAATTATTTATTGTAATTTTGATTACTATGGGTTATAATGAAGTTTGTTTTCTCCTTAGCTCAGGAGAAAAAAAAAAAAAAAAAAAAAAAAAAAAAAAAAAAAAAAAAAAAAAAAAGGACACTTCAGATGTCGTCTCTGGTTCAGGAGTGGTTTGACACGAGGAATATGACATTTGGAGCCTGTGTGTAGGATACATCTCCATACATCTTGAATGGATTTTGCTTGAAGGCTGTGGATATCCCTGTTGACGGTGCATCTTTTCCTACCGCACTTTTTCCTCCCACTTAACTTTCCATGAATTTGCTTGGGATACAGCACTCTGAACAACCAGGTTCTTGAGTAATGACCTTCCCCATGATTGTGTAAATCAAATTATGGTCATTACATAACATTTATTCATTAAAAATCCTGTTAAATTTTATTAAATTGATCTTATGCAATATTCTATTTATTATTATTCTATATTCAAGAAAAAGAACTGATATTTGATCTATATAATACACATTTACCTTTCTAAAATGAGTGACAAAAATATTGAACTGTTTCATAATATTCTAATTTTTTGAGATGCATTTATATATTCAAGTTATCTCAGAACTAAAGCAAGTTAGCATAACTTTTGTCAACCTAAATTGCTGTTTTTCAGCACAATATAACCAGCTGATCAACCAACTATGGCTCCCCTGCCTCATGGGGCTTGTAGTTTGTCACAGTGTAATAACACCCCAGTTGCACAGCTGAACAAGTCAACAAACAAATGAATCACACTAACAGATTTCTCAAAGACAAAAATACAACCAAGCACCGAACAAATGTTAAAATTTGGGAATGACCAAAATATTGGAAATCTGGATGTATTTAAGACTTTTTAAGGCCTAAAGTTAAGCTTCCTAAATCTAAGACTTTTTAAGATCATGCAAAAACCATCCCATTTTTTCACAATTCCAGTTGTGAAACTCTCCAATTCCAAATCTGACTGTAGATGTGTGTAAATTCAGGCAAACTGCTCTTTTCTCGCATCCATTTCCTTACCTGTAAATATAAAACACACATCTGCCTTACTTCAAAGGCATGTTCTCTTGTTTTTCCAATGCTGAAGTGTGACCACTAGAAATGGGCCTGTGTTGTACCGTATTTATATCCCAGTAAAACAGGAAGACATTCTTATCAACTTAAAAAGGTAAATATACAATGCAAATGCTTCAGTTTCCTTTATTTTATGTAGCAACGATTTCCCTACTGAAATCATGCAGCCGAGTTAATGGTTGAACTTTTCTCAACATTTTTTGCAGACAATGATTACACTACTGCTTTAAGACTTTAAGACTTTTTACAGACTTTTATCAAGGAAAAAAAATTAAGACATTTAATTTGAACTGTACTTTGAACTGTACTTCTGTAATTTGTCAACAGAAATAGATGCAGCCCTAACATCTGACACAACCCTTGCATACAATGAGAAATGACGTGCGGTTACAAGAACCTGAGGCCTCCCTTCAGAGCACAACGTTCAGAATCTATAAGCAGCTATAAAAAGATTTCGGTGCCTGACCACTGGCCTATGGAGGACAGAGAAGAGGATGAACCAGCCCTCCGTTCACTTTGCTCAGTATGAATGCAGAAGTGGGGGAGGGTCAGGGGTAGGAACAGAAAGTACGGGGGCAGGCTGACAGCAGCTTGAGCTTGAATGTGATTTTTACGTCACTTTAGTCACTTTTACATAACACTTAGCTCTATGAGTCGAATAAAACACAATGACATCAAATGGTTTGATTCATGCAGCTTAAAAAGGCCGAGCTTTTTTTTTCTTTTTTTTAAAATAAGACATTCAGACAGCCTTTCCTAAAGGCAAGGCCCAAGCTTGTATCCGTCTCTAAATTCACAATAGGAGAACGTTTCAGCTTTGTTACGACCTTCAAGGAAAAAAGAATATCTCTACTGATCTTCGCTGGATTAAAAAGAAAATGTAGAAGAATTCAAAGGGGAAAAAAAAAAAAAAAAAAAAAAAAAAAAAAAAAAAAAAAAAAGGAGGTTATTATGCAGCTAAACACTTTTATTAAATATCAGCGAGTTATTTAATCTTCTAGCAACAGTCTTTTTTTGCTATAAGCTGTAAATTCTTTCAATAGTCAACGTAACGCTGAACATGCTTTCACTTGTGTTATTTGGGATCAATAATCTTTTCAGCTTCTTCAGCATGCAGGTGTCAAAAGCATTAGATTGTCGTTCCTACCTTGCTCCTTTATTTGCCTGATCTGCTTCACAGTTTCCTTTAGGATTGCACATTTGTCAGGTTTGACGTTGAAGTTGTCGATGTCGTTGAAGTTGGCAAAGATTAGCTCGGCGAGCTCTTCGATATATTTGTTCTCGTGCTCGCGGTTGCGCTTCTCGTTGCTCCGCTTGGGACTGCAGAAACGTAAAACAACAAGAGGGTCAAAAAAAAAAAAAAAAAAAAAAAGCAAAGGGGTAGGGGATTTTTGGGGGGGTTTAACTCACATGCTGATGCCTAATCTATCTTTTTTAAACCACTGGAAATTACACAAATATAGCCTTGCTTTTTTCATTAAACAGAAAGATTAAATTACTTTCTAGCTAAGGAAAAATTACACCCTACTTTCTAAAACACAGCATTACCCTCTTCGGTTGAAATAACTTCAAGTGAGATGCTCCTTGAAGCCATCTGCCAGTTTCTCCCACTCTTCACTTGTAGCTGTGAGATGTTTAAGGGAATTCTTGGTTTATAGCTACAGCATCTCAAAAGAATAAAGATTTGGGCTTTGACTCCAGTCCAGGACCTTCCATCTCTTAATTCTGAGCTGGCCAGGATCTGCTATAATAAAGCATCCGCTGGACAGAATACTTCTACCTCCTTACTTAACAGTTGGTTTGAGGCTCTTCTCCTCAAATGCGGCATTTGGACTATTCTAAACATGTTGGTGTCCAAATAATTCAGTGTTGGACTCATCTGTCCAAAGAACATTATTCAAAATGTTGTGGTACTTTCACTACGTTGGATCTGGCATGCTTTAAGCTGGATTTATAGTTGATGCTCCTGGTGGTGCACCTCTGATATTTTGTAACTCTGTGTGGATCGCTTTCACTCAGGCTGGACGATTTGGAAGGTTCTCCACCAAAGTACGCGTCGAGTATAAAGGCCACACCACTTGATTGGCTCACGCGCGTTCAACGCGAACCTCTAAAAGCGCGACTAGAACTCAGCCTTAAGCCTGTTAGCGCGCAAACATTTCCTCCTTGCATGCCATACACAAAAGTTAAACTAGAGCAGTCTCTTACCGATTTGCACAGGAATCCACTTTCATATCAACAGTGGCAAAAGCTGTTTTAAATCCAATAATGGCATATTGGGGTTTCTTGAGAGATCTTTTAGCATCTTGCGGTCTGTGTTCAGGGTGAACTTGCGAACATGACCAGATGTGGGCACATTAGCGGTTGTTTTAAATGTGCTCCATTTGTAGACTACTTTTTTTAATGCGGATTTAAAACTCTTCAAATCCACTAGACTTATGAGACCTCAGGCAGCTCCTTCAATCTTTCCATATAGTTCACGCTCACTTCCATAGCCAGAAGCACCAAACTAAAAATCTGAGCTTTGAACAGCAAACCTTCAAAATGCTTAGCAATGATTTTATAATCATGCATACCTAATATGATTGGCTGATGTGCAACTCTCGCCATTTTAGGTAGAAATAAATGTAAGGTTCTCCTAATTTATGTAGTCCACTCCTAATGCTGGTCACCAGCTGGGTCACACGCTACTGTGGGATCCTATGGTTCACCCAGCTTCAGCCTTAAGTCAACCAGTGTGGTTGTGTTGGTCAGTCTGGTATTATAAGCACACCAAAGATTATACCCAAGATGTTCACTGTGGTTAAGGGTCAGGAATGCAATCAGGCCATTCCATCCTCTCCGCTCCAAGGCGCTTTGGGAACAAAGGCTGACATCTTGGAGGATAGAGCTCTGTCCTTGAGAGTGGATTTATGAGACGGCCATCGACTGCAGAAGCTCATCTCCACATCCCTGTGCACTAAGATTTCCACCTATGACGACCAGCCTTGTTCTCCCAGTGAGGAGGATACAGGCCCTTACCATTACACTGCCTCCACCAAAAGCTGTTTCGCATTGGCAGGGTGGAATTTGCAAGTTTTTCATGGGTACCACCCACATACTCAACCCATAAATGCATTTTTCTTACACTGTTACTCTGGCCCCATTTAAGAGGAAATAAAACAGCTTTCCAACAGCCTAACATTCGTTGTCAAGAAGCACTGCTCATTATGGCACCATTGATGACCTTCCTAAACAAGCCCTACAAAAAGGCTGTAGGTCATCGTGTGTAGAAAGCTAAATACATTTACACGGTGTATTGGAACTCCTGTAAAAACTCCTGGTATCTAATTATATACAAAGGAAATGATAACTCATCATGTACAGGCCCCTTGATGATTCTAGGTTAATTTGTACCCTTATTTTAGATCCAAACATTGCTCTTTCATCTCAACCTACTTTTATTTCATACCTGTAAACAAACTGCTTTGTACTTTGAATTAATTTAATGGAGATAGATGATTATATAAACGCTCTAATGTCAAATATATTTCAATTTAATTGTTCAAGATTTTATACTAAACCGTGTTTAATTTTTGGTTCTGCACATTTTAACTTGTTCACCTTTATGAAATACAAGATTATAACCTATATCAAAACTGAATATTCAGTCCTATAAGGCTGTTTTCTCACTGTAGACTGAAGAGATTACTTCAAATCATTGGCTGTAAAACTGAGTATGAAATTTCCTGAAGAGAAATGCAAGAATCTGAAATCACAAAAGGGTAAACTGATCTGCACCCCTTCTTGATGGGGTTTACTTTCTTGTTTTGAAATTGTCAGAAGAATAAAGGTAGTTAAATCTACAGTGGCTTGGCAATTAAAATAAATAACAGGAAGGAAAACTAGAATCTGGAGTCAGGGGTGTGAGACAAAGTAAAGCGGTAAATAGGATTTGATCAGCCTCGAAGCTTACCTGGGTCCTATGAGTTCGGCAGAGCATTCTTTGCGTTTTCGTGCTTCTGCCCTCGCAGGGTCAGATGGGTTTTCACCGACTCCACTCATCATCAATGCATATCAGCGTCTGCAAATGAAACACACAGGAAAGCACGGTTTTACATATCAAACCATTTCACTGCCTAAATGACAGAGCAAAAACTAAAACAACAAAAGTATGTGAAAGAATGACAATGCAGGACTGACTGAGGGCCCATATGGCCATCTGCATACAGCACGCACACACACACACACACAGTAAGTCTGTACTGGAAGCACAAGTTGATCCAGTCCGGGAGAAATGAGTGAAAATGGAGCAGAGGTAGAGATTCAATCATTTCTCTCCGATGGCACAGTTCTCCCCAGAGAGACTGAAATGAGAGCACCGCGCTTTGCCTGCAGCAACAGACTGTGCACTCAACCGTGTGTTGAGAAAAACCCATTCGCTACACAAAACCAAGTGAAGCCAGCTCACATTAGGGACAGAGAGTTTACAGTAACGTGTGCCTGCGTCATTGTACGGGCGACTTTCACCTGGAAAGATTTGAGGTCAATCAAAAACACAATGCAACAATCAGAACTTCTACTGTTTTGAGGTTACTTGTCTTATAGGGTCACTTCTCACATCGCACAACAGAGAAGTTTTTTGCTAAATGCATTTATAAGCCCATCCAAAATGGACGACTTAAAGCAGAAGCTTGAACATGCATCAATGTCTCTCGAGAATCTTGAGGGAAGCAAACGGTTGAAGCATGAAGAGTGTAAATGTGACAAAGAGCCAGAGGAATATACAGTATATAGTATATGCCATTTACTTGTTTATTTTACTGGATTGTAATTGGATCTAACTTTCATTAGATCTGACTGGATCAACCATTCCAGAGGACGGAGAATAATATACACGTGGGGGGTGTTCAAAACAACTG
The DNA here is from genome assembly GCA_014839685.1 of Anableps anableps. NCBI lineage: Eukaryota > Metazoa > Chordata > Actinopteri > Cyprinodontiformes > Anablepidae > Anableps > Anableps anableps. The sequence continues at coordinate 16,337,301 of CM026082.1, forward strand.
CCAACGCGTCTGGTCATCCAAACAGGCTCACCCTCAATGCAGACTGCAAGATGCTAAAAGAAGTCTTCAAACACCATAAAATGTCATCATGGGACCTAAAGCCAGCTTTTGCGAATGCTGGTGTGAATGTGCAAGGCTGTACGATCAGAAATAAGTTTAACTTTCATGGGAGGTGTGCAAGGTGGAAACCTTTGCTCTTAGAAAAACAGGACATCCAGTATGAAGTTTGCCAAAGAGAACATCAACGAAGAGCATGATTTTAGAACAATGTTTTTGGGCAGAGGAGTCCAAGAATAAATTTTATGAACAACTGAACAGGAGACATGTTTGGCCTAAACTAAATACAGCATTCCAGGAAAATATCATCATACCAACTGGGAAACATGGAGGAAGAAGGATCATGGTTTGGGGATGCTCTGCTGCAGCAGGACCTGGCCAGCTGACCATCATAGAATCTATCATGTATTCTTCTGTCAATTAGAGAGTGAAAAAAAAATGTAATAAAAAAAAAAATAATAATAATAAAACTTAATCAGAACAGAACTCTGCAACATGACAATGAGTCAAAACATACCAGTAAATCCACAAAAGACTGGCTAAAAATAAAGAAATGGAAAGTCCTGGGCCAAGCCAAACCCTACACGTTGATCACTTTGAGATGACGCCACTTCAGACGAGCTGTACATTCAAGAAACCTCTAAAAACATCTCACTCCAGAAAGTTAGGAGAGGCAAATATTGTTGCTTAAGAGAAAATAAATCATATTCCTTTCCAGAGATTGTAAATTTTAAATATGGCTATGTTAATATTTAATAAAACATTAAATTAAATTACATGGGGTGTCCTAATTTTTCTACATAACTGTCATTGGATGTAAATTAGACCCTTTTGTCTCATGAAGTGTCTTAAGTGGACTTGTGGTGCATTGGTGTTATATAAACAATGTGATTTTACTGAAATATTCAATGATTTCTGGCATAAACAATTGCCACACTTTGCCAACCAGTTAAACCTAGGGACCAATGGTTTCCATGTAGATGAACAGCTAGACAAAAATCACAAGATTCAACAATTAAAATGAAGTTCACTTTATAACATGAACTATCACAATTTTTGAGTTTAATCTAAAGATTACAGGTTTTCCATGACAACCTAAGAGATTTCTCCCCTCGCGCTGATGTTCAGAGAAAGTCAGACGCTAGGAGCTGCTGCTCTCTTTCTGACACGCTCAGCTAATGCTCACAGTGTGGGATAGTCCTGACCACAGTTACATGTTGGATAACAGTCAATAAATATTTTATTTTTATTTACCTGACAGATCAGGGTGGCTGCATAAAACAAAAACTTTTAATGACATGGACATTTGTCCCTTGGATAACAATGAATCTGATTTCCTGCCACAGCCAGAGAAAAACAGCATTTTCCAAATGGCAGAAGTGATACAGCATCAAACAAAAGCTTTGAAGTTGCATATGTTCAGCTCTTGCAATCAACATAAGGTGCTCCTTCTCTTACTCTTAAGTTACCACAAGCAGAATTTGAGGGCACTAAATGAAAAACCATCAATTATTCATCCAAGTGCAGTAATGTCTTATTAATTACCACCATCCTCTGAAAATCTGTCAGCAGCTAATGGACTCAGGTTTAACTATATAGAAGGATACGTTCAGTATACTAGAAAGTAAAAACTCATTGCCTTAAAAAAAAGCGGTTATATTTAAAAGCATGTAAATTAATAATAATAATAATAATAATAGAAAAAGCTCCTTATTGGTTAAAACAAAGTAAGGCATAACTGTGAACAGAAACTATACATGATTTTCAGCAGTATAATATATACACCCCCATGAGTCAATTACAGATGCAAGTATTTTATTCTATATGTCTTTGCCAGCTTTGCACATCTAGAGAATACAGTTTTGTTTTTTGTTTTTTTAAAACCAATTTATAAATTTCAGGTCTCGCCACTGATTGCTTGTTTTTATTTATGCCTGGACTTCGACTGGGCCATTCTAACGTGTGAATATGCTTAGATCTAAACCATTCCACTGTAGCTCTGGATCTAAACTTGTTCTGCTCAAAGGAGACCCTCCAACCCAGTCTCAAGTCTTCGCAACCTCAAACAGGTTTTCTTGTTTTGCTACCCAGTATTTAGCTCAACCCATCTTCCCACCAACTCTGACCAGCTCCCCAGGCTGAAGAAAAGCTTCCCCACAGTATCATGCTGCCACTATCATGTTTCACAGTGGGGAGGGTGTGTTGAGGGTAAAATGCAGTGTTAGTTTTCTCCCACACAGCATTTTGCATGTAGGCCAAAAAGTTCAATTTTGGTCTCATCTAACCAGAGCACCCTCTTCCAAATGGCTGTCGCATGTTCTGCAGGGATTGTTGCAAACTGCAAACAGGATTTCTAATGGCCTTTAACAACGGCTTATTTCTTGCCCCTCTGAGCCAGATTTGTGGTGTGCACAAATAATAGACGTTTCGAAAGATTCTCCCACCTGGCCAGTGGATCTCTTTAGCTGCTCCAGAGATGCAATGGACCTCTTGGCTGCTTCTATGATTAATGTTCCCCTTGTCCAGCTTGTCAGTTTCAGTAGACCATAATGTCTTAAATAGTTTTGTGGTTGTTTTTTCGTTTTCAGCTGGTGGCTTGAACTCTGAGAGACACTGAAAATTTGGGATATTTTATAACCAAACCCTGCTCTGATCTTCTCCACAACTTTATTCCTGACTCATCTGCTGTCTTTCTTGGTCTTCATGATGCTGTTTATTCACAAATGTTCTATAATAAACCTAAGAGGCCTTAACAGAACATCTGTATTTACACTGAGAATAACTAAGCCCACAAGAGGACAATTAACCTTTTAAGGAACTTTAAGGCATTTCGTTGCCTTGGATTATTATTTAGGTGAAGTCAAGGGGCAAGAATACTTTTGCTAGGCACAGCATATATAATCTTTGGTTTCAGCTTTTGAAAGAAAGAATCTTAACTGAGAGACCCTTAAAAGAGAGAGTGCGGGTCTTTTCCAGCATAGGTACCACAGCTGCTGCATGCTGCGTTGTGATACGGTCTTGGTTGCTTTTACCATGGAAACAGCTATGGCACACACCGCTTGCTGCTCTGCCATTACATAAGGAGGGAAAAGAGTAGAGAACACCAGAATTCAGAGGAGAGCAGGGTAGCATAGCCTGGCAGAAGCTGGCTAAAATAATGAATGAGGCAGTGACCATGTGAACCTGAGTCCAACTCCCTCCTGCCCTGGAGTGACCCACTTTACGCTCAGGGTAGCACCTGGGCTGACATAAATGAAGTCAAAGCTAGAGCAAAGGGTAAAACATGTTCTTTTGACAAGTGTCTTGAGTTCCCTTGTTGACTTGTACTGTGAGTGAACAAACACACAAACGTCTGGAGTCCATGTCTCCTACTGTTCAGCTCTTTTGAACACCACTATCTTTGTGCAGAACAAGTGTGCTGGCTGAAAACATAAAACTCAATATCAGAGGTTATATCATTTTATTAATGGCAGCAAGTCATTAAACTCTAATAGCTAAGCGCCATTCTCTATTTTTATTGGCCAGAACAGGGCTTTCAAGCACAAGTTACCATGGGGATTCTGGTCCTGATTGGCTCTGTGTGCCTCACTGAGCCAGATATGATTGGTTGCCTCTATCTCCTTGACACAGCATCAATGATGGGTCACTCTACATTGAGACAAATAAGTGAAACTTGAAGTACCGAGCACGTCTCAATGACACCAACACAGACAACCAGACGTCCTGGCAAGCAGGCTGTTTGGCTGCTTCTGTAGCTGGGAGAGGGGAGTGGGGGTCCAATCTCAACACAGGCAGACTAATGGGGAGGGGAGGAGGTGGGGGGTTCCCATCTTAAAAAAAAAAAAAAAAAAAAAAAAGGAGGGAGAGAGTCTGGACTTCTGGCAAGCTAAAAACCTCTGGGAAAACATTAGCAAACAAACATGCTGTAAGAATGTGTTCACATGTAGAGGACAGCTCTTCCAATAGCTGCAGCTAGCTTGAGTATGAAACACAACCCTTCAGTGGGTGAAAGAACTACAACCATGTCTGCTTCAAGCCCAGAGTTGCTCCCTGGCTATAAACAACAGGCCCGTACTCTACAAAGCCTTATTACCCAATATCAACAAGAGCCCCATGTGGAAAATTGCTGAAACATTCTATGACCCTGACGGATGAATTTAAAGTTCATGAACACTACCACAGTAAGTAAATGATGGCATGTTTCCCTGACCTGCCAAGTATATCTTAAAGATAATTTTCATCGTTGTCATCCCTCAACCTTATAGAGAAATGCATAAAAATAATAATCATAATAATAATAATAATAATAATAATAATAAACTTCAACAAAAATGATCACCGTCGATGGTCCATTTCAGATTTCAGGATCTCTAAATGTGGTTCTTAATGTTTCCTGCATTCACACTGCAGAAAGTGGCCGTTTAACATTCTCATAACTGCTTTGGAGTTTCTCCTTAAGAGCTTTGCTGCCCAACAGGAACAAATAAATATCGAAGGAGATAGGCCCAATCATAAGCGTGTGCTGATTGGTCAAACAAGTTGATTCTTTAGCCATCCCCGTCATTCATTGCATGCATATACCAGAAATATCTGGTAAATTAATGCCATCTGTGACTGAAAACTCTGCAGTTTTGGAGTGCAGTAAGTTAATACATTACATTTGATCAGTATTACACTGTTTACAATAGCTGGTGTCCCATTTAATTCATTCATTTAACTGAGACGACTGAAACATTGCTTTCTGTGCTGTCCTTTCTTCTTAGCAGCAGCTGATACTTTGTGCTAGCTGGAGCTTTTGCAGGTCAGCCTTTACATGGTTAAGAAAGCTAACATAATATTCTTATAATGTGTCCCCTAAAAAGTTCACAGCTTATTATTTGTTTCCCAAGAAACAAGTAGAAGTTATAATGAGATATTTACATACACTGTATAAAAATACCTTCCCATCACTGTCTAAAATTTAATCAGACTTAAATTCTTCTACTTCTGGTCAGTTGGGGTAACCAAAATTACTTTAATAAATGCCAGAATAATGAATGAGTGAGTCTTAAATAACTTTTTGCAAAGTCAGAAGTTTTGCTACATTTGCTTAATAGCTGGGAGAAATTCCTTTTAGACAGTATAACTTCAGTCTAAAGTCCTTCCACAAGCTTCTCAGAATACTTTACTGGAACTTTGGCCAATTTCTCATGGCGAACTGGTGTAACCGAGTCAGGCTTGTTGGCCGCCTTGCTCACAGACACCTTTTCAGCTCTGTTTAGTAATTTTCTAAGGGACTGAGATCAGGGCTTTGTGATGGTCATTCCAAAACATTGACTTTGAATTCCCTAATTTGATTTTGATTTTGAAGCCAATTTGATGGATGACCGGGGTCATTTGTTTGTTGGGAAGACCCGTTTCTGCCCAAATTTTAACTTCCAGACTCTTTAAATGTCAGTTCAATATTCTGGGATTATATTTTATCCTTTATGATGCCATCTATTCTGTGAAGAGCACCAGTCACTCCTGCAGCAAATCACCTACACAACATAATACTGCTACCACCCTACTTCACAGTAGGGTGTTCTCTGACTTGCAAGATTTCCACTTTTCCTTCTAACAAACAATGGTCTTTATGGTTAAACCCTTAAATTTCTGTTTTATCAGACTACAGGACATGTCTCCATAAATTAAGCTTGTTCTTACCATGTGCATTTATAAACTGTAATCCAACTTTTTTGTGGTTAGTTTTAGGTTTTAGGGTAATGAATTCTTCCTCTCTGAGTGGCCTTTCAGCCCATGACGGTACAGGGCTCATTTCACTGTGGATAGCAACACTTATTATCTTCAACAGGCATCTTTTGCTTTTGTTGTCGGATTGAGTTATCTCTGGGACACAGATCTCGTCTCCTTCCTAAACAACATGATGGCTGGATATTCCCACGTCTTTCAAACTTAAATATAACAGTTTGAACAGGTTAACGAGGCTCTTTCAGCCACCTCGATATTGCTCTCATGGATGAACAAGACTTCTGGAGATCCAGAGTTTTCTTCCTTATATCTTGGCTGCTTTCCTGGGATTTTTTTTTTTTTTTTTTTTTTTTCCCCATGAGGTCACACAAGGAAGTAGTGTGTGTTGCCTCACATAGGACCCCCCTCACCCCCCAAAAAACAACTTGGATGTCTTTTTATTTTGTAATCATTAATATCAGACTCCAGCTTTACCATTACTATATGTGTGTAAACCAGCCATAGCCTAGTTAAAAATGGCAGATTCTTAGCCAAAACTCCCTTGTATATAATACAACAACAACAAAAAAAGATTAATGCTGTTAAAGCACAGCACAAGACAAAGCAATTCATTGTTATGACAAACAGGTTATAGATGGGGAGGGCAAGTGACCTCATTATATTCTTGAATGATTGGAATTTTCTAGGAAGCATCTATTCAATTTGCAGCTCATCGAGCCATCAGCTCATCTAATTCATTACTACACCAACTTGGGACATATGATCCATCAGTGCAAGTCATTTGCTGTGTAAAAAACAAAAAGCAACAAAAAAAATCTGCACAGCAAAATAACTGTTCCTCAAAACCCAACAACCAAGTAAAGAGCCTCAACTGGCCATGACATATTTTCATTTGGCAGCACAAGAAATCGAAAGGACACTGTAAAGGAAGCAAGTGATATCTGCTTTTATTTAGACTAAATGCACTCCAGGAAGACAGCAGCACTACAAGACAATCCTGCAATTATCTTCACAATTTTTTTAAATAAAGAATTTCAGGGATAATATTACGCAGCTGAGAGCTCACCTTAAATGATATGATTTATAAGTGTTAAATTGAAGTGTATTTTTTCTACCCTTTAGGTATAACAAGCAGTGTACACACCATTTGGTTATCTTCTGTGTGTTCCTGGCAAAGCAGCAGCTTTGACTGGGAAAGCTCAGGCTGAAGGACTGAGTGGAAATGACGCTGGGGTCATGAGGTTTATTTGAGCAATGCCCTTCTGTGCAGTCACCACTTTGAAACTGAGCTTGGATCTCACACGAATTTAGTTACCGTCTCTACTTTGACTCCTTCCTATTTCTCTGGCATAAACAAGGACAGTGAATATTTGCGAGCTTACGGGTCGCCTCTGACAGTGTGAACAATTCTCACGTAGTTACAAGTTTACATCTTTATCATATCTGTGGCCGAGTCCCAAGGCTGCATGATGTGGCGGGTTATTAAAAACACTTGAAAGAGCCACAACACCACCTCAAGAAAATGACACTGGTAATTTTCCAGAAGCTAAAGCTGTGTATCAGACAGAGTGACATTTCTGACAGAACTATAAGCAAAATATAGCAAATGTTACTTAACAACCCAACAAAAGCTCCAGAGAAATCAACTGACTTTGGGAGCGCTCTTTAGAACGACAGCCATAGGTGTGTGTGCCACTGCATATAACTTAGGTGTCCCAGGACTGACATGGAGCCAACCAGTCTGGTGAGGGAGGAGTGCAGAGACGACAAGTGGTTTGATGGTGCATTAAGTGCTGGAGGCAACCGTGCTTCCTTACGTCAAACTCAGCTGGTACAACCTGCTTGTAACCTGCTCCATCAGATGGCTTTCAACCTTAGAAATCATATTCCGACATTCACCTGCATGTGGAGCCAAGAAAATAACACACTGTGTCTAAATAGTGGATGTACTAAGCAGTCCTAAACCAGTATTTCTTGAGAATTGAGAATTTTCATCTTTGCCTAACACTCAAAACCAGTCTTGATGCGAATGTTGCATAGTCAAAACCGCACTGCTTTAAAAATTATAAAAATACTGATATACCCGTTTTAACTCCTAACATAATGGAAGAAAGACATGTCTCATATTGCCAAGCGGAGACTGCATCTGCCAGAGTGCCGTTCCTGTAATTTTGTGGCTTAACATGGTTTTGTTTAGAGACACACCTAGTGTTTCTGGAGCTCACTGGGCGCTGGGCAAGACTATTCATCACACTGAATCAGAAGCTATTGGGGCAGTGTTTGTCGTCTCATTCACTGCTGTAACGAGGGCCCTTCCAGAAAGCACAAACCCTCAGTGGGGCAGAACGTCGTCTTGTTGGTGTCTAATTTGTCCTCACATGGCGTCTCGGCACAACTGGCCCCAGGAGGGACATGGGGAGCAAGAGTGCACAGATAAAGAGTGCTTCTAGAGGGCTGCAATACAGGCAATTTATTTCCCACAAACTGACAAGGAAATCATGACAGAAGGAGGACCCAGAGGACACTTGTCTTCTCATTTTGCACCTTAGTATTTTTGCGGGGGTGAAAAGAGGCGTCAGGAGAGCCAACAGACACTCAAACTTGTTGGATTCATGCAAGATGTTATTCAAGGCAAATATGTGTTTAAACAATATCGATTTCAACAGAAGTTAATACAGGTGGAGGTTGTGGTGAACTCTGGCCTTGCTGACAGGTGCTGTTACCTTGAACCAGATGTTGGGCTATCAGATTTTTGTCAAGAGAAAGGCAGAGCAAAATGGTAAGACAGCAGAAAAATGAAAGTCAAAAACCTAAAGGTTTACTGTGTATCGTGACTTGGTCAAAGTGATGCCAGGGGATGAAGTCGTTCATTCCAATTTTCAACTCAAAGTCTCCAGAAAACACTGATATACCGAGTAATTTCTTAAACTCAGCCTAAAGTTTACATTTCTGTTCTGGTATGCAATTATTTACCTACCACCTCAGCAGTGTAAACAGACTGCCATGAGGTTTATGACCACAGCAGAGCACTAGTATATTGAACCTCTAGCTCCTCGTGTTTCATTTGAGACAGCTGATCGTAACATCTTGTTTGATAGTCTGCAAAAGCGGGAGAGACTTTCTGTTACCACTTTGTGTCATCTGGCAGTTATAAATCTGAGAAAACAAAGGGGTTCCTCAAGGCTCTTGGGCTCCCTTTTTTTGAAGACCTTATATTAAGTGTGCCCATAATATGAATGACTGTAAAATTATGACTTTGAACTGTACAATATCAAAACACAATTTTCACTGCAAAATCAATGTGTGCAAGACAGCATTCACAAAGGACAACTTTGTAAATGCAGTCAGCAATCTGACAGTTGCGAGGCTGCCATGCACAGGTGTGACCGGGCCCTCTGACCACCACCGGCAGACAAAGTGTTTTGCCCAAGGACACAACGACTGAGACACACAGAGCAGAGGATTGAACCGGCAACCCACCAGTTACAAACTTCTATCGCTGTCGTCCCGCCCCCACAGTCTTAGTGACCAAGATGCTGAAACCTTAACAGTGGTGGGATTCACTGTGATAACGGACATGTAAAAAGAATGACAAAAATGTTGGCTGATGGCTCAGAATAAAGTAGAAAAGACAAAAGTCTTTGAATTTGAATAATGTAGGGATAAAGATCACTAGGCTAAACAATGCTACCGACCACAGAGTATGCAAGAAACCTAAATTTTAACATCCACTTAAAGCCCATTTCCAAATCAACCTTCAGCCATCACAAAACATTTCAAGAATGAAGCGCTTCCAGTTGGGCCACAGAAAAACCATTATTCTCAGTAAGTGTACTGAAGTGGTATCCTTACAGGAGTCTGAAGACAATCACACAGCTGCAGCTCACCCAAAATGCTGCTGCCAGAGTCCTGACCAACACCAAGAAAATGGGTCACATCACACCAGCTGGAGCTACCTGAAAACCAGACATGTTCAGAAACTATTGGCTCTTTTAAATCGTCAGTGAGTACGCCACGATTTACTGCAGCTTTCCCATTTTGAATCACATCTTACCCATTTACTTTAAATTTCCATCTTACTTTTTCCTTTTTTATGTGATGCTTAGGTTTTTGAACGCCTTGTCTTATAGTGTATTTATTGTTGCAATGCAATTTTCTTTACCTGTTTTTTTTTTTTAATTTCCTCTAAATAGACAAATGCACTAAGTTTTATTTTCTTGCTCAGAATCTCTAAGTTAGTTCAGTTATGCCATCAACTGTCCTTGCAGTTTTCAAATGGAAAGTTCTCAAACTTCTCCTGATGGGTAAAAACAACAAAAAAGGATGTTTAAATTGTATATAAGATAGCTCTACTCAAGACTGTCTTCGCTCTGGAATCTCTGCAAGGTGATGGCCCTAAAGTGGCAGAGAGCAACAATAAGCCAGGCCCCACATTTACTGAAAGCTGATCACACTCATCAATCTTTAATGGCGGCAGTAACTCCAGGATGTCGCAGGATGAGAAGCAGACGGTTCAGCATCTAGCTGGTAGAGGAAAAACTGGTGAGTACATTGGTTGGATATGTAAATCAGAATGCCAATTTGCCCACTTAGCATAAAGAGATGAGAAAAAATGATTACTATTATGAGCAAGCATCTTCAAACAACAATACAGTCTAAATTCATCAGTGGGTAAGCACGATGGGAAGATTTACTGGTAACACTGAGGAAATCAGGTTAATGTAAAGGCTGATGTGTCGGGTTATCCCAAATTAATCTCCAAGGGTCAATTACCTAATTGATCTGAGCCATTATCAATCCATTCCTGACTCCTATGCTTATTGTAGTCTATATTAAAAAGATTGTTTTACACTAGAACACATCCAGCTATACTCAAACTAGTAAAATCTGAAAGCCATGTAAAAGACAAGTATTTCGCCTGCAACTGACAGTGAAACACATATTGTGTCTGGATATTCACTCCACCCTAAGCAGGACTACAAGGTTATCCATTTGCCAATCCATCTTCTAGTCACTAAAATTCCCCATTAAGACTGAAGGAAAAATCCTTCTGAATATAGAAAGGCATGGGTTGGAACTGGCATCAATTTACAGCAAGGTTTTAAAAAGATACAGCTTCAAAAACTACTAGAACTTTCCGTTATACCGGTTCTGTTATTTAAAGTCGTTTTATTGATGTCAGAGTCACAGTGACTGGAGTTTACTCAGGCTGTATGGAAAACGTTGCTCCAAACTGCTGATCAACTGACTGAAAGAAAGCTTTTTTTTAATCCTCTTGCCAGCAAGAAAAACTGTTACTTGAGAAACGATTTCAAACATTATTGTTTTAAATTGTGTATAAATACTTTTCATCTGTGGTCTTTTTACTATAGGTAATGATATTGTGAGAATCTCATTCTGTCCCATGCAAAACCTGGGCATTACTCTCGAGATGCCATGGTCACTCCTAATAACAGATGTTAAAAGATGGAAGGACTAAACAGTAAGAAGGGGCTTAAACACCAAGCCTCTTCCAGATAAAAACCAAAACAGGAAAAAGCAAAATAAAGTTTTTGTAAAACTGCCAAATCAGAAAACCATCAAGCACAGTGAGCCATATTCAAACATGTGAAAGCAAAAGATCAAAAACAAAGTCTTTCAGTAATGTCAGGATCTGTAGAACAGATCGGTGTGCAAAACTAAGAACACTCACGTCTGTTAGTTCGGTCTGCAAAACAAATGTTGCAGCACAAAAAAACCCACAAGATCATCTCCACAGGCTCACCCGGGTGCAGTTAGTTTTTTGGGGTTTTTTTTAGCGATGCAAGATCATAAAATAGAATAGAGTTTGTAGTTTCAGTTTTTGCATCATGTCAACAGTTGATGCTTTTTGTGTTTGACAGAACTGTATTTATCATATTGCGCAGTAGAGTTGCATCAGCAGAGAGTTGGCTGCACTTACGCTTCTTACCTTGGTCTTAGTCCAGAGAGTCCCTCAGGCCATTGCTGCAAGATAATGCGTGGAAACCTTTACACATCACCCACTTCTCCCTGCTGAGAGAAACAACAGCAACACTTAGAATGAGCTCTCCGCAGTGGGAATCAACTGGTGTCATACAAAAGCATTTTAGGAGCACATGTTTAAACAGAACAACAAGTGAGGTCTAAATGCAACATTTATTCTGTAACCGAGGCTTCTTCTATTTCATTATCTATTGTAATGAAATCCAGGGAACAGCTAATGTGTTTTTTGAAGCCTCCGGGAGAGGAGAGTGGTGTAAACACAACATTGTTTTGGTTGGATTTATAATAAAAACAATGTCTGAAAACCTGAGGCGACAATGTCTTCAAAGCATTTTTTGCTCACACACAACCAACCCTCAGCAGCTCTGCACATGTGCAGCTCACTCAGCAGCTTTCAGCTGCCTGACAGTTCAACTCAGACTTCAGCAGGAGAAATGTGCTCGATTTGAAGGGAAAAGGGGTTTATGCTGGAATGGCAATGCAGTTCTGTCATTCATTTCTCATGGAATTTGATAGATCTGATGTAAATAACAATAAATTTGTGACAATTATATAATTATAGTTTGAAATAACTGTTCATTGGACTGTTCAATTAGAGAAACAGCAATATGCAACTTCATAATCCCACGATTTAAACAATTAAACCATTAAAGAAATTCAAGAGTTGATGGCTGGGAAAAGAACAGTCCTGCAAACTAAGCCTGTGCTGAGCAAAAGGTGAAATGGCAAATATGGCCACTCTTTCTGTTTAGCTGCCGGTCTTGAAATGTAAACTCCACCAATATAGATTTCAATTTACACAGAAAGAAATATGCAAATACAAATGTAACCTCTTTGGGAAAACCTATTACTGAAATATACTTTAAAAAAAAAAAAGATCTTTTGTTTTCCCTCAGTGAAATGTGGTGGTGACGCCATTATACAGTGGGTACACGTTTTCTCTATTCTGCCTTAAATTTTTTTTTTTTTTTTTTTTTTTTTTTTTAAATATCACAAAACAGAAAATGTAATTTTTTTTTTTTTTTTTTAGGGAAACCCCTCTTTCACTTTGCAGCAGATATAGATTCTAAGATTCTAGGACAGCATGAGAATAGCTGAACACATGTTACAGCTATGCTTAAGGGTGTATTCACACCAGGAAAGTCCTTTGGTCCACATGTTTGGTTAGGACCAAAAGCAGACTTTTGAATTTCAAGAGCAACGTAGGCAAATGTGTGCTGCAAGCTGAATGAGACGAGGTGCTCCAGACCCCCTGACCCACAACATGCTCGTAGCAGAACTGCTAAACAGAAAGCGGTGGATCAGGCAAGATTTTGGTACATACAGCAGTAGCGTTAGCAACACTGAAGGCCTCATTTTTACTATAATGCCAAGAAGCAGTAGCTCGTGAAGTCCAAAAAAAAAAAAAAAAAAAAAAAAAAAAAAAAAAAAAAAAAAAAAAAAAAACAGGGATATTTCATGTAGTTGGTCCAGATCGAGGCCGGTCTGTATTCACACCAGATGTGAACTGCACCAGCGTTCGTTCGGAAACGGACCGAGACCACCTCAAAAAGTGGGTCTTGGTCGGGTTTTGTGGTCCGCACCAGGCTTTGCTCGAGTGTATTCACATCTGCACAAAATGTCTGGGCCAACGGGGGAAACGAACTCTGGTCCGTTTAAAGCGGATCAAATGTGGCAGGTGTGAATGCACCCTAAAATGCTTTTTAAAGAGGCTTTTAATTGTCGACAAATTGACTTAGTCAAAGGTCAAATGAAAATCTAATCACAAATCAGGTTGTCTTTTCAAGACTGCTGTACACAAACAACTCACTAATCCAAGTTAAAACGGCCTGAAACAGGTTTGTCTGTAAGAATCCTTTTGGGCAGACGCGTTAAGCCAAGACAGACAAGCAAAAGACCTTGAGGTGTAACTGCTGCAAGAAAGAAAGGAAATAAAAAACAAAACTTCCCCAAACCAATAATTTTGCATTCTATTTTATGCTTGTTTCATAAACATGCAAGTCTAACACAGAACCACTGTTTACAAAAATTAAATGCTAAACAGGGATCAATACTTCTCCTTTATGCTGCACATACCAGATGAGCCAGCTGGGGAAACCACTTACATGATGTGATGTGCTGACATTACATGAGTGTAAACAGATTCTCCTTGTGAAGCAAACCAAGTGTAAAGATAGACACCACAAGAGGAGGAGGGGGGGATACATATATTTGGAAGAGCATCACAAAAACAGCTAAAACTCAGTGAAGAGCTACAGAATGTCTCAGCGCAGTTTTAAAATTAAGCTTGTCTAAGAAACTTTCCTTTTCCATGATAATACAAGGTAAACTAATGCTTACATAAATGTGACTATTTCAACCCTTCTTCTGCTCCCTTTCCCTTAGTAAATCGGTTTTCCTCCTATGGAGAAATTTCCTCTAAGATTTAACTCTGTCACATGCTCAGTCACAGTCCAGACTTGATCTTTGGACTATACAACAGACTAAATCGAAGGCTGAAAGCACTCTATTGATCCAGCATTACAGTAAAAAAAAAAATAAATAAATAAATAAATAAAAGAGCAATGTGGACCCGATAATACCAAACACTTACTGCAAAAGTGATCTTTTGATTTTTAATAAATTAGGGGTATTTACTTGGAACAAAACTCAAGTATTTGTTCTTACAAAACAGACTCCATCTAACTCCCTACAACTATGGGTTCAACAAATGGAAATCATGGCAGGTAAATGGAACCAGCAAGATTAATCGACTTTCCTGTTAAATGTCCTCTTTAGAAGATAACTTATTTATTTCACAATATGTCTGTCCATTAAAACTAATATAGAAAATCTCATTTTACATGTAAATTAATCACAAATACAAGATGGATACTCATGTTGTGGAGACAAATATTCCACATGGAGTTTCATGTTTCTCCTGTTGGAAAACCGCTGGATTTCACACTTATTTTGATCAATAAATGCATAAACCAGCAGCATTTACTTTAACATGTTTTTCAATAAACATTAGGGACAGAAGCTTTGATGCATAAATATGGGCAAATGTGGCAGTTCCACAATTTTGAATCTTTTGGATTTATAACTATCACCTTTAGCCAAGAACATGCAGCACATTTTCCTCTAATGTGTTACAGTCAGTGGGGGGGGGGAAACAAAAAACAAAAAAAACTGAATCTGTTAAAATTAAAATCCTTAAGCCAGTCCTTTAAAGAAAATCTGATCTCAATAATCTGTTAGGAAAAGCCTCATTAAAGCACTTTTAAAAGAGGGGCACCAAAAATCTGTTGTTGCCCCCCCTCCCCTTACCCTCAAGTGTAGTTAATATGAATGGTGTTAGTAAATCCAGAAAGTTAAAAATTAAAATTAAACAAATGCAATAAAAAAAAAAAATAAAAAAAAAAAACATGTCAAGGATATGGATGAAACAAAACTATGGATACAATGATTTGCCACTGGAACAGAAGAGTATCTACCTTTCCCAATTACCTAATTTTCCAAACAACTGTTGGTCATTAGGAGGTCAAAGGTCATTAAATTGAAGGGTCAAGCTCCCTTTAAAACAAAGCTTGGTTATCTTTAGTGTCTATGTAAGAATTCAGAGATGAAATGAAACTAAAAACACAAAAATACAAGAAAGCAAGTTGATACAGCTTTCAATGAGTTATTAATCACAGTCATTAGCAATTAGTTACGGTTGTCTTATCTTTTCATTCTTCCATTTATGGACTCATTTTGTATAAAATGCTCTTAAACCAACCAAACCAAACACAAGCTAACTGCTACTGAATCATTAAATCAGTTTCACATCAAAGAGAACAGAAAATGACCATACTGGCCAGGTCACAGAGGGGCTAAGCACAATAGAGCTCTCTGCGAGTGCCTTTTAAATGGCCCACTAATGGCTGTCAATGGAATAAGAATCAAGACCGATGTCTACCCTAATGAGAGTAATTGGCATTAAGCGCTAATCCTAAAAAAGGTTTGGCTGACATCAGCTTCCTTGGTTATAATCAATAAAGTTTGCTCCATCAGGGGAGGTGAGATAAACTGCCGTCAAACACGTATGCTCTACCGAAAACAGAGCAGGGATTAGCCTAAAGATGAAGAAAAACAAGCAGCATTTGTTGACTTGCAGTAGGTATACTCCAGCCAACTGCGGTACAAAAAAAGGAACTCAGATAAGACTTCCAGACTTTTTCATCTGGGTTAAATTGTGAAGCTCCGATAACTACGTCCACACCTCTGCACTCGAGCTCCTGCAGAATCAGCAGATTTTTTTGAAATTCCCTCGTTCTGCTGAGGGAAGCGTGTATGTGTGCAGCAGAGACGTATAAACAGACAGCAGAGAGCAGGGAGAGGACAGGGATTTGCACTGATCATTACATTTTTATAGTCCTCACACCCACGAGCTGTCATAGGCTGGTGACAACACACCCACTGTCCAAAAGTTGTGGCCCAATACGTCCCAAAAGACGGCATAATGAGAAGGAACAATGAAAGCGCAGGCAGAGGACAAGGAATCTGCAGAAAAATACTACATGAATTTATTTTTTTCTGAAACTTTATACACGTCTAGGTTTTCTGCTGCAGCGTATTTAGCTCAACCTGCCTTTAAAAACAGCCATAAAACATCTGACATTTACTCAACACGCATACTTCAGAGGAATGTAATCGAACTGGTTTTCTCTAAGGAGGGGTTAACCGTACAGCTCAGAAGCACAAGTTGAACACGGCAGCACCTCTACCCAGCTGTTTCAAAGCTCAGTTTCAGTTTACACGGAAAGAAAGACCAAAGAAAGTGAGTGAGTAAGGCGCCAAAGGAAGGCCAGAAGCCTTGGTGAATATACATCCTGTGTTTGAGATCCCCTTTATCTTTGGTGTTGGTCCAATCATGAAAAAACACACACTTTTATTGGTTGTTCAGCAGGGCTGTAATAACATCTTGCTGCACAAGATCCTGCTACATATTAAAAACCAACCATATTTCTTGCAGGATTCCTCCAAACTGATTTTAAAGACACATCGTGTTAAAGCTGCATTAAGAAGAGGAAAATAAAACAGGCATACTTAGCCTATCTATCTTATTCTTTTATTCAGTAAATGAAATCCCTGTCTATGGAGCTAAACCTCAGTAAATATTTCCTTTCCTACAGTCAAGTGGCTTGTAGTAAAAAAACTAAAGAAACATTTTGATTTTAAACTACAATAAGCCAACTCCTTCAAGATTTCTTTCATGGGTTCATTAGGGAGGAGTAACAACATAGTTCCTCAGTCAGAACTATAACACATGGAACAAATAAATGCCATTGGGCATTTCACATAAAAAACAAACAACTCACTGGAAGGAGGATCATGTGTAGAATTTTAGGATATAAACAAGTGAAATATAATAATCAAAATATACTGGAGGATTTGGACACAATAAGCTTTTTTAAGGCCTATAATTAAAAGGATCAACTTTTATGACTTTCTCAGACCATGTGGAAACTCTCTAAAAGGCTGTACGCTGTGACCTGCTAATGTTGCTAAGTTTAGCATCTAACTTGTAGATTTCCTATTGGGGCTACAGTAAAAGATGTTTTCTTCCCTATTTAACGAATGGAGACTGGAATATTCTACACTGATTACAGTTGCTTCAAAACATAGTCTATGATCTTGAAAGGAAAAAAAAAAACAAAAAAACAAAAAAAAAAACAAAACAAAAAACAAAACCCCCCACCTGGTGTGCTGAACCAAAAGGGCTACACAACAGGAGTGCCACAGGGGTCTGTACTCTCACTATTCATTTTCACTCTGTACATTCAGACCGAGACTCCAGCACAAGTTAGACTCCTGTCATCTGCAGAAATACTTAGATGACTCTGCAGTCGTCGGGTGTATCAAAGATGGACGAGAATCTGAGTACAGAGAGCTGGTGGGCCGCTTTGTGTCATGGTGTGGAAACAATCATCTCATCTTGAATGTGAGCAAAAGAGGATTGTACATTTCAAGAGAAACAGGGTGAAATCAAACCGTATTTCTGTTATGGGAGAAGAAGCAGAGGCAATGCAGGAGAATAAAAACCCACGTGTTCACCTGGACAACAGACTGGACTAGAAACACAACAGTGTAGCTCTATACAAGAAGGGACAGGGCAGACAGCACTTCTTAAGGAAGCTTAGGTTCTTCAGTGCTTGCAGCAAGATGCAGCAGATATTCTACAACTCTGTTGTGGAGAGTGCAGTCTCTTCTGCCATCATCAGGGACTTAAAAAGGCTAAACAAGCTGATGAAGAAGGCTGGTTCTGCTCTGGGGACGACTGTGGAAGTTCTCGAGATTATTGCCAAAAGAAGGATTCTTCATAAAATGAAGAACATTACGGACAAACCTGAGCACCCTCTTCATGAGACGGTTATACACCAATACAGACAACTACCAGAGATATTTCCTGCACACAACCATCACCATCTACTACAACTCTGAAGAAAATTGGATAATATGAGTTACAACAACATTTAATGTCCCTTTGAGAATTAATACATATTAAAGTATTTTTGAAATAAACTGAATCAAATCGTGTTCTTGTGAATCCGGTGTCGTGAGTTGGAGGTATCACCTCACCCCTACTGTTTGGGCACTTCGTCATTTTACTCAACAGTTCCTTTCCTTTTCCACAGCTAAACAGAACAAAAGATGCAAATAGCAAAGCAGCAAAGCAGTATGCACCAGCCATATCCTCAAAAATGAAGCAGCCTTTGACCAAAGGCAAAGATCTAGCAATTAATTAATTAATTAAGCAATTAACTGAGTACAATTTTTATGCAATCAACATGCTATTCATATTTCCTTAGTTAAGTGTGCTTTAGAATTTGGCTTTTGAAAACTTTGGAATCCCAGTGTTTTATTATGAACACAGCTTAACACTTTCTTCAGTATTTTGGTAATTAACATTCCAGGAGAGAAACCCGAATCAGCGAGTCAGAGCTTCACCATAGCTGTGCTTCAGAAGAGACCCAGAGCTTGGCAACATGTGTAATGCTGGTAGTTCTGATTTATAGGAGTCTTTAAAAATATCAAAGCTGCTAAAAAAGGAACAGTTTTGGGTTGACATTAACACGAGGTGTTTTCCTTTCAAGTTTATCTTTTACTTTATCTGTCTCAGGCACGCAATCTAGATTAACTTCTTCTGCATTACAGACCTAAAATGTGGCACAATAAAACACTAATCTTGAACTTAATCTTTTGTTTCACGTTAGCGGAATCTTAAAAAAAAAAAATAAAAAAAAAATAAAAAAAATCTGGATTTTCTTTTTGAAGTGTTTACTTAATTTCATGGAAAAGAAGCTGAAGAGCAGGAGAACAACATACAAGGAGACCCTAATAAATAGCATTTGGACATCTTATGCAGTAGCTTCTACAAGTGTGGCTCAGGTAGCAACAGCTAGCTCTCTTATCTGATCCTGGTGACACTAAAAACAAATGTTTAAGCACAATAATGGGGCTGATAAGATGAGTTGTAAAAGACGTGCTATAAAGGATGAGTCAGAGAAAGATGAACGTGTAGGTGGCTGAGACACTGTGAAAATAGGAGGGAGAGAGAGCAGAATTAACGAAGGCATATTTTAAGAATGGCCGGCCTGCAAGTCGGGTATCTATTGTGCTTGGAAAGGGGAACATGTGTCCACCAACTTTTCAGTTTGCAAGGAATGAGCTCCCTTGGGGGGCTGAGGGTGTGGGGTGAATGTGGAACAGAACCAGACAGGCACCGTGTTAGTCTGTGAGTGTATCTGGGCGGGGGGAAATCAGTGGACATAATTGTGTCATTTTACCTGTGAAGGACACTGATAGCCATTGAACACAAAATTGACCACTTAACTGTAAATCAATTTGAATTTTCATAAAATGTGGAAACGCACGGTGGTTTTCTCCTCCACCGAACTACAGTGAGAGCAAAGCGACAATCTCTGGCGCACGTTTAAGGGGGATGACTGTAAAACCTGGCTTTACCTGATTAAGAGTGTTGCTGCTCTGACAGCGGAACATGTAATTGGACGAGACAGAGGAAGAAGTCAGGTGAAGCATGTTCCTCTTTCTCTATTTACACACTCCTTTCTTGAGAGATTTAGCAACAGTTGGGTCAAGTCATATAAGATCTGGCAATTTTTTACTTGAGTTCCTGCTAATTTTAAATATTAAAAAAAAAAAGACTCAATAGTTCAAAGCGTCACCTTAAACACTGAAAATAAAAAAGGTGGCGAACAGAACCTCTGGTGAAACAAGTCTAGACACGGTTACCGCCATCAAGGCACCTGCTAAAATTTGCTTTTATAATCGATCTTATAGTCTGAAGTTATTTTCATAATATCAGAGAAAAGTGCTGGAGAGACAGAGGAAATCTCCAGCTATGTTAAGCTTAGAGTAATGCCCTTCCCCCACCTGCTGCTGTGCACCGCCAGTCAGCTGGCTAAAAGAAAGCTATTATACTCTTTTCCTTGTTCAAAAGAATACAAATTCAGCTATACCCGTTTGCCAAAAAACACAAAAAGGTCCAGGTTTGCAAACTAGAAAACCACACCCCAATACTTTTATTGATAAATGTTGCCTTTCTATTTTAAGTAAATAAAAAGGCCCTTGTTACATGTGTGTGTCCAATTTTGAGAGTCCCCTGCATGTCTTACATAAACACATTTACAGCTGAAATAAAACTGCAATACGCAGTTTAAGTCACATTGTCGATTTAGTTCACTGATGTGAACTCCATTAATGTACGCCTGCCTGGTTATAAAAGGATACCCAAAATAAGACACGTGTAAAAGCCACACTACTGTACCATCTGGGGGAGGCCTGTTCAGTTGTTAGTAGGGCTGTAACAGTACACAAAAACCATTGTTTGGCATGCTCCAATCAAAAAAAAAAAAAAAAAAAAAAAAAAAAAAAAAAAAAAAAAAAAAAAATTTTTTAACTTCAGTTAGCAGGAAAAGAATCATTTAATTTCTATATTCCATTTGATTTTATTATGTTGTAAAACTTAAAATTGCAACGTATACACCTGACTGACACACTGGGGATTGGGTTGGATTGAATAAATTAGTATAAACAGGGACAAGCAAGGGCTAGATAGATTACATAATAATATAACCAGCTGAAAATGATCAATGTTAACGTTTAGAAATAAAGTAAGACTGTGCTGCTATTTGAGAATAAAACATGTTTAAATTACTTTGGAGTTGTTTTGATATTCAGACAACCAAGTGTCCCTACTGTACTTGAATGCAACATGCACAGCTGTTGGGGAAAACTGCCTCTCATCCTTCCCTTCCTCCAACTTGCATTTTTATATGCTGTCGAAGTTTGGGATGATTGGATGCTACAGGTAGCTACATTTGGATGTCAACTGGTTTTATTCCAGTATCTGTCATATTTACAGTCGGTTTAAAGTTGTGTTCTGCATGTGTTCCAGCATAAAACAGCACAGCATTCAATAGGTACATGCATGTACCAAACTGACTGGACATGTACCGTTGAACCCCTAGTTGTTAGTTGAAACAAGTCCTTAGAAATACAAGACATTTGTCAAAACCAGAAATGAGCAAATCAGACTTCAGAGAAAATGGCAAATCAGTAAAGGACAGGAAAATCCTGATTACTGGATCTGCTGTAATAATAAAAAAATAAAATAATAATAATAATAATAATAATAATCATTAAAAAAAAAAGTACAGGAAGCAAATTCGGTCATGATTACAATTCATGCAGCATTAACATGTCTATCAGGCATGTTGCCACTGAACACGGGAGTTAATGAGACACTAATATGAGGCTCATCGGGTTGGAGGTTTGTGGTGAGTAAAAAAAGGAAAGTCAAACAGAAGCGCACTGCTTCGTGAATAATTTACATTAAATATAAGCCTAATAAAACGTAGGTTAACCATACAGTATGGGTGAGTAAACAGGTTGCATAACAAGAATCACTTCCCCTTTAAAAAAAAAAAAAAAAAAAAAAAAACAGTAAAAATAGAAGCTATACAGTTGACAGATGAAAACAGTGAGTCATCAGAATGAAAGGAGAGAGAGAGAGAGAGAGAGAGAGAGAGAGAGAGAGAGAGAGAGAGAGAGAGAGAGAGAGAGAGCGGGGGTGGGTGGGAGTGGGGGCTATCACAGGATCCACACTGGTCAGAGTATGACCCTCACAATGCGTACAGAAATTAAAAAGCTGGATCTGAATCCCCACATTCCTCTGGCTTTATGTAGAGCAACTGAGAAAAGCTGCTGCCTAGCACATGTCATTCCATGCTACAGCAGTCCAACCTGCGCCGCTGGTTCAGATCGGAGTTTACCCCATCTCTTTATAACACCCTGTACAGGTTGTTTTTATTTTAGGGGGCGGGTTGTTGGTGCATACTTTTGGACCACCCGGCCGCACTCCAGCAGGCAGCTTCCTCAAGCCAAGCTTTCGCTCCCTCCTCGAGTGCCAAGGATTCCACCCTGGGCAGTGGGAATGGTGCCAAGCACATGCTAACACCCAGTGCCATGAATTCATTGCGCTTGAAAGGATGGGGGATTCACCCAAACAAATTAAGATGACAGAATCTCCACTGACAACCCCATGCTGACGAGCATTAATTAAAAGCATCTTCTCATACGCAGATCACATAGGTTTTAATAGAGTATGCAGAATTTCCACTTTTCCTTTGTGGGATGGAAAATAACACCCAGCTGTAACAGAATGAAAATCCACCACATATTAAATAAAAATATTTGCTCCACCATACTGTACAGCTCCACAGCACAAAGCTCCCAGCATAAGGAAAAACAGCTGCGGAAGCACTGTTACACGGTCATGTGACCTCTGCTGTCTCCTCTGTTCTAGCCAAACTGGCTGAGGGGTTCCTTTATAGCGATGAGAAGAAGACAACACTATCATCTAGCTGTTGAGATCAATATGCACTTTGCAGCAGCTGACCTACATAAGTGGAGGAGCATGGTCGCTTGTCTTAAGATTCCTGGAGCCCAGGTAGAGTCTCTGTGTAGGTCTGGTGTACTATTGATAGTTCTTAGAACATGACATGAAACGAAGTCCTGTAAAAGCACAAGTTTATCCAACTGAGCTGCTCGATATATCAAATCGCAATGTCAACGGGTCTAAGCCTACCTGAATGGATATTCTGCTTGCCTATAGAATATTTGGCATGTTGGAAAGATTTAATGCCATGCTCACAAAGAGTGTTGTGAACATTGTCATGCAGGAAAAGAACAAACAAAAAAAAAAAAAAAAAAAAAAAAAAAAAAAAAAAAAAAAAAAAAAAAAAAAAAGGGAGCAAAATGTAGATTGATCACAGCTGATATAGTCACTCCAATATTCAGAAATAGTAGTTTAGTTTTGGTGTGTAAAAGTGGGTTCCAAATGGAACCTAATTAGTGTATAACCGAACAGAAAAAAAAAAAAAACAAACACAACAGGAAGGTGTTCATATAGTGATGCATTAAACTCTGACCAGCTTCCATGTTCCTTCTGGAAAAATAAAAAACAGTGATGTTGCCACCACCACCATGTTTCATAGCTTTACGAAGTGTGATCTTATAATTAAAATAAAATCCAAACAAAAATAAATGGAAAAACGTTAAAAAAAAAACCAATAAAATAAAATAAATTTTTGACCTTTTTCCTCTTAAATTCAGAAGCGCCAGTTCCTCCTTGAAACTGAATTGGTTAATTTGTAAAGATGAGGATTAAAGTACAGGTAAAAAGGGCCGCAATTAAAAAAAAAAAAAAAAAAAAAAAAAAAAAAAAAAAAAAAAAGGGGGGGGGAGAGGGCTTGGTGCGACTTACAGATTTCACGAGGAAAGCAGCGCATTTCATCTATTTGCAACAAACTGTTGACATGTGATTTGGGATCCTGCTAAATCCTGAGGCCAGCCAATATTCACAGGTCCACACATTACGGCAACTTCTGAACAAAAACAAAAGGCGAAAGCAGTTTGTGAAAAACAGGATGCAATAGTTTGTAGAGTAACCTTTAGCAGTAGTGACTTGAAACAATCACTTTTCATACGACCGAATCAGCCTCTTGCAGATTTCAGTGCATTCTTTTTTGCAGAGCTCTTGCCAATGTTTTTTCCAATTGGTTCAAATTGTGAACTTTGAGCAACTCACAGAAACACCATGACTCTCTTCTTACTCCGCCATTCTGTTTTTCATTTACTCGATTTTAGCCATGATTTTTGTCCAAAGGTATGTAAAAGTACATAGTGAAGTTAAAATATTCCTACATACCTCTAAGCTCATCTGGCTGTGAGAGCACCTTCGCTGATATGACAGGCATATTAGCAGCTTGTATTAAACCAAAGTATATCAGTCATGGCTTTAAAGGTTATGAGTGAGTAGGACTAATAACTGCAAGGATGCCATGGTTCTACCTAATGATTGCAAATTAAGCCCTAATCATTTGTGCACCACCACTGAGCCTGTGGGTCATTGCTGTGGCCGTCCTTCCTTGGCTGGCTGGAGGAAGTTGCACCCAACTAAGTGTGTAACAGAGTTTGGGTGCAACTTCCTCCATCTAGCCAAGGAGGATGGTGTAGTTTGACTAAACTAGCTTGCAATTTAGCTAATTTTCTCACCCCCCCCCCAATGTTTTGATAATGGCAAACACGATTTATGCATCCGTTCTGGCACTTGCTGTACCCTTCATGGCTGAATTGACAGTCAGACGAAGCCTCATTTCAGCAATAGTGTGCATTTGATAAATTTGAAGCAACCACAGAAAATCCTGGACGTTTGCTTGTTTGATGGACAAAAAAAAATAATAATAATAAAAAAAAAAAAATAAATAAAAATTGTTCCTCTACATTGTGGTTGGACAACGACTGACCTCCAGAAAGAGAGAGAAAACAAACAAAACAAACAAACAAAAGACTTCCAGCGATGCTGAGAAAACATCAGGTATGATTTTAGGTTTGAGGAGTAGAGAGCGACATTTAAAATGTCCTTTTATGACAGGTAAATAGGCTCTCTTCATGTTTGTGCAGTTTTACATAAGAGTTTTGAGATTTTATTGAATAAATTGCAGAGAAGCGTCAAACTTAATGTGAATGATTAATTATATTTCAGTTCTACATGTCCCCGCGTTGCCTGTCCTCTGTTTATCACTGCACGAAGTCCTGATCTTTCCATCCCCATTTCTGTGTTTATAGATTCCATAGCAACTGAGTTGACAGAGCAACTAGATGAGCTAGTACAAGTAATCAGAGACCATTTCTTCAGCTCATCCTCCCAAACTTTGGAAGATGGTATGATGATATTATTCTGTTCAAGTTGTAAAAGTTGAAATGTTATGTTTTGGTTCATATTTAGTCTTCAGAAATTGTGGGTTTGCATGCAAGAATCCTGGCTCAACAGCAAAATGTTGCATCCATAATACATGCAAAGCATCATGGGTTGTAGGAATAAGCTGGAATATGTTAAAACTAGCGGTGGGACAGGGTTATGATCAAACATTTAGACAGCTGCAATTTATGTCAAAGTTTTCAGCTCAAATAAATTTTGGGTGACAATTGTATCAATAAATAGAAATGCAATGTGTATTATGATGATTTATGAGGATTTCAACCTTGATATAGTGAAAACTAGAATGCAGCTTTGCTTTCAATCACACAGATCCAGATGTAGTTCCATTCAAAACTGCAAGTGGACCAGCAGCATGACACATCATGATCTTCAGAATGCTATAAGTATGCTGGGGAAAAAAAAAAAAAAAAAGCTCAATATATATATCAATATATGCTATGTGGTCGTACATTCAGAAATGTTCAACACGTCTCTGTGTCACTCAACACTGCTTTCAGAACTCTGGACAGTGAAGCTGCTTCTGTCTTCCCTCCTCTACCTCACAATATCTGGTTCTGGTTGTATTTGAATCTTCACATTATGGGGAATTTTTAAATACTTGTAGACCTTTTTCCTCTCTGTTTTCTCTACTGGTTGGTTTCAAGAAAATACACACCTACTCAGCTGGTTAAAGAAACTTTAAAAATTACATGAAAGCCACTTAAAAAACGAAACAGAGTAATCACAGTCACTGCATTTCAGTGGAAATATGACTTTTAAATCCTCTACTTGAAATGTACTTTAATAAACTTGGTACTCCACTCAGACTGAATGCTGCATAAATGACCAAAAGGCAAAAAAAAAAAAAAAAAAAAAAACCAGAAAGAAAACAGAACTGTCTGGATTAGAAACATATTGGCACGGTGACACAGACAGGCTGTGAGTACTTCTTTAGCTGTTTGTCCTCTCACCTGGCTGGGATGGCTCAATTTCACTCCACATATATTTGCTGGCTTTAGGTTTTAAGTGTTAGAGATCTGTAGTAATAGTCACCGTTGAAGTTTATTCTAGGAAAATGCTCCTTGTCACTTCTACTTTAATAAACACTTATGTTATCTAGTGCTGTTTAATCATACATCATCATTAAATGGTGCTCCCAGCCACCTACCGAACACTAGGGAGGGGCCGTGCGATTTAACTTCGAGATCATTCAGTGCTGCGTTCGCTTGCATTCGAACATCTGATATTTACACATTTAAACACTAGTTCAGAAGTGTGTTAACACTCAACGGTGCAGATTAAATGCGTTCGTTGTTTTTTTTTTTTCCTACAATCAATTAATTGAGATTAACGCTTTACAGTTGAAGCCCACGTTAAAAGACTACTGGCTCCTCATGATTCAATACATTTAGTTCACAGAGATGTTCAGAGCTACTGGTGAGCAGTTAATAAAGAGCAATTGATTGGCAGAAAAGGGTGGTTATGTTTTTTTTTTTTTTTTCCATTTCAAAATAAAGCAGGATTTGAGCCATAACTTGTAAATGTTTTCTTAACGTACTGAAATTTGCTTCGCTTTAGGATGATAGAGCTACCAATTTAAAAAAAAAAAAAGGAACAAACCAGAATAGACAAAAATCTTCCACAGGCTGATGTTTAGATGGTCCTGTCATATTCCAGCAGACATAAGGGACCTGATTTGAAGTCTGGCTAATAACACAACGTCAACAACCGTTGAATCCGAGACGGAGTTAATAATCCTCGCTTCTTCCCTTCCACGTCGAAGCCATCTCAGCTTTCCATCAACAATCGTTGCCTTACTTCATGAGGGCTCTTCACTGCCGTTTCACCATCCCCTCTCCTCTGTGCTGTGAAAAACCTGGCCATTACCCCACAGCTCATCCCTCACGCCCACCCAAGACCTGTCACACGCCTGTTTCCATGACAACCCAAACGCAGAGACAGCAGGGTGAGATGCCCGACGAGACAAAGACGGCAGATAACACGGGGGAGAGGTGCATCATGTTAAGACTACAGTGGGGACCTTATAGAGCATGTGATGGACAGATAACACAATACAGTCAAGTCTGTTGTATCCAATCTTGTGTCTCTTGCATGTTTGTTCTTTTAACAGAGTACAACTAATGGCAACTTTAACTGTGAAAGTAGTCTGGCCAGAGTAGCAAATACAAACTTGTGTGTGGACAATAATCCTTCACATGTACTTCATGAAAGTCCAGAATCCCATCA
This sequence comes from Anableps anableps, assembly GCA_014839685.1. Classification (NCBI taxonomy): domain Eukaryota; kingdom Metazoa; phylum Chordata; class Actinopteri; order Cyprinodontiformes; family Anablepidae; genus Anableps; species Anableps anableps. The sequence continues at coordinate 16,364,647 of CM026082.1, forward strand.
ATTTTGTTTTTTTTTTTTTTTTAAATAAACCTTTTTTTTTTTTTTTTGTTTTTTTTTTTTTGTTTGTTTGTTGTTTTTTTTTCCCCAGTTAAAAAGAGAAAAAAAAAAATTACAAGGACATTCTGGCACAACGGCACGCAAGGTGCTGTTCAAAACTGTATATACAAACATTAGCAGCTGAGACAGTTGCAGTTCTCCAATGTTGTTATATGAATCAAAATGTGTTGGCAAAGAGTGTGTGGGGGGAAACTTAGTTCACTGCTCAAATGTGACATTTAAAAAGTCATTGATGTTGTCATTTCAGTGAACATACCGTTTACTTATCTTAAACAAGCTGAACATTCCATTTATTCCCACGTCTGACATTTAACATTACTTCAATATACTCAACGGACAGGAAGATTTTCAGTTTCACATACACATTGCTGACTTTTAAACTAGGTCATAAATTAGACACTGAGTTATAAATCAATGATGTCATCGAAAAAGAAAACAAAAAAGTGAAACTTGAGCTGCAAGTGCAAACCAAATAAATATTTAAGTTGTTATCGGAGCATAAAAAATGTGTGCTGAAACAATCGGATGAATTGTGATTAATCGATCACTGAAATAATTGTGAACTAATTTAGTAATCGAATAATCTTCAACTGGAGCATACAGACTCTGAAACATTTCCAGAAAGAACACCACCCTCAGAGCAGTAATTAAGCCAAAACTGTACAATCTATGCATTTTGCATTTAAGATTTAAAAGAAACAAACAAAACAAAAAAAAACTTCTTTGTCTGTAAATGTGTTGTACCCAGAACTCAATTTTTTTTTTTTTTTTTTTTTTTTTTTTTTTATAAGAAAATCTCCTTTTAGGCACCTTTTGCTGTCAAATTATTAATTGGTTATTTGAAAAATTAATCAACAGATCAGCCCTACACAATAGGGTGTTAAGTCAAGCAGAAAGGCCTGAGATTTTCACATGTTGATGTTAGAAGAATTTTTTTTTTTTTTTAGCTGAACATACCTCCTTTGCTATAAATGATCAAGTGCGCACTAAAGCAATGCTGTTATTCCATTTCAGGCAATCGAAAGTTTATTTTCTTATTTTAAAAAAAAAAAGGAATTGAATTGTTTGTTTATTTACATCTTTTTATGCACTTTTAATGTTGTACAGCCTGAGCTTTTCACATGTTGATGTTAGAATAATTTTTTTTTTTTTTTTTTTTTTTAGCTGCACATGCCTCCTTTGCAACAAATGATCAAGTGTGCACTAAAGCAATGCTGTTATTCCATTTCGGGCAATAAGAGGTTTATTTTCTTACTTTAAAAAAAAAAAAAAAAAAAAAAAAAAAGGAATTGAGTTGTTTATTTGCATTTTTTTATGCATTTCTAATGTTGCACAAAATAGGCTTAAATGGTTCAGTGAAAAATCTGCAGAACGTGGCTTTTTTTAAAATCTTATTACTCAATCATCGGAATAAATCAATAGAATACTCGATTATTAAAATAATCGTTAGCTGCAGCCCTGGCAAAAAAAAACAAACAAACAAAGCCATACATCACTTCCCAAATGAAGTCAATAAAATTTGCATACAAGACATCTGTATTTTTTCCTCAAAAATGACAATAACTTAATAGAATTAGTTGATTTGTAAAGATGGAGTGTAAAGTGGATGTTTTATTGTATTTTTCAGGCATAACACCTAAACTCTTGAAAGCTTTAGCCGCTCAACCTGAGCGTGGCATCAACTGACTCTCTCTCTCTCACCCATTGGTAAGCTAGCAACAGACATTTCTCATGACCTCCCTCTTACGAGATCGACTGTCCTATAAATCTTTACTTTATGAACTCAAATTTCAACTGAAGACTTTGACAATCACTACTTTTCTGCCATAGCCTGATGCCCAAGTCCAGCGTTCCAAAGGTAATGCCATCACCATTGATATATAACTGGATTTTAAAATTAAAACTTGTTATCAACCTGTGAAATGTGATACAGTTGGACCCGCTAATCCAGTTATTGTAGTGTAAACAGTTAATTGCAAAACACTGCGAGAAGGCTCGGCAATAAATCAATGATATATATCGCGACAGACACGAGATCAATATTGATGGAAAATGCATCCAATAATTTCACTGAACTCCAATCCAGAACTGCACAGCATTCTTGGGGATCTAAGCCACCGTGCCTTATAGCTGCTTAACAATAAAAAATATGTTAAGTAAAAAAGATAAAAATGAATACAATAGCTCAAGAGGAAATTGTGGATAAAACAGGAAAGGTCACGTCACCAGTTTGGAAGTATTTCAGATATTCAAAACAAAAACAAAATCAACAATTATTATTATCGACTGATATGACATGTTCATATCGTGATACGTTTTCCAGCAATATCGCCCAGCCCTACATCGCATCCCTTTTCAGATTCTTTGCCCGATTGTTAGCGACATATCATTTTTCCAACCACCAATATTCCCGACTCAATTCATAGCAATGGCGCATGTGTCACACAGTAGTCACCATGTCCAATCGAGTAAAATATATCAATGGTCACCACTCTTCTGTAACTTCTGGGTGCCTTGTGCTTTTTTTCTTTCACACTTTTTTCATATTTCTCAACTTTGGTCTAAGAAATTAATGTAACTCATGAGTTACAAAACAAAATAACAATTGGGGAAAAAAGTAAAAATTATGATATAAGCGATAATACTAAAGTACCACACCAAAGGAAATGTGATGGATGATGAAACATGAGAGTTTTCTTCTCCTGCTCCCCCCTCTGCTACCTATTGGTGTGCACTGCCAATCAGCCGCCCATCACCTTGCTTACAAGAAGAAAAAAAAAAAAAATTTGAATTTTGACCTTTTAGAAATATTCACCAAAAAAACAAGATTAGTGTGCACATGCTTTTTAAAACAAAAGAGAGCCCTCATTAAGGTAACACCATTTCAAAACTACACTAGAGAAGCTAAAGGCAGCATGTCTGTTAAGCAGCTGCGTGCAGGCTAGCTACCCGAGCAGAGAGCCCAACTAACCAGTTAACGTCAGCTAAACTTGTTATTGTGTGACTCTACAAAATCCAGAAAATCTGAAATATACTATGGCTGCATTGATCAGAAAAACAAAAAATGACTTTACTGTAAGTAAATAGGGAGGGTTTTCCTAATTTTTACTTTAATCTATGTAGCCAAGCTAAAAAGATAATAAATGGTTAGGTGACATATTTAGAACTATGATAACATTATTTTGCTGCAGAGAGAATATTTATGGTTTTTCTGTTTAATTAAAAGCAAATAAATTATGTAGATGTATGTTTTTTTTTAAAACATTGAAGTGAATACAATAAGAACTGTGGTAGTAGGGCGGTACGGATTCAATGAATGAGTCGAGTACCTCCATTATTAAAATTCCTCGAGGCAAATTATCGGCCTCTATGTTTCGCTATTGTGTTTTACTATTTAGCGCCATGTGTGTCAGCTGGATAATTATTAGTGTTGTGCAACTCTCACTTCTGCCAATGAGTTGTTGACGAATGCTAAGTTCTATTAGTACAACAAAGGGTGATCAAACGTCCTCTTTTCCCTGGTCCGGACATGTGTGGCTTTACTCACAAGGATACAAAACCTACAAATGGCTTTGCAAAGCAAGAATTCATCTATTATATTGACTGAAGATGAATACGTAAACTAAAGACAGGAGCAACTCAAGAACAGGGGCTAATTGCAAAATTTTTTACGAGAAAAACATGTACTAAACATTTTTTTCTTTGCAACTATTCAAATAGTTTGTACCTTGAACAAAAATTAGCACTTCACATGGCACATCAGCAGCATTTTACCAGCAGGTTTTACCATTGAACTGCCATATCGAAAGCTTATTACTGCATTATTAGAGTAGTCAAACAGTAATAAACGAAGCAGCAGCGTCTGAAACAGAGCAAGGGTCAAACAATTAGTTGGCTGTATCACTCAGGTGGTGCAACAAAACTGCCTATCACAGAACAAGTCATCGCACACATTGACAAGTTTGTCGGCCAAGTATTAAGAAGAGGAAGGAAAAAAAAAGCAAAAAAAAAAAGCAGCTTCATTTATTAAAATGATTAGCAAAACATATAGCAGGAAGCAACTCAAACTTATCCTTAAAGAATATGGACACTGTTGTGAATACATTTAGAGACTCCATAAAGCCCAGAGTGGAAAAAACAATTAATAAGTAAAAAAGTGACATTTCAATCATGATGGGATTAACCATATCACATACCTGCTGCTACAACTGGTTGACAATTTGCTCAGTCAGAGAATGACTTTGAGGAAATACTCATTACAGTGTGCCAAGTTAGTGTGAGAAAACTTCCAGCCAGTTTTTCTTGTGCAAATATTTGGATGTTTACACAAGTGCTTGCGTGGATTCCGTCATCACCCCACTGACATTCTTCAGTGAAAAAGGATATTCCCCCCTTTCCCCTCCCCCCCTTCATATTATCATTATTCTTTAGACGATCATGCCTGCACTTTGAAGCCGAAATACGGTTGGACATTCAGCTCTGCTTGAATGTCCAAGGAATGTGGGCTTGAATGTGAACAGGACTGCTTTCTTTCTGAGTAGTTGGGAGGTGTCACAGATGTCATAAGCTTTTCTCCAACAACCGTAGTTAACATACGCCCAAATGGGCATCAGGTAAGATTAGGAGACTATTTTGCAAGCAAAAAGCCTTAGCGAGACTGAGTTTTGCTTTAGTAAACTTCAGGTAATTTGAAATAATTTATTAAGTGGTTGGGGAAAAAAAAAACCCTTAAGTTAAGAAAATGTTGGTTTTTTTTTTTTTTTTTTTTTTTTTAAATAAAGATCCCAATGCTCCATTGGTTGGCATCTCTAACAAATCCTATAAAATAAATTTAACTTAAATATTTTCATTACTTTTTTTTTTTTTTTTATAATCATTGGAGTGTCTATGAATCTGGGACTTCCTGGTTTCCTGGGGAATGTTTGTAACACTAAGGTCTGTTTCTCTTAGCCACTTATCAAAAAGGGAACCACAATCGAGAATGCCATTAAAGTTAGACAGATGCATGTTGATCTTCATAAACAAGTCAGGAAATGGCAACAAAAAAAAAGTTGCTGTTCACATGAACATGCCTATATCTATAGTCAGAGCAAAACTGCAAAACTTTTTTTTTTTTTTTTTTTTTTTTTTTTTTTTTTTCAAACGAAAGCTGAAAGCGACAAGGCCACAGGATGGAAGTAGAGGTCAAAAGAAAATCTCCAAAAAAAAAAAATAAAAAAAAAAAAAAATAAATAAAAAAAAAAAAAAAATAAAAAAAAAAAATAAAAAAAAATAAAAATTCATTCTTAGAGAATTGGAGCCAAAGGGTGGCTTCTTTGGGGTTACCAAGTATCCACAACAGCCATTACATGGTATCTGACTGTGTGGAATGCTGGGATTTTTTTTTTTTTTTTTTTTTTTTTTTTGGTCTGTACTACCATAAGAAACAAGCATAGTGTACCAGCTATAACTGTAACCTTGTGCTTTGGTCCGATAAGACTAAGATTGAGCTTTTTTGCCAACAAACACTCCATGTGATTGTGCTGGGGAAGAAACAAGGGGAAGAAACTGCTATTAAGTATGGTGTAGGATCTGTGATGTGTGGGCCTGTTTCTCTCCTAAAGAAACCTTGTTAGAATGTATAGCTTTATGAACTCTGAAAGACCAAGACATTTTAATGAAAAATCTGGTGGCATCTGGCAGAAAACTGAAAATGAAGCATCACTGGGTCTTTCAGCAGCCTTATGAAAAGAAAATGGTCAAAAATCCCTCCTTCTATATGCTCCAAACCTGTGAAATGTTCTAGAGAACTCATGTTAATTCATGGTTTAAAGCAGTCCTCAAGAAAAAACACCTGATGCAGCAGAATAAAAGGCAATGCTGTTTATGTTGATGTGAAAAATTTCTTGAGCACTGCCATTTGCCCATAGGACATTTGCTGTCTTATGGGCAAATGGAAGTTAATACAGTTAACACAGTCAAGTGAAAAAGGTAGCCTCTAAATTTAAAGGATATCCTGCAAAAAGTGCATCAGTTTGCAATATAAAAGTCAGCTGGGGGTATGGATCACCAGTTTTTTGATACATTTGCTCATTAGGCACTAATGACTCGTGTTCTTCTCAAACCAAAAGGTGTAGAATCCCAAATAATGCTGAGATAGAGGCAGATCACAGAGTGTGACTAGCGTAACACATAATTTATCCCGCCCCAATTGAATCTATTAAATATTAGTTCAGACTTTAATAACAACATCAAAACACAGAGTCCCAGGTTTATCTTCCCGCCAGGCAGTAAATCAATTTTTATGCTTCGACTACAGCAAAGTTGCTCCAAATCAGAAACATAAACCTCGGGCCAACTGTGTTTCTCTTAAACTTCATGAAACTTCTCCTTTCCTATGACTTCTGGCATATGTGGCTGAAATCCATCACCTCCAATTTTCACAGAGGCAAAGTAGCTGAAGTCAAACTGCAGCAGAACAACATGTCACGTAAAACCTCGTATCAGCGATGTGACAACTATGGCGCACCATCAGGTGGGCAGAGTGATGCAACAGAGGCTGCTCAACTGGTTCCACGGGAGGCGTTCCTCCAGAGAAGTGCCGACACTCATTGAAATGACACAAGCTGTCTGCCTGTATAGTTCTGAGTCAGTCAAGCAGAAGGGCCCCTTTAGAAGGAGAGCTCTGCACTGGAGACACAGGCACAACAACGCAACACACAAGCGAAACCTCCAAGCAGCATCCCCCCCTCCATGCTGTATTAGTGACTTACATTTTGAGAAAGCATCCTTTCTATTCACTTGTAGGTCCAAGCGGAGCTACTCAGTATATCATATCAGCACCGAGAATGCAGCGTGCGTTATACTGTGAAATAGTAGCACAGTATGCCAGATAAGGCAAATTCACCCAAGTGAGTCATCTTAAACCTTGAAACAAAAGTAAAACATTAGTAAGTTTCGTTTATTGGGGAAGAAAAAAAAAAAAAAAAAAAAAAAAAAAAAAAAAAAAAAAAAAAAAAACTGCGAAAATAGATAGGAGCAAGAATTATTTGTATAAGTTTGACTGTTTGAATGTACACCAATTTGGTTGAAATCAGTGTCGGACTGACCAATGAATCTCCTGTCAAAATAACTTCAATTTAAACATATCAGATCTTTGGTGTTACGGTACTGTACATATCTATTTGTCCAATGTAAAAATACTGACCAAAATTTTACCACGTCATAATGCCATATTTGTTTTATTCCTTATTGCAGCCATTAAAAAGAAAAGCTTTGATATAATCTACCAGGACTTTTATAATAAGCTATGTATTTGATAACTTTATTTACAGTGCCTTGTAAAAGCATTCACACTCCTTAAACCTTTATTACATTTTGTCACATTACAACCACAAACTGAAACATTTTATTGGGATTTTATGTGATCACACAAATCTACACACTGCAAAAAGTTATAAAGTGAAATGAAAATGAAACCTGGCTAACAACATGTTTTGTGCATCTGGTTTTACACTGAATAGATTAATACATATACCTTTCCTTCGGGTGACTACTACTGTGTCTTATGTTTATTCTGTACATCACTGATTTATGGTGTAAAAGTTGATGGGGTTTTTTTTTTTTTTTTTTTTTTTTTTTTTGTTTACAAACCAGATAAGACATGCTATTTTATTATTTTCTCATTGTGATGATTTAAAAAAAAAAAAAAAACCCTCAAAGGCCAATTGCCATCCCAGTGGGAGGTTGAAATGTGGTCATGTTCTTTTGCTGTTCAATTATTGACCTGATGATGATCCAGGTTGCCTCGGAGCACTGTCAGTATATAAATTATTCCCAGTGCTGTAAAAATTTTGTGTGTAGACCTTTCTCCCTGCATTTCTGTTATCGGCATTTGCCATCCTTCTCCTTGCATTTGTCTTCATGTCCATTTCCTCCAATACTCCTAAATAGAAATCCAGTGCAACCAACTCTTTTTACAAATCACCTAACTAGTAAACAGAGTCCAGCGGTGTATAATGTAATCTCAGATGAATGCAGCAGCTCTGTGCGAGTAATTCCCCTTTTTTGACAAAAAGTATGGAAAGTGCAGCATGTGTTTGTATTCAACCACCTTTTACTCTGATATACCTAAATAAAATCCAAGGAACCAACTGTCTTCAAAAGCCACCATATTCGTGAATACACATCTGTGCGATGTAATCTCAGTATACATACAGCTGTTCTGCTAATGGAGAACATTAGTGAACAACAAAGTCGAAAGAAACAGTGCAAGGATGAAGTTGTAGATAGGTTTTGAGCCAGATTAGGCTCTCTAACAATATCAAAAGGAACAATATGTTTAAAATACCCACGCACACGTTGGAAGCTTATTTTAGTGGCAGTGAACACTGTCGAGGCATCGTGACGCTTGCCAAAAGGAAAATATACACTAGTTTAGCAAAGGGGGAAAGTCCTTCAACCACCGTGAACAATTTCATCAACTTTATATGACGTGGCAAGTAGCAATGAAGCTTCGTTACAACCACAACAAACGCCAGAATAGATGTCCGCTCCAACACATGGTGATGGGAACTGTCTTCACTTGCTCATATTCTGCCAAACGGCGAGACTAGCCTGCAGCTACAACCGTTAGCATGCTAACTACGTCCCTGCTAAACTGGCGAACTTCGTCCCGGTGTTGGAAGGAACGGTCACTCGCTAACTCAGCACAAAATAACAATGACACATGAAACTGTTGTGCACGTTAAAATTTCGGTTTGGGTGACAATGTGCTGTTGGCCATACTCATATGAAATAAAAACAGCATATGGAAGATGCAAAGATTTCTTTGCGTGCTCGCGGTCTAGTTTAGTTTGCTGCAGAAAACACAACTGCCACAAGCAGGGAGCCTAGCCAAGAAGCTAGCACTTGCTAACAGGCTAACGCCAAAGCGAGAGAGAGCCTCTGTCAGACAGGCACACAACCGAGATTGGATACCTCTCGCACTGAATCGGGGATTTCACAACGAAAACAACCCGTCTGTTCTCTACCAGAAGCACAGAGGCGTGTGGCTACTTACGATTTCAAACTTTCCGCCGAGTCCTCGCTGTTAAATCCCGTTTATCCCAGCCAGCTCTGACCTTCGCGGTAGTGAAACAACATTTCTGCTGGCTAACTGTGCCGCCATGTTACTCCTGCTCTCTGCAAACCAATGCTGAGTGTTTATCTGGCTGGTAGCTGCTGCTGCTGCTATCCTCCCCCACACACACACGAAACCACATCACGGGGCTCCGAACACAAATCGACTCAGTTACCGCCGGGGGTGGGGGCTCCTGTGCAGTCCCGAGGCGCTTTACCTGTTAGGATTACGGTACTTGCTGTTTGATTAATCAGCATCACTATGACGATATTTAATCTGCCTGACACCGACCGTTTCTTATAGTCACCACTGTACAATATCAACAATGTTTTTAATGGACGTTGTGGTTTAAAGGATATACTAGTATACCACCCCCCACTCTTTACTCATCATAGATCATAGACATTTATGTAATGTCGTAAAATTGGGGTTATAAGAGCTGTATCAAACTAAAATGGTCAACATTGGTGTTGGGGGTTATTTTAATTATAACACCAAGTTGCATTTCTGCTGTTAATAAATAACAGTTGCGGAACTAAATTATCGTGACATTTTGGTTGACAGTTAAATAAGTCGACAAAAAGTTGTTTATAAAACATGTTCTTTACAAAGCCTTTTGATTTTTTTACAATAACTGTGTACTTATTTGGCTGTCCTGATTTACTGTCTCAAATGTCCATGGACCAAACAATCGAGCAGGGGTTTTCGTAATCAAATTTTGTGTAATAGCACCGCCTCGTGGCCTGTTTCCAATTATAATCAATCAGAGTCGGATCATGTCCTCATTGTGTGAGGTTGAAAAATGTTTTGGTGGGAATTGGAACCGATCAGGCAACTGATAAATCACTTTAAATTACTCAAATATGGATTTGTAGCCCAGACTGATGTCCTTTGATGATGATGATGATGATAATAGTCAGTACTTTCTCTTTATTTCTGAGACCCAGTGGAAATTCTCAGTACATTGTAATTTACTACATAATCGCTTACATTTTACAGTTCCCCTGCATTTTTTGGTTTTGCCTCAGAAACACCATTTTTGATGTTGCATCACATGTTTTCTATTGCATCGAGGTCTGTGGAATGGGCTGGCCACTCCATAGTTTCAATTTTGTTGGTTTGGACCAAGATGTTGCTCAAATACTGGTGTGTTTGAGATGAATGAAACAAGGATTTCAAGGACAATTTTTTTTTTCTGTGCATAAATCAACACGACTTCTTCAAGCATTTTCATGTATTCAAACTGACTCCGTAATATGCGAGTTGGTTTGCCATTTTATCTGTCTGACACCCCTAGACCCAAAAACAATACTGCTTTCCTCAGTGCTCAAGATGCTGTGCCATTACCCTTTTATTCACGGCTTTCTACCTATCATTCACTTAGAACCAGCAGCATCCATGACCACTGGATCTGCTGGTTTTCTATTACTCCACTACACCTACTATTAAATTATATGCCATGCAGAACTATTTCTACCCAAACAAAATGATTCATCTAGATACTGATGTTGGATACAACTAATATATATTCTGAGCTTTCAGTACACTACATTTAGAACTCTTGATTGGCATTTGATACATACAGCAAAATAATCCAGAACACATCTGTTTTCACAAGATCATTTTATTTCTTTGCAGGATAAACCCCCAGGGGAAGTAGAGAAAACCAAATACTGCTGGAGTTAATTGTGGCTCACTACACTGAATACCAACAATTAAGGATTCATTTTTTTTAGGATACATTTGCGTTAGTTAGGTAAAGTCTTGAAAGTACAGCTGATTAGCCTCTAACGCTTTATGGTGTGTAAATAAAAGGCATATGGTCAGCAATAGTCAGCCAGGCTCATTTGGCACAGTCAATTCTTAGTATGTTTGGGGGGGAGGGGGGATAATGAGACAGGAATATATATATATATATATATATATATATATATATATATATATATATATATATATATATACACATACATACACTCCATCCACAGCCTACGTTGTGATGACAACGCATCCTTGTAGGCATTTTTAAAGGGAAGAGATAATTCATGATGGAACAAACACATTAAGAACATTCCACCTTAACATTAAGAGAGCTTGAACAACTCACGAGTTTTTTTTTTCTCCTGATTTGAATCTCAGTCCACGCTACAGAATTAAAAACTAAAGCACAATGTTTCATTAACAGTATGATTACAACCGCAGCAACTTCCATAGAAACTCGTTACAAACACGTGATTACAAAAGCTCCTTCCTACTCCGATAATCAAATGCTACATTAATATACTTGTGTTGGTTTTTTTTTTTTGGCTGGCAGTTTTGCACAATACTGAACCATAAATGTACTTGTTTCCTTCGTTTGCTTTCATATATTCTTATTCCAAGCTTATGTGATAGTTTCTTTTCTGTCTACAGGTGTCTGACGTGGTGTAAAAAACAACCTCTAGTGTGTGAACTGGACCAAGGCTAGAGATAACAGAACTTTATACAACCTCCAATCTTGGAAATGCAGGAGAAATTAAAAGCGAATTCATCCAAGAGAAGGACAGCATCCGGATGAGCTGACTGGTATATAAATACAAGATACGGAGATGGGAAAAAAAAAAAAAGGAATACACAGTACTTCAATAAAGCACTAAATGACCTGAAGTGGGAAAAAGAAATAAAGAGATCATTCCTGATTTGGTAAAATTACACTCTGTACAAAAACAAAAAAAAAAACAATCCACATCAGTAGGCACTTCTTAAATAAGGTCTTTTTCCCTCAGTTTATTTGTTGGTTTTTCATTGATACCACTGAAGGAGGATCTGGAGCTGAAAGTGTGCTGGGCGATCGGCACCAAAAGCAAATCTGAGTGGCCCTGGGAATTCCAGCTAGGAGGTCGGTGCTGTATGGGGGAAGGTGAAATTGCACGTCTGGGGGGGAGGGGGTGTCAAGGAGCCATTGAATCAGCCGACTGGACACAGCCGAGAAGACCCTGGGAGAGATGGTTCTTTGAGATACAGGGGATGACGAAGGCTGACGGGAATGTTTCCTTTTGTTCTCCTCTTTATGTCTTATGAGGATTTTTCTTTCCTCGATCTCGGTGAATCAGCTCCATGAGAACTGACGCCGTTTACTCCGTTAGCTGGAAAAATTAAAACATTTAAAAAAAAAAAAAGGTCAAAAAGTCAAGTTAGCTAAAAACATTTCTACACTTTTTTCTCTCAGTTTCTTTAAAGATTTGTAGTTTGTGTTTTCTTTTCTCTCCCACCTTTTTCTTTCTTCGACTTGTTCTTAGCAGGAGCCTGTTTCTTTTTCAATGTCTGGGCCTCGGCATGCTCTCTCCATCGGCGCAGCTGGAAGTTGATAAACTTCCACATCATGAAGGCCTGTGTAAAGCAGATGGCTGACAGGACGGTCATCCTAGTAGATGAGAGGAATAATCAGTTCTCTGAATGGCAAAGACAATTCAGCAAGACAGATCATAAAATCAGTCCTGTTTTGTCCCTACTGAAGTTAAATACAGAACCTTTAACCTGCACATACACTGTGGATCTCAAATGTATACATCAGTGGTAAAATATCGTGTCTTTGTGAAAATATATGACAATAATTTCAAGAACCAAACTCAGCACAGCTTCTCTGCAGAATGGAAAAGGCGCAAATTGGCAATTCAGGATGTGGCACCTTTTTGAAATTATTCAAAAATATATATCCATATTTTTTTTTTTTTTGTGACCAATAGCTCCCATTTTTCCAGGAATGTGTTCTCCAACGAGATTCACTGTACGTGCAGCACAAGTGCATTGCACTGTGATTGCATTTCATGACAAATTCCAAAAGCTGGTTTCAACATACAGAAGTTACCTTATTATGCGTGTAAAAACTGAACAGCATCATGTATGAATTTAAGAAGCACGTGGCTCAGGAGAACAACTCTCAATCATATCTTCTGTTTCACCTCACAGAACATGACAAGAATTACTGAGGGTTTTCATTTGCACTCAGTTTTACATCCTATTCACATATACAGTTGAAGCCAGATATTTACATTCACTATATAAAAATAAAAAAAACTTCAAACTTTCCTGCTACCAAAATTATTTCTATTTCCAAATGGCCAGAATGAGAGAGAATTTAAGCGACTGTTGAATTGCTTTAGAAGATCGTAGTTTTAGAGTAAACATGCGATAATGAATGCATAGAGGTGGTAGGTTCATGTTGTGAGGGTGTTTACTAAGTTATATAATTAAAATATGAATTATTTTGATATCTCAAAAAAAAAAATCATCTAAGAAGTTAAAGCTTTGACAAAAATGGTTTTTGTAAATAGATAATGGCCCTAAGAATTCCTCCAAATCAGTTACAACGTGGATCAAGGACAACAAAGTCAATGTTTTGGAGTGACCATCACAAAACCCTGATCTCAGTCCCGTAAAATTTTGTGGCAGAGCTGAAAAGGACCAAATCTGACTCAATCATATCGATTCTGTAAGGAGGAACGGGCCAAAATTCCAGAAAACTATTGTGAGAAGTTTGTGAAAGAATATAACAAAATGTTTGACCCAAATCATACAGTTTATAAGGTAACGCTACCAAGTACTAATGAAATTTATGTAAAAAAAAAAAAAAAAAAAAATTTAAAAAACCCCCCAAAACATCCCCAATCCTTCAGCCACTTAGTAAACAGAAATTGTTTTGGTAATGCTGACTGATTGAAATCAGGAAACAAATAATGATTAAATGGCAGACAGTGAGAATAAAAAGCTTAAATGTCTTTTTACTGCAATTGTAAACATCTGGTTTCAACTGTATTATAAAGAAGTACAAAAAGTAAGAATTTGTCGGTTTCCTTTGCCTCATAAGATTTACTTACCGCACAAAGAAAATGTTAAAGTTCCCTGCAGCCAAATCAAAGCCTTGGTTTTCAGCGGTGGAGAGGCCGAAGCCCACGGTGAGGACAGACAGGGACAGGGTGAGCAGTCGTCCAATCACAAACAAGACAGCCCAGATGGTGAAACTATGACACACAAAAAAGATGAACATTTTTTAAGCTGTCAAAATGTGTTCCAAGTGACTCCATTCATAAGAAAATTCAGAACTCACCCCATTTGTCTGTTCTCGTTGCTGAAGTAGATGAGACGGGAAACATGGAACAGAAGCTCGACAAAATAGTGCAACACCAGCAAGACCAAACCGAGTCGGTTCAAACTGAAAGACACAAGGTGGCGGTTTTAGAAGCAGAAAAATATGACCAATTTTACCCTAAGCTACGGCTTTTCCTTCAGCAACAGCACTTACTTCAGAATGTAGGCGCCAGCGATGTGGACCAGGTACAGGAAGATGTACACAAGCTGCCGTGGAATATCCTCCTGAACAGTAAACACAGAGAGGAGGCGGCGGAGTGAGGTCAAAATATTTACACCAGTGTGGGATCGGCACGTTCATTTCAGCATGAAAAGGATGATTCTTTGAAACAATACCACACGGCCCAGGAAGTCAAACAGGAAAAAGCTGCAGGGTCCACACAGCAACACTTACTTTCTTTGCCTTTTGGAAATAAAGTTCTGGAAGAGCGTGTAACCAGTAGCCCATCTGGCAAATGTAGAAGAATTTCATCTGGAATCTAAGAGAGATCGAGAGGCTTTAAAATGACGTGTTCTCTTTTTGCTTTTCATTCGTATCTCATCGCTAAGTAAAGCAACTTACGGCATCAGCGTATGAGGATAACCCTCCCACAGGGCGACAGGATCGGACAGGAAGTTTTCCTAAGAGCACAAAGCTTTTAAATACAATGTTCGTTCTGAACCATAAGCAAACAAAAACACCACCAGCCAAAGGGTGTGCGTACAGATAGAAGGATGTTTGTGCCCCAAGCAAAGGAGAACAAGTAGAAGGCACTGAGCTGGCCTGATTCATTGAACTTGCTGTGCTTGGTTTTGGAGAAGTGCTTTTTCCGGTTGATTTTCTGCAGAGACAAAAAAAAAAAAAAAAAAAAAAAAAACATGAGAAATGGCCTAAAGTGAAACTGTTCAAAGGTTAAAAAAAAAAAAAAAAAAAAAAAAAAAAGGGGGTGGGGGGGGGGGGACTCTTGTGATTGTTTCTCACTTACATCCAGGACGTACTCCTGGATGATGGCATGCATGATGATGGCCACCAGCATGTAGAAGAAAACAGTTGCCAGGTCCTTGATGCCATGGTGGAAGTGGTTTACTGCAGTCTCCTCTGGGCCCTCTGAGACACAGACCAGTCATGAAGAGTCAAAGCCAAGACCACAATTTCAAACTCATGCTTTCATCAGGCAAGGTGACTCATTCACATCTAACATATACAGACTCTTGCGTAAGCATTCTCTTTTTCTCACATTTTATTACATCACAACCAGAATCCTCAATGTATTTTATTAGAAGCTGCTGCTGCTTCAGCCATGCTTGACCAAAACTGAGTTTAGCCAATATGCAAAAGACTCTGTGTGGAGGAAAAGTAATACCAACACCATCCCCATGGTGAAACACTGTGGTGGCAGCATCATGCATTGGGAATGCTTTTCTTCAGCTTAAACTTGGAATTTGGTCAGAGATGATGGGAAAGTGGATGGAGCTAAATACAGGGCAATCCTGGAAGACGTTTGAGACTGTGACGAAGGTTCGTCTTCCGGCAGCACAACACTACTATAAGCATACAACCAGAGCTATCATGGAATACTGTAGAACAAAGGATATTTGTGTTTTAAAATGGCCTAGTTAAAGTCCAGACTTAAATACAATTGAGAATTATAGAACTGAGTATCTCCATCCAATCTGATTGACGTTGAGCTACTTTGCAAAGAAGAATGTGCAAAAGTATCACTCGAAGCTGGTAGACATATACCCTAAAAGACTTGCAGCTGTAAGTATTGACTCAAGCCAAGCTATTTCAATTATTTTTTTTTAAAAAAAAAAAAAAAAAAAAAAAAACACAAAATAAAAAACCCTTGAATTTCAAGGAATATTTTCATTCCACTCCTGTACACCTTGCTCTACTTTGTGTTGAACAATCACATGAAATCCCAACAAAGTACAATGAGGTTTGTGATTGTCCAATGACCACACGTGGAAATGTTCAAAGGTTGCATTTTTTTTTTTTTTTTTTTTTTTTTTTTACAAGACACTGTAAGATACAGCTAAGTCCCAATCCTAAATAATGAGACGTGTGGTCACAGGATTGGCCACGCGCTTAATTCACCTTGGCTGGAGAGTCACAATTTTAATTATCCTGAATCCCGAAGGGCGGCGTTAGGATTACACAGTCCTGACTGCAGAATTTCACCATATAGAAAACAATTTCTCTTTGGTACAGATACAGAGAAAACTCAAACATCTCTCAGCTGATTGGAAAAAGCCAGAGTGGTTCTCCTTCATGAAACCACTTCACATATTTGCAAGGCAGAACTGACAAAACAAAAAAAAATAAAAACAATGGCCTTTTGACACATCTGTCTGAGTAAAGATTAGTCTAATAAGATATGAGTTGTAAATAAGTAACAGAGGGAGGTCAGCAGAGAGACATCCTAGATAAAAACCCTTCCTCACTGAAGCTGGATTCTCTCAACAGTCTACAAAGCCGGCAAAGAAAAAGTTAACCTTGAAACCATCAGGAGATTGAATTGTGAGGCCTACATTGCTCCTCAGCCTCGAATTCGTCCGGCACAACCTTGCCACTGGAGAACTTTATAAATCAGGCAGACTAAATTTAGCTCTAAATGGAAGACAGAATTAAAAAATTAAAAAAAGAGAAAGCTCTAAAATGGGTTCGTCTAAGGCCACGTAGGCACTGCTCCGGAATCCAAATGTTCCAGCAAAAAAAAAAAAAAAAAAAAACAAAGAACAAAAAAAAAAAAAAAAAA
This sequence comes from Anableps anableps, assembly GCA_014839685.1. NCBI lineage: Eukaryota > Metazoa > Chordata > Actinopteri > Cyprinodontiformes > Anablepidae > Anableps > Anableps anableps. The sequence goes on from CM026082.1 coordinate 16,381,666, forward strand.
AAAAAAAAAAAAAAAAAAGAGAATCCTGCTTTACAGACTTAAACCTAGAGATGATGCACACTGCACATTATCATCCAGTGTGGGTATACGTACGCATATCACTTACCATTTGTGGATATGGTCACATTGTACTGGACAGTAATGAATAATACTGCAAACTTCGAGGTGACCTGTGGATTTGGAAAGAAATGAGGATATATATTAGCAACAAGACAAGCCTGGAGCAAATGTGTTTTTTTATTGTTAAAAAAAAAAAATAAAATAAAATATGATAGAAAAATAATGTGCAAGGTAAAGCTACAGTTATTGTCTAAAGACTGCGGTGGAGAGGAGCCACGTATCTGCGGTGCTGCAGAGTATAAAGTTACAGTAACCAGTCTGAATATGCTGACAAGCCCTGAAGAACATCATTATAATTGCAACAACTGAGGGATCTTTATTTAGCAGGCCTAGAAAGTGTTAGGTGTGGTGGTAAAGAAAAATACTTAGGGCATATAATTAATAATGATTTATGTGATGATATTCAGAAGCAACAGTGTTGTACATGCAGATCAATAAGTAACCTAGAACCTACATTTTACAGTCGTTCTCTTTTTAAAACCATTTATACATTATCTTGTAAAACTCACTTGTGTAATTGCAGCAAAGCCTTCATTGAAACAGTTTAGGATAATTTCCAGGATGCATTTAGAATTTTGCTTGGGTCTGCATAATGGGGAAAGTGCTAGTACAATGTTTGTCTCAAATAATGTTACTACTTTTCATGCTTCCCTGAGGAAGTTCATATATATATATATATATATATATATATATATATATATATATATATATATATATATATATATATATATATATATATATATATATATATTCATATGCAGCTGTGAAGACATATGTGAAGAAATGTATAATACTGTTGAAATATTAATTTATTTAAGTAATTCAGTTTGAAAACTGAAATTTGTGCCCTAAGCTATCCTGGTGGATCTGTGCGCTGACTTTGACCTGGACAGAAGAGAGTGGACAAACACGAGCAGATGATGAGACTCATAACTGACTTTGGAAACTTCACATTGGACCTCAAGTGACTTGGATTCTGCACCTCTCCACTCTTCCTTTTCTTCTTCTGAGACTACAGAGCAACAGTCCAGTCCTTTTTCTCGTTAACCCAGGTATGATGCTTCGGATGTGGTCTCTGGTAGCTTAACACAAGGAATGCAACAGGTGTAGCCCATGTCTGCGTGTGGTGGCTCTCAAAGCCACTAGCAGCTGCAGTCAATGCCTTGTAAACTTTCTACAAACTCTTGAAAAGCTTTGCTTCACTATCCTCTAATGGCTTTAGTTTCCCCCTGTTGCTTGTCCACCTTTTTCTAACACACTTTTTCCTTCCACTAAACTTTCTATTATGTGGCCTTTAGTGACTTTCTCCTTGTGTAGGGGGTCAGTGAATGCCTGCTGGATACCTGATAAGTCTTCCCAGTGTTTGCGCAGGCCATATCATAACCTCTCTGTATCAAAACTCATTTTTACTTTGTATTATGTAATATTCAGATTTTCTGAAAAACTGAATTTTGGGTTTTCATAAACTGTAAGCCATTATCTTTAAAAGTATGAAAAAATAAACGTTTAAAATATAGCACTGTTATTGTTTCACTGGCTAGAATGACTAAAATAAATGCACTTTTCTAAGATATCCTAATTTACAGAAATGCATCTGTAGCTGCTTTATTTATGAACTGTTTTGTTTACATTAATTAGGTTTCTATTGTTAAATTCTCTATTTTATTTTTGAGAGTCGGACATAAAAGTAAAAAAATAAAATAAAATTTAAAGGTCGGAATTCTTCAACATAAAAGAGTAGCTTAAGTGATAATTACCGTTAATATCAATACATATCAGCATCACTGTTAATTAGCGATAAAAGGGGAATGGGGGCTTGAGGGGAGGGGGATTCAAACATTTCCGCAACGGGTTAGTGGCAGTAAAACACATTTCAAAGGCTGTTGAAGGGCAGAACTTTTATTTTGAAGAACTAAACACCGGAACTTGCTTTAACACACGTACAGAAGCTGCAATCACTCCCCTCAGAAGACGAAACCGCGATGGATTTAAACAAACATGTGGTTTAAAGTGGACCTGAAGGCTACACATAGGCCGTAGTGGTCGGTGGTTTGATCCCCGTCCCTCTAAATGCACACTTTGGCTCGAAAGGAGAACTTTCTGTTTCGGTGCGAGCTGGGGATGACAGCCCTCTCGACCGTTGTGCGAATGCCACGTAACACTTCTACGCATAAACTAAGCAAATGGAGCTGTTGCAAAATCTCCAAAACGCGGGGCTCAGCCCTGCGTTTTAAATTTGCAACATCATATTTTTAAGCAAACAGCTCCCATATATTTTAGTTTTAATTTTCATTTTTGTTTTATTCCTATTAATACACGACCATAAAGCGGGCTCTGAAGACAAGTGTTTTGAAATATTGATTTCAAGACGGGAAGCAGCCAAATGGAAAAGTGAGCTCCACTCCCATGAAAGCCTAAGTATCTATAAAACACATTTAGATTCCGGACAGGCCCCTTTAAGTGCGAGAATAACAGCGAAGCGGGACCATTGTGTACAGAAAACTTTCGATCTTTTGGAGGAAGTAGAGAAGAATTGATCAGACAGCCATGTCAGTTTCTACAAGAACAGATGGGAGGGAGAGCTCAGCTTTCTGGTCCGCTAACTATGCACAATCTACATTTAAAAACAACCCCGCTCAACATGTGGACTCACCTCAAACATCAGCCCGAGCAGGAAAACCATAGCAACACAGGAAACAATATCTGCATGGTTCTGGATCACAAACTCGTGGCTCAGAACCGGCGGGTTCTTGTTGGTCTTTTTTCTGATCCCCATGTCGACACGATTCGGAGAAGTTTCGCTTTGCCCTTCACGAAGATGCGGTTTTGTGTGGGTTTTTTTTTTTTTCCCCCCCCTACCAGATGGTGTGATCTCTCTGAGCTCCCACCGTGTCCTGCATGCACAGGGCCAGGCTGCTGTTGAATGGCGTGTCACTCTTTCTGCTGGTGGGAGGGTCCACGGAGAGAGAGCCTGCGCTTGACCGAAGAGACTCCTTACGCACAGGAGAGGAAACAGCTGGGGCTCTCTGTCGCTTCCTAGAGGTTTGGAGTAGAAGAAGATGCCATAGAGCTGTAGAGATGAATGGTTTCTATATTTAGTAAACCATCATAAGGTGAACTGGTCCTTCTGGTCCCACACTTAAAACACGCAAGTAAGCATTAAACACCTCTTAAATAGTGTGTTACATATTTCATTTATTCATTGCAAAAGTCCTAAAGTGAGGGGGAAGCACAAGCTTTTTTGGTGTTCTTTTTTCCCTTTAAGGTGTCTACACTGTTAGTTTTTGTCGATTGTTTCTGGCATTCTTATACCAAGGACTCCTTTCCAGGAAGTTATTCAGCCAGCATAGGCCAGCACGTAGCTTCCTTTTTTTTTTTTTTTTTTTGTACAACTCTCATAATATATGGCATTAATCTGCTGATATGGCAAAGGGTACAATGGGTGATAAACATCTCCAACGTTTCAAACTATTCCTCAAACCAAAACTTTACAAACTAGCAAAAGACACAACAGAAACTCTTATTATTAAGGTTCTGTGGTATATAAACATATAACATCATGTATTATTAATATTCAGTATTGTTGCACAAGAATGTTAATGTTTGTGCAAAAGCCAGTTTGAGCAACTGTATGTAATTCTTTAGACAACAGACATTTGGGCAAATAATCCTTTATGGCTTCCTTTCAACAGTCTCTAGATGTTTGGAGTGTGTGCCTAATAGTTGCCCTGTCAGCAGACTCTCCTTCCTGAGAGCTCCTGTGGATCTCTGCAGTTCCTCCACCTTCTCTCCTTCATGATGCTGTTGCTCACCAATTATGTAACTTCTGAAGGTAGTTGATTGAAATGGGTTATTTTAGGGCTATCACAGTGAAGGGGACTGAATGCAAATGGTTGGTACACTTCAGATTTTTGTTTGTTAAAAAAAAAAAAAAAAAAAAAAAAAAGACTTCACAATATCATATGCTGGACTTTGTCTATTACGTGAAATCTGAATAAAATACACATTAATCTGGGGTTATAATCACATATTACAGAAATTTTTCACATAATATAGAAAGGTTTAAGCAGTTTGAATGGTTCTGGAAAGCACTGTGACCCGGGTCATTGCATTTATAAAGGAAATAAAGAAAACACAGTGTTTTAGGAAGTTAGATGGCCATAACTTAACTAACCTGTACAGCAACATGAGGCTTCTAAATTACTTATAAATTACTTATTCTTCTTCTGGGATTTTATTTTATTTTATAGCATGTCAGACCTCACCTTCAGGAAGCTCGGCTTGCTCAGGAATATGCTTACTTCCTTTAATATCTTGGAATACAAAAAAAACAAGGCTACATAAAACAAACTGCAACGTCACTCCATACAATTTATGTTTCCACTAAAATCTCAATGTACATTTTAAGTCTCTGTTCATGAGTTGCTCTTTCTCTCTGGAAACCTCGTTGGACAATGTTTCAGTCAGTCTTGTGGGTGAAGTTAAAATGGACATAGACGTGTGAAGGGGAAGTGTAAAGATCACACTCACTCAACAACCACCACACCTTCACAGGCATGAGCTCTGTTATACAATAACACATTTCTGCTCTGGGCATTGGTTTGTTTACTGGTTGCTGAGGTGGGGCTAATCACAAGTTTCAAAGGAAAGAGAAAGATGAATGCAGGGAGTGGACTCTCCAGTCCAGCAAGTCCAGTGGACTCTCCAGCTGTGACTGTACAGGTATCGCTGCCATGTACAACATATCTTGTAAGTTTGCTTCTGTTTTTATTTCTATGTATTAATTCATTGTGAATGTAATAATTTTGGGTGTAGTGTTGCTTTTCTGTTCATGTGTTGTTTCCAGTACAATTCAAGATTAAGTTATATGAGTTTATTTCTAAAAAGTAACTTAATGAAAGTACAACAGATTAAATCAATAGAAGATATGTTTTAGGGAAGGGAACATTTCATCATCATACCTTTAGTTATATACAAACTTGCCTCAATACTCAATAAAACCCCATCTGTTAACTCCATCTGTTAATGCAGTGTTTTGTTCGTCCCTGCTCCTCAAGGCAAACTGTCGTGCATGTTTTAAAGATGTTTCCCTTCTTTAATACACCTGATTCAGATGGATGCAGTTCAGCAAAAGCCTGTTAATCAGCTATTAATTGAAATCAGGTGTGCTGAAGCAGGGAAACATCTAAAACATGCAGGACAGTGTGTCTTGAGAACCAGGGTTTGGAAACTCTGTGTTCATGTACTGGTTGGTATATTCCTTGGATGTTTTATTAGTTAAGAATTAGAAATGCATATGATATAGTATGATACTACAAATTTATGTGAGGAAAAAAAATCTATATTGAATTATGATGATGTCCAACAATCAATCAGACCCATAATCTATTTAAATCCATCCAAAGAATGACTTTTTTACCTTTCCATTGACCAAGCTCAATCACAGAAAAGGAAGACTAAGATTACAGTATACTTATCAGGGTTTAAGACTTGTTTAGAATCAGTCAAAGACAATTACACTTCAATTAATGATTCTAAAAAATATCAATGAGAGCTCATCACTAATATGGTCAAGAATGAAATATATTATTGATTAAAGTACTATCTTTTCACTCTTAATTAATTGAACAAAACAAGCACAACAATCAAAATAAAAGGCCTTACAAAGGAAGATGAACAGGCTAAATCTCCTGAAAAAAGGGGAAGTTTCATGATGAGGGAATCGATGTTTAAATGTTATGTTTTTTTAGGAAGAATTTGTGAGTCTGTCATAAGCTTAAGGAAAGGGATTTAATACCAAAGCCATAGTTTTTAATATCTAATTTTGATCTAAGAAGGAAAGAAAAAGGGAGATACAAAAGATAAATTTTCAGAAGTGGCTTGTTTAACTTTCTGTCTCTATCAGCTGGAGCAATATTCAGTTTTTCTGCTCCACAAGTGGTTCTCTCTGGTAGGAGGTCAATCTGAGATAGATGGTGCTAGTGTTTGGGGACCCTTTGCTTCTGTATATTCACATGCTTCCTTTATTGGATATGAAAGGAATGTGCTTAGAGAAAAGTAGTAAGTTTGTCAAAGGTAGTAATTATTGACTGTGAACACTGAAATTCAAGGAAGACAGGCTTCACTACAATGCTATAATTTCTGTTTATCGTGTGACTAATTGTGATTATAGTGTCCTATGCCACTTATCAATGTCTTATATGAGAAATATTTTTATGACTGACCAAAGGATGGAAGAATATAACATAAAAACTGACCATGGTTGCAATGCATTTCCAGTTTTTTGCTGAAAGAAAGAAAATACTTGTTTTACATCATTGTAAGTTACTGTTTTTTTTTTTTGTTTGTTTTGTTTTTTTTTAATCAAGCTGATGTATTTAACTTGTATATCTTTCGCAGAGAGATTCAAAAGACACCTGTGATAATGACACCTACAGTGACTACAAAGTTTATCAGAACCGAAACTGAAGACTGTTTCATTCTTGGAACCAGACAGAAACATGAATGGCAGCTTTTTAAAGTGATGACAACAATGGGGAAGTCAGACAAGCAGTACTCCAAGCAGCGGTGGCTTTTAACCCTTGGGGGACTATTCCTGTACTTCGGAGACATTTGCACAGACACTGCACTGGTTTTTAGATATTTTCGAGAAAATCACTATGTTTGGAGTGGAATGACTGCACTGTTTATAATCATTGGGCTGACTGTAAACCAGATCTTCAGCTATGCCTGGTTTTTAGAAGACATGAGTAAAAAAGTCATGAAAAGCAGCGCAAAGAGGCGGGTTTTGGCCTTGCATGTATTTGGGATGGGGATCTTTCTCAGGTATGTATGTGCCTAAACGTCATGTACACAGGATTTGCAGGGTGCAAACTGGAATAATCACATTTAATTTGTGCTGCAGAAAGCAGGCTCTAGAAATGTGTTACTGACATCACTGCTGAAGAAAAATGTGAATTGATAACATTTTTAGCATTTTTTTTTTTTTTTTTTTTTTTTTTTTTGGCATTTGACGTGAGAAAAACAACAGACAGAAACAAACATAAATAAATGAATAGACAAATAACCAAAACAAAGTAAGCAACACTCAAACTAGTCAACCAACAATAAAAAGAGTAATGTCAACATAACATGTCCGAACGAGACATGATGACAGTTTTTACTACTCTGACTCTGTTGCCAGGTATTACCACCTGCTGAAACAAGGATATGAGGAAATTTCAAGACCAGAAAGGCAACATGATGAAAAATCTCCGAAAAATCAACTGTCCGAAAAGACTGCTGATCTGAGCATGTTGAAGCTTTTCGAAACTTTCCTGGAGAGTGCTCCCCAGCTTCTTTTACAGTTTTACATATATCAAGGCCACGATGAGTGGTCAGTCTTACAGTGTGAGTTGACAAAGAAATTCTTCCTTAACTTCAACAGTTTTCAGAATCAGCACTTTTAGTTGGCTTTTTCTTGCAGATCTGTCTCTGGTCTTCTCTTTCTTTAATCTGGCCTGGTCTTTGGTGGATTATCGGATCTCACTGCGCAGATGTCTTCCCCAGAGCCAAGAATTGCCCTCAGGCCTCCCCACAGTGGTCTACCTCCTCTACAAACTCTTTACCATCACTAGTCTCACTCTCAGTTACAGCCTCCTCCTCATCCTCAGCGTCTACAGCACAGTGGGCTTTACTGTCCTCTGGTTGCTGGGAACAATATGGGCTCATCTGCTTCAAACCAACTTCTGCACATTCAGTATCCTTGAACTGCTGTACCGGGGGGTCATAGGAGCCATCCTGGTTTTTAGCTTTTTTAACGTGAAAGGACAAAACACCAAACAAGAAATGACCATCTATTACTTTTTTTGCACTGCTATAAATTTCTCAACTCCATTAATGCTGTTCTTTTTAAAGCCAGAGTTAAAGGCAATTACATTTTTCTGGGTGGTTAGTGGTTTAATCTATGGGGGTTTGTTGCTGGGGCTGGTTTTACTGGTGTCATATTATCACTTCCTGCACCCTAAACAGCCTGAGTCACATGAGGTAGACGGACTGGGATGGGAGGAAACACCTTCGGCGAAGAGGACAAGGACATTTCTAAAACCTTGACTGAGGTTTTCAAGCCATTTCTTAAAGGGCATATGCACAGCATGCTGCTGCCACCACATATTACAGTGGGGGTGGTGTGTTTAGGGTGTCAGTTTGGATTAATTTAAGTTGTAAATCAAAACCACCAATAGAACCACATGACTTCTAAAAGTCCAGCATGTACACACAGCCATTGTAAGTGGCATACAGTACATTATCAAATGTTACAACTTTTTCTGTTTTAGTTGTGTTCAGGCTTGTAGGTCATGAAAAGTAGATTAATTTCCATGTCTGAAATCAAGAAATATGTTACATTTATCGATGTTGCAGTAATGTAGCAGAACATTTTTCTGTCTGAGAACACCATCCATCATGCCATTCAAATTCAATCTACAAAACCTCTTGTTTGGTCCTTTGGTTACTTCAGTCAATGCTACACATGGGGTGGATGGAAGGTGTGTTAAAATACTGATATACAGTGGACCAGCGGTATTCGCAGTGATTCGGAACCAGCCGTATGTGAATAGCTAAAATCCCCGAATACTTGAGACCCTCTCTGAACTTGCTTATAACTCCCTATTTTAATAGTTCAAACACCAAATATACCTTAATATGCATCAATAAGCACAGTGGAAACTGTCTCAGTACTACCTCAGGGAGCCTTGACCACATGAGCAAACATCCACAGTCTTCCTTATTTCCACTCTGAGCATGCAGCCAATCAGCACCAAAGAAAATACACCGTGCTTCTGGATTGGCTGCTTTGGAAATGCCAGCCAATGCTGTGTCAAGTAGCATTGCACCTATACTTCCGACTCCCAAGCTGTGTTTTCTTTTGAATATTTTAGATTTGCTCTATGAAAATTGAAAGAATGAATTGGCAGGTGTTGTGGAAAAATTAATTACCAAGCATAGTTTTTCAAGAATAGTTAGGAGTTGCTTTACACCCTCATTTGTTGCAGGCCTGAATGCCCTTTTTGTTCTCTTGAAATAATGTAAACTTTTGGTCAGACAGTCTTTGTAAAGGGGAGCTGCCTTTATGTTTATTTCCAGTTTTCCCCAGTGTATGTCCTTGTTAGGTTACTTTGTTTTCTTGGTGTTTGGTAAGTTAAACTTTTATTTCCTCCATTAGTCTGTACAGTAAAGAGCTAAAATATGGGAGATAATAAACATTTTAAATGCCATCTTGTCTCCTTCAATCTAGACTTATGTTAATCCCTTATATCTCCTAGACCAGCCAGGGGATGTAACATCTTCAAGCAAGACAACACCTTAAACATACACCCAGAGCTAATCTGGGTGTATCTAACTAATCTTCACAGATGTTCTATATCCAATCTGACTGACACTGAGCAATTATGCTAACAAAGAATTAGCAATAATTTCAGTCTCTGGACAGACAAAACTAGTAGAGACATTCCCCACATTATTTGCAGGAATGAATACAGTGTCTAAAAAGTATTTGTTTCAGGGAGCTAAATATGCAGGCGAAACATTTCAGATTTTTAACTGTAAAATATATTGAAAACAATGTGTCATTTTCTTTCCACCTCATAGTTAGGTACTATTTCTGAATTGCTCTTTCTCATAAAATTCCAAAAGAAAGGATAAACATTTGTGGTTATAATGTTACAAAATGCAAAAATGTTTAAGGAGTTTAATTTATTTGAAGGACATTTTACCTTCCTTTGTGTTTGTATTTCATAAGTCTCATGTTCTGTTTCTGTTCTACATTGTGTGAGTCCTTATTTACAGGACAGTCTTATCAAAGGTTTGTTCTGTCAAGAACCAATAGAAACTCAGTGATACCACCTGGAGATGCTTGTTCTTTTCTGAACTGCTATATCATCATCAACACAAGATGGCGCCCTTATCACAATGAACTTTTCTCACATGCACTAGTATTGGACCCAGTTATTCCAAATCCTTTCTTCATTTAAGTTACCAGTTATACCTATCATCGCCATTTTTATGTGCTTTTATTCTTTAAGTCTATGTTAGAGTGCAATTGTTTTGATTTTTGGTATTTCCTGTTTCTTTACAACGGTTTTTGCATCGTATTGTGATAATAAAGATGTTTCATTTATTGCTATGCATACATTTTTGAATGAACTGTTAGGAATGTTTAGACTTTCACCACATTCATCTCATTGGCCTTCAAGTAATCTTTAAATATCAGCTACTCTTCTGCAATTTCTCATCTTTGCAAAATAAAAGGTGCCAACTATTCTTTCTTTTCCAAGACGATGGAGACAGTGTTCACGCAAAAACAATGAAGAAATAAACCAGCGCTAATTTTATTTTGACTATTAACAATAAATTTTCTAGCCAGAGAACCAAAGGTGCAATTTTTTGTCATCCAAGGCAGAATAAGGTAATGTGCTTTTTTGCTGGTGGGGGGTGGGGACCTGCAGGGCCCTCTAAAGCTGATGATTGTGGGCTCTCAAGTAAGCACAGCCATCCTCCCTTATTTTAATTCAGACAAGCTCAGAGCTTTCTGAGCTGTTTATGCCAAGGGACCCCTTGAACTTTTCTTTTGTTGGTTGTGTTTTGTCTGAAACACTCCATAAAATTCAAACTCCAACAAATGTAACTGAGGAAGTTTTGTTTAAGAGGAAATGAATCTCTGCCAGGCTCTTATTTTATGGTGAAGCAGCAGTGGACGTACTGACCCCTGTTTGAGCTCTTTTGCTTATTACATGCAGAAAAGCAAAGCAAAAGGTTTCAAAATATTTTCCAACCTAAATGTGACCCATAACCTGTACAACTCAACTGAAAAACGAACCAATATGTTTTGGAAGGAAAAATCAAATTTAAAAAACATAAATACAGTGGTTGCAAAAGTGTGCTCACTCTTCTTTGCAAAAACTTTATAAATCGGTTTTCCTCAGATGTACTCTTCTGATAAACCCCACAAATTTTTTTAGTGGATTTAGGTCTGGTTTGTGACTTCTTTTTCTAATATTCTTCTCATGAAGCTATTTTTCTGTTTGATTGGATGTATGCTTGGATCATTGTCTTGCTAGCAGATGAAGTTTGAACCTTGAAGCTTTTGTGCAAGCATCAACTGGTATGTGAAAATGTTCCAGCTGGAGTAAACCAACCTTAACACATAATACTGGCATCATCATGCTTCACGGTAGGTGTGGTGTTCTTTTGAAAACACATTTTCTACATGCTTTTGGGAGACCTTAAATGTATTTTTACTAAATTTAGCTAAGCTTGAATGTTTTTCCTCCATTTTGACATTCTACCTCTGAGCACTGAAAACAAAGAATATAAGAGATTGTTGTTGCGTGTTGTAGAAATGCCATTCCTACAGCTCCTTTAATGTTGCTGTTGGCTTCTTGGCTGCCTATTTGACCAATTCTTATGCAATCATTTTGTCAATTTTGAAAGGTTGTCCAGTTCTTGGTCACACTGCTCATTACTTTTTTTCTCCACTTGATGATAGCTATTCCTAATGTGCCCTGTGGTGTATCCAATGCCTTTGAAGCTCTTCTGACTGTTATTTTTTGACAATGACATTTCCTTGATGCTTTGATGCTTTGAAAGCTCTCCATGGACGAAGCCTTTTCCTGTGGGATGCAACAAAGAAAATGTCACAAGATGCCTACAAGATTCAGAGGTTCTTCAAATGATGACTGCTGTGTACTGATCCTATTTAAGATGAGTTTGAATGTGGTGGTTTGTTACAAACATAACCAGTAATAATAGGTTGTACATGTTTATATAGCCACATTATTTTAGTTTTTATTGTCTGTTTTTCCATCAAACGATTTTTCACTGGAGCTGTGCAGGGTATAGCTCACATTAAAGGAACAAAGATTTTTTTTTTTTTTCCCATGAAATCCTGTCATTTCTTCACGGGTGTGTAGACTTTTTCTATCCACCATAAGCAACAAATGTATAGAGCAGTTAAAATATTGATTCATAGCTGCTTACCTTTTGGATTAAAGGGGTTATTTATACTAACAGGGAGAGTTCTTTATTCACAAGAAATCAAAATCACATCCTCCTTTGCATTTAAGATGATGGATGCAGCCCTCTTTGCTTGGCTTGAGTGGACTAATGCAGTATAAACCTGCCAAAAGGACTTTTACTGGGAGAAGATGAATGTGTTCCTGAGCTGAGGTCCTGAGCAGTCTTCTCCTTTCTGTCATCCTTTTGCTTTAGTCCAACCGCACATACTTTTGGCTGTGACTCACCACGGATAGTGTTGCCAGGGAGCAGTCACAAGCCATCGGGGTGAAACGTGTTGAGTAAAGCATTACCTCCTTCTCTCTGGGAGAAAACAAGCAGAAAGAAACTCTGGCGTTCACATTGTCACTGTAATTTCCACTTCTGGCACTGAGAGCGTTGCACCCAGTAATCTCTTACTCCAATCTCACTGAAAAAAGCACCTTTGAAAATACTGGAGGTCTCTGTGGGAATCAGAGGAACGCAAAGTAAATCCCAGATGATGATCTGTGAAAGATGAAGAAGAATCATGAAGCAGTACTGCTCCACATATTTTTTTAATTCAAAAACAGATTTTGCAGTATTACTGAACATACATGACAGAAAAGATGCCTTGTAAAAGTATTCAAACCCCTTAAAGCTTTTCACATTTTGTCACTTCATAACTGGAAACCTCAATGTGGTTTAATGGGATTTATGTGAAGACTAACGCAAAAGTAGTGAATAAATGTGAGGTGGAAGAAAATTGGTACCTGGTTTTCAACAATGTAGTGTGGAGATGTATCTGGTCCTTCTTAGTCTGATACTCCTTAATAATATCATAGTATCCCATAAAAAGTAAACAGAGAGGTTTCTTGGTGAGCATTGGTGATCAAACAGCATCATGAAGACCAATGAAAACAGTAAACAGGTCAGGAATAGTGTTGTGGACCAGCTTAAATCAGACCCATCACCCCAAAATGAAAGAGTATTGTGTAACTGTAAACCTCAGCGATCCAAAGGTTTTTGCCACAACTTCATCTACTTTCAAGGTGCATGGAGAAGGATACAGATCTGGTGAGGTGAAGACTCCAGCAACAGTAGAAATACTGAGGATACAACTTTATTAGCAAACCAACATATTCCGGTTTGTGGCCTTCAGCAGGGTCATTACAGACAGTTTATTTTTAAATAAAAAAGTATACTTTAGAAAAATATTCCACAAACTGTAAACCTACCAAGAGATGGCCATCTGCCTAAGCCAATAGATCAATTGTGAAGGAGCTGTGGAGATCCACCCAGAGATCCACAATTCTAATCTGTTGACAGGACCGGTGTTGGTCACTCACTCCACAAATCTCAACTTTTTGACCTACATCCATAACACCATGTGTAGTGAAAAGTGTACATTGCACATCTCCCTGAGCACATTATCCACACCATGAAGTATGGTGGTGGCAGAGTCTTGCTGAGGGAATGCTTTCCTCTAAAGGGAAAGGAGTTGATGAAAAGAGGGTTGGGGTTAAATACAGGGCAGTTCTGGAAGATAATCTAACTAAAGGTTGCAAAAGACTTGAAACTGGAGGCAGAGGTTTAAGTTCAAGCAGGACAATGATCCAAAACAAACAGCCAGAGATACAATGGAATGGTTTAGATCAAAAAATATTCATGTGTTAGAATGGTCCAGTTAAAGTCCAAATCGAAATGCAACCAAGAAGACTTGAAAATTGATATTCACAGATGCTCTTCATCAAATTTTACTGAACTTGAGTTATTCTGAAAACTGAAAGAAGAAAATCAAAGAATGCTAAAATATAATTCTCTGTATTTGCAAAGACAGACATTCCTCAAAAAAGTATCAGCAAAGTATTGATTAAGACACACCACACTCTTTTATTCATAGAAAAAAAACTATTTCAGGGATGCATCTTTTCTCTTTACTCTTTAGAAACTTGTAGCGCTTTGAGTCAGTCTATCACATAAAATCCCTCCTTCCCTCCAAAATTCATGGATGATTTTTGTTGTATAATGTAAACAAGATCAAGGGGTATAAATGTTTTTGTAAGTATGTCATTTTGTAGATATTTTTTAAGTAAGATTTGGTCATCTGAGAATTTTTATTCAAGTTGTGTGGCCTCAATAATAGGAAAAATCAGTGTACTATCTAAATGAAGAAGAAAGACTTCCCCAGAGCATATAATGCTTATCGTAGGATCTAACTAGATACCAGGGGTAAATTGGTGTCTTGTGTTAGGTTTTTTTTCTGAATGACCTAATCTACCATATAAGCCTAGATTTACTTTACTATTGCAGTTCTAGTCACAGAACACCAATAGCTATATGCAGCCAAAACCCAAATTGTAACAATGGCAGGGCCATTGTAGCCAGCATAATGTGCTGTACAATATCCTCATTCATTGCATAAGGGCTTTATTTACAGAACCCTCTAGGTAATGCAATGCCATGCTCTGATCACACACCAGCCCACTGCTTGTAATTATCCTCAGCCCGCTCTCCAATCTGTCACTGCCCAAACTCATTCATAAGTATGCATGTACATTGATTAAAGAAAATTCCGGTACCACTGCGAGAAAAGAGAAAAAAAAGTGGGGTGGGTTGTGGGGGCCTTCCCTCCCACCTTCCACCATACTGAAGGAGACAAAGCTGCCAGAATCCACCAGGGAGACGGATGCAGATCACCGACATTTCTAATGCAGCTGAGGTGCTGGGCAGGTACAGCAGTCAAGTCTTAATAATTAAAGACATACAGCATCTCCTGGCTTCATTAATCATGGTTTATATGGATGTTGAAGCCATAATGAAAACCAGCTTGCCTCAGTGAGTTTGTTGCATGTGTACAAATTGTGGGGATGGTGAAGGCCAAGAATGTCCACCTCTTGAGCAACTGCTACAAGTCTTGATGATGGAAAACAAAAAGATAAGATTTGTCATTAAAAAATGGTCCAATGTTGGCTATTTGGAAGTCATTGGACAAGACTACATTCATAACCCTTGACCTTTTCCACCATTTGGCAGTTTACAACCACAAATGTCTTGAAATGGATATGATACAACAAGATAAAGTAGTGCATAATTCTGAAGTTGAACACAAAGCATACATAGTTTTCTTTACAAATTGAAGTCTAAAAAGTGTCCACACAGATTCAGACCTCCTGACTCATTATGGTCAAGTCAGTGACTCAATGCAATCAGTGGGATTTCTTTAGAAACTAAACCTGTTTTCCAATTTGAATAATAAACTGAGCTTGACTCCATTGTTCAATAACTATGATTGGATCTGTCTATATGATTAGATTGAATTGACCATATTTTTATTGCCTTGAGATGACAGTTGTTCTGAGTTGGAGCTATAAACCGAGTTGAATTGAACTGAATTTAATATTTTATAGAACCACTTTTTTTCTCCAATTATAACTGCAAGTCTTTCAGGGTATGTCACCATCACCTTTAAACATCTACAGGATGAAATATTTGCTCATATTGTCTTGCAAAATATCTCAAGTTCAATCAGAATGAATGGAGAGATTCTGTGAAAAGCATTTTCCAAGTCTCACTACAGATTCTTCATTGAATTGGGCTTTGATTGGGCTATCCCAGCACATTAATATTATTTGATTTAAACCATTCTATTGCAGCTTTAGCTGTATTTTCAGTGTTGTCCTAGTGGAAGGTGTACCTCCACCCTCGACTGAGGTAGACAGGGCTTTCTTTCAGGATCATCCTGTATTGAGCTTTATCCATCTTCTCATCAACTCTGACCAGCTACCTAAAGTATCCCCATAGCATCATGCTGCCATCAAGATGCTTCACAACACGATAATGTGTTCAGAGTGAGAAGCTTTGTCAATTTTCATCTGCACGTCCTGCTTGGAGTGTGCTTCTTCCTCATGTTTCCTGTGTCCCCTATATGGTTTGGGAGAAACTACAAACAGGACTGATTCTTAATGGCTTTCTTGCAAAAACGTCTTCCTTCTTGCCACTCATCAGTGAAGACCAGATTTGTGGAGTGCAAGTCTAATAGCTTTTCTATCAAGATATACTCCCACCCGATCTTTACAGCTCCTCTGGAGTTACCATGAGCTACTTGGCTTTTTCACTGAGCAATGCTCCCCACGCCCAAATTGTCAGTTTAGGTGCAAGGTCATGTCTTGATAGGGCTGTACTCTTTTGTTTTTTGGGTGATATAACGCATGTTAGATGTTTAAAGCTTGGGATATTGTTTCAGAACCTAACCCTGCTTTTAACTCTTCCACAGCTTCCATCCCTGACCTTGTCTGTGTGTGTTCCTTGGTCTTCATGATGCTGATTCTTCTCCAGTATTCTCTAACACACCTCTAAAGCCTTCACAGAACATCTTGATTTAGTTAGAGATTAGATTACACGCAGGTGGAATATTTACTAATTTGATGTCTTCTGAGGATTTTACCAAAAGGCATCAGAGTGAAGGGGGCTAAACGCAAACACATGCCACACTTTACTTGATTTTTTTTTTTTTAATTCCAAACAAATGTTTAAAGTTATGTATCATTTGAGTTCAACTTCTGAAATATGCATCACTTTGTGTTGGTCTATCCCATAAACCTTCAGTAAAATACTAAAAGGTTTATTACACCATAAAAAAATGTAAAAAAGCACAAGAATATGAATGAATACTTTGCTAAGACCATATGGTGTTTAGTCTTCTTTTGGACTCACATAATATGCTCAGGGAAAAAAGTTTGGTACCAAGAGTTATGAAGAAATTTGATGAATTACTTAAAGTTCTGCAAACATCTCCTTAAAGAGAGAGAACCAAACAACATTTAAAAAAAAGTGTCCCAGTGTGTTATTTATCTGTTATTGAAAATAATCCAATATTACAGATTCTGAAAGTGAAAAAAAATGCATACCTATTTGGTTTTGATCATCTTGTGCAACAATTGCAACAATAATTATTTTATATTACATCCGTTTTGATATCAGCAAGATTTTGCCCATTCCATCTCTCCAGATCAGCTTCAGCTCTCACAGTTGCTGGGTTTTTTTCACATGAAGTATTCTCTAGAGGCCATTACATAGGATAACCTGCAAATGTTTGTCTTTAAATCTTTAAATCACTGGCCTTTTCCTTCTTTAACCGTTATTCAACAGCACAAATAGCATTGAAAAATTTTGTCTTGACGCATAGTCCTTTTTTATTCACATTTAGCACCTTGCTTTTTTTTTTTTTTTTTTTTTTGCTAAGTTAGCAGGAATAGCTCAAAATACTTTATTTAGCAAGGTGTTGGAATAATATTACAATGTGATTGAAAATAGATCAGAAACATCTCGTTTAGGCTTGTAGATAAAAGAGGACAGAGACAATCAGTGAGCATTAACATACTGCCCATCTTAACACTTACACAGACAGCCTTTCTCAAACATATACGCACACATACAGAAAACAGAAGCTATGTTTGTGTTGGGCATACTCCCACAGCCTGATGTTTCATCAAGTATTCCTGTTTATTTATAATGAACAGGATGGAGGGGTGCAGTCGAAGACCTCATGCATGCAGTGTATGTAAGTTAGGTACAATCAGCCGTAAAATGAGGTTGCATATAATGCATGAGCAGTAGGTTCCCACACACACTCACTCATGTGCAGGTCGTTTTGCAGGGGGAACCTTGTCTTGATTAACCTGGCCTGGGGAACCTGGCATGTTTTCCATTTTACGTCATCACTCGTTTCCTATGTGGCTCACTGGAAGCCATCAATTTGAATTCTTCTGCAGTTTAAACCTTTTGTTGAGCTGCATTTATCAGTGATTCCCTGGTGGTCTTGAAACCATGGCTGAGTGATGACGGTAGTGTTATTTTGTATATAATATATTGTGCATGTTTTTTTTTTTTTTTCATTTTATGTCATAGTTACATCAAGAAGTTAGAAAACCTCACAGTTTTAGGCATCCATAAAAATTTGCTATTCATGTTTAGAATCAAAGTTTTCATTTAAAATTTATAGCTACAGAGGAAAATAACTGCTTCCCTCTGAGCTGCATGCTCTGAAGCTTATCACCCCCTTGACAATCTTCTTTTTCACAAAGCATCAGAAAGTCTGCTGATCTTGAGTGGATGCAAAGATGCTATGCCTGATTACAGTGACAGGGCAGGACTTTGATGTTGCCACGGTAAAATTTGTTATATGTAAAGGCGGTGCTAATGTGATTATGCACATTGATCCATTAAATCTACTGTAAAATGCTGCCCGCTCCAGTTTTGAAACTGATACTGAGAAGAAACGTGAGAGGTGAAACATTAAATATGCTTTGATGTAATATTTAACCCATCTGCTGCAAACGGGAGGGGGGGATTGACCATAACACACACACACACACACACACACACACACACACACACACACACACACACACACACACACACACACACACACACACACACAAGCTTTGGGTAAAAGAAAGCTGGACAGGCCGGTGTGAAAAGTGGCATATGGGCTTTTCTCTATGTTTTCCAACAGCATTGCAGTATGTGCATGAAAAAGGGCAACTGTCTCTCATGATTACCCAAGAGTACGTTTACCAGAGCAATAAAATTTTGGTTTTGTGGAGCTGAAATATATGGTGGAACTCCCCCGCCTACACTGGGATCAGACTGAATTTCAGCCTGCCATCTCAATGCTCCGGTCAGTATAAGGTTTAGGTTCCCTTGGGGGGATAGTACTGACAAAAAGCACCCAAAAAGCTTGCAGTTTTGCACATTTAAAATGGTTTGCCCAAATTGCTGAAAAATGTTATTTGATTTACTCTGATTTTTCCACAGTCATTTAAATTAGTCAAATTTTAGATTCTTACATGAACTAAATATAATTATTTTACTTGTTGCATGCAACAACAATCGACACCAGCAACAAGAGCAATATTTTCCAATTAAATACCTAATTACTGATCTAGACAAGTGAAAATTGTTTATTGTACTGAAAAATCTAACATGCAAAAACACAAGAAGAGGTTCCATAAAATTTTATTTTAGGTTAAAAGAACAACTAAATTGTCCATGGTTTTTGCCTATGCAAGACCAGGACTTACCAGGACTGTGGCTGGACCCGGATCTGACCCCCATCAAGAAGTAGGGTTTAAAAGATGTATTACAATATTTGTTACATGTACAAACAGTGATGGTAACATCTGGGGGATGAGTTGTCTTCAAACATTTTAACAAAGGAGACAGTAAGAAGAGAGAAAGTTGGCTTAAATAAGACAGTTAAACTACACTATCAAGTCACGAGAATCCCAAATCCGGCATCCTTCTTCCTTTAAATTTAGTCAAGATCTACAAGAGCCATTCATTCTCCTTGGCACTGTTTGACTGTATCCTCAAGAGCGGAGATAAAGAAGACTGTAGAGATTAGCTTCTGTAGGAGGGCCAAGATGATTTCTACTGTGCGTGTTAATGCATATTAAGGTATATTTTGTGTCTGTGCTATTAAGATAGGCAGTTCTAGGAATTTTTAGAGGGGATCTCAAGTATTTGCAGATTTCAGCAACTCATGGGAAGTTGTTGTCCCATATCCTTGCAAATGTTGGGGGTCCATTGTATGTTACCTTCAATGACCATATGAAAGTAAAGTCCAAAATTAATTATATTTTTATAAATTTAGATTTAAAATGTAATTGTTTTTCAACCAAGAAGTTTGTTTCTAAAAGGAATTGATATAGATATCTTCCATGAGACAATGTAACAAGTGGTGTCATTTTAGAAACAAAATGATGACATTTATTCACTAAAATTAGCATGCAGAAATTATTTATACCTTTTGCCCCTTTGCTTCAAAGTCATACTTTCTTTATGTCATAAAATGAGTAATCCATAATATTTTATGTCTAAATGTTTTTGAGATAAAAACAGTAGCCAAAAAATACACCTAAATGTGTTGGAGATTTTAATTATATTAGACTGAGCTGGGATATTTTACCATAATGATATCATAACAGGTTTAACTTATCAGGAAGTAGAAAGAACTGATTTAGAAATGTAATACCAGAGCCACATTTTGTAAACCCAACTTGAAGACAAAAGAAAGCCATAACTGTGCTGAATGAAATGCTAATGATTGGGTTTTTTTTTTTAATTTGGCTCTCTAAAGGTAATCAGTTTGACATATTATTGGAATATCTACAGTTCAAGGCCTTTCAGTCTGACCCATAATGCAACAAAGGTGTGGTGACTGTGTAATCCCCTTATGCAAGCTCTCTATAGCAAAACCACAGCTTCACTTTTGGGCCCCAGAGCTTTGCCGAAGGAAACTACATCCCTCCATCAGATCCCAACTTAGATAAAACCCAGTAATGACATCATGATCTCCCCCTTAAAAAAAAAACAAAAAAACATAACGGCGGTCTTCTCCTATTAGCATGTGCAGTGTAGCATGCAGAGAGAATAATAATGTGCTGTCTCTCCCTCACTATAACTGAAGTATTTGGGTGGAAACCACAATGCCCCAGCCGGCTGCCAAGCTAAATACCAGCAAAGGGGGAAGATAGTTAAAGCATCACATTTAAAGGCGGTTTTGTCTGTTTTCTGCCTGTGCCAACAGTGTTATTTATGCAAGAGATGCTTGGGAGTTTAAGCTGTTGAAGGAATCTGTGGAAAGCTTATGAAGATTTCAGATTGGAGTGTATAGTCGGAGGTAATGCCGGGTGACCAGTGAAATGGAAATGAGCTTTTTTACAAAGAATGTCTACTGGAGCTGGAATAAATTCAAGCGAGTTTTTGTGAAGTTCAAGGAATGAGCAAGCCCACAAGATTGAATGAAGTGCCTTGTTCTTAATGGGGCAGTGGAGAACTCAAACAAACAGTTCAATGAGCCTCAGAGTTAGCAAGGTTTTTCTGTGATAGGAGCTATAACTCTGACATATTAATTATTGATCCTTTATGAAGCAAAAGCATAGTTTATGTAACCCATGGGTCCTGTCCAGACCGGGCTCAACTGTACTCTGAGTGAAGGCCCATGTGGGAATTCCCCTTTATACAAACATGGCAGGCACAGTTTGAACATATTTGTGAAGCCCAAGGTTTTTGGCTGGAGTACTTGTTTTGCAAAAAAAGGTCTTTTGCTGCTATGTTGATCTTGAACAAGAAGCATGTTTGTCATTTAATATTCTAGATGCAAAGGAGCAAACTTAATCAGAACTTGCAATACCATGCAGATTTTTTTAAAAAATATGTGCACCAGCTATTTTTCCATTTAGCAAGTTTACCATCCAGCTTGGGTCCAAGGCATAAGTAAGCTAGCCTGTTCATAGGGGTCATAGAAGCGCTCGGCCTCTACAATAAATACAATAGTCAGAATGTCAAAAAAGCTTTAAAACAAAACAACAACAAAAAAAAACATGATTCTACCTTTAAATTTGTTTATGTGGGCTATAAAGGTCTGTGAATAGCAAATTTTAAAAGATTTTCTTTTAATAAATGGATTATAAATAAATAATAGGATTTAAAATGACTCATAAGCTAGACTCATATTTAATAAATCAGAATATGTGTTTCGATGATGCTTGTTTGTCAGATTGAAATTACCTTTTGAAAGTAACAACCTTCAAGCAGGTCTTAAACATACTTTTCATTAGACCCACATTTCTGAATAAAAAATGTTTTGATTGGTTTGCTGTAATATCCTAATCTTATATGTTGTGTTTTCATTAGCTGCATTCAGAAAACCATCATGATTCACAGCAATAAAGCCTTGAAGACATCAGTCTGTGTGTAATTACTTTATCTCATTTGTTACACTTAGTCAGTCTGGTTACTTAAATAAATGAAGTTTTCAGTAATATTCTCATTTATTCTAACAATATGACTGTTGTAGCTGTAATCATACAGCTACATCAATTTAATATTCATTTATTTCGCTCTTTTAAAAAGAAAATTGTGGATTCCTTACAGTGATACATTTCAATCATTTTTCCTGTTCATTTTCAAGATTTTGTTTATTAGAAAGTTTGAATATTACACAAAAGCAATAAAAAATGTTTGTTTGTTTTTTTCTTTTTGATGCAGAAATGTTGGTCTGCTGCAAAGCATATCTGTGTGCAGTACATAAAATGTAGCCAGTACTTGGTTAGGGCTTCTATTGTTTGAATCGCTTCATTAATGTGGCGTGGCAGGCTGCTGCAATAGCTACATTCACCTTATCTGCATTCTTGTTGCAAACAATTAAATGGGCTTGTGTACCTTTTTCTACCAGATATTTTCCTTCCACACCATTTTCCATTGATATGCTTGGATGCAGAACTCTGGAAAACAAGTTTCTTTAGCAGTAACATTTTGTAGTTTACTTTCCTAATGAAGCATGTCAATGATGGTCTGGAGGACAACTGACAGGTCCAAAATCTTCCTCATGATTGCGTAGGCCATGACATTTCTGTATTAAAAAAAAAATTTTTTTTTCCAAGAACCTATTTGGATTTGGATTTTAGCTGTAGGCAAACTTAATCAAAAGTAACAAAAAATAGAAACACTTGGGAAGTATCAGGTTTTTTTTTTTTTTTTTTGTTTTGTTTTTTGTTTTTGTTTTTTTATAACTAAGTCACTGAAATAAATGAAGTTTTCAGTCATATATTTATTTTTATTAAGATGGACCTGTATTTATAGTTTGATCTTGAAAGTCATAATTTCATGTTGGTAGTTCATCATTCTTTAAACATTTTCGCTGCTTGAGTTTGTGTCAGTCATATTTCATTCAGGTTTTAAATGCAAATCAAATAATAGTTTATAAATATGCTCGCAAACATGACTAATTAAACTGGCCTCTCTGTCCCAGCCCTTTCTGGCCTTCATTGAAACAGCACCAGCCTAAAAATAAGTAAGACAGGCATACAACTTTGTCCTCATAATTTATAAAATCCTGTTTATTTAATTAAAAATATGAAGTTATAATTTAAGGATAAAATAAATCCCATACCATCAGTTTTTTGTTGTTGTTGTTTTATTGGACTCAAACATAAAAAGGATGGAATGCATAATATTGTGAAAGTGCAAGTTTGATAAAAAAAAATCCGAGTGCAAAGCCTAAAATTATGAAGAAAGAAAGAAGCAGGGAATTTGAGAAGCTGGGCACGAGTGAAACCAGGAGCAACAGGAAACATGATGGGAACAGGGGAAAATCCAGTAACAAGTGGTTAAAATAGATAGTATTTATCCTGGGAAGACTTGGTGGAACAATGTGAGTCTACTTAACTGAATATGCAGCATCTAATGTACACATTAAAATAAATCAGAGTGAGACACAGGAATAAAATGAGCTGTAAAAAACAGCCAAGTTAAAAAATAGGTGCATATCTCAGAAAATTCAGACAAAGCTAAAAGTCCCACAGATCGTAAAACATTATGTAATGAATTCCATTTAATAGATGGCCAAAAAGCAAATCATGAAATTCAGGGGTGTTGGATGCACAACACACCACCAATCAAAGTTTTGCCAATTTAAAACCGATATTACTGATGCTGTTGGCTCCAGCTTGGCGGCCCCTCTCAATCTCAAGTCAGCAGTAATATTTTAGATACAAAGTTTTTGCTAAATATTGTTCCACAAATGATTATACAGTAGGATGCTCACTGTAAATTGAATTGCTGAAAACCAAAACATACAAAAAGGCACAACTGTAACAAGAATGTCCTCATCACCAGAGCTAATAAGACAAATCTAGTTAGTCTAAAATTAAAATGAGTTGTTTGGCATGACACGTATAACTGCAAAATGCTCTAAAATGATCTGGAATAATGTGTCATTTGAACAGTAAGTGATCTTTACGCTTTCTCCTTCTCTGTGTGTCCACTAGATGGCGATAGGCGTACATGCACTCCTTCTCCTAGTATGTGTGGCCTCGGCCTTCCAGGACAGGACTTCCAGGGTGCCGCTGTCTAAGCGGAGTCCAGCAGCCACAAGGAGAGACACCTGATCGGCCACACTGCCCTCATATGCACTCCGCACCAATTAACCGAGAGCACCGCTTCAGATGGTCTCAAACAAACAGTCCTTTGCTAAATTAGGTTTTAATGAAAACCATTCAGCTCATTTTGATCGTATTTTCACAACCAGTACAATTGAACAGGACCGGGATTGTTGTAAATGAGTACTTGTAGGAAATGAATAATCATAGTTTAAAACAGCATAAAAGATTTAAAAAGGACAAAATTTTCAATTGAAGAAAGAATGAATCATATTTTAGGGAAAAATGTTCGCAAATGAATGTTGCTGTTATGTTTTGATACTATGGCTAATAATAATAATAATAATAATAATAATAATAATAATAATAATAATAATAATAATAATAATCCCTTCTTTAATTAATCTCAGGTGGCATTATATAAAAAAATGAATTGACAAATTTATCTAACACTAATTCAGTGGTAAAATAAGAGTGTGTAGTGACCAAATTAGAATTTAGATTAATCTGTATTTTCTTTTTTTTCGTCAAAAGCAAAATTATATATTTTTTTCAATGTGCTGCAGGATTTCTATGCAATAAAATCTATAAAAATAGAAAATAAACAAACCGTTCATTTTTTAAAAACGTATTCAAATATTGTATTATATGAAAATAAATATTTAATCGACACTAAATTGTAAAATCTAATAATAATAATAATAATAATAATAATAATAATAATAATAATAATAATAATAATAATGGATGTAATATTATTCAGGCCATCCCGTTGTGAATTATTTACCAGATTATTATTGATCGACTGTGGGCTGCAACAGAAGATGTGATCCCCGCACACAGCTCTCTGGTGTGCGGTAAAGTGGGCTATACAGTAAATGCCCCGCAGCAAGTCGGCCCGTGATCAATAACTTCAGCAGTTTTGGGACGTTGCAGTTCGAGTCACATGACTGCAGATTCCATGAGAGAGGCAACACGACGGGGCCAACCTTGACACTAAAAGGAATCTAGAGTTTCAAGAAGCGGAGCGGCTTGTGTTTCAGCCCAACATGAGGTGGCCACAATTAATGAAACCGGAAAATACAGATGGGTGTCTGCAAGTCAGAGCTGCCCCTGTAAGGCAGTTGATTTTTCTATTAGTGACTATATATATATATATATATATATATATATATATATATATATATATATATATATATATATATATATATATATATATATATAATTTTGTGAGGGAAAAGTTGCAATAAAAATATTAAAAATTCTTAAATGCACAATATCGCACTCGATTTTTTTTAAATCGCCTTTTAATTTAAATAGATTTTAAATGTGGATTTTGGTTGTATCCCGTTAAAAGGAATGGTGGGCGTTGGTCAAATATGACAAATAATTTTGACAACAAACAGGTCTGGCATGAAACAAAGATCAAATATGTGGAAAAGAACCCGAGGCCTGCTATTAAGTGTGTTGGAGGATGTGAGATGATGTGGGCTTGTTTTTGTTGCTTGGCATCATCGACTAAATAATACAAAATAGTTTTATGCAAAAAAAACCCAAAACAAAACAAAAAACAAAAAACAAACAAAAAAAAAACTTGTTCATTACCAATAAACTGAAAATCTGTCAGAATAATCTAAATAGTGATTTAAAACATACTGTTAAATTAAAACAGCAGTGGTTTCTTGGACACAAAATCTATTTGTCCGACTTCTATCTCAGTCCCCAGACCTAAATCTCATAGAAAACCAGTGGTATGAACTGAAGAGAAGAGAGCATCAGAGAGGTCTCAGGACTGTGGAAGATCTAGAGATTGTGCAAATGGGAATGATCAAAGTTTCCACTCTCTGTGTGCTCCATTCTAATGTGAAATGTTATAGTAAAAAGATGTATGCTGTCTTCTTGGGAAAAAGGAGTTGTAAAAATTGTCACCAGCAGGAGTACCAACAATTGTGCTTCCAGTTATTATGTTAAAAACAATTATTTCTTAATACGGGATCCCACCTCCAGAAAACCATCCATTAACATGCTTATCCTTGCTGGTGCCTATATCCAAGGGCCAACCGGGGGGACACGGGGTACACCCTGGACAGGTTGCCAATCCATCACAGGGCAACACAGAGACAAACAATCATACACCCACACTTAAGGAGAGTTTAAAGAGACCAAATAACCTAACTGTTTTTAGACTGTGGGAGGAAGCCTGAATACCTGGAGAGAACCCACGCATGCACAGGGAGAACATGCAAAGTCCATGCAAAGAGACCCAGGCCGGGAATGCAGCCCTTCTAGAAAACATTTGCTCAAATTAAAGGTTGGGGTTTTCTTTATCAGATTTATCATAAGACTTTTTTCACATTTTTACCAAGGAGCCAACAACTTGCCCACTTCTATGTTAAACATAGGTCATTCTCAAGCTTTTAAAGAAAGTAAGAGCAGCATGAAGATTGGCTTTAAACATGAAAGATTCCACAAAAGAAAAGTGTTTCAATTAAATACAGAGCAATCAAGGCTGAATATCTGTTTTCACTTTTCCTTCTGATCAGACTCCAATTCTGCTCTGCCTCCAATAAAGTTCCCACCTGTCCTGGAAAGTGATAAAGCCACTCATCTCACTTGCATGCTTTGCCAGGAAGTGACGGCCTAATGCTCCTACTTAATGATTTCCACAGGATAGGCCGCGCATGACAGACGCCAGAGAATCAACCCTCATCCTCACACACCATCACAGACACACACACACACACATACAGACAAATACTATCTATCAGAGGGACCTTGCACTTGGTCCAGTGCATCTCAGTCTTGCCTGTGTTTATATAGGCTTGATTTTCACAACTGGAAAGTAATAGCCATCTGCCCAAGCAGGCTGCAGGGGTATCATATGTGAGCAGGTAAGTAACTGATGGCTATTAAAATCACACATAGGTTCCCCTCTTTTTCCCTCTGACACAAGCACACACACACACACACACACACACACACATGCACAGCAAGTTGTTGTAAGAGACTAAAAGAGAAAGCAAGAGGGAGGAAGGGATGAAACACAGAGCAGGCGCCTGTCTGTCAGAAAAAACTGGCCGGCACAACATATGATGGCCATGATTTATAGGTGTAACATATGAGACGTCTTCAGTTGAAGGCAGAGATTATACTGGAAGTCGGGGAAGTGACAGAGTTTCTGTTGATGTTGCTGGTAATGCTTGCCGAGTCCGCGTTCCCAGGCCTTGTCCTGCCAGGTTAGTGTGGGAAGGTAACCCCCCTATAGCCCCACCCCCTCGGCTTCCCCTCAAAGGGCATGTGCGACCCCGTGATGACACATGACCTCTTCAATGGCCTTCCCGAGCCGCATCTGTCATTTCCCACAATCCTGCTCCCATTTTCATCTCAGGGTAAGCTCGAAATTACAGGAAAGAGCAACAGAGGCTTCCTCTTGCCACCAGACTTTTGTATAAGTCAGTGTCAACATCTTAGACATCCAGGGGAAAAAATCTGCATGATAAAAACTGTGCATTATTTTTTTTTTTATGTTTTTATCAGCATACTAAGCAAAATTATGTTTTTGGCAGATAAAAACAACAAGGAAGCATTTGCACATGCAGTAACTGAGCCGAAAAGATGCTCTTTTTAACATCTCATTTATTCAGAGGATGTTGTGAGTGCTGATTTATTCCCCTGGCTATCTATAATGGTCTAATTACCCTCTAAAAGCTTCTCCATTGGCGTCTGTGTAATGAGGCCCCTGCAGACAACAGGTTGACATGAGACTGCCTTCAGCTCACCCCCACAGCATCTTACTCCACCACCAGGACCTAACTCTGTCCTGCTCTTGGCCCAACCTCAAGCAACCATTGTGGATCGACCAGCAGGGTTCCATCTGCACAGACGGAAGCCGTTGAAGTGGAACATACAGGAGAGGTCCTGACAAGATAAAGATATCAGGAGCAGACAAGGGCAAAGGAACATATTGATAGAGAAGGCCTCTCTCAGGGCAGGCTGACACCAGATACCTGCTATTTAAAACAGTGGTTTCGCTTGCTCATGGATTTGTCCGTGCTGCAGTGCCATATCCTAACTGGGAGGGCCATAAACTCTTTTGGTTCCTATCTCACTTCCCCCTTCAGCCACTTCATCCCACGGCACGTCTTCATCCTCTGAGCCATCTTTTACACAGTGTGAAGCAGACAAACACAGTCACCCCTATAACTGCTAATACCACCGACACAAGGCTCCGTCTTTGGCCCCTTGTGAAACTGGAATATGTGTTATGGAGTTCCAAACCGGATCACATTAAAACAGTCTTCCCTGGGCTCTTCCACATAGTTAACCATTAGTGCTCCTTTTAGTCTGTCATTGCAACAGGGGCCCCAGTTCAGGCTTTGTTGGCTTTGGGCCAGGTCTCCTCTGAGGGATGAATGTCGGGGTCCAGTCTACCTTTGGCTTTGCATTGTGTGTGTGGGTGTGTGGAACAAAGTGACAGTGAGTGGTGGGCAACAGCTGAAAGCCCATATGGAGGGAGGGTTGTATTTGCTCTTTGAGGTCAGTCAAAATCTCACTAAAATGAAAGAAATTCAAAGGAAATTTTTCATTGAGTTCAACTCGTGTTTTTTTTTTTTTTTTCAATTTAGGGGAACAAAAGGAATATAATATATAAATCTATTGTTGGGAATATAAGGAGGGATTTTCCTTTTTTGATGGAAAAGAAGTGGTAAATTAGAGAAGTTGTTTGAATTGGACTTGACTTACTAATTAGATGCCTTCTGAATGCAACTGATTGCACTGGGTTTTAGTCAAGGGTACTAGAGTAAATGGGGCTAAATACATATAAACACCACACTTGTGTAGGGGACAGGGAAACTATTAGTCCTACCCTCCACAAATCTGACCTTTAAGGAAGAGTCCCAAAAAGAAAGTAACAGTTACAAGAAAGTCCCAGCTACAAACCTGCAGAGGATAGAGCAAACATTTGGAAGAATAGGCTCTAGTCAGACAAGACCAAAATCCCAATGCTGAAATATGATGGTGGCAGCATCATAAAGGCAGGTCAGTGTTGATGGGAAGATGGATGGAGCTAAACCATTTCAGTCTTGAAAGAAAAACCCTCAGTGGCAGCAAAAGACTTAAGACTAGGGTGGAGGTTCTAATTCCAGCAGGACAATCACACTCACAGCAAGATCTACAAGTGGAAGGAATGGTGTTAAATAAACAATTTGTGTGTCAGAAAGACCCAAAGTCCAGCTCTAAATCCAATTGAGAATCCATGGAAAGAAAAAAGTAATGTTCACAGGTGGTATCTATCCAGTATGGCAAGGTTGCATGTTGATCATTTACCTGACAACTGTAGCTTATCCCCCAATCAAATATTTGTTGAATTGACATAGAAAAGACAGCATACATATAAAGATGTCAAATAATGTCCGACTGTAATTGAAAGCCAGCAAGCCTGACTTTCAGGGTATTTGTTTAGGCTACATTTGAATAAGACCTATGACCTGAAGAAGTCAAATGTTTAACAAATTTTCTTGGTTATTTAAGCCAGCCGTTAAAAAGAGGCCCATGGACGTCAGCTGTTTACAGGGAAGATGTGTTGTTCATTAGTAAAGACTGGCTTGGGATGAAGAAGTTCAGTTTGCTTGCAGCATGGACTTTAGCATTAGTGCTGTTGCTAAGCTAGTTAAGGCTGCAGTAGGGAGTTCTGAAACAAAAAACCTTGGACTTTGCCTGAAAATTTGAACAAGCACACCTTACAAGTCCCTCCCCTTTAATCTCTGCACATACACAAGCGTGAATGACACTGTTAAGACATTCTTCCTGGCTCTGATTGGTTGTTTCTGACCAGGAGCAGTGTATTTCTGCAAATGGCAGTAGGACCACTGGGAGGAGGCAGAGGAGCTTGATTTTTACACAGATTATCTGTCTCATATTTTACTGTCAGGACAGAGCAACAGTTTTAACAAATATGTAAAAACTTTTTTTTAAAAGTTACCTACTGCAGCTTTTAGGCATAAAATTTTATAGATATGGGGATAAACATTTTATATCAGTTTGAAAAAGGTGGCATACAAACTTTTCCTCTGACAGGCATGATTTATATATAATTTTAATCAAACACATTAATTAAAATTTGAAAAATTTCAATGGCCAATATTTAAAACCCTCCAATTTTCCTTGCTATAATGTACCAATCAGACAACTTGGGCTTAACACCTCCATCTTTTTACAGTATACTGACTTTTCCTTTCTGTGTAAATCCTGCATCCACAGTGACTTGCCCCTACAATGTAGCAAGACCCATTATAGCTTCTTTGTCACCAGCCTTAGACTTGACTCATGCCCCCTCCTGCTTCATACCCCTGTTTCTGCCTTGTCTCACTCCAGCACTGATGGATGGTTAGGGTCAATGGTTCAGCTGTGGAGTTCAAGCCAGCGGGCCCCGTGGAAACACCCCATCCCCACCTCCAGTCCTCCTGTCCACTCCCCCCTAGTACATTTTGCTAGTCCTGCTCTTCCCACCCTCACCAAGACAAAAACAACGTCAGAAACCTAAAGCTGGATGCTCAGCTGGAAAAAGTCATAACTCTCCTATGTGCACCCAAGCATCCTCAACACCCCACTGTTAACACTTTCATTCCTCCCAGGGCCCCCTCAAATAGAAGCGGCTTACCGGGGCCACATAAATCATTGAGAGGGTCAGGCTGGGCAAAGAGTTAAGGCTCATCTCGCTTTGAATGAGCAGCGGCAGGTCCCTCGCTGTCACTGCACTGTGAGTTATCTCTTCATAATGACGCCTCTTGGATGTCTGTGAATGTGTAGTTGTACATGTGAATGGTACTCTTGCTTTTTATTATAATTTTTTTGACCTTTTCTTTAGAATTCCCTTTGTCTGGGAACTCTGTTAGCCTATGAGCTCCTTGAGGAGCTGTATCCTGTATGATTGCGTGATCCCACTGTTATGGAGCTCGAGCTCCGTTGCTCCTACTCAACCCTGTCCTTACGACTCTATAGTGGGGAGGTTTCTGGAGAGTCTCAGGATGTAGGCCTAAATCTGTACTGACACACACTCTGCTCTTATGCTAATCACAATGTTTTGGGTGTATTGAACAGACAAGGGGTTAGGGGGGACGCAGTTCAGCTTGGAGGCTCGACGAATTCCAGTAGTTCTGAAACATGGCAATTATCAGCATAAGCCTGCACCCCGACCCAAACCACCAAAGCGAGCGGAAATGGCAGCAATCAAGCCCGATTTCCCTCTGAGATGCTCGACGGGCTGGACACACACATCCAGAGGAGATGGGCCCTCAGTTACGAAAGAACCAGAGCTCCGCAAGCCCTCTGACAGATGGGAACTGAGTGAGGGCAAGTCCTGGGGCTGACAGCAATGCTGCCAAAATTGCTGCTGGATTGACTAACAATTAAGATATCAAAAGAGATCACGGCAGCTCACTGACAGCTACTTCAATTGTTTGCACCTGCTCCTCTGGTGTTCTGCACATGTCTGGCATGGATTAGGTCGACTCGTGCTGGCCACATTTCACCTTTCCACAAGTGATTTACTCCAGAATCATCCTCCTGCCTCTCCAGCTTGTTGAACACACCCTTTAGCTGCTTTCCCATTATGAAGAGGGCGGGCGGGTGTAGACGTAATGGTATCATTATCATTGTCATTGTCATTATCAGTATTATTACTCATTGCTTATGTCTCTGCTCTCTGTTGTTCAGCTGTAGCAGTATGTTAAATGCTTCCAAGCCCAGCTTTTTCTGCACACATAACTGCTAAAATCTTCTAGAAGAAAAACTTCATGTTACAAATGCAATAAAAAATAAATAAGTAATAATATCCCATGCGTATTATAATAGATTGAATGCAACATTTTTGGTTAATATATTTCTAATGAGGCAACTGACATCAAATTCAATTAAATTCAGTTAATTAATATTGTGTCAATTCACAACAAATGTCATGACATCAGGTGTCGGCCAAAGCCAATTGAATCCACACATCCTAAGAATCAAACCAAATTACTATTATTGTTGTGTAATGAGCCCAAATGACACAACACTTACTGAACTGAGTAGATGAAATGCAATTTTTGGTCATGAAAATGTGTCTACTGTATGTAGAAGTTAGTCACATGCATTGCTTGGGTGCGATTTTGACCAGTTCTTTCAAAAAACAGTCTTCAGATCTTGAAGACTTTATGCTATATACTATATATATACTATATGCTCTAAACTTCAGTTATTTGCTAGATTTTCAGTTGGATTCAAGTCATGTCAATGACTGGGTCATCATATCAAGTTTACTTACTTTCTCGAAAAGCAAGAGTTTCCTTGGGGAAGCTAGTCAGACTTGATGGGAAGATGGATGCTAGTAAATACAGTGCTGGAAACAGACCTGTTAGAGGATGGAAAAGACTTGAGAATTTTGGGTGGAAGTTAAACTTCAATACATCAACCTATAACACACAGGTGCATTGAAATAATTTGGACCAAAGCATATTCACGTGTTAGAAGGGCCAAGTCAAAGTCCAGTCCTTAATCCAACAGAGAATCCGTAGCAGGACCTAAAAATTGCTGTTCACAGACACCCTCCATCTAATTTAATTGAAGTTGAGCTATCTCCTGAAGAAGAATGGGTGATACTTTTTGTTTCCATCAAAAATGAATGTAGAGAAATGAAAGATTTGCAATTCTACTTACAGCGAAGTGTGGTTTTTATGAAGAATTGGCTCAGGGAGACTGAATATAAATGCACTTTATCCATTCTATATTTTTGTTTCTAGAAAATGTATGAAAACCTTCCCTATGTCTTTTTTTTGCACTTCACAATTACATGCCACTTTGTATCTGTCTATCACATAAGATCTAAACAAAAGAGATGTAAGTCACTTAACAAAAGGTGGCTATGAATCCTTTTGATAGACAGTATAAGAGATTAGGTATGTGTAATAAAGCTCTAAACAACTTTGCTGTAGATGCTTGTATCTTAAAACAAGCCTGCTCAGAGAACTAAGTAGGTTTTTGCATTCACATAATTCCAGGTTGTTTTCAGTTTTTGAAGAAGAGGGATTTTTTTGTTGCAATAATTTAGCTTTGTGTTGATTTAAGATGAAACTATTAGCAAATCTTGATACACTAAGTGCCTAGGTTAGATGAACACTGAGAAACTAAGAGTTTGATGCTGGTTTTAAGTAATATGGACACAAACAAAAAATATTGATTCAACTTAAATTTCCATAATTTACCTGTGGCAAAATGTGATGAGAAGGGGGGGGGGGGTCAATCAACTCAGATGCTGTTTAGACTGAGCAGCAGAGATTTACTTACTGATAGAGTTCACCCCTTGGGTTTTAACCTAGACATGATTTTCCAAATGCACCCGAGTTAAAAGTGGCATCTTATGTGTTTGTTTGCAGGTGAACAGATGGTGAGCATCCCTGTCTATTGTTCCCAGACTTATGTTTGTTGAGGGAAACAGCTGAGGGATAAAGAGAGAGAGGCACCAAGAAGAAAGACTCGTGAATATATGCTCACACACATTTGTGAGTGTATGTACACACAGGGGTGTGTTTGTATTTCTGTGCGTGTGTGTATGATTATAATACATGCAGTTCAAACATGGCTGCTACCTATTATTATTATTGCCTTCAGATCCATTAAATCCACTTCCTTCTCTGCACAACGAGGCTAGTATTGTCCTACCTGTGTGCAGTAATTGTCCAAGATCATAAATCATTTGTACTTTTTTTTAACTGGTGGAAAGTTTTGTCTTTGTGTGCCTATATGTGTTTTTCCTATACATAGATCGACAGCTAACTACCATAATATTTCTTACAAAAAAAACAACATAAAAAATGTTCATATAACACACAGCACTTCTCCTTTCCTCTCCTTAGCCTGCCAAGAGGAGACAAGACCAGTTGTACCCAGTACCAACCCCACTGGATCCCGGCCAGTCCCCTGGACCCACTAGATCTTATTCTGGTGTTGGCCGTTATGGCTGGTTGGTTACACTGTGTAACTCTAGCTCAGCCTCTGACACAGTACAGGTATGTCCCCTGTGGCCCAGATTACCAGGGGACTGTGTAAACAGCCTTGCTAATCTGAGGAAGTATCCTGCTGGCAGCAACCACTTTGGTATTTCATTTACAAAGTCACCGTAGGCATAACAAGACTGATAGCTGAGAGGAAAGATCAACAAATGGAAAATTCTTCATAGATTTTTTTTACTTTAGGAATAATATTAAGAAGTTAAAATACATCTGCAGATTTACAAAAGTGAGAGAAAATTCCCCTGAAACTCAAAATAATTATTTTAGTATTTTCATCACGCCCATACATTTAGTTTATTTCACATAATTTAGACCATATGAAAATTATAAAGAGTGATCACATTTATCCTATTTTAGCTTGCCTTCATTGGCTCCCTGTTAAATCCAGAATAGAATTTAAGATTCTCCTTCTCACATATAAAGCCCTTAATAATCAAGCTCCATCATACATCAGAGATCTGATTTTTCCAGATGTTCCTAACAGAGCACTTCGCTCTCAGACTGCAGGTTTACTAGTGATTCCTAAAGGCTCTAAAAGTAGAATGGGAGGCAGATCCTTTAGTTATCAGGCTCCTCTCCTGTGGAACCAGCTCCTAGTTTTAGTCCATGAGGCAGACACCCTGTCTACTTTTAAGACTAGGCTTAAAACTTTCCTTGTTGATAAAGCTTATAGTTAGACTGGCTTAGATTATCCTGAGCTATTTCTGTAACTATGCTGCCATAGGCTTAGGCTAATGGAGGACAAACTGACCACTTTTTCTCACTTTCTTCTTCTACTACTCTCCAATTTGCATTATTTGCTACAATTTCAACTGCTGATTTTATGTTTTCTCTCAGTTTTTTCCCCCTCCCCATAGAAGCTACACCTAGTCTTCCATTTGGGTGTAATACCTTCCTGGAGGGGGGCATAGGCTGAAATAATGCTGCCATCAACCAATCGTTCTCACCCCTCTGCTTTTACCTTTTTACTTTTCATGAACATAAAAAATAATCCTGCATCAGTTCACGTGCTTTTTGTGTATCTGCTCTGTCTTCTCAAATCCCCTACTTGGTTGTGGTAGATGGGTGCTCATACTGAGCCAGGTTCTGTTGGAGGTTTCGTCCTGTTAAAGAGCAGTATTCCCTCTCCACTGTCGCTACATGCATGCTTGGTATGAGGGATTGCTGTAAAGATAATGACACAACTCAAGTGATTGTCTGCTGTCGCTACATGCTTGTTAAGGGGGATTGATTGCTGCAAGTCAATGCCTTAATACAATCTGCTAAGTTTCCCTAGACAGAAACGTTTTAAACTAATTTGAATATTTAACTGAGCTTAATGTACTGTTTAATAACTAGGATCAACTGGAATGTATGTGTGAGTGAATTGAA
Organism: Anableps anableps; assembly: GCA_014839685.1. NCBI lineage: Eukaryota > Metazoa > Chordata > Actinopteri > Cyprinodontiformes > Anablepidae > Anableps > Anableps anableps. Next base: position 16,417,163 of record CM026082.1, read on the forward strand.
ATGACTTTATATGGTAAAGGGCCTCAACACGACATTTTTGTGAATTGTGAATTGGCACTATATACTAAATAAACTGAATTGAACTGATTTGAAAATTCAATTACACACGTGTAAAAACCTGACATTTTAAAAGCTTCACAAAATGAAAGGAATAGTTGTTTTTTTCTTTTGTATTAGGATAGGTGCTGAAATTGCAAGTAATTGCAAGGGACAGTGATCTCAATTTGGAGATTTGGGAGAAATTCTCATTGAGTGCCAAGCGAATGAATACTTACAGGAAGGCCTTTTATTACTAAAAAGGAGTATGTGCACAGAATCAGTTAAGCAGATAAACAGTCATAGACCAACATACCACACGCAAGCACAATAGGCAGAATTTAGTGTAAGGTAGATTTATCAAACTTAGGTTTCAATATTGTGTGTACAAGGACATATGATCAAAACCAAACCTGTTGTACCTAAAAGGAATTCTTCTCTCAGAATGTGTGTTTTGATTTATATAAATGTTTAATTACATCAAAATTAATTGACAGAATTTTGCTTGGTCATTTATATAAGCACTAAATAGATAGATATTGCATCTTTAATGACGTGTGCATTTCATTTCAAAGTAATATCAATGTTGCAGTGTATAAAAGGAACGCTCTGAGATTTTAAAAAAAGATTTATATTGCCATTATCTGGTAAAAAAAAACAAACAAAACAAAACAAACAAAAACCAAACAAAAAAAAAAAATCACTATTTGTTTGAATATATAATAACAACCAGAACATTTTCTGATGCTAGCATAATCACATACTGACAGAGTATGAGCAATCCAAACAAGAGGTGGCCAATTACTTTATCCACAGGGCAAGACAAGCAACTTTTTTCAAGTTAACTGTATCCTAATAAACTTTCCCTTTATTTTGTGCTTTACCCATGTCCCTTTAACCCTCCCCCCCTCCAAAAAACTCTCTAAATATTGCCACAGAAATGTTATACATGATCACATGTTCCCCATTTTTTCTAATAAACACATTATTACTTTTACCCTGAAATCTCAGTAGCTGAGATTTTATGACAATAATGTCCAAAATCAAAACATTGTACCTGTTGCATCTTACAAAAACTAACATCAAAGTTGTGAGTTCAAAATCAATAAATGTGTAGTATTTTACTCTAAAATACAACCAACCTTCAAGAAAATCTCTGTCTCAGCTGCTTGATATCCTGTAATGGAAATTCTGGGCCTCTGTGTCTTTAAGTCTCTTTAATTTGCTAACAGCTTGGGTTAAGACTACTTGGTCATTTCTGAGACTCTCTTTCCATTGTCCTGCATGTCATCTCCAGGCAGACACTGTTTAGATATTAATGGCTGCATGATGAGATGGCCTTTGTACAAGGCTGACCTTACTGGATAATTGATCATGTAGTGAATGACATGATGTGGTTCAGGTTTAGTTTGAGCTGTTCTAACACAAATGCAGATTGATGTTAGCAGCAAATATGAAATCTTTTCATAAGTACCTTCAATCTTAATAAAAACTGAAAGAAAATGTGGAAATCTTGAGAGACATAAATCATACATTAAAGTAATTATTCTTAGTGTGGAATACAAACATCTCTGAGAGGTTTCTTTGATGACTTTTCTGTTGCAGTAACTAATCCTAAGGCCAAATGAGAGAAATAATGAGCATTCTTTGCTGACATGAGTGTGTTTATAGAAGCACAACTCTAGCATGTAAAGAGAGAGGCATGGAAGCACTTCTCTTCCTCAGAATAAAGTAATTAAGGCTCTCTCATGGGTTTATTTTTGAGCCCTGTATGAGCCAAGGAACGTAACTCCCTGTATGCAAGCTGATCATCGCTGCAACTTGACATCCTGACCCAGACATTTAATTTATTGATCTTCATTTTATTCGGATGTAAAGACCTTTTGCTCTCTTAAATTAATCCAGGTTAATTTGGCCAAGCCCCCTATCCCACCCAGCATGAATGGGCCTTCTGTTGGACAGGGCAGGCCCTGGCCACCCAGTTTTATGGGAATCTGCAGTGAATTAGAAAATCTGTCAGTGCGAGAGGAGCTGCGCGGTGCGGATATGCCATGTCACTCCACCTGTAAAAGAACTGCTCTTTGTCCATTATCTCCCAGGCTTACCTGAGGAGAGTTAACCTTGAGGTCAATAACATCTCCATGGTGTTGCATGACTGGCTGGGCTTGGGCCGGGGGTCTGAGGGGAGCCATTGTTAACATGCAGGCTGTAGACCCACACTTCCTCCTGCTTTGGCTCTCCTCATCAAATACCTCTGGGAAACAGATCTGTAAAGAGCAGCGACGGGAGCTGTAAAGATGTGATCACTTTCACAGGAAAGAGTGACCACTGTACTAGTTTGTCGTCATTGTGCTTAACATAAACAGTTCATTTCTTTGAATAAACTTACAGCTTCAAAGTATGTTTCCCCATTATTTAATTTCTTGGCGTCGTAGAAGACTTTTACCTGGCAATATTTAACTCAATCCTCATAGCTACATATAATGTAGGCTACAACTCCTGTGAATCATGTTTTTTTTTCTTGCTTCGTTTTGTAGTTAAGCATGCTGGTAATCCAGTCTAAGCATCCTTGATTGGTGTATGATTTGTTTGCGCATTTCTGCTGCTCCCACTGTTTTTTCCCACATGGTGGAAAAGAAAGAGTAAGATTATATTAAAGACTTAATCTCTAAGGCAAAAAAACAACTATTCTGCCACAGTAGTGTATACAGTGTATTACAAAGGTATTCATAGTCCTTTGACTTTCCCCCATTTTGTTACACCACAACCACAAACTTCAGGTTGTTTTACAGAGTTATTATGAGATAGACTAATTGGAAGTAGCGCATAATTGTGAAATAGAAGGAAAATCTGAAAAGTGTGGCATACATTTGTATTCAGACCCCTTTTACTTGCTTCTAAATAAAATCTAGTGCAACCAAATGCCTTCAGAGGTTATCTGACTAGTCAATCGAGTCCCTCTGCATGTAATTTAATTTCTCTATAGATACAAATGTCCTGTAAAAAGCCCCAGAAGTTTATTACAGAAGATTATGCTCAAGCAGCACCACCAGGACTGAGGAATACACTGTACAAGTTTACCTTTAATGCAGGATTAGCCTATATAAAGAGTATCCTAAAATGTGAACATGCTAGCATTAGGTTTAAAAATGTTTGCCAATCGTTGGATTAAAGAGATTAGAGCTGGCTGGTTCCTCTTTTATTTTGAAAAATCAAGGCAGGTGGTACATGCTCAAACAAGGACCAGTTCCAGGCTGGAAAAGCAAACGTCTTAACAGTCAGGTCTTAGTTATATTACTTAGAATGATGTCAAATGAGATAAAAATGGCACGTTAGTTCCATAGTTATTTCCTGTTCTGAACAGATACATCACTGATGCATAGCATGTAATCCATGGTGTTACATAATTGATCTGCGTTCTAAATAGATACTCCACTGACAAACTGTTCTGTAAAATATGCATTGAGAGAACCATCTTCCCTGCGTGCCTGCTGGTGTATGAGAGCAGAGACAGATAAGCTGACCAGTTATCTGCTGAAGTCCTGTCCGGTCTGATGCAGCTGGTTGTATTTATCTAAACCACTGAGTCACAGCTGATTATTCACATATTTCTGTCCTCTTAAACTGGCACTCAGAAAAATATTCATACTCTTCTACAGGCATTAGGACCCCCCTTCTGAATGATAAATTTTCTACCTCAACACCAACTTGTAGAAGCAGGTGCTTTTTGGCCTATATGTAAAAGCTGTGTGTGACAGCAAACTTAAAATATACATCACCCTGAATCCATCATCACCAAAGTGAAACATAGTCATGGCAGCATCATGCTCTGGGGACACTTTAGTTTAATAGGGACTGAGAAGCTGAGTGGGGCTAAATGCAAGGCAATGTTTGAGGAAACCCTGTTAGAGACTGCAAGTGTTCACTTTCCAGCAGGACAACGATAGAACGGTTTAGATCAAAGTATCGTCATGTGTTAGAATGGCCTAGTCAAAGTTCAGACATAAATCCAACTGAGAATCTTTGAGCAAGAGTTGAAAGTTGATTCACAGAGCTGGAGCAGTGTTCAAAGAGAAAACCATAAAAAAGTGACTGGACTTGCCAAAAGCTGCTAAAATTTACTAATGAAATTTTCCTGGAAGTGGCATTAATTTGATTTTTATAATTTTTGCATCTGCTCAGACCTCATCCAAATCGATGCATAATTTCAGGTCAGCAGGGTGTCTGTTTTGAAACGCTCCTCTGCTTAGACGGAGGCATTTGAATAGGATGTGACCCACATGTAAATGACAGGTCGGGAGAAGTTTACTCTAAAAGCATTCAGGCAGGTGCAGAGCAGAGACAAGTCCAGGTGTGCTGAGAAGGACAAAGACACAAACCCACTCTGTGATGCTGTTTGTCTTTTGTTTATAGACACCGGTGATATATAATTTAAGGTGGAAAATGACTTGGCTGAAATATTCATGCTCCTTTCTAAATTTTATTATGCAGCACAACTCTCATCAGAGGACCGGACCCAAGGAAAGAGGGATTTGCCTAATTTGAATGGATTTTTTTTTTTAAAGTCAGCAGAGCATTTGTCAACAAAAGCCAACAAAGCGAGACAGACAGCTCTGTGCTACGCAAGCTGACAGCAAATTAAACAGTGCTGGATTGATTACCGCAGGCCGTCCAGTGCGGATTCATTTTACCAAACAAAATCAGAGACGGATGTCTTTTATTGAGATGATGATGTGAAACTTTTTCCAGTGTTAAAAATAATCTTCTAACGCCAAAGTTCTGCCACATTTACATTGTTGTAAAAAAAAAGTATCTCCCCTTACAGATTTCTTCTCCCTGCCTTTTTTTTTTTTTTTTTTTTTTTTTTTTTTTTTTTTTTTTTTTTGTATTGCTTAAGGATTTTGGATCTTGAAATAATTTTTAACATCAGACAAATATAACCAGAGTAAAAACAAAAATCTGTTTTAAAATAACGATTGAACTGATGAAGAGAATAAAGCTACTCAAACCAACCTGGCCATAGGACCAACACTTATTACCACCTAAACATGGTTGTGCTACCCTTGGCAAAGTTTTGGCTCAACCACAACTACCATCAGGTGTTTGTAATAACTGTTAATGAGTCTTTTACATCACTGTGGAGGAATTTTGGACCCATCTTCTTTGCAGAATTGTTTTAATTCAACAACATTACAGGGTTTTGAAGATAAAGGATATTTTTAAGGTCATGCCACAGCATCTTAATTGAATTTAGGTCCTGACTTTGACAAGGCTACTCCAAATCCTCAATCTCCACAACCTAAGTGCAGTTGATCTTAAAGTCACAAAATGATAGCTGGGTATTTTACTTCAGGATTTTCTGGTAGAGAAGAATCCATGGTTCCATTAGTTATGTTAAGTCATCTAGGTCTTGAAGTAGCCCCATACCATCAAACTACCAGCACTATGTTTGACTGTTGGTATGATGTTTTTTTTTTTTCAGAAAAGATTTGTAAGCTTTTTGCCAGATGGTTCCAATCATCAAAATGTTTTTTTGACAACTGTAAGATGGACTTCTATGTTCCTTCTGTTCATCAGTGATTTTCCCCTGGGTGTTATTTTTGCCCAGTTTCTTTCTAACTGTTCAATTAAGAATACTGACCTTACCTGAGGCAAATAGGGTCTACAGTGTTTAAGATGTTCTGGTTTCTTTTGTGACCTCCAAGGCTCTTTTGGAGTGAATCTGGTTGATCGACAATTCCTGGGAAAGCTCACAATTGTTCCATATTTCCTCCATTTGTGAATAATATCTCTCACTATGGAATGTACGATCTTCTAGCCCTTTCGGGACTGATACATATCAGCTGCTCTGTTTCTAATCTGATCTTGAATTTATTTAAATTAGGGCATGATGTGTTCATGCTAGGCTACCTCATGTTGTCAGATAGGTTCTCTTTATGTGATGTTTTTGATTCTACAGGTTTGGCAGTTATACCAAATTTATATAGTTATACCAAACTTATACCAAAAAAGTGGTGAATCACAATTAACTCGTGAAAGGTTTATTTGGATAGTTTTTCATTTTATATTGAAATCATCATTTAAAACTGTGCTATGTAGTTACTCAGATGACATTTGTCTATTATAATTTGCTTGATAAGATAAATAATTTAAGTGTGTCAAAAAAGCAAAACCAGAAAAAAAATCTTTTTCACACCACTGCAGATTCTCATGTTAAGGTATCAATTTGAGATGTAGAAATAGAGAACCATCCCTACACTGGCTTCTTTTCTTGGACAACTATGTTGTTGTTGCATTTCCTAACAGCCCCAAGGGGGTGGTGTAGAGATAAGAGAACATGTTGGTGCCAAACATATCACTTGTTGCTCGAACAAAAATAGGCCACAACTCAAGAATCAGCTATTGTAGTCAGTAGTGCTAAGTAAGAGCAGCGACAGGCATGTAACGACTGGTGATGAGTGATGATTGCAGGCCTTCATTCACAATCAGGAGTCCCCAGTGGCCTCATTTCACTATACCTACCACTAACTGTGGCCTGCCAGCAACCATACCAAGGAATAATAACCCTGGATTTGGTTTTCTGTTTAGACCTCGAGTGAAATTACCAACAGGATAAATGCAATTATTTGTTTGGAAGTGGCAGTTTGTGCTTTATGGCTGAGGTCATGTGTCCCGTAACAAAGGATTAGAAAAGACAGAGCAAGCTAAGTGGAGTAAATCCTTTGAGGAAGAAAAAAGATGAAACTCCCCTTTTTCCTCTGAAATCTGTATCTGAGTAACACAATCAAAAGATTAAAAGTGAAATAACCAACCCTGATCAGTAATCAAAATCACAAATCTTTCCTAAAGTACGATTAAGTCATGGCTTATTCGTAATTGTCGAAGACAGTGAACCTTTTTGTTGACTTCAGCAGCTGCATTTGACTTTTTCCAGGTTTCAGCTTGCGTCTCATCTCCCTGCCATATTAAAACACAATAAACCACAAAACAAATATTTGTTTTTGTTTTTCTCAGTGGAACCCGAGGGCTTTGAAATCCAAACCAGCAACATTGTTGCTCAAACCAGTGCTGTGAAATCTAAAGTGACAAAGCATTTTTCTCTCTCCCAACAAGCCTTTGGCCAGACTCTTTCTTTTTTTTTAAATTTAGCAACTGCAGATGTTTTGTTTTTTTCATCATTTGGAAAATGTATTTCTGCCTTTTTTCCTCAGTTGTATATTTAATCCTTTGTGAAGGCTTGTGGTTATTTGTGGTTGTAATTAGGCTGTTTCCATTAAGAAATATTACTGCTAAATGGATCCATTACTCTGGACCCCACTTCGTCATCGGAAAATGTTCGACCACCATGGTGAAAGGGGGGAGGACCAGCCAAGACCTCAAAAGAAAAAACAGTCACACCTGAGGGAGACAGAGGCAAAAGTAGGGTTATACATTATAATCTGAATCAATTATTTGCTGCTTATCATGATCCAGATAAAGTAGCTAAAATGTCCTTTCCAGCTTACATCTTTTCACTTTAAAATTCTTACTTATGGTGCTTGTTTAGGATGCACCAATATTACTTTTGGATACAACCCTGAAATAACAAATTTTTAATGGCTGGAACACATGTCAATTGAAGTCACTCATAGACTGAATAAACATGGTGCAAAAGGTTGCTTTTTGGTTAATTTCTTTTTTTTAACACTGGTCTTTGGCAATAAATCATGTACCGCTAAAAAAGCCTGTTGATTTTCCCTTAAATTGTGTAAGGAAAGTACATTTGTGGATTGGGCTAAGTTGAATATGTATGTTTTACCCATGAAAAACTTGTCAAATCCTTTCTGCAAATACCAAGCAATTTTTGGTGGAGGCAGTATAATGGTGTAGGGTGGCATATCTCTCACTGCAAAAACATGGGTTATCATCAGTAGAGGCAGTCTCAGTGCATAGATGGGAATCTGCAAACAGTGACAATCCCATATCGTCACTCCAACCTTCAAGATGTCAGTGCTTTTCCCCACAGAGAGGGCTTTCATCAGTGAATACCTCCCGAATTAGGGACAGGAGAGGTCCCTGCCTGCAGTCCTGTCCTTAACAGTGTTCAATGAGGACACTGTAAAAGGAAAAGGAAAAAACAGGTTAAAGAAGCAAAATGCTGAAAACCTTAAATTACCAAAGCAAGCACAACACACATTTATTGAGAAGGCAGACACAACCACAATCAGTCAACGTAAAAACCACCCAACAGGATTGGAATCTGGCTTTATGGTAGTGAGACTGCATTAAATTGAACTGTATGCAACTGGAGTTTATTTAGATTCATTTTAAATAATTTGGACTAGAAAGCATTGTACTTAATTGGATGTGAATTGACACTTGCAAAGTCTCTTGAGCTGACATTTATTGTGGAATGATGCTGTATAAATAACATGAAATTAATGAAATGAAATGAAATTAAACTCAGTCTTTTGAACTGAATGCAGTTGAGCTGAACTGAACTAAACTGAAAAGTTTGAACTGAATCAAAGAGTTCTGAATTGAGCTGAACAGATTTGGGAAAAAAATAAAAAGGGATAACTGGTGTTGTGAACTGGTGCTATATAAATAAACAGAACATGAACTGAACTGAATTGAAAAACTAACAACGGGTGTGTGTAAAGACTGAATTTAGGTGTGCCATTGCAGAACACCAAACAAACTGAACTAAAGAGAAGACTGCTGTAAAATTACATCCGATGTAAGTCACACAATGCAAACGAAGGACACTGAAGAAAGGATTTGGTAGTCCTAACCTAATTTAGCCTGTTGCATCTCAGGATGTGTTTTAATAAAATAAACGCCTCCAAAAGAAGGTTGTCATCAATTTTGGAGCAAAATTAACTTGTCAATGGTAGTGAAATGGTGGATAATAAAAATAGATTGTAAATTCAGAGGTGATTTCTGTGTAATCATTTCTCTATTGCGGAAAATCCATAAACAGTTTTGTTAAAACAATGTATCATATTTAGTTTTCTTGTTAATCTTGGCAGAAAAAACACTGGTAAATAAGATCAAAGTGCAGCCTTGTGTCACATATTTCTCTCAGAGAAATTTCCTATTTGAAAATCCTTCTCTGACTTGAAAAATTTTTTCTCAATAAGTCATGTGAAAAGTAATTACCCCCTGCCACATCAGTGTGTACAGAAAATGTTCTACATGTGAAAGACATTCAAAACAACTGCCAAGATGCTCAAGTTTGGTTGCTCAAGGAAGTTCACCTGAAGAGCAGAAGGTGCTTTGCTGCACCAGATCTTGATCTCATTGAGATGTTGATGAGAGACTTGAAACACGCTCTATATACAAGAAACAGCTCAAACATCTCACAGCTGAAAGTGAGAAGTGGGGTAAACCCTTTTCAGACAAATACGATAGCCTGGCACATGGCTATAAGAAGTGTCTCAATGAAGTCATTGTTGTTGCCTTCTTTTGAAAAATTTCTAAAACAAGTTTTAAGTCATATTTAAATCATATTAGTTTCCTGGAATAAAAATAAAATTTTATATATATATATATATATATATATATATATATATATATATATATATATATATATATATATATATATATATATATATATAAATTCCCTTCTCACCCTCCACGGGTGGTCTTTCTCAACCTCTGAGCTCGGGTCCTCTACCAGAGGCCTGGGAGCTTGAGGGTTCTGCGTAGTATCTTGGCTGTGCCGAGAACTGCGCATTTCTGGACTGAGATGTCTGATGTTGTTCCTGGGATCTGTTTTAGCCACTGCTCCAGCTTGGGGGTGACTGCCCCGAGGGCCCCGATGATCACAGGCACCACTGTGGTCTTCACCTTCCAGGCCTTCTCCAGTTCCTCTCTGAGGCCCTGGTATTTCTCCAGTTTCTCGTGTTCCTTTTTTCTGATGTTGCAATCGCTTGGTATTGCTACATCCACCACAACGGCTTTCCTCTGTTGTTTATCCACCACCACGATGTCCGGTTGGTTCGCCATTACCATTTTGTCTGTCTGGATCTGGAAGTCCCACAGGATCTTAGCTCGGTCATTCTCCACCACCTTTGGGGGTGTGCCCCACTTAGATCTCGGGGCTTCCAGTCCATATCCTGCACAGATGTTTCTGTACACTATGCCCGCCACTTGGTTATGACGTTCCATGTATGCTTTCCCTGCCAGCATCTTGCACCCTGCTGTTATGTGTTGGACTGTCTCAGGGGCCTCCTTGCACAATCTACACCTTGGATCTTGTTTGGTGTGGTAGATCTGAGCCTCTATTGCTCTGGTGTTTAGGGCCTGTTCCTGTGCAGCCAGGATGAGTGCCTCTGTGCTGTCCTTGAGTCCAGCTTTTTCCAGCCATTGGTAGGATTTCCTGATATCAGCCACTTCAGTTATTTGTCGGTGGTACATCCCATGTAGGGGCTTATCCTCCCATGATGGTTCCTCCAGCACCTCATCCTCTGGTCCCCATTGTTTGAGACATTCGCTGAGCACATCGTCGGTTGAGGCTTTGACCTTGATGTATTTATGGATCTTGGATGTTTCATCCTGGACAGTGGCTCTCACACACACTAGTCCTCTGCCTCCATCCTTACGGCTCGCGTATAGTCTCAGGATGCTGGATTTAGGGTGGAACCCTCCATGCATGGTTAGTAGTTTCCGAGTTTTAACATCCATGGTCTTTATCTCTTCCTTTGGCCAGCTTATTATTCCTGCAGGGTATCTGATTACTGGCAAGGCATAGCTGTTTATCGCACGGATCTTGTTCTTGCCGTTGAGCTGGCTTCTCAGGACTTGCCTTACTCGTTGGAGGTATTTGGCCGTGGCTCCTTTCCTTGTGACCTCATCAAGGCTGCCATTTGCTTGTGGTATTCCCAGGTACTTGTAACTGTCCTCAATGTCTGCTATTGTTCCCTCTGGGAGTGAGACCCCTTCTGTGTGGATGACCTTCCCTCTCTGTGTAACCATCCGACCACACTTCTCTAGTCCGAATGACATCCCAATGTCAGTGCTGTAGATCCTGGTGGTGTGGATCAGTGAGTCGATGTCTCGTTAGCGTACAGCTTGATGTCATCCATGTAGAGGAGGTGACTGATGGTGGCTCCGTTCTTGAGTCGGTATCCGTAGCCAGTCTTGTTGATGACTTGGCTGAGGGGGTTCAGACCTATGCAGAACAGCAGTGGGGACAGAGCGTCTCCTTGGTATATGCCACATTTGATGGACACTTGTGCAATTGGCTTGTAGTTGGCTTCAAGGGTGGTTTTCCACATCCCCATCGAGGCTGCAATGAAGGCTCTTAGAGTCCTGTTGATGTTGTACATCTCTAAGCATTCAATGATCCAAGTGTGTGGCATTGAGTCATAGGCTTTCTTGTAATCAATCCAAGCCGTGCACAGGTTGGTGTGTCGGGTTTTGCAGTCTCGGGCGACTGTTTGGTCTACCAGGAGTTGGTGTTTGGCTCCTCTGGTATTTATGCCGATGCCCTTCTGTGCTGTACTCATGTATTTATCCATGTGCCCACTTATCTTAGCTGCTATGATGCCTGACATGAGCTTCCATGTTGTAGAGAGACAGGTTATTGGCCGATAGTTGGATGGGACCGAACCCTTTGAGGGATCCTTCTGGATCAGGATTGTGCGCCCTTCAGTTAACCATTCAGGGTGAGTCCCACTTTGTAGCAGCTGGTTCATTTGAGCTGCCAGTCGCTCATGGAGGGCAGTGAGTTTCTTTAGCCAGTAGGCATGGATCATGTCAGGACCTGGTGCTGTCCAGTTTTTCATACCTGAGACTCTTTCTTGGACATCTGCCACTGTGATAGTTACTGGGGCTTGCTCAGGGAGGTTGCTGTGGTCATCTCGTAGAGAGATTAGCCACTGTGCATTGCTGTTGTGGGTCGCCTCCCTTTCCCATATGCCTTTCCAGTACTGTTGGGTCTCCAGCCTTGGTGGGTCTGCTCTGTTGTTATTACCCTGCCATTGAGAGTACACTTTAGCTGGTTGGGTGGAGAAGAGCCGGTTAATCCTCCTGGCTTCATTTTCTCTCGTGTACCTCTTTAGGCGACTGGCCAAGGCTTGGAGCCTTTGTTTGGCAGTTTCGAGCGCTTCAGGTATGGGCATCTGGCTGTACCGCTTGGGTACCGGTCTTTTGATTGCACCTCTTTGGAGCTCTGACAATTGGCTCACTTCCCTCCTTGTTACCTTGATTTTAGCCTCTAACCGTCTTTTCCATGGTGGGTATTGAATCTCATGGTTGCTCCTATAGCCGAGCATCTCAAGGATCACTGATGCTGAGTTGTACACCAGCTCATTGGTTTCCGTTATGGTGTTGGTAGGGATCGTTCTCAATGCTGCATTCACATCTTCAATGAGACTTTCTGATGGTACTTCACTCAGCCGTTGTAATTGGCATCGGGATTGCCTGGTGTTCATTCGGGCCACGATCCTACCTCTCAGGTCAGTTGCTGCCTCGTTCAGCTGTGATGGTTCGTTCATTATTGGGGCTGCATACCCAATCTCCGGGTGGGGAGTTGAAGCTAACTCCCCTCTGACCTGGCGTCCTGGCTCCCCCTTGCCGTAGCATTTGTGTTGTACCTCGTCTATCTCAAGTTGTGACAGCATTTGCCGTTTGCGGATGTTGGAACACTGAGCTACTAGTTGTTTGGCAGTTAGTGTTGAATGGGGATGTCGACGTAACCATTCCTCCCGCATTCTTTGCATGTAACCCCTCTGACTAGGGTTACTTGAGTAGTAGCATTCCAACAGATCCAAGTTTTCACCTCTCGCCCAATTCCGTCTTGTTCCAGTAACCCATTTTTCGTGAAGGTGCCCTGGTTCCCCAGCACCTGACGCAGACCTTGTTTGGCCGGGCGACGTCTGAGCCGGCATGGCGTGTATTCCTTTATCACTCATCATGAGGTAGGCAGTAGCGCGAAGGATCTTGCCTAAGGACCCACACTGGATATCTCAATCAAGCGACCCGGCCTGGATTCGAACCCCGGTCTCCCGGGTGAAGGTCGGGTGACTTACCCATTGAGCTACCCAGCCGCACATATATATATATATATATATATATATATATATATATATATATATATATATATATATATATATATATATTTTTTTTTTTTTTTTTTTTTTTTCCCTGGGATTTTCCTGATCCCAGGAAAATAATATAATTTAAATATGACTTAAAACTTGTTTTGCAAATTCTGCCATTTTATATATATATATATATATATATATATATATATATATATATATATATATATATATATATATATATATATAAATAACTATATATATATATATATATATATATATATATATATATATATATATATATATAAATAACTATATATATATATATATATATATATATATATATATATATATAGATAGCTAGATAGATAGATAGATAGATAGATAGATAGACAGATTGATAGATAGATAGATGTTGACATGTACACATCTCTTTGGGGGTGGTGCATTATGCAAAATTGATTTTTAAAATTTTTTTGGAGCTTTATATCATGTTATAGTATTATTTCCTCATCAAAAACATACTTGGAGTGTTGCTATGACTCATTCATGCATGTTTGAGAAATCCAGTGGCAGGCATTTGGGTGTGCCTTGAACGGCTGCTCATACAAAGCGTCACCTGTTTACCCAAAGCTCCACTTTGGAGCTTCAGTCCCCAGCTGAGCTCCTGCCCCACAGAGCACCCCCTCCCCCTCACAGTTCCAGCAGACTAGTGGCAGCAGCAATTAGCAAACACCTGGTGGAACTGTGCTCTGGTGAGCTCATCATACAAACTACAACACTCCTAAGAACGATTGTAAATGGCATCAATGGCAGCATGGAGAAGCATTGTTGTGATGAGGTGCTAAAGGGGGAGTGTCGGAAAGAGTGGGAGGTTCTGAAAGAGACAGAGGCCAATTTTAAGGTGTCAGATACGGTGATGATGCAAAGTCAAATTTTTTTATAAGTTGTTTTTGATATATACAGCATTTTCATAACAACTGAAAATAACATATTTATTTGACTATGGCATAAAATGTAACTATGTGCCTGGAAAATGAAGAAAGTAATTGGGTGTTCAGTTTTTTCACACAGAACTGGGTTATTTCAGAGCACCATCAGATTAATCAACTAAAAGAACTGCCAGTATTTCACAAGTACAATAGGGCAGGGGCATATGCCAAATACACATTGTCTTCTTAAGGTCTCTGCCTCTGTTCCTCCCCCTAAGGATCACGCCAACACAGGAAGAGTCCAAGAGCCTGCAGCGTTTTCTGTAACTGATCTGGCTGCTCCATCCCCTAAATAGGTGACATTGACACTCGAATGTCACCTGGACTTTGTTCCTTAACATCCCTGTGCCTCTCCACCCTCATCCCTAAGGGTGATTCCCAGCCTTGGCTTCGCTCACTCCTCCCTTTTTTATTGAGACCAAAACAATGCATCCTAAGGCCTGAAGTGTATTTTTGCACCTCCGATCTTTGTCCTGTCCTCCCTCCTCACGCTTCTTGCGCAATGTGAAAAATTTGATGTAAAAAAAAAAAAAAAAAAAAAGAAGTCTGGAAGAAGTGCACGAAGCCCATGGGACTGTTCCACAAAAGAAAGCTTAATTGTTGTTGTCTGCCATAATGGAGGCATCTATATGGTGATCGCACTGTGACAAGAGTGCCTTTCAGTTATAATCGTATGCCTTTTAGTCATAGGAATCATTATTGTAGATATTAGAGTTCCTCAATTGTTTCATACAAAATGGAAAAAAAAAAATCACTGTTAATATTATGTTGCTCCTCAGGTCTTGATTCAGCTGATGGAAGGAAGTTTTCCAAAAAATGAAACATTACTATCCATTCTGATCAGAATGAGCTTGTTTTCATAATTATGGCATGAGTGGTTTGATCTTTTACATTTAGCTGAAATCAGATCAGCTCTTTAAAATAAACATACAGCACTGCAGAAGACCAAAGATCCTCCGGCAGACAGCCTATGTTTGGCTACCTACTTTAAGTCATTAGAAAATAATGCACTTCCTTAAATTCTGCAGTGAATGTGTTCCATAGAAAATCATGCCAATCCACAAATTAGTTCTTGTATTCAAATCTGGCATTAATTCCTTCCAACATCATACCCATGAAGCATGTCTATGGATCTTTATTCATTGCTATTAAGTTCCTTGTATCCTTTTCCTGGGCTTAACTGTGATGACAATGTTTTTCAAATCCCAACCATTTAGAGCCCAGTAAACAGACTGCCGCTTTTATGTGAGCAAAAACTAAACAATGAATATCCTCTAACAGCACATATAAATAAATTGTAATAAGAATCAGAAAAAAAGAATACAAAGGAGGGAAAAAAATTTAGAAAGTTGGTTTATCCCTACAGTAAGTCTTGTACAGACTAAATAAATAATACCATGTGAGTGCTTTGGCCCAGAAAGACACTCCTGTACAGGGGAGGTTTGATTGTCCAGAATCCATAAGAATTTAATGGGTAAGGCAGGGTTGCCTGCTTTAATTCATCATACTCTTGTCATTAAGAGCTTAGCATCCAAAATTTATTTGACAGTCAGAGTTCTGGGTCACACACAGGTAGAAAAATGCATAGGGAAATGCTTGTGGTCGTCTGACATAATTAAAACCACTTGTATCAGACAAAGGTAACCGGGGTAAACATTAAATGCAGTTTAGTTTTCAAATGATAACTTTATTCATGAACAGCGAAAAAACTCTCCAAGCTAATCTGGCCCCACATGAAAAGTAATTACCCCTAAACCCTATTGGAGGGATTTGAAGTACTAACAGCCTCTTTACAGCATCTCAGTTGGATTTGAGTTTGGAATTTGACTATGTTATTCCACTTTCTTTTTTTTTTTTTCTTTTTTTTTTTTTTAAGCCAATCAGAATTTCATTACTGACGTGCTTTGGATCATTTTCTTGTTGCATATCCAAAGATGCTTGAGCTCAAGGTCACAAATTGACGACCAGAGATTCTGCTTCTGGATTTTCTTGTAAAAAGCAGAATTCAATTACCACAAGTTGTCAGGGTCATAAAACAGCAAAGCATCCCAGTCCATCACTTTATGATCTCCATGTTTGACTGTATGATGTTCTTTTTCTGAAATGATGTGTTAGTTTTACACCATAGGTAAGGGGACAAACACCTTCCAAAAGTTGCACTTTTGTCTTGTTAGTCCACATAATATTTTCCTATAAGTATTTTGGATCATCAAGATGTTTTTTTGGGAAATCTAAGATGGATCAGCAGTAGCTGTGGATTTAGAACTTCCACATATGCCATTTTGCCCAGTTGTTTTCTTATTGTAGGATTATGGACACTGGCCTCCAGGATGAGTCATCAATGTGTTCTTGGTGTAATTTTGGTGGGCCAGCCATGCCTGAGAAGGAGTATCTGTCTGATATTAAAGTTTGTTTAAGTTAAGTGAGACAACCCCCCCCCAAAAAAAACAAAAAAACAAAAACAAAAAAACAAACGAAAACAAAAACAGACAAATCTCTAAGGAGGCCCACCACTGTTGACACAAAATATTTTGTAAATCTATTGTTGGTTGTTGAGTTTGGGTGGAAGACTACTTTTTGAGGCAATATCAATAATTGTTGTCAGGTTCTGTTCATCTCTCTGCTACCCTCACAGCTGTTCTTTATTAATAAATCACTCACTTGTTCTTGTCCCAGCAATCACCTTCGCAGTATTTATATTCCTGGTTTGTATTCCATCATTGTCGGTTCCCACTATTTTTTATCACATTATGTTTGCTGTCTCTTCTACATTTCCCCCCTTATGAGTTTATTCCCTCTAATTTAATGCAATTTTTATCAGCATGGTTCTGCTGACCTCCAGCCTGTTGTCAAGCCCTTAATCACAGAAAACCATGGGATATTTTGATTGTTTTTGAATTGCTATTTTGAATTTAATGTTTAGTCATTGCCTTTTTGATCATTCTGGAACCAGATATGATCATATTTAGACAAGAGGGTCTACTACTACTACTACTACTACTATAGGATAGCACGGAATCGGATTAGGCCAGTGTATTAAGGTTTTAGGAGAACATTTTTAAAATAGCAAGCAAATCAAACTGAATAAATGTGTTCATTTCCAAGAAGGAAATGGGGAATGCTTATTTTTTAAGAGACTTCAGTTGGAAAAAACAGTAATTTATTGCTGCCAGAGATTTTCTTTCAGTAAAGTGACAAGCAGTGGCATTGCATTTTGGAAATTTTTACATTAGCACTGAAAACATTTGCATCCACTTTATGTTTGACAGTTGCAAGCTAAATCCGTTTTTTCATAGTCTATGCCTAAAGCAGGCCCATAATAGGCAGTGATGGATGGATTATCAATCTAACTGCTTCCTAAGTATTTTTAAGGTTTCAGTCACTCTGCAATGACATCTTCCCAGATGGTTCTTTGGATCGAACCATCTGTTACTTTAGGAAATGTAATAAACACTATCAACAAATTTTATATTTTGAAAGGATGTGCTAAATTGACCAAGACATACATAGATATGTATTTTAATTGTTATTTATTATTGAACATGCTTCTATAAATATAATATTGAAATATTGTTACAATTTCAGTTATGTAAGTTTTTTTATTTTTTTTATTTTTTTTATTTTTTTTAAATGAACTAAACACGGATGTCCGGAAGCAAAACAGCTTCTAATGAAGAGGGTTTCTGTCGAATGCAGATTCTGGCAATCTTCCCATCAGAGCAATGTCTCCCTTTGCCTTCAAGCTAATTTGTGTGTGTAAATAAGTCTGAGACGTGACCGCAAAGGCCTCTGGCTCAGACATCAGCAATGGAAATGAGCTACAGTGTATCAGCAGCCTCAGAGCAGTTTTTATCAGCCTGCTCATCTGTCTGTCATGCAGTATCTTCTGTTTAGTCAAATTACTCAGTGTATGACTTGATGGCCGCTGTTTTAGCATGTCATTTGTCTGAGATTTAACAAGATGAACTTACAGCAAAAGCAGCCAACATCTGTTTCACTGTCAACTAAAGTGATTCACTGAAAAATACTTTCATAACCAGTCATCACCGATATCTTGTGCCCTCATGCAGCCACCAATTTTCTGTGACAGTTTTGAGATTTGAGTATTGAAACCAACTCCAGCCAGAGAAATCTTCCTGTTTCCAAGTTCCGGGCCTGCTAGTCAAATATGCAGCAGCACAGGGTAATGGTTGTAGTGGCGCTGACCTCAAGCAGCCCAGTCAGTGCTGTTTGTAAGAGATGGAGCCTGTCTTTTATCAGTCCCCATTAGAGGGGACAGCAGTCTAGCATGGGTGTGTTGGTGTATGTGCTTTTGTGTGTCTTTCTCTAGCAGCCACATTAATCTCCATGAGTGAGCGCTAGCAGGTGTTAACCTATGTCACTCCTAATCCTCATAGCAACCGAGTTGTGGCACCTGGAGGTGTCTGAGAGGTTGTGTCATGTTTTGATCATCGCTTCCACCCACAACAGACACAGACATGTTTATTGCACTGTTAGCATTTACATAACTTGTATTTGACTCTCTTAGCATGAAGCGGTTAATCAAAAATAAAAAACCTAATAGCTCCGCAACTTTGAGAAAAACTTTAAATGGGAGGATTGACATAATGTGGTAATTTTTTTGAAAGAAAAGGCACAAAAACAGATTTCATGTTAAAAAGTTTCTTCACCTCTGTTAAATTAACAGGTTTTGAAGAAAAAATTAGATCACTAAATGTGACATATACTGCATACTATTTCACAGAGTCTGTTTATATATACTTTTTCCCACTACCTTGCAACATTCTCCAAGTCTCTCAGATTGTGAAGACATCTCTTGTTTACAACCTTCTTAAGGTGATCCCATAGATTTCCTGTCGTATTAAGTTCTGGACTCTGCATTGGCCATTCCAAAACTTAAAATTTCTTCTGTCAAGGCCATTCCATACCACATAACATGTCTCTAAAACACAAGTTCTTCATCCCTGAGTGGATTTCAAAATTTTTATGTTGCTTTTGGAAAAATAATTCCTTCATCTCTGAATGACAAATTGGTCTATGTAAGTACAGGACTTGTTCAGTGTAAATGCTGACTCTTTCTTATCAGTTTCAACCAGCAATTTTACAAGATCTTTTGCTTTTGTTTCGGGGTTAAAACAAACATTTTACACCAAAACATATGCAGGACTCAGAAACCTCATCTTTTGAACACTATAATAGCTGGACATTCACATGGTGTTTATACTTGTGTACCGTTTGAATCAATGAATCTGGCAACTTCAGACATCTGGAAATTGTACGAGAGATTATCCAGAGTTGAGGAAGTCCAGAATTCTCTTCTTCTTGGCTGAATTCTTAAAATGTTTCCCTGATGTCATGCAAGGAAAAAAATAAAATACATCCACAGGTGTGTCTCCACTGAACTCAAATGTTATGAATTAACAGAAGCTTACAATATATATATATATATATATATATATATAGATATATATATATATATATATATATATATATATATATATATCTATATATATATATATATATATCTATATATATATATATATATATATATATATATATATATATATATATATATATGTATGGTGTATGTGAATATGTGGTTTGTGGTTTCAACTGTTCAACTGTTCATTGGCACAAGCACAAGATTTTATGTAAAAGCCAGAATATGAAATCAAGAAGTTGACCCTTTTTCTATCTTGGACCCTGGTGAAGTTGTTCACTTTTCTGAGAAATTCTGGCTTTTGTTAAATTTTGATTGTCCAATGCTAACCATTTAAAACTTAGCTTCCAAGCTTAATGTCAAGCCAGCATAACAATTCCTAACTTCCAAAGATATGAACAAACAGATCTTCACTGTACAGATGAGGAAGTAATTTCCTTAATCCACAATGATTCCTTTAATATTCCGTAGCTATGTCAATAAGGAACGAAATGAATGTTTGGTTGTCTGCCTCCATAATAAGCAGCTAAAGTACATTGTAATTTCCTCTAAGGGATGTATCAAGTCATCCCCTTTTTAAGGCCTTTAAGCTAAAGATGACACTATCTTTTGAGATTAACTTCAAATATCTTCCTTACAGTGTAATCGTTTCAGCTGAGGTCGAGTACTGATGGTTTTTAGGAGAGCTCCCTTAATGCATGTTTAAGTCCTTTGGCTCTTTTGCTACGTCGGCTGGCAGACAGACGTAAGCGATGGTTTGTGCAGGAAATGCTTTGGGAGCGTTCGGGGCTGGAATGTGGCGCGGTGTGTTCCCAGAAGGCCATGTTGCGGAGGCCCCAGTGTGGCTGCCACACGCCATGATTGCCAGGGGTCACTGCCGGAGACTCGAGCCATCAGCTCTGTACTCATCACATATGATTTGGGGTTAACATGTCAGAATATTTCTCCGCCTGCAGGCTGAAACCCCCCACTTGCAATCCTTGGGGACTGGGAGAACTTGGGGGATGTTTGCAGAGGGATGCAGAGTGTAAAATAAGCAGATTCAGATCAGAGACTAAAAAAAAGAAAAATTAGGAATGAGATAAACTGTGACACAAAGGTGCAGGATCTCACGGAACGCCGCCTAGTAGCGGCATTGTTTATCCTCTGAAGGAGATGCTGATGAAGCTGAACGCAGCTAGCTAATGCTGGGTGGCAGCTCTCTGAGGCTGAGCTACCCCCTGGGTTTTGTATT
The DNA here is from genome assembly GCA_014839685.1 of Anableps anableps. Classification (NCBI taxonomy): domain Eukaryota; kingdom Metazoa; phylum Chordata; class Actinopteri; order Cyprinodontiformes; family Anablepidae; genus Anableps; species Anableps anableps. Next base: position 16,437,893 of record CM026082.1, read on the forward strand.
GGTTTGGCCCAGCTGTCATCTTTCTAATGATTTCTTTATTTTGCAGGAAGAGCTTGTCGCCAGGGGAAACGCGCCACTTCCGGCATGGGGAAACCCGACGCTAGGCCAGGCTGACGCTGGGACCCTCTACGTCTGCGGCCACATCACAAGGGACTAACACACCCTTTCATCCTGCCTCTGTTTCTTTGCTTTCTTTCTCCCTCTATCCACACAGTCATCAGTATCACCCTTTCTTTGAGAGCCCCCACTTGTCCTCAGGGGTTTAACTTTACTCCTCAGTAGTAATAGTTTTCTTTTGACTACTAAAATGATTATTTAGTATTCATTATGCAGCAATTTTGTTGATACTTTGATAATATCTCATTAAACTCTAGAAATACCTTTTGATTTAAACAGTAGAGAAAACATGATTTAAGATAAATACTTAAAGGGAATGTCTTTCCAAACATCTGAAACTTATAAAGTCAAGACCATTAAGGTGAATATCAAACCTTTTATAAAAGTTTAATTGTCATACACTATGTTACAACCTGTTGAGCATTTTTTGACATTTTACAACATTTTACATATTACAACATCAATGTATTTTATTAGGATTTTAGGTGATGAACCAACAAAAAGTTCATAACTATGCAGTAGAAGAAAAAAAATTAATGGCTACCAAAAATAAGACGATAAAAATCTCCTTTTGCTGCCACGTTTCATGTTTACTGCATGTGTGCAGCAATGCTACAATGACATCTTCCAGCAATAACCTCCTAAAAACTTTGCTAAATCTCAACTCATCATCCTGGAGGCTAGAAACTGGAAGTAAAACTTTGTGATTTGGTTAATAAATTTCTGAACACTTACACTTTCCTCTCTTTTTGAAATTATTTGTAGAGACCTCACAGCAGTAAAACACACCAGATTCTCTCTCAATCAACCACATCATTTCAACCAAATCTGAACCTTTGTGACTGATTTAGTACATATCTGAAATCCATTAGTGAGTTTGGCCCTTGAATCATGAGTGGGATTACAGGCCTGTAATGACTGATCTCACCCTTAGTGAGGCTTCTCTCTGAGGGCGAGCTTGTACTGGTCCCCAGAGCCCCCCAACCCTCCATCAAAAACCTTGAAAAGGCCTTGAAGAAAGGAAAAAAACACCCTCCTTTCTCCTAACCCCAGTCAAGAATAATCAGGCCCAGCCTCCCAATCACAAAACCCAAGCTGAGTGCGGCTTACAGCCATTTCTTGGGCTTCTCTCTGGGCCCCTGCTGCTGATTGTTCCAGAAACAACAGATGGAAACTGTGAGTGTAAACATGTAAACATTGGAGGAGTCATGGCTGAGAGCAACATAGAGCAAAGGTCTTCTCTGTTTCATCACAGGGAAGATATCAGAACATGCAATGGTGTAAAGCATTTGCAAAACAACTGCTCTGTGTTAGTCACCCCCCTCCCCCCAAAATACGGAAGCATAAATATGTATTCACCCAAACATAAACAGATGCAGCCCAGCTAAATCTGTCTAAATGACAACACCATATTAGACTTGTTTGAGTGTTTGTTTCTTTTAGTCACATTCTGCAGGCACAGGTACATCGAAGTTCAAGTAAAAATGTGGGGATACATCAAAGAAGTGCAATTTCAAATTAATGTAGGATCACTAAAGCTTTTTTTAAACAAAATCTATCCAACCGAAAACCAAAGACAAAAAGTTCCATAAAGGAAATATGTCTGTCGACATGTGTGAGGGTGTTCGGCATATAAAATTGCTCTAATTTTGGCAGATCTTAATTATGGAGCTGCAATCAATACAGGGGCACCTGAGAGTCAAAGCATGCAGCACTGCTGAAAAATGTAAACATTTTGAGAGACTGATTGGTATCCAAACCACAAGACCGTTACCTGTCAAGTCCCAGAAGCGAGTGCTAACCTGATGACTCTGTGTGTGTGTATCTGTGTGTGTGTGTGTGTGTGTGTGTGTGTGTGTGTGTGTGTGTGTGTGTGAATGCATGTGCATGTACATGATTATATTTGATTGAAATTGAGGCTTGCATGGGACATTAAAAAAAAAAAGCTCTGGTTAAAATCAGAGACTCTGCTCTACTCTGGACTGACACATCATTATATCATTTAAATTCTCACAGGTGTGCACTTGGAAATAAAGTGAGACTCCATCAACCAGGAAAAAAGAGACTTGTATATGATTTTCATTTAAAAACACGATATCAAAAGTAGAAAATAAAACTCACGAGTATACATTTTAAGATTCAATTTATTTTTATTCAAAAGAAATAAACAGAAGCACAATCTGTAAAAAATATTTAAAAGGTTTAAGCATTCAATTGTTTTTTGTTTTTCTTTAGACTATTCCAAAAAGGGTTTTTTAAAAATATAATTTGCTTCTTAATTTCAATAAACAGAAGATTCAAAACCAAACAATAAATAAAAAATACATTTTAGATAAATAATAACCTTTTTTATAAATAAAAGGAGTCAAATCATAATAAATATGACAATTTAGCAAATTGTCATAAACAGTTTTCTGCCTGTAAAGTAGATTTTTTCATTTTCTATTTATTTTTAATATATCAAGTCACCTGCAATTTGACTGAAAAATTCTATTACAAACAACAATTTCAATGAGTGTCACAAATGACAGTGTCAATACAATGAACGATAAAACACTGCCATGACAGTTCCAGTATTTTCTTTTCAGAAGTCTTGATTTTGCTGCTGTGGCTCCTTAGGATTTGTTCCCTGCACTGATGCTTCCTCGTTAAAGTGTACTGATGAACAGCTGGGGCGAGCCCGGAAACACTGCTTGAGGCTCAACACTATGGGGAGGCTGCCATTGATAGCCATTGTGTAATTTTCTATTGGCAGGTGGGGGATGATGGTGATTAAATCTGGGCTTTGGCTTCTGCCATCCGCATTATTGTGTCGGGATTCCCCGGGTCCCTGCTCTGCGGATCCTCTGTCACATTCTGTCATGCCAGCTTTGGGTCCTGCCAGCTGGCCCCAGGAGCATGGCATAACACTGACTCTTCATGAGATGCCCCTCCTTTATTATTCTCGCTATCAAAAACCAAAATTACAGCAACAACAACAAAAAAAACCCCCACTATCAGATGCAAATATTCCTGATCAAACCCGAAACTCTTGCTTTCATCTGGAAGCATCTTTTAATTTCATTTACTGTTCTGAAGCAGTGCATCCAGGCCAGTCAGCAGCAGGAGATTCTCATGCGGTTTATAAACTTGTTCTTGTTGGTACTAGGGATTATTTCTCAAACATGCAGGTCTTGTCTCGGTGGACACACACTGGGACAGCGGCTAAAGGTCAGGCATGCTCAAACAGAGACGCTTCCTATCGGTGTCTGACTGGGTTGTTTGTTTAAGAGCAAGGAGGCGAGGAGAGCCACAAGAGCTCTCATTGGCTTTGAATGAGGCCACTTTACCTCACACATATAATTGAGGAGGCTTCAGCTTTGGTTTGAATCATCTCTGGAGGCACAACAACGTAATTATCTCATTCACCATCTAAACGCGCACAAATTATTCTGAAGTAATCTGACCTTCGCTGAAAATGTAAAGAGGGCTGATTCACTGATTTAAATTGTCAGAGAAACATGAAATTATAACTACTAAATATGTCTAAAAACTTTCTTTGAAAAGGTTAGATTTGGTAAGAGGAAGCCTGATTTTCTAACAATATAAATATCAACAACAGCAAAAAATATTTGTAACTTGCACTAATTAAATGCAGTAAGTGAGCTGGTATTAGTTTGTGTTTATGGTCCACATATACATGGACATCAGCAATGTTGGGGGAAAAAACTGTGCAGTGCAAAAATATCCGGTCGTCTAGATATTTTTTCAAATTCAAATCTTACCTTTATTTTAGGCTGGTGACCTTAATGCCTTCAGTTCCATTAAGTAATTACAGAAAAAAAACTGAATTCAGCGGTAACGCTGAAGCACACACTCCAGCCTGGTAGGGGGCAGTAATGCATCTAATTTGCCATCCTCAAAGTAGGTGCGCAGAATACACTCGGTACTGTAAGTGCATAAAAAAACTGGGTGAACAATGAGGAAAGATGCTTTGGGGATTACTCGTGCTTTTCAGCACAAGTGGCATCTAATAAGCACCTTTTGAAGTGTCACTTATTTAGAGCTAGTTCAAAATGAACTGTTGATCTCAGCACATAAAATCTGTTCTTTTCCAAACAATAATGGCGGGCAAACTTAGCGTAGCAAATCCTGTTGTTGGCAGACTGAATTCTTTCAATTTTAATTACATATCTCACCTTCTTACGATTCTCGTCTGCAATGATTTCTCAGCTTTGTTTATGCTTTTCAATCCTGCAACTGACTGATCAGACAAACCATACATCATCACCAAGGGATCATCCATCTTTTACATCACCAGCTGAAGCCCCAGGTTAAGCTTCGTCTGATCAACAGTTATGCAGTAAACAGTAAACTAAGAAATTGTATGTTAAGAAATTTAGGTGTGTGATTATTTCAAGAGTTGAAAAATGAATGTCTAAAAACAAAATTGGATTTTTTTTTCCTTATCTCTTCTCACTTATGTAACTAGACACATTTATCACAAATAATCAAATAAATGATGAACAAAAGATTAATTAAAAATGGAATTAAATAATTTGTTTCAAACAGAATCGACCTTGTTCACATGGTATTTCTTAGAGTTACATCTCCTCAAGGCTGAGTTTTCTCTAATTTTGTCACATGACCAAGGCTGTTCACTGATTCAAAATTAGCGCAAGACACGTCAGCTGGGTACAGTATATCACCAGAGCCCTGGACTCTGGAATAGCGCACCCCATGCTGTGAATGTGTCAATGTTATGAAGTGCTGTTATCTGATCTATTGAGGTTCATATCAGTGGACAAGCTGTGCCTGCACACACATTTAAACACATACACAGAGAGAGGGAAAAATCGTTACCCTGCCTATTCCTGGTTATTGCTTTAATGAAACTATGTACCTGCTTGCGATTTGTTGAATACTGTTTTTCTGACTGAAAATACATCAGACTTTATTTTTCCTCCCATATGATTGCAACTCATAGATACTCGAGCTCTGTCAGCAGTATGTGCTTGAAGCCCCACGGATGGCTTTCCAGCTTTGTTGACTCAAAATCAAGGCTGGAAGGTGTAACGTATCGCAGCCAGTCCTTGGCTTGTCTCATGATTGAAATGTAACGTAATGAACCACCTTGGAACACAGCATCATTTGGCAGAAAGTGGAAATACTGGTAGAAAATTCAAATCTCTTTTTTCCATGTGCACTTGCACTCTCTTGGGCTGCATGTACAGCCCAGGAGAGTGCAAGTAACAACAATAAAAGACAAAAACACAAAAGAGCCATTTTGGATGGATTCTCAAATGGAGCCTGTCTATCTAATTTCAGCACTGACGATGTTTACAAAATAGGTAGAAAAATGGAATCCCATCACTAGTGATGCTTGTTTTTATTTCATCTGGCGTCATACAGTATCTGCAATTGATTTTAGCTTACAAAAACTTTATTTAATGTTTATCTTTAGGATCTATATCTGTTTACCTTGGGTGTGGGGGATTCCTTTGGGAGTTTGAAAGGATTTTGCCAATGACCTCATCCAATTTATACACTTGTCAACTGAAATAAGAGTGTGACAGGTTCAAGCAGCACATTTTGCTGGAACATTCTTCATTAAAGCAGATGTAAATGATTGTGAGAAACATAACAGCTCAGTCTGCACAGAACACCCCAGAATGTAAATTGTATCCCATTGAACTGATTTCTTCCAGTTCAATTGAAAATGTTCAAAATGTTCTAGCAGAATTTCAAGATTTAGCCACAACAGCCTCTTATCCCCAGAAATACGAATGTATTATGACCTCAATAAGTGCTATGCTGAAAACTGTTCATTCATACTCCTGGCAGATTTAGGTTTAAAATGATGTTCTTTCAACCAAGAATTTTGTTTCTGTTTAAAACTGAGACAGAAATTTCTCAAAAGATTAAAAAAAAAAAAAAAAAAAAAAAAAAAAAAAATATGTAAAGGCACATCAGTTTTGAAAAATAAAGTCAGATCTTGTTATTTACATTTCAATAAAAACTAGTGTGTCAAAAAATATTTATAACCTAAATGATCAATAGCAAAAAGTATTTTTTGGGATTACAACAATGAAACAAATCTTTGGAATTATTGGCCAGCTTTTTGAAGGTTACCTTCAATATGTCGACAGTTTATCTTTGGTGATGAGCTCCAAGTCTTTGAGGTTAGAAGGCTTCCTTGCCATCACCATAATCTTTTGCTCCTTCCACAGATTCTCTAGATGATTCAGGTCACAACTCTGGCTGGGCCACTCCAAAACATGAGTAATTCTTGCCACCTAAAGTAAACAAAGAAAATGCCTTTAGAGTTTGATCTTTCACCACCTTAGATAATATTTTGAACATTTCGTTTTCTTATTTGTAAAACTTCTCCATAGAGTATTTAACCTTAGTATCCCCACCTCCTCTTGATTTCTGTGTCTCTTTAAACCCAATGAAATTATTAGTAAATAAATCTCAAGATGATTAAAAGATAATGCAGCTATTGATATTATTATTTTTTAGCTCCTGGTGCAATTTCTCATAGTCTTTAAAATGTAAATATTTTTGATATTGATGATGAATAAATTATTTTTTACAAAGAAATATCTTGAAATATTGCCTTTTTAAATGTATGGTGGAATTTGCTTATTGGGAACTAAAGAATCATCTGGAGTGAATTTTGATTTCTTATAAGTATGATTATTTATTTAGATTATAGAGTTTCTTGTAACTTTGAAAGAGTACACTGGGAATCAGCTCATCAGGGATCGTAATATTGCTACTACAGCATTTTTAAGTTTGACTTCACCTACAGTCTTTTTGAAGAATGCCCCAAAAGACAAACAATTCAATCAATGATTTGCATAATGTCTGAAATTATTAGACATAATTTAAATTCATGTGTTATTCAAATACAAACACACACAAACTTACTTACTCCACCCATGTCTGGGACACGGCGAATATTGCACTGGGTGAAACCACATTAAAGGTGAGTGTTGTTATTCTGCCTTTGGTCCTGCTAGACTCATCAGTTATCCTCTATGGCCTCCAGGATGTCTGCCATCCCCTCCCCTCCCTCGTGTTTGTTTTAAGAAAAATCCCGCTCCCAAGTTGGGAGCGCGGGGTCTGACACAAAAGTAAAAACACATCTTTCATGGCTAAATAAATCTGACAAAGAAATGCTTTATGGACTGCCACCTGAAGGTAGTCCTAAAAGCCGTGGTGAGCAAAGTGGCCGTAACGTTTAATCCAATTGGCTTCCTCGCTCCAAAACAGTCTTAGCAGATGGTAGGATGTAATATGAAAGTTATTCACCCACTCACTACTGCAGTGCGTCTGTTATATCACCATGTCCTGTTATTCTTTATGGGTTCCATAGGCACTAAAGAGGAGAGAAGTTATTTTCTTTTCATTACTCTTCTCTCTTGGGGGACTGCAAGACTTGGTCCAGCTCTTCCCTTTCAGTCCAGAAATTCTTTTCAATTAAAGGCCTATCCTACCAGATGGTAGAGACATTAGACCAGGGCTCTGTTGATGTGCTGTCCCTACAGCCGATGGACAGCCATTTCATTTACCAGGCAGTAAATCTTAAGGCACCTAATGCACCCGCCGAACAGGCAGGCGGCAACCCATCAGCTCGCACCAGCCCAACAACGGTGTCACGGATTGAGCTGAACTTTTGCTGTGCAGATGTCCGTGCCCTCAATCACACATGCATTGTCTTTGCTACGGATCAATTAAAAGGAGGAGGTCTAAAAAAAGGGTCCATTTGTAAAATGGACGTCCTCTAAGAACTGAAACAGCAGCAGAGAGCATTGGAAGCGTGAATAATTTATCCCGAAACCCTATCACAGTGTTTGTATCAGTTTCCATCATAAAGCTTTGGCCAGGGAGCGAGGTGGAGGGGCATACATCAGTAAGTGTGACAGGCTCTGCAGGGTACAGTAGTGGGTTCTTCTGTGCAACCACATACACATAAATCCATTTGCTGTCACTGAAGGAAGAGGACAGGAGGAAATGGTGCAGTGAACATGGTGAACATGGGTAAATCACATGTACTCAAAATATCCCATTATATTGATAGAGTTTTATGGTGTGATGCATTGTAAAAGGATTTATGTTGTAAAGACCTAGGCAATTGTTTATTATGTTTTAATTTTTAACTAATTTCTTTCCATCATAATAATAATTTATGGTGCCTTACAAAAGTATGCATACCCTGTTAATTTTCCACAATTTGTCAAGTCACAACTATAAACATCAAACTATTTTATTAGTATTTTATGTGAGAGACTAAAACAACACAATCCAGTGCAGTCTGTGTGTATATTCATTAATGTCCAGTAGGGCTGGGCGATGAAACAATGACAATATCTATTGTGATGGACGTGTGACCAATTGCAATAGAAAATACAACCAATAGAATTTTGATCATTTCCAATCAGAGTCAAGGGGACACTTTTTATATTTTTATTTCCAAAGAAATGTTGAAAACCATGTATAATTTTCCTTTCCCTTCAGACTTACATGCTATTTTATGCTGATCTAGCAAATGAAAAAAAAAATTAAATTAAAGTTTGAGCTTGTAACATGGTAAAATGAGAAAAATATTAAGGGGAAGGAATACTTTTGCACGGCATTGCCCCATGCAACTTCAACAGCTAGCACTGTGTTTTTGCACTTTAAAAGTCTGGGTTCAGCTATAGCGATGCACAAACATGTAAAGGAAGTGGAATCTCTCATCACTCATCGTCTTTCTGTTTGTTTTCTTTTGCATAATGAAACTTTGAATCAGGGACTAAACCTGCTCTGAAGCCAACTCTGACTCTATACCCCTAACATAAAAAATACTGCTTATTGCAGGAATGTGCAAGAGGCAGAAAAATTATGCATATGTTGGGTGTTATTTTAGTTTGGTTAACATTATTTGTGTGTAATGAGAGACAGACTCCACCCCACTGGGAAGAGGAAATTCAGTTGGAAGGATTAATGATGACATTTTATTTTTTTGGCCAAAATGTAATACTTCTCAGTCAACTATGCCTGATCTCACGGTACATCATCACCCACATTTATGTTTTTCTAAGAAACCCACATGGTGGTGAATGGTGTATGTTAGGCTGAATCCTTATCTGTTCTAAGGATAACTACCACAGCCTCTTACCACTCTATCACATTACAGTGGCAGGTTTCACATTTCTGTGGAAGTATCATTTAAAAGCACACCATTTTTACACCCATTTCCTTGATTACCAAGGTGATAAATCTTTTGTTTGTATGATGATGACAACTGTGGTTTATACAATTTATTTATCCTTATTAACTTATCTTATTACAATGAATAAGATCAGTCACCATAACAATGCAGTTCCCACACAACTCTACATTACAATGTCATCCATTGACTATGAACCCATTCAAGTACTGAGCAGATTGCATAGAACAAATCAATGTGTGGATGTGCCATAGCATTCTTCAGCTGAATGGAAACAAAACTGAAGTATTATTTTTGGACCAAAAGAGGGCTGATCAAGTGTCAGCACACAGCTTCAGCTATTACAGCTAGAAACTACTGAACATGCCTGTTATCTGGGAATAGTGATGGATTCAGACCTGAGCTTCTAGAGAGACATAAAGACAATTACAAAGTCAGCTTTTCTAATTGCCGACTTTGTGATGATACTCTTCATCACCTGAGGAATATTTGCAGTATCACTAGACTAATGTCCCAACAAGATCTTGAAAAACTCATCCATGTGCTTATATTTAGTCGAATTGATTACTGCAACAGTGTCTTAAGAGGTCTGCCTAAAAAGTCAATCAGACAGCTGCAGCTGATCGAAAGCACTGCTGCTTGCATTCTCACTAAAACTAGGAAAATAGAGCATGTCACCCCAGTTCTAAAGTGCTTACACTGGCTCCCTGTACCTCAGGAAATACACTTTCAAATACTTTTGTTAGTTTATAAATCACTAAATCGATTAGCACCAAAATACATTAAAAACCTGTTGTCATCTTATCAACTTTCCATACCACTCAGGTCTTCTGGTTCGAGTCTACTCTGCATTCCCAGAATCAGATCTAAACATGGAGAATCAGTATACAGTTTTTATGCACCACAAATCTTTAACAGACTTCCAGAAAACTGCAAAACTGCTGAAACACAGAGTTCCTTTAAATCCAAGTTAAAAACCTATTTGTTTAGAGCTGGCTTTGATTAATAACAACTGGAACATCATTATCTGTAGTCTGTTTCTCAACCTGTCATTGCTTTCCTTTATTTTGCCACTGCAGTTGCTTGTTTGTTGCTTTTTTTTTTTGTCATGTGAAGCACTTTGAACTGTCCTGTTGCTGAAATGTGCTATTTATCACCCTGGACATAGCTCATCTTGCAGGCTTCTGCTGCAGCTAATAAGATTTTAGCTTAGCCTGTTCCACGGCACCTACTCTCTAATCAGTCTCTCTCTTACTCCTTAACTTCCAAGACAGAGTCAACATCTTAAGTTCATTATTCATAATTATATAAAGCAGACATTTTCAATCATCACGTACTTAATTTTATTACAGAAAAATCATTGCATATTCTTAGTCATCTGATCTGTAAACACTCATGGCTGAATTACTTCTGCAAAAGGAGGATTAGCACAGCAAAATAGAACACAGGCTTTCATCCTAGTCATTCAGGTGAATAGGTTTAGGTAATCTCAGTGTCCTTTAACTTCTTTATTAAAGCTGCAGTAGGTAACTTTTATAAAATATGTTTTTTACATATTTGTTAAAACTGTCACGATGTTGTTACAGTGTGATATGAAACAGATAATCTGTCAAATTTCCTTTGGTCTCTACAGCTCCTCCCTCACAGAGGAGCCTACCATGAATTCACAGGGTAGTGAGCATAGCCACTGATGACGGCAGATAAATACTTTCGCTGTGATGTTAGGTTGTTTCTATTAGCACAGTTGCAGCAAATCAGCAACATTGTCTTGTATGTGCTGTGCAGGGGAGGGTATGTGCAGCACGTACACAAGTGTGATTAACACTGCAAAGAACTTCGTCCTTGCTCTGATTGGTAGTTTCTCACCAGGAGCGATATATTTCTGCACATGGCATCAGGACCACAGGGAGAAGGCAGAGGAGCTCAATTTTTTCACCGATTATCTGTGTCATATTATACTGTCAGGACATAGTAACAGTTTTAACAAATATGTAAAAAAAACAAAAAAACAAAACAAAAAAACCCCCACATATTAAAGTTACCTACTGCAGCTTTAACTTCTGTATGAAATCATGGCAAAAAATAATGCAATTAACTAAACTCTTTTCATCTAAATTTATCCATGAGCATGTCTGATCCACCAAGTAAGAAATCACTGTTTGACTTGATAATTATATTTCTGTAAAAGAAAACAATCATCCTTATCATCACAGTGGCTCTCAATGCTGCAAAGAAAAAGCAGACAACAGTAGTGCATGCCTTTGCCCTTATGTTACTCAGTTACTCAGAGGGCCAATACTTTTATGGCCTAATTATGTAATTTGCAATTATTTTATACATGGAAACAAGGACACCTAATTTTGACTGAGCTACTTACAAGTATGTCACAAAAAAGAGCAGCTGTTAAAATGGAAATGCAAATTTGAATTCAGTTATGTTTATGGCTTATGTTTCAGATCGGGCAAATAGTTCATTAGTCAGATTCTTTGATGGAAACCTGCAGTACACAAAAATATTTTCACTTCTGATTTAAAGGAACCAACCCTTTTTGCACACTTAATGTTTTCAGATAGTTTTTACCAGAGCAGAAAGCCTATAAACTAAATGCTGGCTCACCTTGTTTACTTCTGGTCCTGGGAACATTGACCAAGCTGCTCTCTCTGAGGACCTGAAGGGTGTACATGGTTCACACTTCACAAGCAACTCAGAAATGTATTACAACCCAAGAACATTTAGTGCTTTGTAGACCAGTAAGAAATTTTTAACTCAGTCCTTTCACAAACAGGGAACCAGTGCAAAAACTGCTGTGATATGATCCATTTTCCAGATGTTTGTTGATGTTTTGAAAGAGATGCAGCAGCCTGACTAATTTTGTTCTGAGACTAGTAAAGACACAATTACAATAATCGAACCTACTGAATATAAATCTATCCACCAGTTTTTCCTTGACCTGTTTGAACAGGAAACCCTCTATTTAAAAATTATTTTAAGTTGATAGTAAGCTAATTTGGTGCAGATTTTATGTGGTTGTTAAAATTTATGTCTGAATTCAAAATGATATCAAGATTGCCATATGGTTATTAGCCCCATTGAGTCTAATTGAGCACTGATTGCCATCCTTACATTGTTTGGGCTAAAAACTGTAGCAAGTAATGCAGGTCTTCTGATTTGTTTGCATTAAGCTGGATGTAATTCAGACCCATGCACGCATTGATTTCATGGACTTAGGGATCTGCTTTTCTCACTTTGTACGTTGAAGCGTCAGTTTTGTAAACAAGATGCATGTCACAAATACACATAGTCAGTAAAAGGTAATGTTTAACTCATTTACTAATGCTTATACTGTATTTCTGTCAGGACTTTGAAATAATCACAGAGTAACTTCATATTAAAATGGTAAAGACAACCATTATGGAATGACAAAATACTTAAAAATTACAAATACTTTAGATGTTAAAGTATAAAAAACAAAACAAAAAAGACCTAATTAATCTCAACTAGGGCAATAAACGATGAATCTAGTTTGCTTCATCACAAAGGAATGCACATTTTCACTGCACATGAAGTAAAACATTGGTACAGGGACGTACCTGACCTGCAACAGTTCTTTTTCCATTTTTGGCTGTACTTAAATTTTTAAGATTGTCAAACTAATTTGAATGTAAGAGGAGAACTGTACAGTAGTGTAAGGGTTTGCATCCAAAATAAGAAACTGTACTGTCATAGCTGGTCTTAGCTGATAGAGAAACAGAAATGAAAAGCACAACACAAGAAAATATTGAAAGTATTTTCAAAAGAGCTCATTGCTTCTTCAATTCCAAAATATAGGTAAGATATATACAGGAAATAACAGGTACTTGTTCTTGTGGCATTCTCCACAAATGAAAGAAAACAGCTTAAGATGCAGATTCAAGCTGCTTTTAGTTTTAGATTCCTTATGCATGAAATAAAACATATTTTTACAGACAACCTTTGACAGCATAGCTTAGATTGAAAGTATACAAATGACATATTTTAGTCTACAAAAAAAAGAGAACCAAAATTTTGTTTGCTTTGAATGGCATCAAAGTTCCTTTGCAAAACCATTTCCAGAGTGTCACAGTTGACGTCTTGTAAAAACAGAGCTCCTGGTGAGCAAAAAGCAACTGGTCTGAACTCACATCAGCTCAGTCCCAGCCAGTAATCGCAGACTGTAACTCCCACTGTTTTCAGCAGCTGGAAGAAAAGTAGAAAAACGGTTTCAGCCTGATGGACTGCTTCTGCCAGCAAACTCTAAGCGGTCAGCATCTGAAGTATTGGCCAAACTTGGCTTGTCTTAGGGAAAAACGGCTTTTTCTGTAGGACTGGGTAAAAAACTGGTTTCAAGAGAGAAGGCAGCTTGTTAGGCAGCTGCCTTTTTTGCACAAGTTATTTAATAAGAGCCTTGGAATATTTGAAGACATCCTGCAGAGTTAAAAAGAGCCTGAAACAAAACATGCCACAACCATTTTCACAAGGTGTCTGCACTTATTCCAAGAATGGATGGACAGGGTGGTATGAAAGTAGATGTTTCAAAAGGCATGAGCATGTAGACTGGATACACATTTAGAAAAACCTGAGTAAAACCTGAGTAAATAAAAATAAAAATTCCATCATTGTTGCAGTTATTAGGGAAAAAAGCTAATCTACCTGATCTACCTAATCCACCATGTGAAATACTAATTGCCCCTTAGATCGACTAGTTGTGTCCCCCCTGGTGCCCGCCATCAAGTAGTTGCAATAACCATCAATGAGTATTTTACAGAGTGTGGAGGAATTTTTACCCACTCTTCTTTGCAGAATTATTTTAATTTCGGCCACCACAGTGGCAGATCTGGGAGCATGCACAGCTTGTTTAATGTCAAGTCACACCATCTCGAGTGGATTTTAATCCAGACTTTGATAAAACCACCCAAAAAACCCTCTTTTTGGTTTTTTTGGACACATTTGTAGATGGATTTGCTGGTATACTTTGGCACATTGAGCTTAAGGTCACAAACTGATGACTGGAAGTTCTTCTGGAGTTGTGCTCAAGAGCAGAATTCATGTTTCCATCAGTTTGCAGTAAATCATCCATGTCCTGAAGCAGTAAAGCACCCCATACTATCATATCACAACCACCCTATTTCACTGTCAGATGTTCTTCCTCTGAAATGCTGTTAGTTTACAACAGATGTAATAGGATGCACACCCTCAAAAATTTCCACTTTTGTCTCATCAGTCCACAGAATTTTTTTTTCAAAGGGTATTGGTAATTTCTTGAAATAAATTTTTAGAAAATATGAGATGGGGTTTTTTGTTATCTTTGGTCAGCAGTGAATTTCGCCTATAGTATACTCCCTATGGATGCTATTTTTGCCCAGGTTCTTTCTCGTGGTTGAATCATAAACAGTGACCTTAATCAAGGGAAGTGAGGTCTGCTGCTCTGGGTTCTGTTTTGACCTCCTGGATGAGTTGTGATGTACTCCTGGATTAAATTTGGTATTCTTGGGAAGATTCACCACTTTTCCATGTTTTCTTTGTTTGAGAAGAATAGCTTTCACTTTGGCTCTTTGGAGTCCAAAAGCTTTAACTTGTAACCTATTCCTGACCGATAGGCAACAGTCGCTTTGTTTCTCTTCTGTTCTTGAATTTCTTTAGGTCAGGGCATGATGATGTACTTTTTAATTTTTTTGCCTACTTCATGTTGTGTGACATGTTTGTTTAAGAGATTTTTATTCTGCATGTGAATAATTTCTTGGTGATATTAAAACAAAACACATGGTAAATCACTGTTAATTACTTATTTAACAATGTTTTTTTTTTGTTTTTTTTACGCTGGCCCAGGTTGCTTTGGACAGCTTTATTCCATTTTAAAAAATGTGAGAGTTGCAGTTAGTATTTTTCTTGTGTTAGATATTGAAACTTATTTGATGATCTAAACAGTTATTGGTTTGAAAAAAGTAAACATTCAGGGTGGTGCTTTCAAAAATTGGCCTGTTTGTAAGTTGTCCCATAATGCCAGTCAGAATAAAGACACTTTAAAATCCACTCACTGGCATTCACACTCAACCTGTTTATGTTATCATACAGAAGAAGAACAGCTTGTGGCTGCATATCTTGCCTAAATATTTCCGTTTTAGCTCCTCTGGGGGAATATTTTGATAAGTTTAGCACTACTATGTGTGTAAGAGCAGCTTGAGTCTTATATCTGCTTCTGCAAGTCTCATCCCAATATGTCCCACATGTAACATATGAAACTGGTCTGCATTTTTTTTCTCTCTTTCAGACAGCAGATTTTGAGGGTGAAGTGTCATTTTACTCAACATCCAGAAATAGAACATGCACAGCATATCCCCAGTGGAGGTGAATGCATATCATGTTAGCAGGACTGAGTAGGTGCTAACCTGCTGCTGGCAACCTTCACTCTAAACAATACTTGTTACAGAGAAACACAGAAATTGGATCACTGTTGTGTGAAAAGTGAACTAATGTTATGTGGAGTAAAACACAAGAAAGTGTAACGCAATCTAACACTTATTGTTGTCAAGTGCTAGTTCCCTTGACAGAGTTATATTACAAGCAAAAAAAACAACATGGATATTTTTGGGTTGCATCGTGGGATGTATGTGATTGAAGATAAAGTAAAACTATTAGCTACAACTGAAAAGAGTCACATAAATACTTGGTTGTCCTGTTTTCATCTGTGGTCTTTTTTTAACATCAGTAGAACAAGAGATTGAGGCCTTGCATTATCCTGCAGGCACTGCCAGAGAAAAATTTTTGCTAAACACAGCAAACAAATGCTAATGCATGGTTCATGGAGTAAAACATTAGCTAAAGAAGTTTGTAGTTGCACACTGTAAAGGAATATTTCAGCTGACCTGTGCTACTAGTGGCAGCATGGCAGAAAGGGGAAAAAACACTGGTGAACTAAATCAGGAACATATTTACTACAAAGACCAAGCAAATTTTATTCGACAGCATTTCTACTGGTCACAAAGCATTTTTAATTTAAATTGTATCTGTGCTCTGATAAGTTTTAGATTAACATTTAACTCTTTCACAGTTTACATGGAGCTAATATACAAAAATATACAAAACACCATTGAAGTCGCACCCAGTTTGCATTGTTGTTGCTACAAGTGGAAGGTTAAGCACAGAATTGCAACATTTACCAAACTGTTTTACTGTTAAATGTTCAGGAGTGGCCAAAATGTTAATATTTGGAGCTCATCACTGAAGATGCATTATCCAACTGTCAATGGAAACACGCGAAAAGCTGGTCAGTAGTTATCAGAAGGGTTTAGTCAATAATAGCTTGTCCATTCTTTATTAAGAGTGGTATAAATAATTTTCAACATGCGGTTTTTGATAAAAGATGAATAGATGTTTTTTTAATATCTTTTGAAAGATGCCTCCAAAAAACTTGGTTGAATAAAAATTTATTGACATCTATATCTGCTACAGCTCTGAATACTTTTTGGCTAAACTGTACATGGTCATAACTAGTATTTATATGCAAAATATATTTGGTAATAAGATGCACACACACACACACACACACACACACACACACACACACACACATATATATATATATATATATATATATATATATATATATATATATATATATATATATATATATATATATAAAAAAAATTCCCTTCTCACCCTCCACGGGTGGTCTTTCTCAACCTCTGAGCTCGGGTCCTCTACCAGAGGCCTGGGAGCTTGAGGGTTCTGCGTAGTATCTTGGCTGTGCCGAGAACTGCGCATTTCTGGACTGAGATGTCTGACGTTGTTCCTGGGATCTGTTTTAGCCACTGCTCCAGTTTGGGGCTGACTGCCCCGAGGGCCCCGATGACCACAGGCACCACTGTGGTCTTCACCTTCCAGGCCTTCTCCAGTTCCTCTCTGAGGCCCTGGTATTTCTCCAGTTTCTCGTGTTCCTTTTTCCTGATGTTGCAATCGCTTGGTATTGCTACATCCACCACAACGGCTTTCCTCTGTTGTTTATCCACCACCACGATGTCCGGTTGGTTCGCCATTACCATTTTGTCTGTCTGGATCTGGAAGTCCCACAGGATCTTAGCTCGGTCATTCTCCACCACCTTTGGGGGTGTGCCCCACTTTGATCTCGGGGCTTCCAGTCCATATCCTGCACAGATGTTTCTGTACACTATGCCCGCCACTTGGTTATGACGTTCCATGTACGCTTTCCCTGCCAGCATCTTGCACCCTGCTGTTATGTGTTGGACTGTCTCAGGGGCCTCCTTGCACAATCTACACCTTGGATCTTGTCTGGTGTGGTAGATCTGAGCCTCTATTGCTCTGGTGTTTAGGGCCTGTTCCTGTGCAGCCAGGATGAGTGCCTCTGTGCTGTCCTTGAGTCCAGCTTTTTCCAGCCATTGGTAGGATTTCCTGATATCAGCCACTTCAGTTATTTGTCGGTGGTACATCCCATGTAGGGGCTTATCCTCCCATGATGGTTCCTCCAGCACCTCATCCTCTGGTCCCCATTGTTTGAGACATTCGCTGAGCACATCGTCGGTTGAGGCTTTGACCTTGATGTATTTATGGATCTTGGATGTTTCATCCTGGACAGTGGCTCTCACACTCGCTAGTCCTCTGCCTCCGTCCTTACGGCTCGCGTATAGTCTCAGGATGCTGGATTTAGGGTGGAACCCTCCATGCATGGTTAGTAGTTTCCGAGTTTTAACATCCATGGTCTTTATCTCTTCCTTTGGCCAGCTTATTATTCCTGCAGGGTATCTGATTACTGGCAAGGCATAGCTGTTTATCGCACGGATCTTGTTCTTGCCATTGAGCTGGCTTCGCAGGACTTGCCTTACTCGTTGGAGGTATTTGGCTGTGGCTCCTTTCCTTGTGACCTCATCGAGGCTGCCATTTGCTTGTGGTATTCCCAGGTACTTGTAACTGTCCTCAGTGTCTGCTATTGTTCCCTCTGGGATTGAGACCCCTTCTGTGTGGATGACCTTCCCTCTCTGTGTAACCATCCGACCACACTTCTCTAGTCCGAATGACATCCCAATGTCAGTGCTGTAGATCCTGGTGGTGTGGATCAGTGAGTCGATGTCTCGTTTGCTCTTAGCGTACAGCTTGATGTCATCCATGTAGAGGAGGTGACTGATGGTGGCTCCGTTCTTGAGTCGGTATCCGTAGCCAGTCTTGTTGATGACTTGGCTGAGGGGGTTCAGACCTATGCAGAACAGCAGTGGGGACAGAGCGTCTCCTTGGTATATGCCACATTTGATGGACACTTGTGCAATTGGCTTGTAGTTGGCTTCAAGGGTGGTTTTCCACATCCCCATCGAGGCTGCAATGAAGGCTCTTAGAGTCCTGTTGATGTTGTATATCTCTAAGCATTCAATGATCCAAGTGTGTGGCATTGAGTCATAGGCTTTCTTGTAATCAATCCAAGCCGTGCACAGGTTGGTGTGTCGGGTTTTGCAGTCTCGGGCGACTGTTTGGTCTACCAGGAGTTGGTGTTTGGCTCCTCTGGTATTTATGCCGATGCCCTTCTGTGCTGTACTCATGTATTTATCCATGTGCCCACTTATCTTAGCTGCTATGATGCCTGACATGAGCTTCCATGTTGTAGAGAGACAGGTTATTGGCCGATAGTTGGATGGGACCGAACCCTTTGAGGGATCCTTCTGGATCAGGATTGTGCACCCTTCAGTTAACCATTCAGGGTGAGTCCCACTTTGTAGCAGCTGGTTCATTTGAGCTGCCAGTCGCTCATGGAGGGCAGTGAGTTTTTTTAGCCAGTAGGCATGGATCATATCAGGACCTGGTGCTGTCCAGTTTTTCATACCTGAGACTCTTTCTTGGACATCTGCCACTGTGATAGTTACTGGGGCTTGCTCAGGGAGGTTGCTGTGGTCATCTCGTAGAGAGATTAGCCACTGTGCATTGCTGTTGTGGGTCACCTCCCTTTCCCATATGCCTTTCCAGTACTGTTGGGTCTCCAGCCTTGGTGGGTCTGCTCTGTTGTTATTACCCTGCCATTGAGAGTACACTTTAGCTGGTTGGGTGGAGAAGAGCCGGTTAATCCTCCTGGCTTCATTTTCTCTCGTGTACCTCTTTAGGCGACTGGCCAAGGCTTGGAGCCTTTGTTTGGCAGTTTCGAGCGCTTCAGGTATGGGCATCTGGCTGTACCGCTTGGGTACCGGTCTTTTGATTGCACCTCTTTGGAGCTCTGACAATTGGCTCACTTCCCTCCTTGTTACCTTGATTTTAGCCTCTAACCGTCTTTTCCATGGTGGGTATTGAATCTCATGGTTGCTCCTATAGCCGAGCATCTCAAGGATCACTGATGCTGAGTTGTACACCAGCTCATTGGTTTCCGTTATGGTGTTGGTAGGGATCGTTCTCAATGCTGCATTCACATCTTCAATGAGACATTCCGATGGTACTTCACTCAGCCGTTGTAATTGGCATCGGGATTGCCTGGTGTTCATTCGGGCCACGATCCTACCTCTCAGGTCAGTGGCTGCCTCGTTCAGCTGTGATGGTTCGTTCATTATTGGGGCTGCATACCCAATCTCCGGGTGGGGAGTTGAAGCTAACTCCCCTCTGAACTGGCGTCCTGGCTCCCCCTTGCCGTAGCATTTGTGTTGTACCTCGTCTATCTGAAGTTGTGACAGCATTTGCCATTTGCGGATGTTGGAACACTGAGCTACTAGTTGTTTGGCAGTTAGCGTTGAATGGGGATGTCGACGTAACCATTCCTCCCGCATTCTTTGCATGTAACCCCTCTGACTAGGGTTACTTGAGTAGTAGCATTCCAACAGATCCAAGTTTTCACCTCTCGCCCAATTCCGTCTTGTTCCAGTAACCCATTTTTCGTGAAGGTGCCCTGGTTCCCCAGCACCTGACGCAGACCTTGTTTGGCCGGGCGACGTCTGAGCCAGCATGGCGTGTATTCCTTTGTCACTCATCATGAGGTAGGCAGTAGCGCGAAGGATCTTGCCTAAGGACCCACACTGGATATCTCAACCAAGCGACCCGGCCTGGATTCGAACCCCGGTCTCCCGGGTGAAGGTCGGGTGACTTACCCATTGAGCTACCCAGCCGCTATATATATATATATATATATATATATATATATATATATATATATATATATATATATATATATATATATTTTTTTTATTTTTATTTTTTTTTTTTTTTGAAAATTGATATAAAACTGTAAATATCTTTCACATGGTATTCCATGAATTTTAAATCTCAATCCCAAAATCTTGTGTGATCTTGTCTATTCTTTACTGCTTTAATCCGTTCAGACCCTAAACTAAAAATTTAGGCTTGTGGTTAGCCATGTAACAATGTGGGAACATCTAATGGATTAGGACAGCCTCAATTATAAAAACCACAACATTGCTTTTAAAATAGAGCAGACACTGCACCATTTTCCTCTTTGACAACATACACACCCAGAAATTCACCTGAATTTCTATTAGAGAGTCACTCACAACCCAAGATATATCCTTAGGCATAGAACAAGCTGCCTGCAAAACCACTAACAAGTCTGTTTCCTTTCTAAACACCATCTCCCACCCAGTAAAAGTTTCCAAGCCATTCCACTGACAGAAAGATGTGATAAGTAATATAGTCTTGGCTATCCTAAGCATTCCCTGCAGTCACAAGCCTATTGTCACGCTCTTTTGAAGCCTGGGAAAAAAAATCAAAGTGTTGGAAGCAGAAAGAACTGTAAACAATTAGTTTCTGGCTTGATGTCAGCAAAATGTGAGACGACAGTGAAAAAGAGTGAAACTGGCAGCTGAGGAGAGAAAAACTTGTGTATTTGCAGCAATTTTCTTTTCCCATTTCTGACTGATGGAACGAGGCATGGGTGTGGGAACTGAGATATTAGTGTCCTAAAGCATGACAGCTTGACAAGGCAGCCTTCAGTTTGAGCTTCACAGGAAGGAGCATGATGCTCACAAGCCCTGGCATATGAGCGTACTGTCACAGATGCAAACATTCAATAGGATCACACAGCAATGCACACATAGACATGTTCAGGAATTTGTATTAGTATAACTATATACTGCAACAAGAGTAACTTTTCTTTTATGTGTTCAGAGCAGACAGGACAGGATGGATGCCAAGTACCTTAGTTCATGTTGTTTCCAGTAGAAACATATCTGCCAAATAGGTATCTATCTGATGACAAAGCAAGAGAAGAAGAGGAAGCACAGCAGCTGAAGAAGGTCTGGTCTAGCCGAAGTCTGTGCTGCAACCTGGTTCCCAGCCAGTGCAGGAAATGAAGAAATAGGATCACACCAAAATATGCAAGCGCTATCATCCTGAGTACACATTTCCAAAGGCCACACACAAGCCAAGCACTTTTCGTGTTTGTCCAGATGAAACAGTTTTATGCCATTTATTGAAAAATGTGTTGTACAAATGAGCAAAAAACAGTCATGATGGTATTATAAACCAAATGTCTCAGAGTCTCAAATGTCAGCAAATACGTTTTTAAAAAAGGTATTATGAATGATAAGCAATCAAAGAAATTAAGATTGAACACTAGTAAACATTTCATAGCTTTAGTGACTGAAATCTGAACAATAAATCTGACTTCATAGCCAAGTCAAAACAGTATCTTCATAAAAGAGCCATGGATAATTGTTAAATATTGATGCTATGAACACCAGGCTTTATTTCTATAGAACAACATCACTGGCATTACTGTATCCTGTTGTATTGTTCTTGTTGGCAGAAAAGACTCCTCAGCAACTAAGTGTCTTACCATGTCACAATGCTCCACTTAAACTTAACAAAGTTGTTGGAAGCCTAATAGATATAGCTTGGTTACCAACATCAAGGTAAACCAGGGTTATAAACAGTTATGGCTTCAAATCGTTAAATCTTTCCATCACACCATTCCTACAAGTTAAAGTTCTTTAAATTTCAGAGAAAGTGTCAGAGAGATGGAGGAGAGCCAACCATCACTCCTATTAAGGCAACACTTTTAAAACTATAGCTTGCTAGCTATGAGAAGCATGTCCTTAACGTAAGCAGACTGGCTACAAGAGCTGATAGTATCAACCAGCATACAACCTTTACGTTACTATTTAAACAGCAGAAGGACCAAAAGGTGTAATATTCTGAGCAATAAAAATGCTTACTTTGAAACGATCACTAGTTGTTGCTGTCAAGAGTAGCACAACTAACATCCCTCTTTTTTACATTGACCCAGGTCAACTTGGATCGATTTATTTCCATTTCAGAATGAAATCATTATCAGAACAAGGTATTTTATATGTAATCAAAACATCGTTGATGTTAAAATTTGTTTAATGATCGAAACATTTAAATGTGGATTAAAAACAGCAAAAACTGTAAAATACTGTAAGGGGGCAAATATTTGGTCACGGCAGTTGAAACTTGTTCTCAATGAAGGAAACTGTTTATCTGTTTTCAAACTAAAATCTTCGTTATTGATGTTTTCTTGTCCGATTTAAATCCTCAGCAAAAATTTAGCAAGCCTCGGGTCATAAGACAGAGTGAGAAAGCATTAAGAGGAAGAGTGCTGCTGATGGGGGCGCACAGGAGATGAAGATGTAAATATATCACTCTGAAGATCTATGAGACGAGGAAGCTGCATGCAGCGGAGCAGCAGCAGAGGGCTGAGGGGGGGCTGTTTCCCTCTTAGTGTGCAGTGATTACTGTTGGCTGAGGTCCACCATGCCTGCAGCTAGCAAAACATTATCTATGGCTTGGTGAATTCTATTTTATTCAGTGTGATTTTTATTTATTTATTTTTCTTCAGACTGAGACGTGCTTTAGCTTCCAAGACAGACAACCATAATGCAAACCTGGAAGCCTAAAAGTTCAAAACAAGTCTTTAACTGTTAACTTATACTTTTCTATCACTTGTAGAGAATTGCTATAACCAAGGGAGCCAGACATAGGCCCCTGATCGGTTTATTGTTCATTAAGAAACACTTACACCCTTCTCCTGAACATTATCTGTCAGTCCATGACACACATTCATAGAACATTTATCAGGATTTCTAATGTCTCCCTTGCTGTATGGTAGCAGCAGATTCTCAGTTTGGGTCTTAAAGGTGAAATGTTTGAAATTAAATCCTTAGAAACAATACATTTTTGCAGGATAAACTCCTAAAGGGTAAAAACTGAGTCATGGGTATCCATTCTTCCCCTTTCAGTCGGTCTCTTCATTGAGACGTGGGGAGCTCATAAAGAGGCAGCGAGTGGAGGATCCGGGTGATGTAATTTGCTCTTAGTGTCAGTGGAGGAGCAGTCCGGTGATTTAGCGGGAGTGCGCTGAAGACATGACAAAGACTAATTGCTTTCATTAATCACGTTTCTGCTGGGCCCATTCTGAGGTAAACTAATAGAAATCCTCTTACCTGTCAGGATGCCAAGCTTTGTGCACCCGGCAGGAGTCACGGAGGGAGGAGGGGGGCAAAAAGGTGCAAGGGAAAGAGTGCAGCAGAAGGAACAGGCAGGAAATGAAGCTCTAACTACAAATAAACCCCGTCTTTGTCTAGACAAATCTCTTTTCAAGCCGTAATGCTCTCTGAAATGTGTTAATGTCATGTAAAGTCTTTCAGGGGGCTGTGGAGCTGAGGAGAAGCCAAGCACAAATGTGGCTTAGGAAGAAAGGCTCTTTTCCAGCATAAAATACCAAATCAAATTATTCCCCTGGTCCAGCTGCCAGCGGCGTCGAGGAGAGAGAGAGAAAGAGGCTATAGGCTTTAATACCTTTGTGTGTGACAGGGGCCATTACTAAGGCCCCTTCATGGAGGAACACAACAGAGATGTCAGGACAGGCAGATCTCAGCAGACAGATGGACGGGAAGATGGGCACCGTAGAGATGGAAGAAAGTGCATTCCCTGGGAAGCCTGTAAATACCCTCCAGCAGCAAACTACTTTCACCATTACTTTGTACTTAAAATGGAGCACTCAGAATAACTGACTGGTATCTTCATAAAGCATGAATAAAAACAGGTTATACATTGGTAAGGGCACATTTAGAAAGAGCTGCAGAGCCAGAACATCATGTGTGATTGGAACATATAAAAAGGTCCTCCTTACTAAAAAAAAAAAAAAAAAAAAAACAGCTTTAAGAGACAGAAAGAGCTGTGATGTTATAAAGAGCCATCAGGCTAGTTCATGACTGGAGCAAATCACAGTTTTTTGTTGAAGTGTGCAGCATGCAAGGCAGTTTCTTTTTATACTTTTTCCACCGCTGCTTTGCATATTCCTTTGATTAGTACCAAAATAGCCTAATCTAATTATTCAGGTCAATTGAACTGTCACCTTCTGTGCAACAGCAATGTTGTTATCACCACTGGATATTTGTGCAATTACGAGCAGGGATTTTCTGCTTTTGGTCTAAAAGATACAAAACAGCCCACCAGGCATTGCTTTGTGTATGTGAAGCGTGTCCATTTGGTAATGTGTTTTGCTTGTTTTAATCAGTATTAATGTACATTCTAACAAAAACTGATAGTAATACATCCTCACAGTCCTAGGGTTTCAATGTACAAACAATCTGGTGTTTTGTAGGTTCAAAATTCTGTTAAACTCAACTGTACAAAACCAGACAGCACAGACTCCACTGTATAAGTTGTATTAAAAAAAGGAAAATGAAGACAAAAGGAGGACAAAAAGAAAAAAGTTGTAAAAAGTGAAGTACACCACCGTAAATTTTTATATATACAAAATGTGTTAAAACTGTCAAATTTAGAGCGGATGTACTTTCGTTTTACCATGACTGCTCTATGTATATCTGAAACTGAAAGGCTTATCCAGATATTCTGTGAAGCAATGTTGTGCAATGCTACACAATGTTGTGAATGGAACTTATGGTTCAAGGGGTCAAATTGTAAAACGTTTTCTTGTGTTTGAAAGAATATCTTCATTCAAACAAGAAGCAGAAAAACCTCTAATGCCAGCATGTACAGATTAAGTGCACATAAATGGCACATAAAAATTCAAGAAAGTGACATTTTGCAGATAGTTATGAATGACAGGTCATATTGTCTTTGACATCGTTTACTGGTTCCTCTCTGTAGATAATCAGAAAGCTATAGAGACTGCAGTTTTTTTCATTTCTACTGCCCAAAACAAAATTGATCATACATAAGCTGCAGCAACGTTTTTTCTCAAAGGTTGTCTGTCAAATCTGAACAGCTGTTAAAAGCTTCCAGTTTATGAAGCATTTCCTAAAAAAAATCTCTTGAGTTAAAAATCTTGCATCCCTCATGATTTTTAATGCAGGGAAAGTCTGGAGAACTCAAATGCTTTATTTTCACAATCTTTCAGGGAATTATTAAACTAAAGGACTAAAACTGTCCACAGTGATTTCAACCTCTACCTGTGCATCAAAACAGTTCACATTTCTTTCTAATTAGATCAGTGGTGTCCAAACTTTTTTTTTTTTGCAAACTTCAAACTTCAAATAATTTTTCTGTGAATTCTTTTCTTTTTGTGTTTACATGCTTTTAATGAAACAAACAAAAGAAGAAATACTTAGTCAGAAAAATGTTAGTCAAATTTAAAAGAAAGGTTTGCTAACTTGAAAACATTCAAGTTAGCAAACATTCAGTTTGCTAACTTGAATGTTTTCCATTTTGTTGGTCTAGAAAATGTTTTTAATCTATTCCCTGCAACAACAATGAGAACTTTCTTAAGAAAACTTGCTGTATTTAGGTAAAGTAATAAATAGGTGTTAAAGGGGCCGTATTGTGTATTTTCCAGCCAGATAGAATCGTTTTATAGCACAATCAAGTAATTATGTTACCTTCAGTTGTTACAAAAATGCTGTATATATCAAATATGACTTAAAAGAAATTTGACCTCATAATTTAAAGCCTTGAAATTAGGCCTCTATCTCTTTAAAAACTCCTGCTCTTTCTGAAACTCCGTCTTCAGGAAGTCATCACAATAGCACTCCTATAACCCTTTAACAACTTATCAGCATTTCACCGAGAAGTAGCTCGTATGATGATCTCAGCAGATGCGCAGTTCCACCAGGTGTTTGCTAATTGCTGCTGGTAAGTCTGAAGGAGCTGAGTTGGGGAGTCATGGGGGAGGGGTGCTCTGTGAGGCGGAAGCTCAAGAGTTTAGAAACTGCTGCTCTGAGGAGGAGCTGGGTCTCGAAGGTGGAACTGTATTCACCCAGGAATTTTGCACAGCTGAATGGCTGCCTTGGGAGATTAAAGGATTTCTCAAACATGTATGAAAGAATCAAGGCAACATTCCAGGTATGTTTTAGATGAAGAAATAATATTATAACATCATGTAAAGCTCAAAAAAGTTGATTTTACATAATACTGCTCCTTTAATATGTCTGTGTTTTAGTAAAACACTGCTGGCCTTACTTACTTTGAAATTAAAATGAAAGCAGAAAACATGACTTTTTTTTTACATTCAAGATCATAAAAATTTTTCAGTAAAAAAAAAAAATCAAATCAAAAAGTAAATAATATGCATCAGCTGCTTTTGCTGAAGGATCAAATTTTCACCCTTTATGAACTGCAGTCGGGGTGCACAAAAATTATTCCAAACGCCATATATGGCCTCTGGTCTGCACTTTGGAAACTCTTGATTTAGAATCTCTATCCCAACAGTGATCCCTCCCCATAAAATAAGATGCTTTGTGATGTCTTGACGAGTGGTTCACTATTGTCAGGAACTGGAGCAGCAGTGAGGAAACATTTTTTTTTAAATTTTTCATATCTCCTTTTATGTCTTTTGTGGTTGCAGTACGAAACACTAAACATGTAGATTGTAAAGCCACAATAAATGCAACATGATGCACATATGCTGAATTTTATGTTGCAGTCAAAATTTAGTTAGCTTTTTTTTTCTTTTTTTGCTTTGTGAATGAGATACTTAGACAAAACAGACAGAGAGCAGAAAACTTAGAAATAGAGCTACCTCACCTTAATGGATCAGGCCTTCTAGTTT
This sequence comes from Anableps anableps, assembly GCA_014839685.1. Lineage (NCBI taxonomy): Eukaryota > Metazoa > Chordata > Actinopteri > Cyprinodontiformes > Anablepidae > Anableps > Anableps anableps. Next base: position 16,465,189 of record CM026082.1, read on the forward strand.
TCTTCAGACATTTGTATGTGGATGAGAGATCCAAACATAGCAGCAAAAGCTTTGTTTCACCACACATACATACTTTTTTATATATATATATATATATATATATATATATATATATATATATATATATATATATATATATATATATATATATATATATATATATATACACACACACATATGGACTGGCGACCTCTCCAGGGTGTACCCCACCTCTTGCCCAATGGCAGCTGGAGATAGGCACCAGCCCCCTTCGCGACCCTGCAAGGATAAACGTGATGGATAATGGATGGATATATATATATATATATATATATATATATATATATATATATATATATATATATATATATATATATATATATATATATATTTCCCAGATGACAGAAAAGTTTTGTCCCTTTGTTTGAGTTTTTCCATTTTTGTTTGTGATTTAGAATGATTTTCTCATTACTTTTAAATATGCTGCAGTTTCTCCTTCATGATTAATTTACAGTTTTTCCAAGGACAAATTGTATGCTGTTACTTGCCTCTACTAATAAATAAAGTACATTCTCCTATGTGAGCTGTAAATTAAAGAGGTACTCTCACCTGCATATGCGTGCACACAAAAAGACACCTTTTTGTCTGGCAGTGGCATTCAGGAATTGCATGGAGGACAAATGCAGTAGTGATTGCCGTGTGAAAGGCCCTCCTCCTGCCTTCAGAGTGCGTCTCCAGTTACGAGGTCACAGACAATTAGACAGAAAGGATCAGACAGCTCCAACGTTGTCATGGTGCTGCGTTGTGACTCTGCTGCAACACACTCATGTGAACCAGCAAGCATGGTCATAATGCATAAGCAACACACAAGCTGATAGCTATTTACAGTCACTTCAGCACTGTTTGGTTACATACAAAACAGGGTCATACATGAACACATGAGCTAATATGTAAACATGTGTTTTATTGTCTGCAACTACTGTCAGCTCACACCATTTCTTGCACTTCCTCTTCTTGCTGCACCAGACAAACACAGCCTGTGGCTTTGGGAGGCTTTGAAAGGTGACTGTAATATAAGCATCAGGAATGATTTTATGCACCAAAAAATATATATATGCTGATCCTGATGATGTTCACTTTCCTCTGAACGCCTCTTGTCAGTAATGTGCTGCCTTCCTTTCTGTTGTACCGAGGTGGAGTGGGGCCTGCAGGGACACGGCTGACTCCAGATCTTATCGCCGCTACCATCCCGTGTTAGGTTACATCCATTTTTTAATTTAGCATACTGGCAGACAAGTCAGCATTAACAATGAAGCCTTTATGATCCGTGTCACCTCAGTACTAGCAATGAGTAGTTCTCCTCAGAACCTGCTATTCCACTTTTTTAGCTTTCATTCTTGAAAATAAATAGATAAAAATATAGATAGAAATGGATTTTTTTAAATGATTATTTAACCATTTCATTAATCTTAAAGACAGAATTTACAGAATAATTGGATTTGAGGATATTCGAGACAAGAGTCTTTTGGCGTAATATAATACAAATTACTAATTTTTGACACAAATTTTATCAGTTGTCCTAAATATCCTAGATTGTAGAAGACAAGTTCCATCTTGCTTGCAGCTGGTTGGGTTTTTCTTCTTTCTTCACTGTGATTTCTACGTTTTTGTGCATACCTTCTGGACATGTTTCAAATACTTATAGGTTTAGTCTGATTGGTGCCAATAACATGCTAATTTGTGAGCTGTCCATTTAAAAGTAAAGTTTAAAATAATTTTGTTGAAAATCTGCACCAGCTTTTGTCCTTGTTGTTGGTAAGTGATAAATAACAGCAAATCATCTTAAACATCTTCTCTATTGCATCTTTGATACCAACTTTTATGTAGGAGTTTCATTATTTATTCATTGAGTTACTGTAACTGAGACACCCTGGTTGACAGAAAATATGTTTATATTTCAAAGATATTTGATTCCAAAATTGTTGTTAAATCCAAATAAAGTCTTGAAGATGTTTTGTTGGCCATGGTAGCCATTAGCCAACTCTCATTCTTCTGGGGTGAGACTCAAGCTCTTCCCCTGTTTCTCACTTCACCCAGTTAAATCTAATTCCAAATAAGGAAAGTGCATGCAGTCCAACCAAATTTTATTTTTTTACTCTGTTGTACGTTCTGAGGAGAGTGATAATTTTAGCATTGTACTTTGTTGATAGGCAGCTAGAATGATACTGCTTTTAAATATCAAAGTGTAGACATTTAAGTTGATATACCAGTGGCGAGCCACCAGGGGTCTTCAAGGTATTCAGAGAAGGCCCGAAGTGGTCCCAGAAAAAAAAAAAAAAAAAAAAACAATAAAAAAAAAACCCCTAACACAAATAATTTTATGTCAGTAATTATTTAAAATAAATGATCAAAGAAAAAGAAAAGCTTCCTTGAAATATAAGGAGAGCGGTAACTGGCCTGTATTTACGGTACCACTCTCTGACCACCACCAGCGGGCAAGGTGGGTGACATGTCTTGCCCAAGGACACAAAGACAGCGATAGATGGAGCAGGGGTTCAAATCAGCAACCGATTGCTTACAGGACAAACCCCTACTCTCAGAGCCACTGTCGCCCCAATGAAAAAAGAGCTTGAATCAGACTTTTCTGTCTGAGATTTGTCTCTTACGATGGCTTTGTATTAGAAATAAAATAAGCCAATTAGAAATTCTCGTCTGTGGTCCTGAGGCAGAGTTTGTCAACTCAGGGGGTACGCTATTTACTTTTTTGAATACCTTCAGTTTGAAACCGAATGGCAGAGTAAATTCTGATTTACGTATTGATCAGCCTAACATTTTTTGATTTGCAGACAGTGGGTGTTTTTTTCACCAGCCCTGCATATTCTAACTGGCCTGAAGATGGTTATTGTTGGAGACAGAGCTGTCCGAACCTTTGCTGTTCATAGATGTTCTCGACCACTAGTCCCCCTGTTTCAAAAACAGTTATACTGCTTAAAAACAATTTGTATAATATATCCTGTTTTTAAGTCCTATTTTTGTTACACGTTCTCAGTTTAGCAGCAAGAAAGGACGAACTCGCTTCACAAACGCAGATAACAGTTTGGGTTAAGAGGCTGTGATGCTGGAAGAAATTTGTGGACTGAGAAGGCTGTGTGGAACCAGAAAGGCTTTGAGATGCTAAGCTGTTAATTTAAAACTCCAAAATCCACTGAAAGACAGAAGATTATCAATGACCACACTGACACTTTTGGAAACATATGGATGGATTATTGGCAGATTTATCCAAATGGATATTGTGGATTTGGTCTCAACTGAGCATCTATGGACATTAATTTATTTATTCAAATGGTGACTTGTTTTGTGTTTGCTTTTGTGTAGGTACCAATGGTGGGTGGTGGGGTTTATTGGGTTTCAGGTATTGGCTTGGTAGAGAATACCCAGCTGAGAGTCACTGCTCGCTAGTGACACCTACTAGTCTGTAATGGTAATTGTTCAAGACTTCACAATTACCAGATCCAACCAAGAAGAGTAAGATGACTCTTCATAGTTAGGACATCATTCATTATTCGTTTTTAACACCTATCTCTTGTCTTTACTTCCTTCCTTCTTCCATACTTGCATGTTGCTACATCATGGGTGACCTAAATTCATGAATTCACAAGAAAGTCAAAAGATAAGGTTTTAAGAAAACGTTTACTGATACAACTGAATATTGGTAACCAGTGATCAGGAATGGGAATGAATCAGAAGAAAATAGGACTTAGGAGGCTTAGGAAGGTATTGGATGATGAGTTTTTTTCTTGTTCAACCTTTTTTGTAGAAGAGCGGATACCGATCCAAAGATGATGCTGAGAATCCCATGGGGGTTGAATCAGACAAAGGATGAGATGGTGATGGTAGTTGTTCCATATTATGTATTGTTAGTTAATTTCCAGGAATTTTTTTCGGGAAAGCGTAAATGTGCAGGTGAGTGAAAATAGATTGACTTGGCTGTTAACTCTTGTGGATGAAAGTGGGTTTTCCAGGTACTTATTGCTGGTTCACTGGAACGCCCCCTCCCCCCCTATAATCTGAAAAGATGCTAGAGGAAACTTCTAACTTCCATGATTGTTAATCTAGGGCTCAAGGAAATAAGGAAAAAACAACTTTGAAACTGGACTACTGCAATCAAGAGGTTACAATCCGGCAGTGCTGGAGAGTCCCACTGGTCCTCTTGCTCTGTGAGCTGATGCTTCTTAAAAACAACATCCGTCACCAAGGAGATCAGGGGTACAGGAAAGGAAGGAGGAAGACAGACAAAAACATAAACAACATGGAACCACCCCAGGATCAAACACATTCAGCATAAAACATCTGTAATAAAAAAAAAAAAAGAGTTAAGAATAGCAAAAGCAATAAAAGAGAAATATCTGTAAGAGACTGCCGGTCCTACATTTCTTCTACAGAATTATTTTCATAGTACTTTTACAGTTGTGCTCCCCTTCCCCCACAGTTTCTCTCTCTCTCTCTTTTTTTTTTTTTTTTTTTTTTTACCAAACTCACCCAAATAGGTATGCTTCGACAGTATGGAAGAGAACTATGTAGTCACAAGTTCCAAATTTTAGTAGTAATTATTATTGCCTCCCACCACTTGACTTTACTTTATGAAACCACAGCCTATTAAAATATTGCCTACTCGACATTCTTTCAGTGGCTGGTCAAACTCTGCTAAATTTTGTAAATGTCGACAAACATTCCTATTTGATGTTTCTTTTGCTGACCTCTACCTCATTTCTATGCTAACCTTTACACTGTATTTTTAATTGGCCTAACAGCTTTTTGTCATTATTAATAATCCTCTAAGGAATAAGATGGGGTGAACTGGTGCAGGCTGTGTGACTGAACAGTGTTGAGCAGCTCATGGACTACATAGACCAGTTACCATAGTGAACTGTTGCCCGTGCTCCAGTCTTCTTGGTTAGTGGTTCAGAGACGATTATACCGAGCATATAGTCATGTCTGTGCCGAACAAATACTTCTCAGCATATTTAAGTGAGGTCATGATGTGACACATGTATCCTTTACAGCTAAAAGTAGAAGAACAAGCTGCCCATCCTCTTATCATCCTTACCTGAATGTGTGGTTTGTATGACATATTCCACCATGTGTTCTTTCACAGAACTACAAATGATCAGTGAAAGGGTTTAGCATTGGGTGATGACAGAAAGAGGGCACCACATTTGGTAAAAGTGGGGTGTGTGTTGCAGGGCAACTGGGGGCACGGGGAATGGGACTGGGGGAAGTGTTGGGGGAAAAAGGGAAGGGGAGGAGGGGGGCAGCCTTGGTTTCCTGTTCCCCAAATTCCCAGCTCCTGTCTGCAGAGCAGGTACACAAAGCCTCCCTTGAAAGTTTTTGGAGACGGGCGGCGGGATGAAACGCAGCCACTGATGGTTAACAGATCTGTCCCCCTGGACTCCTCTCCCTCTCCCTTTGCTATACCCTCCCACTCCGCAAACCAGCGCTACCAGTTTGTTTACTCTCCTTCAAACCTTTTTAGCATTTTCTGGCCAGTTCCGTTAGACTTGGCAGGGCTCAACCCTGCTGATTGCTATATTCCCAGACCAAAAATGTCACTTACCACTTTACTCTCCTTCATTCGCCAGTAAAACCCTTTGTAATTCCCAAGAACAGCAGAGTCACCCAGGATATGGACTATTTCATCCTGTCCCCAGCGACCCTTCCATCCCCTGGGGACACAGGGGATGGAAGGGGATGGAAGCCAAGAAATCATTTCAGCCATTTGGAATAAGACATTAACATTCCTACAAAGCCAGTTAAGAGAACCTAAGCTGGACAGAAGAAGATCGTACAGGAGAAAAATACGGTGTAATACAGTTATGGTTTGTCTCTTTATTGGACAAAGTGGCAGATTTACTTTTAAAGTAATCTTTTTATTTCACCAGCACATTTCTTCTGAAAGTAAGTAATATTTACATTTTGGTGTGGCCCTGACAGAGTCTTGACATGAATTTGTGAAGAAAGATAAAGCTTAGAGTGATGGCAAGAAGGCTTTTCAACCTCAAAGACTTGCAGCTGATCAGCAAAGATAAATCATCAAAAAACTAGAAGAAACATGGTAAAAGCTGGTAAGCAATTTTAAAAAGGGTTTGATTGTTGTACTGCCAAAAAAAATATTTTTTTCAATTAATTAGTGACAAGAGTATAAATAATTTTGGACATGCATTTTTTTAAAAATAAAATGTAAACAAAAACAATATTTCATTTTCAAAATTGGTACTTAATACTTAATTTTTTTTATTTATCGAGCTCCTTCACATCCTCCCAATGCTCCTATTGAAATCTGCAGAAATGCATTGTTCTGGCTCAGAAACAACCAAACAGACCCAGAAGGAAAGTCTTAGCACTGTTAATCACACGTGTGTACATGCTGCTCAATGTGCTAATGGTGGAGAAACAACTCACCATTACAGGAAAACTGTTTATCCACTGTCATTGGTCACCATGCTTACTAACCTGAGCATTAATAGCAGGCTCTGTTGTGGGGCGCTAGCTGTAGCATACCAGACAGTAAGTGGGAGGTTGTGAGCAGCGTATATACAAACATGATTGATAGTGCTAATACCCTCCCCTCCTGGTTCTAATTGGTTGTTTCTCACTGAGTACTGGGAGAAGGTTGAGGGGCTCGATTTTTAGACAGATTATCTGCAAGTGGATAAGTCAAAATGTTTGAGTGTTGGATGTATTAACCCACACAATTCATTACACTATCCCCCAGCATCAGAACCTCTATGAAGTGCCTGGTTAAATAATATTTTTCCTGAAAATGTACTCACATCAACAGAGAAAGTCCTCTTAGTTTGCTCAAAGCACTTCAAGGAAGAGTGCTTCAGCAAACCTTCATCAGTATCAAGAAGGATTTGCCAAAAGACTTCATCTGATTGATAGGTCAGTTCCGTCTGTCAATGAAAACGACAGACACAGAAAAGTGGTAAGCTGCAAATAACACTAAAATCACAACAAACTATATTAGACATTAATACATTGTGTGTTAATATAATGTTCTCGCTATTGTTATGATAGCAGTAGCATTGTGCCTTCAGTTTATGTTAGTGATGTGTATTTACTTTTGGGTCCTTGAGGACATAACCGTACTGTGTGTTTTGAATAGTATTGTTAGATAAACAATTTGCCATTAATTTTGCCATTTTTGTCTTGGGGAACACATGATCCAAATGCATTCATTGACATTCTTGACGTTAGCATTAGCTAACTCGTTAGCTATGTTGAGGTATTGTTTACAAGACGTGTTCATTCATATTATGGTAGCACTTTCTGACTCGAACATGTAAGGCTGGATGCACAAGTCTTCTGTTGTTGACATCTTTTAGTCAATTTGTGAATAAAAAGTTTCGGTGCTGCCAGATAATCGTATCTCTGTTATTAAACTACAAAAATGGCCAATCGGGGTGGAGTGAACTGCTCTGTGACCTGGAGGAGGGCAGGGTGTGAAGTGCCTCATTGCATTTAAAGAGACCACACCAAAACAAGTTGCTCTCAGACATACCTCAGAACAGTCCCTGTTTAGATTTATGGCCTGAGCTCAATGCAAACCCAACTCAAAATTCGAGTCAGGTCAGGTTAAAATCATTTGCTTTATGGTCGGGCCAGATTGGGCCCGGGGTTCTGTATCAAATTTGATAAGCCTTCAACACATACAGCACAGAGAAAACCAAATAAAAATGTATGATATAAAGTTGTGTTAATCTACTTATAGTCTAAATAGATGAGTTGGCAGCTTACCCTGGTGAGGAAAGAAAGAAAATAAGGTGCAGAAGTTCATTAGACTGTAACAAACGCAGCACTCTGTGCATGCGGCTCTGCTCCTATCAATCACACATCCCAGATGATTTGCACTTGACACTCTGCAGTTAGAACAAGTGACAAAAACGAGCTGGAAGATGTTAAACAAAAACTAAAAATGGGAGAAGTTACACCGCTTACTCAAATTATGGTCTATAAACGAAAGCAGTAAAATGTTCATTAAAATAATATGTCGGGTTTACTTTGGACTTGGGCCTATAATTAAAGTTAATTAGTAGGGTCAGACACAATGCCTATGGGCACAGGCCAGGTCAGGCTGGATTTTTTTTTACACCCGATCTAAACTCCAGAGGGGCCTGTTGAGATACAACGATTAATTCAGACCAAAGTATTGTAGTTCCACTTTACATAGACCACAACTGAATGATTTAAATGTGAAAAGGAAGAATTTAAAAGAATGATAGGTCCACTTTAAGTCAGGTGTGTATCAGCTCTAAAATAGCAGGACATTGGGTCCTGAAGACCAGCGTTGGAGAGCACTGTTTTAGACCATGGCATGTAAAATAAGGAGAAATACAATGGAAATAAATGTATTTTGATCACTTTTAAGAGAAGAGGGTCTTGGAAATTTTGATGGCGAATTTTATTTAATGATCTAAAAACATTTAAGTTTGACAAAAAACCCAAAAGTTAAATGATCATGGGGGCAGAGGCAATTACATTTTCACAGCATTGTACAGCTAGATAAAAATGTTCTGGACTAAGAAAAAACATAATATGTTAGCTGAAGTAGAGGACACAATGGCCTTTACGTAGGTTAGGGGAAAATATGTCTCTTTTGACCTATACTTGGACAAATTCAGAGGAAAGTAATTCAATTTCCTTTTCATGATAATAAACATCAGCAAGGTTTCCAAGCCTTTCAAGGAAATACATAAAATTCAAACACAAGTTCACCTTAGAACCACAGACAGAGTTTCTTTTCTATTTAAACAAAAATATAGACAATATTGCTGATGAAGTATTCAGCAAAAACAAACCAAGTTGGAACACATGGGTGCTTTAACAACCAATGAACTCCAGTTTATTAAAACAGCTCACTTACCTGCCAGCTAGAAGGGGGTTTGGCCCAGGACCAAGATCTGACCATGGAGCAGAGCCCCAATTAACAGCAGAGAGGGGCAACATTACAAATATACACGCACATGCTGACATACTCAACACATGGAGGTCCAAGGAGATTGCAGTTATAAACCCTCAGGGACATCATAGCTCACAGCTCATGACTTAGCTGGAGAAGTCATGAACAAGGACACCTACGCACACATTCTCACTATTGTGGGGTGGCCTCAGCTCTCCATATAAATCTTTGCCACTCACCTTTAGATGGAACGGTGCGGTGGGCCCTGTAAATAGTAGTGTGTGTGTGTGTGTGTGTGTGTGTTTGACCGCAGCTGCAGGTGGAGCTCTGGTGTGGTTGGGTAGACAGCGAGCATCGGTTCAACTCTGGGCTGAGCAGTGCCACTCAATCTCATAACAGCTCAAACATTGCAGCTTCACAGTGGTTATGCACTTTGGAGAGAGGTTACATAAAAGTGTTGCTGAGTTTGTTCAGCCAATTTGTTTTAGTCCTGGCAGAGATGCAGATTTTTGCAAAATACGTGAAGGGGAAAAAACTCTTAAGTCATCAACAGTAACACCAAGTTTTGCCATCTCTAATTTATTTGTAAAAGAGAACAGACTGGACACAAGGAACTTTATTCAGATTAGTCATTGTGTGAGATTTATTCTTTATTTGAATTACCAGTGAAACTCACTGTTTTTAAAAATACAACACCCTGTTAAACTAGTTATATGCCTTTTGCTAATTCAAATATTGTCACTTTATGGCCACACACTTTATTTTAAATAATTGTAATTTAGTGTAAATAGAACAGCAAAAGTAGCACAGTTTTGATTTTTAAGGAAACTTAAAAATCAAGCCACTTCAATCTGAAACCTCTAAATTAAAGACAGTGCTACTAATTGAATGTGACCTTAAAAGTGTTTCTGTATCTGTATAAAATAATTCTCCCAATAAAATCCAGCTGGAGACCAGACCAAGGAACACACAAGACATAGGTCAGGGATGAAGTTATGGAGATGAGACTAAGGCTATGATAGAAAACCCTCCCACCCCTTCCTCAGGGTTCAGAATCAGCAAATAGTGATTCCTTATCTTTTTTTGTTGAATGGTATGAGAATAACTTCCCTGGTGTGTTGAAAATGAAGGAGTTTATTAAAGATTTCAGGCAGAGTAACAATGTCCTCATAACAAGCAGCGTATAATGAGAAGGTTTTGATTGTAAATTCCCATAAATATCTTGTCACCATGTTTAATGTTAAGTATGAGTTGAAGTTTGATGCAAACACAACCAGGGTCGACAGAGGATTTAACTATTGCAGAGGCTTAAATTTTAGGCTTTTAATCAAATTTTAAGTAACATGTATCAATTTATTCTTAAAAGCCTTGAGACCTTTTCTTTTATTTGTTTGTTTAATGGGCTTCCAAGGAAGGACAAAATCAGTGGTTGAAGATCTTTTTGCATTGTGTGATGTCACTAATGTTGTGTTATACAATTTTAGTGGAGAAAATAGTAAAATGATACAGTTATCATCTTGGATGTGTAGGGTATCCAAAACGTTAAAGACCCCTAGATTATTGAACCGGCTCTATAGCTTTATTAACCCCAAAGACCACAACAATGTTGTCCCCATCAAACCCTCTGCCAAAATACATTAATAGCATTTGACAATCCTAACTCATTTGGGAATGCCCAGTCTGTATTGGACAGGCATAGCTGTGGACACGGGGCCTCTTTGGAGCTGGTACTCCTGGCTGAGATCCCAGGCATTTGTGACTTCCTGATGACCAGCTGTCCCTGCCCCACTCTGTCGTTCAAATCCCTGGAACTGAGAAATAAACAGACGGTAAACAAAGGGTCTAGTTTAGCACTACCAACTGCCACAGCATGACAACAGGTTTGCTGCTCTCACTGCCTACAAGGGTGGACTGAGTCAGCTAAGGACTGGCTCTGCATAACAGGAGCAAGAGGCTTTTCTTTTGATGTTGCAATCAGTCACATTGACTTTGTCTATCCAGCTCCAAGACAAACAAGATGAGCCAAAAACAAGAAAAATGAAATGCATACTGAAACCCAACAGCCTGAGGTTTGCAGATTGAGCAGAAACCTCCAAGGATAGTCCTTTGTCTAATTCTTCCATCCTAATTTCCTCTTTTGCCTATTGTCTCAAGCTGTGGACAGCTGCTCTCTACAGATGCAAATTCTCCTAACTTGAGACACATTAGCCACCAAAAGAACACAACCCTATTAATAGGCTTCCTGCTCGTAAAAGAGATGTAGCTCATGTGCATGTGGATCAGGTTTTTTGGGGCGACTTTGATACGTGTGTAATACAATATCAGTTCAATTGCGATACATCGTCAGAGGGCCCCTTCTATGGAAATCTGCATGAAATCACTGTCTGGGCAAGGTCGTAAATCACCAATGGCATTGTTTGTTATTGCAGTACAGTTTTATGGAGGGTGGGCACTTTGCTGAGACATCACAGAGAGGAATGACCAAATCAAGACCTAAGAAGGAACAGACCCTTTATTTTTATTCTGGAAAGAATTGTAGGGTAGATGCACAGGAATAACCACCAATCACTAGCATAAAACTTGACCATCCAGCAGCCACAAATATTACACCAGAGATGATAAATCTCAGCAAAAATCAAAGTTACGACAGAGAAATTGAGAGTAAGGTAAAAGAGACGAGCTAGGCAGAAAGAATCTGGCTCCCCTCTGTTCTGCAAAAACAGCTAGAGCGGCTGGCTGGCGTGCATCAACACCCACTCTTTTCAAAGAAATGTCTGGTCTGGTCCTGTCTGGCTATTTCTTCCAGATCTCCAAGCATCGGGAAAAATTATCAGAGAGAGAAGACATTTAGTCTGCAACAGAGCAGTGTTTCTCTCCAAGAAAAAAAGCAAGCTAGGAGCACAGACACCTTCACCTGTTCAGAAGTTGGAAAAGCATATTTACAGTCATTGTGGTGATGACTTCTGATGACAGGACCCAGAGTTTGCTCAGTCCAGTTCTGCAGATGTCCATGCTTCACCCTGGTCTTGACTCCTGCTTCATATGCTAACAGAATTGGTCTGGATTTTAAACAGTTTATGCAGCTGTAATAAAACTGCATTCTTAATTATTTGTTGTGTTTTAGGAGGCTGGAGGTATGTAGCCAAGTCTTACCTATCTAGACTTGTGTTACATACTGAACTCTTTAAGCAACAACCACCTCATTAAAACCTACCTCACACTTTTATGCATTTTTTAAAAATGTTTCTTAAACCAACTCCGCTCTCTTTGGATTTCAGTGGTTTGACTCAGCTCAGAATATTCCAGACATAAACAGTAATTTTCTTGCTGAGTTATTGCCCTATATTACACATTTGGTGCAATGTATTTGCTAGCTTCTTTTATGAAAATGAAAAATGCACAATTATCAGAAGTATGACTAACAAAAGTGCAAATCCAGTTGATCAAAAATGTATTTTTATAGCTGTTGTAGATTTGAATATTTTGATCAACATGGGCATATGGCAAGTGCTGATGAGTTCGAAGGTTCAGAACTAATGACGAGAAAATCTTTTTCATTAAATTGTCCTACAATTTATAAGCCAAAAAGGTACCTAACGTCAGGTGTAATTGTTTGTTCATGACACTAAGCTGCTCTAAATTTTGATCGTAAGGCGCAATGAACACAAATTATATAAAAAAAAGGATTGAATTTAAGCTTGATAACCTCAGTACTTATTTTTCCAAATTTTAATTTTTTTTTTATGTTTCACAAAGTAAGCAAATTCTCTATACTACAGATATCAGATCATATTGTTAATGTATAAAATTCGAATAGCCCAATCAAAAAAGAAAGAAAAAAATATTGTGAATAATTGTTTTTGTAAAATCTGTTTGTTACCTACAAGTACTTTTATAATAAAACTAGAAGAGGTGTTGCACATTTATCAGAAATAATCATTTTGAAGGTGGGGAAGGTTTGCTGAAGTGCTATGTTAACATTAGCTTGCTTCCTCTCTGTTTTGATTTGACTTGTTGATAATCCGGATTATAAAATGTTTAATGGTGGTTCCGATTAGTTGTGTGGAAAACACTTTCAGAAAGAGTTATTCTCATGTTTTATAAACTATGCATTAATCAACGCTAGAATTATTACTGACTTAATTTGTTATAGCAGCATGATCCACTGAGCTGAGATCTGTCCCATACGGCAGTCAGGACATGTTCAATGAGTTTTTACTAAGAATAAAGGGTGGACTGAGTCTGGACTGACTTGCTGTTTTGGTCCAGATCCAGGTTTGAGTGCAGACTTTATGAATCGATGGTGTATGGGATGTTTGCTTTGCGCAAGTATTACTGGGTTAAATTCTGGGCCAACAGATTTAGCCAGAAATCCAGAAAGATATCAGTGAACCTATTCTAACCACATTACTGCACATTTGAAAAATGGGGAAAAAAATAATTACAGAAATATGCTAAAAAAATATGCTTTTGCATACCACAGACATCCGACAACATGCAACAGCTCACAAATCAGTTTTATTAATTTAAACACAATCAAATAATAATGTCAAAAACATCTGTACACATATTTTTGCAGACAACAATCTTTTGCGTTTTCACAATGAGGCCCATGAAGTGTAAATTATTTCCAGTTTGCATTTATGATTGCAACGTAATAAAAAAGCGTGCTGTATGAATCTATAAAACATTTTCTCTATTCACCTACATTTACCTTGATCTAGCAGCAGTATGTAGATACCCTGGAGTGTGTGTCTGGGTGAGTGTGTATGAGTGTGGGGAAGTTGTTGCGACACAAAGATGGTCTCTGTTCGAGCAGAGAGGGATCTGAAGTTAAATGCGAAGGCCAAGAGTGAACATGTGCAAAGGAGGGAAAAAGTAGAAACACAACAAGTCGGTTTCTATTTAAGAAATTCACAGTTGATAGCACATGTTCTGTAAGTTCCCCAATCCCTTAAAGTTAGTGGCTTTTTTTTCACTGTTAATTATGATTACCCCGTTGAAGTCAATGTTGAAATAAAAACACTACATCATACAAAATTACGCTCGCTGTACAAGAGTTTTATAGTGCTTGTATAAAAGATAATAAAACCTATTCAAGCTTGCTTCTTTAAATATCAGATTTATCCAAAATGCAGTTAAAATGCCCCTCTGGAGGCAGGAAACTGCTTTTTGCTGCCATTCTCTAAACCTTCACCAGATTTAATTTAGTCAAGATCAGGGTTGCAAGCTGGTGAAATGCCATAAGGACATAAGTAGAGAACTACCTCTCTGAGTGACTAAAATAAACCCTTTTCCCCTTCAAATATGGGACATATAGTAGAGGAGACAAGGATAGGAGACATCTCAGAATCAAAAGAAAGCTCCCTGACACTTTGATGCCCATGATTTTGGTCTTGACGAACAATTGATCACACAATCCCAATATCTACACCATTTTCATCAAATTCAACTTGAATGCATCCAACTCTTTCAGGTGTCCTCCACAAGCTTGTGGGCATATTTAATGCCTTTATAGTTTTACTTCAATTAAAAAGCAAAGCCACCTTTCAAGAGCATGTACCTAAATGATTATAGGAAGGAATAGTCCAGTGATTACAAACTTACACACAGAAAAAAAAAAAAAAAAAAAGATTTCCTCTGTACACGATTGTCTCAGCGTTGTAAATAAGTTTTTTGTTAATTTTCTTAAATTATTAAAAAAAAACAACTTTTATTTTTACTTTTTTGATTCTTCCATAAATGTCTTCCTCTCACTGTTTGTTTGTAAAAGGCACAAGTCTTTTGTTATCGAGGTACCTTCTCAGTGGCGCGGGGGGCCACTCGGCAAGTCTGTTTATAAATAAGAAGCACAGGACTCCCACGCTGAGGCTGACAGAAATCACTACAAGTCTGTCTGTCCACTTACAGAGAGAGGAGACGTAAAAGGTGATGAATAAAAAGAAAACTGGTAAAGAGCAAAGGACGTGGAGAAAACGGCAGAAATCTTGGCTTGCAGCTGCAGCTGAGTTCTGCGGCACGGAAGGCGAAGCCATCAGTAGCTCTGCTCTCCCTCGAAGGTGTGAAACCTGACGGAGCCCCGGCACAAACGGGAAGGTGTGTTGGGGCCGTAAAACACTTTGACAGCCTCAGAAAGCAGCCAATTCACAGTAACCAAGGCGAGCAGCTGCTGCACTATAAATTCACCTCTCTCCTGTTCTTTGTGTTGCAGAAAAAAAAAAAAAAAAAAAAAAAAACCGTTTCAGGGTTAAGACAATGTGCGACTGAATGTCAGCACATTAACTGCGTGCTTCTTTTTTCCCACTGTCCTCTTCTTTTTTTTCATTCATTGTACCGAAAGAGATGCCGGGCAGCACACGAAGAAGAGGTGGGGTTGTGTGTGTGTGTGTGTGTGTGTGTGTGTGTGTGTGTGTGTGTGTGTGTGTGTGTGCGTGTGTGAGGGGGGAGCTTTTTCTATTTTCTGAGCTCTGGAGGCCACAGCAAAGCATGAGATGGGGGCTGGAGGGCGAAGGTGAAAGGCTGCTCGATGTCCTGATGCGCACAGAGGGGTTTACTGTGGTGTTGGTGTAGTGCTACAAGTACTCCAGGTCGAGAGCGTGGTGGAGGGCCATGAGGTCCGAATGGCTGGAGATCCTCCAGAAGGGCATGTTGTGCTGTGGGAGAAATAAAAGCATCTTGTTAGGAGTTAATCTAAACATTTTATAATGATGCACGTCTTATTTTTACATATGAAATCATCAGATTTCAGCATTAAAGAGATAAGGGAAAGAGTGTCAACACAAACTCTACAAATGACAAAAAAAAGCACATGCCACGAAATGAGTAAAAAAAAAAACAATAACAGGACTAAAAATATGGTTAGTATTGCCAATAATCTCTTTTTTGTCTTTCAAAAGATGAGCTATGATTGTCAGATTTTTGGCTTATTTTCTTTGATTTATGTAATATTTTTGACTGTCAAGAAAAATGCGATGTCAAAACATTATCTGTCAGAATTGAGACATTTTTAATATGATAAATTAATGTCCAAAAACAATGCCTTGAAAAGCCAGGACTGAGATATATAGTGACTTTAAAAAGCATTCACAACTCTTGAACCTTTTCCACATTTTATCTCATTACAACCACTCATTTCAATGTATTTTATTGAGACTGTATGAGGTAGACAAAAAAAACGTAGTGTATGGTTGTGAAGTGGAAGTGCTCAGCTCTACCGACTGAAGCTTTTGCTCTATCATCATGAAGACTCAGACTGGATAGAGAGAGAGTGTGAACATCAATTTTCAAGTGTTCATATAGACTTCCAAGATTGATCTGCATTTAGCGGTTTCCATTTTCCACATCAGCTCACAAAAGTTTCCTTATCCCTACTTGAAAGAAATATCCCCACGGTATGATGCTGCCACCACCATGTTTGGTGTTTTCAGAGTGATATGCAGTGTTAGTTTTCCACCACACATAGTATTTTGCATGTGAATCAAAAAGTTCAATACTGTCTGTATTTGTTATGCCTTCAACATGGAGATCCTAGCCAACTCCAATGAGACTTCTTATGGCTTTCCTCTTGCCACTCTTTCATAAAAGCCAGATATGTGGAGTGTGTGTGTGTGTAATAATTGTTGTGTCAACAGATTCTGCCTCCAGACCTGTTCATCTCTGCACCTCCTTCAGTGTTCTTAATCGCTTCTCTTTGCATGCTGGTTTAGGTGGACGGCCATGTCTGGATAGGCTTGTAGCTGTACCATACTCCTTCCAGTTTGGGATGATAGACTGAACAGTGCCTTGTGAGATGTTCAAAGTTTGGGGGACTGTTTTGCAACCTAACTCTGTTTTAAACTTCTTTTGGTTTTCATGATGACATTTGTTCACTGATGTTCTCTAACATACATCAGAGGCCTTCACAGCACAGAAAAATGTATGTTACAATTAAGTTACAGACATTTATATTTTCTTTGACGCACTGGCGACCTGTCCAGGGTGTACCCAACCTCTCCCCCAATGACTGCTGGAGACAGGAACCAGACACACAACCCTGCAAGGATAAGCGGGTATAGATAATGGATGGATAGATCTTTAAATTCTGTGACTTTTAAAGACATTTGTTTGCACTGGATTGTATAAAAGTAAAAGGGGCTAAACGGATGTGCAAGTTACACTTGTAAAAACTTTGGAAAAGCATGTATCCTTTTGCCTGGCACCTCACAATTAAGCAGGACTTTCTATCAAATAAAATTTGATAGAAATAAAATACATTAAAAAGTGAGGTTGTAACATGACAAAACATTAAAAAAGTCCCAGGGTGTGATTATTTTTGCAAGTACTGTACACCAGCCAATCATGACAATGTAGGATTTTCAAAACTATGAAAATATTTAATGTAGATTTCATTCTTTTTATTTAAGGCATCTAGTCAACTTTCCAGAAAAACAGTTGTAACTCTGAGACACATCATACCTCAAAATTACTTTCTCTGCAGCATCAGTGAATTGTTTTACAGCCCCGACCTAAGCCAGCAGCTTTTTTCAGGCATAACAGAAGTGAACTCCCCACGGTGTCTTTTCACTGAGCTTCCTGCTTGCCAGTGTGTTTTTAGGACAGTGCAAATGAGCTGTTGTTCCCGAGCAAAGGACGGAGGAGAAACCTGAGTCGCAGAGAATGAAAGGAGCTTGTCAGGTAGAGTCCTCAGCTCTTCAGTGTGTGGAGCCCATTACCCTCCCCTTATCAAAGGTATGGCCTCTCCCAGGCGTATGTTCCGCTTAGGAGAGCCTGCATTGACCCTTAAAAAGCTCTTTACTTTTTGTTTTGTAAATTGTCTTTGCTTTTAAGTTTAAAAGCTGGAGATGTTATCTCAGCTTTTTCTCCCAGGCGATGGTAATAACTGAAGACAGAATTGTTTCGGGGATTTTTTTGTTTAGAAGGTGAAGGAATGAGGACTTTTGCTTTTGTAGTTCCACGCGGTGTCACGTCTGATATGCGTCTCCTGACGGGTGAAATTGTTGTGTTATTCCAGGTCCTCTCTGATGTTGACACAGAAACCTTTTACTCTGTGGCATCTCATGGGACTTGCACCACTCATATGGGAAAAATAACACCTTATCCTTCCATCAATGTCACACTCCAACAACTTAAAACTGAGCAAAAATATTTGCATCGATTTCAACAATCATCCCTCAAGACTGGATTCCCAGGGTGTGTTCACTTTTCAAAATACAGAACTATTGCTTTACACTTTAACTTAGGGTAAAAAGTTGTTGGCTCTCTCATAATCTCTGCCTAATCACTCTGCATCTACCCCTGTACTTCTGCTAAGTGTTTACTGACAAACAGGTGAAGGAACAAGGAGCTGGAGACATTTCAAAGAGAAGGTGAGTCTTCAGCCTGATAGAGAGGCTCATCATAACTGTCAGGAAAAAATGCTTCAGAACCACTAATAAATTTCATAATGAATATGTTTGCAGCAAACAGCTTTTTGGTTTGCATGTAAACCAGACAGAAATGTTGAATACACAATAGAAGGAGCAGAAGCCAGCTGGCAACATTTAAAAACAGCAAGTCAGACTCATCTGAGGAGAAAATGTTGTTTCCCAAACAGCTTTGAGCCTGATCCATCTCGTGCTAACAGGTCTGTCATTGCAGTAAATATTTTAATTTCATCAACAATGATTTAAGTCTCCTTTATGTGTGCTCTATTTACGAAGTGCCTTCAACATGCCTGAAAAGCCTTGTCTAGCATTACACATGCAGCATTCACACTGCTCCGAGCAGTGAGCAGGAATATATAATTATGCCATCTCCCTCCTCCCCTACTCTGTAAACCTGAGATGGTGGAGGAAGAGCGCTGATTACAGCCTACCAACTTTCCTTCTTGTACTTGGACGCCTAATAAGAGGATAAACGGATGAGATTGTGGAGGAGAACTGGAGTGCTAATTACTTTCTTTGGAGTGGTATGGCAGGTATGTTTTGTGTGTTCTCTGAGTGCCTATAACAGGGTTCTGACATTATGGAATGGAAAGTTGAAGGGAATGAGCTGTTTGGTGCCTCTCACCTTTTTTGAGCCTTGCTCTTCTTCCACCCCGTCTCCGATAACAATGTAAACAACTTTCCTCCCGAATCTTTGAATTACTCTCTCAAAGCAGCTTTCTTTCCCTGCGAAGAAAGTCAGGATGTTAGTGGAGCGTCGCATGCATGCAAACAGAAACACACTGCCACATTGACCACTGAATCCCAAGTCGATTAAAAGGCATGGTGTGACAAGAGCCCCTTTAAAAACACCATGCTCACAAAACCGGGAAGAGAGTAAACACTGAGCTCAGGAAAGAGGTGTGATAAGATCAGCCCTAAGATAGAGACAATCCTAAAAGCATTAAGGTTGCCTCATTGCAACAAGAATCTTGGACAAATGGATAAACCACTCTTGAGTTTGGTTTGATCCTGAAAGGTGAGCACAGCTAGGCATGGGCAACATGCTCATACTATTTACATGAAAAGAAAATATATGAAATGATATAACTGCTTTAATTTAAACTATAAAAGTAACAGTAATTCCTACTGAGGCAAAAAGAGTCTAACACGTTTACTCTTACATTTATCAAAACATAATAGCTTTCAAGTGCTTACTGCACAGAATAAGCACTTTATGCAACACAAGTTTGACAAGCATGTATTTGGTGGTCTTTTGGCTCATTGTCTGCAGTTTCCTGCTTAAGACACATACAAACTAAAAATGGTATATTTTTAGCTTGGCTTTTACTTGATCTTTAGTAAATCTAACATTTTATTCCATATTTAGCTTTACTTCTTTATATGTTAAATTTTATGTAAGTTTATTTTTTTTTTGTTTGGTTCTATTGCATTTGCAATTCTATATACTTTAACAGTATAATTTTTTTCAGTTTACTTTTTTACACTATTTTAGCTCTCATCATAAATTAAATTTCATGTGTATGTTTTTTTTGTATTTATCTTATGTTTTTTGTGTTTTTATCTTTATTGTTTAATCCTCAGTTCCACATTTTATATGACACTGCATTCTAGTTAGTAATACATATTACTTTATTTAGTTTAGAATTCTTTGATGTGGTTGTTGATTGATGTTTGCCAGCTTTCTTAATTTTTTTAAAGCACTTATTTCATTTGATACATATACAAATAAATGTAAATAACATCTGATTGATTGATGAATTGATGCTATTTATACCTTGCCAACTGCAGTATTAAAACAGCATTATCTTAAGAGTGATGGGTGGCGCTCACCCGATGATGGTCCATTTTTCCGCAAGCAGAAAAAACTTAATTTCTCTTCCTTGTAAGCAAAAAGTGTAATGGCCCCCAACTCTGCCCCAATGGCCCAAAAAAGGATTCTGGTCATTTTGCCCCTTTCACATGGTTGACACACGTTGTACCAACCACACATCAATTCATTCCCACCATAGCTGGTTTGACAAACAATGACGTAAAGTAATTTGCTAGTTTCATCTTATAGTCTACTGTAAGGAACTGCTGTTATATGACTCAGTTAAACTTGGAATTCTTTTGGTTTAATCTGGGGTCAAATACTGGAGCAAATGGAGATCTGATCTAAAGTAAATACAAAGAGTGTTGGATAAGGTTTTCAAATATTAATCAAATTTAGTTAGATGTAACGTCTCAGCATTTTTATGACCATTTAGCTCTACATTTTGTGGAAATATTTACCAAAAACAAGAAATAAACAGGTATACAATAGTTAAGTACATGCATATATAATAGTTTGTTGATGGGTTCAAAATGGAAAGGATAAAATGTCACTGTAGGCCTGAAATCAGGGTATGAATTTGCAAAGCGAGGAACTGATCCAGAGACACTGGAAAACCCTGGAACAGTTAGGCTTAATGTTTATTTTGCATTTGAAACAGTGAAAAGGGGCGAAAGTAGGATGAAAATTGGGGGGGATAAGAGCAGGAGGAGCAGGAGAGGGGCTTCTGTTTCTCTAGAATGACATAAATGTGCAGAAGTGGTTTCATATGCAGAGGCGAGTAGCAGAGGCCCAGCACAGGTCCTGCTCCAAGAAAATAATCCTAGGTTGATTAGGACTATTCCCTCACTGAAGAACATCAACCCTCTCCGGTGACAAAAACCCACCCCTTCCACCCCATCCCCCTCGCCTCAGTCCTGTCACTGAGGAAACATGTGTCTCTTCACTGCTTCCGCTCACAATGCTATTGTATATACCAAAGCATATACCAAATAAGCATATACCAAACCGATAGGCTCAAGATAATGAAGCAGGTATAGCAGGACAGGAAAGCATAATTTACCTATTTTTGTTGCACTATAAATATTCTCTATAGGGAAGACGACTCCTAAGCCATAGAGCAAGACCTTTGCCAGGGCTGGGATGAGCTGCGTGGTGGTCACAAGGATATTCACACAGTTTGACCTGAGGAGGAAAGTGAAGTGGTGACATCATTTCAAATCACTTTGAGGGAGGAGAAAGGAAAACACAATGTGCTGTATAAAAGACAAAGCAATGTATCAAGTCCCCAAAACATGTCTTACACTGAAGGATTGGCTTGTTTTCCAGCTCAGATCTTTTAGCACACTTATTTGTCAAAATTAGAACAGGCAGGCTGTCCAAAATAAAATCCACAGCAGAGTTTCTTTTTTTTTTTTTAATAGCCTCTAACACACTCAGCTTATTTACACCACATACAGGTCTATAGATGTGCGGTGTGGACTTGGGCACTATTTTGCTCTCTGGAGTCCTACCTTGAGTGGATTAATGTTAGTGCTTTTAGTGCCAGTGTTAACCAGGAGTCCGTCAAGGCTTCAATTTCTGCTCGCAATTGCAACCAGGCTTCCCTTTTGGCAGGGCCAAGCAGACCTGAAACGCAGGGTAACAATGTTTGGGTTGGACCAGTCATCCGAATACCACTGAAATTTTCAAAATTTGACCCTCCCCCCCAAACATACGCAGGAACTCTCATGAACGCCCACACAAAGAGGGCACACATGCACACACACACACACACACACACACACACACATGTGCAGACTCATTTTTATGCAGCAGAACTGTGCATGCAGTAATGTTTGTTGGGGATTACCTCCAACGTTATTTTTGTAGGTGGTGTAGATTTCTTTTACTCGTCTGTAGCGGAAGGCCAGTTTTCTCATCCAGTCCACGCCTCCCCGAACGCCTGTGGCCAGACACAGGTTGGCACTCGTAGCTGCTGCGTGGAAACCATCAGCGCTGAAGTTATACGTACTAAAATAAAGACAGAGATGAGATCTGTAACCTCAAGCTGCTCCAATATTGAGAGGTTTGCTTTTGACAAATCAATGATTTAAAGTGATCTTGGAAACCTTAGATCCTGGCCGTTATCATCTGAAGACACATCATCAATATGTACCTGGTCACATTCCTGTAACACACAAAACATTATTTTTAGATTATAAGACTAACAAAACATTTTTGATTTTGTTTTTATCTTAAAAAGTTTTTATTTTCCTTTTAAAAATAGTTGATAACAAACAACTGTTTTCTACTGGGATGTGTGATTTGGGTTGACATAAGATTTTCCTTTTGCTAACAAAATTTTATACTTTTTCAAACCACTCTTTCCATTTCCTTCTGGAATCCTCAAAATGCGCTAATTAAATCTCAAGTGTCTTACAGGACTTTCTTTTTCATTTGATTGGTTGATACTGAGGCCACTGGGTGTACCTTAACTCCTGATCTCCAGCGGTTTATGTAAGCCACATTGTAATATGGCTTCTCTAAAGAGTCGTGTGAGAAGTTTTTTTTTTTTTTTTAACATGTCTGCTGTGTAGAAATATGCTCAAGTGGAAAACAAGAGAAGTCTTCAGCCAATGTTACGAACTTTTGAAGTACATCTGAGCAGAAAGCAGCTTCAGAGCACTCGCAGTTTGTTAGAGAGAGACTAGCAGGCTGGTGAAGCTAACAGCTATTAAAAACCAAGACATTGCAGTTTCTAGCATCTAAAACAACTCATATCACACAGCAAGTAACCATCTTTCAAACCTGACTTTTTTGTGTACAAAAATCAGCCATTTTCCACAGAAGGTTTTGTATGACTATTTGTCTATTTGTATTCACCTTAAGGGCCATTTTGTACTTGTGCAGACAACCAAAGATTTAAAGTAATTTCCTATAATCTAGAACTTACGTCATTAAATATTATAAAATAACAAACATGTAAAATATACAAAACTAAGGATTTAAGTGTTTTTATGATTACTGATCTCTATAATTTAACAATATACCATGAGAAATAAATTGATATGCAATGTGACGTACAGGAGTATGAAATGGTTTGTTAATAGGTACGAATATTGATTTACAATTTCTAATAAAATATAACAAAATTAAGAAAGAGACGAACCAAAGGTAGCACTACATTCAGTATCACAAGCCCAGTAAAAACTGGCACATATACAAATAACCTGATGTAACAATATGTGGAGAACAATATGCAAATTAAGTTGACAACATCTATATTATGTATTTTTAAGTTCTTGCAAATTTAAATTAGCATCACTCTGAAAGAAATATTTCAGTGAGAGTGGTTTAAAAACAGGAAAATAACTTTTATTTGAACATCTATTTGAAACCACAGAGAAACACTTATATATACAAAATCTTTTAAAAGATTCATAGTTAATCTAGTTTAGGGGTTTGGGGTATAAAACTAATTAACTTAGCACTAATGGCCTAAATATGTGTCTGTCTGTGCATTTCTAAAGATGTGTGCACACTGCAGTTCCTCTTTGCGGTTGGCTGGCTCATCTTGGAAAGGTAGAAGGATCCTACAGCTCTGCACTGATTCCACCGTTACACAGTAACACAATCCAGACTTTCTGGTAAATGTAACCTACTAGAAAAATTGAACCCGATGCTAACCGCCAATGAAATTATGACCTCTGATTGCTGCTGCGCCACACACCAACACTGCCCCGGGGCCAGTGAGCCAGCCAGCCGGCCGGCCAGCAAAAGAGCACAGGATGGAGCAGGCAAAAGAAAAAACTTATTAGTTTTCCATTTATAGGAGTGCTTTAGTGCTTATCCACTGCTTTCACTCTCTCCATACCATCATCAAGTTTGAAATGTGAACTAATGCTGCCTTGACATTCAGATCAACACATTTCATATTTAGCAGAAGTAACGCAGCTGAACGATTCATTTTTACTAAAGGTTAAGGTTAATAGAACAGGAGGTTGAGCAATGGGTTTGTTAAGAGGTGAAGGATTTAAATTTGTGAGATTTTAAGCTTTCAATTAGTTTCAGCCATCTGGAAAATGCTTTATCAATAGGAAGAATACTAAACATTACAATGATGCAGTTTCTTTTCTAATTTATCTGGAAAACTGGAGGATTTTAATAGGTAAAGTAACTGCCAAACATGTCAGTTTCACCTGTTTAACATTATGTGAAAAATAATAATTTCTCATGGAAATTGATACTTGAGCAAAAGAATTCCCCTGGTTTAAAGTATGAAAAATCCATTTCAATTTTTTGAGCTGTTTAATTAAGTTTCATCCGGTTGTTAAGACACCCAAACACAAAAAGGACTTCCTTGTTTTAGGTCAATCTAAGCGAGGCCAAATGCTGACGTTATTGCATTCCTCTCTAATGCTCGAGCAGGGTAAGGGTAAGGGCTTTGGACCGTAAACCTTTTTTATTTTACTGGTTCCCCTCTGAACAAATTTTTCATCTCCCTGGATTTGTGTAGAGAGGGAGGGAAGAGCGACGTGAGGAGAAACTCAAACCAGCTGTTCTTTAACAGAATTAAAATCTTGACCCCCAACCCCAGCTCTAATGCAGCCATTCTCTCGCCAAGTCTCTCCCAGCAAGCCCTAAGATCCAAAGAGGAAAAGACTTTGACCCTGTGACCCCTCTCCCCTCCTCTCCTGGGCTCCAGCACCCCGATAAGGGGGTGCAAGGGTAGAGAGGAGGAAACAGAGGAGAGCAACGGGTAAATGCTTGGAGTCCAAAGTGACCTCACATGGAGCCAGCTCTGAGCTCTGCGTTCCAGAAGATGGACTGCCAACTAACACTGGTGGGGGCTCACTGCTCTGTTGTTCTAACATGTTTTCACTCGCTTGCAGATTGTTAGTTGAAGAAAGCTGTAGTTGGTCCCATCTTGAGCATCTGATGGCTAAGTAATCCACATATTTCCTACAAAAGATAACCTAGATGTCGTGAGGAATTCCTTGACTGTGAAAGCATACCAGTTTGTTTAGGAAAATAAAAACAGCTCGTTGAGGTAATTACCCAATAGAGCATGCCTTGAAATACCTGTCATTCTGGTGCAAGTGACTGGAATACTTCTATTATGAAGTAAATACCTGCTGATGAATCAGACACAATCTTCCAACAATCAGCTCCCGCCACCTCTTTCACTGGGTTGGTACAGAGCTATTCACTTCCACTCATTAGGCACAGGATCCAAAATTACACGCTGTCTCCTTGTACCCTGTTGACAATAGCTGCCCATGTTTGTTCTCCCCATGTAATTTGTTTCTTTCAGAGTGTGACAGCCAGCATGGATCAGAACAGATATTTGAGAACAATGTTTTTCTGTGTGCTAATTATAGACCCATTTAAGTTCCTACAGCCAAAAGAATCCCAAACACATACATATGGCTCAGTAATTAGGCCAAATGCAGCCGCCATAACTGTAGCTTGATTATGAATGACTTTTTATGGACTCAAAGCTAATAAACACAGCAGACCTCAACAAATGTAAAGCATTTATGAAACAAAAGGCCAAGAAAAATATAAGAGTTTTAACCTGCAACTTGAATGCATCCTCTCCCCTATTACATTGTTTTTGGTTTATAGTATCCTAACTATGAGACAATGCCCAATTAAATGATGGACAGGGTTTTGGGACCTCCAACATAGAATTTTGTCTGTTTGTGTGCACAAGGAATGAAAATGGAGTCTTGCTGGAAGAATGAGCGGGACTCCAGGAATTACTATTCCCAGCTGGTGCTGGTATAAACCTCTGCACTGGCTCCCTGTGAGGACTGGAAAAGCTAAGAGAGGAGGTAGTAGCAGGGAATGTTGTACAGTAACCCTTACACGTACTCATTAGGAGCCACTTCTGAGGGCCTCGTAAACACCACAGAGCCATGAGCGATGCTGTAAGAAGTGGATGCAATGGAAAGAAATACTGTTGGGTGGTGAATTTATTGTTTAGACTATCATTTGGAATTTGACAAATTAACACCTGGTGGAGAACCTGCAGGTAAAATTCATGTCATAAAATGTGGATAGAGCCAAGTCAGAGTTCCTTTTGTAGCAATGTGTTTGATGCAGATGAAATTGCTGAAAGAAGAGATGTACAGGTAAAAATTTTGTGGTCCATTTCCAGTCTCAGGTTTTGTAAAGCTTTGTTCAATGCCGAAACCAATTTTAACCTATTCTTATTTCTCCTTAGAAACTATGACATGATTTAAGATTTAAGAACAATAGGGCCGCATAATATCAGGAAAATATGCAATTGCAATACTATTTCTGAAAACTGCAAGGACTATTAACCCACATTCTTCTGACCTGTTTTTATTATTACTATTACACAATGTCTCCAATGCTCTCCATAAACTCTGGTATTTCAGTGATCGAAAATATCCATCGAGTGGGAATACTAAGGCCATCTAACTGGCTGAATATATCATTGATATGCATAGCATAAATGTCTTACACTTTAAATATTGTATCTTACCAGTACTGCACTGAAGTAGTTCTTTGCAATTACGATATTGCAATGATTGTACAGTAGTAACAAGGTGTATTCCCTGGAGAACAAAGAGCTTTACTTTCCAATCTAGCTGAAAATCAGTCAATTGGTGTCAGCAAATGATTTTTAAATGAATATTTAATTTAAAAGTGTGAAAGTAGAAAATAGACTGTCACGGTTTTACAATAGTGGCACATTAGGAGAAAATCTTTCAATTTCTTAGAACTTTTTGAACATTGCTGAATTTCCTTTTTCTCCCCTCACCAAGCAAACAGTGGTTGCTCTACAGTCATCACTAACTCACACCAGATGTTCCTACTGTACCAAAGAGTGAAGACCCTCCAACAGAAGCCACTGCTACTGGTCTATCTAAACACTGAGCAGCTTTGTTCGTTTCATCAGCAACACTGTTGTCTTTTATCTATGTTCAGTCGACTTTCAGGCAGTTCAGGAAAAAAGAAAAAGTCAAAAAATCCCACAAGAACTCAGGACGTTCACTGTCTTCCTTTTCCTATCTCTGTCTTTCCACTGGAGTGTTGAAAACCTTTCACTGAGGAGGAGGCTATCAGAGCCCTCTTTGTTCCCTCAGGATCTGTCATTAAGCAATCGGCAATGACGGCCTGCGTCTTCCTGTAGCTCTCAGAAGAGCTCAGAGTGGTGACTGGAACAGTCAGAGGCACGGAGAAGAAAGACAGGGTGACTCAGCCAAAATACATACAAGAAAGACCATGCTGATTTTCTTTTAAATTTGTTTTAACTTCTTGAAGGTGTGGTTCTCTGACATACAATGGTGTCAGCTTTTTAGAAACTGTGCCATCTCTTCCTCTGTCACATCTATCAGGTGAGCTGCAGCTCTGTCAGGGTTGGTGTGGGGAGCAACAGGCATCATGGCAAAATTCATTGTGACCCTACAGGCTGATGCCATATGACCAAGGCTCATCCATGGTTCGCAGGTTCTAAATACTGCCACTCTACTGGCAGAAGTTGTCATCCACCCCCTCCCGCCCCTGGTCTATGACCCCCAGCAACTTCCTTGTCCGTTCCCACCACAGGGACCCCTGTCTAAAGGTGGGTGGAGGAGGGCTGTGATTATCTGGGGGTCAAACACAGGATGTGGGTAACAAAGGGAGAGTTCTTCAAACCCACTTCATTCCAATCCACAATCTTTGCTTGAACAGTCACGGAATTCAAACAGCAGTGCCAAACAAAGCACAGGTACAGAGAAGTCTATGCTGGTTTTACAGGAGGTGGGGGGGGGGGAGAGAATCCCACAGCCGGGAACAGGGATACAGAGAGAAAAACTGTATTTTAACAAAGTGGGTCTTTGAGGCCCTGTTTCTGAGAAGTTGGGAAAAAGAACAGAACCCCACACCTCACAGGTAGGCAGTAAATTAGTTATGTCTGATAGATGAGCTGCTGCTCATTATTTCCTAATTTTGGCGTTTTACATCCAAACCACACCTCAACAGTAAATGCTATATCAAATCTCAGTCACATCAGCATTTTCTCCATGCAATGAGCATAATCACAGTGAAAGAGGTTGTTCCTGCCAAGTAGAACAAATCTGCAAGAGTAAATGCTCATTTTTCCTGACCAAAACCATGCTGGACAGGTGCGCTGTCTCCCTTTTTAAAAAATATTAAAATATTATCATTTGTCATCAGACAGTAATGGAATATTTTCCATGCACCCTCAGCCCTGATTGGCATGTGACTGAGAATTGGTGCAACAAGGTGGGTGTGATGTGGAGCTCTGCAGCGTGATGACTGACAGGGTGACTTTAAAACCTCCACTTTCTGTCTGTAGTCTTTCCAAAACACATCAGGGGTGCAAACTTGAGACTTGATGGAGGAGCATGACAGAAATTCTGCATCAGTGGCCAGGCAAATACTCACATGAGTGTATGGATTCAAAGAGGTATATCTGAAAAAATAAAACCCCTTGCAAAGGTGTTGATGACCCTTAAACCTATTCACATCTTATGTCACAACCAAAAACTTCAAAGTATTTTATCTGGATATTATGTGATAGACCAACACAAATAAATGTGTAATTATAAAAAAAAATAAAATAAAAATGAGACATTGCTTTCAATATATTTTTTTTGCAAATAAAAAAAAAAAAAAAAAAAAAAAAAAAAAAAAAAAAAAAAAAAGGAAAAGTGTGATATGCTGCCAAAAGAAGTCCCACTTGTTTATACACTATTTTGTGTAATCTATCACATGACATCCCAAGGTGGGTTTCAATACTTTTTCGTTTGGATTCAGAACAAAGCTGAAAGACAGAAACCTCCATGCTATGTTCCAGGCCTCTATCTGGTGCAAATCTTAATGATTTGATTAAGATATTGGTCTTCATTTAATAATAAAAACAAATAAGGTTGTACAGTTTTAGGAGCTTATTGGTAGCTAATCAGTGAAGCAACTTAATATCCAAATTCAAAGAAAAGCATCAGCTTCCACCTTGGAAGCAAAGAAAATCACAGAAAAATAAACCATATGGGAGAACATAATTAAAGCTACCACTCTTATGGCATGGGAAGCACGGGATCTGACTCTTGGCAGTGGGATGTTAAACTAACAGAACAGCTCCAACCTAAGAGGCTCAGGAGGACCATTTCAGCCACGAGGCAAAGGTAACCGTGCATTTCACTGCATCCCTCATTAACAGTCAGCCTCTGGGTGAGAGTGACAGAGGAGGTTTCAGCCCTGCAAATGCAGACTGGGAGCTATAAATGGAAGTCAGTATACAGTGTTATAAGACTGCTACACAGATATGTGTGCATTTGTGTGGGTGGGTTCATGAGCATGTGTAAAGTAAGTATATGTCTGCATATATGACTTTGCAGCACCATATGCTTTCAAGGCATGTGCTGCAAGTGTTGCACATAGAAGATTCTATTTAAAATGTTCCCACCTTTAAAGACCTTTCACCCTTTCCCTCTCTCTCTGAGTGTTTTGCCCCCATGCCCTTTTTTCTCCTGACAGGGAGGGTTGTTTTCTCTGCAGCCCTTGTACCCCACTGAGAGAGGATCACAGGGGGCTCGGTAAGTCAGAACGAGGCCCCCGGTTCCCACATACTATTCGGGTCTGGATTGTTGGCTGCAGCAACACACCTATAGTAAACCCTCCCCCCTCTAATGACCTGAGCAATGGCAAAGCTGTCAGTCTTCCCAGCAAACTCAGTCTCAGTGGGCTTCATTATAAACATCAATTCAGACCATCAGTTAACTCCGTTGTGTCACAGATTTTCCTGTTTAGGTGAATTTAACAGATTTCACAATGTGGAAAATAAATCTTCTTAAGAATTCCCTCAAACAAAACAGTTACATACATAGAAGCAATTACAATGTTGTACAAAGGTATTCTGCTCCTTTTTCCCCATTTGTTCACATAACTGCCGTTGTCAGTGAATCCCCCACCTAAACTGTTGATCTCTCAACCTCCTCTGGAGTTACCATGGACATTTTGACTGTTTTTCTGAATATTAATATTGTTGCCCTGCCGCTGGTTGGCTGTGTCAAGGTGGGTTTGTTGTAGTTCCATACCAAGCTTGGGCTATTGCTTTATAACAATCTCTGACCTCTTTAGGCTTGGTCTTCATGGCGCTTTTCTCACAAATCTGTAAGGTCTGTATTTATATTGGAATTTAACTATACGGAGGTGGAGTCATTTTCTATTAGGTGACTTCCAAATGTGACTGTATTTTATTTAGATGTATTAGAGTAAATAAGACTGAATTCATATTAACTTCATAATTATCCAGTTTTTACAAAAAAAACTAAAACCTAAAAACCAGTTGTAATTTACCCTCCACTTCACAATTATGTGCTACTTTGTGTTGGTCTGCTACATAACATCACAATAAAACACAATTAAATGTGTGGTTACAACATGACAAAATGTGAAAAAGTTAAAGCAGAAAGAGTACTTTTATAAGGCTTTACATAAGAGAAATAATGTAAGTATTCATATTATGCTAGCATTATTATGATAAAATTTATTAACAGATGACAAAATACATATATTTTAATATTTGACAAATGATTTGTCTAAATAATAGCCATGATTTGCTTTGCTCATCTGTGACACTATCCTTGATGTAGTAAAATTAATACAGTGGAAATAGGATAGGATACTTTTCTCATACTTCACTGAGAGAATTTCTGATGGTAATTTTTTTTTTTTTTTTTTTTTTTTTACCATCAATTGCATAATAGTACACTCGTCCTTTAAAGAGCTGAGTGGCAAATAGTTTGTGCCAGACAATCGATAGGAGTACTGCAGGGGAATGTGCAGATCTCTTTTAGGAGTCTTTTGGTGAAGCAGTGGTATTTCTAAGACTCACCTTAAAAAAGCAACCTAAAAAAAGTGTGACGAAGAAAATAGAGGGAGAGAGAAAGAGAGACATAAAGGTGAAACTGATCCCTGTTGACCCCTTCGGCATGCCCTCTTTCTTTTTATGACTTTCCCCCGAATCATCACTCACCAGCTCTATCAACACGGGCTGGCTTCCACTCACACACATCCCCACTTGAACACGCGTAGGACATTAGCTAATATTGTGCCTTTGTGGTCTCTGCAAACTAGGGACATTTTTATGCTTTAAGGTAATGGTTAAAGTCCCAAATCCTTTGAACAATGTAGAAGCTATAATTCTGATGTCTTTTTGAAAAGCCTGGAAGTGTTAAAACTTGGATGCACCATTCAAACACTGTTTGGCCACTAACTCCGCACCTGTGTTCCTGCACAGCCTCTGGGGTCTCCCTTTATGGCTTAGACTAAATTAGATGGACCAAATGCATTTCTGCACATGCTTAAATACATAACTGCTGCTGGCTGCGGTATTTAT
This sequence comes from Anableps anableps, assembly GCA_014839685.1. Classification (NCBI taxonomy): domain Eukaryota; kingdom Metazoa; phylum Chordata; class Actinopteri; order Cyprinodontiformes; family Anablepidae; genus Anableps; species Anableps anableps. The sequence goes on from CM026082.1 coordinate 16,496,724, forward strand.
AGTGGGACTCTATTTAGCTCTGTTTGAGATGGTGGACTGTAAATCAGGAGAGAGGAAACACAACTGGTAAGGCAATGCTGAGAACTGGTAATTAACACTCAGACAGGGCAGGCTCAGTTTAGGAGAGGGGATGGATATGCTTTTGATAGAATGTCACCCTGTCTCTGGTATGATTATTAATGACAATTTGTGCAGCGTCTGCAGAGTTTGGTCATCCTGAAACATGCTCCTTGAACTGACCACAGTTAGGATTTTCAGTCATCACAGTTTAAAGTGGAAAAACCCGTGAATCTTTAAAGTGTCAAAACAAAATCTAACAGTTTTATTCCTGAGAAAGAGCAGGAAAAATACACATGCAGGGTTTTCAAATAATTTTTAAAGGAGTCTAAGCTGCCAATTCATCTGTGAGCACATGAAAAGAAATCAAAACACAGGACAGATGTTGAGCAAAACCACATTTAAGAGTTGTCACAAACTGCTATTTTTTTCAAATGATTGGAGAACATCTATTAAATAAAGTGCAGCTAGATGGATTCTACACAGCCAGAGCATAAGGAAATATTTAACCAGCCAATTTGAGCCAATTAACTTTGATCACAATGACTACATTTGGAATCTCAGTCACTTGTCCAACTAAGGGAGTTTGCACATATTTCCCTGTCTCCTGGCTCTCTAATTGAGGATTTCTCTTTTTCTTATAGCTGGACTTGCTTCGTGCAGCAAAGCCGAACATGTTGGTAAGTGATGAGACTTGGCAAACTGGCCACAGATCTCTTCACACTTAAGTATCAATTCATTTCCTCTTTTGTGAGGTAAGCACAAAGGAGGACACTCAAGAAGAGTCAGTGGGATGAGAAGGAAGAAATCTGCGTAAAAATGAAGAAAATATTAAAGCAATAAAAGCAGAATCAACTACTTAGTTATGCAAAAATGATAAAGGGCAGGTGCAGGGACAATGTTAAGATAAAAATCATGCATGTGTAAACAGCTTTCATATTCTTTTCTGTACACTCTATTTGCATCTCTCACTCTTTGAGTTTTCTTTCACCCTTTCAAATAATTAAGAAATATTCAGATACCCAATGCACAGAAACATACTGAGTCTTGCAAAAGAATTCACACCAATTGATTTTCATCACATTTTGTCAAGTTACAACCACAAGCTTTAATGTATTTTATTGAGATTTTATGCAACAAAAAAAAAAATTCCAAAAAAACAACAAAAATAAAAACATAAAATAAGGCATAATTGTGTAGGGGGAGGAAACAATTCATGGTTTTCAAAAGCTTTAGCAAAAAAAAAAAAAAAAAAAAAAAAAAAAAAAAAAAAAAAAAAAAAAAAAAAAAAAAAAAAAAAAAAAAAAAAAAAAATAAATCTCACCATTGCCAAAATCTGCATATGCATTCAGTCTCTCACCATTGGTGCAACTGCAGTCTTCTGCAGCCTCTAACAGGTTTTCTTCCAGTCTAGCCCTGTATTTAGCTCCATCTATCTTCCAACCAACTCTGACTAGCTTCACTGTCCCTGCTGAATACCAGTATCACCACAGGATGATGCTGACACCACAATGTGTTTAAGGTGATGTGCTGTGTTAGTGGACTACCACACATATTGTAGCGTTTTGCATGTAGGCCAAACTGTTTAATATTGTTCTCTTCTGACCAGAGCAGCTTCTTGCTAGTGTTTCCTTTGTCCCTTACATGGTTTGTAGGAAACTGTAAAATTGACTTTTTCTCAAGCATGGCTCTCTTCTCTTCTTGATACTTCATAAATGTCAGAATTGTATAGCGCATGACTACTAGTTGTCTTGTACACATAATCTCATACCTGAGCTGTGAATTTCTGCTGCTCCTGCAGAGTAACCTTCTTCAGAGTTGGGTGCTTCTCTGATCAATGCTCTTCTTGCTCAATCTTTCAGTTTAGGTGGAAAGCCATGTCTTTGGAACCTTGAAGTTGTGCTTTATTAAAGATTAGGATATTGCTTCATAACCTAAATCAGCTTTAAACTTTTAAACAACTATCCCTGACCTTTCTGCTGTGTTCTTTGGTCTTCATGATGCTTTTAAAAAGGTGTGAAAATCATGTATCAATTTCCCTCTACACAATTATGCACTACTTTGTTTTGATCTATCACATAAAATACTGCTGAAAAATCTATAAGTGTGTAAATACAATGTGAAAAAGTTCAAGGGGTGTGAATACTTTTTCAAAGCACAGTGTAACTCCTCATCCTGATCCATTTACTCCTTTGCTCCAGGTGGAAGATTTTACACAGTATGAAGCAGTGAGCAATTCTGTGCCGTGATGGTGGAATTTGTGGAGTAGGAGGCCAGTGACACCAAGCACACAGCATGACACACCGGCAGACAGGAGAGCAACAGAAACACTAGAGCCTGACAAATTACACTGCCTGCCATGAGAGTGGGAACGAGCTGGAGGCGGGGGCAGGGCTGGTGACCCAGGAGACTGACAGCGCATGTGAAATTCACAGTATCCCTTAGGGACTGAGGTAATACTTCACTCCAACAGGGGATAACTGAAAGACAGGCTCTATGTTATACAGCAGTTGTTACTTCCATTACTAAAATCAGACTTACTTCTCTTCAAATATATTTATGCCTCTGCAGCCAGTAAAATAACCTCAATGTAAATAGAGGACATTTGTACATAATCAAACACCAGAAGAGTAAAATAGATCACAGAAACTCACCTCCAAGTCGTTAAAGAATAAGTGAGTGTCTGCCAAGTTGAAGATCATTTCTTCCATCCTTAGTCCTAATGATACAGATGTTGGAGGGTCCTTAAACACAAAAAATATCTAAATCAAACAAAGAAATGATTAGGTTTAAAGTGTATTCTGTTGTTTTGTTTTAACAAAGTGCATTAGGCAGCTCTGGTAAATGCAGTAAATTACGATTTTCACTCCGAGTCACTCAATTAACACACAATCCTTTTAAATTCCACTGCAGGCTTTTCCCATAAAAATAAGACTTGAAAGTTTCAGCCTCTTTTTTACAGCCCTCTGAAAGGGACCAGAATAGTCATCAGAAATGCCACAGACTTGAATGAAGGTCGTAAAAGCATGTGTCTTCTCAGGAAGGGTGGCTGATTTAGAAGAGCTGAGGTCACAGCCCAAAATCGTAAACAGCCCCGTTCTCCACATATTTGGGTTGATACATCATTTGACTCTCTAGGTGATATAAATGTGTTCCTCCTGAAGTTTGCTTGAATGTTTGACAAGTTGGGTGTTCTGAGTATGGCTGAGAAAAAAAAAAAGCTGAACACAAAATAAAAACTTGCAGAATATTCATTTTATTCCATTAAATTATATCTGTCAGTAATCTGACCCATGCTGTAATGGCAACATGATCCCACATCTGTGAGATAATACTTTAAAAAGATTGACCTAGACTAAATAGTTAATGAAACTGTGACACTGAGTATCTTTGCTCTTAAAAAGGTAATTAATTTTAAAATTTTAGATTAGCCAAAAAAAGTACAAAAAAAACCATGTCATCCAACTTCAGAGATGTGGTTTTTTTTTTTTTTTTTAAAACCATGTTTTTGTCTGAACTCTCTAATCAGGAAATTGTCTTTAGTAGGTAAAGGACGAAGGAAGACAAAAGCTGCCTTCCCAAGCAGCTGGATGAGATCTGCATTTAAATCGGGCCAGGCAGGACCAGAAGCAGGGATTACCGAGTTAAACCACCTAAAGACACACCTGAGCTCTCCGCTGATTAGCTGTCACACCCCACAATCCTTATGTTTTCACTAAAATGACAGAGTGCAAACCACACAAGTAGAGCTCAATCCTCCATTTCTCCAGGCTTTCTCCTTCTTCTCAGCCTCCCAGTTTGAATCAATCTTTCAGTAGGAATTCATCAAAAACAATTACCCCCCTTTCCCTCCTTACAACAACAAGCTACCTCTCTCTTCCCAACGTCTGCTGGGAGATTTAGCGTTACGGACGGATTCGGTGGGAAAAGGCGATCCTCTCAGGCGCAAGTGAATCCTTTCCAATTAAATCTAAACAATCAGTCAGTGAGGGAGTTAAGAATACAAGCAGGCCAGAAGGCCAAAGTGCTGCTGCTGTCACTGCTGCAGGACCACCTGTCCTGAGATGTCACTGCCTCCAAGGGGGGCGCCAACATCCACCCCCACTCCCTCTGAGCCCCTTAGCAATAACACCACCCCCACTCACACACATCCACCCTTACCCACTTTGAGCCCAAGCTCTAGCCTGCCCAATAGCAGCACAGCTGGCCTCCGCCATCAGCTTTATGGGGGTGAGTGTCTTGATGCCAATTAAAAGGGCTGATAAAAAGAGCAGTCTGTTTATGTGTGCATGTGGGAGGGGGAAAAGGAGTTAGAGAGTGGCTAGGAGGTCACAGTGAGTAAGTGAAAGTGTGCATGTTAACTCACTCAGATACTCATCCATTTATAGTAAGTGCAGAGCACTTCTAACTTTTTTGTTTACACCACTAAGACAGACATGACTGACAGATATGCAGGAGGACAAAGACGAATGAAAAGGCAGGTTGATGCCGCAAAGTGGTAGTTGTTAGTAGAGATGCATCAAGAAATGAGCAGTTCATCAAAATCTGATAAATTTCTGATTGGTCGGCAATGATCAGTGACCAGTCAGTCAGAAACTAAAACAATGAAATTTTTTTTTCTAATCAGTGAACACATCGTAGTAAATGCTACCAGGTTGCACTACTGACAGTAATCTCTCATGTGGACACTGCTACTGAGTAGATTCAAAGTGAGTTATTTTCAATATCACTAAAACCACCAGTCAGAGACTTAAAAAGCTATTTCTACGAGATGTCAAGACATGTCCACAGCTTATTTGGGCTTCAAAAAACTATCCATCTTGGCCACTTTGGACCAAGGACTCAGATCTTCCTAATGACTGTGTTTCAAAAAAAGCGACTGGGAAGATATCTAACCACTTTTTCTGGTCTTATTAGACTTTTGGGCACTCACACATGAAAGCATGTAAAATTTTTAAGTGGAATGCACAACAAGAGTGCCACGCCATGTCTCATTAATTTAGACACACCAATTAGCACCTCTGAAACACATCTGATGTGTTCTGCTGAAGTACGCAAAAACAGGACAAATTACTGGACTTCTGGTGCGGGTTGTTTAATAATATAAAATAATAAAAGTGTATTTTTAAAAGTGCGTCTATCATCACCTTTGCAGGTTGCCTTTTACTGTTATCAGTGAGCAGCAGGTGCTGCAGTAGGCCCCGCCCCACCCCACCCCAACCCAACCCAACCCAACCCAAAGAAATCACAGGCAGCACAGTCCTTATGAAGTCGTATATCCCAGCTGCTATCAGGCTACGTTTACACGAGACCGGTGTCTGGAAACTGCTGGTATTTTCGGATGATGATGGGGAAAAATTTCCATATTTAGACGGCACCGCCAAAATGCCTTTAATCCACTGTAGTTGCCATGCCAGGGCACTATATGGTGCTCTGATTTTACCATGTCGTCAAGACGTGCATGTGCTTTTGACCATTAGCATCCACCTCACTAGTTTCCAGCCTATTTAGAAAACAGTAACTCGTTTCCATCAACAATGAACCAAGTGCTCATGAACTACACATATATTCCTTATCAGAAGCTGTGTTAAACTGAACAGGGTAAATAATACACACAGCACAATGCCATCCACTAGGGGTGTCTCGATACAACTTTTTTACTTCAGATATAATACCAATATTGCAGCTTTAAGTATTGGTCGATACCGTTATTGATCCAGTACTTTATCAGGATACACACTTTCATTACTTATTTTGTAGAGTGGAATGTTAGAAAAGGCTTATTTCATCTCTATGCTTTTTCCCCTCTCCTCTGCTTCTATCTCCTTTTTTCTCTTTAAACCTTTCTTCCATCTTTCTCTCTTCCCCTTTCCCTTTTTTTCTTTTTCTCGTCTTTGTGTAAAAAAAAAAAAAAAAAGAAAAGAAAAAAGGAAAGGCTTAATCAAGGGACTCAAACAGAGAACAATAGTAAACAATAGTCATGAGAACAACTGACCCATTTATTATTAACCAATGGGTCTGCATGTGGGATACAAGCGCTGCTGAATAGAAATGCTGGGGTGGAAGGCTGGAGCGATGTGCTTCTATTGGCATGCATATATTGGAGATTTTAGATGCAGGCCGATATAATCCGATACTTGGTTTTTGGCTGATATCGGACTGATTTCCGATATCAATATCAGATTGGGACACCCCTTCTATCTGCCATTGTTTTTGTTGTTTTCTGCTCATGCATGTGTAAAACAAACCCTGCAGCCGTGCATTCTGTGGCTGTGTGCTTTCACACCTGTGGAGTGCTTCACACTCTGCAGGGGTTATTCAGAAAAAAGTTTCCTTTTGAGACCTGGTTTCAAAAAGCGCCACTGTCAGAGACTCCGATCACTGGAGACGAGCAGCTGGATTGCATTGGCCATTTTTGGTCAATTTATTTAATGTAGATTGCATACAAGAAAGACAAAAATGTTCATGTTTTACTGTGACTTGTTAAGGCTCCCAAATTAATCATGAGAGTAAAAATCAAACAAAACTTAGAAAAGTAAAAGGTAAAATAAAAACACAACATTAAAATAACTCAGCCAGAGTATCTCTTTTGGGTTACTTTTGCTGTTCCTAGATCAGATGAAAAAGGGTTGAAACTGTGACATATAAGGAAAGTTAATATGAAGGTCTAAATACATTTAGGGTGTTTTTTTCACTCACTCACTTTTCTTTTCTTTCTTTCTTTTTTCCCCCATTATCCATTATCACGCTTATCTTTGCAGGGTTGTGAGGGGGGCTGGTGCCTATCTCCAGCAGTCATTGGGCAAGAGGCGGGGCACACCCTGGACAGGTTGCCAGTCAAACTTTTCTTTTCTTGCTATTTTATTGCTATTGTACCATTGGTAACCTTTAGGACAACTAATACCTACTTTCCTTATTGAGAAATTGGATTTGAAAATGTCATCAGACCTTTGGAAATCTTATAGTTAAGGCAAAGGTCTACATTTTCTAAGAAAACACATATATAATGCATTTTTAGTAATTTTGGTTGCACTATTTCCCAATGTAAGACCATAAAGGCATCATAATTATTTTGTTATTGTTTTACATTTATAAAACCGGTTGAAGCCTGATGAAAAATAGTGAAAAAGTGACTCAACTGGGCACAAAGGAGAAAAAGAGGGAACAAAAGGGAAAATGGAGAGTGAGAGAGGGGCTTTAGTGGCTGTCACATCCCATATGAGCTCTGATGGAATGGGCCCTTATGGAGTTAGGAGTGTTTCCTGTTATAGAGGAGCCCACTGGAGAACCCTATGGGTCTTTGCGTGTCTGTTCGTGTGATTTTGTGTGTGTGTGTATGTTTGGTGTGAGTGCCCCTCATCATGGAGCCAAAGCTCCTGAGCCTTAGGTCTCCCTTTACCCAGCATGCAGGCCTGAGAATAAAGTAAATAAACAGTGGAGGGTCGTGGGGCAGCCCTCCTTCACCCCAGAAACAAAACACTGCCCCCATCAAACACCCCCTCAATACCAGAACAAAGGAACAGAGCATGGGCTGCAGACACTAAGCTTTCTGACACTTGAGAAGTAATATTTCCCTTCTTGACCTCAAAACCAGTCAAACCCATAACCAAACCAAGTGACAATTTGAGATGCTGCACACAGATCAAATCAAATAAAATTTGGATGTATAGGTGACTTTACCATGAACAATATCTCTATCAGTTTATAACATGTACAAGGAAAAAGCAAAGAGATAAGCCACTTATGACCTTAACAAAACCATGAGAATATAATTCTGCCTTATTTCCCAAATAGTTTGTTTTGAAAGTTTAAATTTAGAGGAGCAATTTAAATGAAACAACAAATAGCAAAGCCTGGAAAAGCAAATTCTTTATCTTATGAGAATACATATTGACCTGGGTAAGAAAATGACCTTCTTCTCCAACAATAAATAGTGAGGCACCAAAATAAAATCAGTTGCTAACCAAGATAAAATTATTTAGAGCTTGATCAGTTCTGACTGGTGACTGGGTGTTTGGAAAAATCAAAATTCTGCAAATTTTTCCAATTGTTGAACACATTATGGTAATATACTGTTAATGAGTGAATAAAACTAAATTTTGGCTATTTTCAGATGTAGTGAGTTGTTTAAAATGAACTCAGCGGGAACACAGAAATGAAAGAGGATATTTAAGAGATATCTGTATTTTCTAAGAAGTGTCGAAGCATGTCTGTGGTTCATTTAGTCTGTCATAGTCAAAGAGAGCAAGACTTTCATGCAGATTGTGCACCAATCCATTGAGTTAACTCTTAAGTTAATTCAAAATTAAGAATGATGATGATCAGTCAGCAACTGAAAATAATTATTTTTTGGCCCAAGTTCAGATTTAAGTAGGAATGAGTCCTAAAATAATTTGTGTCAAACATGTTTTCCAACTCTCAACAAAAAGAAGGGCAATTCATAAGTTTGTCTGGTCTGAATAAAAAACCTCCCTCCCAATACTCCATTCCTCTCTGGCTTATAGTATCTCAACTTTTCTGCTGGCTAACTTCCCTCTACATAGAGACAGGTCACCAGTGGCTCTAACCGTCTTACTGTAAGTACCGTAATGTCTTGTACCAAGGTCAGCTATTTTGGGACATTTGCTCTAGATAATAAATGCTCATACTACTGTTTATAAAATGCTAACCATGGTAATTACTAATAAACATCCTAAAGACCGTTTACAATGTCAAAACTGTAAGTGTTTTACCTTTGTTTTAAACTGTTTTATATTGTCAGCTCTCTTACACACTACATGTGTGTAACTCTTATGTTATAGACATTGATTGGTCCATCTCTCACAACAAATTTGTTAGGATTTATCTACAAAAATGCATATGCAAATAAAATCCTAAATAAGTAATGTTTAAGAGAATCTCTGCATTTTAATTATAATGAAAGTCGTTTGCTGGACTCAGCCTCCCGGTACAGTCTCCAGGGAGATCCTTGCCTGAAAAGACGGATTGAGAAGCACTTAATTAAACTAACAATGTGGCATTTCTGAAGAAGAAAGAAACACTCAAGATGTGTCAAGAGACAGTCAGAGTGCAACTGTTGCGAGCTCCCACAGCCAAGCCCCAACCAGCCATGCATAGCTCCAACAGCTGCAAAGAGCAGTCAAATACTTGCCAGGCCTCATTGGACATATAAAAAAAAAAAACAAAAAAAAAAACAATTATCTGTACATGGAGTTCAGCTCGGTTGTCTTACTCTGCACTAAGAGCTAAAGTGAATTCTATCCCCTGCTCAATGGGCATTAGCACATTCTAGTTCCTTGTTCTCTCCTTTCAATATTTAAACTTTTTTGCTAATAAAGTACACTGCTGCTGCTGCCACAGCCTGATGTCACTCACCCGTCCATATCTGTTGGCATAGGACCCTGTGAGCAAGGAATGGAAAACGATGATTGTTTCATCCAGGTCCCAGATGAAAACTCGCTGAAGAGATGGCACCATGAGATGGGGTGGGGGGTTGGGAAAAAGACACACAGAAAAAAAACAGAGAGAGAAGAAGCAAAATCAATGGTGCACTCTGTAGGGCTGCAAGGTGATCCTGCTGGTCAATAGGCCAGGAGCGTGTATTTGTGTGCCACAGGGACCAGGATCCATTTGCTTGGACTGGTCACCGCAACACTTCTCTCATCACCCCACTACACACATTCCAGCCACTTACCCTTTACATTAGCTTAATCAATAATGACAAACTAATTAACTAGATATGTTAACACGCCATGATGTCAGCGCTATAATGGCAGCTATTATCCTTATTCAAATTAATAAGGTATTAATGAGATAATTCTGGGTTTATTTTGACATATGGTGTCCATCAGTTAGTGAGCAGCTCAAAGACTACAACATACATTCTCTTTACTGAGTCATGACTCATCAAATTACAAAACCTTATTGTTTATTTACAACTTATACACATGAACTTTATATATGATATGCGTTGAGTCATATATTCCACAATGCTTTCAATAATTTATTGGTAGTTAAGGAACACAGTGTTAAGATTTAATGCCCATCAAGGGTTTAAGCGGCAGCCATAAAGTAAGTGGATTAACGTCTATGCACTTCAGACAGGGCGAGGCCGTCTGTCGCCAAGGTAGCGGGCTCATCCTACCTCAAGGTCAGAGTCGGGTGGTGGTGATGGGTTGTTGTTCCTTCTTCCACGGCCACGTGACTTTCCATCCGAGGCCCGGCGCAATCGATCCGAATCTGAATCTTTAATGGGGGTTGATGGACTGTGGATGGTGCTGTACTCTGCTGAAAGGAAGGAAAGGCCGAGGAAGGAGATTATAAAAGGGAGCACATCGAAGATCAGCTGGTATTCGCTCTTAGAAAAGATGTCTGATTGACCATTTGTCTTTATGGAGGACAGACTGCATCCTGTGTGAGACATTTTTCAGAATGAACTGATTTAGAAAAGCAGATAACATATGGTAATTTAGTTATGGAACAGAAAAGCTATTGTGCACTACTCTGATTAAATAAACAAGAGGTAACGGAGTGCAGAACAAAAAGACATTGAAGGAGCTTCTTTTATCTTAACTGGATGAGTGCGTGAAACGATGTTAAGTTAAAGCTGGCTGTCGTCTGTGTTGTTTGCTGACAATTTCAAATGCAGATACAAAATTTGGAGTGACTTGCACAGATGCAATCTTAATTGCCAGGTCATGCATTAATGTCACATGAAATTACAATGAATTCCACATCTGAATTCAATTTAGACTTTTTGCTTTCTTTTTTTTTATGCCACAAGACTGTCTCCTCTTTTCCAAAATACAGCATTAGTACCACGATTTCAAACATATTCTTGGCACCATTCTGTCTGAACTGGGTATGATTCTTACCTGCAGGGTTGTCTGTGAGGGCTTGACTCGTGATGCCAGCGGGAGGCTCCTGGAGAGTGTATGTGGTGGTGGTGGAAGGCGTGCTGGGGCTGGTGTTATTACTTGTCATGTAGGGTGAGGTATACGGGGAACTGTTGTAATACTGAGCATACTGGCCCTGGCCAAAGCCTGGATAACTGGGGTAGTCCTGGGGAGCGAAACGATAGAGGAATAAGAAAGTTTAATTCCAGATTAAGACAAAAGTAAATATAAGATGGAAGTTGCACCTATCAGGCTCTTTCTTGCTAATACTGATTTCCAAATTTCTTTCAGGTCGGACTTTGCATTTTCTCAAATTCTAGTGATTTTTTTTTAGAATATAACACATACAAAAGGATGCTCTGCAGATTTATTTGCTGTAGTAGTAGAGGTAGCACTAGTTTTAAATCCAGATGTGAGTCCAGGTAAGCCATTTTCAGTATCTTTATCTGTAAGAGAAAAAGTCTTTCAACAGGAATCAGGACGGCCAAACAGAAATAAACAAAACAAACAACTGCAAAGTTGCTCTTTTTTATTATTATTATAAATTTTTGCAGTGGGAGGGCCTAGTTTTGATGCATTTAATGAATAGTGAACGAAATAAAATCATATTTTTCAGTACTTGACCCAATCTGAGCTAATGAATGAGAAACTGGTCAATCGGAAATTTAGGATCAGTGCATTTGTAAAGATTTTGATGAAAAAGGTGGTAGAAATGAGAGACAAAATGTAGCACAATAGAAGAAAAAAATAAGTGAGTGGTTTGACAAAGTAATCTGAGATATGCCCTTCACCAGTGTTGCTACTTTACAGAAGAGATTCCAAAAAATAAATGCAAACACATGTCTGTTCGCTCCTACATCTGGACAATGATATGTCTTGTTTTTTTTTTTCTCTCTCTCTCTTTTCACTGTGGCATACTACATATGTTCAAGAGGTACAATGAATAATCATTTTGTCATTCTGAGTGATTTATGGTGACTGAGTCATGGCTGAAATGTAACATACTACATTTGCTTGTTTCAAGAAGATTTCAAGGTTGGGAGTTTGAAACACAAACCTTAGCTTTGAACCAACAGCTGAATTTTCAGACCACATCAGATAAACAGAAAGATAAGAAAGAAGTGTTCACGTACCTGTTGTGTGCTGTTAAAGCCTGTTGAGTTTGTCAAAGAGTTGTTTCCTGCATACAACCCCGATGTTGTTGTGAAAGAACCACCTTCAGAGACCAAAAAAAAAAAAGAAAAAAGAAAAAAGAAAAACGTTCAGATCCATATGCTATGTCAATATGAAAGGTTAAAATTGGAAAGATATGTGGTGGCACAAATAAAATGGCATATTGTTAGAATATGCATTTTTTCCCTTTTTTTGAAACATCTATTTGAAAGAGTGAACAGAACGAGTCTTCAGGGCCTTATCTTTCTCCTCTTCCTTCCTTATCAGTGATTGGATCAGGTCTGATAAATGACGGGGTGGGGGATGAGGTTGCATAACCTGCTTCGAAGCCCGCACAATGCGAGGAACAGAGGAGACTGTTGTGTGTGAACTACTGAAGGGTAGCGTGGAAAAAGAAAAAAAAGAAAAACGGTGAAAATTCTGAGAATGAATGAAGAAGGGGAACAAAAGAAGGAAGGGCTGAGCTTGAAATTAGCGGGGTTGGGCAGGTTTAATGATGATACCAAGTCCTAATGAATATGTACATTTTTCTTTTCACTTGCTTGAAGGGTAGTCCTCCTGGGTAATTAAATCATTCAAAAGGGTTGATAAAGTCTAATGGCTTAATTATACAGAACCCATGGGGTAAACAGAGAATAGCTCCATCAGGCCTTTGGAATAAAACCTCTCTCCTATGTAAACATTGGAGAAATGGAGAACATAAGCTTATAATAATAATAATAATAATAATAATAATAATAATATATGCACAACATTATGCATATTTAAATAAATATGCATTATTTTGTCAGCTAATGGCATAATATACAGGCCAACATAAAAGCATGGCGAAACTTTTGAGCACTTTGTCTTTGCTGAGACATAGGCTTGAAATTGATATTGATATTTATTAAACGTATTAAAAGCAAAAATATCACAGCTAAAGTTCCACAAAGAAATTAGCTGGTGACTGGAATTGGCCAATTTTGTGCTCAATCAGCCTTGACAGGACACCAGCCAGTTGCAAACTCTAAACCAATCCTTTTTCAGTCAGTGAATGTCCATACCCACAGTATTATATTACAACATCACACCAACAACAACACTTTTCAGAACTCTTTTCTGTGTCAGTAAGGTGTTTAAGAATGAAATCAGAGAAGTTGGAGGGATGTAAGAAGCTATTTAAAAGTAAACGGTATTTTCGACATCTGTGTTCATTCTAGCTTTGAGAAAGCAATTGATAAACATTTAGTGGACAACAAGAAGGCTAAATATATTTCATCTGGACAGCTGTTCAGTGACATGCTAGGATTGGTAAAGCTGGCAGACTTTTGGAAATCGTTAGAAATATGGATTTTCTAGGCACATTGACCCCAGTAACCGCTAATATAAGAATCTAAAGACAGTTTCAAATGTCAACTTTGTAATTTTGTCTTTGTTTTCAAAAAAAAGGTTAAACCTTGTTTTACAGTAATTCTCCTCTCTCACCTCCCCCACCTTTTCTTATAGTAGAAAATAATGGCCACTAATGGTGGGAAAGCTAGAAACCAGTAGTTCAAATATCATTTTCATATCTAATACTATAGTTGTTAAGAGAACTTCCCACACACTGCAAAAACACAAAATCTTACAAAGTATTTTTGGTCTAGTTTCTAGTGCAAATATCTTGAATAGACTTGAAATATGACAAAAATAACTTACAAGTAACTTTTCAGCATGATATGAGAGCTTGTTTTAAGTCAGTAATTCCTTTACATTGATGAAAAGGTGTAAATGAAATAATCTGCCAGTGGAAATTTTTTCCCATATTGTAAATTAAAATGTCTTGGTCTAGTGACAGATCAAAGCTTAAAAAAAAAAAAAAAAAAGTCAGAAATTGGCCAGAAAACTCTAATCAGTGCAACTGATAAATTAAATATTTCCTGAAATTCTTTAAAAACATAAAGTTTGGTATTTCCAACTCAGTTATGTGCACACAAATAAAGACATATAAAGTTAAATACAGTCACCAGGCACATTAATAGGCACTATATAAACATCGTCCTCTCCTTTCACCGTCACCAAAAAGGTATCCTACAGTTACAGTGAAAGCCATTCAGAAGATAAATTTACTGTTCTTAAATGAAGGCGTAATTACAGCTTTGTTGTCAGAGACAAACAGAGGGAACTCCTTTCATCTTCTGGTCATTGACCCCATCAGAAGGGCCTCCCACACCGTGACAAATGTGAAGCAGCTTTTATAGAAAGGGGAAAATGATTTGGGGACCCTATTTGGTTTTTCTTTTTGTCTGGAGAGAAGGGCTATGTGACAGAGGCGGTAACAGCTCAAACAGAAGAAGATCTGAGCATGAGATGACTGTTAAGAGTTTGGTCTCTATCTGCAATTTTATTACAATGCTTGACTATCTGTGTTGTTTTGTTTCATTGGTTTAAGATGAACTGGGGGATTCGTAACAGATTTTTGTTCTCTGCTAAAAGTTCAAAATCAAGTGAAAGTGCACCAGAACAATAAGAGAGAGAAAAGGAGAAGTGATGCTGTGAAGGACAACAAATTAGCCTAATACACAGTTCAAACAGTCATAAAAACTCTCACTGGGAGCGTTTGAGGGTTGCTCTGTGGAGAACAAGGAGCCACATAAAAGCTTCAGGGACCCCTACTAGCCCAGTGAGAATGAGCCCATGCTGTTGGGAGGGGTGGTGCTGGTTATGGCAGGGGAGAAAGAGGGAGGGAAGGGGGACTGCTGCGGTTTCCCGGGGGGCATGTTTTTTCTCCCTCCCCCTGTCCTGCTGCAGTTAGTTCACTCACTCAAGACCAGACACCATCCCTCCCTCCTATCCTCCTTCCCTCCTGCCTTCTGGCTCCACAATTGGAAGTCCATTTGCTTTGCTTGATCAGTCCCTTTGCCACAGGCTATGTCTATCATCAGTGCACAATATTTGTAGCAGAAGTTTGTATGCTCCACTTGGGAATAGACTATCAGGACCAGATGGGGTTTTACTTTTAGAAAACGTAACTAAGGCTTCAGCTTCTTCAGTTTGTACAGACTTAATGACAGAATGCTGGAATCCAATTATTCACCTAATTAGCATCTGCAAGGTCTCACTTTCTGCAGCCTTTTTAAACAAATCTTAGGTTTTATTGATAATAAAATTCCCAATATGAAAAAGATTCCGAAAGTGACACTGGTTTCTCATTTGCACAAACTTTGAAAGGTAAGGGCTAGAAACATTAATTTGATCATTTTGTGTCTTGACAGCTGGCCAGAGGCTGGTGGCAGGGACATTGGTAGAAAGGGGAGTATCAGATGTGGAAAAAGTCTTTGGTTTGGGACACCCAGGCCTGAGGCGCATCGCCCAGGCAGATCAATAGGCCACAAAGAGTAATGATGATGGTGTGGCAGTGAGCCAGAGCCACAGTAAGAGAACCAAAGGCCAAAAGAGTGGCCAATCTGTCATCTAACATGGCTGTCAATTACTGGTGCACTTAAAACTACCATAGAACATGCAATAGCAGGATACAGTTAAGGAAACAAAACCAGAGTAGAAGCATACTGCTTAGAAGATGAATAACTACATACTAAGTTATTTTAAATCAAATTGCCAAGAGCTGTATACCAGCTTTTGTGTTTCCCTGTATTTGTCCTCACTCTTGAGTTTGATTTTAGATACTTGGATACACACTGCAGAAGTCTGGCTGTAGCCAACTGTATTTGCTTAAGAGGTGTACAAGACAAGGTTTATCCATATGACATCAGCTGCTAAGCTGGCGTTATGTATTGTGAAATGTTCTGGAGGCTTTTCAGCAACATGTGGAGATATTTCAAATGTAACACTGAAGAGAAATTACAGGGGACAGCACAAACACAGAGCTAACAGCTTGCTAACTGTCCCTACATAGTGCAGGGGATACAGTTTACCTTGATGGCATAGTTCAGGAGAGGAAAAAGGTCATAATTAGCTAATATTGCACCTACTGTAAATTATTTTCTTGATGTCTTCATATAGAAGACAGGCAGAAAATGAAATGGTAAGAGTAGTCTGTGGAACTGAACAAAAAAATGTGACATGTCATGCTGACAACTGAGAACTGTAATTAACTTACTATAAAGAAATATATTGTAAAAATTCTTTTAAAAAAATAATAATTACAGCAGAAACATGCATTGTTAAAACCTACCACTTTTATCAGTCTCTTTTCAGAATGAGCTGACACTGGCAGACATTAGGGTGCTTGTAAAGTTTCCCAAACAGAGAACTGACAACAGTCGCCTTCGCATTTTTGAAAATATAAGCAGCGTATGGATGCACTGGATTTTGTTGCAGAATTAACACTATGCGGGTGTTTCATTTTGGATTTTAAATCTCCTGTCGTCAGTGTGTGTTACTAACAGGAAGATGATTGGTGGTACAATAATTGGTTTCTGTTTAAATAACCACCTAGTGCAAGTGTGACAATGGTGTCAAGGTTCATAAATATTTACATATATTGCTATGCAATACCATGAGATGATAGAAGTTCAGTTCTCAGTCTTCAGGACAAACTTATCTGGATTTATACTAAATGAGGACTCCAAGAGAGACTATTTTTTCCCTTTTAACAGAATCTTGCTTCAAAAGTCTTGAATTATCCCTTTAAGAACTGATCTACATTTAAACAGATTGCATGACTGGACAGCAAGAAGAAAGAGAGGGGGGAGGACAGAGCACCACAACTCATCGTTATTGGTTTCAAGGCCATAAATCTCTTTGGCCTCAGCACTTAAATAAATACAAATATGATCACAGGGAGAAAAAAAAACAAAGGATGAGGAGCACCATGGCTGATGCCTCCTAAGTGCCTGCCATTTTTCCATCTGTGTTGATTTTTTTAAGAGGAGAGAACAGGAAGGCAGTCTTTGCGGCTGCACACCACACTCCTGGGATGCAACCATCGTCCTGGGTGAGGACAAGGCCTGTGTCTTGACTCAGTCTGGCTGTGTGCGCTTTGAAATCAGAAACAGAGGTCTGTTTCTTTTATCCTTTTCAAAACAATACAGAAAACCTAATTTAGATGGCCAACCAGGGGATGAATATTTATACAAGGGACTGAAAAACTACAAATGCCAAAAGAGATAGACCAATTAGAGAAAAAACAAATTAAACAAGTAATTAAAGCCACCATCTTTTCCGAATTTTGGACAAACTGTTTTTGCACAGATGTCATCATGTTAACCATTTTATATATGCTTATTTTAACCTCCTGACAACTAAACCTTCTCCTCTGAATACACAAAACTTGATATAGGCGGAAGTGACAAAAGATGCTCTCACCCTGCATCTGGTAACTGTAAGGGGCCTGTCCCGTCTGTGGTGTGGTGAAGCCAGAGCCGTAGCTCAGGAAGCCCGTCTGTCCCGGGGACTGGGACTGGCTCAGACCCCCCTCGGTCTTTATGCCTGTCCACAATGGACCTAAATCAGTTAGTGACACCAGATCGGTTTGATGCACAGACAACAGTCAACACAGGTTTAAATTACATTGGACACAGCAAAGGGACTCTGACTCTGTCAGTTAGCATAACACTCTAATCACAATGGCTGAGCAGAGATTAAGTGATAAGTGATTTTCACCATGCTCCACTGTTTAGAAATATTATCTCACACACACAGGGAGCTACTTGGCTATAAAAACAAAAGCATGTTTAAACTATCATTGTTTTATTTAGTAATAAAATATAATTATTTAGGTCATAAGTGAAATGATGCACAAGTAATAAAACATTTGGCTTGTGTTTGCAAGTTACACTGACCGCTGCCTCAGCTGAATGAGCCATAGTGTTGTTTCTGTGCAACAGTAGGTTGCAGGGCTCCATTCAAATAAACAGCGTAAATTCCTCCACATATTGCAGAATTTTCTGGGGTCAAAACACTCCAAAGACTTTAGACAAATAAAGACATTTACTCTTTGCCTTCTCTTGCAATGCCAGAGAAAACTGGTTTCTGTTTTCAGATTTATATCGCATATCTTTCTGATCTATCTGAACAGCTTCAACAAGCAAATCTTTCACATTGCACTGACTGTGAATATACAGGCACTAAACAACAACTCAGCATCTCTGCTGCTCTTGCTCTGCTGGAGGAATAGTGGGAATATGGTTTTGGTATGCTTGGCAAGGTATTATTCCTGACCTTCAGCAAAGAAAAATGACAATATCTTATTTTAAGAATACATTATTTGATACTACATAGCAGGAATTTTCTGATGTGTGTAAATCTTACCATAAGCAGGGATGCCATAGGGCTGGCCAGGCTGAGGGTAGCTAGCATATGCTGCAGCCTGCTGCATTCCTGTGGTGTACTGCGTCTGCCCATACGCAGCCATGTTTTGAGACGAAGGAGTAGGCAAAATATGTGGGTATGTCCTGCTATTAGAGGACAGAAACAAAACAGAAAAGTGAATAAAATGACAGGAAGACCCCTAAAACTATAATTCCAACTTTACTAACTGCCAAGTTATTGTACTTCTTGTCCATTTAACTAAATAGTTAGCCAGCTTGTAAGACAGACAGCACCCCAAAGCTCATATACACAAAGAAACAACAATAAATGGGAAAGGAAATTTTTACAAGATAATAATTGCAATAGATTTCAGAATGCACAAACTGAAGACGTTTAGGCAAACAAAGCCAGTCAGAAAGCCTCAATCTAACAGAAGGATCTGATTAAAGATCCAAATGAAGCTGGATGCTGCTTATTTTTTTTAAAAGGAAAAATAAAAGAAACCTTACTTGGACGGGTAAATCTGCGGAGAGAACTGGTGAGTTTGTCTTGGGCTGAAGCCACTAGTTCCAATAGCTGAGGAGAGTTAAAAAAGAAAAGAGGCAAGCACATATTTAAACATTAAGAAATAAGGTAAATATTATCTTCTGCCAAAAAGAACTGCTGGACTTCAAGAAAACGGCAATAACATCACTCTATTCTGTTTATTGTTGTAAACTTATTTAATGTTAAAAACTGGGGAGCAATAATGGAGTCAAACAATTAGGAAAATAAAAACTGTGTGTATTACTGAGACACTTCAAGGCTGAGCCCGCAATTTAAAATGCCTACAACTAAAGATGCACAAAGAAATTGAATGATGACCGGCATTGACAGATTTTTAGCTTAATTAGCCTTGACCAGTAATCAGCTGGTTAGAAACTTTAAAAAAATCTATCTTGTTCTGATCAATGCAATGTAAAAAGGCTATTTAATAGGAAACATCATTAAAAATAACACATTAAGACACACCTGCAGGTCCTTCAGGCTTTAATAGGGTGAGCGAGCAAGAGTTTCAGTGAATACCAACATAGCTGCACAAACTGCAGCAATGTACCTCACTTTTATCATTTTGAGCTTTCAAACTGTCTGGATTGGAACAAGCTGGATTTACAACTATTGTGGGCCTTTTGGAAATCCTTGAGTTGAGGTAAGGGTCTACATTCTCTAAGTAATGCACACAGAGACTGTGGT
Organism: Anableps anableps; assembly: GCA_014839685.1. Lineage (NCBI taxonomy): Eukaryota > Metazoa > Chordata > Actinopteri > Cyprinodontiformes > Anablepidae > Anableps > Anableps anableps. The sequence continues at coordinate 16,516,316 of CM026082.1, forward strand.
TTTAGCAATGGTAAAGCAGTAAAAGCATTAATTGCTAATTTAAGATGTCAATGTCTTTTTTTAAAATTACATTGGCTCTGCTCTTAATGAAAATAACTAATTACTACCTAGCTAAAAAATAGCTAGAAAAAATATTTTTAATGTTCCTTCATCTTCTTATAACTCTTAAAGAGAAATTGGAATCAGCTAGTATTAGAACTGATGAGTAAAAGCTTTCAGATAAAAAACTGATATCAGTGCATCTCTACTTATAAGCTTTTAAGCCACATTAACAATGGAAAGGACAACCCTGAATCCAGGTTGTTGAGTGGTATTTCACAATGTTAAAACCACGTGGTTCCACAGTGCTCTTTTTTACAGTCGTTTAGCCATATATTAAAAAGGATGTATGTTTTTCATTTGAATTTATTAACACAAATTTACTTTTTAAATATATTGTTCCTTAAACTTTTACACTGTTTGAAAAAAAGATGCATTTCTGTTGCTTTCTAAATATTAATCGAATGCTTTTGCCGAAATTTTATGTTCCTTGTGGACAAATACAAAAAAAAGTAAAAATAATAGAATAAGATTTAAATAAAATTACAAGAATTCCAGCCTTCAACACATCAACTATTAACTTAGAGATAATTAAAAATACCCCAAAACAAATCAGCCTAAATATGCATGAAATGCCTCCATTAAATCAGAAAGAGGAGTGGCAAATTACAATACCTTTAATCTACAAAACTTTAGCAGGATTCCAACATGCTGCAGTTTTTGTTGGTGCAGTGAAGTGGCAAAGTTTTAAAACAATTGTCTAATTGGTCATGACATGTAAAATGAGGGATTTTGCTGCGGGGGAGCACTTACTGTATGAAACTGTATGCCGTAACCCCTCACACACGTTATTAATACTGAACACTTCTCCCACATCGGCAGCACCTGCCACTGGACAGCACTTTCTCCTCTGAACAGAGCTTTGGGTTTCCCCACGGAGGATACGCAGTATAACATTACTAAATTTCATTAATATTGTCAGAGACAAAAGTCATGCAGTGATTTATGCTGTTCTAGCATTAAGTATCAAGTACTTAGTTAAATGGTTGAGAAAATACAGGAAAATTTGCAGTAAGTTTATACCACATACTGCTATTAATGAATTTTTACACAAAATGCCACATCCTGCAGCAAAGTGATAGTACAGAAGGGAAGTGAAAAAGAAATTTGCAGTGCTCTGTAGGCTTGGCCTTAGGTAGCAATGTGTTTATGTATGTGTGTATGTTTGTATGATGTTTCTTTACTGAAAGGAAGGTGTGAAAACACTGGCTCTGACAGGCAATAGGGTGACAGCCCCTGGAGAGTGAGGGCCACTGGGACGCCATGTCACTTCACTGGACAGACTTTGAGCTTTGCAGGTCATAATTCAGCCCTCACTGACATGGGAACCAACAGAGTGAGCAACTACACACACACACGTAAGCAAGCACAGCATATAAATTTGCTGACAAAGTCAAGAAAAAGTATTTTGTGCCTAAACACACAGAAATATAGGCACACACATTAGATTAGATTGGCTGCTGGAACACTTACTAAGGGCTGACTTATCAGCCACCCATCTCTAGACTTATCACATCATCAGTTCTGTTGTGTTTGTGTGTGTTAGTTTACACATACTCAAAAATGTTCACGAGACAATGCTTTCCCCTCACCTGATCCTGAGAAGCTGTCTAAAGCAGAGTCTGTGACTGAAGAGGCGATTTCACTGCTGCTCATTGGCTCTGTTTTAACTGTAAATAAAGAGGTCACATTGTCACCAAATCAAGTTAGGACAAAAAAAGGACATTATCTTCTTTAGTATTAAATTTTGCCATTTTTAAAACTACACAAAAAGTGTGAGAGGAGTAAACAGAGCAACAGTTTTCTTCTGAATTTCAAGATTGCCAGATTTAAATTCTGCTAAAATAGTCAAAAATGACAAATTAACAACTTGTATTTAATATTACTTTGTCATAATTTCTCATATGTATAATTAGAGATGCACGGATAAGGCTTTTCCTGACTGATACCACTTGCGCTTTTATGTTGGTCTTACTTACTGATTCAGATGTTTGACCTATTCAGATTTTGTTTGTGAGAACAGTAACATGTAAATGATAAAAATGATAAGAGGTTGTAATTTTGAGTGAAACAGATTAATTATAAAATTACTTGCTGTAAGTATTCAAGCACATGCCCCTAGCCCTTTTTTATTGTTTTTTTTTTTTTTTAAACTAAACAAGTACACAACATTGGTTGATGTGCTTAGACACAAAAAGTGTTTTTTTTTCTAGCAAATATGTAGGATAAAATTCTCACTTTGTAGTATTTGAGCCAATCAAGTAAAAATTGATTGATTTGACTGAGTGGCTGATTGATTGTTGTAAGTTATTTATATTAGGTTGTGAAATGATTTTAAAAACTGTATTTTTACAGATTTTAAAGAGCAGAATTGACTGGTTATATTTGACTGAGAGATGTATTTGAAAGTTTCAGAGAACAAGAGCGAGTGTAAGACCTGGGACTTCAACTGAAATGTCAAGAAAATATACAGTACATAAAATTGTTTTAAGAGTGTAGCTAACATGGTTTGACCTTGACTCCATTATACAGCCCAGCAATAGATTTGCAAAGACAATTTCACAGCTCTCTGACAGCTCAGAAATCTTTGAAATCAATCCATTTCACTTCAGGCAGGCTAAGGAATTTTTTTTTTCCCTTTTTCCCCCCCTTTTTTTGTGTGGCAAAGCAAATTGACAATGTGGGCAAAGGAGTCATGCTTAGTGGAATCCCTCATGGTTGAAGAAGCCATTTGCTGTCATGTTATGCATGTTTCTGCAGTGCTTGCACACATGTTGATGAGGGGTAACACCTTTGAACAACATGACAGTAAAAAATATGGTCACATAGTGCATGCAAGGACTAGCACACACTGGGGGTCACATAGCAAAAAATAACCACTATATTCAGGAGGCAGCATAGAGGATCCGAACAAAATGTTCACAATCTGACCACTCAGTAACAACGAACTCAAGGCCAGCTGGTGTCAAACCATGCTTGAAACAAAATACCAGGAAATCCAAAGATTTTCTTAATGAAAGGCACAATAGTTGAGGCAGTTTTGTACTTTTTACAACAAATGAAATATGTATTTGATGAACTCAAATTACCTTACCAAGTGGAAGAATTAGAAAAAAAAGCTTCTATTTGAGTTTGGGAAAAACGCCAAGTATTGTCCTTTCATTGCGTCACTAAAAGTAGACAAACCTGCTGTAGACTGTGAGTTAGAACCTAACAACCAGTCTGCAGTGGTAAGCATTGTGATGTTATCACCTATGGGAAAGACAGAATGGCAAAAGGGACACATGACAGTCTGTAAGGTGAGAAACACAAACTCTGAGCCCCGGGCTAAGACAAAATGTGGATATTACACGGCAAGGGATGATTTTAATAATTTGTTGGGTTGTGACTGCTTCACTAAACAAAGGCTCAGATTTAAAGCACAAGTGAATCACCTGAGCAAATAAGTATGTACAGAGGAGACCACATTCAAAACTCAACCATTTCCATGCTGTGGCCTTTGAATAATTACATGGTTGCTTGAATAAACAGCTAATAGTCACTGAAAATCAACTACTACAAGCACGTGACTGTGCAATATACAGATTTACCGGTAGAAAATAGCATCAAAAGCTTCACAGTATTAAGGTAAATTTCAAGATATATGAAAACGTCCTGTTCTTAAACAGACAAAGGGTTTTGTTGCTTTTATTCTAATACATCCATCTCCACATTCAAATTGCTCATTTCTATAATGATATTCTAAGATTTCACATTCAAATTACAACACAGCAAACATACCTTCTGTGCCATTGGGTGTCATGGAATTGTTGCTGATATGTGAGTTGTCGAGGCTGGGACCATTAGGAGATTCGCTGCTTCCACTTACTCGGCTGTGAGGACTGGCTAGATCCTGCATTTCCATAGACCTGAAAGGAAACACACACACACACACACACATAGCAAATCAAATTACACAAATCATTGTAGTTTCAGAAAAGACACAGAGCTCAAACATGCTGAATATAAATGCTGCATTATTAAAGCATAGAAAATATATAATCCACACACACACACACACACATGTGTGTGTGTGTGTGTGTGTGTGTGTGTGTGTGTGTGTGTGTGTGTGTGTGTGTGTGCAATGTTTTTTTTTTTTTTGTAATGATAGTCATAACTTTACAAGTTGTTTTACAAAATGTTTACAGTCTAATTAGGCTGGTGTTTCATGCAGCTGAAATGATCTTAAGTGTATATCGTTTTGGAGGGTGATGAGTGCTAACAGATGTTTTGCTGGTTTGAGGCAATGCTTAATGTGTTAAAAGCGCAGCATTCTGCCTGATTATAAGAGCCAATACCTCAGTGATGGGCGGATGAGAAGTTCATGAGGCGTGTGTTTGCTCTGGCAAGCTCCTTAATTGTTTCTGTGTTTATACAAAAGACCACGCCACAGAAAACATTATTCTATCTTCTCATCTGTGCACTCAAAGGATTTGATCGTCCACAGACAACAGTGTAGATAGGAGGCACAAGAGATTAAAAAAAAAAAAAAAAACAGCAACAAGGAAATAAAACTACTGTTCCTATTGCAACTGTTGAAAGATTTTTTTTTTTTTTAGCTTCAATTAATGTTCAGGGCTTTCTGTAGGTCTGCTGCTTTTAAACACATATGGTTCTATAAAATGCTTGTTACAATAGTATTGGGTGCCAAAAAACTTCAATACTAAGAGATGAAACTATGATTAGCAAACACTATATTTTAACACACAGATATATGTGTATGTCAAAAATACACATATACACAGATACCTACATATACAGGCATCTCAAAAAAATTATAGAATGTACAGGGAGTATAAATTGTTTAAAGACATCTGCTTTTATTTAAATCTTATCAAAATTTCAGGTTGAAAAATATTTATACCCCAGATTTAGGTTTATAGGAACATGGTTACCAACATGTTTATTCTGACCAGAAGTACTCTCCTAGCAAATCTATGGAGGAGGCTAAAGATTAGGGTGATGGCATGAGGGCCTTCTAACCTCAAAGACTTGGAGCTCATCACCAAAGATAAATTGTCAGAACATCAGTGGAAACATACAATTGTGCTAAACAATTAAAAGAACTATTTTATTGTTGAAATACCATTAAAAATTTTTCAACAGCTTATTGACAAGAGTATAAATAATCTTTTAGCCTGCAATTTTTTAAAAAGAAAATTCAAATAAAAGCAGACGTTTATTTTATTGTACACTCCCTTTACATTCTTTTATTATTTTTTCAGATATTTGTCTCATTTACTATCTCAAAAGAAAGTCCTTGGTTGAACGACAGTAATTTTAAATTTGAATCTGCCACAGGTGTAAATAATTTTGTGCTTCATTGTTTTGAGAATTTTACCAATGACCAAACAAACTAAACAAAAAAAAAAAAAAAAAAAAGGAAAAAAAAAAAAATCAAAATAAATAAATAAACAAATAAAACAAAACAAAGCTGCAACAAGAAAAAATAAATTGCTTATGGGGGCTAGAATGTTCTTCCCCAGGGGTATATTAATTTACTCATCCTAAAATTATCACACCCTACAAGCTAAGAATACTTGTGGAAAATCCAGGGACACCAAGTCTTCTCCTTGTCCTGTTCTCTCCTACTTTGCCCAAAATTTCCAGTCACAGACTGCCAGCTTAAAAGTCTACCACATCGTGTACTTTCTTCAGTTAGGAAACAAATTTAGCAGAGAAATGTCGATCTTTACAGCAATCCGTGATGCCACACAAAGAGCTACACGTGTTTGGTGCTGTTGGAACCGGCACAACTCTGCTCTTACCTGGACCTAGACAGCTCTGAGTCTTCTCAAACCACACTCCCTTTTCTTTATTCTGTCTCCACCTGCCCCAGGCAGGAAACAATGTCAGTCCTTGTTACTGCAGCTTGATGTCACAGTCCGGAGCCATCCGTGACACAAAAAGGCTTATCAGAGAAAACATTATTGTTATTCTGGAGCAAAATGGGAAGAGAGGGCTGGCGAGTGAACAGAGGCTCACATTGTCTGTCTCTGAGCCGCAGCCCTGCTCCACTGTTGTTTCCTCCTCCAGGTCCTCCCTCCTCCCTGAGTAAGGGGAGCATGGCCAAATGACGGAAAGGTGATTCATCATTGGTCTACGACAGCTGCAAACTGGATTAGCCCTCCCCCAATCAACATGCAAAGCGGCTTAGCCAAGGTAAGCAGGAAGGGTGGGTGGGGGGACTGTGTAGTGGGGCTAAAGGAGCAAAGGTAGGCAGAAGGGTGAGGGGTTGGGGGTACAAGGGGCTGAGGGGAAGCGGAGTGTGGGAGAGTCTTTCTACTTTCCTGCTGACTGAAAGAAGATGGGACTTGTTGAGCAGAAGCAAGTCGGCCGTGACACCCCTAGCATCTTCGGCAGATCTTTCATCTGCAATTGACACTATCTGAATTTATCAGCACTCCTCCTCCAGGCATAATGACAAGTCCTAATGACCATCGGGGCCCCTTCTCATAGGCCTGCCTCAGCCTGTGGCTATTACACAGAAAGAAAATATGAAACATCCTCGCTTCACAACCGCTCTCAATTGCCAGAAATGCACACAGACAGACTGAATATGCACACTCACAGTATCAAACTGTGGCAATGTTTTAAAAAGCTTAAAAACGCTAACATTTTCTATCACAGTGTTCTTATATTTTAATTCTTTATAACAAAAAGCCAGAGAACAGGCTGGAGTAACAGGCATAGAGCACCGCATTGCAGCCCCTCCCCCAACTGTTGCTGCACAGTGCTGGTCAGCTGACTGAAAGAAAGCTACTACAATCCAGTGCTAACAGGAAAGATTCCAGCAGTGTGATAACAGAGTAAAATCACCACAGTTTTAATATGTCATGAAGTTACACAAAAATATTTTAATTCTGATATTTAGAAAAAAAGTTGAGTTGTTAAACTTGCAAATGGTAGTTTGCCAACTGTAGCTTTAAATCTGAGTTACTAATTAAGAGCAACAGGTGACACTCCTTTAATTTACATGCTTTCCACAAACAAACAGTTTAAAAAAGTTTTGCCTTTCTTCTAAGGAAGGGAAAGGAAGTAGGGAAGGGAAGGAAGTAGCAGCTTTCTTTCAGCCAGCTGATCAACAGTGCACAGCAATCGGTGGAAGAAGCACAGCGCTGTGTTACTCTACGTTGCATACAGTTGGAAAAATCTCGGGTCACTCTGGCCTATATTACAGCAATACTTTAGAAATACTTTAAATTTTAAAGGTATAGTGGAAAATTTTATTGGTTTTTGAACCTTTTAAATAATTGCTATGTCTTGATACCAGTAATCAACCAATGCCTGTTGGAAATATGTCCTTACATGAAAAAAAATGAATGGACATAAGTAATTACCATTATCATAAGTGTAATATGTATATAAAAATAAATAAATATAAAAATGTATAAAATTAGACAATTTATAACACTTTGTTTTAAATTTGGGTGTAACTATCCTAAAAATTTGTTGTTTTTTTTTAACTTAAGTTACCATAGAGTGATAATCTCATACCTGTCTATTCCTAATTATGCTAACACCAAAAGTTTATGTCGATAGGTTTTCTTTAGCAAACAAAGACACATAACTCATGCTGGTTTGCTTGCATATATCTTGCACAGGGGCCCCAGATTAGAGTGGTGTAAATGCACACACACACTCACACAAACACGGCACTTTAGAGGCCCCCAGATCAGTGGTGCATCTCAGACAATGAAGCACACTGGAAACAAGAACATGGCGAGCATATGGAGCCACATATGTTTCCTATGACGCTGTGAATGCCTCTATTACTCTCCTTCAGCTGACAGTTACATTTTGCTGTCCACTCCCGCTTGGGCCTGCCTCTCTGCAAACATCAAGCGAGGCCATATACTTGCATGGTTATGGCACTACTTTAGACTTGAGTCTGACCCTCTGTGGGAATAGACTGTCCAGAAAAAGGTCAAAGGTATTCATCTGTTCAAGGAAATAGAAAAAGAGAGATATAATATCCTTTTTTTCCTAATCGAAACAGGATTTTTTAATGGCCCAGTGTTTACATGAGCCAAGGTAACCTGAGCTCCATGGTCTTTAGCATTTTTTTTTTTTTTTTTTTTTTTTTTTTTCAGACGGGCTTTGCTCTTCACACCATGGCAAAGCCTTTATGAATACCATTCTATCTTTACAATTTGCCTTCTCTCCTGTAACTTGCGAGAGAACATAACCATTATATTCAATTTTCACTGTGAAATAAAACAAAAACACCAAAAGTGGGTATTTTCCTTCACACCAATCTCTGTTGAAGGGAGAAAAATAGAACAATATTTAAGAAAAATAAATCTTAAAGTAAAATCCACAGAGCTAAAAACTATAAAGACGAAAGAGAAACACCTTCTGCCACGGCATGTTAACGGCAATCACAACGCTGGGAGGGGGTTCCTGTGGCAGACTGATTTGGTATTCTGAGTGGTGAATGGTGCAGCCCAATAAAGCCATTACCGTGCTGGTGTCTCTACCAGCGCCAGCAGGTGAAACCAACTAGGTGAAAAGATGAGGAAAGGAAAAATGAAGGAGGGGGAGCATAGAGTAAAAAAAAAAAAAAAAAAAAAAAAAAAAAAGAAAAAGCTTTTTTTTTTTTTTTTTTACCACAGAATATTTATCATGTAAAGAAAAAAAGGCCACATTCAGCATCTTTGATGTTCATTTTACTTCAACCTGAACTGCCAGGTCTTTGAAGCCTCAGTAAGAACAAAGACCAGCTAGATGAAGCGCTAGATGTGTCATTAAGCCGACGAAGTGCCACAACAAGCTTCATTCATGGTGGTTTGCTACCCTTTTAGTTTCGCTTTACTTATTTCAAGACCTGCATTGCCAAAGGTAAATATAGCCCGAGCCAAGCTTTTAACATAGATCATCACATCAAGGAGGGCGTCTGATCTGTGTGACCTGTGTTATTATGCATGCGAGGCCCATTCACATCATTGGTGGTGTTTTGAATGCAAAATCTGGGGATTTATTGAATTGTATTTTTACATAATAAAAGAAAGAATATACCTGAAATAAACTCCACAGATTATGGGGGATTTTAAAGAGTATACATGCCAAGTGAAGTTTCTTACAACTTTTGCAAAACAATTCTTTAATCAAAATCTAACTTTAAAACATCTAATCCCCACTTAAGATGGTCAGCTGAATCCACATGGTAGCCCAGGAAAAATAAATCCACTCGCAAAAGAATGTAGATGTAGACAACAATTGGACACAGATGTGAGGGGTATAAGGTACAGTTTACAAAATGCTGAGATTCCCTTGTGATTTTGTGTGTAAGAATACTAGCTGCCAAAAAATTCAACATTAAATAGATGGATTTTTATTTATTGTTTTAAAAAGTTATATAAAACGCCACTAATATAAAATTGCAAGTCTAATAATATATTTTTAGACTTATTTGAAAATACATTTAAAAACTCCCCATAATATAAATCCATTAATTTTTTTTTTTTTTTTACTTTTTCTGCATGTTTAACTTTTATTTAAAAAATATAATTCAACAGTGTAACATTTTTTTTCTTGTCTGTGAATAAAAGCTCAGTTTCCTGCTGATGCTTATTGGTGTGCAATTTGTCGCTGTAATTTGGTTTTAATCTGGTATTGTGCACCAGCAGGTCCCCCGGCAGCGACATTAAATCTGTTCATACCACCTTCTTCAACCTTGAAAATTATTTCCAGAAGGTGGTTGTGCCTTTGAGAGGCCATCAAATGAGATTTAAGGTGGACATTTTATCACAACCTGCCGACCACTGTGGCCACTGCGGGGCGAGGGGATATTTTTTACAAGCCAGAGCAGAAACCAGGTCAAGCGACAAATGTTAACGATTTTGTTTGTGTGGCACTTCTGACTTGTACTTTAATTCTTTCAATTAACAAATATCAATTTTTTTTAAATTTTGAGGGAAATATTAATAAAAAATTCCCAACAATAAAGAGTTTGTATTCAGAAAAATACAATATGTAGTGCCTGGACAACAGGCCAATTTACAGTGGTCCTCACATCAACATATTTATAAATAAACACAGGAAAGGATATTAGTGATTAGGGATCTGTAAGGGCAGTCATCTAAAAGCTCATTTCCTGCTCTTTCAACCACATATTTCAGATCCAAACAGTGGCGTGTTAAGAAAACAACATCCCACAGTATTTAGTAAACACCCCCAGCCCACTAATCACCTACTGCAAGCTACTTAATAGAGGGTCCCTATTACCTTCTTCCTTCTCTTGTGCTATGTTTTCAACTCCCTGTCTTTCCTCTCTACTCTCTGAATGAAACCGGATCAATTAGCTCTCTCTGTCTTTCACCATTTTCAATCTCCAGGCCAAGGGCCCAGCCGGCCAGACGCATCCAATACAGAAGACATCAGTTCTAAGACAAACAATGCCACCGTCACCGGTGCACACTGCAGCCAGACATGCATGAAGCGCTACAGCCAGCCTGAGAGACCCTGATCTCTCTCTGTGTAGAGCAAACAGGCAGTGTAAACAGCCCTTAAATCAGCCTGCTCATTATCTGTTAATTGAATAAATAAGCTTTTTGTTTGTGTGTGAATAGCAGCAGAAGGCAGTCACACACACTGTCATGTTTGTCTTAATGGCACAGAGGACACTTTGCAGCCAGGCTGCCTCAATAGCTCTCATTTCCTCTCTTTCATTAACACACAAAAAGAGAAGGAATTAGATGCTGAAAAAAAAAAACCAAACAAGAATAAAGGCCAACTTCTAAAAGATATGTTTCTATCACACATACTTACACACCAAACTTTTTTTTTTTAAACTTTAGATGTAAGTCTGGGATCAAAGGCAAGAACATTAAATCATAACATCCTTCAATTAGCAAGGCTGGTGATTACAGCCGGATGAGTCAACATCATCTTCACTGCACATTAAATGATGGCGAGCGGAGACGGTGCACAGCCGGGAGTCGAGGCCTGTTGTCTTGGTGAGACGCTTGGAGGCTCTCGGGTCTCCGAGCAGCATTCCTGCCCTCAGCAGATGGCACTGGATGTCAGCTGCTTTGACTGTGTTCGTTTTGTTGGTTCTGGTTGGAGAAAATGAACTACTACAGTGTAAAACAAGCCTTCTTTCCCAAATAAAAAACCTAACTGGACCAAGGAAAAAATAAGACACAGGAAAACTAACTTGGCAAATTTACAAGAGGATATTAAATTTGATGTCACTTAAGAAATTTTAATTTCAAATATTTATCAATAATCTAAAAGTGCTTTTTTGTTTATGAATTTATTTATACTTTCTAAACCTATTATGTTACATGTATTAATGCTAACCAAAATTAAGTTCAGTTTTTATTTTTTTTATTTTTATACAGCTAAAAATTATTACCTAAGTAACAATATTTTTATGTGGTGTTATCAGATTCCTCTTAAATTAAATGATTTATTTAACTTTCCTTTTAATTGTTTTCTTTTATTCACTGTTGTATTTTTGTATATGTTCAAATAAATCTTTTTTTTATTTCTTTCAATAATTGCGATCTTGCAGGCTTTCTTTAAATTTTAATATTATTGTAAGGTTTGTCCAAAAATTAAGTCCATAAATAATACCAGTTTCCAGAAAATTTGCAGTAATTGGAAACTGCCAACTGTAATGCTAATTTATGTGATAAAATAACTAATTAAGGAGTCAGGCACACCAAAAGCCAAAACAAATGAAGACAGGACAGTTAGGTATGTCAAGCATAAGAAATTAAAGTTATACTCACTACAATTAAAGTTGAATCCCTGTGTGTTTATCCCCTCTTTTTACCTTCCCCTTTAAAAAAGAAATCTTCTGGAAAAAGGGTCGGGCAGTCCAGCAGAGAGGACAGCACGCTGTCTTAAACAGCTCTCAGAGTGTTGGTAGAATCTGTAGCGCAGTAAATGTAGACAACAGCACTACTTTTTTTCTTTCTCATTTTAGGTGTTGGAACCCATTGAGCCCAGCTCAGTATCTCAGGAGACTCTGTCTTATTGAGAACGAGAGTTGTCCGATTACTGCTTCAGGCAGTGACTGGTGAGTGTCTGAGGAAGAGGGGGGAAAAAGGAGAGAGAGGGAGTGTGTGAGGGTAACATAGAGGGAGGGAGGGAGGGAGGGAGGGAGGAAAGCGGTGAATGAGTTAGAGGGAGAGGGAGGCTGCTGCTGCTGTTTGAAAAAGCTGAAAAGTTGCTCAGCGCTCTCACAGGAAGACTTTGGGGCTGGAGGAGGCACAGGGGAGTTGTGCCGCACACAAGCTCCTCCATATGTCATTCACTCCCAGCTTTAAGAAAAAGAGTCCTCTCCAGATTGTATCAGTGCAGTCTAAGACAATGCTCAACAGCAGGCTCTGCTCACAGCCCTCGGGCTCAAACTTTTCTTCTCACCCCCCTCCTCTTTCTCTCTTGTTTTTGGTATGCTCATTTTTTTCCCCCTACCGCAAACCACATCTTTTTTGGGGGTTTTTTTTTGCTTTCTCTTCTGAGCTCAGGGTCAAAGATGGATTTCTTTCTGTCACAGAAGGACTTCAGAGGGCAAACAGAGGGCTAGGTCATTAGCTTATAGGTGATGGGGAGCCAGAGGTTTAACAGCGGCCGAGAGTCTCGCCTCTGCCCGTCTCCGCAGCACTCTAGTGGAAGTCCTCCGTCAACACACACGCACAGCGTCTGTGTTCAAGGTAATGATTGCCTTCTGTCTGCTCCAGGTTATTATTTCAACTGAGCAAAGCTGCATCGCAGGGCCACACTGCTACTGATGAGCTGAAACTGGTGATTTATTCAAGCTGGTGATGAGGCCTGAACAGATTTAGCTGCAAAATGTCATGACATTATTTCTTAGAATATCATTTGTGTGTATAAACTGGTCAAAATACCAATGAACCATTAAAAATTTATTTAATTTCCATGCCTTAAAAAAACTGCAGATGAAATACCAACAGTAATACTGACAAATGATTATGAGGAAAGAGGAAATCATACATATACTATGGTAAGGAGGTGGTGAGAGAGAAAAAACACCCACGGCTGGAAGAATAGTCTGCTGTGTTTCTGTCTGGACTTCTTTTAAATCTCTGTTACCTACTCGTCAGTTCTTTATGATAAATAACAGAGATGGGCTGGTTTATAGTATCAAGGTATGCCGATATTTCAAAAAGTTACAGTTTTAAAACTACTGAAATTTTCAGTCATTCTGTTCCTACGGTTGAAAGTACTTTTCAAGTTCTACGTCAGAGATTTTAAATATTCCTGTAAACTGGAACCAGAGTGGTTCCATAAATTATTATTTTGAATAACCACTTAAATAAATGTTCACTTCTGTTCCTGCTGCAGTGTTTCTTTAATACCTAATTAATCTTTTATATCAAATGCAGACATATAGGTATTACCACAGGGATGTGTTCATCATCAGTGTCAAAGGTTTTAAACAGTTGTAGCTTTAAAAATCACTACAATTTTCATCATACTATTCATGCAGATCAAAGTCCTATTAATGAGAGAAAGTGACAGAGAGATCTAATTTTTCTTGGCTTGTTTGAAGCGTAGAGAAACGCAACGCTACTCCTCCCCCAGCTATCGCTGTGCACTGTCTGTAAGCTTGCTGAAAATAAACCTCCTGCACTTTTTCGCATAAGAAGGAGAGAGGTGGAGTAAGTACACTCACACACACCAACACATAGATATTAACTAACTTCCTTTAGTAACTGCAGTTAGACGTAGTTCAATTACCAAGCCTGTTGCTGTGTACTACTGGTCAGCTCGTTGAAGGACAGCATACAGGAAAGACAAATTTGGTTGTTTGGAATCACTTCTAGCTTTCTGGGCATGGAGACCAAAGGAGAACCATCAATCAGCCTTATTAATTCAAATGTATTCATTTATATAGCATTAATTCAAAACAAATGTCATCTCCAGGCACTTCACATGGTGCAGCAGATCCAACATATATAAAGAAATATATAATCAAATTAATCCAGTCATATAAACAGATTCACATTTAATCCCATTCACTGTAATTTGATCATATTTATAATACAATACAGTGAAATTCAGTTTTTTAATGCCATTTTGTAAAAAGGAATGTCTTTTCAAAACTGATCCATGAGGAGGTTACCTGAGTCAGCCAACTGCAGACTGGCTAGATTAGCAATTAACCTGCTAATATCAGCTTGTTATACAATAAGTATAACTCTGTAAAGAGCAGAAAGAAAAAAAGGCTAATATTGAAAACAATAATTAATTTTACTTTTAAAATTGTACTAAGTTTTGTTGTTTATTCTATACTTATGCTTAAATACATGTGCCTCCTTGATGCTTACATCAAAATGAAAACAAAGATGTATATGTTTTACAAATAACAATATAACTGCAATAACTAAGTCCCCTGAATGAGATTTGATTGTGTTTAAAATAAAATTTTTAGATCATGTTGTAAATGTTTTTTTTGTTGTTCTTTTATCCTTGTGTAAATACAGAAATATAAAGCTGTAGCATAACTATTTAATTATCGCATGTGATCGTTACCTTTGCTTTAGACTGCACAAATCATTTTCATAATATACTGACAGCAATTTAGCAATTTTAGCTACTCATTTATGCCTTAATTCTTAAAGCCTGGCCAGGAACAGTGGTTGTAAATTACCTATGAGTGGTAACCAGTATACATGCCATATAAAATATACTTTATATATAAAGCAGTGTTCACTGCTTTTATCCCTTTTAAATAAAAGAATCAACATAAAGGATTATTATACTGTCAGAATCTCTTACTGACCTCATACAGAATTAAAAATGTGTTCATAAAAGACAACATTCAACTGTGATTTATAATGATTATTAAAGTCATAAATTAGCCAGTTTTTGTTTGAGTAGCTGAATTGTAACTTAACCAGCCAAACAAAACCGGGCAACATGAATGTAGCAGAAATCAATAAAGAAATGAACAAAATAGATCAATCAGCTCTCCTGATTAAAATACACAGCAGTGACAATATGGACAGTGTCTGAAAAAGCACACTCTGCTTCCTTTTCCAACCCAAATGCCCACAGGTAAAGCTATACGATCACATGATAGCATCAGCGCATGAAATATATTGCATATAGAGCAGGTTGCTGATAACTCAATTGACTGATAAAAGATGCTGTGGGACTCTCGGGTAACTATTTCAATAAAAGTCGGGTACACATGCCGGTTTTGTAGCTGCATTCAGGCAGTCGCACTCTGTGTGTCAATAAGCAGCTGTATAAAATTAGATGGAGACGAAATTTTGCAAGCGAGTTATTTTCAAATTCCATGGTATAATCATGCAGCATTGTTTATGCCTTAAATAAACTCAGATTTTCCTCCTGAATGCAGTGCTCTGTGGCATGTTTTGAATAAGAGCTCCAATCATCGCAGCAGTTTGACAGAAGATGAAATAAATTAAAGGCCAGTAAACCTAAACAATCTCACAAAAAAGGGCAAATTAGGCTTTAAATTTTAAATTGCTATTGCATTAACTTACAAGAATTAAACATTTGCACATGTTAAAAAAGTAGACAGATTTAAAACTAAGATGTATTTTGTGGAAACAATAAAATAATAATTTGTGCAACAATAAAACCTAAATTCCCCTGTGTCTGCCAAATGAAAGCTTAACAGAAGATGCACAGATACGGTCCAGTTGACATAAGCGGTAAAACAGCATTTGCCAAAAACTATATCAAGTAAGAAATTTGAGAAGCAAGCTAAGATTAAATGTGAAGCCATTCTTTATTAAGGATTATCTTGATGGGACTCAATGGTCTTCATGTGAGGTTGCAAGGATGCCTGTCTGCAATTTAGAGTGAGGAGAGATCAGAACTGTCCCCCGCTGCCAATAGGTTATCCCCATAGCTACTCACACATATGAAAACAGACCTAATTCCAAATTTCAGATTGTGTTTTTAAGATAAGGGCTAATGTAAATTTAAATAGACTGTTGCTACTTTTTAAGTAACTTTTTTGTTTATTAGCTTTCAGATAAATTAAGTTTACTTATCTTAACTAAGAATATATAAACAAGAGGCAAGAACGCTGCGACAAGGGATCAAATGGTTCAGATGAAACAAAATGCTCACACTCTGGTGACACATTTGCAATATTTTCATATGCATGTGCTGCAACATTGTTTGGGTAGAACTACTACAGTGTTTATTCAGCGTCACACAGTGGGGGGATCAAGTTCCTTCTTTGACATTCGTCTCAGCAGAGCATTACGCATTTTAAAACCTTCACCCGAATAAGGGAAATTTGAACTCAGGATAACTTTGAATAAAATAACAATTTTATATATTTTTACAGGCATTAGCAGCTGAAGTGTTCAACTGTTGACTTAAAAGAAAATGCAAAAAAAGTCTAGTAATAGCCTCCTTTAAAACACTTAAAATCTTGCCACTGAGTCATGTGGGACAAGGTTTGCTGGATGTCAGTTTGCTAAAGAGCTCTGTTACTGTGAGGTACTGGAACATCCAGTACCTCACAGTAACAAAAGGAAAGCAAGAGTGGTTAAGTGAAATACAATACTCATTCAAATAAATTTTGAAATAAAGCTTTTCCTCTCTTTCTACGACTGTGTTTCTAACAAAACTCTGTTTTGTCTAATTTAAAATACCTTTGGTAGAACATATAGGCACAGGACAGTTTCCGGGATCAACAGTGGTGTGCATAGACATTTTGGGGAACAGGTGGTCAAGTAGAAAAAAAGGCACCTTGTGCGGCACATGGAGCCACTGGCTGCCTTAGTGGTGTGAAATTTATTACAGGCACTTGAAACGAGTTATCTTCATAAACCTGTGTAAACAGTGACTAAAATCAACAATACCTATACTATACTTGCCGATGATTTTGATGATTTTCATGTATAATTTCTAGATAATTTTGATGATTTTGCTCAATGATTTTGATGTTTTGATGATTTTGCTGTATACTTGATTGATGTTTTTATTATGTAAAGCACTTTGAATACCTTGCTGCTGAAATGTGCTATACAAATAAACTTGACTTCACTTGACTTACCTAGAAAAAGAGATATAAAATCATTATAGTACAATGCACTTGTTGAGGCATATTATATACATGTTAAAATACTATTGGACATTACATTGTGATTTTTACACACATAGAAATAGAAAATGCAACTTAATCTACATGCCCCGCTTTTACTGAGGAGAACTTCAGTAAAGGTATTTTAATACCATATTAACTGTAATGTGGCCCAGCTTATTTGGCCTTATGTATGCATTTAAATGAAATTTTTAATAGACAGGGGTAACATGTCTACTGTAATTGTAATATAAACGATATGATTTAAATAGAAGTCATCAGGGACCATTATAGCAAATGCTATAACTATATCTATGAGATTTTTTTTTTTTTTAAATTTAATCAAAGAGCTACATTTTAAACATTCTCCTGGCAGCTGGTGGCGGCCATAGAAGACGTAGTGGGGAAGGGTATGCCAGTGAATGACCTAGTCTGTTTAGACAAATTGAGGTAAGTGAAGTTTTAACTTTTGCATCAGAGGTTTAGGAGGTAAACATACTTCTGTTTGTTATCAGGACAGTTGGCCGGCCCATCACCAGGGTACGGCTCTATGCAACGGCAGAGGAGACGAGAAAAGAGGTGTTCTGCTGCACGCAGCGCAAGGTGTCTCTGTGTCCACCTGTCCACTTTGCACGCAATGTGTTCATGCTGAGAGAGAAACACGATGGTGCACATCACATTTGTGTATGGGATGAAGAGTCTTGTCGGGCAAAATTACAAAAATGTGGGGCACTGGTAATATAGGCTTTTAAGTCCAAAAATGCTGTCTTGGGCCACAAAATGTACACTGCAAAAACACAAAAAAGGGCACTTTCTCGTCCAGAGGAAAAAGGGCAGGTGCATGTCTTTGGGTGTTAAGTTTTTAAAAGTTATGGTTTTCCATCATACAGTTTTTTATGATTCCGAGTACTATTTGTGACCAAAGATTTTCCACATTATATGGAGCATAGATCAATACAGTGCTGCTCCTCCCCCAACTGTTGCTTAATATTGCTGGTCAGCTGGCTGAAAGAAGGCTAATACACCTATGCTTTGCTAACAAAAAACAAAAATTCTACAGAAACTACAATTGGCAAGCTATGGGCATCATTTATGTTAAATAGCAGGGATCCCAAGCAGAAAGACCAACTAATTATCATCTCCATGGTTCTTAAACTAACATACAAGTACCACTGGTAGCACTTGGACTGTCTTTAGTTGTCTTCAAAATAAGGTATGGTATTATCTGCAGGGGGAAATACTAAGAAATGAACTGTAACGCAGGACTAATAAGTACCAAAAACCAATTAGATGAGTTGGTCAAAGCTATTGACCTTTGCTTCACTAGATTTTTTTTCAAAAGAGAAGTGAAGTGGAGAAAATGTCGAGAATTCATTCTTGAATTGAAGCAGGTAACAGTTAATCAGTAACAAGTAATGATAGCTATTTAAGACATGTTCCACTTACAGGAGCCTTTTCCAGAAAACATTGTTTTTGGAGGCCATTATGACCCCTGCTGTGTCTCCATAAATGGGCCTGGCAGAGAGGCAGTACTTTTTACAAGAACTTTGAATTGAGTTTTGTGGAGAAAGAGTGCCAATCCTGTCAGAGTAGTTGAAATTTTTCAACATGTTATTTCAGTCATAGATGTCATGAAATAGTCTAAAGCTCATACTTTATGTTAACTTTACCTATAAAAGAGTTTAAAGCATCGCATTCCTTTACAGCCATCAGTGGTGAAAGAGACTGAATCCTTTGATCAAAGTTTTTTTTTTTTAGTTTTAAGCCATTTAGATTATGAGGCACTAATAAAAATATCCACAATCCTTGTGGATCCTAAACAGATTTTTAAAAAACAAGGTCCTGCTGCTTGTGTGTAGTTAATGCTCTTTTGGGATGCATCTATATGGCATTATCTATTAAATATCTGTGAATGTTACAAACTTCTTCTGACTTTGAAATGATTTTGATTAAGTTTCACAGTATAAGTGTTGTGTTTACCTGGCTAGAACACCAGATTTTAATCCGGACTGCTGTCTTTTGTACTTCATATCGCACCAAAAACAAGAGATGGAAATCTGGAATGGCAAGATCCCTTTTTGTCACAGTTAGTAATGTGTGGTCACTATTGTAAAATCAACAAGTAGAGTTGAGTCGACAAGGAGGCTTTACTCACCACTTTGCTCTCCAATAAGATTATAGTTTTTATTTGTGGCACGAGCAAGACCTAGATGTTGAAGTCGAAGAATCACACCACGTTTTAGCTTAATTTTGATAGAAGCAGTGAGATTTTTTTCATTGACATGCTCGGTGAGAAGGATAACTATAATTAGAAGAGAAGAGAAGAACACATCTTTACTGCAGCTATCAAAACGTTTTATAAGGAAGAGAGCAATATTAGGTGCTGAATTAGTTGTAAGAAAAGCCCAACTTTTTTTAAAATTCAGATTTTTAGAGGTGTTTCAATTTTGTTTTCATTATGTAATGCAATAAACTACAAAATCCAAGTCCTGTTGTACTACTGGTAATGTTATATCTGTCAAGATGATAGGACTTAGGTAAGACTGTATCTACATAGGTGGTACTTGCTTTTTTAAAAATGTGAGATCCACTGATCTAGCTAGTCAGCTTATTTTACTAGTGTGCTTATTCAATTTTTTTAGCAAAAATAACAGAAGTACAAGTTCTGAACATGTTTTATTATTATAAATGTAAAACCAAATGTGTTATATTATTAATGTGGCAGGAGGAATAACTGTTGCTTTTTATCTTTTGAATTACAGTAATTAGATAATATCATACATTTTTGTATGACATGAATTTTCAGTGATACCATAAAATCTACTCTGTTTCCATACCATGAGAATCTCACTCTGGCCCATGCCTAAGCTCATGTGACAAGTAAAGCAAAGCAAAGCAAAACAAACTAAAACCAGTACCACTTTGAGGATCAAAACCAACTTACTGTGATATATAAAAATGCCTTTCAGCACAGTATACACAGTGCAAAATTCACCCATCTAGGAAGCATTCATTAAACTCCAAAGGAAATCTTTCAGGATGACAGGCTATGACCACAAAAAAGATTTCGACAGTGCAGACAGATAATTTTGAAGTCCCTTAAGGTAAATTAGTAGCAAGTGGAGTGCTTTTAAGTGGTGAATGAAAGTTCTGAATGAAGGCTGAACGCTCCATAAACAAACATCAGGTTGGCCTGCTTTCTCTAAGAGGCATAGATGAAAGTAAACACAGCATACCTCAACATGGAAATACAGCAGAGTTTTCCTCCACAGACAGCCAGGAACAAAGAAAATGGTTAACCTCTTGGAACGTCAAAAGCTAAAAATAAGAGTGGCCTTTCTGTTGTAGCTATTATGGGTCCAAACAAAACAAGCATAACATATTCTGAATCAGATGAAATAACATTTTTTCTTATAACCTATTAAAATTGGATAAATTTAAACTTTTGCACTGGCAATTACCAAAAGGAATTACAATATTCTGCAACTGTTACAGTTCATACAAACTGATTTGTAGTTAAAATTCCCTGTGGACACATTTGTCTATGGATATGCCATGTGAGGAGAGTATAGTTTACAGCCAGCGAAGCACACCTGGGGAAAGACTATGAGGACCTTGAAAATCCTCAGACAAAAACCTTATTGCTCTCCAGTGGCCCTAAAAGAGCAAAACAAGCACACTTTGGAGACCTATTACTCAGAGACAGGCCTTTCTGAGGCAAAGTATCACTGAAGGCATTACACAGCAAATATATATTCAAATATTCAAATGAAAGTCGTTAATAACAGTAAATGCACACAAGTAAGATAATTTAATTATGCAATTTAGATTTACCTAGAGCACACTGACATCTTTTTAGAAGTATAACTTAATCAAATTTTTTTTAAATGATTTTACAATAACATAAATAGGATAATACATTATAGTTTGGGCATAAAATTAGATTTAAATGACATAGCTTTAAAGAATGTATCTATTTTAGGTACGCATAAAAAAAAAAACTGATCAAAAGTTGGCTCTGATCAATGTTCAGCAGATCAAATAAGAATACAAAAAAATCATTTTTTGATTATTAGAACCACATTTGACAAATTTCACAAATATACTTTAGTAACTGATAGAAAGAAAGATGTTGTGCTTAAACAGACCAGATATAAGATCTTGAAATTATTCTAGGTTAATCTTTATAAAAACAGCATAAAGTTAAAATAAAGGTAAAAGAGTTTTCTATTAGATTTTTAGCATAATAAAAATGCTATGGGACTGATGTTTTAATTTACTTTCCTATGAAATAAATCACTATTCAATTTATTTCCAAAGAAAGAAAGAAAGTTTAAGCAATAGTCTTTTAATAATTAACAAAAAAATACTGTCATTCTTCAAAAACTGTTGTTTTTGTAAAGCCTCACTAGAGTTTTGATAAGGTTTAATGCTGTCCAATTTTATTAGTGCTTATTTTAAGTATACATACAAGAGGCAAGTAATTTTCACTTAGAAGCTGATCAAACACCACTAAATACTTTAAAAGTATATTGCAAAATGGCTGAGTGCTGTGCAGTGGTGGTAATCTGACATTCTGGTTTGAAAACAGAAGCTCAGCAGGAACACTACTAAATCAAAATTAGCTGCACCCTAAAATACCAATATGTTTGGTAATAAATTTTCGACACCCCCTCTAATGGCAGCATTTGTCAGGGTTGCCCCAACTGTCTGAGATTGGCTTCTTACTGGTGCAACCCAGGCGCCCAGTAATGTGGCACTCCCAGTCTCTTCCACAGCTGCCCAGGTCAGCAGAGCACAGGGAGCCAGGCTGCTAATCAGACGGCTTGCAGTAGGATCTAGGCCACAGTCATCGGTAGACCTTATGTTCGGCACACCACCAACTCCCAGTAGGTTAGAGTACAAAATGCAGAGGTTATACACATAACTGTGGCCTTGTAATCCCCCTCCCTCAGGCTGATGCTGTCTCCCCTCTCTGACTCACTTATTCAAACCCCCACTAGTCCAGCCACTGTGACATTTGTGAAGCCAGGAGTCCACATAACAAAAACACATTAGGCAAATGTCTGGGGTCAAACGTCTGTTTGAATTGGCCAGATGAAAGACACTTAGACTTGGTCTGCGGCATTCTCCTCAGTGACTGAACCCAGTTACAAAAGAGGTGGTGCTGTGGAAGCTGGGGGTTCATCTTACTGACAATATAGATGTGCTACAATATCTAGGGCAGGAACATTACTATGTAGCCATCTAACTCAACGAAATTTAACAGACTGAGCAAAACTGGAAGATAATTTATTATTAACTTCCATTCACATTTATCCACAACAAGCAAATGGAACTCCGCACAGCTTGATGAATAGGCACTCCCACTGGACACCAGCTTTCAGAAGTACTCCAGATTTAAGAGCTGCCCTTAGCTATCAACACTACTTCATGTATGTGCACTGAAAATGAAAACTTATGTATTGATTATTTGGACACAAGTAATTTATTTCCAACTACAGCAGCAAACATGCTGAGCATCACAACTTTTTTTTTTTTTTAACCCATTTCTAGAACTACAGGGATTTCCAGTCATGGATAAAGCTGAAGGGACTTCATAATTCACATTACATTCAGAATAGACAAATTAAATTTAGTCTGAAGCACAGATATAATAAATTTGACAATTTTTGTAACTTTTTCATTTCGAACATTGGCTTCTGGCTCACAATAGCTTTTTGTAAAAAAAACATAAAGAAAAACACAAAACTATTACATTTGGGGTGCCAAGCTCAACCTTCAGAAGTTGCAGAGCAGCAAAATATATTTGGTGAGAATGAGAAAATCAGACAAAATGTTGACTGAGAGCAGTAGGTTGGAGTCTTAAACCAATTTCCTACCCAAGGATTTAAAAGGGCTTTGTGGTGAGACAATTCTCCTTGTAATTTACCACAGTGGTAAATGACTACTTGTGACAAAAACTAACATAAAACACAACTCTTCTAGTATAATTTAGGCAAATATTACCATTTATGCTCCTGTTCTTACTAACACTGCTTCTTTGATGCACACAGGCAGAATAGCCTCTTGTGGTGAGCAATGATTCATGCAAATGTCACCTTTCGCCACATAATCAATCCCATGTTTTACTTTTAACGGTATAACTGCTATAGTAATGTAGCTGTCAAGATGATATATAGAAGACACCATCAGTCATGCCACTCAAACTCTCTGAGTATTTGTGATTAGTTTCTACTCAGCCACATGTTGTTTGGTCCAAAAGAAAGTCATTTAGCTAATGCTACATTAGGCTGTTAGGAGGGAAGTTGAAATACTCAGACAGCATCTACATACATATTGCTCAGACACAGAATGAAAACAATGGTAGGTGCAGTTAATTATTGTGGATAAATACACAGGAGGAACATCTGGAGTGAGTACACTGTGTACACAATTATTAGGCAAGTCTTATTTTTTAGGATTATTTCTATTAATCAGAAACTACAACACTCTCGGTTCCTCCAAAATGCTAATAAACCTCAAACGTGAATGTTTAAGAAAGTAAAAGTGAGTTTTTGGCTTTCTTAGGAGAATATTTATATGTGCACAGTTATTAACTATTACTATACAGAATTATTACACAACTAAATTAAAAACACCCACTTTCCCATCTCACTTTATTTTCATCTGTTTAAGTGAGAATTTTAAACAACTCAAAACTTTCCAATTAACATTTCTTTAATTAAAAAAAATGGTGACCAATACAGGCACTCTTATTTTTAATAACATGTCACGTCAGTTTTTTTGATTTGTTGACGATCATCTTTTTGTGCAGCAGCAACTGCAGCCACCCAGACTCTGTTCAGAGAGGTGGACTGTTTGCCTTCACTGTTAGTCTCCCATTTAAGAACTGCCCACAAGTTCTCAACTGGGTTCAGGTCAGGTGAGGAAGGGGGCCATGTCAAAAGTTTTTCATTTTTAACACCTTTACTGGCTAGCCATGCAGAGGAGTACTTGAATACATGTGATGGAGCATTGTCCTGCATAAAAATCATCTTTTTGAAAGATGCAGACTTCTTCTTGAATCACTGCTTGAAGACGGAGTATTCTGAAAGCTGGCAGTAGGTTTGGGAGTTGATTTTAAGCCCATCTTCAACCCAAAAAGATCCAATCAGCTCATCTTAAATAATACCAGCCCATACCAAAAAAGATCAATACATCCTTGTTGTGTCTTGAATTAGCTAATACACATCCATTTGACATACTGATGTTGAAAAGCTCTAGCTCATAAGAAAACAATGCATTTTCTGTCTACAGCAATAAAAAGTGACAGGCTTCCAGACGCTATGTCATCATCTATATATGGAAGTGTAAACATAGTTTAGAGGACTTGACTTGAAATACTCTTTCTTTGTCAACAGAGAGGACAGTTGAAATTTATTTACGGTTTTTAGTTTTTTCCATTTTTTGCCTCTAAAATATAATAAAAAGAATATGTCATGTAGGTCCAATCCACATGCTAATTAATACCTTAAAGAAGTAAAGCTCCTGGCAACTTCCATGTATGTGGCTGTTACTTTTCACTGAAGTTATAATAAGCAAGGAAGACAGTCTTTCACTCGCTGTTTTTCCTCGAACACTACTTTCGTACTATTGATATCAAGTGCACAGGAAGTGCTGTCCAAGTTAATTTGAATATGAAAAAATAACCCAGACTGTGTCATCTGAGGTAAAAGTGAGCAAAACCAAAAATAAAATAAAAACAAAATTTTCCTAAAAATGTTTTAAAAAACTAGTTTTGCTTTTGCACTGAGAGTGCAGACTTCCTGATGCAGCACATTTTTACAAACACATCATTGTGAGGGACACCAACAGAACTTAATGATGTGGAATATTTGTTTCCTCTTGAGGTGTTTGCAGCAGCAGTTTCCCTGCTAAAAGGTGACTTCCCCTCAGAGGAAACAGAATTGCAATGAACTCTAAACAACACTTAGTCTTTGTTCTTGTGGGGAAATATCTACTCTCATCATGAACTTATACTGATTTGAAGAAAAAAAAAAATCAATTGTCTCTGTAGAGTACAGTACATCTGGGTTTAATCAACTTACAACACTAAAGTGTTAGTATTTGGGGAAAACTGCTTAGTAGAAGCTGCAACAACAGGACAAAGCAAAGCAAGCAAATAACCACGAGAGAAAACAAGAAAACAGCTATAAATGACCAGCCATTTCTAGGTGAAATGAGGAACTAAGTCCATATACTGAATCAGCTTTTTAGTCCTGAAGCTTCTTTAAATACACTGAGGACTCAGTTTTTTGTGTGTGTATATTCAGTAAGCTCTTCCAAATATGGAAGACCAACTTTCAGAGAAAAAGTCCATAATGGTGCTACTGTGCTGTTTGTACTTACAAATTAGGTTTTTCACAAAATAGGTTTTTCACTGCTGCTTCCCCATGGTGTCAGATGAGCAAGAACATTTTCTTCACAGTCTGCAGAATTTCCCAATAAATATGTGAGGTTTCTGCACCTACATCATCACTTTCAATCATTCACACAAAAATTTAAAATCTGTGGATGTTTTACTGATCACTTTGAGCTGGTTGAACCAAGGCTCCAATATCTTGAAACTGTTTTCAAGACTTGCGCTGTGACCAGGGGCGGACTGGGACACAGGACTACAAGGGATTTCCCCGCCAGGCTGATGGGTTAGTGGCCAGTGGTTTAGTCCCTGGAGAAGCTGTCATGCTCGACCCTTGGTCACGCAACATGTTAATTGTTCATTCAAATTCAAGCATATATGTGGGGGCCCTGAAGGTCTGGGGGCCATAAGCAACTGTTTAGCTTGCTTTGCTTTGGGTCATCATCATGTTATTCTCCTTGGAACATTACCTGTCAATCACTGACGCTATGCCTTAAATATATCCGCATTAGCTGTGAAGAAGGAGCAGCAAAAGCAAATTATAAAACATAAAGGTGGTACTATAAAGTTGAGACACATTAAAAAGTAAGCCCTCCAGGAAAGTGCAATGACAAAAATAAACATTTCTGATCTGTTTGGTGGTCCTTCCTCTAGTTCTTGGTCTGGTATCTCTTACAGTCATAATGAGAGGTCAGATAACACTGCTTGCAGCAGCTTAAGGCATGCATTATTGTTTTATTTTTCTAACTTCAAAATGTTTTTGTTATTATTGTTGTCCCATATTATTTACACAGGCCTTTACATTTTAGCAATACTAATTTCTAGCCAGAGGGCCCAAAGCTCAGATTTTATAGTTAGTTTTCTAATTAGAGTTTATGTTATAACATCTATCTATCTATCTATCTATCTATCTATCTATCTATCTATCTATCTATCTATCTATCTATCTATCTATCTCTCTCATACACACACACATTTACTTTTCATTAAAATTTCAACCGAGCAGTTGAAGGTGGGCAGTCTGTCAGGAACTCCCATGCCCAGTCCGCTCCTGGCTACGACTATTGTGAAATTATAAATTATATATTCTTTTCTTTCAGCTCATTAACCTTCTTCTCGTCCTTCAACCTCATCACTAAATACAAAAGCAAGACTTTTGAATGTATCAAAAGTACTATGTGCATTTAAAATACACCCTGAAAGCCTCACAATTTCCTTCAGCCAACCAACCTTTGTACAATTTGGAGATGTATGTGCGATTCTTCACAGCTAGGAGCTCAGGACATAGCCTACAAACCTCTGGCAATGTACTAATGCATGCATATCATGTGTTGTTTATTTTCTAGTCACTTAGTGAGATCCTTTTGATTCCAGCCAAAGCAGTGGCCAGACGTGACGCATACACCAACTGAACAACCAAGTTCAATATAGACTTGTTAAATTACATGGAAAGCTGCCAGTCCAGTGTGGGTGTGATTAGATTGTTGCTTTGGCTAAAGGCCAGTGCTGCCACTCCTCCATCAAATTCTCTGATGACTAATCCTCACAGGTGTGTTCAGGCCACATGTCATTGGCCATGCCATGTGTGTATCACTACTACTGTAACACTCCTCCATGCAGGACCCAGGATATGGTGTCACAACAATAGTG
Source organism: Anableps anableps (assembly GCA_014839685.1). Classification (NCBI taxonomy): domain Eukaryota; kingdom Metazoa; phylum Chordata; class Actinopteri; order Cyprinodontiformes; family Anablepidae; genus Anableps; species Anableps anableps. The sequence continues at coordinate 16,543,552 of CM026082.1, forward strand.
CATGCTAATGTCAGCAATTAATCTGCATTAGCAAAACAGTCTTACTTCGTGCAATTATAGCATTGTTGCAAGTCTCACTATGTAAATTAAAACTTTTAAGACCTTTTGTAGGGCCCTATGAGTTCTGAGATGTGGAAAACACGAATGGAATTGCAGAATTTAATAAACATAATAGAATCCACAATAAAATGTGGAATTTCACAGAATTAGCTGCTTTCAGTGAGAAGCGAAGGATATGCAATAGTTTCTGTAGTATTTTTGACTGCTGCAGCTCCCGTACTAGCTGTTACCTGATTAGGCAGGGCTCGGCTCTGCATCTGCTCTCTTCTCCACACAGACACAATAAACCGGTGAGCTATGGTGAAATAATTCTCTGAAACACCAATGTCTGTGTAATGGACTATGAAGTTTTCATCCTTTTGACTTTGTGACTTCATGGCCAAAGCAGCAGGTGTTAGTTCTAAAAATATCTTGTTGGCTCAACCATAACAGCAGAAACTTTGTCTTCTCTCAATATGTGACTCTTAGCAAAGCTTTCTGGGCTAATGTCTACCAGCTACCATAAATAGCTCGGCAGTCTTCTATTGAAACAAACAGCAGCATTAGCTTGTATTACTTACTGGAGAAGTAACTTTTTATGGGCCACAAAACAACACAAAAAAAAACTACCATTGGCACAGAAACTAGATGGAAGAATAGAGCATTTTTGGAGGCAGAACAGGTAAAACTGGTCAAAGCATTTAGAAGACCTTTCCTTCTCAATGGGAACTGTCACAGGGTTGGCAGGGGGAATTGAGATGTTTGTTCATTCACTGGGTAACAGCTCTGGCACCTTAAACTGCTCACAATTGAAAGAATGGAAGAAAGAACAAAGAACCTGTTAGTTCTGTTTGTTTCTTTTCCTGAAATCTGTCAGCAACTTATCATACAAGAAAAATCCAGTTTCGTAACAATTACGTCCATGTTGTGTTCAAAAATATTGCGAGTTATGTAGCTTTTAATGGCATGTATATCCTTCTTAAGACAGGACAGTAAAAATCTTCACAGAGAACACAATATAATTCATAGGTAATTTGGTTGTAATGAAGCTTAGGCATAAATTCAAACTGAAAGATTCTTCCCAGCTTCACCTGCATCATCCAGTCGCTGCGTAATGCGCCTCAGCTGCAGCACATCAGCTTTGGACCACGCCTCGTTGTAGCCAATCACTGTGCAAGTCTCTACTTATAAAGCTCTCCTTCCATGGCTCCGTCTGCTCCCAGTTGAGCTACAATGCGCCTCTGCCCCTTCTCCACCCTTGTTTTCTCACGGCTCCATCAGGTTTCCTTCAGCTTCCACTCCACCACCAGTGTCCGGACCCTGGGGGGGAAGATGTCTCTAATCCTAAACCTAAATGTTCATCCATGTCTATTGGAATTTACAGCATATACGTTTTCTGCCGGGGATCGAGAAAAAACCTTTACTCATTTATGTCAATAAACCTTTTTAATTGCTGCTCTGTTGTTGTGTGCATCTCTCCAGTATGAATTTCTATTTTATTTGTATTTCTATTCTATTTGATTTTGTATATTATGTGCTTTGTTACATGTCTTTGTGTTGGATTGATTTCAAATACATAAAATCAGGTATATGTAAAGATTAGGGAATCAGAAACAGCTTTGGAATGCCATATTACAGAGGAAACAGCAATATATAGTTTGGAAATAGCAAAATTAATTAGTAAATGTTACATATAGAGTTGGGTACTGTTAAGAACCACACAATTCAATTCGATTTTGATTATTTGGGTCACAATTCGATTCGATATTGCTTTAAATGCTTCAATATCGATTTCATAATAAGAAGTACACAAATAATTCATTAGAGTCCCTTTGAGTAATTTTGGGATATTAATTTTCTTGCTCATACAAACAGAAATTGTATACATTATCATAAAAATAAAATATCTGAAAATAAAACAGCAGCACAATAACACTAGTGCTGAATATGGAGTACTGTATTAAACTTAAGTAAAGTGTATATAAATGTAAATAATTCTCCTTTTCTTGTGGAAACTGAGAAAGTTCACATCATTTTTTAATCATCATTTTGAAGCATATTTGAACAATATTGCCATTCTGACCCACACTCCTCATCATTAGATGGTGGTAGTGCACATCAAATAGCTGTTTGCCAACCACCAATAAACTCAAGAAAAAAAAAATATGACTAGTATTTTTTTTTTGACACCGAGATGATATAGTATGCTGTTTGGAGCAGCCAGGCAATCGTGAGGATGTGCAGCACCACGGCCACTCTGCGCCAAACTGACAGGTGTGCAATGGGTGCCTGGTGGCAAAGAAATAGCACTAGGTTCTCACATAGTTCAACTAACTTGCTACTATCCAGTGCCCTTCTTCATCCCACTGGCAGAAAGTGTGGGAAATGTAGAAAGTTGTACGTTCGAGTATGAAATTTCAAATGTCCCCAGGCAGTACACACAGCTCTCAAAAGCGTTGGGCAGAATGCCACAAACCCGCTGACCAGGGAATCTAATTGATTCACGGGATTTTCCAAATTGATATTGAGTTGGAAAAAACTGATTGCAATGCACTGATAAATCGATAGTTTTACTGAGTTATATACAGTGTCAGAAAAGTTATGACAATGTAAAAATGCTAATTAAAAAAATTGTTTTAAATTTTGTTTCTGTGCAAACAGTGTATTTTTCATTTGATATGCATAAAACCTTTCAGTTTGCTGTCATTTAGTTTGTAGCCAAAAGGGTTAAGCATTTCACCCTAATAGCAGAATTAAAATTAATGATTGAACAACATGTACTTGTTAGTAATGTTGAATTTTTCCACTCCCAGAAACAAAACTTTCCTGATAAAGAACCCATTTACACACCAAAAGTGTGTAAATGGGTGTGTAAATCAAATGTACACTGCTCACAAAATTAAAGGGAACACTAAAATAACACATCCTAGATCTCAATTAATTAAATATTCTCATTGAAAAACTTTATTATTAACACAGTGGAATTGATTAAGAAAATAACACAAAAATTATCAATGTAAATCAAATGTATTACACCTTGGAGATCTGGATTTGGATTCATATTCAATATGAAAGTGGAAAATAACATGACAGGCTGATTCAACATCAGTGAATATTCCTCAAAAAAAGTCTAAATGAGGCTCAGTAGTGTGTGTAGCCTCCATGTGCTTGTATAACCTCCCGACAAAGCCTGGGAATGCTCCTGATGAGATGGTAGACGTTCTCCTGAGGGATCTCTTCCCAGACCTGGATTAGAGCATCAGTTGGCTCCTGAACAGTCTGTGGTGCGACGTGGCGTTGGTGGATTGACCGAAACATGATGTCCCAGATGTGCTCAATGGGATTCAGGCCTGGGGAACGGGTAGGCCAATCCATAACATCAATGCCCTCATCATGCAGAAACTGCTGACACACTTCAGCCACATGAGGCCTAGCATTGTCATGCATAAGTAGTGATGTGATGTTCACGAACAATCCAATTCTTTTGAACGGCTCTTAACCATGAATGACAGAACTCGAGTCTCAGTTAGTGAGAGCTGTTCTTTGATTTGTTTTACAACTTTGCTTGCTTACAATGCTCTGTACACACTACAGTAGCTACTATTATTCTATTTAATTTGAAATATTTATTTAATCGGCAAAGAAATAAAATACATACATGTAAGGGTTGGACTTATGAACACACAGAGCACATTTTCATTGCTCACTATTTGTTTTCGTCATGTGTCATGGCAGCATTGTGCACGACCTGGCTGCGACACTGACCGAGGCTTCATGCAGCAGGAGAGAGGATGAGGATGGTCACGGTACGCTCCATTCTTCTTGGTTTCTTCTTTCTTTATGTTCCTTGGTTAATGTTCATAGTTGAGTGTTGTTTACCATTAGTGCGTTGCCTTAATTGTTATATTTAATAGTGAAGAAGATGATTTTTGTTTCTGGCAAAGCAACTCAAGTCCACTTTTTCCCCTCTACTGTTTGTTACATTTTCCTTTTATTTAATCTCTATATTACAGTTACACATAATGCACACAACACTTGTAAAAAACTACATGGGTTTTTGACATTTTATATTATGAAATTTAATATTTTATGAAATATACATAACTTTTTTTCTACAAGAACGTACTGTAGTTTTTTTTTTTTTTACTTTTACCGATGATTCAACTTGTTTAGTGAACTTCACCCACAAAAACAGGTAACATAAAACTGTTATGGATAAAATGGCTTGTTCTTAGGAAAGTTTATATTTTTAAAAATGGATCATCTGAATGGCTCCTATGAACGGCTCTTTGAAGGGAACAGATCCTGAAGATCTGGTTCCCTTCAAAGAGCCATAAGTCCCATCACTAATAAGAAGGAACCCAGGGCCCAGTGCACCAGCATATGGTCTCACAATGGGTCTGAGGATCTCATCCCGGTACCTTGGGGCAGTCAGGGCATGTCTGGCTAGCACATGGACGGCTGTGCGGCCATCCAAAGAAATGCCTCCCTACACCATGACTGACCCACCACCAAACCGGTCATGCTGGAGAATGTTGCTGGCAGCATAACATTCTCCATGGTGTCTCTAGACTGTGTCACGTCTGTCACATGTACTCAGTGTGAACCTGCTTTCATCCGTGAAGAGCACAGGGCACCAATGGTGAATCTGCCAATTTTTGGTGTACCCTTGCAAATGCCAATCGCCCTGCACGGTGTTGGGCTGTAAGCACAGGCCCTAAATGTGGATGTCGGGCCCTCATACCACCCTCATGGAGTCCGTTTCTGACAGTTTGAGTAGAAATATGCACATTAATGGCCTGCTGGGGGTCATTTTGATCTCCTGTTCCTCCTTGCACAAAGGATGAGGTAGCGGTCCTGCTGCTGGGTTGTAGCCCTCCTACGGCCCCCTCCATGTCTCCTGGTGTTCTGGCCTATGTCCTGGTACCTATTCCATGCTATGGACATTGTGCTGAGAGACACAGCAAATCGTCTTGCCACCGCTCGCATTGATGTTCTGTCTTGGATTAACTGCACTACTTGAGCAACTTCAGTGGGCTGTAAAAAACGCCTCATGATGCCTCTATGCATGACAGCACTGACAAAATGAAAAAGCGACTAAAAGTTCAACAAGAAAGGACGAGAACAGAGAAATGATCTGTGGTCACCACCTGCAGAATCACTCCTATCTATAGGGGTTGTCTTGCTAATTGCCTCTCATTTCCACCTGTTGTATGTTCCATTTGTACAGCAGCAGGTGAAATTGACTCACAATAAGTGTTACTACCTAACTGGTGACATTGAGTCCACAAAGGTGTGACTGATTTGGAGTTACATTGTTTTGTTTAGGTGTTCCCTTTATTTTTTTGAGCAGTGTATGTTTTATGTATAAAAATCCATATATGGTCACCTGTTGCTTTCTTTTAGCTCTACAATGCATTGTTAATTCCATGTGTCTATACAGTAAACTTTCTATGAGGGCTTCTTTTACCTTTCTTCTTTTTCCTCACTGCATATCGGACAACGTTACAAGCACATCTGGATTAAACTGCTTCAGAGACAGGGGCCTGGTTCATTCACAGCATGATGACTATGCAATTTACAAAATTACAAGTTGGCTGAAACCCTGCCCCGAAGAAGCCCCAGACTGTGCCTGAATTATTAATTAGGTATTGATGAAGGCCTGATAAATGCATCCAGCTCTCTGCCTCAATGACAACCTTGTCTGCTGCCTTAAATCACTTCTGCTGTTTTGTCATCCTCTAAGCTCTTATCTGTTCATGACAATTTTCTATGTAGGTTGTGCTACCTAAATCATAAATTTCATAGTGTCATTTTACAGATCTCAAATGTGCAATTCTGGCTGCCCCAGGAACGCAAACAAAGCACATTACCAAGGCAGCTAATTTCAGTTTTACACAGTGTGACAATCTTCCCAAATGCCGTTGGCTAGACACCAAAGTAGTTTAACATGCTCACACTGGGGGAATCAACCTGCTAATCTGATGAAAATATGCAAAAATCAACAAGGAAAGAAAACAAGTTGTGATTATCTGTCTGCTTCAGGTATTGAAAGAAAATCCATTAAGCTTTAAGTAACTAAAGAGAATAGTATTAGAAATGTACTAAAAAAAATCTATGCCATTTTTTCCCTCCTATGTGGATATCTCTATATTTGTGTCCATATCTGTTACCATAACAGACATTTAAAATTAATTATGGAGCAGTTCAACAGCCTGTCTAACTGACCTCTGGGTCTGGAAGTCTTCACCACCAACACGTTCAGCAGCTGCACAGTACTTAATAAATTACACCTTTAACAAAAGGAAAAGGCATTGAATTGAAAAATGTTTAGCCCTTTAATGCATTATTAATGTTGCCTCTCCCTCAAATTGGCCACTGATGAATAATTAAAATTAATCTCATTATGGTCGTTTTCATTATAAGGTAATTTAATTAAATGAAAGCCCAATGACCTCTGTGGGGCCTATAGGCCACTGGGGCCCCATGCCCTACTCCTCTAATGGATCGAAGACAGTAGAGTGCACAGTTAATGCACAACAGCCCATCCATTTTTTATTGGATTTCAGTGAGTATGGGAAGATCAATGATAACCTGTCATCTTTTTAGTTTGATGAGGTCTTCTGGGGACCACTGCAGGATAAATCCCTCAACAAAAATAGCAAAAATATCTGTACACACAGATAAAACATTTGGAACCGTGAGGACATACATTTTTGCACAGCAGGCATTCCTGTATTTTTTTTGGGGGGGAACATGAATGTTCTGTGGTAATAGGCACTACTAAATTGAGAATACATGTTTTAGTATTAGAAAATGACAATACAACAAGAGGTTAGAAAATAAAGCGGAAGGAATGACGCTTTAACTCTTTTGCCCATATTGCAGTGTGCTTTAGCACAAATGGTGAATGGTACAAGGTGTACACCTGATACCAAACAATAAATGATATCTGAGTCAAATGGGAGCCATTAAAGACCTTCTTAGTGAAGGAGAGGAGGGGCTGAAGAGGAAGAGAGTATCTAGGTTTGTCTTTGCTCAAGGAGCACTTAAGCACTCTAATTATTACATTGCAGTAAAGAGGCACTCATATAACTCACACTAGGACTTTAGCTGCTTTTGCAGAGGTGTCTTGGCTGTCTACAAAAGCAGCTTAACAAATAATGAGTACACAATAACAATAGTTGAATGTTTAACTACAAATCTGTGAAGTGTCTGTTTTAAAAGATGAGCTGAAAGTAGGGATGCAAACAATCAATTTATGTTTAATTGTCGAGTAATGGTTTATTAGATAAAAATGAGTTCCAATCAATTAACTAATAACAAACACTTTGACCTTTTTTCAGTGTTGTAGTTTGGCCGCCATCCAAAAGAGGGCGCCACTTGTCATCCTTAAGCGGAGCCAGTTGATACAGAATTAAAGATGGCAGGGCCATTCCAGAACAGCAAAGTGAAACGCACCAAACTGTATACAGTGTAGAATGCAAAATGCACTTTATGTGGTTCTGTTTTGAAATATAAACACTCGACAAGCTCCTTAAGTTATCAACTTAATAGCGCTCAGTCATGTTGCATGGCGGAGCAGCATTAACTTCTCAACCAAATGTTACTGATTTGCTATGAAGGCGAGGATGTGATGACAGAGAAGTGGAGGGTATAACGCAGAAAAATCATAACATGATAGAAAAAGACAAGACCAATAAGCAAGGTTGATTTTGAGGGCTGTCATGAGTTAATGCACTTCACTGAGCAAAGTTTTAATATTTCTCCGAGCACAACCATAACCACCTGTTTAGAGGGGCGCTACAACAAGAAGGTAGGTGAATTGGAATCACAAATAACAGCACAAAGTGTCGCTCTCACCACTGACTGACTGCCCAGACAGCAGAGAGCTAGATCCGTTTCTGTCCACTTCTTTGACATGGAGTGGACAGTAAAATCTGGGATCCTCCTCACACACAGTAGCGTATTTCTGTATTAACATCTCTCTGTTCATGGTGGATTATCTGTTTCACATATTTTGTTGTTTTTATCTTTTATTTTTCTATTTCGCAATCTAAGGGATTCCAGCTTTGTTATATTTTATAAATAAGCTTAAGTATAATCATGTGAGAAAACCACAATTTTCTGTTTATTCAGTCAGTATTTAATACAGCAAACACAAAAAATGTTAAGTTATAATGATGTGCTTCTTTTTTAAATTCAGCATATTGTGAAAAATTTAGCCCTTCAAGTTATGGAAAGACAGTTGATCCTCTTGACACAAGAGAAAACTATGTTTTTAGGCAGCTTATCAATTAACTGTTAGTCAATCGAGAAGATCAATCAACTTTGGATGAAGTCATTAATCAATAACTTGCATTCCTAGCTGAAAGTAAAAATACTTGCTCTTAAAATCTGAAATTTGCACATACAGTCAAACATGCCATTTAAAAAGAGTTCAGAATATATAGAGCATTTTTGTTCTTATTTATATCATAATGTAGGAATGAGTCCTTTCATCACATGCTTTCACATGGATGAAGGATTACTGCAAGTCCATAACTTGATGCAATCATCTTGAAAACTCTATGGCATAAGTGCTGTGACTCAGCTGCACCCCGAAGAGCATAGATATGCACCATAGTTATGTAATGTAAACATGACCAGATGACACAATTACTTGATCTCATGCTATGCCACGCAGACCCTCTGTCTGTCCTGATGAAGATTCACTCAGTTGTGCATGCTGATTGTTTGGAGTAGATTAAATTAACTAGGAATTATATGACCACTGTGAGGCTACTTCGATGTCTTTTGAGCCCAGAACCTTTAGCCCAAGATGTTCAGGTGATGATAGTGTGTGTAAAAAGAATTAACAAGCCTATTGTCACAGCAAAAACTAACTTATTCTGTCCTAAAGCAGAATAAGTTAACTGTTAACTTCACCCCTTTTATCCCTTACACATGTACAGTATTTTATTAGAGCGTACTAAAAACACAGGTAATAAAAAAAAAAAAAAACAAAACACTTTTTTTTCCTCTACATTCATGAAAAAGACATTTTTCAAAAATGAAATACACAGGACAATATAAGAAATAATCTAACTGCATATTTAAGAATAAAAGCTCTTTTTTTTGTTGTTTAAAGTGCTGTGGTTTGAGCTATAGGTGCCACTGAGCAAATTATGCAGTGAATTGTTTAAACAGTTAAATAAAGGGTAAGAAACATATCAAACTTGTTTTTCCAGAACTGAAATAGATTTCTTTTCTGCTGTGTGAAATAAATTTCTAAAACTTAAGAAAAGTTTTGTTACATCCCATCAAGCAAACACATATTTTTACAGCAGGAAGAAAGCAGTGTACATATTGGGCCTAAAGCTGATGACTTTTCTGCCATTTTCAAAATCAGTCACCAAGACCTCCCTCTATTTGCCAGACTTATATAAATTAAATGAATGTAATTATTTTTGCTTAAATCATAGTGGGAAGTTTATATATATGCACATCAGGTCTGCATTTCAGAGAGGAAATCTTTAACATAAACATCTGCATTTTGTGAAAACAACTGGGTAATTAGTTTAAGGCATAATAAGCTGGAGTAGGCACACAATGAAAGAAAGCATTCTGGCTTTAAAATGAATAAAAATTGATTGTGTCCCAATAAAAAACGAATTGGCAGAGTGTTAACTGGATTCCACATAAACGTCTGTAGCAGTCCCTGGCCGCTTTATTGTGTGCTAATGCAATAGAGAACACTTAGCAATAAATGCTCCTCTCTGATGAGCTCACAGAGGCTTTCCAAGATGGCCTGATGAAATTGTAAAAATTAGATTTCAGCTAGCTGCTAATGACTCCTAAAACAAAGGAAAATCTCCAAATAGAATTAGCCTGCCCTCTTCTTCTCTAAATACATCATATGTAAATTACTGTCATTTGGAGAAATATGCTTGCCTGGAAGGTAAAGCCTTCATTAGGAAATCTCAGTAGGTTTGGGACTCAAACCAGAACTCCTCCAGGACATTTAAAAAGTTTGAGCACTAAGTGAAGGTAGGTATTGTTCACTCATAGCAGCAAAACATAGGCATGACTTACAAATTAATTTCGTATTATCTTAGTCAAGCGGGACCAATTTTGCTCCAAGTCTGAGAGCATAAATAGCTGCTATAAGAAACAAATAATTCATGTAAATTGCATTTTTGTTATCCATTTTGGTATTTAATTTAAAATCCACAAACCGCATGTTTGCTTAGATATAATATCTTCTGTAAATCACTTCATTCATACATAGAAAGCAATATAGTATCTCAGTGAAAGTTATTTAATACACTTAATTAAATGACTGAAAGGCTGATACATTATGATAGCCACTTAGAGCATTATATACTGTATTATATTAAGCTTTTAACAAGACACGATGTGCTAACACTGCATCAAAATCTGCAGTGAATGCTAAATGTAGCTTCAAAACTATAATAGATTGTTAGTTTTACATAATAACATCAATCATAATAAATTATAATGCCTGTTTGCATACTTGCCCTTAAAAAGCAAAACAGATTGCAGCTCAAGTGCATGGACATTTTTAAGTACATGTATTTCAACTACAATGTAGTGAGTCACACATTATGAATTCATTTAAAAATTGTTTAACTAACTATTATGGTGAAGTGTTTTACTAGCCAAGGACAAAAGGACATGCGTATTGCAATTTTTTCTCAATGTAAAGTAGAACAAAAGATTAAAAAAAAGTTCAGAGCAAACACCAGATTCTAAATTTTATAAATATCTAAATTCCAGTGATTAAGTTCATTTTAATGCAATGCCAAATGAAGTGTCAAGTGCTTTGAGTTTTCTACGGCAGTATGTAGTTAACGCACTGCTGTCCTTCTCCCACCTGTTAGGCTACTGCAGAAATCTAGAAGCCTTCGGAAATTGTTCCCTTGCTGACAAAAAAAAATGTAACTTTTGGAAAAAGTTCTGGTTATAAAAAACACACTGTCATGGCATGAAAACTTCAGGAGCACCACCTATCACTATAAAGGTAATATTGTTTTAAAAGTACAGTTGGTAAGCTTTGACCAGCATGTCTATTTAGCAGCTAATTGCAGGATCTACTTGAGCAGATAGCCCAATTAATGCTTGTTTTTCTCCAGGTACTACTCTTTTAAAGAGCAGAAATGCAAAAAGGGATGGGTCTAGTAGGTATCTATTCTATACTTTTGCAACTAACAAGTCCAATGACCATTTACAACAACTCATAATTGGTGCATAAGGCAAGGGTGACATACAGTCAGATTTAATAAATTAGAATATACATCCCGATGACTCATTTGTCAGATTAAAAATACCTTTTGAAAATAACAACCTTTAAGCAGGTATTAAACATACTTTTCATTAAGCCCACATTTCTGTTTTTTAAAATAGTTTTTTTATTGGTCTGATGTAATATTCTAATTTTAAATATCATGTTTTCATTAGCTGTAAGTGGAAAATCATCATAATTAACGCAAATAAAGACTTTCACACATCCATCTGAGTGCATTGAATTTATATGTCTTTCACTTAGTGATAAAATTCCTAAAATAAATAGGTTTGTCAATAATATTCTAATTTATTGAATGAGTCTGTAGACATGTTAAAGGGACAGTATAATGTAAAATTAACTTTTTTGAGCTTTATATCATGTTATAATGTTATTCCCTCGTCAAAAACATACCTGGAGTGTTGCCTTGATTCTTTCATGCATGTTTGAGAAATCCTTTAATCTCCTGTTGCAGCCATTCAGCTGTGCAAAATGCTTGGATGGACCTATAGCGCCACCTTTGAGACCAAGCTCCTCCTTAGACCTACAGTTTCTAAGCTTCCGCCTCACAGAGCACCCCTCCCCCGTGACTTCCCCACTCAGTCCTTTCAGACTAGACAGCAGCAATTAGCAAACACCTGGTGGAACTGTGCACCTATTGAGCTCATTATACAAGCTACTTCTTAATGCAACCCTGGTAAAACTTTGTTAAAGGGTTAGCTGTTGTGATAACTTCTTGAAGGCGGAGTTTCAGAAAGAGCAAGATTTTCCTAAAGAGACAGAGGCCCAATTTCAAGGCATTAAATTACAAAGTCAAACTTCTTTTAAGTCATACTTGATACATACAGTATTTTTGTAACAACGGAAAGTGACATAGTTACTTGATTGTGCTATAAAATGATTCTATGTGCCTGTAAAACACATAATACTGCCCCTTTAACTTAGCAAGAATTAATTATGTGGGGTGTCAGAGGCTTAATGGGAGGAGTAGCTATTTTGCGACTGGAGGGTCATGGATTTGATTCCAGTTTCCTCCTTTGCCACATGTCCATGTGACCCTGAGCAAGGCTCCAAACCCAAGTCACCTAAAGATCTGCATATGAATGTATAAGCACTGAGTGGTTGGTATGACTAGTTTATTCAATTTAAGTATACACAAGTAAAAACAGGTAACTTCTACAAATCTCAGTCCTTTGTTTCCTTAAACAAACAAAGAGTTTGACAGTTCCTAAGCTTTGGGATGGGAGCCTTGTATGCCCTTACCAGATAGTAAATCTCTTATCTGAGCATTGTTCTCAGCCAATCCCTGTTAAACCACAAGTCTATGTCTGTAGACATGCACATTTTCTGATGATGTGTATGTTTCACTACAGAAATAATAAGTACCAAATACCAAACCTTATGAAGTAATCTTGTTGCTCTTTTTTGTAATGTGCATAGAGGAGGGGTGTCCAACTCTATTCCTCTAGAGCTACCGCACTGCAACTGCTTCATGCATTCCTATTCAATGTCTCATTACCAGGCAAAGATTACTTTAAGCCTATGTCTGCAACAAATATTATTAATTTTGGGCTCAACCATTACTTGTACTTACTTTCAAAATTTGAAGTTCATACATGAAGACTTTTATACAAAAACAATGGTTTCTTTTTCAAATATGAAACACATTTTTTAAATTAAGAATATTTAAAAAGAACTGAAAAACTTTTGAAATATCATAATTTGATCATTTTCATCAGTGAAACATAAAATTCAAAGAAACAAAAAAGGGAGTTAAAAAAAAAAAAATAAAAAAAAAAATAAATAAAAAAAAATAAAATAAAATATATATATATATATATATATATATATATATATATATATATATATATATATATATATATATATATATATATATATATGTGTGTGTGTGTGTGTGTGTGTGTGTGTGTGTGTGTGTGTGTGTGTGTGAGATTTCATCTAATCCCACACGGCAGATTTGTCCATTGCTGTTCTATGCTCATTTCCAGTTTTTTGTTTTTTTTTTAAATCACTGCTTTTATTTAGCTTCATTATCCTACTTTTATGAAGGAAAAGTGCACATTACCTGGTGTGGTCATTTTTTAGGTTTGCTAAACATTCTGAGGCGGACTGTATGCTTGTACGTATTAAATGTCAGTTGGGCTGGAGAAAAGGTGAAAAAAATTCACAAATGGGTTAAAATCTGTTCAAAAGTGCTCTTTGGTCTGAATTCTTTGTTTTGTATTGCTCTTAAAGAGCTTTGTTCTTATTTTATGGAAACTGTGATAAAGTTGTATATTAGTGTGGATAACAAAGCCGTTTGAAAACAATCTACATTATGGTTAGCAGAGATGTAACTTATCTCTATCAGTAGGTTTGTTGGACACATGTTTGCAGGACTGGAAGTGGCAGCATGGCTGTACGGCTGTGAAGCTTGAGTGTTTTCTGGGGGTCACTGTTGGGGCAAGAGGCAGACTGCAGCTGTGGGGTATTTCCACCATCCATAAGCACCTATGTATTAATGGGCTTACACAAACTGAAAAGCAAAGCTTACATCTGTCAAACCAAATACTAGGAGGTATCCTATATCCTCATTTTCCTCCAAAGCAAAGTATTGCTAATAACTAAGCTGTTGCCCAGGGGCACAAGACGGATAATAAGACAAGACGGAAATTCTACTGATCAGTATCTATAGATTTTATACCACAAACTGACACTTTTAAGATTTCTAAGCTAATTTATCTGTCTTTATAGTTTGTACTGTACATGTCATATCTGATGTTCCTAAATAGTGGTTTCTTGAAGGAGTGAAGCACCAGATTACAGTAATTGAAAGTCTATACTGTGACAGAAATAGCTGTTCTCACACCGGGGCTAGACCCACTGGTGCCTTTTGCTGTCTGTTGGCGAGAACTAAATATATTTTCTGCATTCTGAATGGCATTCCACTCTAAAGCATATGTGCCAGTAGTTAACTGTGCCTGAGAATAAACAGCTTCCTCAGCCAAGCCTTGAGACATGTCAAAGATGCGTGCACATGTATGTGATTTATTTGTTTTGGGGGGAAATATTAATATACTTACAGCAGGTGGGAAGAAGTGTCACTTTATCAGTTTTTAATTCAGTGATATAAACTCACATTATTTTTTTTTTTTAAAGAAGTGCCCCAGCATTTTTTAGCATCATAAAAGTAGGCCAGATTTTAAGCCATTCTGAACACCTGCCCAGTGGACAAACATCACAGGCTGCAAGGAGTTCCGGCACGCTTCCAAAATGTGAACTTCTGAACCAGAGAGCCTGCCGTCTCATTCGTGCAGAAGAAGGAGGCAGCGGTGTGTAGCAACAGGCACTCTAATTTCGTGGTGGCTGAGGGAAGCTTTACATAAGTGATGTGATGTTCTGTGGCTGTCACTCAATCTGCCTCAGATTGCCAAGCGAATAAATGAGGCTGATGCAGATTCATGTCACCCAAAAGCTACTGTAAGATTGAATATCAGCAGGAGAAATGCTACATTGACATTGTTCTAAGTCACAGAAAGAAATTATTAGTTCTTTCTTTGGAGGTTTCCTACAGAAATTATACCTCATTTCAACAAAAGGGGAAAAAAAATTAATTGATGTTACTTATAAGCGAGAAACAATTAAAATATGGATCTTCGAAATAACATCTGACCTTTACAACAGTAGCAGGAGAAAAAGCTGAGTATGTTCGGCTCATGTCTGTCCTCGAGGCCAAGTAACATTACAGGTGTAGTGTAAACATACTCTGTATTTCTCTTGGACTGAGGCTTGAAAATAGCTGTGCCAGCACTTGTGGACCACACACAGCTGTTAGTGCTGTGGTTCCGCTCACAATATGGAGGTTTATGCCAATTAGCTGCCATGACTATTTCTAGGGTGTCTGTCATAAATGAAAATAGATGGACCGTTTTCCAAAATCTTGTGGCCCTGTACTTGGTGGGATTATAATATTCTTAAAGCGATGACTGTCTGTTTATTAAACTCTGACTCAATGCCAGGTCCTCCTCTGGGTCACACCAGTTCTTTTCTTTTAAGAATCAAGGAGTAACTTTCATATAGCTGTTCAACAAAGAAATGAGGGGCATTTTGAACAGTTCACTGTTCAAAATGTGGTATCATTGGGTCCTCTGCTACAAGAATGTGATAAGAAATCAACTATTAGTTTTGAGTATTCTTTTCATATGCAGCTGTGACAGTTGAGCCCTCTTCAGAAATATTGTGTAGAAATTAAAGTACCATAAAGATATGTAACTAACTTGCATGAGAAACTGAAGTTACTTAAGTGAAACCAAGTTACTGAAACACCCAATACCAATGATGTTGTGTTTACAGAGGGATCAATGAAGATGGTACTTCATCAGCTGATCTGTGTTAAAGGCTGATAAACAACATAAATAGTGGTATTGCTCATCTTCTGATTTTAAACTACTGGGAAATCTCACAGTAACTGATGAGCAAGACAGAGCCAGGCATACAAAAAGTAGCTCAAGCTCAATAAGATTGAAAGAAAGCATCTGTCAAAATCAGTTGCCAATCTAGTAACAGATTCTTAATTGAACTTAGGTCTGGATTTACCTGGACCAGTCCAATACATGAATGTGCTTTGATCAAAACTATTCCACTGTTACTCTGGTTGTATGTTTAGAATTGATATCCTGCTGGAAGGTGTACTTCAGCATAATGCACAAATCTTTTGCAGCATCTATTATTGCTCTATTTATTTGTTCAGAGCAACTTGCAGGGTTTACTTTCCAATACAGTGTGTTTTGCATGCAGGGCAAAAAGTGACATTTTGATCTCATTTAACCAGATCAGCTTCTTCCACATGTTTCCTAAGTCCTCTACTTGGCTTCTTGTGAACTTACTCTTGTGACTTTCTTTCAGCAATCACTTTCCTCTTACCAGTTTTCCATAAAAGTCAGATTTGTGGAGAACACTACTAATACTTATCCCATCAACAGATTCTCCCACCTGAGCCATGGATCTCTGTCGCTCCCTCAGTGATACAAAGGGCCTCTTCGGTTGGTCCTTGTTTACTAAATTGGGGACTTCTGAATGCATTTTTCTCAAACTGAGTTTTATTTAGATGCAACAGAATTAAAGGGCCATGTACACAAATGCAGCCCGCATTTTATTTGTGAAATTAATTTGAAAACTATTTATCCTTTAGCTCCTTCTTCACAGTTAAGTGCCAGTTTGTGTTAGTCCATCATATAAAACCCCAATATCTTTTACTGAGTTTCATGTTTGTCATATGAATAATTTCACAAAAATTCAAGGAGTATAATTAGTTTGCGAGGCACCTATGTTACTAGCAACAGTACAAATCAGCCAATTTTCTGAATGTATTATGGTGTCTAGTATGTGTGAAATTATGTGTTTCTTCAGTGTTGCCTTTTTGACATGGGTGATGTAATGCAGAAGAGAGCTGCTGCTGCACAGGGAACCTTCTACGCTCTTACATTTTATACACCTATTTAAAAACAGCACCCTTTCACACCAAGTTCACCAGGAAGAGGCAGTAAAATGAAATTGGCAAGACCTACAGTATTTCATAATTAGTAGGTAGCTCCAACAGGAGAGCTGTGCACACTGACGTAAAAAGATCAACAACACATAAAGGTGATCATTCACTCCTCTAAAAATTACAGACCACAAAAAAACCCTTTTTTTTGCTGAGGGTTATTCATTTTACGAAAAGAAAAATAACAACCCGTTTGATATGTGTCAGGCTTTCTATAATCTCTGATTGCTCTGTTTCATTTGGACGTCCAACAGTGCTGCTGCTCAACCTGCCTAAATGATCTAATTTGTTGCTAAGGTGGTCCCTGGCTCTTTCCAGGTCACCACCTGCAAGCAGTACTGTAAATTACTTGGTGGGCCTAATTGCCCGTGTCCACTGTGTCACTATAAACTACTAGTGGTGTGCTAACGCTATCTTCAGGTACTTATTCAATTCAACAGAATTATTTCTCAGTCTTTGTTTTGAGGACAACTGTAAGTGTGCTTTGGTATTGGAGACCTTTTTTTAGCATGTAAAATTAACCAATTATTCTCAGTGAAAACTGAGGGATTGGAAATGATAGCAATAACGTTATTAACTAAAACCATATGAGGGCTTGCCTCCTCAGAATGGGCGCTTACAAAAAAGCACAATAGATCCAGATGTTGCTCAGAATGACCTTACCTAGGGGGGTATGGGGCCATTATGCCAATCAAACACTGTAACACTTTAAGTCAAAGTCCTAAGGCAGAATGGAGAAAACGTGTTTCTTACCTCACACATACGCACTGGTAGCAACAGGCACTGACATTAGTTCAGATCCCCCTGCATGCACCTAAACCAGAACAAAAAATACATCAACATTTAATAACTTTAAAAAACAGTTTTTATTTGTCTTTGTGTTTTTTTTTCAATAAAAATGTCTCACATATGTCCAACAAAATAAAACAATTGTGTAAAGTGAAACAGACAATTTCAGTGAAATAATTTTAAAATGACATGTTTAACCTCCAATTCTCAAGGTCTAGACTTCGACTCGAACCCATCTG
Source organism: Anableps anableps (assembly GCA_014839685.1). NCBI lineage: Eukaryota > Metazoa > Chordata > Actinopteri > Cyprinodontiformes > Anablepidae > Anableps > Anableps anableps. The sequence goes on from CM026082.1 coordinate 16,561,448, forward strand.
AGTCGATCCAGACCCTGTCCACACCTTATTATTAGGGCACTCTTAGCTGAGCCTCAAAAGAGCACAGTACAGTACCGTGCTATATTTCTTGTCATCAATTTTCATGATGTTCAAACAAGCACTTAGTTTTTGGATGAGGAGAACAAAATTTTATGTAGATTTTACCTACAAACAATAACTAAAACCATAAAAAACATGCTATGAACCACATAGTTATCAAGTCATATCAGCATGTTATGAATCAAATTAACAAGCAATATCAAAACAGAGAGGAAGCAGGTTTATGACAGTCTAGCTCTTCAGTAAATGTCTCCCTGTCCAAAGATCCTCAACAGAGCAAGATGTGATCACTGAAAGCTTTAAACTGAGTCAGAAAGTTCTTTAGAAATAAGCGACAACATTGAGTGTTTAGCTGAAGTGTTGCTATAACATGACAGCAGCTGTCTGAAGCCTGGCTGTTGAAGAAAGGACACAAAGCATGTCCATTAAATGTACATCTCCTTGGAAATTCCTTCGTAGCATCTAGCAAGAAAAAGCCATACAAAATATCCTAAAATGCACAAAGCACATAACCAAAATAATCAAGTACATATCCCCAAATATACATATACACACAGAAAATTAAAAAATAAACAAACAGAAATTGGGGAAAAAAATGTTTCAACAAATGTTTAAGCAGCTCACTGAAGATAGAGCCATTTTTCACATTTTCTCTGAATTATAACTGTTTTACCTCAGTTGTTTTATTGTGGCAGTACCTTGTAGTATTTTCAGTTTTTATATTTTTATATTCTTGTGTAAAGAAAGAAACTACCTATTGAGGCATGAGAACCAAGTCAGTTTAGATCAACTTTAAGATAAAATTTCATGAAAAATCAGTGTACTCATTATGCCCAGCTATGAAAAATTTGAGTAACAAGAGTCACAAACAAATGGTTATATACATAAAGTGCCATTTCTTTTGCTTGCAAGTTGTAAGAAAATTTGAAAAAAGTTATTAGCTCCTCACTAGTTGTTCATGGATCCTTAAACTTGAGAAGACTGTTTTTGTAAAACAGATATCTGTTCATTGATTAATTCAATCTCTCTGGCAAGAATCTAAGAGAATAAAAGCCAAATTTGTAGGTTAAAAATGCATAAAATTAAAAAAAAAAAAATAAATCTATATACCAGCTTTAATTTAATGTGTATGGGAAAAGGATTTTGAAATACAAAAAACAACGCTAAAGGGTACTAAAGGGGACAGTTTTATAACAGTGATGAATTAATTTGCAGAATTAAAAGAATTTAGTCAACAATTTAAAAAAATTTTCTCCTATAAACTGAAATAGAATAAAGCTGAAGCAATAAAATGCAGCAGTGTACAGGCTGAGAACAGAGTAAGCCCCGAGCATGCAGAGGGGATGTGGTCAGTGTAGGGATGTCAGAAGCATAATGGGCCGCTGAGTCATAGGTTATAAAAAGCTGTCATTAGGGATTTCTGTCCTCAGCAGCTCATCACGCAGGACTTGTGAATTATTTATTACTCTGGAAACTCAAGTGGCCCGTTACTCGCAGACCGACTGGTTTCCTGCACTTTTCTTTCTCCGGGGCTGTTTAATAAAAGCATATCATCTTCTTGTTGCAATTAAAGTCTGACCTATATTTGCTAGTGTGACTACTGCAGGTGTTTTATTCAACAAAGCATTCAACCTGATAGGAGGATAGATTATTTAATTTTTTTTATTATTTATTTTATCTTCAATCTAAAGAATTTTTCTTTTTTAAAAAAAGTAATTAAATGAAAGAGACAGTGGTTTTAAATTTAACACACACAAAAAAAAGGTCTTGGCATAATTTATGCATGAAAGCAAGTAGTCTCCCCCCTACACCCTCCATTTGATCTACTAAACACAATAAAGTGCATCAAAGTACATGTGTTGGTTGATGTTTTCATAGCCTGAAAATGGAGGGAGTTTTGATGCAAATAATAAATGTAAAACAAAATGTAAAAAAATTGTATGAAACATGCCCAATCAGAAAAATTGGCTGATTCTGATTTCTGAACAAGTGGTTTGTACATCTCTAAAAATAAGCCAGAGAAAGTCTAACATAAAGCAGACATTTTACAGCAACTGGTTTCCCTTCATGTGTCTTCAAGATTGTCAAAATTATTAAACTGTTAAACCTCATATTCCACCCCCGACTGAACAAATCAGGAAAAAAAAGTCAACTACTCCTTTAAATCAGTCTCACTTAAATTGTTCCTCTCTGTTTTTGATAGGAAAGTCAATGCAAATCAGCTAAGGCATTTTTCCTCACTTTGTTTTGTTCTCAGTATATGAAAATGGTTAAAAATCCCATGGGTCAGTGAAAACGATCCCCCCTCCACTACAGTCGCCTGCTCTAAGTCAGCCAAAACATTCCAGACTTCAAAAGACGGCTTCAGCCTACCAGGGCCATTTCAGTGTCCCAACCTCCATGGCCCAGGAGGACTTGGTTATTTGGATAAATTAATTTCTGGAGTCTGCCTGAGTTGCAAAAACAACCTCCTGCCTGACAGCAAATTAGTCTAACTGGTGAAAAAACTAGAAAATATATCAGGTTAAAGAAAACACAGACCTCTTCTTTAGACCAACCTGATTTTTGTTTAACCGCTCCCCTACTTTGTTTATGATTGCACCTAGTTCTGGAAAATTTTAATATTATCATATAAAAATATCATGCAATACATCTGTAAACCAAGCTGTTGGCAGGTGAAGAGTTTCAATATGCACCATCAGCACAGCGGCAGTAAAACACACAGGCTGTGTACAACACACAGCTGACCGCCTGTGTACCATAAAAGAGCCTGATGTAAAAGTTTAACAACTGTCAGCGGTATTAAAAAAAACTGATATAAAACTGAACTATCTTGACGACAAACATTTGTGAAGGAGAAAAAATATAAATCTAAGAAAAGAGACTGTGAAAATGGGGGGAGGAAAATGGTTACGGAGGGAAAATTATGCAAACAGATGAAGACAATCCAGAATTAATGGTCCACAACATTTTCAGGCACTCAAAGAGCTGTCCAAGGACACCATGGGGGGAGACTGCATGGCCCTCCAGTAATTGGAGGAGCATGTAACTTCAAAAGTAAGGAGAACAGACTGGAGAACTCTCCTCTGAAGTTAAGTCTTAAAGCAAACGTGAAGCACATGTAGAGTACAGTAGGGAATATAGTGCATGTGTGAATGAAAATCACTCTGCTGAGACATGATTCCAAGCAGTTTTTCTGCTTTTACAACTGACTCAGCTCTGAGCTGCAGTCTTCTGATTACTTGGTTTCCTCCTCAACTCGTTCACTTTTGATGCATAACGCGGCAAAGCTAAAACTAAATATTCCATAATGTCAATAAATATTTCCATTAAATGCAGCATTCAAAGGATGTGAGATCATGGTATTAAAACAAAAAAAAAGCTATGACATGTTTTGACCACAAGTATTAATAAATATGTCAATCACAGTGTTGGACTGTGACCACGTTCCCACAAAACAGATCATGGTTCTGCATCACAGTCCAAGCAAGAGACGTTGGACCATGTAAATGCCTATCTCACCACAATGCATATGGATGGTATATTAGCAAGATTAAATGATTACTGAGTGTAGTTGTAGGTCAGCTCCAGAATAAAGGAATACCAAGCTCCTAAAAAGCTATGCTTTCAAAACTTAAAAAATATCCTATAACACTTTTGTCACAAATGAAAGTCTTTTTATCGAGATGCCAAACAAAGAGAGCAATAACCAGAATTTTCTCTGGAATGGCGCATGGAGCAGTGAAGTGATGCCCACCCTCCAAGTTGTTGCTGTGCACTGACACTTAACTGGCTGAAAGAAGACTCTTACAATTTTCATTCATAGGGAAGGCAAATTCAGCTGTATGGAAATATTTCTGGTCATAAAAACACAACTCAATCAATCCAACACTGTTTTAAACTACAGAAAGGCAGTATTTTTTCAAGCAGCTCACTGCATGTTCAACCTGAGCAGACAGCCCACTACTACAATGCACTAGCAGTATAGTTAGTGTGCTAAAGGGCTGAGCACTAAATAGGAAGCAGCATTTAGTCTGCTCACAGCTGGAGTCTAGGTCAGAATCGGGAGAAGTGCAAATGCATAAAAATCGTGCCTATGTTCAACTGTGCTTGCTATTTTGAGTAGGTTTGGGTTTTTTTTTTTTTTTGACTGCAGTCTGAACACAGTGCATGGCTATTTGCCACAGAAAAGCTCTGGTAAGCATGTTCACTGATTCTGACCAAAAGATGATAGTGATCTGCCAAAATATGGAAGGGCTGCGAAAGTTAAGGTAAATTATCACCTAAGACTATGTGAAAACTGTAAGGCATCCTGTCACACTTATATTATGTAATTATAACTTAAAACTTAAGGTTTCCAAACGCATGTGTGATCAGCTCACAGTGATCAGTTTACAAACACACAGAATGCTACACCCAAGTTAAAATATGTTTAACTTGAGTGCAAGGCAGCATACTCAGCAGTCCACTCTGATTTACATGGCGCTCAGTTTATTGTGGTGCAGCAACACATGCACAAGAAGGGGCTTGAAAATAGTGTGGTGTGCCTGAGGATTCCTATATGAAAGTAGCCTTATAGCTAAGATGTACCTTCAGATGCTAAAAGTCTCAAGAGATTTTGGACATGAAGAAAATTTTATATGTCTGCTTGAGGAAAACAATCCTCACTGGAAGTCCTATTTAAAACAGTCAGTGTCACTGCTGATCAAATCCGTCTATATTCAAAATAGTGGTGGCAGAAGAAGAATCTATAAAGTCAATTTTTAATATATAACTCTAACTACCAAGTTTTACAAGTGTTCCTTTAAGGTGTTTATAAAAGTGTATGTAATATTTCGCAATAAGTATCCCCTCTGTGTTAGTATTCATGCATATGCTTGTAAAAACAAATGTTCTTGCAGACTCTACACTGGTGCTCTTTGCACAGAAAGTTACTAAAAGTTTGATTACAATGTAGGGTAGTTAACCAAGCCAATGATAATTGTCCAGCTAAGATCTGCTTGTTCAACAAACAGTGTTACTCTATAAAGAGCAGAATTTGCATGTTTGCTTAGAATTTCTTGTCAAGAGCACTTTAGATGAAACACTTTTGTTTCATTTTAAACAGAGACTGCCAACAATCATTTCTCTCCACATCTGTGTATCAAAATGAAAAAACAATCAGTTCATGCCCTGGAAATCTGTTACAATATTACAATTGCAGGGTTTCCCCCAGTGTATTATAAGCATGGTGGCCCCCTAGCTTTACTTGTCCCCCTCCACCAAGCTAAGCATTACTTGTTTATTTATTTCAGATATGTTTTTTATACACCAGTAAGAGTGATAGCAATGACAGGTTTATAGTTGATGCATTAAACTGTGTGCAAGGCCAGGAGCGCACACTAGTCATACTGTCCGCGCTCCTGTGCGCTGGTCCCCCACTCTGTCATGACGTCTGTTGGTGTACCTCTGAAGTTTTGCACATCAGCGTGGATTGTGCGCGCCATCTTTCACTCAGACTGGACAATTTGAAAGGTGTTCTTGCAGAGCAAGTTCACTTCTACCGGTATTTATATGAACCCTCTCTGAGGACTCATTTTCGGAGAATACTGCACCAAGGTAGGTGTTAAGTATAAAAGCTACACGGTTTGCTCGGCTCAAGAACGCTTAATGTAGACTCCAAATGTAATTTAATATAATTTAACATATAGTTGCACTTTTAGAGGTTCGTGTTGATTGTGCAGTGACAATGTGAGCACATATCTTTGAGAACAAAGAATAATAATAGACTTATCTTAGAAGATTTATCTTATTTTAGAAGATTTATCTGAAGTACAAAAAATATGTATAATTTATATTACTATATTTTTTGTGGTTGTTTTTTTTTTAAGACTGTAATTGTTTAAGTGTTGTCAACAATGTCTTCCAATAAGATATAATTACCTAGTACTATTATAATTATATTTCCTGTCCACTTTTAACATTTTTTAACATAAAAACACAGTGGACCATTGGTGGACTGCCCTAGTGCCTCTACCACTGGGCTTAACAAGTGTTCTGGGGGGAAATCCTGAGTTGTGCTGGTAGATCGATTATTTTAAAAGCAGCAATGTATTAAATGTTGTTTTTTGTTTTGTGAAATAAAAGCAATTCGATTATGTTATAAACATGTTTTAAATTTTTGTTTTACTACAGTGATAACATGGTTCAGTTGTTCTTTTGATTATAGAACAGAGACAGACAGCGTAAACAGGCAGTCTGTAGGCTTAATGTGACCTTGCTTGACTGATTATTGATCGGAAGGTCAAATACGGAAAAATTTGATTTTTAAAAAAAAAAAAATCTTTCAGTCCGTCAAAACTCACATTTTCAGTCTAGAAACACATCAAACAGCAGCATGTACCATGCTTGGAGGTGCTTGGTTTCGAGATTATTATAAATCATGCTAAAGTAAGTGATTGATGGCTTACTGTTGTCCTTGGCAGAACAGACCCCAAAGAGAACCAGAAACCAGTATCGGCCAAGAGAAGCCTGATCAGAAAACCTCTAAAATATAGAGTATGGATAACATTAATATACTTGTAATAACCAAAGTGATTTATTATTTTCAAAGCAGTAGCCTTAACTTTTATCAGACAGGTAAAAAAAAAACAACATAAGTGCACAACCTTAAGATTTGCAACATTTTTATAGACCTTTTTTAAGTTTATCAGATTACTTTGTCTTCAATAAATAAGACATAAAATAACAGTAAGTTATAATAAAAATAAATTACTGCAACTAAGAAAAATACATTAGTAGGCTATATTCAAATTTTGCCTGAAATAACCTCAAGACTATACACATCTGACTGGTTGCTGGCTCGCAGTAGAAAAACAGAGACTGAATAATACAGACAGACAAAAAAAACATCATTAGTATATTCTGTTCCACGTTTTTAGGTTGTGATTGCTACACCACACAGTTTGTGTAGCCATGAAGACCTTCTCGCATGGCCTCAACTCAGAGGTAAGCCAACCTTCAAGCAGCAAACCTCATAACATTTAATCAGGTGTATAAATTTGGCTGCTTGATGAACTCACTTTTACACACTAAAGGACTACTGATATCTGACAATGTTGCCTAGCAGGACAAAGAAAAACAGTAAAATGAGGGAAACCACTGGCTTTACACAGTGGATCCAGTGAGATGTGTGTTCAGTGTTGCAGAACCAGCAAAGAGGGCCTGCCTCTGCAAAGACTGTAATCATGATGGCATAACTTTGACATAACCTACACTTCTGTCTTGATGATGTGCTTCAGCTATATATCATGAAAATGAGTCCAAGCCAGAGTAAAATGAAGACAAAGTGTATCATAATGGAATGGGAAAAGCAGAGAGGAACAGAATCTTTCCAAGGACCTTTGGTCCAAAGGAAGAATACCATGCACGCTCGAGTCAATCCAACATACACCAAGTGAGAAGAAAATGTCCATTTTTAACCCGTTATCCATCACTGTCAAATGTGGTGTGCAGGCAGAGAAAAAAAGGAAATAATCAAACAGAAAAATGACTGCAGTCTTGGGCAGAATGGATGAGAGCAAAACCTACAACTGTTGTTAACTTAAGGCAAATGATATTTTGACAAATGTCTCTTTTGCAGCTTGTACTAACTGCTCTTCATTTCACAGAGTGAAAACATGTTATTTAAGGTGAGTGAACAGCAAGACCATAAAGAATAGTTAAGTGTAACAACTTTTCTTAGTGTTTCTTATGGGTTTATAGGTTTCAATACTTATACTGCTACAAGGAAGTGAATATGTAAATAAATACAGTACATTATTTTTTTAGGGGTTTCTTTCGCTAACAAAATCAAATTGCTCAAGGGCGTTTCTATGTCCATTTTTCTCAGCCATATTGTTAAGGATATAGCTTCTGTGCTCAAGTAAAATTTTCAGATCAAATTTCAACAGTTAAAAATCAGCTCAGGCATTTTGCTCAAAAAGTCTTTAAAGAACTATTTTAGAAGACTACAGAAAAGTCTGCATGTTTGGAAGAAAACTATGAAGGAATATGGGAAGACAAAAGACTTATTCACAGTGCTGTTTTCGCAGGTGAGATTTCATTGTGATGTTAAATCCACAGAAAAAGCTTAGAGAATTGATGAAATTGTGCATGCACCGGATATGTTAACATCAGGGCGTGTGGCGGCCATTTTTCTTTAAGTTGCTTGGTTGATGCATACATTACAGTGGTGCAGTCCTCTAAAAAAAACCATTTGCAATTCAGATTCCCTCAGGTGCCCTTAAGTACCCTTTTACCAACAATGAACTCATGTCATACATGTGATTTCATTACATTTCATCCACCGTTTGCAGAAAAGACACAGGTGTGATTATTGGGTTAGGCCTTGAAGAAGCATTGACTTGACAGTCACAACAAAAATAGCACATGGTTTCTATGACAACCAACAGCAGCACTAATGTCTATGCACTCTGTATTTAAAACCGAGAATAAGTTTGTTCCTACCCATGAGTCTGCAACCACCAATTTTTTCAGTTGGCTTCACTGACTCTCCTTAAAAAAAGCTTTTTATTTACTGTTGTGGCTACAGTCAAGAATCCAAATAGATTCAGAATACAATTCACCATTCATTTATATTCAACCAAATAGCTTGTTACTCATTGCTAGTACCTACCAAGGAGGGTTCCAGTAATCTGATTTGATACGTCAACATGTACTTCATTAGTCCAAGCAAGGTCCAGTTTCCAGTGTCTTTTATATTAATATCAGAATTTCACTAGAATGTTTCATTTTAAAATATATACACACAGAATGTCTTTTTGGTTTGCTAATCAAATTGTAAAACTCTAATTCTCAACAGTAACAAATGTGAGTGTTTACCTGAAGAATCACATTTTTACAAGTCAATTACTTGACATTTATTCTAGCCACTGAAATTTTCAAAGAAAATTGATTGAACATTTATGCACATATTTTAAAAAAGCTTTTAAAATGTGTGGTGTTTTAGGGGTCAATCTGAACTAAGGGACATAAGTTAAACCTGAATTTGAGTCTTTTAAACGCTATAGCATCCATGAGGCTTAATACTGCCATTGTTGAATAGCTTGTGCTAATAATTTAAAAAGAAATCAAGATAAACATGCTATCTATTCCCGTTGTTAGAATGTTGAGGTCACATAATTTTGATTTGTGTGCTGTTTCTTGCATATCATTAAATTGCAACAGCAAATATTCAATTCCTTGCAAAAACTATAACATGTGGCTCAAAATATAGTAAAATTATCAGAGTTTCTATGTACCCTTGAAAAGTTTGAAACGGCATAAAATGAGTTTTTAGCATTTCACAGATCTGGTGAAGTATGGAAAAAGAAAATGGAGAACAGAAAACAATTGAGTTTCGAGGATTAATTTTCTATATCCCATTTTCTAACAATCTGGATTTCTTAAGATAAATTATTTAAACTACTAAAGCTTCGTTTTATATTTTAAGAAATGGTCCAAAAAATTGCATTGTAATTAGACCTTGCTGATACTCATTTTGACTGCGAAAACACCTATGTTAAAACTGGATAACTGGTGCTGCATTTGCATCCTCTTCTCCCCCCTAACAGCTAGGGGGTGGTAGCAGAAATTTGAACACCAAACACCAAAATGTTGTGAACGGCAGGTATAAAACTCCAGGGTAAGTTTCTTTTGGTCCCTTTAAGACAAACGCAATTTAAAAAAATTGAACTTCATATATAATAATAAAAAATATAAATTATGGATCTACGTCAATGACAGACGATACTCAGATGGCAGAAAAGTGGCAGAAAAGTGTAACCCTATGGCTTTCTGGCCATAACATTTTTCGGAAAACAGACTGTATTATTTTGTAGTGTTTTAGTGTACCTACGTATAAATAAATAAATAAAAACATTAAAATTGCACTTAAGATTTTTTTTTTTTTTTTTGCTGAAAAAGAGAGGAATATTGTATGGAAAAATGTGCAGGAACCCTTATACCGGAATAAAGGGTTAATTCATATTAATAATGATGAAAAAACTATGAAAATGATGTTTTGGGTCTAGGCTTGTTGTTTATTCAGTCCTAGTACCCCAGAATCACTTTGTGTCTACCAAGGCCCCGGTATCGCCCATTCAATAAAATCTTCGCCTTTATCAGGCAACCTATAATAACAGCAAATGAACGGCCTTAAATAAAGCTGCCCCCGTTTATTTTTGCTCATCACAAATCCTTCCGCGACTTTTAGCTCAATGTCGTAGCTGCCCTTTCTCCGCCCATGTTGGAAACGTCTCAATAACACGCTGTCAATTAACGTCACAAATTAAACGAATTGCCGGGATTACAATGTCAAAAAGTGAATAAAGTTCCAGAAAATAGCAGATAGAAAAGACAAAGCCAGTGCTTTCAAATGCCCCTACCTTTTGTTTCTGTTCTGTCTTTTTAACAAATATGCATGCCGTCTGTCACCGCATGCAACAAGTCCCCCTGTCTATGAACAAGAATGTCACGGACGCCTCCTTTTCCTCCTCCCTGCTGCTGGCTGGAAGTAGTCTCTGCGCGTATAAAACTCTCTTGAAAGCGAACCTTAAAAAACTTATCATTGCTTACTGAGAGGTTCTTCTGGCAGCCGAGTCGGAAGGTGACTGTGAATTGGAAAGATATCCGCGTGCGAGTGAGCGCGCGCATTGGGTATCATATGTAGTAGAACACGAGAAAAGATCTTGGAAAATAGTATCATTGTCTCAAGAAACAGGACTTTTATGCTTGCAAGTGCGTGCATTTTAACAGCGTATTTTATACAACTTTATTGTGAGTGTAATTAGAAAATACTCTGAGACAGATTTTATTAATGTCACATTAAATCGAACTAATATAGTTAAGGAGGGCACAATGTTACCGAGTTATTATTGTAAGTGTAATATGGCTTTTCTTCTGAATTTGATTTAGAACGCCACCTATGGGCTCATATGCATATCAATAAATTTGTTGTCAGAAAAAGTGAAAAGAACGGCATCTGATAGTATTTAAAAATAAACACAAACAGCAAAACAGAAAAAAGACTGACTTAACTTCTAAAAGGATCTTGTTTATTTTCCAATATGCCACACAGTTCTTCCCGCTCTTTACCATATAAATTATGCTTTATGAAAATTTAGACAAAAAAAATTTAATATTTATACATTATAAATACCCTGAAAATTTGCCCTTAAAAATTAATTCACATAAACAAGTCATGGTAATTTAAAACAGGAAAACACATTTCTGGAAAAACATTGACTGTTATAAAGAAAAAAAAAATGGTCAAATTCAAGTTTCAGTGTAAATGATAAATGGTAAAAAGTCTGTACTTGTATAGCAATTTATCTGGTCCAGTGGACTCCAAATTGATTTACACTGCAATCAGTCATTCACACATTCATGCACACATTCACACACTCACAAACATGCTGGTAAAGACACATCATTTCAGTTCATTTTTCTCTGTGTGAAATTATGGTGTCTGACCTTAAACTGGCTGGTAAAAGAATTTATACTGTTGACAACCACTTGTAAAAACAATATACTATTTAAAAGCTAAATGAAGAAATGTACAATATTTATATGCAATCTTATTATTACAGTGTCTTGCAACACCCCTTGAGCTTTTTCTCTTTTTGTCAGGTTACAATTACATATTTTGTTGTGGTTTATGTGATAGATCAACACAAACTAGTGCCTCAGTTTGAAGTGAAAGGAAAATTATGATTGTCTAAATTTTTTCATGATGAAAATCTGAAAATTGTGACTTGCATGTGTAATCAGCTCTTTTTATTCCTATACCCAAAAATGAATATTCATTGCAAAAAAAAGAAAAAAAAAAAGAAAAAGAAAAACAATTCAGAATTCACCGTATTTTCTAAAATAAAATCCATTTATGTGCAACTGAATATTAGTATAAAGCTAGTCATTCTGTGAAGGCCTCAGAGGTTTGTTACGGAACATTAGCGACCAACTCATGAAGACCAAGCAACACACCAGATAGGTCAGGCCATCTCTTAAAGTATAGTTCAATCAATCATTTGAAAATTGAAAGAGTGTTCCATATCTGCAAACCAAGTTTTGACACTTTTTCTCCTATGTGCAAAATGCTTTGTTTAGAGAAAATTTAACTTTTACTGTAAATTGCCCTGAACACAATTCCTGTGGTGACATATGGTGTTGGCAGTAACATGCTGTTTGGTTTCCTTTCTTCTGCAAGGCACTGTATTCTGCTTCAGACTGGATTGTCCATTCAAATCAGGTTTGCATTACTATATAGGGTCCTAAAGATTATTGTGTCATCACCTGAAACTTTCTTTTTTATGTGTGCTTATAGATGTATTAATACAATAACAATAAAAAAGTATTTTCTATTCTATTCTGATTTTTAAAAAGTACTGTGTGAAAACAGCTCGCTTTGTGGTAGATCTGTTATTCACAGTCACTTGAATCATTTCCATTTATTAACTAATCAGACAGGATGATTGGATGGACAGGCTCTAACTGCCTCCAGCAATACATCACGAGGCAATCGTGATGATTTGTTGCATCAATTGACAATCACCTTAATCTCATTTGGCTTTGAAGATGCACTCAACTGAAGGTTCCAGTCCAAGCCCTTATTTCAGCTCAGCCAATACACCTTCGGAAAAAAAGAGGAATGCAAGTGGATGGAGGGTGCCACATATCCTTGAGAGCATTTTTTAATTTCTTGGTGCTCCATCTGTTGAAATGATAAAGTGCAGCCATTATGGAGTGCAACGAGATTAAATTAATCAGGTTTGTCCATTATACTGCCACAGGCTCTTCACAGATGATTGCAATTTTCTCTGTCAGGCCCATTATTGTAAGATGTGTTTAGTGGCTTGATGCAATTAAAATGGACTTAATGTAAATTTAACAACACAAATAACACTTTTCCGTGTGTATGTTTGAGAGAGGGTGTGGCCGAAGGGTCCTGAAGTGCAACGGTAAACACCCACTGTAACCGTTTTTAACTTCAAACAAACCAGGGTGCTATTTGATTAGTCTGGACTCTGTGATCAATAACTATGTTTCATGTTTTCATGTTCTCCGTGATGTCAAAGGATCCAATTGCACAGACCACCCTTGTCTGGATATCAGCTGTAAGGAACACAACACCTTGCACAGGCGTATCATGATGCCCATAGATCATTTGAACCTGGCGAGTGGGGAGTTTAATGGAGTCACTCTGATGAAAGTGTATAAAGTGCAAGCATCTGAATCTCATGGTTCAGTACGGTAGGTGAGGCAGACTTGAGAGAATTTTATTAATTTCTCCCCCGGAGCTGATCTAATATCCTTCAGATTGGTTGCTTCCTCCTTCTGGATCGGGTCACTGCCACAGGACAAAGCCTTCAGGATGTGTGCTTAAAACGGAGGAGATCTCTGTCTAAGCGTCCCAAAGCTCTCGCCGCCATTTACACGCGGGAATGGCGTAACTGTCACGCTAAAAATGTCAGCTGCTTTTTATTCTCAGCACCTCCATAATATCTGATTTATGGAACACCGTAAAATATAACAATGCACCAATGCTTTGTCTTCATGGGGATATCCTTCTACACATTTTTTCTTCGGTGAGAGTTTTTTATTTTCCACAGATCAATCTGGAACCTCACATCAGCCACATCTGTTTTAGGTGGTTTTGCTGGATTTAAAGAGGCTGAGCTTTAGGTTAATGTGGCTAAATGAAGAATTACCATAGCCAATCAGGTAATGGGCCTTATTTTATTATATGCAGAATTGCAATTTGAGGGCGGATGTTTTTTGGAGGTTTTTTTCATCCGTATCTGATTCCAAACATAATATAATCCACACCTACAGAAAAGTTCATGTACACAGCTTCTGTCAAAAGATGTATTCACATCCTTTGAGCTGTTTTTCTAGGTTGTCATACTACAACTTCAAATTTCCCTGTATTCCATTGGGATTCTATGTGATAGACCAACACAAAGCAATACATACTATGAAATAAAAAGGAAAAAAATTCATTTGTTCCAAAATATTTTTTACAATTAAATATTTGAAACGTGTGGCTTCCTTTCTCTCCGATTGCAGGTAAGCATTTTGGGGTATGTGTCTACCAGGTTTTATTTCAGGACTGCCCTGCATTTATGAATGTTTCTCTCCTTTATGCTTTCCTTGCCCAGCCTGTCAATTGAGGCGGACAGGCATGCCTCGATAGGTTTGTATTTTTGTAGTATTACTCTTTCCGTCTTCAGATGATGATATTATTTTAGAACCGAACATTACCTTAAACTTCTCCCGAATTTTATCTCTGACCTACCCAATGTGTTCTATTATTTTTATGATGCTGTTTGTTGAAACCTCTAAGGCCTTCACAGCACAGCCACTGAGACTAAATTACATGTGACTATAATTTGCTAAATTTAATAATTAGGTGACTTTTGAAGGCAGTTTTTTATTTAGGATTATTGGGGGAAAAAAGGAGCTAAACACAGATGCTTTCGTCATACATGATTTCTGTGGGATCATCACATAAAATCCCAATAAAGTACATTTACATTTGTAGCTGTAGCATGAACAAATATGAAAAAGATCTGTGAATACTTTTGCAATCCTCTTTTTACACAGAAAAAGATTCGTTTGTGTGCTTTTTTTCTTATGCATGTTAAGATTTATAATAGCTAGCGTGCCAGCCAGGTAACCCGAGGAGCAACCTACCAGGGTGTTTGTTTGAGGCACCATTCACACAAGGTGCATTCCAGAGGTTCGGCAGGCCAACAACAAGTCAATCAATCATATTCCGTGCACCAGTAATTCAGGAGGTGTCACACTATCTCTTTTGTTTGCCACAGGACAGCAGAGCAAGCAGGAGAGAGAGAGAGACATGAAAAGAGCAGAGACAAGCAAATCACGTTTAAAACATGATATGGACCGTGGAACATTTTGTGCACTTTGCGTACATCACAGAGGGATTCACGCATTGTCACAATTTCAAGGCATAAATTTTAAAAACAGGAATTTGATCATTTATTAAAAATGGTTGTAGTAATAAGGGCCTTCAGAATGTTCTTTGGAAGCTTTTTGTTTCCAAACTGGCTTTAATCAGTAATTTAGAGAATCATTTTGGTTTAAATTTTTTGATGACAAATAAAGGTTTTCAATAAGCCCTGGCCTGCTATTCCAACAATAATAAGTGACTGCCATTAGTCGGCATTTATGTGCTTGACTTGCCAGAACCCTAAATATAAAAGTATAAGTAACAACCAAATTACTTTGATTCATTGCTCTGGTTTGTGATATGGCCTTGAGGTGAAGGCCTGTCCGGTTGCCAAATAAAATATGGCTTTAGGTATGTAGAAAAATTCACTTCAGTGTGTCCACTATCAGCGGTTATGGTTGGGAAAAATTATGGTTGCAGTTTGCAAGTGGAGCTTGAAATAATGAGCAGTTAACTCTAAAAAAATATGTTTAATGTAAACATTCAGGCATGGGTATCAAATCCCAAAATCTACAGCCAGGAGAAGTTCTCCTAAAAGGTTTGGTTCTGTTTTTAAAGGGGTAGTGACATTACTGTATAAACTATTTCATCTAGTTGATATTGCTGCTTATGTCAATTCTCCAAAGAATTTAATTAAAAAAATAATATCACCTTTTTGTAGGGGGTTGTTTTGGCAGGAGCAGATTTCTCTACTCGGTAAAACAGTTGGGTATGGTAATGATATGTGGCTCTACCCAGTTGACTTCATTCTGATTGGCTACAACCATATTTGGGAAACTCTTCAGTAAAATGCGCTGAACATCGTCTCAAATTGAGGTTATAATCGTGTGGTACTTCCCCATAAACGAACTTCAGCCATACTTCTCTGATTCTCTCATCCTTCGGGAGTAAGTGGAAACTTCCATCCGTTTTTGAGCACCCTCAGATAAAACAGCTCCGCTTTTTAGTAGTCATCCTCTTCTCAAGTAGAGTACCCAGACATGCTAGCGTGACTTAGCCCTTAAATTAGCAGGTGTATCACCTGGGGGGAGGAAGGAAGGGGGGAGGGCTGTTTGCTTGATAGTGTTCTCTAACTGAAGAATATGAATTACGTTCATATTAGTTAAGTTAACCTATGCAGAAAGATAAACTGTTCTCTGATTTGTCTGTTTTTGAGCAAAGAAACAAAGCTGACCACCTATGAGCAGGGCTTTTGATACCAACTCTTGATAATAAAACGGCCTCATCAGTGCACAATAAATCATATTATACCCCCAAAACCACAGAAAAGTGAAATTTGTTGTCATGACCCCTTTAATGGATTTATTCTTACTATGAAATGATAAAAACTAGTATACAATCATTTCTATTACTATTACTGTCTAGGCTTTAGCATTTTCCATTGTCTTAGCCTTGCCAGAGCTCACACTGCATAGTTATTGTAATCCAAAGATGAGCAAATGTTATTTTCAACAAAACCTATAGCTTCACAATTAGCAGTACCTCTAGCAATTGCTATGACATAAATTTAACTGTAATGCATACTTTACTTTTTAAAGCTGATGAAGAACCTATAAAACCTAATCCACAATTTTACTGGGGGTGTTTTATGATATGACATGGAGGCCTGTTTCTACCCTGTCTTCAAAATGGGTAAGACAAGATAAAATGATGGGATGGGACTCCTTAAATGATTCATATTTTGTGTTCTCTCTGGCTTCTTTAAATACATGATGCTTGTCATTGGTTTTTGTTTTGTAATTAGGAGTGGGTGCTCGCTGAAGATTTAGAACCAAACAGGGGCTTTTGTAGCTTCTCTCAAATAATCCAAGCCTTTGGGGTTGCAAATCATGTCATATTTGATGGCTAGTTTAAAGACAATACTTGCATTATTCCCAGTGTCATTCAAAGCTTTATGTTGACTATTGAAGAAATTACATTCTAACATTATTTTCAGTTTGTACAATGTCTTTTTTTTAAAGGGGTGAGGGTAGATTTTTCAAAAAAAAAATAAATAAATAAATAAATAAATAAATAAAAATGAAGGTACTTTGCAGGGGTCATTATCTAAACCAATACTTGAATTGTTTTGGTCATTGCAGGCTCTTCCTGATTCTACAGGAGTACCATTGTAGATTTTTTTCTCTACTTTGTTGTTTACCTGGATTATAAACATGAGGTGATACAGAAGTCTTTTTCTATCACCCACTCTTGAACATAGGAAAGACAAGAGAACATGTTGCTTAAGATGTCAGGACATTTTGAGGAAGTGACTTCAAGAAAACAGACACTCACTTAAATGTGACCTTATCTACAGTCGAGCAATAATTTAAAATGTTTAAAACAAATGAGACAAACAAGGCTGAAAAAGAGTCTTATTTAATTGTTTCCAACACAGATTATTATTAAGGTAAAACAAAAATGTTCAAAGCTTGTTATTAATGAACTCTTGTCAATCATTTCTGTGCGAAAATATGTTGCTGCTGCTGCTGGTGGTTCAAAAAATAATTTACTTTAAGACTTTTTCAACATATTTACCAATAAACGTGGAAGATGCCATATCATAGAACCTCTTTCAGTACTCCAAAAAGATATGTTACCATTTTTAAAATGATCACCTTACCAATATCTCTTCACCTTCCAGTGGAAATGGATGAAATAATTTGTTTTAAGGTTAAAAAAGTCATAAGGAATACTATGCAGGGGTTACCTTACTGGCTCTTCTTAGACATAATGTGATTCCGCTGATGTGCCATCTGCAACCAACTTCTGAAATCTCACCCCTTCCTTTAAACCAACATCATTACTGGGTAGGTTTGCGTTACATATGTGTGGCTTTAATACAATCACTTGTAGATTTTGAGGAATTATTTTCCAGCTGATGAAAATGTTAAACATATCAAACATTACACCTGACATTCCGGTTATGCCTTTAAAAGCATTTATGTGCATCTTGTCGCTAACATGGCCTCTTCTGCTAAAGGTTATATTTCATGAGGATGTTAGTCTTATTTTTATACGTGGAGATCTTTCTGACATCCACTTTGGCTTTTTAAGAAAGAGGTTTGCCTTAAAAACAGGCTATTTCCCTCTAATGAAGCTGTTATAATCATGACATTTGTCACTTCACCAAAAGGAAAAAAATCTGAATATTGCCGTGAGCAATTTGTATTCACCCTCTCAATACTTTTTAGAAGCACCTTTTTGCTGCAATCACAAGTAGAAGAATTAGGATATTTCTCTGCTTGTCATTATATTTTCATTTGCATTTTTATTGGTCACTTTTTGTCTTCCGTATCTGTTCTTCTTTTAGGATGTCCTTTACCTTTTCTCTTAGCTCAGTTTTGCTTGTTTAGTTCTTGCAGATCTTTTTTTATTCCGTTCACATTCCTCAAGTTGCACCACCCAGCTGCTCTGCATTCAGTTAATTACATTCTACTGGTTCCCATATCCCTGATCGTCTCTTCATCTCTTTGAGCTTTTTCCTTCAGAGATCTCCACAGCGAATCATCTGTCTCCATTCCTATCCTCTGCATCCTCTACCCTCACACCAACTAACTTCATGTCCTCTTTCAGTATACCCATAAATCTCCTTTTTTGTCTTCTTCTCAGCCTCGTGCCTGGTGGCTCCAACCTTTGCATCCTTCTACTGATGTAATCATTCTCTCTCCTCTGAACATGCCCAAACCATCTCACTCTGACCTCTCTGACTTTATCTCCAAAACATCTAACTTGAGCTGTTACACTTATGTACTAATTTCTGATCCTGTCCATCCATGTCACTCCTAAAGAGAACCTCAACATCTTGAGCTCTGTAACCTCCAGTTCTTCCTCTTGTCTTTTCCTCATTGGTACTGTCGCTAAACCATACAACATAGCTGCTCTCTCTACTGTCTTGTACACCAATCCTTTCATTCTTGCTGTTACCCCTTTATCACACATCACACCTGACACTTTTCTCCATCCATTCCAACCTGCTTGCACACGTTTCTTCACCTCTTTTCCACACTGTTCGTTGCTCTGGACCATTGACTTAAAGTTCTTTACCTTCTTTATTTCTGCTTCCTGTAATGTCACCATTCCACTTGTACCCCTCTCATTTGCACACATGCATTCTGTCTACCTGCGACTAATCTCCATTCCTCTCTTTTCCAGTACATACCTCCACCTCTCTAGCTTCTCCTTTATGTGCGGTTTGCTCTCACCGCAGATTACAATGTCATCTGTAAACATCATAGTCCATGGCAACTCCTATCTAACCTCATCTGTTAGCCTGTCCATCACCAAAGCAAACAAGCAGGATCTTAGAGCCAATCCTTGATGCAGTCCCACCACCACCTTGAACTCCTCTGTCACTCTGCACACCTCACTGCAGGCTTACAGCTCTCATACATGTCCTGCACCTCTCCCACATACTTCTCAGCCACACCAGACCTTACCATACAATACCACAGGTCCTTTCTCAGCACCCTGTCATACACTTTCTGTAAATATACAAAGACACAATGCAACACCCCATGGTCTTCTCTGTACTTCTCCACCAGCATCCACAAAGTAAAAATTGCATCTGTAGTACTCTCTCTTTTCTTTACTGCTGCTCATAAATGCTCATTCCTGACCTAAGCCTAGCTTTCACCATTTTTTCCCAGTTTCATTATTTGACTCATTAGCTTTATTCCTCTGTAGTTACCACTGTACGTCTCCTTGATTCTTAAAAATTGGCAGCATAACACTTTCTCCATTCCTCAGGCATCTTCTCACTCTTTAAAATCTTGTTGAATAACCTTGTCAAAAACTCTACTGTCACCTCTCCTAGACACTTCCATGCCTCCATATATCATCAGGACCAACTGCCTTTCCCCTCTTCATCCACTTCAAAGCCTTCCTCCCGTCATCCTTACTAATTTTAGCTACTTCCTCATCCACAACAGTCAGCTCTTCTGCTCTACATTATCTCTCATTTTCCTCATTCATCAGTGCTTAAAAGTACTCTTTTAAGCACTCTTTCCACGTTCCCATAACACACTTGGAACTACTCAGTACATTTCCATCCCTATCCTTAATCACCCTAATCTGCTGGACATCCTTTCCATCTCTATCTGTCTACCTTGCCAACCTGTGCAAGGTAGACGTTTGGCTTTTGCCACTGCAACCTTTATCATATGTTACATCTACCTGTACTTCTGTCTACTCTCCTCAGTCTTCTCAGTAGCTATATTTCCATTAACCTTAAAATTGCGTAAATTACAATAATGAAAATAATTTCGCTCAATGGAAGCACACCATTTTCGAAAAAAATTCTCCTTTTTCAATAAAAAGTTTTGGTGCTAGGATGAGGTGGTTTTCTGGCCATATCAAAATTGGTTTACTTCGCAAAACAGCAATAGAAACACTTTTTTTTGCGTCACACGAGTCACATAATTAACAACCGGATGTTGCCACTGGCACAAACCATGAAGAAGATGACAACAGGAAGTAGTTGGAGGATCATGGTGCAGCATGTTTTTATTGACTTATCACGTGAACAAGCCTGTTCACGTTTGATTTTAATTTCATTTCTTATTTATTAGAAACACCACAATTGAGAAATAGTGTTTTTCTGACAGCAGAAAATCGACAGAGATTTGCATACCTTTGTAATGGAATCGCAGCTAGTGCCTACGTTAACTAATTTCTCTGTATATGCTCCTTGACTTATCTGCTTTACTCCTTCCAGTTAACACACCAAGTACCCTCCTACCTGTTCCCCTTATCACATTAGCTGCAGCTGTCCAGTCATCTGGGAGCACCTCCTGACCACCAAGAACCTTTCTCAACTCCTCTCTGAAAACCTACAAGACTCTTCTTTTTCATGTCACTGATTGTCCCCAGCAGTTATAAGCCAGTTTTTTTCCTTCATTGCTTGTTGGATCCTCTCATTACCTCCCTGTCCACCTATTGCCTTACCAGTTCATTGTCGATCAGCCTGTTTTCCTTGCAGGGTTCTCCAGTTCTGTCATGATTGTGGCTGTTGTGATGGTGGACCCAAATACAAAGAGGCAGAAAGGCAGAGGTGGTGATGAGATTTGGTAATTTAATGAAAAAATGAAGAACAAAACCTTACAAAAACCACAGGGAACACAGGGAGCCAGAGCAGAACAAAAACACAGGAATCCAGGTGCAAAAGACAGCATGGTTTAACAGGGAAGTAATGTGAGGAACCAGTGAGGAGTGAGAGCAGGAGAGGAGTTTAAATACTGTGAGAGTGAATGTTGGAACAATAGACTAGGGCTGATTTGCTAATGGGTTGCAGGTGTGAGCGGTGAGAACAGAAGGCAGACTGAGGAGAGAGAGAGAATGGCAACAGGGGGTGTGGGAGAGCAAACATGGGAACTAGGAAAATAATTCTAACAGTAACAAAAATCCACCACAATACATGATGACACAAAAAGCTCTGCATATTTAGAGAAAGCTCAGTCATATTGTAAGAAGTGCATCAAGTCTTGCCACAGATTATCAACTGGATTTATGTTTGGGCTTTGACTGGACTATTCTAACTCATGGATATGCTTATATCTAAACTGTTTTATTGTAGCCCTGGCTAGTTTAAAGAACAACTTTTCTTTCAGGACTGTCCTGTATCTAGCTTCATCAGCTCTGACCAGCTTCACTATCCACGTTGAGAAAAAGCATCTCCACAGTACAATGCTGCTACTACTGTGGTTGGGGACTGTGTATTCAGGGTGACATGCAGTGCTAGTTTTCCCAAACACTTTGAAAGCAGGACAAAAAATTATATTTTGGTGTCATCTGACCAGAGCAGCTTCTTCAACATTAGTGTGTCCTCTACATGGCAAACTGCAACCTAAACTTATTAAGGCTTTCTTTCAACAATAGCTTTCTTCATACTGCTCTTCTATAAAAATTTTTGGAGTGCTTGACTAATAGCTGTCTAGTCACCCTAGCTGTAGAACTTTGCAGCTCTTTCAAATACCATGGGCATTTTGGTTGCTTCCCTGTACAATACTGTTCTTGCATGTCCTAACTGTGTACAAAGTTTGGGATATTGTTTTACACCTTAACCTTGCTTTAAACTTCTGCACAATTTTTTCTATAACCTGTCTGTTGTGTTCTTTGTGTTCGTGATGCTGTTTGTTCACTAATGTTCTCTAAGAAACATTAACAGAACAGCTGGAATTATAGTGAGATTAAATCTCACAAACTGTTTACACATTTGGTGACTGCTGAAAGCAATTAGTTGAACTGGATTTTGTTTAGTGGCTTCAGATTAAAAGGGTGCTTAATACAAATGCATGTCACACTTTCCAAATTCTCACATTTTAAGAATTATGTATCCTTTTACTTCCACTTTGTGTTGATGAATCATATAAAGTTCTAATAGAACACACTGTAGTTTGTAGTTGCAACATGAAAAAAATTGTCAAAGTTGTTGGAATATTAACAATTTTGCAGGGAACTTTTTCTCTAAGTGAGGAACAATATCAGATATAAACTTGCCTCAGAGTCACAGGTCAGCAATAGGTGTGGCTGAGAAGGCGATCATGCTTGAATTAAACAGCATTTGGCCACGCTGGCCTCTTGGGATTTTTCCTGGATCACGTGTGCAGATGTTGAGCCAGAGCCCAGCTTAGTATTTTGACAGCACCGTCAGAAATTACAATAGTGTTTTGCTTTCCTGTAAGAAAAAAAATCAAGCCCAAAAAAGAAAGGGATGTTGTGGAGAGAAACGGTAGTCCCCTTAGCCACTGCCTTACTCGATCCATATGTGAGGCTTAGGAGCAGGAAATACCCACAACTCATTGTAATCAGGGCAGAGCCTGCCTGAAACATTGGAAAAGGACTGATTGGGTACCATTTTAAAAAGCACAAGCTGAATATAATGGCAGAAACACAAAGTATTAGGGTAGGTTTTATCAAATTGCATTTGATCTAAGCTATTTCCTTTGTCTGGCTATCTCAGTCACAATTTTTTAAATTTTCCTCATCCCTCATTTCTTCCCCATTCTGAATCCCAAAGAACCATGGGTTTTTCTTTGGATACATACACTAAAGCAGCATCTAGGTATAAGTAAGACTCAAACAGAACAAAGGATGTGCCTCCCAGAGGATCTACCAGTTGTTTGACAAACGGGTGGGTTTGTTTCATGATGAGGCAGAGCTTCTGGCATGTTTAACCATAATAACACTTCCCCCAAACTAGCGTGATAGCTCTGTGTCAGAACCGACTCGGGGTTTCCCCCATCATACAAACACAAACAGAGGTTGGCTGACTTCTTGTCTGTGCAGCTTGACATTCATGGAATTTGAGAGGAGCCTGTGTGTTTACTGATAGTTGGTTTTTGGTTCGTCCCCCCTTGGAGAAATAATTGGGGAGACTGGAGCAAACAAGAGGAGTGACAGCTGATGTGGTTTGGTCAAACAGAGAACGGACATATGCCTTTGATTTTATGTGTGGCCCAATAAAGAATCATACCAATGCTGCAAAATCTCTTTCTGCTTTGCAGTTTTTCTTAGATCTGCTCAACTCACATGCTTTATCTGACTTTTTTTCTGTGTTGCTTTATGATCACTTGCATTTTTTGTGTAATGTACAGCCCCTTTAAAAATACTCAGACCTGATTATATTTTGACAAATTATAACCACAAACCTCAATGGATTTTCTTGCATTTTTTTTTTTGATTGCCCAAAACAAAGTAGAAAATTATTGCAATGTGGAGGTGAAGTGTTGTATGGTTTCACAAGTAAAAATCTGAAAAATAGGGTATTTGTATTCAGACCTCTTTACTCTGATACTACTCAATAAAATTAAGAGAAACAAATTGCTTTAGGAAATCATCAACTTTGTAACTAAAGTCCATCTGTATGCAGTATGATCTCAGTATAAATCCAGCTGTTCTGTGAAGGCCTCTGGGGTTTGTTAGAGGACATTAGTGGACAAACTGCTTATTCACAACCAAGGGATAAAGCAGACAGGTCAGGGATAAAGTTGCAGAAAAGTTTAAAATAGGTTTAGCTTCAAGAGCAATCTTACAAGAGTCAATCATCTCACAGAACAGCGTTCAATCCATTATCAGAAAAATGGAATGAGTTACTGTACATTTAAATTGACTGTCCACCTAAACTCACAGGCCAGACAAGGAGAGCATGAATGAGAGAAGTTACCAATAGGTTGGTAACTCTGGAGGAGCTTTGAAGATCCACGGCTCAGGTGGGGTAATTTGTAATTTCTCAGCATCACTTGGAAGACTTTAAAACTGATGTTCACAGACATTCTCCATCCAATCTAATTAACTTGAATTATTTTAGAAAGAGACATAGGCAAAAATGTCAGCTCTCAATGTATGCAAAGCTGGCAGAGATTGTTGTATTTGCATCAAAAGGTGATTCATGGGGGATGAATATAAATGCACCCCACACTTTTCAAATTTTTGACAAAGAAAGATTAAAAACCCTTTTCCTTTAATTTCACAATGATGCACTACTTTGTGTTTGTCCACCTCATAAAACCTCAATAAAATACACTGAAGTCTGTGTTTGTAACCAAACAACATGTGAAAAATGTCAAGGGATGTGAATACTTTTCCAAAGGCTCAGTAAATGGCAGTATTATGTGAGTTGCCAATCAGAAAGTATCAGCCAAACACTGGCCTGCACCTTGTGAGCTGTACAGAGTTGCCGGAGTAGTTAAAACCTTGATTTGTACCTCACAAAACTCTCACAAGTCCCCTGTGCCCCCTCTCCGCCCCTGCTCTGCACCTCCCACACAATTCCCAGGTCAACAGAGCTCTCAATATGAGGCGCGTCTGTTCTACTGTGACAGCATATGGTTATCCACTCAGCGTCCGGACACTCATTCTTCATACATTAAGTGCTGGAATTATCCAATGAAAGCAGGTACGCCGCCGAAGAGGCAAAGCAACCTGTCTGGATTTACAAGCTCTTTAAAGACATGTAGCCATTATCATGTTATTTTACTTATGAAAGGCTGTATTTTAAGTATCACACAAATTCAGTAAATTAGATTGAACAGTTTTAGTCTTTCCATCATTTTCTCTTCCACTCTGCGCAATCAGATTTGCCTCTTTCTCACAAGAGGAGCGAACGAAGAGTAAACACACCAAATTAGGGGCTGATTACATCATATTTCGACTAGGGGCACACGGTGGCACTGTCAGTTACCTTTTGCACACAACATGCTCACCATGGAGATGGTGTTTACTTTAAGAAAACAAGTGCACGTTTTGCCTGTTAGGAGCAAAATTCCTTAAGTGCTCAGCCACTCCAGGCAGATGTTTGAACTGTAAACATATCGCGAATATTAGAATGATGTCAGCCCAGAAATGAAGCGAATGTCTGCAGGCAATTACCACCTCTGCAGCTTTGGCTCAATGTTTATAATAACAAAGTTTAAAAGCAGAGCTAATTTTACTCTATCCTCATTAAATTTGACTTAGGCAATATGTTGCTCTGATTAGACCTCAGACAGGTGCTGCCCCTTTTTGTTTTGCATGGCGACAGGGGCGAGCATCAGGGAGACATGTGCTCTCTGTGATAGCATCTCTGAAAGGCTGTTCCCCAGGGTTAATGGGGGAGTTATCCTATTAGAGCCCCCTCCTGTGCTCCACTCCATCTCTTTCTCCAGGAGAGCAACCATCATTGCTTGGGCTTTCCTGCAAAAAGCGAAGAGGCTGATGGATTTGGCCTCTGCCAAATCCGCTGCTGCTTTCTCTTCTCCTGTCTCACAGTCTCTTTCTGTATATGTGGGAACTTTATTCTCCCTCATTCTTCATTCTCATCACTGAAGATTCTCAGCATGTGACATTGCATTTATCTTCTAAAACAATGGTCTGTAAATCACCCTTCTGCTTTTCCTGAAGTAAGGATGGCTCAGCTAGAAAACATCAAGCTTGCTGAGGTCAGTGGGAGAGGTGAGGACAGCTTAATGGAATGTCCTCTGTTCATTTTTGCCCCTTTTGCCTCAACAAGTTTATTTTTCTTTAGTCAAATGCTGAGTTGAAAAAATACTGTACACAAGGTAGACTGTCAAGTAAGACTTTGAGCTTAAACTTTGTACTCATAATGGACAATATGCAGCCTGTATTTATACCTCCTTGCAAGTTTCAACATTTTGTCATTTTGACTTAAAAAAGAATGTTGACAGATGCTCTTTATCCATTCTAACCTTATTCGACCTTATTTTTTACATTATTTTAAAAAGAAGAATGGACAAACATCTCTGTCTCTTGATGTGCAATCCCAGTAGAGTACATATACATGCTAAACATTTTTTATTTCTATTTCAAGGAAAAATTAGAGAAAAAAACATGTTTCTGTTTTCTCCTGCTTGACAGTTATGCAGTACTTTGTGATGACCTATCAAAAAAAAAATCCTAGTCCAAAAATACATTGAAATAAGTGCTTGTAACATGACAAGCTATGAGAAGCTCAAGAGGTATGAACACTTACACATGAAAGACACTGTATGTCTGAGACTGAAAGTTGAAAGAAGGAAATGCGCATGCATCTTTGCTGCCATTAGACCAAGACTGTCAGCCTATTTTTAATCTTTGCATCAGATACACATAGATCCAGACAATGGTGATGTCCATAGAGACCATTCTTTCCTCTCAGCTTTATCCTGTTTAGGTCAAACCCATCACAAAACTAATCTGACAAGATTAGAGATCTTTTAGCCCACATCATGTTGTCAGAAAGGTTCTATTTAAGTGATTTCTTTACCCATCACAAAACTAATCTGGCAAGAGTCAAGCTTAGAGACATAAAAACCATGCCATAAAATATGCAGATGCATTGGACATTAGTCCAATAGTGACAACAAATTGTGTTCTGGCTTCTGCAGGACGTCAAAGGTGGTATGGAGAATGTGACACACCCCCAATGGGGGAGGCTAAAGTACAAGGCGAAGACAGTGGCAGAATGAAACTGGTGGAAAGGTCCTGCTGAGGGAGGCTCTTCAACAAACTCTTGCTGCACCTTATTTGACCTTGCATGTGACCCATGTACCAGTTTTCCCTCCAGGACCAGAAACAAAATTTATGATGTTACTGTAACCACAAGTTTGAAATACTTCACTCTTTCTCTGGTTTACCCAAACGTTTAAAAAATTCTCATAGTCGATGGTGTTTGTAATTACTGTAAGGTCTGAAGTCATCTGCTCTCTTTTGTTTCTGAAGGAGTTGAGAGCAAGAAGAGAAGAGCCAAAACACACACAAACAGTTCAAAGAACTTAAAAGAATTTTTGATTTAGAGAGCAAAGAATTTTAAGAAGAGGCTGACGGGTTTGTTTGTTTTTGTTTTGTTTTTTTTTTACAATCAAACCAGGTCCTGGCTCAGTAGCTACAGGAACTTCACCTTCTTCCTTTTGAACTAAACTTTGTCCTTTACAACAGCACAGGCAGGCTATTAAATCTCTGCATTACGATAAAGAATAGATAAGTGGATACTCATTGTAAACAATGGCGTTTCTATTGCAAGTGTGGGTAGCTGACTTGCACAGGGAGGCACAGTGTTTTGGCAAATTGCACCAAATTCATCTGGCTGCAGGCATCCCCTTTCCTGCTCTCTGCTCAGATTTCCTCCACCCCATCATGGTGAGGCGGCCTTATCGCGCTGCCCACTTTCAATAGTCAGGGGGCTACACTAAGATTTCGGATGCTGGCCAATGTCTCTGAGGGAACAGGTGTCCCCTCTGTCTGCCAGTGGTTGAGGTCTTGTGGTGGAAGCATGGGAAAGGGCAGCCACCACAGAGGTTCTACCCCAGCAGACAGGTAACAGTGCTCCATTCAGCTCAGTCTGAATTCAGTTAAATTGACATCCTTTTAGGCTCTCCGGGAAGCAGTTGGGAGTAGAAAATAGAGAGCGGAAATTCACCCAGTGATTCCCAGTTGACTTTAAGGAGAAGGGTGTTCTCACAATGGGAAAGGAGACAGACTATTTGATGTGTAAATGAGATAAAGAAAAAAGGGAAATTGTCCAGGATTGCTTTACTTTCTCACATACCTTCACAGAAAACACCAAAGTAATGTACACAGTGCATTGAAGTCAATCTGTAAATGGCTACAGTGCCTTGAAAAAGTATTCATAGCTATCTATCTATCTATCTATCTATCTATCTATATATATATATATATATATATATATATATATATATATATATATATATATATATATATATATATATATATATATATACACTTAGAATTTTTCACATTTGTTAAACCACAACCATCAATGTAATTGATTTGGTTTACTGTAATGACTCAGCACAAAGTAATGTATGTCTATAAAGGGGAAGCAAAAGGATACATGGTAAGATTTTTTTAAAAATAAAGTTTGCATTTGTATTCAGCATTTCTTTATTCTGATACCGAGAATTCCCCTTTTTGGTGAATATTTTTAAACCATTTATTTTAAAAATACACCTAGTGGTTTGAGAGAAAACAGAGAACAAACTGCATCACAAAGTCCAAGAAACACAATAATAAGGTTAAGGATAAAGTTTTATAAAAGTTTAAGGCAGAGATATGCTTTCAATGTAATGTTCTGTGACGGGTATGATTTGGAAAAGGGTGCTCTGGTCAAATGAGACTGAAATTGAAGATTAAAGACTTCTCTTCTCTTCTCTTCTCTTCTCTTCTCTGCTCTGCTCTTCTCTTCTCTTCTCTGCTCTGCTCTTCTCTTTTCTTCTCTTGCACATCACCTTGACCACACCATCTTCACTGTAAAACATGCAGCATAATGCTGTGTGGGTGAAGTTTGTCAAAATTGAGGGGTGTGTGGATGGAACAAGATATAGGGCAATACCCCCTTCAAATTCTGAAGAACTTCAAAGGAATGGTTTATATCAAAGTGTATTCACATTTTAGATAGCCCAAGTCAAAGACAAGACCTAAAACTGGGTCAAGTATTGACTGAGGGTTGAATACACAAGTATGCCACAGTTTTGTTTGACAATTATCTCTAACTTTGTGATGATTAAACACATAAAATCCTGATAAAATTTTCTGAGAGTTGTGGTTGTAATGTCACAAAATATAAAGAAATACAACGGTTAAGAATGCTTTTGCAAGGCTCTTTATATCGGCATGTGGAAGAATGCAGTAAACAGAAGGAATTAGTTTTTGAAAACTGGTTTTTAATGCGTAAAGACCAACAATTTTATTTTTTCAAAGAAGAGAAGGACTCAGGACCTGGTGACGAGCAGGTCATTGTGAAGAGAGATCAAAAGAGCAGCGGTGTGAGCCCTAGAGCATCCAGCTCTTCAGAGTGACCTATGATCAATGGTGCAGGTGTGGAGGAGAGCAGCAAGGCAGGTAAATATCTCAGAGGCTAATACCTTTGACAGCTCATTAGGGGAATGTAAACTTTGGCAGATTAGGTTGAAACACAACAAAGTTTAGACCACAGAAGGAACTACAGGACTTAACAATAGAGCTTTGGTAAGAAAAACAAATGATTTATAACTTAAAAGATAGGTTGGAATATTTGACATGTTTCTTTTTTTTTTATCTTAGATGCTGTACATATCTCAAAAGGACTTCATTTAGTATTCCAGATTAGTTGGTCCCAGAGGCTAAAGCTGACTGCTGGTCCGTTGGCAACCCAGACCAAAGCAGACTCCTAACCACCTAAAAACAGCTCAGTCTCAAAAAGCGTTTATGGTCAGAGTAACTAACAAATATAAAAGTAAGAATATTGTAGGATTTAAGTAAAGTAAACACAATTTTATTCCTTTTTGCGCAGCCATACTTTTTTATTAGGTAGTAATTGAACACTAGACGTTCTGTTCTAAGTATGTAATTCCCATGGGAGGATCATTGGTGCGACAACGCCTCTTGCCTCCATTTCCCATGTGAATAATCATCCAATGCAACCATGAAGACTGTTTGAAAGTACATAAAATACTGTTTACAAAACCACTGAGCAGTGGCTGTTCTTGCATGAATGGTGCTCTGGTGTCCAGAGTAAGCCCACTTCTGTGCCACCGTCAGCCCCCATATCTAGATCAGTCTATGTTTTAGATCTTGAACTTGGGAATGATTAAATGCAGTGGAGAATATTTTTAAAATCGTGAAATAGTCATTTAGTTTCTCTCCAAAATAAAAGCTTTGGATTAGACATCAACTTTGAGTATCAGTCAAAAGCACATATAAATACACAATAGAAAACCCATCTGTAATGCAGCCAACATATAATATTTTTTTTCAAATCCCTGTGTTGATCTCTTCTAGTGAGAGTCATCCTGGGCAGTGGGCCACGCTGCTCATACCAACTGCTGCTACTGCTAATACGTGTTTAGACTTGGAGGTGTTTTAAGAAGGTAGAAGTTTTCCTTGGTCTTGATCCGTCTCTAACTTGCCTTTAGCTTCAGTCTGTAAGACTAACTTATCTGGATTTATACTAAATCAAGACACCAGGAAAATTATAGACTGTAAGTAGTTTCTAACTGCTTCTAACTTTTCTTTTAATAGAGATTTTTTTTGGCACTAGTGGCCTTTATTGACAGCCATCAAACAGGAAACAGGCAGAGAGAGAAGAGGGGAAGACATGCAGCAAAGGTCCGAAAGTCGGGAATCAAACCCAGAATGGCCGCTTTGAGGACCACAGCGTTCATACATGGGGTACCCGCTCTACTGTTACACCACACAACACCTCAACTGCTTCTAACTTTTAGCAAAACCTCAATTCAAAGTTCTTGAATTATCTTCTCAAGGCTTGTTAAGTTTGATCTCTGTTTTTTATGTTGCAACAGCTATTAATTTTTCATCCCAAAAACGCGTGCATTCCCCATTTATAAACAATTTGTCATATAAACATCTAACTGATCAAAGTCAGTCATAGCCTAAAGAAAGTGGCTGAGGCAACAGCACCATTTTTAAAATGTCATTTGACGACCTCTGGACTCCCAATTCTGCACAGTGATAATATATCGATGGGAATGCCATTAAAAACAGTTTCAGGCTCCTCCTGGATTCATTTGCGCTGACCCAGAATGCAGTATTTTCTTAACACAAGCAGCAGGCCGCTTTGATGTTATCTGCCTATCCAAACAGTGGAGGGTTGGCTGCCCCCCTTCCCCAGCCCCGCCTGTGTCCATGAAGGACGGCGTCGATTAATCACAGTGAGGCCTGTGAGAGCTCGTCCATAAATCGCCCTGCCGTTTCTTAAACAGGAGAGTCCCTGGGCGCAGTGCCGTCATTTATCAACACTCTCCCCTCCGGATGAGGAGTAAATAAAACTCTGAATATGGAGGGGGGAAATAGAGTTTTCTTCCTTTCCTTTTTGTACTGGGATGTTGAGCACTTCCAGTGGCATAGTGGTAAATAAAGAAATGCCTAAACTCTGACCTCCAACCAGTGATCAGTATTTTTTATTTATTTTTTGAAAAGGTGTCTCCATTGTATAAAATTTACATAATTAACACCATACTGTACTGGATAGTACATAGTTTAACTCTTTGTTCTGAATGAAAGAACTCCTTTAATCTTAAATTTTAACTCAATCTTTCTTTTGATCTTTAAAATGCCCAGTTTAAATAAAAGTTAGGTCTGGTGTGTCAGTTAGGTCTGTTTTATATCCCTGATTATCAGTTTCTTTTGTAAAAAATAATCTATAAATTAATCAGTAATGACCTTTATATTTTTATAGTAGGCTATATTGCAACAAGTTTCAGCAAGTTTTTCCCGTCGGATACATTTGCTTCCCTGCTTTGACACTTGAGACTCCCTTGAG
The DNA here is from genome assembly GCA_014839685.1 of Anableps anableps. Classification (NCBI taxonomy): domain Eukaryota; kingdom Metazoa; phylum Chordata; class Actinopteri; order Cyprinodontiformes; family Anablepidae; genus Anableps; species Anableps anableps. The sequence continues at coordinate 16,593,232 of CM026082.1, forward strand.
ATGAAGAAATATGCCTTCTTCTTGTAAAACAAAACATCATGCCATCTCTGGTGATTTGTGGAATCTGAATGTACACAGTAGGTTGTTTTGACAAGCAATGCTTTGGACATCTTGTGAGTTCAACTTTAGGGTAATTAATTTTGTCTGACTTGAGTATATGAGTTTTATTTTAACTTTTTATTTTTTTATGAGGTGACAATCACACCTGAACTCTGAATTCTTCATTCCAGCAGAACTGAATCAAATAAAGAACCTCTCATGGACTACTTTTGTGACTTTGTTGCAAACCAACACATAGCCAAGGTAATGCATATTCTATACATAGCAAGGATTGTTTGGTTGCACTTTTGCTGCCATCTGGTGGTCACCATTGTGCCCAATTATATCTTATTTCACCAATTTGCATACTGAAAATCTACACTTTTATTTATCTTTTGTGATATATTCATATTTATCTTGACTTAATTTGGATTATGCCTGACAGCAAAAATATATTTTTTATTACAAGAGACAGAGCGAGAGGATAGTTTTAGGCAGATGACAGAAAGGGTGAAAAATGTATAGCAAAGGTGCTCTGTTTTATCTTTTTGAGCTTTCATCTTTAGTTTCTCAGGTAATGGTTTGGATTTGCAAGTATTAATTCTCAGAGTTAAGGTAAGGATCTACATTCTTTAGGGAATACAAATGAAGATTACTTTTACTAATTCTAGCTATGGAAAAAGGTAGCAAAAATGCTCTTTTATAATCTCATAATTTACTGTGACTGCTGAGTGTTAATACAAGATGCTCTAGTTAATACAAGATGTATATATTGGCAACTGCAGCCCAACAAAGAGTGTATCTGAAAACACCTGAATCTGATATTAATAATTAATGACTGCTCAACCAAGGACAGCTAGATTTTTTTTTATGAACTTATATGTGTTTGTGTTTATGTCTCATTTTGCTTGAGAGTTGACAGTTTCTACATGAGGTGTTTTAGGCTAAAATTTTAAGGTCAGCACAGTAATATCGGGATTATATATGTGTCCCCATGATTTTCCATCTTTTTTTGACCAGTGTAACAAGGTTTTTACTGATGCTTATAAAATCTTTACCATTTCAATCTGAGTATATTGTCCCCTACTTATTGGTTTTGACCAAATTATAGAAGGTTAACATTTTGACATTTTGTAATTAATCCTATTTTAGCTCTTTACTCGAAAGAACCTTGCACCTTCAAAAATGTTGCTGCAGCATCGAAAATGATGTTGAGTATTGGGTATTTTCCTTAGTATTGGTATGAAGTTAGAAATTTTAGTATTGTGACAACCCAAGTAGGCACACTCCAGTATTATAATGAAAGCATTGTGAGAAGATATAGCTGCACATGGCAGCCTGCTAATAATGTTCAAGATGACATTTGATTCAAGATTTCAAATAGGTGTTAAATCAGAGAACCATTTCAAGTCAATATGTCTGGACCTAGATTTTTCATCACATAGTTCAAAATCTAACATGCTAAAAATGATCAAACTTGAAACTGTTGATATTCCACACTAAAAAGAAAGTTTTTATAACCCAGTTTGAGATTTACAAAACCTTTTGCTGTGAAAACACACACACACACACACAATATTTTTTTTGTCTTTTTGGCATCAACAAAACCTTAAAAGCCTGAAAAGCACAATACGTACAGCAAGTGGGTCAAACTGAACTGAAATATTCTGGATTTGTGAAATTTGGATTTGTAAAAACTCAGTTATCTTAAGAAATGGAGAGAGTTCTTAAACATGGAGAGAGTTAAATAATTTGTGTTTGGGCAGAGAAGAAAGGCTCCCCCATTGAGGTATTCATGCAAGAACCACCACAGACAGCAAATCCTACAGTCTTCCTTGGACAAGGACAACTCAAAACTGTCCAACAGATTTATTTGTCTGTGCTCTGGGTGGTGTGTTACAATCAGAGATTATCTGAAATTATCTGAATCCAAAAATGTTGAGTATTAGTTGGAGAAAACTGGAGTGAAATAGTATTTTCCGTTCTACTTTAACAATTCTGAAACAACATTTTGGATCATTTCTCAAAGTGACACCTGCCTACAGGCTATTATTTATAATGATGGATAAGGTCATCAAAGCAAACCTCATGTCTATCACCAGCATCGGTGAAGGTTCACATCATCAAATTTGACCCCTTTCTCCTGTTTCCCTCAGTTATACCGTTTAATAACGGTATGGTCTGTCATGCCCAATAGTGCGATTACATGGCTTGCTTTCAAGAGGTTTTCTGCTAACAAAGATGAATGTCTACCCAGAACTCACGTTCATCCACACCTTTGAACCGAGGGCCATGCTTTAGTGCCATGACCACATATTCATTCCCCCCTTCATGTGCGCTCTTACTTTTTACCAAGACAGTGCAGTACCTTGGATCATATTCTTCAGCATACTCAGGAAACTGCACCCTGATTTGTCAAGTGACATCAAGAATCTAGAATGGACATCATAAATTTCTTATTCCTTGCATTTGGTTTTATTGGTACTAATTGTGTCTCTTCATTGTTACTGCAATGGATCGAGGCATGAAGAAAAGACAGAGCACACGTTTCGTGTCCTGCTTCAAAGCAAATTTAATGGTCAATATGACTTTAAATGCAGCAAAAACAGGACAGCTGCAAAAATTATTAGATCAGACTGATAAGCCTGAATTAACAATGCTACATTTTGTCAAGTTTAAACTACACATTTTTAAAATGTTTTTTAATTAGAATTTTATGTTATATACCAACACAAAGTACTGGATAATTGTAAAGTAGAGAAAGAAAAGGAGTTCAACCACCTTTTACTGATATTAAAACTGCAAATCTTTTGTGATATGTCTTCACTAGCTTTGTGAATCTAGCAACTGCTGTATTTGCCCATTCTTGTTTACAAAATGGCTCAAACACATGTTGGATGGGCAGTGTTTGAGAGAATTAATTTAAAGTCTTAAAGATTCTCATTTGCATTTAGGTCAAGACATTGAACTATTCCAACACATGAATATGCTTTGACATAAGCCATTCTATTGTAGCCATTGCTGTATATTTTGGGTTGTGGTCTCCACTGAAGTCTCACATTTTTCAGAGCCTATAACAGGTTTGCTTTCTGTAGTTCTGTACTCTAACTAGCTTCCAAGTCCCTGCTAAAGTAGCGCATCCCCACAGGATGATGCTCCCACCACCATATTTCACCATGTATTGGGAATCAAATTTGACTCAGGGTGGCTAGATAAATGTACATGTCATACTTCATCAGATTTATATTTGTTAAAAAATTGACATGCATCCTTTGACTTCACAAGCATAGTCTAGTTCACTGAGGTTTTTTTTTTCTAACTTAGAAAATGTGAAAAGTTCAAGAGGCATGATTGTTTTTGCGTGGCGCTGTATCTAATCCTTATACTCTGCTCTAAATTCCTCCAGTTGTTTTTTTCAAACCCCTTTAATCTTTTTTTGTACTTTCTTTTTGTCTCTCCAGTCACCAATCTGCTTTTTAAATATTCCTCTTTGCCAACATCTCTGTTCCTCCTCACAGACTTATTTTTAACCTCTTAATCCCAGTGCTTGGCTCATTTTAACCTCCCAACCTCCCTCAGCATATGAGCAGAGCCTCCTTGTGCATAGCCTCTGAATCCGCATGTCTTACATCTGGGTCCAGGCCTGCTTGGCGGGAGCCCTTCACCTCTAGCGCAAGGCAAGACCTGCCTGTCTGCAAGTCTCCACAGCAGCTATCCTGAAAACCAAACAGACACTCTTAATTGGCATTCCAGACTCAAGGAAACTGGACTAAAATATTTGCATAATTTCACAGAGGACGGAGGAAATTGTTAAAACATGTGAGCCACTGCCTCTGGTTGCTGTAACTCTAACCCCCTCTGTACACCGGCTCAGGCAGCTCTTGGGTGCCACCCTGTGCCGATGGTGCCAGGAGGAAATGAAGGAAGTGTGTGGGGGGGGGGGGGGGTGAGGAAAGACAGGAGTGAAAAGGTCAGCTGATCCTATCAGTACCTCTCCTTTTTACATGGCTCAAGGCCAGAGAAAATTCTGCCAACACAAGAATGAGTAGTTCTTGTTAGGGTAAATCACATTTTATTTATGAAATTATTACCCTTTTCTATTGGAATTCATACTTTCAAAGTTGAACAGAATTTGCATTTCTGTATATTTAAAAAAGTGATTTTTTTTTGTAGTATTTGATTGTATGGGTTGGAAATTCTGACTTCAACTTTGTAAGTTCTAACCTCACATGAGTGTACTGTGGACTGTTTTTTAAGATCTAGACAAGTATGGATGAGGTGTATACTATGTAGATTGCAGCAGGGTCAACAACATCTCTTATGGATTTTAAAAACACATAAGTTTAAAAATATTTCTTATTACTATCTAATGGAGTTTTGAGATGACATAACCTGAAGTGTGTTTTACAAAATAACCAAACCAGTCTAAATACCTAGTGTTTAGACTGTTACAAAAGCCTAATTTTATGGAGGAGCGGATCAGATGATCTTATTTTTTGTAGATGTTGTGGGAGTACATGGTGGGACAGTGGTTCCTGGGTTTGCTTTACTGGTGTTTGCTTGACCTCTTTTCTCACACACAGCCCAAAATCTTTCACAGTAGGTCCACTGAAAATAATTGGATAACACCGGAAATATTAGGACACCCAAAGAGGCTTTACAATGAAATCAGTCATTCCCATTCATGCACACATTCACATGCTGATGATGGCAAGCTACTGGATTGTAGCCAAAGCCACCCTGGTGCAGTCTAACGGAAGTGAGGCAGCTATACCTTGCCATCGGCCCTTCTGATTGCCACCAGCAGGCAAGGTAGGTGAAGTGTCTTGCCTATTGAAAGTCATGCATCCTTTGACGAACAGGGCGGAAGCTCGAACCGGCCACCCATGATTGCAGGATGAACTCCTACCTCTGTCACCACCATCACCCTATGTGAGTTTCTATGTGCATGGTGGTGTGTGTCTCTGTGACACACTAGAGACCTGTTAATGGTTTACACTGCATGTTGCTTATCAACTACTGGAGATTGGCATCATGTTCTCCAGCAATCCTAAAGAGGGTTAAGTATAGAAAATCAAGGTATGGATGGATTGACGAATGTATAGACAGATGGATGGATGTTGTACTGTTCTGTTTCCTAAATGATAGCATATTGCAATAGTTTTTAAACCCCTTGAACTTTTTAATTTTGTGTCACATTATAAATTGAATCTTTAATGTAATTAGGAATTTACACGATAATAAAAAATCCAGAAAGAAAGCCACAAAAACAAATCCTATTTGCAGTTTGCCTCAAACCATGTAGAGAACACAGCAAATGTGGAAGAACATGCACTAGTCATCTAAGACCAAAATTGACTTTTTTGTCTATATACAAAATGTTGTGTGATGGAAAACAAACACTGCACATGACCCTGGGGAAACCATCCTCACTGTGAAACACAGCAATTGGCAGATCATGCTGTGGGGATGGTTTACTTCTGCAGGAAAAGGGAAGCTAATCAGAGTTGAAGATAAGGTGGATGGAGGTATTTATAGGGCAGCCTGGAGGAAAACCTGTTGGAGGCTATGCTAGAATGCTAAAATATGTTAGAATGGTCCTCTCAAATTCTAGGTGTAAATCCAATTGAGAAAAAAGAAGTATTGATGCTTTTGCAAAGCTGGTACAGAAAGAACTGTCCCATCTAAAATACTACTTACATATTTTGAGGATTACAAACTCAAACATAAGAAAAACATTCGAAAGACATGGTGAGAATGAGAAAAGACAACAGTTTTAATTGCATCACGGAAAATCCCAGTTGTTTCAACAGATGAAAGTAGAAGTTTTACAAAGGGTGAAAACATTTCTTTAGTTTCAGTGTTGAAAGGAAGTGATAAATGGCATTACTAGCCAGTTACACTGTGTATCATAGTTTCTTATGGTCACAAATCATTTATCTATTTTGAAATAGAAATTCAGTGTCAGCTTCCTTCTGTCACATGTTGATGTAGGCTAGGAACTTGATCTCAAGTTGCCTTCAAAACTGCGTACCAGTGTATAGTTGTGTGTGTGTTAGTCAGTGCGACTGGGTGAATGTGATTCCAACGTTAAGTCATCATGACTAGAAAAGCGCTATATAAATTCAGTCCATTTAGAATCAGACAAAAATAACCTGAGTAAATACAAATAGGACCTCTCAAATAATAATGTTGTTGACAGAGGCAACAAAACTATCCAAAACAACCTGGCCTTACGTAAAAAAGTAAGTAACCCCAAACCTAATAACTGTCTCTGCCACCCTTGGCAGCAACAACTGGCATAAGGCATTTGGAACAACTGGCAATGAGTCTTTCACATCGCTGTGGAGGAGTTTTGACTCATTTTTCTATGCATAATTGTTTTAATTTAGCACAATGGGGGGTTTAAATCATAAATAGCCCATTTATGGTCATGCCACAGTATTTCAGTGGGATTGGAGTCCAGAACTTTTATTATTTTTTGTACTTCATTTAGCCGTTCAAGGGTGGATTTGCTGGTGTGCTTTGGGTCATTGTACTTTTGCATGAGCAAAATGTATGAAATCTATGAATGTACGAAAGGTTAAGATCACAGACCTGTGAAAACCTCCATGATTGACTCTTTAACAGGAATCCTTCCTTCATGTTTTTGTGAGTCAGCAGTGGTATTGGTACTGATCTCTCCAACTGAAATTTAACTGAGGCAAGTAAGACCTGAAATTCATTCCATGTTGTTCTAAAATCTTTTATGATCTTCTCTACAAGTCATCAGTGCAGTCTTGGTTCACCATGGTCCCATGTTTTCTCAAATTGTGGATAATGGCTTCCCTGGAATCCCAAACCCTTAGAAATGGCTTTACACCCTTTCCAGACTGAAACATGTCAGTGACCTTGTTTCTCACCTGTTCTTGAATTTCTTTCAACCATGGCATGATGTGTTGCCGCTTGAGACCCTTTAGTCGACTTCATGTTGTCAGACAAGTTCTTTTTAAACAATTTCTAGATTTTACAGGTCTGGCATTATCTGGCCCAGGTGTGACTAGGGAAACCAAACCCACCTTCTCAAAAAATGAGGTTTATTAATAATTTAACATGGTGGTTACTGTTTCCACACAGGCTTGGTGCACAGCTTTTCCCATTTTAGTAATCATATTAATGTGTTTTCACTGAAACATGTCATTGTAATGAAAAAGCAAAACTAAAGAAGTCAGGGGTCAAATGCTCTTTCACAGTAGTGTATTTGGGTTCTGTATCTTGGTGTCATAACCAAAGCTCAGACAAATTTCATCAGACAAAATAATGATGCCAGCAACAAGAGTGCAGATTGTGAAACCAGCTCAACTTTGACTGGAAAAAAAAACTATTTTCAATGTTGATTTTTATGTTAGACCATTTAAAGGTCCTTTTTTAGTGTGTTGGACTCCAGAGTGTGAAAAAAATCCCCACTCTATAGCAGAAATGTTTTTCAGTTCAGGGAATGAGAATCTCATCAATCAGTAATTTAATTAGAAACAGTTCCGGACTTGAGATTGAAAGTCCGGAACTTACATTTTATGATTACATACAACGTAAAAAAAACAAAACAATAATGGCATGACCTTATGTGTTGATAAAAAATGGATTAACCGAAATGGAAATGTCACACACATAATAGTCTTTAAATATGCATAGCATGAAAGCAGGATGTTTTATTGCTCTTGATCTTGTAACTCTTCCAATATTCACATATGACATACACTAATTCCAGCATATTAGCATTAAGTAGCTTTCCTAGACCCTGTCCTCCTCCGTCCTGGTTCCCACACAGTCAGACAAGCGGGTGGGCGTTCAACAGTTCCAGCTGAGACAAAGCTGGGGTAATTAAACTAGTCTGGGACATGTGGAAAAGACATAGAGCTTTAAATGCCCTCGCTGGAGATAACATGAGCGCCATGCAGATAGACCACATGGGAGCCCCCCATTTACTGGTGATGCCAGCTGCACAGAGACACTGCGGCGAGCTTTGTCACCTTGTAAACCAACAAGGAGGGACTGCGATGTAATAGAAAGTCCACGAATTGATTTTTTTTTTGTTGCACACCAGAGGCGCACAGAGGGGAAAGGGGAACGTGGGGTCTGATGTTGCAGGGGGCTTAATAAAAACACAGAGGAGGACGGTGCGGGACGCATGAAGTAGCTCAAACAAGCATCAGGTGTCTCTGGGATTTCAAAGGAAATTTCACGGTGGAAATCTATAATTTATGGTCCTCAGCTAAGAGGGACTATGAAATTCAAGTCCATGATTGTTGACTTTAGATATTATTTAGTTTTCTTCTTTTGTAATATGGAGGCAAACAAGCCTTCAGAGTCTCTATATTTCAGTGCAGAAGATTTGGCGGGTGAAGTAATTGTTATAAAAACAACTCTGCGTTACTGAAGTGTGATCAGATCTAATCAAGTGCAGATAAAGTGAGTAAACAGGTCATTAAGCATCTGGTCCTTACGAATACAACATAATTATTAAATGATTAGAGTGATTACACACCCACATAAGTTTGAGGCCTGTCTTCATTATCATACAGTTTAATCAATGCCACCGGCTTATGCAGCTGGCTGCTGCAGAAAAGATACATAATGAGGTCAAAAACAAGCGCATGCTGTCCCTGCAAGGATAAAATTGGATTTTATAAAGCACCTCAAAAGAAGTATTCACACACCTTAAATTTTTCCACATTGTATCATATACATTTTATTGTGATTTTTTTGTGACTGACATACACATACATGATCAAGCATGAGTACTTTTATAACTACCTTGTTGTGACATATGTCTTCACTAGATTTACACATTCTGAGATTGAAAATTGTACCCTCTCTTTTCTGGAAAAATGCTCAAATTTCAGTCAGACTGAATGGGGAGCATATATGATTAAGTTTGGACTTTGACTGGAACATTCTAACACAGGAAAACACTTTAATCTAAACCATTCTGTTGTTGCTCTGGCTATAAGGTTAGGGTCATAGTCCTGCTAGAAGGTTTCAAGAGTACAGTATTTGCTACTGATTATCAAATGCTCGTCCAGGAGCACCTTATCCTGAATTTTATTCATCTTCCCACTCTGACAAGCTTCTCACCATCCCCACATCATGATGGGAATGTTGATTTCTGGGTGATGTGCTGCATTCCTTTTCTGCCACAGCTATTATCTTCCAAGCAAGCCAAAAAGTTTTGGTCTTATTTTTCCAGATCACCTTCTTCCATATGTTTGAAACTGGAAATTGGACTTGTTATGGCTTACTTTCTTCTTACATAAAGGCCAGCAGAAGACTTTCCCACCTGACCTGTACATCCCTGCAGCTCCTCCAGAGTTACCATGACCCAGTCAGGTTAGGTAGATGGGCAGTTGTGCTATACTCTATCCAGTTTATAACCTAACCCCATGTTATACTTCACAATAAATCTCTCACCTGCTTGGTCTTCATGATGCTGTTTGCACACTATCTATTGCTCTCTAACAAACCTTTGAGGCCTTCACAGAACAATTGTGTTTATATTGAGAATAGGTTAGACTTTATTTTCTAATCAAGTGGCTTCTGGCTGTTGGTCAAACTGGATTTTATTCAGTTGTATCAAAGGTTGAATACAAATGTATGCCACATTTTTCAGATTTCTATTTTTTTCAAAACAATTCATCATTTTCTTTGGACTTAATATTTATGCAGTTCTTTTTGTTGGTCTGTCCCATAATGTCCCAGTGAAATACTTGAAGATTTGTGGTTGTAACATATCAAAATTCAAAGGGTATGAATATTTTTGGTCAGCCAAATCATTATTAATGGAACATAAACATGACAAAATGCATACTGCAAAGTTTCTTTTCTGCATCAGCATGTCCAAGCAACTGGAGGGCAATTTTCATGACTTCCATTCTGTTAGAGCACAAAATAATGAGTGGTCTAGAAAATGGGAGAAATATGACTGATGAAAATGTTACCATGTCATCAAAGTAATGCAGAGGGCAGGACCCAGGGTATGTTGAAGCAACTGTGATGTAGTGATAGAGGAAGGTGGAGAATGGCTCTCTTCTCAAGCAAAGCAGAAGAATGGTAGAAACACACACTGCAAATCTTGCATATGTAAATGTGAGTTTGTGTCTACACACCACAGCAGAACAAATAACCTTTTCTGCCATGCATGGCCTTGAGAACCCTCTGTGGATTTTGGGCTCCTGGGTGGGTGGGTGATGGGGCTCTTTGGCTGTCCTTGAAGCTGCCTGTTTGTCTCTTTCCACACCACTGACTAGCCAAACAGCAGGATCCTCCACCTCTCCCACGGGTCAGGTCCCTCTCAACCCCCAGTGAGCTTTGATCTGACACACAGATGAAGGGGGTCTGAGAGGCCTTTGGGAACTCAACGCTTTGTGTATGTGTGTGATGGGTTGGCAGGCTGAAAGCCAGAGGGGATGGTTGGATACAGGTGAGGTCAAAGGCCATTGTCCATCTTCACTATTCTCCCCAGCTTGGAGAAAAGTTGATACAAAAAATACAGACACATTTAAAACTGTAGCAATTTTGAAGTTAAAATGTAATATTTTTATATTTCAGATGTTTCAATCATTTTGCCTGCAATGTAACAACCAAAAATGAAAAATCTTTGTAACCTAAATATTTCAATTGGTTTCAAAAACTTTAGCATATATTTTTGTAAAAATATTTAAGTTTGCATGGTTGTTGTGTTTCAGAAAACTTTAAACATGTGCAAAATGATAGCTGTATATACGTATATAGAAGAATCATGGAAATAAAAAATAAAAGATAAATCTTTAAAAAGATGTTTGACTGCTATTGAACAAACTTTTTAAAAAAACCTTTTGGAGATGATTAAATATTAGCCATTAAGCTAATTGTCATTTTAATCAAAACTGTTAGTTTCAAAAGTCTATTCAATAAAAATGTTACATAAACATTTTAAATAAAATTTCACCAAAGATTATAACTATTAACTATGTTCTTTTCTTTGTATGGGGTAACCAGCAGAGAGTATTAAGGCTAATAAACATTTGTTACATGTGTTGTGTTATGAATAACCTTTAACTGAGCAAAAGTTTAGAAAAGTAATATCACTTGTCTTTGACATAGCCTCTATGTCAAAGCAAGAATTCAAGATTGGGTCATGGCTCAGCTAGTTTAAAGATGGCGCTAATATAGTGTCAAAATTGCCAGCCAGCTGAGCTTCTTAGCAGTCATTGCTAATGAATAACACATCTTTTTCAGAACAAGTAAAACTTAAACTTAATTCCTAAATATAACAATGATCACTTACCTTAATGTTTTATGTTTATTCATAATCATATTTTCATTTTTGCTTGGAAATGACTTGAGCAGATGTGACCATGAAAGAAAAAGTGAAGGAGCTTGGAAATCATGATTTCACAACCAAGGGGGACCTGGTTGCAATTAATACTACATCTGTGAAACTATATGTTTAGTTTGATTTGGTTATTGATCAGTCTCAATTTCTATGTTGTTACGCTTCAAGTATTCAGACCCCTGGCAGATTTTGATTTTTTTTTTTCAAACAAAGAAGTTTGTTGTCTGACATAAAGTGAGATTGGCATCTCTTGAATAATAATAATAAAACAATGAAAATAAGTAAGAATTTAGAAAAAATATTCTTATTTCACATTATTTAAGACAAAAACTGGTTAAAGAGTTATGCCCTCATCAAAAATAATTAAAAAAAAAATACTGGTTGGCATTAGAATTAATTCAACCTTTCTTATAATTGCTTGCCAACTTCTCACGTTTCCACAGGTATCTTGATAACTAATCTTTGGTGATGAACTTGAGAGCCTACATCCCATGAGAGTAATCTTTAACTCCCTCCACACATTCTCAAATAGAAATCTGGACCCTTGCTGGGCCACTCCAAAATGGTAATATTACTTCTAGTCAGAAGAAACATGTTGTTTGAATTAAAAAAAATTGCTTTAAACCTAAATTTTCTATGAGTATGGACAATATTAGATGTTTTGTTATGATTCTGTTTTGAGAAATGTTGAATGGTTCGAGTATGTTATTCATGATAAGCAGACCGTGCCGATGTTTTATAATTGCATTTCATTACGTACAGATAAACTGACAAATATTCCCTGTTGTACCTAAAGCTTGAGTCAATATAAACCAAAGTAGGTAGAAACGGATTTATTTGAGTAATTACATTAATCATTCAATTTGACTAAAGTGCCCAGAAGAATTTGTTACGATTTAACATATTATGTTGAGTAATTACAGTAAATTCCTACAGTTTCCACTTAAAAATACTGAGGACATTGAAATCTACACACATAAAATGCATACTTTTTTTTTTTTTTTTTTTTTTTTTTTTTTATCAGTACAGATTAGATCAATTTTATAAAACGTTTATTGACATTTTAAGTTTCTATATCAAAATGAGACATATGATTAAGAACACCAATGATTATGTGGCGTAGATAAAATTACTCTAGTGAATGAAATGTTTTCAGGACATCCTTGTTGGTCTTACATTTTTAAAAAGTACACTGTTTGTTAGAAGAAACAAAACTTTCCAAATGAAATTAGAGTAGAGCTTGTGTGTATCTGTCTGCTTCTTTTCCTTTTCTGTGAGATAACCAGGCTGTACACCTGTGCACACCATCTAGACGTCCACATGTGCCCTTCATCCCCCTGTCTTTTCCCCACGGGCAACCTCTCTGACCACCACACAGCCATCAGTCCTCCACTCACTCCTGCCACAGGACAGCCCCCTTTTGAAGGCTGAGTAATTAACGTGCCATCTGATACACCATCCAGCCATGAAGGCTCTCTCTTGGGTGGGGTGGTGGTGGTGGTGGCACACATACATGCACACTCACATTTGCTTTGGGACACATTCATCTCATGCTCACACACACATACAAGTCTGCTCAGACACTCTCCGAAGCTTACATGCACAGGTAATCCATCACATAGTGTTAACTGGCCAAGTGTTGCTGTCAGACGTGGGTTATGTATGATAGTGACCCGAAGGTTCGCCCAAAGAGACCATCATGAGCTGTAGTGGTAATCCCCACTCCGCCAAGCTGACTGTGGATGTGTCATAAAGCTAATCCCGAAACATCATGTGAGAGTGAAAGCCTCAGACTAAAAATTAGATGTTTTATATAAAGAATTGTGAGGTGGGTTATTTTTTAGACTCAAATGATCTATTTTTTTAACTGCTTCATTTGATTTATACATATTAAAAAGCCCATATTTGTGTCTGCAGTTGTTCACAAAGAAATTTGTAGAAGTCTTACTACCTCAAATGTGAATATTTGTTTTTTGAAAAATAAAAATAAAAAAAACTCTTCAAAAAATAGCCACTTTGTGGACTCCTGCAAAAATCCTTATTGCCGTTTGACTAATACTTACATTGAAATGTGAGTGTGTTGAAGAAAAATACAGAAAACTGGTAAGCTACATGACCAAATTAATTGAAAAAATAATTTTTCTTCTGTTGCACCTGTGCAAACATAGATGTCTTCAGTGGTAGTAAACAAGTAAGGATCTCAATAAATTTTTTCCTTCCACTAAAACTTTTTGTTTAAGATGTCACGTCCTGCGTGATAAGCATGAAATCCCTTTGATTTTGGGTTGTGGTCATGGAAAGTTCAAGCCTCTTAGAGAAAAAGGTTGGATTTGGGGTTTAGTTGCTTAGTTGTGGCAGCCGAAGAGCCCTGACTGAATATTTTCTCTGTGAGGTTAAAGGTGACACTGGAATGTCAAAATAAGACAGATGATGTGAAAAGATATCCTTCCTGACATTAATTTGGACTTGTGCAAACATTCAGATCACGTACGTGGTTTCAATAAAGTCAAAGATAAAAAATATATATATATATATATATTTCAGGATTTTTTTCTGTGTATGAAGAAGACAAATAATGTGACAAGAAAGTGAACCACTTAAGGAAACAGTTGTGTTTTTGGTTATTTTATATGAACTTACTTTTTTAAGGTGAACATCATTACCACAGGCAACTTCCCGACTAACAGAAAAAGAAGACAACACAAGAGAACAGGTAGAAGAATGTGGAAAAAAGTCTAATCCGTATTTCACAGGTGTGTTACACTGTTGTTGCCCCAGCAAAAGTTCACAACAGACTTGATGACAAAGGATTGGGCCCCATGTAGCCTATTGTGGCCTGGAGAACAATGTGGAGGCTGTGAATGGCTAATCCCTCTGGACTGCTGACAGGTCGGGCCTTAGAGCAACCTTGGGACTCATTTCTCCATTGGGCTGGGCTGCTGTCTGACGGGGATGGGAAAACCCGCGCTACTTACAGAGCTTCGCCCTGAGCAGATACTGGGAGCCATTGTGAAGGAAAATATCATCTCCATTGTCAAGTTGTGGTCGTCTTTGTAATATCAGAAGATGAACTTGGGAAGAATATGGGACCGGAGGGGGAATGGAGTGGGGATGGGACCAAGTCCATCGATGTGAAATTATTCAAACAGGTTAAGAGGGTTTTCTTCAAAACAGATTTTCCTGATCTCATTAAGATTTGCCCTGCTGAAGTCTATTTATATTCAGTTTAAATATCTTTCAATCTACAAACATTTTCTCTCATTTCTTGTCTTTTTCAAAACAAATGTATGCAGAGACAACACCATAAAGGGATAGTTCAGGATCTTTAATGTGAGGATTATTTTAGAGGTTATAAGGAGCATCTCACTTGAAGCAGATAACTCTCTTTGCATCTTCATTTCATATAAATCCAGTGTAATATAAATACTTGTTCCTGGAGGCTGGAGGTTGAAGCTAATGATTGTTCTAAGAGAAACCAAGACCAAAGTGAACTTCTACCATGATACAAACACTGCTTCGTGAATCTTTAAAATGTTTGTCATCTTCGCATTGGATGACTGTTTACAATAAAGCCGAAGAATATTTAGAAGAGAAATGTTGGCAGGAGACAAAGCGCCACCAATGTTCTCCTTGGGTGAAACATGTACTGGGGAATTGGAGTGTTTTCACTGATCTGATGAGCTATACTTCCTCCTCAAAATTTCCCTCTCTAGTGAGTCTCAATAGTTCTATATGTCTGTACTGACCTATCAAAAAGTTTATGTCATAAAAAGCGCTATGGACAGTGTTAATTATAAAATGTAGCAAATGAAAGTAATTCGGAGCCTAGTGGTTCTGGATAGTATAGACACATTTCCAAGGTTTGAACAATTGTTAAAAGATTTAGGTTAACAAATGCCATTTAGGCTTAATCACTTGCTTTGTTTCTATACCAGCACCATCAGAACAGAACTTTATTAAACACCAATGTATCCCAGTGGACTAAAACACCTTATAAGAATACTCTATCTTCGCAGAATAAATGGGAAAGACATCTTGATGCTTTACAACACTTTATTAGAAGGACATCTATTCATTTTTTTATGTGTGATTAGTTCATGCTCTGTATTGTCAGAAAATAGATATTCGGTATTCGATTAAAATGAAAACTAACCACAGCTTCTTATTAGAGGGCATCATAATTAATTAAACAGTTCTCAGATTCTAGGAACAGCAAATGGTTCAATTTTACATAAACAGCCTTTCTTTCTAAGTGATGTAACTTCAGTCAGTGCTTTAACTGTTTGACAGCTAAGGAAGGAAATGTAAACATCAACAAATTAGTGTTCAATTAAACCAATGCAAGATGGTTTCTTTTTGACACAGTTTTATTTTTCCATCAGAAAAACAAAACTTTTTCCATCAGAAAAATAAAACTTGGCTGTTATGACCAGAAATGCTTTATATGTACCATTTTCATTATGTGTTTCATTAAGGACAATCCATTGTGGCACATTACTTCTGACCTCCGTTTCTCCTGTTAATAATCATTGGCTTAATAAACAACAGCTTAAAGGTTTCTAAAATTGTATTTGCACAAAACATTATAATATTTTTGAGACTGAACTTGTTTTTTGGTTGTAGAAGTCCAATTCAGTCCTTTCATCTCTCAGTGTTGCCACCAACTTCAGCCTCCAAGACCAAATGATCCTGATTTTTACTAGATGAAGCAGCCAAGACAGATATCTACTGCTGGTAAGATATTAATCACCTACAATGTTTTAACCGAACCTTACTTTAACAATTCTGACCTATCTATCTGAAAAGAAAGTAAGTGAACATCCAAAACAAGTCCAGTGAAAGAACCGTGGGGTGTAAATTTCATTCTTAGAGACACGAAAAGGTTAGGAGGAGATAATGAGCTGTAGCCACCGCCCAGTTCTTGTAAACAAGGCCTGGGTTGTCTGGATGACACCCTGAGAGCAAACACAAATATCTGTTTCCTCTTGGCTCTTACTGGCAGCAAAGGAGGATTCAGAACTCCACCCAAGCAGCTCAGGATTGATATTCTGTTCTCTGTCCAAGTTATACTCAGACAATGGTAGACAAAGCAGAGGAAAGCCTGCAAGGCTGATGTGGATGCTGTTTTGTCAAGCTTTCCTACCTTTTTATCCTTCCATCTTTTCATATCTCAGTTTCAGTGCTCTTCAATCTCTTTTTTATGTTTTCTTTTCAGAGAACTCAGCTCATTGTGACACAAAGAGCACCAGTACTCTCCTGAGAGGGAGACCATCAGTCACTTGCTGCAACCAAATCATTTATGCAACAGATGAGAGTGTCTTCTCCATGAGTGACAGATGCACAAGATCCCTTTTACACGGATATTGTACACAACGTATTTGCTTCAAATAGTTTAACTCCCAACAGTTTATCATGTTTACAGTTCAGCAAAGAGAATCTTGGAAAGAAAACGCATACATAGTTTTTTTTCTTTTGTTAAAATGAAAACATAGATATGCAATAATAATCTAATAACAACCAACATCCCATAGCAACGTGTCATTCAAACCATTCCACTTATTCAGTAGAGATGAATTATCTTGGAACATTGTTTATCTTTTTGTTAATATGCAAATAAAGTGGTCAATATCTGGTGGACCAAATCCAAACATTAAATCTTGTGGTGCATTGACTAAAGCTGGTGATTACAAATATGTCATTTTTAAGACTGTGCATTATGCGCCTACAATACTACAAAAGAGCTTTTTCCAGCTGAGGCCCAACCCAGGTTCCACTGTAATTGTCTTTCTTTCTCTGAGCCCTGATTTCATAGGCACATTCATGATAATCTTTGATCTTTGCAAACTTCACAAATAAATTCAAAAAGATCTTTTATATGTAACAATTGTGGAAAAACATTTTTATCAGGAATTTTGCGTGAAATTTCTGTTTCAGAAGAGATGAGAGATTAGAGGTTAAAATGTTCCTATCAAAAAGAAAAATAAATATCCCAAAAAAAGAAATGTGTCAGTTAAACAAATATGACTGAAACATATTAAATTTAAATATTTCTGTTTATATTAGTGCTATGGCCTGAGTTGATATGAAATCACAAACATACTAAAAGTTGTTTAGGATATCTCAGAGTACTTGGGCTGGATTCCTGCAAGTTTTAGGGACCAAACTCTGTGTTTTTTGGGTGTAGCTACAAAGGCAGTCTCACTGAATCCCTCATGTTGACTTTGGACTTAAAGTACCTTCCTGTTCATGGAAATTATCATTCAAATGAAAAATGTTCCTGATGTATAAAAACAGTTGGCTTGTGTCAAATCTTTGAGACCATTGACTTAAAAAATGCGTTTGATCTGAATTAATTTCAACACTTGTTTTAAAAAAAATTATAAATGTTTTGAATTGGCTCTTAAAATTTGGGGAAAAGCGTCTGTATGATGCTTCCTAACTATGAGCAGATCGAGCTGGACACTGCTCCATGCTGACAACCATGAATAAATACTGACCTCTGCTGGACAAGAAAATTATTGTTCTCCAAAGTCAAGTAGTGTTTTCAAGATAGCGCTTCATGTCATTTGGGAATATGACTGCAAGCATCATCATTGTGAAACATTAAAATTTGTTTAGAGGTGCCTTTCTCAAATATTGATAACTATAATACAGTTAAATTAAATGTTTCACTGGAGCCAAAATGAAAAAGGTCAGCAGACAACTGTCTCTGAAAGAACTAAATCTAACCTCAGTTCATACGGCAAGAGAATGAAATGAACATCTTGAAATTATATATATAATAATTATTGTATTATAGCCATGAACTGGCAACCCATTCAGGGTTTACCCCACCTCTCACCTAATGATTGGTGGAGACTGTCACCAACCCACCGCCAGGACTCTGCAAGAGTAAGAATGTATAGATAATGGATGGATGTTTACAAGACATACAGCACTCTGTTGCTGTGTAGATGCCCATGTCTATTAATCACTCTCCAAAGTGCAAAAACAAAGATAAAAAATTATTTTAATTATAATATTTTATTATTTATTTGAATGCTTTTTAAACATTTATACCAGCTGTTCCAGTAAACATGGAGGGTATTGTGTTCCACTGTTTGAATCGCACTGCAGTAAAATAAACCTTATAAAAAGAGCTTATTAAAAAATTTAATTAACTGTCCTGTCAGCTTGTGTGTCATGACATTAAGATCTGTTATTTCAAAGTTTTGTTCCTTTTGTTGATTATTGTGTTTCAGTTTTTATATTCTGAGTCAGTTTTTGTAAGTTTGTGTTCAGTTTATTTAGTTCTGAGTGTCTCCCTGTATATTTTTTTACTTGTGTTCTGTAATTGTCCTAGTATTCAGTCAATCCTTTTCATTAGCTGCCCTCAGATACCGCAGCCTGCTCCTCCAGGTTGGCTGTTACACATCAGTAACCAGTCATATGTTTCCCCATCCTGTAATCACCTTCCCCAGTATAAATGCCACCTAGTTTAGACAGCTTATTCTGTTTATTGATGCTTTTCCTCGCTATTGCCATGTGCTTTTGTCCTCTACTTTTTGCTCGTTGTTTTGCTCACCTGATTTCGTCCCTTTGTGTTATCAGCTGTTTGTGTTACTGCAAGTTTGTGCAGTTTTTTTTTAGGTCATAATAAAATCATAATTCTTCAGTCCTGCCTGTCACATGCTGTCTTCATGTAACTGGATCTTCACACCATCAACAAATATGAGAAACATTACCTCACCTTGTTTTCATCAGCTCTTTTTGTAATCTGTTCAAAATGTGTTTTAATGTTCGCTGAAATGTTTCGTTTAAATGTTAGAGATACGAAATGGCACTTTGGCAAAAATGCATTGCAGCCTTTCTTGCTTTAAGATACTAATCTTAATCAATACTGAAACAATAGATGGACTAAGTTTTCTTCATGGAACTCAAATGAATGGCTGGTAACAATCTGCACTGCTGACAGTGAAATCCCTTTTTTCCTAATAATAGTCATATTGACTGACATTCTTTTGTGATTGTGTCACAATATCCTCCTGATTAAAATCTTAAGACTGGGGGGAAAGCTACAAGTATTCTCATTGTGCTGAATCACAACCAGGTTATGAGTTGAGCTTCAAAATGAAAAACAAAGAAATGGGAGCAAGAAACTAAAATCTATAGAAGGCTATTAGTTTAAAGGACATTTTAATTTGATCAAGCTGTGCATGAGTTGATTCCCCCAACTCCCCCCACAAAAAAAGAGGAGTCAGTTTCGAGTGGAACAATGTGAATGCATCCTGGTGGATAGCTACTTGTAACTAAAATGGGTTACAAAGGGGTATCCATGGTCTGAAACTAACTGTTGCTATCCCCAAATGTTTTCAACGGCATTTAGATCAGGGGAACACGCAGGTTGGTCCAAAAGAGGGGCATTATTCACCTGGAAGAGGTCCTTCTTCAGACTTCCATTGTGGAGAGCAGTGATGTCTTGTTAAAAGACGTATTCATCACTGCACAGATGAAGACCAAAGAGGAAGGCTCACTGCATCTTCTCTACATAATCAGCCATGCTTTTATGCCTTTGCACAAGCTGTATCTTCATTGTTCCATTGAAGGACAAAGATCCCCAGTTCAAGATCAACAATAATCCATTGTGTCAGTGAAGAAAAGATCTCTTTGGTATCTACCTGTTCTGTCTGTAGCATTGGAAGCCATCCATACTGGCCAGATCTAATCTTTTCATCAGAGAATTAAACCTTTTCTCAACTTTTACTGTCCCATGTTTGCTGTTTCCTTGCAAAGCCCTGATGGGCAAGCTGGCTGTTTTGAAGGAGACATGACCTTTTCATTCTTCAAGCACTTCTCTCACTGATGCCATCTTATGGTGATTAGGCTGCAGTCAACATCATTAAAAAAAATTTAATTTGTTTGGGAATCTGCATATGTCTTCAAGTCTGTTGGAGTCTTCAGTTCAGTAAATGTAACATTTCTTTGGTTCTACCACTTTATTATTTGCCTCATAATATTTAGGATATTTTAAGAAACTCTGTCCAATCTCGGCAATGATGGCCTTGCTTCTGTGGCTCAACAATCCTTTTACATTCAAAGACAGAAAGCCGTTTTTGCCATCAGGGGGTCATGATAGTGTGAATGCCTGACAGAAAATGACATTAAAACTAATGGTTTTAATTTTTTGATCACCTAATGAACTGTTTGTTTGAGTTTAAATGCAGTTTTCAATCATTTGCCTTCAGTCAAGTCAAGTCAAGAATCTTTATTTGTCTCCCTTGGGAGAAGCTGCTACAAAAACAATCACATCATTCAGCTTACGTTAAGAAACACATCAGTATTTTCTGTCTTTTGCTCCTGTTTCTTCTTTATGCATTTTGAACAGTTTGGCTATAATCCACCTGTATGTCTGTGAGTACTTGTGATTTTTTTTCCTTGTTTTAAGATTTTGTTTAGAAGTTTAGAAGTGTCTGGAGGAATCTTTATTGGGTGTGAGAGGCCATCAGCATTGCATTAATCAAAAGATAACAGGAGACTGAGATATTACACCAAACTTATGTTTAGAAAAATGCATTTACATATTTTAAAAGATTTTCAAGTGCTAGGGGGTTTTTTTTAATCTTAAAGACCTTATTATGTAGTTTGACACTGTTTGGCTTCCTTTTACATTCTCACCACTAGGTGACACCCTTGTAGCATCAAAAACTGTCTCAGGGTGACTTACAATATAAAATAATACAAACCAAAAAATGCAACTCTGTTTTAGTCCCCTTCAACATATATCGACTTTGTAATGATAAAATGATAAAATTATTTTATTTGTAGCAACAAAAAAAAAAAAAAACCCTTTATCCTTTGAAAATGCAGATCATGTCATTGAAATGCTAACTCAGCTAGATTCTAACCTCGTGGCTTTGTTGACATCATGCCAAATTTGATTAATGGGAACTCATTTTCAGTGCAGTCAAGTTGCACGTTGGACATTTACAAGTCATTTTCACTTTTTCTGCCCCAACTGCAGGGGACGGTCCAAGAACAGAGGAAGGCTGAGTGTGAGAAGGCAGCTCATTAGCTGCTCAGGTCCAGCAGAGCGACCAGTGTCTCCCAGGAGAACGGTTTAAGGATCTGGGAAACTCACCAAGATGGCAACAGCTGCAGCTCTGCATTAACCTGATGAAAAGTCAACTTCTCTTCTCCTTGTTTCTCTCTGCATTTAAACAGTTTTGTCAGGGTGTCCCAGTAGACCACCTCGGAAAATATCTCCATCCATCTGTGCTCACATCATTGTGGGGTTTAACTGGATGAAAGAGCTGCT
The DNA here is from genome assembly GCA_014839685.1 of Anableps anableps. Taxonomy (NCBI): domain Eukaryota; kingdom Metazoa; phylum Chordata; class Actinopteri; order Cyprinodontiformes; family Anablepidae; genus Anableps; species Anableps anableps. The sequence continues at coordinate 16,614,915 of CM026082.1, forward strand.
GCATCAAGAGATCACTGTTATCCATTCTGTCTACTAAGAGTGGAGGCTGTTGAGTGCAAGCTTGCACATTTGGGAATTGCAAGTTGGGCTGACTGAACAGGATTCTCTGTTACCGACCTTCACCTTCTTCCCGAACTTCCAACTAAACCTACAGGATGTTTTGCTTCTGTAACTTTGTTTTGACTGAAAAATGAAAGTCTGCAGTCAATCTTACAGACATGGTCCAAGTTCTCAAGACTCCTGCTGTCAGACATAAGTTCCAGGCAGATTTTGAAAACAAATGGATGAGAAAATACCACATGTGCAGCTCAAGATAGCTAAAGATGTATTTTCTCATATTTAACGTCAGTACTTTAAACCTTTTTTAGTAGTTACGTGACAACAAATATTAGAACTTTTGCCCTTGTTTGACATATTACAGAATATTTAAAACATCTGAGGTTGCAGACACATTTGTCCTTTCCAGTATGTTTGTATGCTTTTTTTGTTTATTGTCATTCACTGCTGAAATGTATGAAATAAAGATATCATTCATTCATTCATAAACTTCAACAGACTTTTAAAAGGCAGAAAAGGTTATAATTTCAATGGATGAACTTGATCTGCTTCTACAAAAAAAAAAAAAAAAAAAAAACCTGCGTAAGAAGCTATTTATGGTTCTTTGTTTTGAAGAGCCAGCACAAAAAAACACACATAAGTTACCTTTTCCCTAAAGGCACAGAAAAATGCAAAGAAAACAGGTTAACAAGTATAGGAAAAAGTATTTAGACACCCAGATGGACCTTGCGTGAAACGCATGGTGATCAGAATTGTTTCTAAATCTTTAAGGGCCATAGGACAGGTCCAGACTGTGCCCATCTTTTCAGCTCTGAAAGAGCTAAAACAGATAGAGAAAAATAAAACAATGAACAAGTTTAGGATACAATCTGAAGAGTCAGGACTGAAAAATAACAGTAGATGATCTGTGTCTGACATTCATCCATCTATTGGACAGGCTGTACTGAAATGTAATTTCCCCACTGGGGGACTAAAAACAGGTATTATTATTATTATTATTATTATTATTATTATTATTATTATTATTATTATTATTATTATTCGACTTCTTCTATCACTTTGTAACTACACAGTTTACAGGCAATGGCTGGTTTACACCTTAGACACATCATCAGTCCATCAGAGCACCAACACAAAGTCACACAGGGGGTCAACTATGAACACAATCACTCTTGAAGTGTTGGAGTCTCCAATTATTCCAAAATGTACAGTTTGTGCTTAGAATGTTGAAGGAGACTGGTTGACCTGAAGAAAACCAAAGTATGCACAGAGAGACTGAGCAAACTCTACAGAGAAAGAGCAAAGCTGGATCTTCCTGCTGTAAGCCACCAATAATAAGCTACCACCACAGTGATAGCGAGGCGCCTTCTGAAAATCATGCGTTGTCAATTATTTAGTTGATCTATTTTGTACATGAGAAGGTTTTGGTTAATAACTTAAAAAATTTCCCCTTATTGATGCAAAACTATTTTTTGTGTATGTCAAACTGTTTTATCTTTGGCAAAATTATGTTGGCTGAGCCTGATAGTTTTATACACAATCAACTGATAATGAATTACTGAACTGAAAATGAGTGATTTTGTTAAAAAGATTAAAATAAAGTTTTAGCACTTAAAACACAAAATTAGTCTCTTATGAAGTACATAAAAAAGAAATAAGAAATCCATGTGTGTTTTTTCTCTCTATTTATTATTATAATACTGTAAATCCAAAGTAACCAAGTAGGCTTGGTTTTTGATGTTTTTGTGGAAATAGGAAAAATTATGTATCATAACTTATTTCTAAAATGTTGTAAGTTATCAATATGATGTGAATAGCACTACATAAGCATTGTACATTTACCATTAACCAGTCTGTTTACTGATGTTAAATCAAACCCATGCTATTTAATGATACTCTGATTCAGTGCACAGATCAGTATAATTACAAAAAAATCAGAATCCTATATTCTCAAAAACACATAAAGGCTAATAAAAGAAATAGGCCTAAACACAATAAAACATTACAGTTCTGAGTCAAGAGTCATTGAACTACAAAACCATGATATGCAGATAGTTGATTATGAAAGCAAATCTCAGTCAGTTGTGGAGGGGCTTTGTAGGTTAGCTGCTTCATGAAGAGAGATGGACTATGCTGTAGCTCCACAAAGTCTTACAGTGGATGAGATGTCCTCCTCTGATCTTCCTGTCGACATAAAGGGCCATGTCTGAAAAATTCATACATAACAGAATAATTACAGAAGAAATTAGCTCAAATCTAATTCTCAAAGTGTTGAAAGATTCAAGAAAAATCTTAAGCCTTATTGTTAACATGGCTCTATGGTATGAGACAGATTTGGTTCTATTTATATAGCAAATGGAGCTTTATCTCCTCTTAAAGTATTTTTTACCAAGCATGGCTGTTGGAGAAGTTTCGTACCAGACTGACTGGATGTGCAAAGCTGTTCTCCAGCCGGTCCTCCTGCAGGATCTGTCTGAGGTGACAAATGTAGCTGGAGGCGAGACGCAGTGTGTCCAGTTTTGACAGTTTGGTGTCTGCTGGAACCCAGGGCAGGCTTGTTTTCAGTCTAGAGAAGGCTTTGCTCAGCACTCTCATCCTCGCCCTCTCCCGAGCGTTGGCAGCATTTCTCTGAGACTGTCGCAACTCCTTCTGGTGCTCCTTCTTGGAGATCCTGCTGCACTCCTGCTGGATCCTCCTCTCTGCACCCTCAACTTCCAGATCCTTGTCTGAATATCGCCTCGAACTGAGGAGCGTAATTTTCCTCACATTTGTGGAGACCCTTCCGTGGAATATCTCATCATCCTCAGGATCACTTGGAGCTGAGCCTGTTGACATGGCTCCTCTAATTTTCTTTAAAAGCACAGCACGGTTTCTCTTTGTTAAAGAGGAAAAAAGATGTTTGACTGTCAGATTTTAGTAGCTAATATCCTTAAGATTAAAAATCCATGTGGTAACAATGTAGCTGAACGCCCCAAAAGGCCAGCATTCAGCAGGCTTATAATGTAATGAGTTAAAATCCAAAAACTAAATCTAGACCCCTCAAATTTAAGTGTCGTGCCCTTGGCCTCTTTGCATTTCTCCTCCCCTTTTCCCCAACCCTCAGTGACCCCAGTGAGATCTCAGCTCTGTCTCTTTGTAGAAACTATTAAAGACTTGAGTTGCCCATCTCCAACCAAATAATTTGGTTAAGCACTGTGAATTAATGGCTGGTTTTTGGTAATCCTAGTCACTGTCTGAGGATTGATTTTACCAAAGCAACATAAGATCCCCAGTATATTGTACAGGAGGTTGCAACCTTCCCACTATAAATATGGTTATGCAGATACAGTAAATGTCCTTGCAGTTTGTTGCTCCTACAGATGTGCTTTAATAGAAATGTCTTAGGGAGCTTATCAAAAGCACCTAATCCTTTGCTGGTTTCACAGAGGGATTGGGTTTCTGCAGATGGAGAAGCTTTTCACACGCAGCCCTTGTGCACCAGACCCAGCTGTTAGAGGTTCCCATGACATCTGGAGTGCTGGCATGACAAGGGTGTGGCAGATGCAAAGAGGCCCCATCTTCTTTCACATACAGAACCTGACATATTTCTTTTTTACTGTTTAATGTGGGTGATTATGTATTTGTTTTGCATCCTCAAAAGGATTTTGTGTAACAATCAACTTAAAGATATGGTGTGGAGAGAAAAGAGTACCACCTGTTAGAAAAGCGAAGAGGCATCAGTAAAAACCTGTTACTGAAGCTGTGAACAGAATTGAAAAAGGAGATAGATTTGTGGAACAAACTGAAAGTTTTCACTCATAATTTTTAGAATATTTCATACAGCATACTATATATGAAATTTCAACTAAAATAGACATGAAAAAGAGTTTGCCAAGAATGATCTATGTGCATCTAAGATGTTTGTGTCTAGCTTTGTAAAACAGCCCTTCCAAACTTATCACAAAGATAAAGAGTGATAGTTTTTACTACACTGGGATCAAAGCTGTACTGTACTTCAGTTCTTCCCAGGATGGTACTGTGCCGTTCCTTTTCACATTTTGTCACATTACTTTCAAAAACAATGTGTTTTAATTGGATTTCATGCGATAGACCAAAACAATTTAGTTATATTTTTGAAGTGGAAGGGAAAAAGAAATTCACAAATACAAACTGAAAAACGTGTGGGATATATTTGTTTTCAGCCCACTTTGCTCCAAATCCTCACCTCAAAGTCCATCAAACTGCCTTCAGAAGTTATTAAATAAATAAACAGAGTCCACCTGAGTTTAATTTAATCTCAGTATAAATCCAGCTGTTCTTTGAAGGCCTCAGAAGTTTGTTAGAGAACAGTAGTGAACAAAGCACATCATGAAGACCAAGGAACACAGTCGGTAGATCATTGTGGAGAAGTTAAAAGCAGGGTATAAAAGTGTATAAAACAATGTCCCAAGCGTTGAGCTTCTCACAAAGCATTTTTCAATCTATGATCTAAAAATGGTCTAAGTATGCTACAGCTGCAAACTGACAAAGCCATGGCTGTCTAGCTTCACTGAGATCCCAGGCAAGAGGGTACTAATCAGAGAGGTCCATGGTAACTTTGGAGAAGCTGCAGAGGTCCACAACTCAGATGAGAAACCCTTTTGACTGGATAATTATTAGTTATCCACTCTACACATCTGTCCTTTATTAAAAAGTGGCAAGAAGAAATCAGTTGTCAAAAGAAAGTTCAAAGAAACTCTAGTTGCAATTAATACAGGTTACAAGTAAAGAAGGTGCTTTGTTAGACAGGATGATATGAAAATTAAATTTCTGGGTCACCCAACAATGCCAATATGTGGAGGGAAACTAAAAATCCAAATAATCCTGAACACATCATCCCCACAGTGGAACTTGGTGGTGGCACAGGCACAGAAAAGTGTCCTGTTGTGGGAATGTTTTCATTCAGCAGGGACAAAGGAGCAGAGGTGAAGAGAATATGGATCGAGTTAAGTAGAGAGAAAGCCTGGAAGAAAAACTTTTAGAGGCTGCCAAAAAAGTGGAGGCTGGGACGAAGATTCACCTTCCACTGCAACGCTGACTTTGAACACAACAGCACTGTAACAATGAGAAGATTTAAAGTGTATTTTTGTGTAAGAATGGCCTATCAAAATCAAGATCTGAATCCAATCTGTGGCAAAAATTAAAAAAAAAAAAAAATTTCTTTTATTGACAGTTTTTAAATTTTATGGAACCCCTCTGTTGAACCTAACTAAGATGGAGCTAATTTGCAAGTTGGCCTTAATCTCCCAACAACTTAAATATTTAGTTTTATGGAGTTTGTTATTCTTGCAAGTCAGTCGTTTTAAAATGATCCACAACTTTCTACCCAGACTTCCCTCTTTCTTAGCCCAGCAATGTTCCCTAAAACAAGGACACATTCCCTCACCTGTACTTTTCCATGCAGCTTTTCAAAAGACCAGAGATCAGTTGGACCTTGCAGGGATCCCTGCTCTTAAGATATCTATGGATGAGTCATGACATTAAGATATTGAGTTATGCCGGAAAGACAGTGAGAAGTTCAGGCAGTGTGCCAACCCCATTCTATGTCACCACATCCGTCAGCGAGGCGGACAGCCTGACTGACAACTATGAAGGTGCAAGCTAAGGGATTTTGCTGTCAGATTTACCGCTCATCTGATGAGCTGTCTCTTTTTTTTTTTCTTGATGGACACAAAAAGCCATCAGCTGTATGACATATGACATAATTCACCCTGGTGCTTCATTCATTGTCAGTGGGAGTGAATGAACACTCCCACTGACACTCATTGGTCATTCTATGCACATACTTCCTAGAGTAAAACAGAAAAATATTGCCCCAAACATTGATGTAATTGATGGCTTTATGGTTGTTCTATTTGCCCTGGGGATAATTAAATTCAAGGCCAGTGGTGATAAATAATTTAAAGTGGACCTAAAGGGAGAGTAGGTATTTTTCCATCAGCAGAGACTTTCATGGGGGCTTGACCTCTATCAGAGGTCTGTTTGGAGAAGCAGAGGGACAGGTGCAGGCTCATGATGTCAGAGGCTGAACTCTGTTTGCATCTTGTGGTTCCCATGATCTTCACTAAAGCAGTTTGCAGCACTTAACTCAAGGCAAAAACAAAGACAAAGTCAGATGCCTAATCTAGTTTCTGTCACACATCGTACATGCAGTATTTATGTGCTTTTGTTACATGCTTAATGAAAACTTTTATAATAAAAAGTTTGAATGCATGCATGTTTAGCAGGTTAATGTCATACTTTAATTGGGAGTGTGAGAAAAATTAAGAAATAATATATTTTGCAAGAGCAGATAAGGCACATGAAAGGACGTTAAGCATTACACAGACAGCAACTGTGACTGTAATTATAGCAACAATATACAACACAAGATTACATTCGTTTCCATCCCGATGGTAACTTACTATAAAGCAGTTTTTGTTTTTGGACTCATTCCACTACTATTATTACTATACACCCTTATAACAGTGTTAACACACCTTCCTATGATTGTCTCAGTAGCTAGAATTTGTCTCATATTTTGGTTCAACTTCAGAGCAAAGTGTTTATTTAAAGAATGTTTATTCACAACAGATTTAAATTTTAATAAGCAGGGTTCCAACAAAACCTGGGTTTGTGAAAGTATGGAATTCAATTTAGGAAACATTCAGGTGTGGATATGAATGGAAAAGACTTTTCTAGTCTTTATTCAATGTCCGATTATCTAAAAGCTGTTGCAATCCATCCGTGCCACCAGCCAACCATTCATTTCATCCTTCCTTCTTTCCTGTCTAGAAAAATATGTAATTGTCACATGGAAAATGTGTGAGACCCTAATATGGTAAAATTATTTTGAAAAATGACAAGCTAATTTAGTTGACCACATACCCATGGCAACAAGCAGAAAACAAATATTGTAATTGAGGACTTGATCTTGGTATAAGTAATTACTGTCACACATATAGTTTTATATGTTGGAATTTAAGCTACACATATATAATAGTGAAAATTCCCTGTGGAAATTAGAAAAGTTCATGCTATGTAAGTCTCTCCTCTTTATTTGCATTTGGCCTCGATGGCCTTAATCAGTGGCACCCAGCGTGATGTGCTGCGGCCTCTTGCTTTGTTTTGACTCAAGCTGGGCCACATATTGCCTCTGGGTGTCACAGGACCATCGGACTCTTCGGCCTCAGAGGAGATTTCCATCTTCTGGATGATGAGCTTCAGGAGGCCGTGCTGCTTCTCCAGTATGCCTGACATTTCTTTCATCCTGTCAAAAAATACAAAACAAAACAAAAAAATGTGTTAATGCCAATATTCATTAAGCCTTGTCTTTACAGTACTGTCTATTGGATGTTAAGTGCCTTCCAAAATTATTTATGTCTTGGAATCACAAACTACAATGTATCTTATTGGGATTTTATATGCTTGACCATCACAAAATGGCACAAAAATGTCAAGTGGAAGGTTTTTATTTATTTATTTTTTTTCTAATTTTTGACCTCCAAAAATTTAAAGAGTCAAGGGTTTTGGGTTGGCTTTTGGGTTCTTTCAGTTTCAATATGATACCCCTAGATAAAAATCTGTGCTAACAATTATTTTTTGAAGTAACCTTTTGAAGTATGTACAGTCCACCTACCATACTTGCTATGTTTGACGGAAAACTTACCTTTCACATCACTCTCAAGACACCATCCCAACAGTGAAACATGGTAGTGGAAACATAATTTTGTGGGGTTTCCATTTTTCAGCACAGACATGGAAGTTGTTCAGAGTTGAAGGGAAGATGGATGGCAATCATGGAAGAATACTGTTAGATGCTACAACTGACTTGAAAGTTAGGCAGAGGTTTTACCTTCCAGCAGGACATCGACAGAAAACATACAAGTAGAGTCACAATGGAAAGGTTTAGAACTAAGTATGTTCATGTGTTAGAAAGATAGAAAGTGCAGACCTGAAAACTGAGAATCTGTGGCAAGACTAGAAAATGTGCATCAACAGATAATCTCCATCCAATTTAACTGAGATTGAGATATTTTGCGAATAAGAATGTGACAAAATGTCAGTCTTAAGATGTTGAAAGATTGGTAGAGACAACTAAAAAGACTTGTAGGTCTGGCAAAAGCAGGATCTACAAAATATTGACATGGGGATGCTACATACAAGTGCATGTCATATGTTTCAGGTTTTATTTGCAAAAAAGAATAAAACACATGCATCTCTTTCCCTCACCTTCACAATTTCACAACATTTATATCTTATTACAGAAAATGCTACAATTTTTCATCACTAGGGGTCACTCAGACATAAACAATAAAGTTTGGTGCACTTTAGAGCATTCCCCCTTTTCAATACTATATTTTTGCACTGTATTACTGTCTACTGTATTTATAATGATTATTTCAAGCTTTCTTTGACATCCCCAAGTTGAGATAAATCCATGTGTTTTAAGCTTTCAGGCAATTAAAGAAATGAGTTACTTGGGGACATGTGACAGCTTCTTTTAGGTGCCTTACCTGGCCTTCTGCTTTTTGAGCTCATTCTCTACAAATGTGCAGCTCTGTGATTTGGACTGCAGACGAGTCCAGACTTCACTTCTAGCCTCCTCACCAGAGATTATTGGTTTTAGGAAGTGCTGTGAAAAAGAGTGTATATTCATAAAAGGGAAAATTAACACTATTTATTAAACATGTTTACTATAAGTACCAAGCATACCTTGGAGCATTTGCGATTAGGGTAGATGGTGACTGAGGGTTTGTCCACTCGCCTCATAAACCAGTAAGGGAGCTTGTCTTCCAGGGATGTGTGGAGATCAATCTTAGATCAGAGGTGAAACTTATAAACTACATTAGAAAACTAAACAAACGTAGTTAATCATTCTGAGATACATCTACCACAGTAATCGTTTTATAGCACTACCTCAACGCCGAGTTTGCTTTGGGCATGGCAGAGCAGGATATTAATAGTTTACTTTGTCGTTTGCATTGATAGCATATGATTAAACATCTCCTGCTTCTAATAATGTTGCTTGGACTTGATCCCGAAATTGTTAAAAAGAGCCTTAACAACAATACACAAATACATCTACTGTGCATTTGATTTATATTTCTATTAGCTTTGATGTGCTGCCATAACACTCAGTCCAAAGTCAGAGTAATGACCAACTCCAAACTTACCTGCATTGCTATTCGTTTTAGGGAAGCATTTCTTTGAACTTCAGCAATGTCTCCGACTGCTAAACCAATCTGGAAGACAGAGTCATCAATATATCATCAAATAATGTAGAAATGTACAATGTACTGAAAACACTGTCAAACTGATGAAAAAGATTTACATAATGTGTCGTCCATAAAAGACAAAACAAGACATTTAAATGGAAAATATTCTGAAAAAAGAAAGAGTTTTTGTGCAGTGCTTCCCAATGATACTAAATCATAGTCAAAACATTTCATTGCTTTTTCTCATAATTGCTACAAAAGAAACAAAACAGTGATCATAAATGCATCAGTTTCCTTTAAATAACTGCTGAGGCTGTTTGTGTATTTTGAGCTTTTAAGCAATATTTATATGCATAAACAAGTGAGATTTTTTCTTGAAAGGAGGATTTTGAAGTGCTTGATATGGCTTACTGCCCAGTGCAGCATTACCTATGGGATGCCACAAGCACTGGGAAAAAAAAGAAATCTGTCAGTTGAACAATTATTTTATTGCTTAACTGTGTAAAAGAAAATATCCATCCATCCATAATGTTTTAAAAAAACTCCAGACTGGCATGGAACATATAACTTTTTAGCTGTTCATGTCACTCATAATGGCAGAATGGGCTCAATAAGGACATATGGTACCAGAAAACAGGACCTTTTGGAGGGCATCAAATATTAGATGATGAAATTATTATAATTTCAATAAAGTATTTTCATTAACAAAGCAATTCAACTATGGTTAAATTCTACAACTACTAACAATCGTTTTGATCACAAAGTCTACATAAACATTTTGATTGAAGATTTTTCGCCTACTTTTATTCTCATTGATTCAGTTCAGTTCAATTCAATAGCACTTTTTTTATTCCCAAAGGGAAATTGCAATTCCAGTACAACCCATCCACTGGTGACTGAGGCTCTGCAGCTTTTATGAGAGGCACTGCCCTTGATTGTATGCATTGTCTAGCAGAAAGCAACATGGCTGATATGTTTATATGAGTTACATTATGAATGGATATATCAACTTAGTTAAAGCTAAGGACTCTCATAAGATTTGTGATCAATAAAGTTTATGTGTTGGAACAAAAATCTAAGTTTGTAAGTGTAAGTCCAAATGCTGAAGGTAAACTTGAGAGCAACATGAGCTTCTTAGCCACCAAACATTTATCTATGGTTGTCAGGAAAAAGGTTTAGTGGCCATGCTCCTTGTTAGAATAGATTTTAAAAAGTTTTTATCTATCTTTAACCAGTTTTAGCAGCGCTACAATTAAAGTCAAGCTTGCTACCAAGCTAAGCTTCTGAAACCTAAGGCGGTTGTTGCCAAAAAATGTTTATATCCATTTATATTTAAACAGGTTATTGCTGTTTTAGTAATATTATGTCTTTGTCAAAAAACAGTTCTTATTTTTTTGTTTCTTTTTAATATGATACAACAAATCTAATGAGACAAATGATCCTCATAATGAGTTCGAATTTAGTTGAGTAAGTGCATTTTAAAAACTGTTTCCAATTTAACAAATTTATTTGTCTTGAAGCTCTTAAATCTATACAATTTCTACTAATACATAATGATTAAACTGTACTCATATACAATGTATTCAAATTGTTGCACCAACTTATGTCTTAACGGTTTTGAAACCAATGCTTTAGAGCATATTTTGGGCATACAAAATCAGCAACAACTCCCCCATGCAATGAAAATAAAATACTAGTATGCTTACCATCAAGTTCACCAAGAGGATTGGCATGAGCAGAACAAAGTGAACAAAAATGGCATATGTCAAGAAACCAAATGGAAGCTCGTTGTTCAAATAAGCATCCAGGAAGTTGTTCTGGTAGTTCAGCTCCCCGACCATCATCACAAAGGTTTGAATCACAGAGAGCGGCACACTGTTAAACTCTTTCTGTTAGCAAGAACAAAGGGACAATGCGTACATAAATCAGCAAAAATATACACATTTGCACACATAAACAAAAAAGTAGTGTTCAGTAGTGCTGGCCTTAAACTCTCCTATTTTTACTCATTCTCTTGTTTTTGTTGAGCCTGGAACAATAACCTTAGCTGAGGCAGTTAAGGCCTGCAGTGCTTTAGATGCTGTCCTGAGTGTGTCCTTCTGGATGAGACATCAAAGCATACCTGGAGTAGTTTTTGTAGGCCAACCACTCCTTGGAAAGCTCACCAATCCTCCATCTCCATTTATTTATAATGGCTCTCGAGACCTTTCGAAACTGATAAATGTAAATGATTGTTTGGGGGGAAGGGGGGTTTGTCTCGGTTCTGTTTTAGGTCATTTTTGATTTGTGATCCATCATTTAAAAAGTACATTTCATAATTATCTTAATGATGTCACTAAAACCTGTTTGATGAACTGAAACATTTCAGTGTGACAAAAAAAGAAATCAAGGACATTCTTGAGGGGGAAGTACCTTTTTGCAGCAATGTACTTGTTAAGGTTTATTTGTGTTCTCGGTGTTTTGACTGACCTGGTTGAGCATCAGAGCATGGAACGCCAAACTGAACGCCAACATCAAGTACACAAATAACATAACAATACGGAGCAACGTCCTCATGATCTCCCCAAACATCACAACATAGATGCCGACACCCTCAAACCTAAAACATAACAAAATTGTTAAACTTCAACAACACTGAAAATACATGATGGTAAAATAAATGCAAAGTGTTAAAGTCAAAGTCAACATGCCTCTGAAGATAAAGCAGAAACCCAATCCAGGAGTTTAAAACTGCCATTGCACCTGCTTGCCAGTGCCAAGAACCCTCTGCATTGACCATGAGGGGAATGACAAACAAAAGAGAGGAGATGGCTGACATCCAGTCAATCTGGTTAGAACCGTCCCTGAAGTAACTCCAGCGCTTTGGGGTAGCAATAGGAAATGACAAGTAAAGTTTTTCTTGTTAACAATATCCAAAGACCAACTGTAAAGGTGATATTTTGACTCTGTTGAGGCAATCAGCCAATTTTGAACCTAGGAGCATTCATCCATTATAACTATTGCTGGAATTGGTGGTAATTAGTGCTTATGGAACAACTTTTTTTAAAGGGGCAGTATTTATTATTATTATTATTATTATTATTATTATTATTATTATTATTATTATTATTATTATTATTATTATTATTATTATTATTATTATTATTTCCCTTTGGGATAAATAAAGTGTTTTGAATTTGAATTGAATTTGAATTGAATTTGAATTAAGCAAAATTGACTTTTTTGAGCTTTACATCATGTTATAATGTTATTCCCTTACCAAAAACATTCCTGGAGTGTTGGCTTGATTTTTTTCATGCATATTTGAGAAATCCTGTAATCTCATGTGGCAGCCATTCAGCTGTGCGAAACGCCTGGGAGAATACAGCTCCACCGTCGAGACCCAGCTCCTCCTCAGAGCTGCGGTTTCTAAGCTTCTGAGCTTCCGCTTCACAGAGCACCCCTCCCCTGTGAATTTCCCACACAGCTCCTTCAGATTGGCCAGCAGCATTTAGCAAACACTTGGTGGAACTTAGCATCTGCTGATCTCGTTATACAAGATACTTCTCAGTGAAACGCTGACTAAAACATTGTTAAACAGTTAATAGAAGAGCACTGGTATTGTGACTTCCTGAAGGCAGAGTTTCAGAAAGAGCATGAGTTTTTAAAGAGACAAATGCCCAATTTCAGGCGTCAAATTACGAAGTCAAATTTCTTTTCAGTCATACTTCATATATGCAGCATTTTTGTAACAAGTGAAGGTATCATAGTTACTTGATTGTGCTATAAAATGGCACCATGTGCCTGGAAAATACATAATACTGCCCCTTTAAAGGTTGAATGATATGCATAACTGCATAACTCTGCACCTGCTGTGATATCTGCACCACTTCTTTTCCTATAGAATAGACGTTTGTGATCAAGACCATCACCATGCAGAAGGACAGAAACACACTTTGCTGGAGATAAAAAAAACAAAAAACAAAACAAAAATGATTAAAACAAATGGAATTAGATCTTTACACTTTTGTTAGTTTAATATGTTAGCTTAAAATGCTACAGCACAGTACAGGCCACTGCACGATACCTCTGTGAATGAAATGGGAACCATGATTATGTCGAGCTCGCCTGTCTCGGTGGTATTGACAGAGGGTCGAAGGGTCACTATCAGATTTGTTAAGGGCAATAGCCCTAACAGGTACAAAAACATGTTGAGCAAATGAGCTTTGCTCCCATAGGCAACCCTGTGGAGAGGAAAGAAACAGTTTTGGATTAAATATAATAAAAGCACTACTTGAATTTTGAGAAATTAAAATAAAGTACATCTAAGGTGGGATTAACACTGCTGGTACACACCATTTCATTGCTAGATACTTTTTGCAGACTGGGTGGTTGAGGAGCTCAATGCGGTTATACCGCACCATTGCCTGCAGAAATTGTAAGTAACATTTTTTTTTAAATCAGGTAAAAAGATTTATTCTCCAAAAGTACAGCTGTGGTCATGTTATATTTATTTAAGCCGTTCTTCTTCAGAAATGAAATGATAATACAATATAAAATATAAAAAGATTTAAGCTTTACTTTAGGGTACATTTTTAGTCTATACATTGTCACATTCAACTAAATTGCTTATCAATGCAAGCTGAAGTTTCTAGAAGTTCTTTTAACTTGACACAGCTGTGACTTAATAACATCTTTTCATTGATCATGATTGACATTAGCAGGTAATTTCTGTTTGCCAGCATTTAAAGGATTTGTTTGACAGCATTCCCTAGATTGACCAATACTCAAAAAATGGATAAGTAAAGCACAACTTTAAAGTATTACCTATCTGCTAAATCCAAAACATATTCAAACACAATTCTTAGTTTGAAAACTCCTTGAAGTTTTAAATTGTACAATCATTTTAAACTGGATAACCAAAGACTTCAAATAGATCATTAAAAGCCCAAAATTATTATGAAATCCATATCCATACCATTGACAAGCATTTGTAAATGTTGACTAGCCTCAAAAAATACACTAAATGTGCTAAAATTGATGAGGTGAAATCATGATCAGATGTTCTTTAAGGAGTAAGTGAAAAAATGAACTGAACTTCATCTGAAACATCTATTTGACTAAAAAGTTAGATTTGAGAGGAGGGAACTTACATTGACTGCAGCTAGTGGCTGAGGAACATAGCCCTGCTCAACTAACTTCTGTGAAATAGGAGCCTGGAGCCATCTGAAATCATATTCAATCTACACCACATAAATATTATTTTTTAATTTCCTTTAAAATGATGATTAGGTTGAAGTATTGATACTGCATGTTGTAAAGAAATTACATGGTAGTCAGGGCTGTTGTGGTCATCGTCAGACTCCCTCACACAGCGATCAAGCAGATGCTGTAGGGATCACAGCGACAGAGCTTTACATTTGAGCTCAGATCTCAGTCAAAACAAGTAACAAAACAGAAACAAAGCAGAAATAAATGATGTATGATGACTGGATGCACAGTTTTATGATATAAATTTTCTTTTGCTAGAGGTAAAACCTTGCAGCTCTCTGGCAGAAATTCAATCATGTCAAGAATGGGGCATCGCTGGGTGGAACCGGGAACAAACAGTCTCAAAGCCTCCTCAATCCTGCAAGAAGAAAGGCTTATTTGAGTATTAATGTTTGTATATTTAGATAATTAGATCTTCGATTAAAACTTAACACTAAATATTCCTTATAGATCAAGCCTTTTACTTTGATGACTTGCCTTTCACTGTCTATCACAGCATTGACCACATCTTTCCTCCCATTCTGCAGTGCTTCATGAAGGAAGGAAGTGTCATTCTTGTTCAAGACAATCTCAGCCCCTCTTATCAGCATCAGTCTGACTGCAGCCACATGTCCTGATCTCGCAGCGATATGGAGTGCAGTGTTCTGGCATGTCAATGTGATAACAAAAGATTCCATACTTAATAATTGAGCTTATTGTACAGCCTTGTAAAACTGGTATAACAAATGCAGATTTTTTTTTTTGCAAAAAAGCTTTCCTTTATAAAAAAAGAAGTACATTCTACACAGAAATTATAATCCATACCCCATCCTCATCAGTTTTATCCAGTAATTTGGGATTTGCAGAGAGCAAAATATCCATTGTTTGTGTGTATCCTTCAGAAGCAGCATGGTGTAGACAACTCCAGCCTTTATAATCACTGTGAAGACATATTCACAGGTTTGTGTGCCACAAATTTACTTGCCGACATACTGATTTGACTAAAAATATTAGTATTAACAAGATATTATGAATCACATTTGCATGTTTTTATTTTTGCAAATGCTATGCATGCTGTCTGTAAATGCAATTACTGAGAATTTGGGTCTACCTGTGAAAGAGAGCTCCTTTCCGCAGCAATAGCTGAACCACCTTGGTATGCCCACCCTTCGAAGCCAAATGGAGCGGCGTCAGGCCCCGCTCATCACCTTCATTTAGTAGACGAGAGTCTGTGATGGTCTCCAGCAACCTGTGGCAGGTGTTGATGCGCCCATATCTTAAAAAATAAAGATGAGGAGAAGTATTGAGCTGCGGAAACACTAATACTCCGTAACATGTATGGTAACTCTAAAGTTGAGTTTCAGAATTGTTTGAAATAAATAATCCTGTACAGCACAATGTAGAGTGGTACATCTCATGTTGTTTTATTACTTCACAGATAACTTATACCAACTCATTCATGTTGTAGTAGCGTTGCTCTTAATGTTCCTCATTAACAAAGCTCATACTATGATAGAACAATACCGTATGATTTAGGAGCGTCATCAAAAATTTTACTTGACAGTTCAGACTACAATTTACAACAAAATAACTGCTTACTGAATGTGCTTCAAACTGGACATTTTTATTTCAAGCTTAACTATATGACTATCTTCACAGCTGAGTACATACAACTTTAGAAAGCAAACTATCCCTAACTGAATATCCCATCTATGTTCTACATTTTAGACCATTAGACACCAGATACCTACTCAAAGAATCACACACCCTTTATAAAAATGTTTACTATCTGTTAAAAAAGAAGATGAATGAACTGAAGCTCAATAAAACTACAAAAAAAATTTTATCCATTTTTAGTGAGCATATAGCCTGGTAATAACCAGCCCTTGGTTCTACGTTTTGCTTCATACAGAGGGTTTGGACCTTCTGCTATTGAGAAAATTTTACCCAGTTGCTAACGTTTGGCTGGTACATATGTAATGCACCAGTGCAACGCTATAAAGCTTACCAAAAATTGCCCGCACAACAACCATCACCTACAGCCAAGAGAGAAGTGCCGAGCTGAACGAGGTGGCTGTTAATGTTAATTCAGTATTTGGAAGCGTGGCCAACATGAACAGAATGGCTTTGTTCATTTCCTCCGATGCCATTGCCAAACTACAGGCAGGCTACAATTCTAAAACATCACAGAAAATTGACATCATTGTTCAAAACTTCTCCTTCTGTTTGCTGATTGGCCCTATTTAAAGTCTACTGGACTTTAAATAGGTCAATGGGAGAAAGCCCAGACAGAGCACTGAAGGAAGGTGATGATCAAGTGGAATTACGTAGGAAGGCAATGGCCAGGCTAGTGAACATAGGTCTCAAGCAAAAGAAAAAAAAAAAACAATAAAAATCTCAAGTTTTAAGTTTAAACAACTTGAGAAACATAGTATATCTTAACATGTTTAAGTAAGAAAAATGAGAAGATGAGCTCTGAAAATGTACCTTTCTTATTTATAAATAATCTCATATGCCTGTGAAATTTTTAGGAAGGTCAGCAGGATTTTGCATCAGCACAACAATAGCATTCATTTATTACCTGTCTATCTTTTCTGTAATTACAGAGACCTAGTAAAAATATCAGTTCTACAATTTTAGATGATAAGTAAAGTCTCCTGAGGAAGCCAATTTTTATTAACATTTTAGTATCTTATGCCACCTTTGAATGCATGATCAAATGAACAATTGTAAAGGCTTGATTCACTTTTGGCTTGTGCAGAAACTCAAAGCAATAGTAATCATTTTCAAAGGACTAAGAAATTTTAAATTAAATTCCAGTTAAATCACAGATTTTCTTACTGTGCAGCAAAGTGAAGAGCAGACTTCTTGTCTTTGGACTTGCATGCAAGGCCAACTTGCCCCGAGAGCCCCAGCATGTTCTTCACTGAGTCATGGATACCCAGTCTGCAGGCATAGTGCAGTGGCGTGCAGCCCTCATCATCCTCACAGTTCAGCAAAGCCTTCACGCTGTTATGCTAAATTCAGACACATTATAGACATGTTGGACTAATAATACACAAGCCCTATTCCAAAAAAGCTGGATGTACATTGGTAATGAAAAATGAAAGCGTTTGAAAATAGACAAATCTAGTGCAAAAATTGGCAAAAGTTAGGCTTTCAAACTATGTATTGATTTTAAATTTTCAGCTTTTCCATGGTTTGGGGTATATTTTTACAAATTTATTTTGTTTTTCAAAGCTATAGGTGAGATAATAACTCCCACAATACCTACTGAAATTCAAAAAGGTAAACATGGTAAATATCCATCATGTCCAGACTACCACCACTACCATCTCAACTAATTTTTCTGCGTGAACAAGCAGCGGTACTACGCCAAGCTCCCTTTGGATGATCAATCTTCTTTGCCTGTATCTATAGCTAAGTGGATCCTCCCTACAGAGCAAGATTATTTTAACTGCACATTTGCCGTATCTTGTGCTTTCAGTCATGATAAATATCTAATGGCCATAGGTGAGGTTCGGCATATAGATAGACCAGTTGAGAACCATGGCCTCAGACTTGGAGAAGCAGAATATCATCCTGGATGGTTCCCACTCAACCACAAAATGCTCCAAGGAACAACTCCGATGAAGTCTAACCCACACAGGGTTATTCCCTGTGTGGTTTAGACTCCCACCCAAGAACATACCCACATCTCTTGTTTTGGGCATACAGTAACTAGATGTCCATTAAAAGCCAGCTAGGTACCTCATACACCGAAAGCATCCCCCACAGAATATCTCAATGGCCATGGTCATAAGCCTTCTCCATATCCTAGACTGCCCAACCACAATTACACGATTCCTCCAGAATCAGAGGCTTGGCAAATAGTCAGAGCATTGATTCCAGTACCCTTGAGTAAGCTTTTCAAGGGGGTCTTCCAAGTATTATCATTTGATTTTTGGTACACAATCTCTAGTCACCTTTTTTAAAAATTAGATTCACTGCCTCATTGTACAATGCCCCAGGACTTCTACTCATCTTCAATGCAACATTGGCATGACAGCCTAACCATCTCCAGATCCCTTAGCATCTCTGGTCCACCAGAGCAACATACTCTGCAACCTCTGCCTTGGGAGGTGGACTCTTTTCCCAAGTCCTCAGACTTGGGAGAAGACTTGCTCGGTACAGCTGTCCCCACTAACTAGACACAGTCTGTGGAGGTCCCTGTTATCTCTTTCTGAGTTTCTGAACTGTTTTTGCAAAATTTATTATCAACCTCTGACCTAAGGTGAAGTGGTGCCAAGAACACTTATGAACTATGTTGTGCTTGAACTTTCTAAACAGTAAATGGATAAAACTTATAAGGCACTTTTCTTGGTATTCAAAGTCCTTTACAAAATGAGTCACATTCATCCAGCTGCCCTAATGCACACATATTCATACATCACTACGCAAATCAGTAGCTTGGGATTAAGTGCCTTGCCCAAGGGTACTTGACATATGTTGGGGGGATGCTGGAATGGAACTCACATCATAATGAGTTGATTTGTTCAAAGGGCACAGACAACTTTCCAAAAGCACCTGGCTGGATATTCAGTCACTCCAAGCATTGGACATGCTGAGGTGAGTCTTAGTGCATCAGTGTCAGCATCAGTATTGGATAGGATAAAATTAGAAATGTTAATATCCAGTTGTTGCTATAACACTTGCATAGCACTTGTGGTAAATATTTAGTAGTATAGCATATCTAAGAAAGAGTCTATCTCTGAGCTGCAATGTCCTTGCCATAGACTGTTTTACACATGTCCAGAGAATGTGTGGCAGGCTGGTTTGGCTGGGAATAAATTTGTTTGAGTGAAGCATTGAAAAGATGCTGGTGCTCTTGAAACTATGTATATTTGTATGCCATAGATGCACACAGCAGAGATGCAATACTTTAATAGGGGTGTAGGGTTTAAATGTTGAATTCACTCATACATAGAAATCCCAGTTTCATATTCTAATACACTCTCATTTTTAAATCTGTAAAACTACTATTGATTAATTAAAATCTATAATGTTAAAAATACTGTTTTGCTTTAGGAGTGCTGTCCTCTTTATTAGATACACAAAAATAGGCCAGTCACAGCAGAGCTCGAGGCAAATTGATTGAGGACAGTGCTTTAATTAGATTCCAATATGTTAATGTCTTCCTTTCAACTCCGCACTGTGAATATGTGGAGCAACAAGTGCATGGGTACCTGTAGCACTTCTTCTGGGAGATTTCTCAGACCCTTAGGCTGCAGGATGGCCAGGTGAAGGAAGTTACAGCCACATTTGTCTTTCACATTCACATTGGCCCCTTGAAAGATATGAGCATATACTTACAACCTAGTCCAAGACAACATTATCAGAAATCTTAAGTATCATCTCTATGCATTTGGTAGAGTACAGTATTTCACCTTTGGACAACAGCAGAGCTACAGTTTTCCATGCTCCACAGCTGGTTGCCAACAACAAAGGAGTGTTTCCTTTACAGTCAGTGCTATTCAGGTCAGAACCCTGGAGAGAAGGTACACAAAAGCCCTAACATTTCTTTTTTCATTTTCTATAAAATTATTTTTGCAAACTTTTCAGAACATGGATATGAATAAATATGTATTAGCACAAACAATTTCTGGCATTAATGATACTACCATACTTTAGTTGTATTTCTTCTGCCTTGCAAGCTTCAATAATTACATGCAAGTGTATCTATTCCAAAAGTTCATTTGAATGAGTTCTAGGAATGTTTACTCGGTCCCAGATGCCCAGGAGTAGAGTTGCATTCCGCAGGCCCTCTCTTTTCAAAAATCTTTTGTTTCATTGTATGAAAAGGGGAAGGATTATATTGCATGTAAAGCAACTCCTACTGTGCAATGTTTTATCTATATCTCGAGGCAGGTTTGCCTTTTACCTAAAACATGCTTCTTTATATGCTGGAATCTTTCACATTAATATGTGAAGGGACATTAACAGCATATTTGGGGTTCCCTTTACAAGATTCATTTTGGAGTGATCAGCTGATCACATAAAAGAGGTTTGGCTTAAATATATAGAGTTTTAATTCAAAAACCACTGCATTGCCCTTGCTTCCAGACCAAATTTAATATATTCTGTTGTTCAAAGGAAAAATAGAATTGAAAAATATTACACAAATAAGAATAAATCATAGACCTTTGCAAGAGAATAAAGCTTTTTAAAGTCATAAATGCTAAACAAAAACACACACACATACATTAGGAGTCAGTGAACCTTGACACGATGCTGCCACCATTGTGTTTCACAGTGGGAATGGTGTTGTGTATTCAGGGTGAATTTTATAGTGTTAATTTTATATGACAGACAAAAATGATGGATCGATTTCTTTTCACTTTACTATTATGGGTGTCAAAATTTTCCCAAAACACCATCCTGTTCGTTTACTTTGATAATTTTGGCCTTTAGAGTTTGTCTCGGTCACTTTGGTGTATTTCTTGAATTATCCTTGAGATTTGCGAAACAGTAGGTGCATTTCTCAAAACAATTTGTACAAACAGCAAAAACACAATGGATTACCTGAAAAGGCCAGTCTCTTTCTCAAAATCCTTAGTTCATCTGTCAAAAGTATGTTCGTTGACATGTCAATGAACATGTCAATCCCATCAGTCTGCCAACAGACTGATGGCAAGTCTTTGTTTCATTGTACATGGATAAGACAGTCAAACTGCTTAGTCATGTTGTAAATATAATAGTGTACTCTGGAGGAATGTTCTGTTGTAAACTTGTGTAAACTTCCTTTCTGTGATACAGAAAGGAAAAGCTAGCACTGCAGAGCACAAAGAAGAAAAACAAAAGTAGAAATAGGGACATAAGACAATCTCCTTAAAGAAAACTAGACATGTAGTGCTGTAGGACTTACAGCACAGTCTTCCTATGCTGTCCATCTTCATGCTGAGAAAAATTCCTCAATGAGATTAAGGAATGAGGAGTAGGGTGAGAGGAACTCCATAAGCATTCTGTTGTGGGTTGCAATGCATTGCCTGTTTATGCTGAAGCGATGGAAACTGGCATATGTCCTCGGCCTCTTGTGCCTCTTCCTCTGTTTTGCCTCCCAACTCATCCACCACACAGCCTCACTCCTGTTCTTCTTTTCTCTGGCTGTTGACCCTGCCCAAATCCTTGTCCTTCCCTTTTCAGGAATGTAACATTGTGTTGTGCTATATACACTATATACTTGCCAGTTGATGGTTCGTGAGATGTACCTTTGAGCTATTTCAGAAAACTGGATGATCATTGGTTGATCTAATGGTTCACAGATTTAACTGTGTTGGAGAAACTCAGGATTCACCTGGGAGTAAGTTACAGATTCAGGACAGATTTAGAAAAAAGTGTAATGGAAATGTATACAAATATGTTTGACATATTATATCTCATAATGCATGTTAAGATTTATACGACAAACTTATGCTTAAATATTGTGGATTTTGATACTATTAAACAGAGACCCATATAATACATTTTGATCAATACGGCATAAGCAATTAAAAACATAGGAAACAGCAGAGGACTGTACATAATCACTTGTATGGATTTACAAAAGCATTTGCAACGTGTTCAAAGAAATGAGAAACTGCTTTTTTGATGTGCACAAGTGAGTCACTTGTGACACAATGATTTGAAGCTTGAACAAGTAGTTTTAAGGATTTCAATTCTGTTCTGAGAAATGCACCAAAGTGACTGAGAAAAACTAAAAACTGATCTCTGGGCTAAAGAGCAGAGACTGACCTAGTCTCTTAATGGCTGCAGGCTCTTTTCAGTAATTTACAGTTTCAGAGCTAAACAGGCTCAAGTTGATATCCTGTCTCTGTTTTACAACAAAATGAGTTTATGTTAAATAAACTTCTCCTCCTTCCTCCTAGGAATTAATTTCTAATAAAAGAGTGTGTATGTGCAAAAGATGGTGACAGGTGGTGGACAAGTAACGGTCAGCATCTTGAACATTTATTCAGCTGTTGGTGACTTTTGAGTGAAAAATATTGCTCAATAACAGAAATGCGGAAACACATGAAGTAAGTAAGCCTGTTTTGATGAAACTGATTAAATTGATTCTTCTGAGCAGTGATGTTTAAGTCAAAGTACAGCTACAACTTACAAAATGAAGATAGATTAATCACATTATCCCTAATCCTGAAGCAGAATTTGTCTCTAACAGTTGTGTACATGTGTGTCCACGTGTATTTGTAAGTGCTTTATTTACCAAAGAAATTAGGTACTCTGCCAGCTCCGCATGGTCAAATATTGTAGCCCTGGAAAAGCAAACAGAGTTGCTGTAAACCAACAAGCACAGCTGCAAGAGCTCACAACCTTAGTCACGGTATCCAATGTTGAATAAGAGTCATCTAACTCTAATTCTCTTTCGTCAGAGTGTGACATAACTAGATTTTCCTTTGTCATTTCATCTTTTATCTCCTGGATTGCAGTTGTTCCCTTAGATGATGCAAGTTGATTGCAAATTCCTCGCAGTCTGGTTGCATTCTGCATGTGCAGTGCTAAAGTGGATGATTTTTACAACAATGTGATTGAGGGAAAAATACTTGTTAATCCTCATTTCTGTAAACCCATAATCTGTGAATAGCAGGGAACATAGTTGTTGCATTAGAGTCACAGATTAGACACCAAACCTACAGGAAGGACTTTTGTCCTTTACTGTGGTAGATAGATAGATAGATAGATAGATAGATAGATAGATAGATAGATAGATAGATAGATAGATAGATAGATAGATAGATAGATAGATAGATAGATAGATAGATAGATAGATAGATAGATAGATAGATAAATCCTGACACTTTTGAGACTTTTAGTTTGAAGTAAGAAAAGAAGTTGTTCTTGAGAGAGCTGCTCGTCACCTCATCGTATTGGTTGAATATATTGTTACATGCCTAGTTTTAACATCCAAAGGATCTGGTCTTTATCAGGTTCTAATATTTTTAAATCTTGTCCTAAGTGTACACAAAAACTCCATATGCATACTCAGTGTTTATTCAACAAAGATGAAGCCAAAAGTTTGTGAAAAATGAAATACAACACATCCATCTATATACATGCAAAAAAAAAAACTGTAAACAGCCCACATATTAAACCTCATCAACAAATACCACACTCTGGTACTGTTGACATTCATTCTGGCTTTCTGGTTGGGATGACAGGCGAACACTCACCTATGCAGAGGGGTCTGGCAAGCCCCATCGGTCAGGTTGATAACATCTTCTACTTGGTCCACGGTGGACAGCATCAGTTTCACTACCTCTATAGCACCCTGAGTGCAGGCCAAATGAAGAGGTGTGCAGCGATCATTCTAAACCACAAAATATCACTGCATTACTGTATGTAGAATTAGGAATGAACAATGCTTTAGTATAACACGTATCTGCGTTCTTTGCTCTATAAAGATGTAATGAAATATACAGCAATTAGAAGTCACATAAACATTTTTTGCTCATACTTTATATCTCCCGAGAGTATCTCTTATACTAGCTGAATTAACACAGGGGAGTTTAGCACAAGCCTTTGATGATATAACCAGGACTGGCAGAAAAGGGGTAGTGATTGCCCCACTCAGCTCCATAGTGCAAGTGTAGGTCATTTGTATCAATTTAGACAACTGAAGCCATTACTGTACTCCATATACCTGCTGTTGCTCTGGGCACAAGACCAGAACTGGACATAACAAGCACTCCCAGATGAGAGGGATGAGACTGACATGTCCTAACAGAATAATTGCCAGGAAAATAATGTACAGGTGTAGGCAAATGGGCTGTAAATTAAAAAACTAAACAAAAATTATGCAAATTTAACAAAGCATACAACTGACAGATGGAAGATGAATTGGACCATTTGTGATGTGTTTATGAAAATGTCATCCTTAGAGATAGGAAAAATTGTGGTGATAAGCAAATGAACATCTGCGTTTTGATTGATGGTTTGAATGCTTATGGAAAGTGTAACTTTATGCAGACCATTGTAGACATTTTCAGGTTATCTGTAGGTCACGTACCTGTTGCTGGTCTATTTTGGCCCCAGTGGCGATACAGAGACGGATGGTATCGAAATTCCCACCACGGACAGCCAGATGGAGAGGGCTGCTCTTGGACTTGTCCAGATAGTTGATGTGGGACACTGCATTGTGGCCATGCTCTTCTCCTGCCAAAGAATTAAATCAATCGTTGCTTTGTGCTTAGTGTTTAGGATACACTGTGTATATACTGACAATTCAGCTTTTCTGAATCCTGTTTTTTACTTTAGTTTGTTTTTTGTTAGTATTTTAGAAGAATGAAGTAATGAGTCACTTTGTCCATCCAAGTGGATTGTCTGTGGTAATCCAAACAACCCATACTGCCAATACTTTACAGAAACTATTAGAAACCTTATAAATATTTTGTACCTGAAGTAAACTTCCTCCAACAAACTCAGTCTTCCTACAAGCACTGAGTCACTCTGAGGCACTGAGTACACAAAGCATTTTTCCTAAAAATGTCTCTCGAGGCTCTCTGGGCCAAGGTGAACGCTTGCTATCTATCAGTCTAATTTGCCATTTGTCCTTGCAAGAAATGTTCATTACTGTCAGCACTTTTGGATTTTGTCGACAGATCCTATTATTTTTTCTCATACCAGCCTTCAAAATGACTTCCATGGCTTTCTTTGCTCCGGCAAAGGCAGCAGCATGCATGGCAAAATGGCCGAGCTTGTTCTGCGTGCAGAGCATGGCTCCGTGCTTTAGCTTTAAAAAGAAGGGCAAAAAGAAACCATGTTTTATTGGAGACAAAGCTGTCGTGGTCTTTCAGTAAGGTACGGTTCTGTTTACAAGCTAAGTTGGAGGTAAACAGAAAACTGAAATCGGTACGTACCAGTATGCTCAAAGCTTCACAGTTATTGAGGGAGCAGGCCAGTATTAGTGGGGTGTTACCAAGGTCTCCTTGTAGGTTGCAGTCTGTCACACTGTAGGACAAAAGCACCTAAAAGGGGGAGGGATTAAAAAAATTGTTAGTGTTATCCAATCTGTGATATCATTATGTTTCCTACCAATACACCAATGTCCTTCACACCACGCTGTGTCAGGTTCTGGAGAAGAGCCAAAGGCTGCATTGGCCAAGACCTGTGTCTTTCTAAATAGATAAAAGCATCTAGACTTTTTAAATGTCTGTGGGAGAAAATGTGCTTCTCTTTTAAAGTTTATTTTTTATTTTGACTTAAAATCAGTTAAATGTTACATTGCTAAATTAAGAACCCAAGAAATTTGATTGCCATTTGGCAATATGATGTATCACGCAAGTATTCACACCTCTTACATTTCTCCATAGTTTATCACATTTTATTTATCGACCTTAAAGAGTTTTATTAGGATATTATGCAGAAGACTAACACAAAGTAGTGTATATTTGTTAAGTAGAAGATAAAAAATAAATGGTTTTCAGACATTTATATAACTAAAAATCTGAAAAAAATGTGCCTCATGTTTATATTAGAACAGTGTTTACTCAAATACCCCTAAATAAAATCCTGTAGAGTAAAAGTAATTAAGGAATTAATTGCTCAGTAAGTGAGGTCCACCTGATTTTAATTTAAAGGCCTAATTCCACCACTATACCCCTGATTTTAAAATTATATGTATGCATTTTAGACTGTGAAATAAGATTCTAACACTTGCTGAATAGTTTCTGCACTGGTTTTAAAGAGCCTGTCTAAGAATTGAAAGCTGATCATACCTAGTTTGTCTATACTCACATAGGTCGAGATGTAAATATGGCAATGTAATGGCCTCCTGTGATCAAGATATTGACTGAGCAGCTGATACATGCCAAGCAGAGGGACCTTTGTTTGTATAACTTTTATTCTGCAGTTCCTAAAAAGTGAGCTTCTGAGATGGTTTTTATCTCCTGTACCATTCTCCTTCCTCTGTGTGATGGCAAAATAAATTCTGGGCCTCACCTAGTCTTGTTTGTCACTGCTCAATTGTTTTTAGCTTTTTAATTATTTCTGTACCTGAAATTTTTCTAACTAGTAACTGGTAACTTAAAAACTAAAGCATAAATTGAAAGAAGTGGTGCACTTTATTGAAATCTTTACTGTTAGCAGCTAAAAGTTCAATTTTTCTATATATTAAATGTGTAATCTTGCTGCTGTACTAAATAGTGAGTTCATTTTAAGGCTTTTAAAAACATATTTCCTATATTTCCTAAGGGTGAGAATACATTGGGAGGGTGATGTTTAAAGTAAAATAAAAAAGTTAAAATCAGGGGTTTGGATTTCACTACCACTAAAACTGTGAGATGTAAAGTAAAAGAAAATGTCTGTAGTAAAACAAGAAAAAACTAGACTGTAACATTAACTGTGCACGCTCAGTTTTCTCACCCCCACTAGGCTGTTGTGTCCAAGGCTGACCGCCAGGTGCAGGGGGGACAGGAGAGCATTGTTGAGGATGTTGGGATCGGCTCCGAGATCCAAAAGGGCCCTGCAGCTCTCCGCTTTGTTCCTCTCCACAGCCCAGTGCAGAGGCACATTGCCCTGGTCATCACAGCTGTTCAGCTCTGTGACATGACACGCAAACACATGTGAAAACACAAACATGCATGCAAACGTTGTTAAATCCTGACCTCTTTGATATGCACCATATTACAGACAGCAGAAAAAGAAACATTTAGTCAAAGCACCCAAAGAGAGAATTATGATCATTCCTATACAGCATGCAGCAGTGCGTTATGATCAACAACTGAGTCATGCTTACCCTGTGAATCTATGACAGAGGTGATAAATTGAATGAGGGTGACATGGCCCCCTGCAGCAGCATGATGAAGGGGACTAGCTCCACATTCATCTTTCTCACCGAGGACCTCTGGGCTCTTCCTCACCAGGTTCTCCAGAAGTGTCAGGTCCCCCTTCTCTGCCAACTGCACAGCAATATTGATTGCAATATAACAAGATCATGATACTGATCCACAGAGGTGCATTTGGTTTGTGTAACTGGTGGATTTTCATGATTAGCTTCTTGTTTGATTGGGATACTCTTGCAAAAAGGCTTCCATGTCTAAAAGCTGCTTTTTTGGTTCAATCTGAGCTGAATAAGTAGTTAATGATAGAAAAGAGAAGCTGTATGTCTGTGACGATGTTGTCTCTTACTTATTTCTTATTTTATGAGGAACCATTTTTAAAAATTACTTAGCTATTCCAATGACTTGTTCTCTCAGGGTTTGTGATTTAATTACAGATATATAGAGAATAGCCATTAGCTGCAATATTGAACCAAGAGACTTTTGAATTCATCTGGAAACAAAGCAATAAATTAACTGAAATTGATTGTTTCATCCAACAAGAGACAATAGTGAAAGTGTTTCTCTTTCATAGGACCCTGGTGTTAACTCTTCAGCAAAGAACTCAGAGTTTGTTCATAATTTAGACAGAAAATATTGAAGTGACTGTATTATGACAGTTTTATAGTTCTGGAGGAAAGTAGTTAAAACTCATCATGGTTTTTCACAGAAAATGTACATAATGAGACAAAGATTGAGCAACTTGGTCAAGAAAAATGTTTGAAGGAGTCAATATGAGGCATTCAAATCTACACAAACTGTCATGCATGGTGGTGGTAGAATCTTGCTGTGAAACTGACATGGATGCTGGTGTATTTTCCAAAGTGATTATAATAATGAAGAAGAGTAACTACCTACACATTCTTCAGTTTAACACAAGATCAACTTCTTGACTTTTGAAACTTTGATGCAACTGGGAGTTCTAATAGAACAATGATCCCAACCATTCATTGAACCTGTTTCTTTAAGTTAGTAAAGCATAATTATTTTAGGGTTATGAAACAGTCTTGACTTCAAGCCCTACTGAAAATCTGTGGATGGTTCAATGCCAGGAAACAATATTATATGAATAATGGAACTGAATAAGGTCTACCCTTTCTAATAGGAAGAATGCTCAAATATTAGTTACACAACAAGCTTGGGGATGACTGCAAAAATTGTAAGCAAATGTTCCTTCACCCAAAATGTATATTTTTGCCCCTGTATTGATTAGAGAAATTACTGCATAAATTCCATTTTACCCAATTATTGACTGTTGAATTATGAATCTACTTTTGAAAAAGAATGCCTCGAATAAATCATTAAAAGAACAAAAAATAATTGGGCATTCATGCACTCATTTGACCAAATAATAAATATTTTCAAACCCAAAAGTTTTTTAATCATGCCACCAAATTAAACCTTAACCTAAAAAATGTTCTCAGACAGCAGCATGTAAATCCTTGCTTTGGAAAGGAAACGTGTCACCACAGACACATGGTGCCACATTCTCCAGTAAGCACTTGGCAGAAGTTTGTTTAGTAATTAGAATTAATTTTGAAAGTACAAAGAACATATAAAAAACAGAAGACTAAACATAAATTAAACATAAATATTTTCTCATCTCAACTTTTGTAACTAAAAAAGTTGCAACCTCAACATTAGCAAATCAAGATAATATTACAATACTGGTTTGCAGTTCTTATTACTCGTATTCTCAGTTTGTTCTAATTGCACAAATGAGAGCAGTGATGAATAAACACAATGTTGTGTTTTAATGGATCTAAGAAGTGAAATAGTCAGAATATGTATCAGAAATCTGTACCACCTGATGTAAGTTCACAAACAACAAAGTACATACTGTTGAAGCTAAAAAAATAAACAAATAAAAAATACAGCAATAATTATTTATTTAAGCCCACATTTAATAATCACAGCGATCTAAATAACAGCTCAGAATCAACAAGAGGAGGCATGTAACTAGGGCTTTTCAGGGCAGAGAGACCAAGTCATTTCTTTGCTCAGACCTCTGGTTTAGAGAAGATTGTTGCCTCTTCTCCTGGAAAAACATCACAGATTTATTAGCTATTCACTGAGGAAAAATATTAGAAACAAATATAAGGCAACAGCACAAGGACAATTTTTTTTTTTGACAACTTATTTTTATGTTCAATAAATCAAAGAATATGAATAACTTACATTTTGGAATTAATATGTGAACATGAATGGGTTGCTATGACATGATGTTTTTTTCTGGTTTCTTGACTATATAAATTGACCCTCATGGATCCATTAAATAAAAAATATATTTTAAAAAATTTATGAGAAGTATTTTGGCCTTTGAGAAGCTTGTAAACCTCTTTACATCTTGTCATCAAGCATTGACACTCCTTATAGTGTGGATAGGTTTATGAATAGAGAAGCTTATCGGTCATTTCTTTCCAAGTCTCAATCAAGTGTCCAGTAAATCAATGTCTAAGTTTGAGAAATCTCAATGTTGTAATTATTATGATGCTACAGCAATTATGACTAAGTTTTTATGAGCAAAAATTAGACGATGGTCCATGAACATTCCTAGTTAATTAATAAAACACACCATCTCTGTCATAAAATCAACAAACATTCTAGCTGTTTTTACTTCCTTAAACTGGCACATACAATCCAGAAAGCCCACAAGTAGTGTAAGTAACATTGCTGTAACAAGTTATTTGTATGCACAGAACCTCAAAGGATAAAAAAATATTAATTTACAACTACTTGAAATAAAGATAGTCCATGAGACTCAAGTCCCAGACCTTGAGTCTGAGTCAAGTCTTAAGTCTGTAATAGCATGAGTTTAAGTCAAGTCTGAAGGCGATTTCTTTATTGGGACTTGAGTTTCTGTCTCTGGAATACAAAAGTTTAGAGTTTTACAATGAAAAATTTCCTCACCTCAACTGCATTTAGACTCGCCAAGGCTGAATCTTCATCCTCTATGACATACGTATAACAACTGGTTTGGCGCGCCACATCTCTGCTGAAGTTCATCACTCAGCTGAGGAGACAGGCATTGTCAGTGGAGAGAACAATAACATCCACCTGTTTATAATATTCAAACGTTCAGCATGCATGAAACTGCAAAATAGAAGCAGTTTCTCAATGAAGTATATAGTTTCTCAATGAAGTAGTAAAACTAATTGTAAAAACCTTGCTAAACATGGTCAAGAACACAGGATTGCTCTTTGACAGACCATGCAGATAATGCATTAGCCATAAGCTTCTGTTGTCAAAAGTGGAAATGAGTGTAGATAACTTTGTCTTTACCCAGAAGGGCATTCAAATCCACTGAGTATTTCGGAAACTGAAGCCCTCTAGTTGAAGAAAACGACAATGTCCTTCACAGCTTGTTTGTAGCTTGTTTGGGTCCGTCCCAGGTGGCCTACAGGGTGATCCTGGGTGAAGAAGATTGAGAGAGACCTTATAATATGTTGCATAAAGCCCATCAGTCATATCCAAAGGTCAAATCATAAATTACTTTTTGGGATATAAAATTTCGCAGGAATCCCCTTGACATAATGTAGAAGTTTTGCTTTCAGAAACTATCAATGTTTCTTGTGATAATAAAGCTGCTAGAGTTTCTTTTTTGTCTGACAGGGAAGTTATTTTGTGGAAACGTTTTGTTTCTGGTACCCACCTGATTTAAAAACACATTTCTACACAGTTAGTGACAGCTCACAGCAAACATTTTAGCAATCTAACATGGACCAGTGGCCCTGAACATTGACTCTAACAAGGACTTTTCCATTAAGGTTGACAGAATGAGTCAGTTTACATTAAAGTTTGTTGGTTAACTGTGGGTTCAGTGAGCTGTGGTCACCAAAGCCATCAGTTTTAATCACTTCTCTTGGTATGCCTCTGCATTCCAGTAATGGGTTGTTCTGGTCCATTGATGAGAAAATACTCAAAGTAAAGAGTTGTTTTTGAATTAATATAAATTAAAACATATAAAACTAGTTTCTTTTTTTCATTTCCAACTTGTAGCTATTTACCTATTATCCAAACAATTCAATCAGTGATCAAGCCCTAGTTTAGTGCTGCACTGTATATGTGATTTAACGTTATACTTGAACATTAGCCACAAATAAAAGAGCACTACACTCACTGAATTTCCAAGTGAACAATATTTTCTTGCACATCCTCTGCAGCACAGAGGCAACTTTGCAATAATCAACAAAACCTCCAGTATAATTAGATTTTCTCTAATATGGTGAATTTGATAAAGAGGCCAGAGAATGTGATCATGCCCATCATTTCCGAGCAGCTGTGATAAATGTGTGCCATTGGTTTCAGGCAATTGAGCCTATCACACATTTGTTTGAAGGAGCCAAGTGTCCAGGAAGTGCACTAATGGGCACTGGTTGAGCAATTTCTCAAACAAAACAGGAAAACAAATTGGGGATGTGCCTGTTTCACAAAAACAAGGATTTGCCTGTAAAGAATCATGTTCTATCATTAAGGACCAATAGTTTTAACAAGGAAAACAGTTTACATATCTATATACATTATTGTAAAAGTACATTTAGGGGCTTTTCTAAAAAAAAAAAAAAAAAAAAAAAAAAAAAAAAAAAGATGTATTTATTTGTTTGTTTATTTGTCACCGTTATTATTTTATCAATTTTTTCCTTAGTCACATTAGCCCCCCATCTTCTTTTCCTGATGTATTCATTTGACATTTTCTACACCCCTGTTATTTTTAATTTATCTGTAGGAACAAATCATATAAAAAGGAAAATGCATTTACTGCTCAAAAGCAACAAGTAGGAGTCTTAAAATAGATCTTTATATAAATCTAAGTTATCTAAATGATTTCAAAATATAAGGTATAAAGGAATAAATAAAATATTCTAATCTTTAATAAAGAAAGGAGATGAATGTTCCTGTACTCAGACTGGACACTTCTTAGATAACTGGCACAATAACTGTTGTTAATCAAATAATTGATAAAACACAGGTAATACCCACAAAATGTATCTTTCTAAATAAAAAAATATTCAGCAACATCTTACATATCAGTAAAACTAAATTCTAATCAAAATACAGGCAGTAAAAAATGAAAGACATCGATAGAGACAGGAGGTACTTACTGCATGTGTGTGATGCTGCTGCTGATCTGGATGCTCTCTTCACCACTACAAAAAGGCTTTAAATAGTGTGGGAAGCAACCCATTACCATGTGTCGCCTAATGCAGGCAATATTCTGCCCCCGTGTGACCAAATCATTCACATGATATCTTTCTATCCAGGGAGAGGTGTAACCTGATAGGACAGTTAACTGGCACCAATTCAGTAATACACTGAATGTGATATATTTTATTTCTTTATATTTGTTTTAATGAAGGTTTCGGAAAACTGGACACTGACTTAGTCATGAGTTTCCTGCATTTGACAAAATGAGTTCAAAAAGTTTCTTGTCATCTAGTTAGAATCTATCAAGCAAAACCGGCTAAGTTTAAAATCAGTCAAGAACAAGTTTCACCATGATTAAAATTTAAATGACTTCTGACACTATCAATAACCTAAAGAGGGAGCAAATTTGTTGCCCATACTGTTGTGCCACACACCTTTTAAAAGGCAATATTCAATGAACAAAAATATCAATTATTTCAACCCTTTTCCAGCATATAATGTGACATTTATTGTGCACAAATAAACTGAAAAATCAATACATTTATAACAAGGAAAAAAGATGCATTAACCCAATAGTACAAGTGCGCACAGTTTTAAACCAAGATTTTGATGAAGCAACATTTGATTTGAGTTCAGCATTCAGTTTTCATCAGTAGGTGTCTGTCTTGTCTTAGAAGCACCATTGTGTTTTACAGTGAAGCAATACAGTATAAGTCCATTTTGCCTTGCAAAAGTTAACATCTCTTGTCTGCTGCCCTCTTCAGGTGACCTTGCAGACCTTCTGTCAGGTTTCGTTCTGGACTCTGGTCAGGCGATTTCAAAACTTTAATTTTTATCTCATTAGGTAATTCTTACATGGATTTAGATGGATTCTTGGGCTCATTGGGCTGCAGAAAAATATAATCCTTCCATCTTCAGACACCTGAAGGTTTTGGGTCAAAACTGAATACTTTACCCACCTTGACAGAAACTCTAGTCCCCCCTTAAGAAACCCAATATCATGATGCTACCACCACCATATTTCACTGTGAGCATGACGTTCTTTTGGGGATGAGCATGGCAGTTTTTGTGTCAAACCAAAGTTTGGGAATTGTGACCAAAAATTTCAAGTTTGGTTTCATCAGACCACAATACATCCTCCCGCAAGGTTTTGGGTGAATTTAGCCATATTTGGATATTATGGATATTATCTTCAGAGGAAAGGGATTCTGCCTCACCTCCCTTTAGCCTTGACATACGGAAAATACAGAGAGATTGTTGTCTCATTTAGAACACAACTAGTTCTTGCTGGAAACTCTTCCAGGACCTGCAGAGTAGCTTCCCTGACCAGTTTCTATCTTGTCAGCTCATTAATTTTGGAGGAACATATAACATATGTTCATGTGATGTTACTGTTGTCCATTTTTTTAATTCCATGGTATATCCAAAATGTGGCACTTTTTATACATTTGCCTTGACAGATTTCTTCGGACAGTGAAATTCTTCTAATCTTTTTCTAACCTTTGAGTAAACAACGGCTTTAGCTAAAGGATGTAAATGTGGAGGAGTCAGGAAAATCAGAGTTGGGCAGCTGAACTTTGTGTCAGCTTAATCAGATTTAATATTATTGATGGCATTAGTGAAAAAAAGAAGATCGAATCTTTAATAAATTAGCATCTGTCCCCATCATTTCTTTCTTTTCTGTTAAATTGTGAAGGATAAATTTTACACGACAGTATACATGGGAACATTTTCAAAAAAAAGATTTATTATATATTCATCTTTTCACATCACAAAAAGCTTTCATTTTAATAGGGATAGGTGAGCTGCTGTATTTGACTTACAACATCTTGCAGCATTTCTTTGGTTCTTCATGACGTTTGTGCTTGGGTCTGTTCTGCTGCTGTTTTTTACTCCTGACTTGACACAATAAAGTCAAGCTCTAAGTCCTCCTTGTTGATGGGGAGGATTAGAGAATATTGCTCAGGGAATCTTTATCAGACAGGATTATCAGATAAGGTATATCATTAACTAAGGATTATACAAGCATTCCTATCATGGGAATAAGTATCTAATTGCAGTTCTGTCTCAGACTGTACAAACTGTGTATAAGAGCTGCCTTGCTGCTACTATTGGAGTTTGTAAAAATCATTTAGTAGCATGGAAGGTGGCTGACAGCCAAGTCACTGTGCAGTGAAAAAGCTGAAAGTCATCCTTTGTTTAGGACAAAAGGATGGCAATGCTTAGTTATTCTAGTTTCCACATGTTGGTTCAAAACTGACAGAGGACCCCCCAAAAAAAGTCTCAGATCTTCCAAAATGACAAGTTTTAACCCATTTCTGCTCAGCAATCACAACAGTGGACAGCTATTCAATTTTTTTTCTAGCACATGTCAATGGTTGGGTTTATGCTTCTGCATCTGGCAGATAGTTTTATCTAATGAGACTTCCAAATGAGCATATACGTATGAAATTAATAATTAAGATACAATAATCTACTTAGAAAGAAGACCACTAGTATGGTTCTGTCTTACGTGACATAACTGACAGTGTATAAATAGAGTGCAGACATCTGAGGGAAATATGCAAAGACATAATGCAGGGGGTAGGGAGGTACAAGGTAGGTGCTATGGTAGGAGAGCTGGGTTGTCAAGACTTTTCTTAAGATAGACAGGGAAGCCCCTGTTGTGGTAGCACTCAGTAGGTCATTCCACCTTTGTGGAATGACACATAAAAAGAGTCTGGATTTTCATGAGTGTGTTGTGGACAATTGTTTGACAACTGGAGTGACAGAGTCGTAACAGAAATCTTTGCGAGAGCATTCAAGTTGATGGGAGCCATTCCATTAAGCACTTTGTGGGCTAACAGTGACATGAAGTGAAGCACAACGAACAGAAAAGAATGATGTGTGCTCTTTTAGACTGATTGAAGACCAGAAGCTTTGCTGTGTTCTGCACCATCTGCAGAGGTTTCAAAGCACAGCTTGGACACAGTTAGGAGGCCATTCCAGCAGCACAACGGTGGATGACCATAGACTGCACCGGGAGTTGGGTGTTGAGTTGGGTTAAATTTTGTTTTTTACAAAAGATGAAAATATAGTGAATTTAGTGTAAATATGCATGGTATCAATCTGGGCACTCTGACTGTCAAATATGAATCAACTTGACAGGCGGGGGAAAAAAACTACTTTCTGGTGTCTGGTTTCTGTAAATAGCATTCAGTGGCGCCAACCCGAAGGTAAATGTCTGAACAGTTTGTGTCTGCATAGATTACAGCTACCCTTTTCCTAACCCTTGACCTGTATCAACCCTGATTATCCTTCTTGCAGACCTAATTGTTTGTAAGTCACTTAGACCTCTCCCGTTTTATGGATGAGGCAAACCACACAGCGATTGATAAACACAGGACAAACTGAATAATGGCAGTGAAGAAGATGACAAGCAGCGCCTGTGGAAGGTTGTACTTACTGAATTGATGCAGAAAGTATCTGCAATTCTCCACTGGCTTTTTGCAGAGAATCTGAATGTAGCAAACCACCATGCTATTCAGATGTCAATTTAAAATTAGATTCTACATTCGTCTTTATTCTTTATTTGCTGGTAACGATTGAAAATAATGCATTGATTGGAGGATAAACCCATTTCAGTTTAGGTACACTTCCAGCACACATTGTTGATAACCACAAGTAAGCCTCTGATCAGACAAAAAAGAAGAAATTTAGTCAAACTGCAAACCAGTTGCTTCAAAAACACAGCTTGCCCCTAATTAACAGCTATCATAAGACATCGCCTTACAGAAAATTATGAAATCTTACCAGAAGTTTTTCTTCAGAACTGAAGGACAACTTCACAGAAATCTAACCACTCAAACCTATTTCAGTCTAGATATCAGAACCTTGTTTTTGTGTTACTTAGTTGTACTGAGATGCCTGTGATTAGGTTTATGTATCATTGAGTTCATTGATGACTCTAATTTTCTTTTTATTTAGTACTGTGAACAACATTTTTGTAGTTTTTGTTTAGATGTTCCTTGTTTAAACAGTTAAAGGCAGGGGTTCTGAAGAATCAGGAGAAAAGTGCATAATTAGGGATGAATAGGACATGAGTATAAAGAAAACAGGCTGAGAAATGAGAGAAAAGTTCAATATTTTCTGTACTCTGAACAACATTAGAAATTAGTGAAATATGTGACCACATTTCATACTTCTTACTCAATATAGTGTGATTGTTTTGTTTGTTTCATACATTTTTCAAACTTTAAAACAGTGAACGTCTGAAGAACCTTTTGAAAATGACATTCAGAAAAATGAGAATTTCATTTTGTTTTCAATCTGAAAATGATTGAAAACAAATCCTGAGTGAGGTTATCATAATTAATTCATGAAACAGATGGCTCAAATTGGCACATTCATCTCATTCAGTATTCTGTAAAAAATTTGGTCCAATTCTGCTTTTCCACAGTTTCAGATGACTCGCCATGGTGGGATTTGTTTTGGACCAGATTTGTTGAAACGAGGTGAACAACAAAGTGCGGTTCTTTCAAACATGAGCTGGATAAAAGCAGGTTGTTTGGTCCATATCTGGGTTTTGATAAAAGTGAACTCAGGACTAAATTTAATCCACTTCAAGTTTAGCTGATTTGATCAGGGTGGATTTCTGGTCAGGGCCAGCCAGAAGTATTCGTAAATATTGCAACTGCTTAGGGCCCCCTGCTGGGCTTAGGACCAAAGAGAACTTTTGAATGTACACAACACAGGTTGACACATGCAGAAGTTGTACATAAAACAGGAAACACTACATAGTTTGAAATTGTGGTAACAGAATCCTAATTTAATACTCTTTGTTCAATGTATAATATTTAATTTCATTGTAGGCTTTCTAGTTAACTGTAAGCAAGTTGTGTCAAATGCAGAATACAAAAATGACCGTGGACAAATAGAGTGTGAAGTGGTGCTGTGTTGACTTGCCTGGAGGTAAGCCCTCAAAAGAAATACCCCTTAGGGCCATTACATTATTGGATCAGCACGGCTTGTGGTATTGTCCCACCCCACTTGTGGCAGAGATCAAGCAAACAGAAGAAATATTTTTAGTATCATCCATGTATATGATTATTACCATGCTCATGAGTTTGGTGCTTCCCTGACTTTCCCTCTAATGCCACCTTGTGGCAAATTTCAGTTGGAGGTCTTCACCAATAAGGGGAGGATGTTCACAAAATTTGGTCCAGTGTAGTGACAAAAATTACCTCTAAAAATGTGGTTAAAAAAAGACATCTCTTATGATACATATAAATTTTAACATTACAGATATCTTTTTGCCCTAAAACAGCAGGACATATGTCACTGCAGACATAGATAACAGTTGTGCTTCCTATTTTGGAACTGTGGTATATGGAGACCATTGGTTTCACTAAGTATTGAAGATTATCACAAGACACTTGGTATCTAAGCTTCACAAACTAAAAAGAAACAGTTTCTCCAGTTGTTTTGAATGATTTAGAATTACAACAAAAATAAACTTCTCCAAAGTATTAATTAAGAAAATAACACAAACCTGAAACTCTGTGCTGGGGTCTGATTTCTGGCACCCATGTTAAAAGTATAATGAATGGAAATAAAAAGAAAAAAAAAAAGAAAACTTTTTTTTAAATTAGAGATCTTTGAGGCTATTACTATTTTGAGATAATAATGAGCAAGCCAACCTAATAAACATATCTAGGTATGATTCATACATCCTTAACCCTGCCCCACCATATGTTTATGGCACAAACTAATATTTGGTCAGTATTGTTCTTACAGGTCATCAGAGATACGAGTTCTCCAAGCACTATTTGTGGAACAGACATGTGTGTGGATTCAGCATGATGAAGCATTTCAAGTATTATTTCTTCTGCCAAGCTTCATGAATTGCTGCCAGCGCCAGGTTGCATTTGTTAAACAAACATTTGCCAGAACAATATGGTTGTGTTTGTCCTGGAAATTTGCACTGGATGGTAAATTGAGGCATAAAGGAGATAAAGGGGAGATGAGGAAGGATGGGTGATGAGAGCATTGTGAGTTAATTTGATTCAGGGGTTGACTTTATTAATGTGCCCATTTGTCTAATGACTATGTAATGATAATTTATTTTAAATTTCATGTCATTCAGAAAGAGGGCATGTGCACTTATCGTTTCAGTGAAGCTGTCCATGTACTGTCAAACAATTTATTTGGTGATAAATCATTTCAGCTACTAGAAAGGCTATTAAGGGACTACATTTATGCCCTGTGCAGAGGACCTACTTTACACAACATAAAAAAACTAAATAAAACATCAGTAATAATGTATATCAATTTTAGCAAGGTTCTAAGGTTCTGGTACATTATATGTAGCTTTATTAGTAAAAATGTTGCGTGCCATTTTTTGGTTTTAAGGTTATACCATTTGTTAAACAGTTAAATGTTTCAAAATTAGTAACATTTTGCATCATACTGCCCTTTTTTAAATAGGGGAAAGAAACACTATCTTGGAGAGAACAGAGTGGAGTTCTCAGAAGAGGGAGACAATGTGGAGCTTTAAGCGGTGTTGAGCACTGTTGTTGTTGGAGTTGTTTAAATTAATAAATATAGTTGTAAAAAAATCTAACAAAGTAAATACATCCTTTAACAAATGTAGGGATTCAGCTAGACGTAATATTGCTGAGATAATTTCACATTGGCAAAAAAGCCTAAATTTATTAAGGTACGCTTTCCTAAAGAATTAATCCTTTCAAGAAGATGACATAGATTAGGTGGCATTAAGTTAGAGCAATTGCAATAAAACAGTTATGATGACTATAAAGATGGATAAAAATATAATTTTATCTTTAAAATATCTATTATTGACAAACTTGTGCAATAATTTTGGAATTTAATTGTTTAATTAAATATTTGACTGCCAATTATAATTTGAATCACCCATATTCTAAAACAATAACACTTTTTTAGATTTACCAGACACATTAGCTGGATTTGCACAAAGTATTGGTTTTGGATCAGTATTGCTGATATCAGCCTGAATTTTACTCAGTATTGGATTGGAAAAGAAATTGGCGGTATCGAACATCACTAAGAAATACAGGCCACATGCGCATGATACATGTGGCACACAGGAACAGCACCAACACCACGGACCTGACAGTCAGTTCCTGACCCACACGAATATGCCACGCTAGCGCAATGCGGGTGGCCTACAAAAGCAACGCATCTGAGCCATACGAGGCCCAACATGCACAATGTGACGCACATACATATATGCCTACATAGCCTA
The DNA here is from genome assembly GCA_014839685.1 of Anableps anableps. NCBI lineage: Eukaryota > Metazoa > Chordata > Actinopteri > Cyprinodontiformes > Anablepidae > Anableps > Anableps anableps. Next base: position 16,654,676 of record CM026082.1, read on the forward strand.
TCTGTTACAAATTACACAAAATAAAAAAGGAAAACAAAGCCTTCTCATTTGACGTGAACTCTCCTTCTGCCATTTCCCAGGCAGGTCCTGTGTCTGTGACACCCAGAGGAGGAGTAGATGAGGTGACAACATTTGCTCCATTTCTACTCTTTTTGGGAAGCGTTTCGACAAGATTTGACTGTTTAAAAGTCAGTTTACTCATTTTTAGTTAGCTTCACTGCACAGTCACACTTGTGGAAAAAGCACCAACCACCAAATAAACAACTGTAAACGAACCAAATAAATTTTGGTTTAGGATGCATGCGCCTCCACACACACACACACACACACACACACACACACACACACACACACACACACACACACACACACAGATGTACGTACAGGATGTTTTGACACAAAAGACCATTTTTTAATTTTTTTTTCCCCCCATAATTTTGTTAACATTAAAGGGGAAAAAATATTTTTTTTAAAACTCAAAGGAAAACCTCAAAGGACGCATAACGTGGACATTTGCGACTTATAGACAAGTGCAGACTATATGTTTGTTTTTTAATATGGTACTGTAATCACTGACACATTTACAAGCAATACTGGAAGTTCACTTCATGTTATTTTTTTTGTAAGTATAAGTGCTAACATATGAAATAGTGCAATGCCAGGGGTTGCCAATCTGTCAAATTTCCTGACTAAACATTTGGTTTCTCTTTTTTTCTTCTTTTTTTTTGTCATTGCAAGCAAAAATAAATAAGTAAAAGTCAATTCATTGAGTCGGAGATTTGATTAGCTAGCATTTGCTTTTTTATTTTTATTTGCTAGGTTCATATATTTTTAATACCGTTTTGCTTTTATAGCTTTTGATTTCTATGATTTTTTTACATTCTATCTTGTATTTTGTGCTGCGTGACTATATGTCTGGAAAGTACTGTATAAATAAATTATTCATTCATTCAATTATTTATTCATTCTTTCATTTATTTCCACCTTTAAACTTTTGTCCTGATTTGCAAATGTCTAAGTTTGCTGTCCATAGGTAGCAAGGTTTAAGTACTTGAATTTTAGAGAAGGGAGATGTTATATTAAGTGTTTTACTAGCAGAAAAAAAATCCCTCTTACTCATTTATAAAAAAGTGAAAAGTGCCGGAGTTGTGGGACATAAAAATGGCTGAGAACAGCAATATACGGCGTGCATTAATTCAGACCTGCCAGTCAGAAGTTCACAACAAGCTAAATGTTTATGTTGCATGTGTGTGTGTGTGTGTGTGTGTGTGTGTGTGTGTGTGTGTGTGTGTAGGTGTGAGATCCCAGTAACATGTGGCACTGCACAGGTCTTCCATCATTTATAAACAAAGTTCCTTCTAGTGGGGAGAGTGCAGCAGGCCTGGTGCCAAAATACCTTTTCACACCCTGTCGAAAAGCCACTCAGCAGGTTGTATTTTTATTTGATTCATCACTGAAATCCAATGAAAACACAAAGTCGTCTTTCAACTGAACCTTGTGTAACAGTTACTGTTTCTGCTTTGTAGAGATTTTCCTGCTTGGCAGTGATGAGCTTGACAGACAATGCAAATAGCTTTCAAACAGGGATGCAAATTGAAATACAAATGTGTTTGCACAGGGAATCTCTTTAGTCATACTGGGGATTAAGTTTCTTCTAAGCACATAATTAAGAGCTCAAAGCAAGCTTGTCAGGCATCTCTCAGTTATTGGGCTATGCAGACATTTTCATATAGATTTGCAAGGAACGAATGCACAATGGTAACAGACTCAGAATCAGCTTTATTGGCCAAGACTGTGTGCACAAAGAAGCAACTGGATTTCGGTTTCAGGAGCTCACAGTTTACAGAAATGCAGACATTTTCATATATATATATATATATATATATATATATATATATATATATATATATATATATATATATATATATATATATATAGATAGATAGATATAGTATGTGCATTCGAGAACATTGAATGAAGGATAAAAGGAGCAGTCTTTGCAATTATGTGCTTGTACAGCCGTATTTAAACAAAACAAAACAAAAAAGGAAAAGGCAGGTTGTGGTTGTCCAAATATGCTTAATTTGTTTCACAGCGGAGTAGCTGACAATAGGCTGGAGGTGTTCAATGTGTTCATCAGAGTGACAGCCGGGGGGAAGAAACTGTCTCTGTGACAGGTCAACCCTGATAATGTTCTCACGAGATCTAGTTGCTGCAATCTGGACCTGTTTTGTGGATAAGCCAAACCACAGTGGTGCACAGGACAAACTGAAACATGGCTGATGACTAGCAGATAGTAGGGTGTGGTAAATTTGTACTTGTTAAGGTAAACTCCGTGTAGATATAGTTTGTATAGCTGTCACAATCGGGAGGTTTTGTATGATTTTACAAATCCAGGTCACTTCCTGAAGTGACCTGGAGATCACATTTTGCAATTTTTCAACAGCTTCAAAATGTTTGTGGCTGTAAAAGAAGACATGATTTAAAGAGAAGTGTGCCATGTATTTTGTAAACACTTACCCCTAAATAAACTCCAGCGCAATCAACTGTCCAAAGATGCCCCCTAATTGGTAAATAGAGTTCACTTGTGTATGAATTCAGCTGTTCTGTGAAGGCCTCAGAGGTTTGTTAGAGAACATTAGTCAACAAACAATACCATGAAGACCAAGGAACACTGTAGACAGGTCTATGACAAAGTTGTGGAAAGGTTTTCATCAACATTAGGTTATTAAACAATATGCCAAGCTTTGAACATCTCCCACGGAACTATTCAGTTCATCATCTGAAAATGGAAAAAGTATGCCACAACTCCATAGCTACCAAGACATGGCCAACCTCGTAAACTAACCATCTGGGAAAGGAAAACAATAAAAGAAGAAGAAAATCCAACTAAGAATCTTGGATACTTAAAAATTGCTTATTACAGATACTCTGCTTCCAGTTTGAATTAGCTTGAGTTATTTTGCAAAGAAATTCTGAAAAGGAAAATTCAGTCTCTGGAGGTACTGAAAAATATTTGCAGATGTAATTGGAATGTGAGAGTATTTACTCAGAAGGGTCATAACAAAAATGCGCATCAAACTTTTTAACATTGCATTTGTAAAATCTTTTGAAAACTTTGTGTTACTTTCCTACCCCTTAACAGTGATGCTTAGTTTATGATATAAATCCCTCTAAAATGAATTTAGACAGCAGAAAATGACAAAAATGTGACATACATTGACATCATTTGGGTTTTTATTCATTGACATCACGATGTCAATGAATAAAAACCCAAAGTACTGCTAAAATCTATGTGAACATTAACAGTAGAGCTGATTTTGATTGGATGGCAAGAGTCCAATAAGACATATCAGAAGGTTAAATGTACTGAGGGACTAAGTCTTGTGGCAAAGCACAAAGCTGGTAACTAACAGAGGAATTGAACAACAAACAAGAACAGAACTAAGGCTAGCTTTACAAAAAAGTTAACTGACTTAGTTCAGTATAATAAAGATCAGAACAGAGAGGAAATCCAATCCTTAAAAAAAACAGAATGGAAAATGGACAAGGGATAAAAATCATCAACTTATAAAAAAATGTTTGAGTGATCAAAACTATAAAACAGTGTTTGAGAGCTATGGATGATTTTTTTCTAATCACTTTTCCTCCATTTTCTTTGTTTTCTATTTGTTCTGGCTGTTCTGAGTAAAGCTGAGGCAAGCTCAACTGTATTATCTGGAGACTACTGCGGGCATTAAAACTGCAGGAACCCCCTGGGGGTCTAAATCCTTCATTCTGGACCCAGTGATGATCTGTGTGGATTCGAACAGCTCAAATTGAAAAAAACAATCATAAGCTACACAGACTCCCACCACGGCTTGTCAGAGACAGTCTCATTTTTATTCCATCCCAGCTAGACCATCTGTTCAGTTTGTAAGGCTGTGCCCCCACACACTTGGGAGTGCTTTGTGCTCTGCAGTTTTGTAAATATCATTTTTCAGTGTACAATTTTATGTTTTCAAAATTTCTAATTGTATTTATATATTTTCTTCTTTTCATATTTATTTTATACTTGGAAAATTAATGGCATTGATGTTCAAGGCAGGTTTTATTCATACTGACTTTAATTGCTGCCTTATTGCGTTTACATTACAGAAATACTGGATCAGAACTGATGAAGAGAACAATGTGCCTTGCAGATGCTTTTCCAACGCATCCTTTCATGCAGCTGAAGCACCACTTTCTCCCGAGTCAACTTATAATCCGCTTTAACAGTTTCCGTCCATCTGTCAGTGCTGCGCCTTGTGCAGATGGTCACTACTGCATTTACACTTCAGGAAGTGACCTGGAGGGTCCTTATCTATTGGGTCACACAATATCAGGGACCCAAAAAATAATTTTGGCTTGAAGTCAGAGAACAATCTACATAAAGTATATTTATTTGAATTGCTGTTCTTCAAACTGGACTGCACCAGGAATTTTTGTTATTGACATGTCATATACATTTTCTGGTCTTTATTTCCTCTTATTTAAAACCCCCAAATGTTATTTTTGATATACACTATATTCTGATTCTTCCAGAAAATCTTTATTGAAGTCCTCCTCTCAACTATCGTCCAATAAACTCTGACCAGCTGCCCTGTTCCTGCTGAAGAAAAGATTTCCCAGATCATGATCCTGCCAACACCATTTTCACCATGTGGATGGTGCTCAGGATTATGTGCAGAGTTTGTTTTCTGCACACAGCATTTGGGATGTAGAACAGAAACATCAAGTTTTGTTGTCGCCGACCAGAGCATTTTCTGTTTGCTGAGTCAGCTATGTGGCTTGTGGCAAACAACAGCACAATGGCTTTCGTCTTGCCACGTCCATTTAGGCCAGATTTGTAGAGTACATAACTGATAATTGTCTAGTCAACAGATTCTTCCACCTAAGTTTTACTACATCTCTGCAGTTCCTCCAAAGTTATTAAGAATCTCTTGATTGTTTCTCTGTTTAGTCTTTGCCGCAGCATGTCTTGGTTGGTTCATAGTTATATAATGAAGATGATCAATACACACAGCTCTGATGTTAAAAGATAAACAAAAATACTGAGAACCAACACTCACTGAATATCTATCTTTAGCTTAATTTGGGCAAAAAGGTAAAGATGTTTTGGGTTAAGTCTTTTCCCTGTAAGTGTCCTGACGACAGCCTTTAGCCAAAACACGTTCACCTTACTGCCAACATTAAACGGAAGACAGGTTTATTATGGTACCATACTTTTTACATTTTTAAATGAGTGAGCAGAATCCAGTTGTTCAATGAGGATACAGAAGTGGATTTATGATTCTATTTACGGGTAGCAGAGCAAAGGGAATGAAAACAAATTCCCACCACACTTTTCAGATTTTTATTTATAAAACAACCATGTATACTTTTCCTTCTACTCCACAATTTGGTACTATTTTGAGTTAGTCTGTCACATAAACACCTACGAAAATGTGTTGTCATCAGGATTAGTATTTGCGTGGGTTAATTGCACATAACAGAGACATTTAGCCAAGACAAGGTTGAACACTTGTGTTGACAAGCTCAAGTAAAAGTTAGCATTTGAACTACTGGCTTTTAAAGTTCTGAAAAATTTTATGTGGCTTCTCCTCCGGGCTGAAAATGGTTCAGTTCCCCTACTTTACTTGGATATTTCAATTGCAGGGTGTACATTTGTAAGCTGATCATGAGTCAGGGTTAGTTCCACTTGTTTGACCTGGACAAAGCTTGTTAACTCTGACTCTTACTGTACACTCAGTCACAAGCAGAGCTGGCCATCACTGCAGCGTGTCCCCAGACATGAAAGCAGTTAACAGTGACTGAAATACGAGCTCACTCATCATTGACCTTTTCATGCAGCAAAGAATTTTGAAAATTAACAATATCAACAAACTAGACAAGCCTGACTTGCTTTGCAAGTTTGTTCACCCAAGTTCAGCTGATGGTAATGTTTGAGGATGAAGGGCAGGAAGACACAGAGGAAGAGATTAAGTTTGAAGGCTCAGTGCAGAGAGGAAAAAAAGGGGGGCAGCCAGGAGATAGAGATGAGAGTCCGCTCACCACTCCAGGACGCCCTATTTGCTCTCCCTTATTTTGTGATTGATGATACAAAAGCTCGTGGACTGACAGCAATTGTGGATAATGAACTCACTCTACACCGCAGCAACTGTGGCTTTAAAGGTCAGTGGATGGGTCAAAGCAGCTACTCTTCAAATTGAGATAATGGCTTCGCTGTCTGCCTTCACAGAAGTGCTCTCTGCAAGGAAATGAGAGAGGCTTGGAGCTTCACACTGCTAGATAATAAAGCTCCCCTGACAGTTTTAACAGGCCGTCTTAAACATCAAAAAGTACACACAGGTTCATGGAGGCCTTTTAGGAAAATTAGAACAAGTTTTTTTCAGCTTTTGAAGTAGAATTATATACTAAAACAAGAAATTACGAGTCAGTGCTTTCAGATCAGCTGTCAAAATGAGTGGCAACATTCAGCTAGTGAAAATGACACCACCTTGTGGAGACAAAACAGATTTCTGACTGCAAGACAAACTGCAAAAACTGAGTTTGTGTTCACAAACACTGTGCTTGGCTTAGGCCAGCAAGCTGATAAATTTGTAATAAGAGGGGAAAGAGTTTATCTGAAAAATGCTCTTATATGCCTTCGGAGTGCAGTGTCCTGAAAACTGTTGCACCCCTTACTAATCTTAATTTTTTATTCCAACCCTGGGGGCATAATTTATCCATGTTTTACCCCAGAACTCAGCATCAAAGACATTAGTTTTTTTTATGTATTCTGTTTCACTCTTTAGAAAGTAATACAACATTAGACCTTCCCTTTTCTCACCCCCTCATGCTCTTACCACAAGTGATTAATTCTGATCTGATGGCAAATTTTCAATCCATGCAGGCGCTTAGTCAGCTGATGTAGGGTTACACTGAAAAAAAAAAGGCAGGGAGGAGGAAGAGATGAGGAGAGAAGGAGAGAAACAAGGATACAGTGGTGGATTTATGACTTCTTGTTTAGAGCATACTGCTGAAACAGACTCATAAATGTTTTTGATGGGGGGCAAATAAATTACTCCCAACTTGTTGGCTCAGCGGACAATAAATAATCCTAAAAAAAATTTAATTATTTTCTATGCTTCAGATTCATTTTGGAGATATTTATTTGAGCTCATATATACTGTACATGTCGGCTCATATATAGCTAACATGTCACCTTCAAATTTGTGTGATGTGCAAATGTTGACCCTGCAGCATAGTGAGAAGCTTTAAGTGACAGAATGTGAAAATTTCCCGGCTTGCTTCCCACTGTCAAAAATGTACATACACTCATCATCTGCATGAATGCAGAAAAATGCATGAAAAATGTACATACACTCATCATCTGCATGAATGGCATAACTATTTTGGGGCAAAATCATTTGAACCATTGTTTTTTTTAGATTGCACTGATAATAAAAGATATAATTCAATTAAACATGCAGGCTAGGGCGCATACATACTCCAATATTTGGCCATCTAGCCCTCAGATGACATGAAACTGGTTTGAATGTTCAGGAACAACCAAAGCTCAACCTACGGTAAAACGGAAGAGGTTAAGGTACCAATATGGCTGTTCATAGTTTATCAGGTTAACTCAAGTTTATTTGTGTAGCACCTTTCAGCAACAAGGCAGTTCAAAGTGCTTTACGTGATAAACACATAAAACAATTAACAAACAAAATAAAAGGAAAAAAAGAAACATTACATTACAGTGGCAGAATAAAGAGAAGTAATGAAAATTTATAATCCAGACCAGAATTAATCAATGTTCCAGTTATTAACGGTCAAAGGCAACTCTAAACGAATGTTTTCTCTTTTTTTTTTTTTTTTTTTAGCCTTTCAGCAGTTTTGCAGCTTTCTGGGAGTTCCACATTAGAGGAGCATAAAAGCTGAATGCTCCTTCTCCATATTTGGTTCTGATTCTGGAGATGCAGAGCAGACTTGAACCAGAAGACCTGAGTGGTCTGGAAGGTTGATACGACAACAGGTCTTTAATCTATTTTGGTGCAAATCCATTCAGTGATTTCTAAACTAACAAAAGTATTTTAAAGTCTTTTCTCTGAGCTACTGGGAGCCAGTGTAGGAACTATAGAACTGGTGAGATGTGTTCTACTTTCCTAGTGTTAGTGAGAACATGAGCAGCAGGATGAAAATAGGCTGAAAGGGTACCAACACCAAACAGACAACTTCAAGATGAACATTTACAGCTGACCACATTGACAATCTCAAACACTTTTGTAGAAATGTGTTATGATCAGGGTAAACTAGTCACATGACAAGTGGAATGTTTTGAGAAGTCAAGGTAAAGCTTTCATACCCAAGAACCTAGGAACACAGTCAACTTCAAAGTACAGAGTCAAGTTTGAAGTCTTTCTGAAGCTTAAAGTCATGAAATATGATCTTGTCTGACAATAATACTGTGGTGCAGTAGATTTTGAATTTTAATCTGTACTGTTTGTCGTTAGGATTATTTTAACACAGACATTTAAAAAATATAATTTAATCTTTAAGCACTTATTTCAACATGCTTGAGCTCGTTTAAATTATTGATATACTTGTTAATGCAAAATATTTATGTCACAGTCTGGGGTGTTTGGGTTTCATCTGTGTTTGAATTTTGATTATTTCCTTATTTCCTTATTTACTTCAGGTCTTATCTCATCTGTCTCCTCCTTCCTCTGTAATTAGTTCCAGCTGTTCCTTGTCACTTTGATTACCCCTGTGTGTATTATGTTCTCACCTGTGTCATCACTTGGGGTCGTCTTCAACATATGCATATCATGACACTTTACCCCATTAAAATACAATATGCAATAATAGAAAAGTATTAACGTCTGCTGCATGAATCATACAAAGTGATATTTTTTTTTGTCACTATTTTGTCATGACTAAGTTAACACCTGTTCATCCTGTGATCATCTTGTCCTCTCTTTCACAACATATTACACTATTTATGGTTTGGAGGCTTTTCTCTTTCTCGGAATGGTCGGATTTGAAGGATTATTAGGAAACAACGTTCTAATCTTTATTTGAAACCTTTGCTATCGTGTCCAGTCATTCAACATTCTCAGGGTATGTTAAAAATTACAACAAAATATCCAACACTGATGTAGTGACTAAACGAGAGAGAATGTTAGATTTCTGGATGAACAGAAGGTGGTTTTATTTTCAAGAAATGCAAGTGTCATTGCAATGATGTGGATAGCAGAAAGTGAGAGAATGTCAGAAGTCAAGGTTATTTTCTTCTGAAATGACCCAAAGTCATTTAACACTAGAACTACTAAGCCTGTCCAGATTTGCACAGGTCCCTTGTTCTCCTGCTTTTGTTTTATAAACACACTAATTACCTGTGAACCCTGACACATTTGCATTTATTTACTCAGCTCAATCCAAACTGGAATGAGTTTTTTTTTTGTTTTTGTTTTTTTTTTATTGTTTCTGCGTTCACATGGAAAAGGCATTTTAGGGGAAATGAAAATATTTTGAGGAGTATTATGCCTTTTTTGTGAAAACGTTATCGTATTAGCCCAACCGCTAACCTGACCTATAACCCTAAATTCATAAGGGGTTTTTTGAAAAAGACAATCTGTTTTAGGCCTGGTCCACATACGAACGTTTTTAAAAATGTTTTGCACCCCCCGATCTCCCCCCCCCAGAGGTTGGGCTAATACACCAGTATTTTCACAAAAGAGAGACGGAGAGACAGTATTTGCTGTCCACATAAATACTCAAGGGGGAAATTTTCACTCTGGAACCCATTTAAAAAAACAAAACCGTTTAGGGTCCCCAAAAGCACAGTTCCATGTAGACGTGGGGGAAAAACCATTTAAAATGTCCTCATTTTAAAAAAAATGTTCTCATGTGGACTGGACCTCAGATTCCTAGCTCAAATCCATGGCAGCCCACACCTTTGTGTTTGACATAAACATTCACAAAACTCTACCATATCTATACAAAACATCACATACACTTACTGACCTGCAAATATGAAAGCCTGTCTGTTTCGAAGTCTGTGGTTTGCAGGTGCAGCGACCCATTATCCCTGCATTTAGCGCAGGTGAATGTGTGACACTTTAGGCTGGTAACCTGATGTGATTTTTGTTGTTGTTGCAGCTTTCTTGTACCTGACACATAGCTGTCCATGAAAGCAGAGACATGATAACTTGTGCATATTTTTTTATTTTTTATCTGTACTGTACAGACCCAATATAGGCCTGTACAGAATATATCAGAAAACAGACTGCAACCACATGTTTTCTATCTGTTATCTACGCACCAAAAAAAACTGTCTTCTGAGTTCCTTGCACCTAGATGTGGCAATCAGGGACAGCAGAAAGCGGAACCACATATATGTGAATGTGTACATAATTTTACAGCGGTGCTACAATGTTTTCAGATATGTGCTTGTAGAGCCCTATATCAGGTAGTAAAAAGCACATATACTCATGACTCTGTCTCTCTCTCACTCTCTGTTCAGTGCCAGGCATGAGAAAGCTGCAACAGAAATTTTTTTACATGTCCTTATTTTATTCTGCATGTGTTCAAGCATGTTATCAACCATGGATCATGACTTCACTCAGCTTATGACATTTGTGTACAAACAGACTTATGTGTTGGCATCCTTTCATTCTATTCATTTAATTATATTTGCAATTTTTCATTCAATTTTCACTACTGGTGAATGTGTGACACTTTAGGCTGGTAACCTGATGTGATTTTTTTTTTTTTTTTTTTTTTTTTTTTTTTTTTTTTTTAAATGAAGCTACAGTAACATGAACAATTTCTTGGTGAACTTTACTGGATAAAAATTCAAGTGCACCCATTCAGTGTAAACTATTGTTTTTACTTCTGAATACACAAGACAAAGATTGTTTATAAGTCAAATGGCAAGTATGGCACAAGGCTAAGTGAAGGCCATGCAAGTTTATTTACAGTATATCACACCATTCATACATAAGGCAATCCAAAGTGCTTTACAAAACACCAAAAGAAAGATAGAAATAAAAAACAAAAAACTCATAAACATAGAAGCAATAAGCCAGGTCTCAAGTCTTTATTTTAATGACTTAAATGTGACTCAAGTGCTATTCTCAAACTCTAGTCCCACTCTACTTTTAAGCATGGAGGTGGCAGCATCATACTTTGGAGCTGCTTTGTTCCCATAAGCAGTCCTAAGTGTGGAAAAAGAATGGAAAGGGACTTAACTTTTGTCTTAAAGGGGAAGTATTATGTATTTTTCAGCCACAAACTGCCATTTTATAGCACAACTGAGTAATTATATTACCTTCAGTTGTTACAGAAACGCTGTATATATCAAATATGACTTAAAAGAAATTTGACTTCGTAATTTGACGCTTTGAAATCGGGCTTGTCTCTTTAAAAACTCCTGCTCTTTTTGAAACTGCTGCTTCAGGAAGTCACCATACCAGTGCTCCTCTATTAACCCTTTAACAACGTTTTTAATCAGCATTTCACTGAGAAGTAGTTCGCATAATGAGCTCAGCAGATGTGCAATTTCACCAGGTGTTTGCTAATTCCTGTTAGCTAGTTTGAAGGAGCTGAGTGGGGAAGTCGTGGGGGAGATGTGCTCTGTGAAGCAGAAGAGCCGAAAGATCCGAAGCTTAGAAACTGCAGCTCCAAGGAGTAGCTGGGTCTCGAAGGTGGAGCTCAGTCCATCCAGGCATTTTACACAGCTGAATGGCTATCATGGGAGAATAAGGGATTTCTCAGACATGCATGAAAGAATCAGGGCAACACTCTAGGTATGTTTTTGATGAGGGAATTCCACTATAAGATGATGTAAAGCTCAAATCAGACAATTTTCCACAATACTGCCCCTTTAATTTTCTGAATGACTAAGAATCTACACCAGCTACCAAAGATGGAGCCTTGCACAAAGTTGTTGGAATAATAAAAATGTATTACCTTTTTAAAGTGTGACTAACCCCTCTTTGGGGTTAGTTACACTCCTAACAAATTTTGAAAAATTTCACAAAAGTGGGCGGAGCCAAGAAACACTGAGGACCACAGCTAAGTGTAGGGATGAACGGAGGGGGTCTTGCAGGTCAGGACAAGAGAAGCACTGTTGCCAACTTATCTACTTACTATATCTGGTGACTTTTCAGACTTTTTGCAACTTTATATCAAAAAGTAATAAATCTAGCGACTTTTTTTTCCCCTGTATTATTGGAGACTTTTATGGCAACATGTAAAAGCAGCTCCAGTCTCTCCTGTGCAAGAATCAGTCAAGCAATGCCGTGTGTCCCTCCTGCTTCCTAAGCACTGCAGTCAGTGTTGGACAGTCATCCACCTTGCAGCATACAGCCAGCAGTCAGAGCAGAGGAGTGAATGCTGCAAGTCAATGACTCAATCAATCTGCTAGGTTTCCTTAGAAACCTTTACAAACTAATTTGAATATTAAACTGAATTTATTGCACTAGTTGATAATCAGGATCAATTGTTTATCCTGGTTATCAACAACTGATAACCAGGATCAATTGGTGACTGAATGTACGTGTGACTGAATTAAAATGACTTGTTTGTAAAGTGCCTCGAGATATTTATTGAATATAAATGAATTGAACTGAATTCTTCATGTGGAAGGTATAAGTAGCAAACATGTTGCAAGACCATACAGAACCTCCTGAAATCCATCTGTAGGTAGATATTTGCAGGGATGTTTGCGGTGACTGTGTGAGCTTTTGCGAATTTGGCAGAGGTTTCCCCGGAGAAGCATAGCAACAGAGCTGACCTTGCAATAAAAAAAGACTTTCCCCCCCACACTGCCATTCTACAAATTTTATTCTATCTTCTACTAGATGTTCTGCTTTTACCCCAGCAGTTTTAAATCGTTTCTTCCCCTAGCCTGGCAGACTATTGATTTCTCCAAAACACTTTATCATTTCATTTAGGACACCAAGATTGAGATCAGAATTTATGACCTTATCAGTATGCTTTCAACATTGTCTCATTCATGGTTTAGAGACAGTTTTGTACCATTTTCAGCTAAGCCCAGACTTATAGACTTCACTCTGTTGTGCCTTGAGCCTTACCTCACTCTAAACATGACTCTTATCAGACAAGTTCCAGCTGACACTTTCAGACAGATATCCAGTGGGGTTTCCATTGCAGAGAAATTAGCTTAGCAAAATACAAAGACGGCACTTAGCGACCAGCCAGTTAAACACCTTGGATTGAATACAGCTCAGCTGTATTTCAAATGACTGAATGCTTAGACCGATGAATGCAGTCATTAAAAACAACAGCATTTAATATAATTTCAATGGACAGTAAACACAAGAGCAGCCAGTTGCAGGATGGCTTGAGTAAATCTCCAGTAGTCTTGTTAAAATTGTACATGCAAGATTAGGCTACTTTTAGGAGTTTATCCCTTAACAGAGTAATGTGGGTATGTTTACTTTTGATTTAAATTATTCATCATTCAGCTTGTTTAAAACACCATTAGCGAAGAATACTTGAGTGAAAAATGTGTCAGCAGTATTCTGCACAACATGGTCAACATGCTGAATAAAAAAAAAAACAAACTAAGCACAGTAACGGGATACAGTGTTTATTATAGAATAAGGGAAGATGGCTCTCAAATTATTGTTTAAAACAAATAACCTTCAGATCGTTATAGTTATTTTGCATTTCAGCACCATATGTGTTACCTGCTTTTCTCAGACCCCTTTAGCTGGTATGGCTCTGAGTATGGTGGCTGCAAGGCTGTTGCCTTCAAGTGTCACATCCAAATTGCTGTTTGGTTATCCTTTTGGACTGTCTCTGTATGTTTTGTGCTTCCAATACCCAGAGGTAAAAAGAAATCCTTTCTCAAAATAGAATATTTGTATGACATGCAAAATGCTTTGCCATCATCACAGTGACCCATGGTTGTGACAGCATCATGCTATATGGTGCTTTTATTTTTTTTTTTTTTTCAGCAAAGACAGGGAAGGAGACTGGGTAAATAGAAAGGTGAAGGGAGTTAAATGAAGGGCAATGCTGAAAGAAGCCTGTTGGAAGTTGCAGTGCCTTGTTTTTTTCAAATTACTTCTGGCTTTTACATGTGTGGTTGCTGCAAAACACATTCACCATATTTAATCTAAGTATGCCGACCTTTTTCACTGTTATAAAATGAAAGGCTTTGAGTTACCAACTGAACTTTTCATTCTACATGCAAAGCACGATATGTGGCAGAAAATTACATTTGCACATCACCTGAAACATATAATGTCCATGATTACCAATAGTTGTGGCAGCATCTTGCTGCTGGGATACTTCTCAAAGTTGGATTGCGGTTGTCCCTGTGGTGGTCTTCCCAGGGGTCCTGTGCTCTGGAGAACATTTGGATGTCTGTGGCTTCAATCTCCCCCATGGGTAGAAAGCAATCTTGAATAAAAGATTTTTATGTGCATATCATGTGGTGCATTATGGAGAAAGCTGTAAGGTAAGTAAATACATTTGGCTTCTCCTTAGCTCTCAGAGAACAATTCTGAGTGCCACACTGCCAAACAGGACAAGTTTTTAAAAAAAAAAAAAAAAAAAAAAAAAAAAAAAAAAAAAAAAAAAAAACTTTTATTAGAAATTGCTTTGGGCTTATTTCAAATGCAATGGACATGGAGAAAGAAAAGAAGTGGGGTGGACAAAAAAGAAAGGGAGAGAGGTGGAGTAAAAAGCTAAAAGGGAGAGATGGAGATAAGAACAGAGGAGAGAAAGAAGGTTAAATGGTATACAAAATAACATCCTAGAAGTTTGCTGCTACACCTGCAGAAAGGGAGAAAAAGGAAAACAGAGAAACCACAGAGATAAACAACATATACAAATAAGTAAATCAATGCAACTGAAAAGAACACAGTACTAGTTACTGTATGACTGTATATAGACCAACAGATTTAACTTAATAAACTTGTTTCTTTGGCTGTAGTAAAATGGAATAAAGTTTCAAATTAAATATTACTGTTTGTTCCATATACAGAACACTGTATGGTGGATAATTAATACTGTTCATCACACTGAACAAATTCTTCCCATGGTTACTCGTGTGGTGGCAGCATTATGCTGGGGAATAATAATGTGGGAATGCATTATTCAGCAGGGATAGGGAATCTGTCAGAGTTATACAAATATAAAACCCATTGGAGGCGATAGTTCTTGCTTTTCTCTGCTAACTTTTAGCTGATACGTATCTGAGTATGGCTGCTCCAGAGCTACTTTCAAATTGCAGTTCAGTGATCCTTCTGGGTTTTTCAAATGTCTCACTTTTAGGGATAACAATGAACACTGCTCAAATAATTAAACAGAATTAATTTAAGTACCCCTGCCTTTCCACTGTAATAAAAATGGATAGAGTCCAGCTGTGCACCAACCTTTATCTCAGGTGGGAGTAGCAATGTACTGAAGGGATCCCATTCCTATTCCTGCCAAAAGCCCATGTGACATCTTTTTGGAACGCTTTATTTCTCCTTTGTCTTATGGCTAGGCCCAAAACAGTTTTCAGCCACAGGAGTTGCTGTGAGGGGAAATGGTTTTCTGATAACAATGACCCAACGCCCCATTTGAAAGTATAAGCTTGTGCCTGATCCCCACACAGGAAGGTTAATGTGGGCGCAATGATCCAGAGACCAGCCATTTGTCCTCCTGGGGGTTGTCCTTTTAGGTGACAGCAATAGCTCATCTTGATACGTCTCATCATTACTCCACATTTGGACGAGGGCATAAGATACACATGACTGCCAAAAGCATGCTGCATGATGGATCAGCACTGAACTTGACTTGTCAATAGGGATTTGTATGAGCGTGACTTTTAAGCACAGTTAAAAAAAATCAATCACAGATGCCAACTTTTTAAATCAGCTCCTGAGCTAAAATGATCTTACATCACGCAGGATTGGGATAAAGTTTACTTTCCTTCTACAGAAAATATAATAGGTCAACACAAACCTTTGGAGGCTCATAAAGCAACAGGAACAGAAAGAATGTGTGTGGGGTTTTTTTTTTTTTTTTTTTTTTTTTTTTTTTTTTTTTTTTTTTTTTTTAAGGCACTTCTAGGAAAGAAGTCCAGTCCAGAGATTTATAGAGGCAAGAAAAACCTTATTGGCTTCCAGTGATGGCTTGCTCTATTCAAGGAGTGGGCAATAAAGAACTGTGTGACATTAGGGAGACAAGATGATCATTAAACCATCTTTAAGAAGATGGAAAGATTCAGTCTTTTGACAAACAAATTGTATGTTCTGCAGTCATAAATGCACATTTGATGGCTTTTTATTCTCAGAACACAGGGACTTTCTACTTAGACATACAATATTTGTCTTAAGGGAAGAAAGCGCTACGAAAAAACATTGTTCAAATGAGCATTCAGAATTTTACACTAATGGACTTAGTTCACTATTTTTCTGGTGACTAAAGTGCAAAATAGATTACTGTTATGTTTGTTTCTGCATGGAAGAGAACAGGGAAGCACACAGAAAAGGTAGTCACAATTTTTCATTCTCACAAAAAAGCAAAAGAATTTCCTGAATTGATCCTCTTGAGACAACTGAGCACTCGCACGAAAGACAAAAGAGGAAACTGATGTCTTTGTCAATGGTATTAGTTATAATCTCCAAACTGAAAGGTTTTTTTTTGTGTGTCTAGCTTGAATAACAACTGCAATGCATCTATCAGCCCTGTCGTTCCCATTATGTTTTGTGAAATATGTGGGGGGGGGTTTTTTGTGCACAAATTCTTGAGTACCTTGCCCTTAATTTGCATAGTGAGGGGTGGATTAAATATTTTATGCAATACTTATTTGTTATTCCAGACTGTGGGAGACCTGCAATGTTTACGAATGAAGAAAATATGCAAAGCTAAGACTGTTTGCCTCATGAGGCCTGACATTTTGACATTTTCTGAAAAGAACTTGTATAATGTCACATCTTGGGATGCGCACTTTGACTTTGGAAGACCCGAACAATAGTGCACACGGTGTATTTCAACAGTATGTGCTTTAAAAACTACAAGAAGCTGAAATAAAATGGCTTGCTGTTAAAATTCAGTTTCAGTGCCTTACAAGTTCTTATAACTCTTAAAGTTTTTCACACTTTGTCACATTACAACCACAACATTTTATGTATTTTACTGGCATTCAGTGTGATGGACCAACACCAAGTGGTTCATTATTGGAAGCTCGAGTAAAGGGTGGACAATGTGTTTTTATTTACTTTCCCATCTTCTCTTAACACTTTGTAGAACCAGCTTCACTGCAGTTACAGTTGCAATGCCTTTTGAGGTATGTCTCTTCCTGCTTTGCACAAAGACTGAGCTCAGTCAGATTACATGGAGATGATGCGTGAACATTCATTCTCAAGTATTGCCACACCATTCCATTGTAGCTCTGGCTGTATGTTTAGGGTTGTTGTCCTGCTGGAAGATTAACCTCTGTCCAAGTCTTTAGGAACCTCAAACAGGTATTCATCCAGGATTGCTGTGTATTTAGCTCCATCTATCTTCCCATCACCAGTTGAAAAGCTTGCCTGTTACAAATGAAGAAAATCATCTCTACAGTATGGTGCAGTCATCACACTTTGGGTAATGTGTAGTGTTAGTTCTCTGCCACTTATAGTGTTTTATATGTAAGCTGAAAAGTAGCATTTTGGGGACATCTGACAGGAGCATCTTCTTGTATGTTTGCCACATGCAGGGGACAGTGCAAACTGCAAATGGAACTTCTGACTGCTGTTTCAACAATTGCTTTTGTTTGTCCCTCTCCTATTAAGGGACAGATTTAATGAGTGCTCGATTAACAGCATCCACAGATTCTCCCACCTGACCTTAACCTAACCTATCTCATTTTTTCCAAGTTTAATGTTGGCAAGCATTTCAAGTATGGTGAACTACTATTGGTTACTCTTTTTATGATTCCTTGCAAATTTGGTAATTGTAGATGAGTGTTTCTCTTTGAAAAGAGGTATTTTTAAGACACCCAAATAACAATAAATAGTCCTGGTCCAAATCCACATTTTTGTGCTTGTGTATACCTGTAAGTGTTTTTTTTTTTTTTTTGTAACTATCTAATTAACTATCTAATTAATAGTTACAATTTGTTAAATGTTCCTGCATATTGAGTCTCTGCTGTATTAATTTATCTCATTTGTCTCTGTGTTCAGAATCAAAGAGAGGCAACTTAAGTAAAAATAAATCAGAGATGATGCTATAAGCTACACAAAAGCAAGCACCAAGGAGGAAGTCTGACTCTTGTTTTTGTTTAAATGTATGAATACTTTAATAAACTAGATTTTATTCAGAGATCACATACGTGAGATGAATGGAAAACACAGTCTCCTTTTGTGGGGAAAAATGGTAATAAGAACTTGTAAAATTATTGGAGGTTGTCTGGAAATGTGTATTTTAGGAACACATGCTTAATGATGAACTGAATAGCATGTCAGATTTAAGTCCTGTTGTGATGAGTTATTTTTTTATAATGATGTATTTTTCTCAGAATGCAATGCATTTTGTGTGTCTGCACCAGTTGTAAGTTGGCATCTGTTTTTCTTTGCTTGTTAAATCTTACTAAAAAGATGAAGTGAATGAATAAGAATTGATTATAATTGCATAGATGGCAGACATAAGGTTAAAACAAGCAGAATACTGGGAGGATTACAGAGCTTCAATCTAATGAGGTGTATGCTTAGCATTGTACCAGTAGAAGTTATAACAGGGCATTATTGATACTGTACATTTTTAAGATATAAAAGTTTGTCATGGAACTTTACCTGGTTACAGAAATCATTCAGTAAAACTGGCATGAATGTTATGTACTAGATGAAAAAAAATTAAAATCTTTTAAATTATTATCTTTGGGGTTTTTGTTTTGTCTTTTAAAAAAAAAATCATGAATAATAAGTGAGCAGTTGAGATCTAAATGAAGTATGAGCTTTTCTGGTGAACATGATCTTATGAGCTCTTGTAACTTCAGGCTATCTAATTATATGCTATAGGACACCAGCCACAACCACCCATCAACATGCTGAAATTCTGACCCTTGAGCACTTAGCAGTCATTATTGTCCTATTATGTGGCTTATGTGATCCCATTGAAAGTTGCTCTCCTTTTTTCTTTTCAAAATTACAAGTTGCTGTTCAGATTTATCTTTAAGACAGGGACGCTTCTAACATTATGCAAAAAATCTTTATGCTCACATTGTTCCTATCTAATACTATTGTCATGACTCTCCAATACAGACTATTGTTTTTTTAATGTATTTGTCAACCTAACATGCATCTTGTATGGACAAGTTTAGCTGAATAGCTATTTGCTTGTTTTTGTATTTATGAAGAATAAGGAATATCTGCCATATTTGAATGGTCCGTTTGCTTGTTTTTCCCTTTTTTTTTTTTTTTTTTTTTTTTTTTTTTTTTTTTTTTTTTTTTTGAGTGTCTAAGGGTACTGGACACCTGATAGTCCAGTAGACTCTGTTCGATAGGGGACCAAAATTGTAATTTGTATCTAATAATATGGCCAGTGTTTATATTCCATATAGGACTGAACTGATGCCACACCCAGTTGTTTAGAGCACAGTGTGGTATGCTAATTGTTTAACCCATAGATCAAGCTAAGTCCTGTTAGCAAAACAATCCATGATAATAGATTATTTCTCAACATTGTATGCTCAAACACTCTGGAAACACTTTCACTAACAGATGTGCACAGCTGATTTAATGAAATACAAGCAATTAGAGTGCAACTAAAAATGTATGGTTTTTGAGTGATCACTACATTTTCAATGCAGACCGACCCTTTTGGATTTAAAGGTAAAGGATATTGAGCAACCTACATCAAGAAAAAGTCAGTAGTCTCTTCTCTTCAGCCCTCTTGTTTTGAAGCAGCTGCCACCTATAGACAGCTTGTTCCAAAGGTCATCAAGAGCCCTATCCTCTCCACAACTTAGAGTTTATCCTAAAGGTTCAACAGGTTTAACCTTTTTATCTTAAAGGATGACATGTCACCGCTGGATGCTCCTAGCAACCAAGCAAATCAGCTTCATGCAGTGGGTGCAGCACATACAGACTTGATGAATTGATAATGCAAATTTACAAGGTCACCACATACATGCACTGTCCTGTTATAAATGGGAATTATATGTCAGTGCATCTTCTGTCCACTCTTGGACGAGACACAACATTCTTTAGACAAGGGCAGCAATACGGAACATTTATTGCACATTGAGGATGCAAAAAAGACAGACGAAAGGAAAAAAAAAAAACATTAAGCTTGTTTGTACAAAGAATCGAGCAATATTTTATGTCACAGTCATTACTGCTTTTTTTTTTTTTGACTGTCCTGCTGAAGTCTTTAAACTTTGCCTCAAGTCAGTAAACTGACGACAGATGACTTGGCCAGGAGTATGTTAGTTGTTAACTAACCTATTACATCAGGCTGGAACACCACCAATATGAGGCCAGCATTTTAATCAAACTGCAATTTCTCCCATCCCTTTTATTTTAAAAGTACTTGAGCTGAGGTATGAACATAATCTGTCATTACATGTTTGAATTGTATTTACTGGTCTTTCTGCTGTATCTGTGCTGAGAGGGGGAAAAAAAACTTGACTCTTATTATCCCTCTACGGAGTGAGCAAAGTTTGGGTTTCCTGTCTAAATTATTAATCTTTCATATTATTTTCCAGAAGGACTCATAACACCCGGCGCTACCTATGGACCCAATTCCACAAGTGACAACAGCATCAGTGCAACTCCCTGATTTATAAAAATGTAAGCATGCCATTTTCTAAACTTAAAATGAAATAAATCTGATTAGCATCCAAGCATCCCTGCACACACATCTGGTCTGAAATTTACAAACACTCATTATGGGCATAAATGTGATATTTATTTAGAGCTTTTGCTGATTTATTTGATCTATCCTTCTTCCAGGTTGGAGTTTTGGTATCACATATAAAACAAGTGGTGCATAAGCTCCAACTTGTGGATTTTTTAAATATAAACAGGGTAAATGCATGCATACAGGATCCATATGCACATACCCCCTCACTAACACTTAGATTAATTTTCCAAAGCAAGTTGTACTTTGACCGTATGCTTTTAGTAACCATCCAACAGATTTTGAGATAACTCTGGGAGGATATTTGCCACTCTTTCTTCAAAATAGTTTGCTGTTGAGGAGAATTGAGGTCAGGGTTTTGGATAGACCATTTTCTAAGTTGTATGTTAACATGCCTTCACAATTTCAGTACCAGTTTGGTTTGATCATTCTCCTATTGAGCACCCAACTGTTGTACTTTTCAGTTATCTTGCTGATGATTTCTGGTTATGTAGAAAAATTTAGAGGTAGTCCTCAATCTGTATTATTTTATCCTCCTTGTCCAATACAGCAGTCCGACTGGCAGCAAACCAGGCTCCAGCATTATACTACTACCACCATGCATATACTAATTGTCTCATCTGACCATAGGACTTTTCTCTGAAACACAAATGAGCAGCTGCAAATTTCCATTGAGTTTAAATGTTTCACCTTGGGACACGGTTTTCTTTCTCCTCACTCTATTAGTCCACAGTGATTGTAAAACTCACTTCAGACTGTGGCACTGATGCTCCTGACCATCCCAACTTTTTTTTCATTTGAGGGTTATAGTATGGATCTTCTTCCATACCTTGGTAAACTAGTGATATGCTGAAAAGTGCCATTTCTTTTTTTTTTTTTTTTTTGTTTTTTTTTTTTTTTTTTTGTTTTTTGTTTTGTTTTTTAACAGTTGTTTGAATAGACTGTTCTACTTTCCTATAATTCTGCTTCTAATTTTTTTTTTGAGCTGATTTGACTTTCCCATGTTTTGGAGAATTAGTTAATTCATTGCAAACATTTTTTTAATCCAAAATAGGAGAAACTTCATTGCCTTGCCATAAGTATCTATACTCCTTGAACCTTTTTACATTTAGTCACATCAAATCTAAAAACTTCAGTGGATTCACTAAGATTTTTAACAAAGGGAAAAAACAGTTAATGTCTGTGCACATCCTAAGCATCCTGTTATTTTCTTGTAAATTCCATGGAGATTAAAATTACATGTTGAGCTCAAAAGATTAACAAAGCAATGTAAAGAAGAACAATTCTATTCAGTCTAACTAAGCTGCCAGCAGCATCACCCATGACCTCATTTACTATGCATCCCATGGTCTCTCCTGCCTGTCTTTCACTTTGGAGTACAACACACAGTGATCACTAGAACAGGCTGGAGGGTGTCACACATGCCCCTGATTGCAAAAAGCCTTTCTCTCATAAAATAACTCCCAAAAGTACCAACAGGTCAAAATGCCAACATAGGTGTTTTTGCTCCAATTAGCATGACTGCATTATTTTCATATCATCACGCTGCCACAAGCCCATTGGGTTAAGGAGCAGCTTTAATGGTCTACCCTGAGAGGAAGCACCATTCACACCGATGAATGCTGATGAGTGTGCCACAAACTCCTAAAATCCAGAGGTTGTGCTGAGCTGCAACAAAAGAAGCAGCATTCCCTCTTTGGTAAACAACACTGAGGTGGGCAGTGATATTTGCATCTGTGTGTTTTCCTTGTTTGTGAGAGTATTGAACAGGCTACAGAAGCCGAAATCCCAATGACCGTATAAACACCGAACCAAATCCATTTCATTAGTGATCCATGGGCTGGGATGTATTATGCAAACATAACTAGCCAGATGAAGTGGTAATCGATCACATCTGTCTGTCAGCTGCACCACAGATTGCTGTGGACAGTCACATGAAAAAGTGAAAAAAGTGCTTTTTTTTTTTTTTTTTTACTTTAAAGAATATTTTAGGACATAGTTCCCTCACTTTGATTGATAGCACAGTGGAAAGATGATAACCATGAAGAGATGCAGAGGTGGATTATATATTGCAAAGGTCCTGTTTTTGATTTAAATCAGGGTTTAGTAGCTGCATGGTTACACAGTATACACAAAGACCCCTAAACCCCTGAGGAGGACCCCCACATGCTACAGTTGTCATTTTGCACAGGCAAATACCAAACCATTCTAATTGTGTGCTGGGTATTTCTGACACATTATGCCAAGCTGGCAACATCAGAAGGGAACAGGTGCCTTTGTGGGATGAATGAAGACATGACAAAGATTAATGACTGCGATGCAGATCATTATACTAAAGCTGCCCTCGGTGGGTGGGTGGGTAGGTGGCTGGCTGGCTATGTGGGTGTCAGAGTGGACCTTGACATGGGCAGCAGCTAAAAATAGCTGAAGGGAATAAATAGTATGCTGCTCTGGAGCATTTCCTCCCCCTTATTACCTAAAATACACACATACACGTTAAAGCACACATATTTATTCACACACACACAAACACACACACACACACACACACACACACACAAACACACACACACACACACTTTTTTTTTTTTAAATTTAACTTAACTGAAATATTTAATGAAGAAAAAGCAGCATGAGATTTTCACAAAAGAGAAAATCTATATTTTTTTTCAACAATGTGTTATTTTAATTAGAACCATTCAAATCAGTTCAAGCATTCTGTTCAAAGGAAGGGACTCTATATTGATTGAATGCTACTTATTGTTATTTGAATCACTTTGACTTTTGCTCTTGCACCCCTGTAGAAGCTCACAGTATATTCCGCATTCATATGCCCTCCCCAGTTTTTGTTTTTTTTGTTTGTTTTTTTGCACCACCAACACACAAATAGATTTTTACATGCTGGACTAAATTTGCTTGTAAGATTTCATCTTATCAGTCTAAGCAAATTAAAATCTGTTTAACACCCCCACCAAATTCCAATGTAACTTTACGAGTGCATGTGAATACAAAAAGTTTATTTATTTCAGTAAATCAAATAAAAAAGTAAATAAATTTATATATTACATACATACATCACACAGTCATATTTCAAGCAGTAAATTCTGTTAATTTTAATGATCATGACTTGTACCTGATGAAAATGCAAAACTCTGCTGATCTGACAGTTTTCACACAAATAGGATAAGAAGCATAGGGTCACTGATAAAGAAGCTTAACAGAAAGCTAAGTGGAAGGAAAAAGTGTGGTTGAAAGTAAATATCCCATGTTATTTGTAAATCAACCTCTCCATATGCTGATTTCTCATTTCCCAGCACATGCCCACAGTACTACTATCATCTAAAAAAATGACTTTGGACAATTGTCCAGTTCTGTTGTTTTTCTCCTTAACGTAGGTAATATAGTTTTGGTGTTTTCTCTAATTTAGATGCACCTTAAACAACGACCACAGCCCGGGACATATCTGTGTGGTGACTTTTGAAATTCTGACTCCAGCTGCAGTTCCTGAGAAACTGTTCTATTGGTCTATGTGTTTTGTGTCTGTGCTTGGACTATTTTTAGTTGATTATTGTCACTAAGGGTGTTCTTCACTAGTTTATTCCTTTCTGCTGAATTTTTCAGTTCTTTCTTGAGTTCTGCTATTTGTGTAATTGATTTGATTCTTGGAATGCACAGTGGCGCAGTTGGTAACATTGTCTTTCAGTGAGAAGATCCTGGGTTTGTATCCCGGCCTGGGGTCTTTCTGCACGGATTTTTGCATGTTCTCCCTGTGCATGTATGGATTTTCTCCGGGTACTCCAGTTTCCTCCCACAGTCCAAAAACAGGACTGTTAGGTTAACTGGTCTCTCTAAACTGCCCTTAAGTGTGAGTGTGTTGCCCTGTGATGGACTGGCAAACTGTCCTTGCCCAATGATTGCTGGAGATATGTCCCAGCCCCCCTGCGATGGATGTAAGATTAGATTTTCATTCCATTATTGGTATTGGTCTTTGGTTCATTTAGATCATCTTGTGCCCTGTTTTGTTTCTTCTGTGATAATTAGTCATGTTCCCTCGGCTCCTCAGCAAATTTTCCTCACAGCAACAGCTCATTCAGTGAATTGGACTCACCTGCTATCCTTGCCATTACTTTCCTTAGCCTTTTAAGTATTAAGCCTGTTATCTTCACTTCTTCCTGGATTTCTGTTGTTCTTCAGTGGTTCTCGGGTTTTGTGAGTCCCCCCTGTGGCTCTGTTTTGGATTGGTATTCATCAAATACCATTTTTTTTTTTTTTTTTTTTTTTTTTTTTTTTTTTTTTTTTTTTTTTTTTTTTTTTTGTTACTTATTCTCACTGCTTTTGGGTCTTTCAACAAGGCATGAAAGAATGGGCCTTGCTTCACAACCTTCTCAAGGCTGTGGTTATTGCTGTTGCTTGGGTACAATTCTCTACCCCTTTTTTTTTTCTTTCCACTTAACTTTCCTTTAATATGCCTGGATACAACACTCTGTGAATAGCCAGTTTCATTAGCAGTCTTTTATGCCAAACCCCCCTTTTGAAGATTGTCAATCATTGTCTGCTGGACCACTATAAAGTCAACAGTCTTTCCAATGGTTGCATACATGCTAAAACATTTTTGTATTATTTTATTTTTTAACTTCTCTTAACATAACAGGTTTTTACTTTTTTTTTTTTTTTTTTTTTTTTTTAAGAAACTGAGTTGGCTATAGGCCATAATTCATAACATATGTTTATATTTTTGAAATGTGTTAAAAATTTAACTCTAATTTATCAAGATGCACCAGTGAGGTAGATTAAGGTGGTCAGCACACTGCTCATTAGTGTTAGCATGCGATGAGCACATGATAACGTATGTGTCTCTGAGATGCTGACAGATCAATGGAAGGAGCTCTGGTGTGCATACGGTGGGACATGGAAGATGGAACAGACATCATTTGTGATGAATTGAGTACGGAAAAAAATGACAGCAGTGATGGCTGTGGCATGCAGAAGCCAGTGACATAGTCAGATAACTCCTTTTAGGTTGATTGACTACAGCAGTTACAGTCCATGACTGGGATATTAGCTTTGCAGAATCATAAGCAGAACAGTCAGTATCTACAGGCAAAAATGCAAATAATTCTGTTAAACTCAAGCACATTTTTTCTGTAATATTAATTGATGGTGCTGATTTAAAAAAATGCTTTCATGTAAAATAAAGAGAAAATACAAAACAAGCACTTGTGCCACTCAAATGTTTGGATACTTAATTATGTCATTTGTTTTCCTAGTATAAATGTTTATGACCAGGGAAATAATTTTTCCCAGTTTCTGCAAGCATTAAACTTTCATTGTAAAAACTAAAAGAAAAACTATAAGAAACTTTTCAGAAATGGTACAGTCTGTTTCCAGTTTCAAAAGGTTATATAATGCTTTCAAGATTGCCTCAACACATGGAACTTTAGGAGAAAAACCCAAGGCAAAATCTCCAGCTAAGAGCCTCAGGCTGATCTCAAGCAAAGTTAAGATGAATCACACTAAGCACAACACACTGAACCAAATAGGACACCATGAACAGTGTTCATATTCCAAATGTTTCTGATTTTTACTCAGCTGCACATATTTTACATAACTTCAAACAAACTAAGGTGTTATGTCTTTTAGATCATAAGCATTAAAACAGCCAAAGTTTACCAAATAACAAGTAGATGATGGCTATGTTTTATTTGCATAGCTTAGATCCTACAATATGCTATGATAACACTTTCAAATATAGAATATAGACAGAGAGAAAGACAAAAAACACAAGGGAGATAAAATTATGATTAGATACTGTAATCCAGAGAGCAGTGTGAGACATCTGAAGGAGCTCTGCTCCACATTGACTGGTTCCTTTCTGCATGGTCAGGAGCAGTTTGATGGATATTCTGTGCCTACTGGCTCTACAAGTACAAGAGCACTGCAGTCAAAGTCCAATACATCTCAAATGTATGAGGCTTCCTGTTTTCAATAAAAATGATCTAGTAAAAACAAAAAAACAAGTAGTCAAAAATGTCTCAAATGGACATGATGGATGAAGTTGATAAATATTTAAAATTACTTAATTTTATATGACAATCCAAAACAAAACAACTTCGACTTTTAATAGTTGCAGTCAAGCTTGGCCTTCATCAGGGTCATTGTCCCTTATAACATAAAACCCCTTTCTATGCTAACTTAACAAGCTGGTTGAACAAATTTCCACCCAACCATCAGAGAGGTCACAAGGTCAAAATGGAACTGACAACACATTGACCAAAAAAAGTTTAATAAGTAAAATTAAATAAATCAAATAAAATAACATGGAGGAAAAAAGAACAGCAGAAGGGGAAGAATATGGGATATAGTCTAAGTCCATTAGCAGGTCTCCTGCAAAACTAGTCCTTTAAAACAGTCACCAAATTTTAACCTTGAATATTACGCACCACAACTCCACTTTTACATGGACACTGCACACCATGAAGGTTACTTATTACAGGTTAGATATTGAGTGGTAACAATACGCTCACAGAACTACTTCTCCAAATTCAAACTTTCCCTCTCAGCCGGCATCCATCAGCAACATTGAATTTAACTACACAGTTACTAGTCCTAACCTACATCCCACTGTCCAAGCAATATAAGTCATACATTCTCATTTTCAATGCTGAAGATATTTGAACTTTTGTACGATTTAGACTGAAGCTTCATGATTCAAGCGATCTTTGCACTTACTGTATAAACAGACAAGCTGGAAATAGTTGAATTGTACAACCAATTCTTCTTCTAGGCCAATTTCATTTGTTTCTCGTTTATATAGATGTCTCTGTTGGACTATTAAATCTCCTCTTACATATTGGAGTCTAATTGAAAAATCAGCTGATTCAGTCATTCAGTATCATAGAATGACTGTGAAACTGTCAGTTCGCTGATTTAGCCAACCGGATATTAAACTCTATCTGGCTCTGTGGCCGAATGTGCCTGTTTAACAGTATGCTACTATTTGGGTTGCTTTAGCAACAACCCACTCAAGCTCACATGCCCACATACTACACAGAAATTACAAAGAAATCACATCTTCAACCCTTCAAACACTCTCCGGGAATCAAATAACACATTACAATTATTGTGATCCATTGGTAAGATAGTAATTATAGATATCAAGCTGGTAAATAGTTATTCTACCCACATGGAAGGAAGATGCAAGCTGCCTTCAACTCTCTGGAGGACCAAAGCATGCAGGCTAACATTCACTGAGGAGGCAGAAGCATCTACTGCAAGCATGTCCCACACACCACACAGAAGCTGCAGTGCTCAGGGCTCACTTTGGTGATCATTTCCAGTGCACACCAGAGCAACCTCGTATATCCTGATTCATGGGATTGCCTGATTGGCTGCCAGTTTGATAATGAAAATTAATGAGAGTGGACGCAGGCAGTTACCCCTAATAATCGCTCTGTCACCTTATGAGCAACTGTTTCATTTTGTTAATCATTGAAATTTCACAATTGGGGGTCGAGATTGTAATCCTTTTACCAGACTTTGGTGCTGTCATGACAAATGATGTACAGGGTCACAGAAGAAATTTTATGTCCATATCATATCTCTTTCTAACACCTGGTAATATTACTGATAAAGTTATATTATGTATTTAATGGTTTAAGTGACATTTAATCACTAGAAGCTGTGATCTTGAGTCACAAAAGTCAGTGACCTTCCAAATAAGCAGTGCCCACAGTGTTTGAGACATGGGCTATATGAATACAAAGGCTTTGTTTTGTCAATGCAGCTTTATTGATTGTTTGCCAAAGGAGGGAAGGAACATAGAAGGCAAATCAATTACATATATACAATGTATAATAAAATTTCTGCAAAACTGCTGAGCTGTGGAAAAATCTTCAGTTGACGTTTGTTAGTCCTACGTAGTGGTATAATTGAAAACTGAAGAAAGTAGATGGTATAGAGAGAGTAGAAACAGTTGGGGGTTTAATGGGACAGACAAAAATAAAGAAGCACATCATTTTGAGGAAAACGCATCACAAAGACCAAGTAACACAATAGATGAGTCAGGGGTAAAGTTGTGGAAAGGTTCAAAGTAAGGATAGGTGTGTAAAAACAATATCCAGAGCTGTGGGACCTTAGATTTTTTTTTTTTTAGTGTATGGTACAAGAGCAAGTCTACAAAGGCATGGGTGTCCATCTAAATTGACAGGCAATGAGAGCATTTATCAGAGAACCACCTCAGAGACACATGGTAACTCTGGAGGAGCTGCAGAGCCACATCTTGAGAGGGAGAATCTGTTCATAGAACTAAGTTGTGTGCTGCAAAAATCTGGCTTTAATGGAAACGCCATGTGGTGGAAAACCGACACTGTTCAACATAATGGATGCATCTTCCCCCACAGAATGGTGGTGGCAGCATCATGCTGTTGGGATGCTTTGTTTCAGCAAAGACAGGGAACCCTGTTAAAGTTGATGGGAAGAGGAATGGATGGATCTAAATAGAAAGAATTTCTTAAATGTAAAGAGAGCTAGACTGACCTAGTCCAAGTCAAAACCTAAACCAAACTGAGAAGTGATGACTTGATCATTGATATTTACAGGCACTATCAATTCAGTCTGACTGTACTTGAGCTATTATGCAAACAAGATAAAGACAAATCCCAAAAGCCTTGTTGGTTTTCTGTCTTTCCATGACCTTTCTAAAGTTTTGGAGACATAGAAGTTGGGCATATAAACTGAGTTTTGAGTTGTTAGAAGGCGCAAAATAAAACAATAGTTTTCATTTGTGTTAGAGAAGATTCTTCACAGCTGTGCAGTGCAAAGGCACAGACTTTATTCTGCATTTAAAAATATTTCATAGTCATAAGCTAAAAAGTTGCCTGCGGCAAAATGTGCCTCCATTATATGGAGGCATTACATTATAGTCGCGGAAGGGTTTGTGTTTATTTCGCTTAGTTTCCGTTCATCCATGACTGTTCTAATCACAAATGCATGGTTTGGATTTTCTTATATGTCGAGCAATCAAAAACAACAGGCAACAGTTCTGTGAAGCATCATTTTGAGTGTTGTTTTATTAAGTTCACATCGGGAGAACAACCTGCTGCCCGGTTGTGATTTGGTCATCACCTTTGTGCTGCTGTACAGCCTGTGCAGCGCTCGCCCCTCCGCTCCTCCTTTCTGTAGTACACAGCGGGACACTCCGCAGTTCGCTCATCCCGCTCCTTCCCCTTGCCTTCTTTTTGCGCGCTCGACGTCTCTGCATTGACAGCACTTGAGCGAGCCAGTCTTCTTCAGAGCTTTTTTAGGTGCTGGAAAGGCGCAGGACACTGAGCGTTCCGATGGCGAAGCGGCCCATGTGGTCGTTCATAGAGAAGGATTAAACCCTTTTTTTTTTTTTCTTTTTTTTTCTTTTTGTTCTCTCTCCCTCCATCTCTTTTTCTCTCTGGCTGTTTTCTTTTCACACTCGTTTTCCACATAATGTGGGACGCGCGTTGTGTGCGCGGAGTGCTCCGCTCAGTCGTATCCGCCTAACTGGAGGGGGATCCCGGCTCGGTTTTTCCACCTCTGTTCCCTTAGGATACAGAGGAGTTTGCATGAGAAGGCTGGTTTACAGCGGCAAGGTGAGACTGGCTATTTAATATGATATTAATATTGTTAGTCTATTGTTACTTTAAACTGAGTGCAAAATGAATTAATGAGCTGTTAGAGTACTGATACTAGAGGTAGGTACTGGGTTATGAGGGGGCTCAGAGTGACTACTGAACACTTACAGTGTAACAGGTATGCTGCAGTGTTTAGATATATGCTTAATTTCCCCACACATATTATACCATATAGCCAATGAAACAAGGGAAGCTTGAGCCAAATTTGTTATTCAAATTGGCCAAGGCCAAATGTATCTGAACAAAAAAAGAAAAATCTCTCATATGACCGGTAAATAATTTTCCAAAATTGCTGCCACACTTCCAGATAGATATCTAAGGTAGGATTTTAAGCATGGTCTGCTCTAAGTGTAGTGCTGTAGTGAAATTATACTGCCTCACTATGAAGAAACATTACCAGATCACAAAGCAAAGCAGCCCCATTGACAGGTAAAGTGAAATCATTGATTTGCCCCAGTGCTTTCTAAGAAATGTGATGAAAGGAATCAATAACACTGTGCAGCTGTCATAACCTTGACTTGAAGTCTGCAACCTGAAAGGAGGTACTCTATGTGTGATATTTTTCATTTCTTCACTGTCTCAGAAGTGTTCTTTTTTTTTGTTTTTTCAGCCATGGAGGGACTTGCCTAAAGAGGATCCAACATAAGTCAAAAGTTTCATACTTTTTTCCTGGTTTTCGTCTTTGCCTGTTCATTCTTGTAACATCTTCCAAGAAGTTTCTTTTTCCATTATCATGGCTGAAAAGCTTGGACCGGCAGGGCCTAAACCCAACAACGTCCGAACTGCACCACCACTGCCCCCCGAACCTATTGAGATCATCCGCACCAAAGCCAGATCGCGCAGGGTCCGCCTTAATGTTGGGGGTCTGAATCACGAGGTCTTGTGGCGGACCCTGGATCGTCTGCCCAGAACCCGGCTTGGCAAGCTCCGGGACTGCAACACCCATGAGTCCCTCATGGAGATCTGCGACGACTACAGCCTGAATGAGAATGAGTACTTCTTTGACCGACACCCGGGGGCCTTCACCTCCATCCTGAACTTCTACCGCACAGGGAAGTTGCACATGATGGAGGAGATGTGCGCCCTTTCATTTGGCCAGGAGCTTGACTATTGGGGGATTGACGAGATCTACCTGGAGTCCTGCTGCCAGGCCCGCTACCACCAGAAAAAAGAGCAGATGAACGAGGAGCTGCGGAGGGAGGCTGAGACCATGAGGGAGAGGGAGGGAGAGGGTGAGTTCGATAACACCTGCTGCCCAGAGAAGAGGAGGAAACTGTGGGATCTCCTGGAGAAGCCCAGCTCCTCCGTGGCTGCCAAGGTAAGAATCCAAGACTGGAAAGTGAGATTGTACCGCCTGAGTCTCACATTTCCTCCTCACAATCAACACCAAACACTCTGGTTGCATAATAACACATTGCAGGCATGCTTGTTAAAGACCAACTCCCACGTGCGCTTCAAAACATGCTCATGAGTTCATCAGCTTGAATCTGATATGGTCAGTAGAAGCAGTGGTTAAGATTAAACAGTGAAGCTTTTCAGAGGATATGACTGAATGCAGAAGGCCAACAAAATGTTTTGTGTCAGATTGTTATGTCTGTGCCTTTATAAAATACTATTGATCAATGACTTGACTTTATGTCTTTTATAAGAAGAGATGTATGTCTCTTTTCTGATGCAACATTGTTTTGAGTTAGTCTTAGTGACTGGATGATGGAACAGGATTGTCACAGTACCTGTTCTAGGTGTTTACTTGAGTTAATTTATCTGATTTAATTCAAAGCCAAGGTTCTCTAAGTTCTGGGGCTATAATAGTGTTGTATTAGTTGATTAAAGTTTAATTTCATTTTAAAAGACGACAAATCCTCTTCCTCCTCACTCAGTCCCCACTTAGACAGAATATTAAATTTGATATGTTAGTTTTGATTAAAACCAGTTACTGGCACATTTTGTCACTCTCCAGTAGCCTTAACTTCTTACCTTGTGGTACTGAGAATTGCTTGTATCCCATTATAATCATCAGTTGTGTGTGTGGGTGGGTGGGTTTATGTGTAAAAGTCAGAAACTGTGAGATGAGATTGCTGTCAGAATTACCATCTCCATATCATTTATGTTTTCTTGTAGAACTCACCAAGTTGTTCAAAAAACAAAATGTTTGCTGATGTGTATGCAAGATGGAAAAAAGTTTGTGTTCAATTTAATGTATTCAATGACCAATTTGGGGGGATTTCACCTGTCTGTTATTGGTCAAAAGAAGCTTGACCGGTTTTGTTTACTGGCCAGTTGTCTAATGCATCTCTAAAATAAACTGTAAGGAAAAGAGCCACCAGCCTACAAGGAATAATAAAGCAGGTTCTATTCTGTTGTAACTTTGTGTTGCTGCTGGAGGCCCTGAATAACATAAAGAATATAAATAAGATTTTTCTCCTACTTGTTTGAATGAAATAAGAAAAGAAAAGGTCTGAAAAGAAGGGGATCATTGTTTTGATGCATTTAATGAATGGGGAAAAAAACGCTGATCACCGATGATTACATCAATGAAATGCTCCACTCCACTCATGTGTGTATATATATATATATATATATATATATATATATATATATATATATATATATATATATATATATATATATATAGTCTTTGGCCAGCTGATTACTGACCAGAGCTGATTAAGGGAAAATTGACCAATTCCAATCTCTGGCCTATATATTGGTACATCTCTAGTTCTTGCCCTTTTCTCTTAAAATGGACTTTGTATCTCTTGCCTATGCAGCTTGGCAAACTGATATTAAAAACTTTTTAAGATATTGGTCTAGACTCTAGAGTTAAAAGAAAAGCTGTGATGGCTCCCAATGGATGGAGATGAATTCTCTTATTGCTGGCTATTATGCTGATTATTCCACCTTCCTGGATTATTGACATATTCCCTATTTTCAGTGAATCAACCATTAGTGGTGATTGACAATGATCCTGTCTCAGCTTGATTACACATTCATCCTTTATAGAGAAGCTATGTATCATATGAATTAATAACTAATTTAGGGTCAACTCATGTGATAGCAGTTGAGTAATTTGCTATGCTGTGCGATGTCTGAAGTGATTGACTTTTTAATACAGTTCTTTTTTTGACTCCAGACACATCTGTGTATTGCTGACTTGTACACTATCATGAGGGGGAAGCCCTTGGTTCATTGAAGGGAAATTCCATCCTAAATCAAATTACATTAAAATCCTGCTGACTGGCCTACGTAGAGAGCCTGATCATGACTCCAATAGCTCAGGCTATCGGCAGCTGATAGTCATATGGAAGTAGAGTAGTGGGGCTGCATACCGTCTTACAGCAGCAGTCTGAGTTCAGGGAAGCCTTTTACTGCACACACGTCATGCAGTGAGCTCTCTTGAAAGGCCCTGACTAAGGAAATGCCGTAACTAGTCCACTACACTGCCATGTGCTTTCATATAGGCAACCAAACCTCTTTGTCAAATGCAGTTTGCCTTCTGGCACACACATTTCCTCTTTCCTATTTTCTTTTCTTTTCCTGTTACTCAATCTTCTTCAGTCATTTGAGCCAGATCTGGTACTTTATGCCACCTACAGCCCTTTTGGCTCTTAAATGAAGGGCAAGCATGAAAGTAGTGACCTTTTTCATGGGGTCAGTCAAGCCATGATTTCATTCAACAAGGCTTACATGGCCTTGGTGTTTAAACTGAAGAGATAAAAATTCAATACACAGTGTACAAAATCTAGTTGCTAGAAGCTGTGGAGAGAGGTTCAGAGAAGAAATTGGCAAAACATTGCTTTAAGTGATCTACTCGGTGAAGTCTTGTAAGTTCTGCCCAGGTTGCTGAGCTTGATGTTTTTGTATTCATGGGACAGCCCAACAAACAAAAATGCCTCCTTACAGTACTCAAAGGGTACAAAGCACATGATAGCCCCAGATTTTCCTGACTCTATAGAGCTGTTTTGATGGCTAAAAGGGGACCGGCTCAATGTTAGGCAGGTGGACTTAATAGTAATAGTGATTGCTGTGAGAGGCAGCATACTCCTATTTTCTGGCTTTTTTCTTCAGCATGTCCCATGTTGCATAATGCTTTTGTGGTATTACTCATGCTTAATTAATCATGAGAAATCATGTTTTATCAAGATAGATAGATAGATAGATAGATAGATGTACACCAATTTACTTGAGGTATGACTGATCTTAATATAAAAAAAATTGATCAAGAGATAATCAAATCCAGTACAAGCCCCTTAAAAAAACACCAGAAAAAACTTTAATTTTGGTGCTGAATCATTCATTTCATTATCAATCACTGAGTTAACCATCATTAGCCACACACAGGTTACATTCTTATATCCTAAGAGGATGGAGGCACAGGGCACCACCATCCCTCCCCACTGACCTGACATGCAAATGAGAAAATAAAACCTTGCACCTGACATATAACTTTTTCAGTCGTGGCCTCTTAAAGGTTGTGCCACAGACAGAGAGCCACATCAAAGCCAACCACTGCTCTGATGAACACTTGCATACAAAATTCTACAGCTGTAAGTTTTATTCACACTGGGCAGATGTAGGGTTTTAGGGTGGAAATTTGAATTGGACCTTCTGGTATTTTGTGGGTCCATAATTTAGAAGAATTAAGAAGTTAATAAAAAATAGAAAATATTAGGAAATCTCTGTATTAGTAGATTTAATTTCTTTTGAGTTAGAGTCAAAGATTTTTGTTTAAAATAAACTGGATGATTATGCTTTATTGCCTTTCATGCTTGAACTATATTTTATAATAATTACATAGAGTATTCAATCCCTTATAGAACTTGATACATTTATGACTATAGGATGCAGCTACAAAGAAAAAGTGTCATGTTTAGGAGGCCATATTCAGATTGTGTCATTGCTGTAATAGAATGAAATGGACATAATTTTGCTCTTGTATATTTCTCAGTAATTGCACCCACTTATTTTCATACAAAATGAAATGTGATCCTTTTTTGGTTGTATGCATTAAATGGCCAACATATACGGAGATAGGGGTGACAGAAGGAGTGTAAAACATATTGTGAACTAAAAAATGTTTGCCACAGTTGGTTGCAGTTACTAATAAACTGCCTATGTATTGTAATACACAAGACATATTTCCCTTTTGTTTTTCATGAATATAATTATATTTTTTTTAGGATAGAGCTGTTAAGATGGGACACTAAGCATACATTCTCAATAAATATGTATAATCTGTTAGATTTGGAGCTGTAAACATTTTAGGTTGCCTTATTCATATCAAGCTGCCCCAAGAAATAACAGCAAAGGATCTGTCAGCATTTTAAAGAGATCAGCGCTTCTTCCGTGCAAAGTCAGCCAATCACACACCCCCACATACACCAGCCGTGTCCAACCTTGTTCTTGCTCCTTAATGTGGATGTGCTCCATTACTCTCATCTTTATCTAATAAGCTAGTCTAGCTGGTGGAAATAAGCAATGGGCCGGCATGGGCGCAGCCTTTTTCTGTTCGGTTCTGCCATGCTTGGATGCAGCCAAAGCCTCTCCAACCATAGACACTGTTGGCACGCTCTTGTGCCGTTGCTCAGAGGCGTTTGCTTCTGATCACAACGGGCTGCCTCCTTCCAACCGACTGTTATCTTCCAGGCATTAATTCACTCAGCCAAAGCTTTTAGGTAGGTACACTGATGTAGATGTTGATACTGGAAGAGACCGAGATGAGGAGAGGTTGGGTCAGAGAAAAGAGTAAGAGTTCTTTAGTCAGCCTTAAGTTAGATTTTCTCCTCTGCTTGTCTCAGAGTTAAATTCAAGGAGCTCCCCCTGTTTTGTCTTTCAGTGCAATATGAATTGTTGTGAATCTTTTGAAACTGAAGTCAATACGCATACTTGTTTTATACAGGTAACATTCAAAAATGTTTGGTGCATATATCTTTGTTACTCTTTGCTATGTTTCTGAAAATGTATGTATCTAAAGCATATGCTTTTATTATTCCTTATAAAATTTCACTAAAACTTGGTCAACTATACAGAGAAGCTTAAGGTAACACCAGTCAGTTGGAGTTACTGTCTTTTCTGGCCTTGAGCACGTTATCCTCATGTATTACAAGAGCAGAGTTTAGGAGGAGCACACCTTCTTTCACCCCCAGTTGTCTCCTGGTTACATAACCCTACCAACAGACCTCTAATCAGTACGGCCTAGCATTTAGGCACCAGCACCTAAATCCTCTTTACTCGCATTCATAATCAGATAAGAGAGAACCTCCTTGATTATAGGTGACTTGAGTTCGTATGGCCCTGCATGGAAATTGAAGTTACAGCATTTATCATCTGGATGTTCCAGGACACACTTAAACCCAGTCCTTCATATATCACTAGTTTTCTTTTCTTCATATGTGTCAGCTGTACCATGGGGAATATTTTATATATCTGATACTGTGAAACCTTGGTACTTTTGCTCAAGGTTATACTTTAAACGTCATACTAGAATCTTATATTAGCCCTTGACTTAATATGGCACACATTTATTAAACTCAAGCTTTTTAGCAGTTTTTTGGTGGAGGTAGATCAAAATGATGCATTAGAAGAGTGGCAAAAGTAACTAAAGACAAATAAGGTGATGTAAATGCAAATAATACATTTTGAATCATATACAAGTACTCTTAAATCCATGTATATAATAAAGATAGAATATTAAAAAAAAAACCTAAACCATCACTTTTTCCCTTTTCCTTTGTACAAATAATCAAAAACCTTGCATGGCATTATGTATCATCATTACAAGCTAGATCTTGTATGCAGAGGAATTAATGTCAAGATACAGCTCAGGTGTCTCAAAGGAGCCCACTGGGCTGTCTTAGAGCTTATTGAGCTTGACCGTGCACATTATGATTCATGACTTGGGGCATCATTTGGTAAATCTCATGAGGTACACCTAATCCTAAATATCTTATCCTCGCTGTTAAAGAAGCAAATGTGGGGGCATAACAAGTATACAGATGAAGGAAAACTATGTAGCATAAGGTTATATTGTAAAAAACATGACCAATGTAAGTTAGGGCTAATGAGAGTGGCCAGATGGTGTTGGAGGCCAGGTTCTACAAGTAATTGCACCTGTCATCACTAGAGCATAACTACTGAGGATTTGCTAACTAAACAAGCCTTTTGCTCCAGTATTACAACTGAAAATCATTTTCATGGTAATTAAAATGTCTCAGAGCCCTCATAGTTTGCTTTCCTTTAATACAATCTTTAAAAAAAAATAACAATTTATGGGGAAATGAAGAAGAAAAATGTATTTATTAAATTTTAGAGCTAGGGAAAATGGAAAAAAAAGTCATTTCTGTATTAATTTATATTTTATCTACATATGAGTCAATGACATAATTGCTTTCCATATACCTGCAAAGAATGAAAGTCATCAAGTGTGATATTTGCTTCTTCCACACATCATATTTTAACTTCTTAATTTTTAGAGAATTTGATGGCAGGGTGAAAAAACTATCGGTAAATGCAGAACAACCTATTGCTGATTTTAAAAAAATACTAATCACAGTCACATTATCACATTTTCTTAGTGTTGACCATGAGGAAATAATGGAAAATGATTTTAAATCATCAGTTAAGGAAGATACAAAACTTCCCTGGAGTGAATCTAAGTTAAAGCATGATCTGTTGGAAATGAACCATGGCAGATATGTCCGTTTAGTACCCAAAAAATCAGGTACAAAAGCATCAAAACTGCAAAAGTCCAAAAAGGTTGATGTAGTGATAAGTACCCAATAAGATCATTTCAACCAGTTTTACAGCGATGGGGAATCTGTTTGCAATGTCATGAGAAATGACAATGAAGGTTGCATAACTCCAAGGTAGTCAAGGGATAAACCTACAATCTGAAATGTTAGAATAGAAAACTACAATATCTTGAAAATATTTTTGACACTTTTACAGATTTCTTCGGTTTTGCTTTTTATCACATTTAAGTGTTTTAAATGAATACAACTGTGATTCAGTAGATAGTGACTGTCTTGCAGTCTGAACATTTTGGGTTCAATTCTAGCTTCCTCCCGAGGCATGTCGAAGTGCCCATGAGCAAGGCACCAAGTCCCAAGTTTCTTACCGTTCTGCATATCAGTGTTTGAATGTGTGTCTGTTTGTGAGTGTGATTACCATTTTTTGTCCATTGCAGAATTGTTATAATTTAGCCACATTGGAGGGTTTACAAGCATAAACCACCTGTTCATAGCACAGCATTTTATTTGGATTTAAGCTCAGGCTTTGACTAGGCCACTCTTTTGTTTTATTTTCAGCCATTCAGAGCTAGACTTTGTAGTGTGCTTTGGATCATTGTCCTGCTGCATCACCCAAGTGTGCTTAAATCTAAGTTCACCAACTCATGGTGAACTTAAATTCACCATGAGTTGGTCCTGAAGAAGCAAAGCAGCCCAACACCATTAAACTACCATCACCAAGCTTGACTCAGTATGATGTGCTTTGTCTAGAATGTGTTAGTTTTACACCAGTTCTAATGAGACTTACACCTTCCAAAAAAGGCTTACTTTTGTCTCATTAGTCTACAGAATATTTTAAATTGAACCAAAAACAATGCAGTTAATCACAGTTAATTCCTAATTTAACAAGAGGACAGTTATATTTTCACATAGGTTTGGGTTGCTTTGTTTTGCTTTTCCTCAATGAATGAAATTGTCCTTTGAAAACTGCTTTGTGTATTTACTCAGGAATGCTTTGTGTGATTCTATAATTTGTTTGATGATTTTAAATATGGAAGTGTGGGGGGGGAAAGGAAAGACAATAAATTTGTTAGGGGTATAGACTTTTTCACAGCACTGATTAAAATCCTCCAACAGCAGAAGGAAGATTCAGTTTCTTTAGATGCTGAACGTATGTTCATTAACCTGTCCTCCATGTCATTTTGTAAAGACCTGGATGTTCAGCAGAGCTTTGGAGCTTACCTGATCTGATCCTGAAGGCCAGAAAATTTGTCTGGAACATTGCTGTTTGTACATCATTTCATCAAAAGTGATACTAAACAACAAAAACATTCAATTTGGTAATATGAAAATGTCAAAGCCCTTATAAGAATCCCTTTAATCGAGGATTATTTTTATTTTAATCCCTTCATCATATACAGTTCCATTAGTTGCATGTTTTGTTTATTCAGCCAGCAAGAAGTCCAGTGGACCAAATGGGCCAAATGCTCTTAATCCACCTGCCATCAGAATAAGACATAAATCGCATTGAAGGCTAGCAGAAGCTCTGTGTGGACCCACAGCAACTAGCAGCACTGGCTGGTGCTGCCAATTTGAGTGACATGCTGAGTAAGAGGCGAATGTGTTCTTTCCTCCTCCAGCCCCACTCGTCTCCTTGCTGTCCCCCTGATCATTCCTCCCTCCACTGCCTCAAGGGATGTTTGTTCATCTCGTGCGCTGCCATTGGGAAAAGTGTGAGATGGAGAAGAGAGGGATAGGAGTTTAAAGGAGTCATCATTCTAAATGCTATGAACACCAGGTCTCCATTACATGCTTCAGTAATCTCTTTTCACACGCTCTCAGCTCATATCCAGCCTTCCACATACATGCACATTCATACAGTATTACATATATTATGCCTTTATAGTGTGTAGTACACAAGCAGGTGCTCCTACTTGCTGAGGACACACACTGAAACATACAAACTTCTTCATCTGAATACCCTCGAATACTGCTGAAATTGCTTTTTGTAAGTGCCACAACGCATCGGTTGCCATACTGTGTTCTCCTTCCCTCTCTCCATACCGTGTCTTATTTTTTATTCTTCAGTTCCCTGACTTTTTTCCACTCGTTGTGCTCTCACAGCCATTCTTTTACCCCCCCCCCCACCTACCCGCCACAATGAGAGTTATCCACTTCATCATACAACTCCTCTTTCTACCTCTCATCTCTGTAATTTTCGTTTCCTGCACATTTCAGTCTTCAACTCTTTGAAAAACTGAGATATAGCTCTTTCTACTGCTTTATCTTGAGAGTTCTGACATGGGAGATCATTGATATTCATTGAAGGGTTCTCACATTTGACTCCTCATCAGTCTTGCCTATGTTTTTATCACAGCTGGAAAGAGGAGTGTTTCAGTGCCCACTTGGTCACTTCCTGTGGAGCTACAACACTGAAACTTGTGGTATTCTGAAAGTTTGGCACCTTTATATATTTTTATTTTATCTTTATAAATATTTTATTTTTCCTCTTTTTGCAAAAAATCTGCAACCACATGTCCTTGGGATTTCAATCAAAATAGATTTAATGCCTGTTCTGCACCAATAGGGAACAATAGCATTGACATTCATAATGTCTGTACAGTCTGTGATTACAGTAGAAAAAAAAAGACTGTAATACCAATTCTTTGCCAATAGATGGTGACAAGGATGACATTATTGACATCAAAACACAAAAGAAAAGGTTTGGGAATTGCTGGGTTGCAGTCACTTGGCCCGGATGACGTGCAAAATTCAGATGGGGGGCAAGAAGCGATTTGCTCCGGTTCAAAACACATCAAAATGCATGACAGCAAGTACGTTAATGCCTCAAATGTGCTGGCACAGACGAGATATTGCGAAAAAAATAAGTGTACATTTGGGATATGACCCATATAGTCTTAATAAAAAAAGACGTCATATAATCTGGAGGATTTACCCGGCATGGAGGTGATTGACATAACAAACTATCCAGTGCTGCAGACCTCGTATTTTACGGCGAGCCAGATGAAAGTTTTCAAAAGCCTCGAAGCCTGCAATTATTTTGTTTCAGGTTGGGTCAACCATATAGGATCCAAAGAAGCTTTAAATGGCTGTTGCCTTTTTTCTGGCCAGGTGAGTAGTGAGGTGTGCTATTTTAAGTAATTAGCCTATGATAACAATGCTACCGCTAACACTAACAACGAGTTAACCCCTGTTATTTCCGTGTGCTTGGATTCACTTGTAAATAATTTATTTAGCTTCTGTAAACCCAAATTTCTGCTGGAATTGTATGTATATGTTGATG
The DNA here is from genome assembly GCA_014839685.1 of Anableps anableps. Lineage (NCBI taxonomy): Eukaryota > Metazoa > Chordata > Actinopteri > Cyprinodontiformes > Anablepidae > Anableps > Anableps anableps. The sequence continues at coordinate 16,696,237 of CM026082.1, forward strand.
TTGAGTCATACTGCATTTCTCCAATGCAGGTCAACCATTCGCAGAGATCTACAGAAACCTCATTAAAAACAATGCTTGTCTTTCTAAGTAATTGTCCGATTAAAATATCTGAAAATACAATTTAATTAACGATACCATCCTTACCTATTAGAAAGTGGTCACTGAAAACTCTTGCATTGTTTGTTTCCGCACCTCTTGTTTTTAGCCATTAGATTGTTGATTCACTTCTGTTGTCTTTTTTCAGTAAGTTTTTTTAGAATTAACCCCCTTGTGACACACTACTTTCGGAACACAAAAAAAAATGTTTATCTTTCTCCCGATTAGAGCCGTTGCAACAACCATACACGGCACAGAAATTAGACATTTTGATACTGAATCAACAGAAGGAAAAGGAGTTGTGTACAACTGCATTTACTTCCTGCACCCCATCTGCATTTCGTGACATCAACACCACGTCATCTGAAACCCAGCAGTATAGCTAAATTGTTGCTTGGCTAAAGATTTGAAAGATTCAATTAAAGCAGTCTCACTTCATGTTTTCTCTATACTATACTTAATTTTCTGGAAGTCATAAAATATGTTTATCTTTTAGTTGGTATTTAATTGAAATAATCAGAACAAAGTCATAAAATTGTGGTTAAAAACCCACAAAAATGTAATAGATGATGTTGACTATATTAATGTAATGACATCAATATTTGTATCTTGCGCATAATTTGAGCAACAGTTTCACAACAAATATAGAGGATATATAAAATAAACATTTTATTTACTGTTGAAAAAGGTGGGTTCAAAACTGTTTTTGAAGTTCTCAATGTTCCAAGTGGTTTAAAGTACTGAAGTAAGGTTTTGTTGTGAAAACAAGCCAGATACATGTTGAGCATCTGAAGAGACAACATGCAAACCCTTTAATTACTATCTTTTAGAGCTGCTCATGACTGAAATGAGGCCTAAATATGTCAAAATGCACAAATAGGGGTTTAATTTTATTTATTTTAATTTTGCTGGAGGTGGCATTTTAAACATATATTTAATATTATAAGTGGAGATCTTTGAGTTGTATTGTGTGGTTTGTAAAATTTGAGAATGTTTTTATTATAGAAAAAATGTTTGCTTTTTTTTGCAGGAACATTAATTATTTAATCGATTTACATAATTAGTTAATATTTTAATTAAAAAATCTATTTATAGTCATTAGTGACCACCCACTACATCTTTTTATTTAATTATCTGTGGATATTCAGTCAATTTTTTTCACTAATAACTCATTAATAACTAATAACTTTTTGGATGTGGACATTTGGTGTAAATGAAGCACAAAATCTCACTTTTGCTAAGTATCCTCGTTAGGGTGGATGGGGCCTTAATCTATGATGCTTTTGTCAGATATATAATTACAAACAAACGACTTACAAAGAAATGTATTGGTGGAGGTCATGGATACTGAGTATCAACAAGTTTAAAGTTATATCCCCCCATAGTTATGTTAAACCAAATAAATTATGTCAAAGAGTCTCAGAATACTACATAAAAAAATGTTTGGTTATCACCTTATCAAATTTTATTTCCTTATTCTAAAATACTGTGCTTGTATGGTTTCTGTGGCAACTAAGATGTGCTATGGTGACACGCTGACACCCAGGAAGCATTTCCTCTTCATACTGGCTGTGTGAGATGTATAGCAGCTGGTAACTCAGCCCCCACAACCAACCGTGGATGCAAATTTAAGGGAAGCATTTTAGCTCTGTCTCACCAGTACTTTCAGTGAGTAAGCCTGTGCTCAAATGGCTTGTTTTTAATGGTAAAAAAAAAGTTGGTTGACTTCTTCTGTTGTCATTTATAACAAATAGCTCTCAACACACTGAAACGGGAGTAGTTCCTGTTCAGTGATGCAGTGTTTCGATGAGTTCAAGCTGTTGTCTTTAGTGTAGTGGATCCAGCAGACCTCACTTGTAGGAAATTCTGTGACAGGAATGATGAAGAAGTGAAATTGCCCTTTTTTTGTGTCCCAGCTCTCTAGGCCAATAACTGGATCAGAATGAGGACTTCCGTTTGTTGGGCTGAACAGATTAATTAAAAACCTCTGCAGTGTGAAGGAGCCTCCCAGGACGTATGAAACAACACTTGTTAGCCTGACTGGTACTGGGGTACTGTGACAGAGGAAATATATGTCGTTGCATTTGCTTCCAATCACCACACACCTCCACCTTCAAGTCCTCACATTTACTCATTTCCTTTTTTAGCTTCTCTGCTGGAGCATTTTATACACCATATTTCTCTCTTTATCACCACATTTGTTTTTTCTTGTGTAATCATGCTGTTGGCGTCACCGTGGGCAGAGCTGCCAGCTGTTTGCTGTCTCCACGCACCCCAGGAAGTGACAGAGTAAATTATTATATCTCCTGCTCTTGGTTGTGGAACGTGATGCCTCCTGAGTCACAAGGGGGCCTCACTGCTGACCAAGGCAACTTGCACACATAAATGACCTTAATTTGTTATTTACCATTTCTTATTCAGACATAAGGCATTTAAAAACTTACCAAAAATGTTACAAATTATTGATTTTAATTTTTAACTGCATTAACTATAGGCTGGTAAGATTTGACCTTTTGCATACATTTAGCAGTGCTCATCTGGACTCTATAACTTTTTATCCCATACTGATTGGATCCAAGAATCTTAAAAAAAATAATTAAGAAATACATAAATGTTTTTTAAAGATCCAAAAGTGTTGTGATCAGACGGCCATGTATGTATGCCTCTGAATACATGTATATTTCACTTATCTTATTATAGTGTTTGAAACTCAACAAGCTTTTAAAATGATCCATAATTAATTCATGGTTAGAAATAGTGATGAATGAGTTAAACTATGAAATGTTAGCCTGCCTTATTTCTTAGAATGAATGCATGTGTAAAACCTTAAGGAGTAAGCAGCCTCTCAAAGAAGACAGCTTTATCTTCAACAGTTCTTACATTTCATTCCTCTCTCTTGGAGTTTAAACAATATAGTAAATATTTAATACAGTTTGTTTATCTTATTGGTTGTGTAATGCAATGTGCCTCAGATGATCTAAAAAAGCTCTTGTGATGGGCTGATGTGTTCTTGGTGATCTTCTTTCCAGGAAGCCGCCAGGTCGCTGTGGCTGTGTTCTGAGGCTTGGATTCAGAGAGAAAAAAGACATAAAAAGAATCAGAACCACAAGAAGTCTTGCCCAACCAGTCAAAAACAAAATTATACTAACACTTTTGTTTAGATTTGCAATATTTATTTTCTATTACCGTATACTGCTACTTTTCTCTTCTAACTCTGTAAATTCCTGCAGGGCTGTTTTGTAGCTCTCTCTTATTAAACTTGGGAGACAAGCATTCATTTAACCACAGGGTTCCCACACACTCTTTAAATATATGGAAACATATGGACTTTTATTTAACCATTTTCCAGTTCCAGAAAAGCATGGAAAAAAAGACTGAACATGGAAAAATAATTTTTTTCCTATCTTTTTTCTAAATAACAAAAATCTAATAATGGTTGGCAATCACAGTGGTTTAAAAAAAAAATTGTAAGTAAATGTCACTCTTTATCTTTGACTTGCCACATCTCACATTGATATGAATATTTTATCCATCAGTGTTTTGCTTTTTGTTTAGTGAGTAATTGCACACACATTCAAATAAACATTATTGAATTTTACTTTTATTAAAAAATAACGGTACAGAAGCAGTTAAAACAAAAACTGTGCTTTAACAAATTAGCAAGTATATAAAAAAATTTAAGCTGGTGTAAGTTAGTGCAGAGGCCAAAAAACCCTATTAATTCAGCACTAAACTACGCCCTGAAAATCAGAAGGCATTTTTAGCATTGTGTTCTTTTGTGATTGGTGGAACCTACAAAAAAAGACTGGTACTTCGACTGAAATATCCAGAATGGTTTAAAAACTGCAGAAAAAAATCTCAAAATTTTGAAATTTTAAAATGAATAATGTGTAAGACTCTTTTAACCATCAAGGTTACTTTTTGCTATATTAATAACTCCAAAGGAGGAAACCACCAAAACATTTGTTCCTTCCTGTGCCAGGAGAGGTCATTGGCAAGTGTGAGGGTCTATAAATGAAAAGGCGTCAAAATCTGCTTTACAGTGACAAACTGCAGTTGGATCATACTAAAATTGAGCTGGAGTGGGCCCTAAGTAGCGGGAGACCAAAGACATCATCGGAGAAACCTAGGCTGCTCATCGTCAGATTTTTACGACTGAAAGATAAATTTTCTGTACTTCGTAAAACCAAGAATTTGAAGGGCTGTCAAAGATTTTCATCAATGAAGACTTTTTATTTTCTCTGAATTCAGATTGCTTTGAGTACTTATCTTTTCTTCCTCATGCAATGGACAATAATAAGCACAGCACCTGCCGAGGTCCAAAGTTTGTTTCAATAGAGAGGGGAAACACAGCAGCTTGATTTCTGACCATAGTAAGGTATCTGCTGTTTAGTTCTGTTATGGGGGTTCCGTGGTGGCAGAGTTGATGTTTCCAGTTGATCTAAAAACTTTGACTTCCTCTCATTTATTCCTCACCAAAAAAGCAGCAAGCATTACAACTAAAAGTTATGCCAGGTAAGACTTTTCATTAAACTTCAAAGAGCGATGAATAAAATAGATAAAATAGAAGTTAAGCTTTGATGTTTATTAACATTATTTTCCTATAAAAAAAACTTTTTTTTACTCCTTCCCTGTTGAATTTCTGTGTTTTTGTTTCAACTTTTTGTATGCAAGTCAGTAGGAATACACAGAATAACAAATAATACATATAATTACTTTGCAGGATTGAATTGATTGATTAAATTGTTCCCAGCGACAGGTAAAGGACTTACCCTTCAGAACAGTTTTTTGATAGATTATGGCACAGAATAAAACTGATTGTTTATGTACATTGACATAATTTAAAGTAGCATCAAGTTACACTGCATCTATTAAGGTCTCATAACTAAGTGCTTCTTCAACATGAAGAAGCACTGCATCCGTTTAGTTAGGCAAGGCGGCAAGATGCAGAGATACTGTCCTTTTAGCTCACGGGTGTGATTATAATCAGCTTAGAGCCCATAGCTGAAGAGGACCTGACTAGCCAGAGGGCAAACAGGGACAAAGACATGTATTCAGACCATGTGACCCATGACAGTGTCAGGATGCTGTCTAGTGGGCCAAAGGATCAACGTTTGACACACCTGAAAGGTCAGGCTGCCTTGTTGAGCACACCAGTAATCATGTGCAGATGTGATTTTGAGCCACATTTTGTTGCCAAATGTATTGTATATTTTTAGACTCTGTATTATTATTATTATTATTATTATTATTATTATTATTATTATTATTATTATTATTATTATTATTATAGAAATAGCTAGGATGACTAAACATTAATTGGTGTAGTATGAGATATTAGAGCACAAATTGAGTTTTTATTTGGTGTTACCCTCTCAAAAAGAATCTGCAATCGATCACTTGGAAATCATGAAATCTGGTCTTGTGGGTGCTGACATTTGGTTGAAGCCTTGCCAATCGATAGGGCAACACACAAGTATTGACCTCTGTGCTGAAAGGCCCAGTTGTCTCATTTTATTTTAACCAAGAAGCCACTTTGGTCTTTCCTGTAGGCTTCTGCCTCAGATTTTGGTGTGTTTCATGTATTTGCTGTTTCCTGCCCTAAACTAGGTGCCACTTTCACAGTGGTTTAGAACTTTTGGGCCTGTTTGTGTCTGACCTTCAGTGACTCGCTGTTGAGTTTATTTTCTTTGCACCTTTCTCTGATTATCTACATCTCTTGGCAACTCTACTCATTTAACCTATTTCCTCTGCCCTCCATCTCCCCTTTCTGTCCTGCAGGCATTCAGCCTTTCTGCGCCTTTTGCCAGCTGAGTGTGTTTTACAAGAAAGACACAAAAATGAGCTGCATTGATGGGGGATCCTATAATGTTTTGCACCATGAGATCATTATAAATTCTTAATTTTTGAAGACAAAGCAGTTGCAAAAGTATTTTCTTTCATGTCAAAGTCTAATTTATGGAATACCATGTAATAAAACTATGCTGTGTTGTTAGTGTACTCACTTGGATTTAAAGCAATTTTTTTATTATATAATCATAGCAAATGCTTGGAATCAGGTTTATGTAACTCCAACAAATCATTTTTGACCACTTTTGATTTGTTTTAGAAGCTGAAGCTCAGATCTGGGAATGACATCACGCCCAGGTTGAGTGCATACCAAAACCAGCTGCATATGCTAAGTGACAAGACTGGTTATTATTAGCTATACAGGCCAGTTCCATTATATTTTATCCATTCAAACACTATAGCAACATGTTCACACATAGAGATGCCATAGTATTTCACGTGTCTCTGGTTTAATGTGATGCAACTCATTCGATGTGCAAATAATCAGCTTATTACAAAAACTTTTACCACATTTTGTTTTATGATTTAGCTTGCATTTTGGATATTATACTGGTGTGGGTGAGGTATCTCTGACTTTCTTGGTCAGAATTTCGACTTCAACATTTTTCTTACTTGGAACCTAAAAATTCCTTCCAATAGTAATGTTGGTATTATGGGTCTCAATCTCTCATGTGTCATAAGTCAATTACTTGAACTAAGATCAGAACTACAAAAATAGAAACACGACATAGGCTAATATGAAATTGGAAGCACAGTTTTTTTTGTTTTTTTTTTTGTGTTTTTTTTAAATTACCCCATAATTTATTGAAATTGTTAATTACCAAGAGAAGTAAACTGAAGTGCAATAATTAAGTACATGAGGATGCAATGCTTGACCCATAGTTGCTTAAAACTAATGCCTCTTTCACAAAAAGTTCCATCATACAGTAACTCCCATTGCAAGTGCTAAATTTTTCAGTGGTGCTTGCTTCATCAATTTTGTTCCATCTTCAAGCATCACTCGAGAAACTACCTTTGGGCGATGCCCACTGATCTGTTTGTTCTCCGCACACTTTCATGCTACCTAACCAGAGTGTGCAAATATGTGACGTGTGATGCACCGCAGTGGTCCTGGTATGTTTTTGTCTTAAATCCATGCCCACGTCAGTCACACAAATCCTCTGTGTGAAAGAGTCTTAAGTGTGTGTTTTTACTTTGCTGAAATGTAATGTTCTTCTTGTAAGTATTTATTAGTGGTAGTTCTCTAACATTTCTTTGAAATCTTAAAGAACTCTCTTTGCTACAATGGATTCTTCTTTAGTATTCATTCAGGCAATAAACATTGCTTTATTCCTTTGATACCATGTCTTTTATTAACTCTTTAAATAATTTTAATAGGCTTGTGTTTGGCGACCTAATAAACAAAAAGTTAAATTTGAAAAGGTACATGCAAAAACAATCCCAAAGATTGTATAGAAAGTCAAACAATGTGCAAAGAAATACCCTATAGAAATATTTCTCAGCTCACTGATTTGGCCAATTAGAACCAAATTGTAAAGACATGATTCAAATGGCTCAGTAGTTTTGAACTCTACTATATTTGGAGGAACCGATTGGTCACCATTGGTACAGTAGTGTTTGGACTTTTTCCATCTCTTTTTAGTAGTACATCTTGAGGGTTAAGTATTTTATATCAGTTCTAGAGTTTTTTTTATTTCTTGACAGGTGGTTGAGAATAATCTAAATTCTTATAAATGCCCTGGATAATATATGACTGTTTGTGCTGAAGGAAAGTTAAACTTAGAGAAGCCTTGAATGCATAAAATCCTATACTGTATACAAAAACAATGAAAGTGAGCCATACATCATACACTCTTCTAAAGTAAACTACATTTTGACTGTCCCAGTTATTTTCCATTACATTTGCTTTGTATTGGCAGTCCAAACCCTGTGCGAGTTTTGCCCTGCACCCACTCTTACACCACCGATGCTGGCAGCTGTTTCTGGCTGGAGCTCAAATAAAGATTTTTGAAGTATACTTGTTTTGTAATAAATCCCTCTTAAGTAGTGTGACAGTATCTAAAGGCCACCTGAGACTCTTCGGCATCCTTAGCTTTTGCCTTGTGCTTCAAAGTAATGAAAAAGGTGTCTGAAAGCGAATAATACACTTATGTTGATGGATGACTGTTGATACGGTACAGAGGAACACATGCCTTTGTCACGTTTTCCAGTGTTGCTACTCTCATCTTTTTAAGTGGCTATTTCCTCCATCTTGTCCTATTTGAATGGCCCTAATAATATATCCTTAAACTGTGTTAATGCTGCAATTAAAACATGTTATGCTGCAGATAAGCACAGTAAATCTCAGTGGTAAAATGCTTACTGTGAGAAATCTTTAAAATACAATCTTAACCCTTAAAATGCTATCTTGTATGCCAGTCCCACACTATTTAATCATTGTGGTCAAGGCTAAACAGTAAACTGTTATGAGGCAGATAATAAAAGCTGTAAAAAAATTCTCACAGGCTAGTTTCAACAAGATCAGAAGGTTACATTTAACCATATAGCTGAATTATGTTGGGGTAAAGCTTAATATGGATTATGATATGAAGCATTAAATCAGTTAAGGCAGTTATTCATACACCCTTGGGTGCACAGCTCATCTCTCTTGTTACTTCAAAATTGATTACCTCCCTGTTTTTACTTGTCACAGCTAAAGAAAACATGGCATTTAATATTAAAATTCAGCTAGGATCATATAGAGTTTGTAAAATGGTCATGTTCTACTGTGACCTTTTGCCTGTGTAAGCATGTTTTAACTCTTAAACACTCAGAATAAGTTATCGTAATTAGTCCAGACAAATAAAAGCAGTCGAAGGTGCATGGTGCTGTTTTAGTTCAGTTGCATTGCTAATGATATTTGTATAGTTTTCTTTTTCTCTTTACTCTTAGATCAGTGTTTGCAGCACACTTCCTCACAAACATATCTACACCTCTTGAACTTACTTTCGTTACAATCACAAACTTAAGAGCATTTAATTGGTATTTCATCTTATAGACCAGTGGTTCCCAACCCTGGTCCTCAAGTACCCCTGCCCTGCACATTTTAGGTGTCTCCTTGCTTCCACACAACTGACTTAAATGAATGGGTGATTAACAGGCTTCTGTAGCACTTGATGGCTCCAGAAAAGGTCATGCAAGCATTGGAATCAGCTGTGCTAGAACAGAGACATATCTAAAACATGCATGGCAGGGGTACTTGAGGATCAGGGTTGGAAACCACTGTGATAGACCAACACAAAGCAGCGCAATTATTGTGAAAAGTGTGGCGTACATTAGGAATGGATAATAGGAATTTACATTTTTAATCACAATATTTTGAGGTATTTATTCTGATGGAAATAAAAGTGATGATGAAAAGTTATGAAAAATTAATCACAGACTTTTTTGGCCATTGAATTTAGAGCACAAACACAAATCCTGACTTTAAACAAAAAACAAACCAAAAAATATAACCCCACAAAAACATGCTCATAACCAGTAGGCTACTTTAGTACACCAGTTACATCAATTAATGTTATTGTACCATGGAACACTACCTATATTCATTCTTATTTTCAAATATATTGATATTTGATCATGTTCTCATTGAACCAACATTGAAAAAATAAAAATACCAACCATACTCTTTATAACTACCCAATGTGTGTCCCTTGTGTGTGACTGTATTCAGTCCCCTTTGCTCTGGTACCCATAAATAAAACCCATGGTCCATAGTAACCATGGAGAAGCTTAATTTATCCACAAGTCAGGTGAAAGTATGTGCTCAGAAGGACTACTATTAATCATGTAGTCCTCAAAACTGACCTTTGTGTTAAGAGTGGCCAGACGAAAACCATTGTTTAAAGAAACCCATAGAGAAGTCCTATTTAAAGTTTGCAAATGAGTCAGATGAGACCAAAATTAAACTATTAGACCTACAGTCAAAACACAATGTATGACATACAAACAGTGGAACTGCAAATCATTATGATCATACCTTTTGTTGGAAAAAACCTTGAGGCTGCAAAAGATCTAAGACTGGATTGGAGGTTCATCTTTAAGCAGCATATCAACACTAGACATACAGCTAAAACAGAATTGTATAGCTCAAGGTCTTTCTAATGTGTAAGAAGGATCCAGTCAAAGTCCAGACATAAATCCAATCGAGAATCAGTGGCAAGACTTGAATTAATCTTTACAGACACTGTCCATCCAGTCTGACTCCCCTTGAGTTATTTGCAGCTGTAACTGCGGCAAAAAGTAGTTCTTTAAAGTGGATCTGAATACAATACCACACCTTTCATATTTTTATTTGTGCAAAAAAGAAAACAAACAAATAAAACTGTGCTGGTCTTCTCATAAAATCCCAATAAAATTTGTTGAATTTTGTGGTTATAAAGGAACAAAATGGGAAAACAGTACAAGAAGTTTTTTGAGACTCACTGAAAATGCTTTTTAAACAGCTGACAACCCTTCCCTGAGTTAGAAAGCACATCAGGAAAATCAGCACATGCCTTAGCAGTGGAAAGTTGTGTCATAGGAATGCTGTTTATGTTAAAAGGTTTAATAGTTTAAAACTTGAATAAATATTAATTTCAAAATGTTTAGCATTTTGACATGTTCAATAGATGTAGCAGTTTAATCTCTAGTGAAGTCTGTATCACTGAATGCAAAAAAAATCTACATATTAGTGTCTTCTAATTGAAAGCCCAAGTCTGTCTTCTTGAAAGGATTAACTGTGGCAACGGGAGGTATAAAGCCAATGTCCTGTCTATCTGACGAACAGACACACCCTCCAGCCTGATGTGCTGCTACACTAATCCCCTTTGACGACACCACAAAGTCTTAGGGCAGAAATTAACAGTCCGGCTACGCAGCGCCCTCTGCAACGTGTAGCGCCAGTCTGTCATTCCAGCAACTGCAAGCTCATGACGGCACTAAGAATCAATTAGAATTGCTGACATATATCTGATTAAGGCTAAACAGGGCCAAAGGCGGGCTCATTAAATGCCTTTCTGTTTTGTTACTGCGATAGCGGTCAAAGGAGAGGCTTATTGGGGGAGTGGGGGTGGATTGTGGAGGCTCAAAACTTAATCTGTAGCAATAGGCTTCTCTTTTTCTATTCTAAACAAGCAATCCAAGTAGATGAGAAGAATAGTGTGAGCTGGATATAAAATGTTTGTTTCCACATTATTTAAAGAAGCTGTAATTTTTTAATAATAACAATTTTCCGTATCACCATATATGCAGTAAAAGAAAAATCTGCCAAAAATCCCCATTAATAAAGTTGCTTGTTGCTGTATGACTCAAGTAGGCATGTTGTATGGCAGTAGCAATAAAGACAATTTTTGCTACATTCTGAATCTTATAAGTTCATCATTTGCACAGATCTACACTTATCATTTCCTTTTCACCTTGTATTATAGGAGGTTAAGATTGTTTGTAGGACTTGAGTCTCAGACCTCAAGTCAAAGGCGAGTCTTTAGAGTCTCTATATCTGTATCGTGTCTGTAAATAGAGCTGGGCGATTAAACAATAGCATACGTCTCGCTAAAAAGGTTTTCCTTGATGGATAAATGCGAAAGGGTCAATATAGGCCTTCAATATACAGAAAAGGTGAATAGTCAATGATGATAATAAGAGTTGCTCTGCGCTGGACCAATCATGAGCCTGGAACAGAGTCACACAAAGATATGTTGATGCAGACAGCACAGTAGCAGCCAGATGCGCGAACAGCTAATGTTTGTGCAGTTGTAGCCTCTTATTTCAGGTAACAGGTACGACGTCAGTGGAAAAAAAAAAAGAGAACAAAACAAGTGCCCCGTAGGAAGAAAAGACGGAAGACACGGTGAAAGACATTGTTGACAAGGACGTGAATAGTTCAGTTGTGTGGAGGCATTTTTGCTTTATAAAGCCAGACAAAAACACAAAGCAGCATGCACTTCCAAATATGTCGAGAGTATGTTCCGACGAAGTTGGGGAATACCACCTGAACCAGTGGCACCCACTGGAGCATGCAGAATGTAAAACTTTACAATCCCATACACGAGCAAGTGCTAAACCCCCCTCCAACATGCATGTACAGCGTAATACCTGACGCAGCACAGCACAGATTGACAGCAGTGAAACAGTACTACCCTAACTGGATTTTTTTTGAGAAAAGACTGTCTATTTTATTTATTACATTTTTGTATTGAATGTTGCTGAAGTTTGCACTGAGGAAGAATTGAAATTTCTTTTCTTTCTGAGCATAGATGGTGTCTGTTTAATTGCTTTTGTTTTTTTCCTTGAAAGCTGCTTAAATTTGCATTGAGGATATAAACAATTGTTTTGTTTTTTTGTCCTTTTAAAAATTTTTTTCATTACTTATTCTTCATAAAAGCAATATTTAAAATGAGCTATACAAAGGAAAGATTTTGAGATTTTTGAGAATTTATAACTTAAGGCCTATTTTATTTATTTGACATCAGCAAAAGAATATGTCCATTTTTGTTCCTCTGTATTGTTTGAAGATTTTAGTGTAAAATTTGCCTATTTTATTTCTTTAGAGCAGTTATACATGTTTGATGACATGTTTAGCTTGTAAGAATAAATCTTTAAAATTAAAAATAACCTGATATCTTCAAATCATACTTAATAGTTACAGGGAGCATTAAAGATTGACAGAAATATTTGTTTTATGTATATATGATATGTGTATCGATATCGAATGTTATGAAAAATTTCATCATATGATTTTTTTTCTTATATCGCGCAGTACAGCTGTACTGTACAGCTCACATTTCAAATTAAATCACAAAATTCTTATTTGTTTGAAATACTTTAACTGATTAATACAAGAGCATAGTTATGAACTACAAGAGTGGATTCACAAATTAATCTTTTTACCTCCACATAGCTCAGTCACTACACTATTGTCAAAAAGATTTTCAAACCCCTCTTTAATGCAAAACACTGTTACAGACAAATTTAGATCAATTATATTTCACTGAATTCCTCAGTTGTCACTATGTTGAAAGCCTGATAAATCAGTTTTATGTCTGATGTCACTGCAGCTTCACACATGCTCCAGTGCTAAAACCGATCATCCCATCCACATTCAAAAGTGTGCTGTATGCCATGGAGAAGTAAGCAGTGAAGAGCTGCTTCCTGCTGTATCTTACCATCACAACAATGTAAGCAGCTGGCAGACAGTTCAGTCACATTGAGAGTCGTCGAAAAAGAGGAGTTTCTTATTAAAAGCAATTGTTCAAGTGGAACAAGCTGGCCTTATTAAAATGAAAAGATCCTAAGCTGCTGCCCTTTCGTTATCATACCCAGAGACTTCTCTGTAACATAGCTGCTTTGTGTGAATGCAGCAGTAATAGTCTAATTTTTCAAATGCTTTGTCCTTAAAAACTTGTATGTCTGTGTGACCAAATGCGTTTGCGTTAATACAGGCAGACATTTCTGCCTCTTTTAAATAATGTAACCTCAATAACTGTGGTAAATGGCATTGCACTGTATTAGAAGAATCTTTCTACTTGTTGCCTCAGGGCCTTGTGCTAAAAGACGCAGACTCCGCAGCCTGAAGATTAATTTAATGCACACTGCATGTGCTGTATGTGTGTGTAATGCATGTGTGCCTGTGTAGTAAAACTGCAGCACACCACAGGCAGCTGTGTTGAACATTTCATGGACAGAACCATGTGAAGCACGTTGCTCTCAAGAAGACGTGGCTCACCATTCACAAAAATGAATTAAAGACTAATTCAGTGGTACATATCAAATAAATTTCCCTTAATTTTTGAATCCTTATGTTCTAGATTAAAATGATCTTCTGCTGCACTAACATTTCTTTTCTTTAGCCTTGAATTGTATGCTAATGAAGTCACCAATCTTATCAACCCTGGATATCTGCTCCATGCTCTCATTTGTATCCAGTAGCACCAGTAAAGCTCAGTTTTGAAGGAGGTGTTAGTAAGAAGGATGTTCTTTGATATGAAATATTGTTAGACAGAACATTTAATTGAATTGCAACAAAGTGCTCACAGACAGAGAAGTGGGGCTTTAGATTGAGAGACTTAAAAAACAGAAAAGAAAAATTGAGCAATAAGAGGGAAATGCTGGCGCCAGAGAGAGAGGGAGAGGAGCTGCACTATGACAGTGTTACAGACTGCAGCAGGTGGAGGAATAAAAGCCTATTATAAAGATGAGTGGTAGTCACAGCTTTACAGAGGTTGTGGTTGTGCCTGGAAAAGGGCTTCGTATGATTTTTCTGATAATTTATCTCCTTCTGCCTGCAGGAGAACTGCACAGAGTGTTTAAGATTCCTCCGAGAAGACTAAACATCGGAAGACAAAATTCCACTTCTAAATATTTCTAATTGTTCTTTAATAATTTCTAAATTCTGTCAGTAAAATGACATGTAGTTGTGCTAGTAGTGACTGCAAATTGAGGTTTAATGACCAACTATATTCCAGCTATGTTCAGCCTTCACCTCGAAGCACATGTTCTACTTTTTATAGTAGAATGCCTTTAGCTTCCCCTAAATCTCTTAGGCTGTGCACGATTTTTCCCCTTTTAAAGGTCTTTGTTTGAACTTAGTTGTTTTGTGCCTTACCAGCCTTTGTGGACTTTATAGATTTTCCTAAATTGAAGCTTAGTTTTTAAGTTGTACCTCATGTGCTTGTGTGAGATATATTTACATTTAGCTGATTGTACAGAAAGTGTAACAGGGTATGATTTACAGAAGTAACAAACAGGCTGTGTAGGCGCAAGGTAAAAACAAATTCAGTCTTTCTGAGTCTGTTTGATTTTCAGACTGTGGCTGTTCTTCACAGCTCATGTGTGATTATTTATTAACCGTTTCAGTTGGGTTTTTTTCTTTCTCAGGATTATTTTGTCATCAGTCATCATGTGATAAAGGATGCGATGTTGAAATATGCCTGTTCAAAACTTTTGCAAAGTCCGAGAACAACCATATATGATTTTATGATTTTTTTTTTTTCTACATCTCACTCTCTACATTTCTTTTAAACATACTGCTTCTATTTCTCTTTCTCAGTTTTTTAAAAGATTTTTCTGGCATCTAAATGCCTCCACCTACTTACCCACCTACTATTGCTCACTCTTTTATCCAGCAGAAAGAAAAAAAAGCTGCCTTGTATATTGTACTAACCCACCCTTTAAAGGTACTGCTTGGATACGTCAGCTATATATCATATTTATTGTTTTGCAAGATCAAATTTCTTCCCATACCTCATACCTCAGTTTGTACTGAGGGGTCTGCAATCTGCCTCTCTTTCCAAAATGGCTCTTATTAACTTTAACTGAAAATAATAAAAAAAACAAATAAACATTTAAAAAAAAAAAATAGATATAAAGTGCAGGTTTTAACAGTTTTTTTCATGGAATAAGTACATTTAATTCCACAGCAGGATGACGCTAAAAGTACCAGTAAAATTTATTGGATCTTTTTTTCTTATTATTAAATTGGAGACTATGTGCTTTTTTTTTTTCTTTTTACATCATTTCCCACAAATATCAACATCTATTGGAGGAAATTTATTCGTCCTTTTCTTGCAAACGTTTTATGGGGTTTTTTTTATTTAAAAAATAAAAACAAATTTGCTATAGTAGATATTAATTAAAAATTATAAGTTGTCCATTTTCAAAAGGTCATGTAATATTTGTGACCTTAAAGCGTTTTTTGTTTGTTTGTTTGTTTTTGTTTTGTTTTTGTTAGACTGAGGACAAAAATGACTCTTTCAATTGTAAAGGATGCACGCCCCTTGTTTATGTTGCACTATTTGAAATGTTTAACACTTCCACAGTGCCAGGAGGGGTCAAGTGGACCCTACTTGACCTTTTTACCAAGCTTGCAGTACCGGAGTCGGTCGAGTGGATCCCCCCTTCGTTTGCCGTCCCTGTGGGGTCAGACTGAAAACCAACTTGCGCTTCCCTACCCTGGTGCGCTGTCCTGGAGGGGTTGGACTGACCCTGTGTGAACTTTTAAGATTTTTTTTTTTTTTTTCCCCGTGATTTCGGAAACTGATGGCCTGGAACGGGGCACTCCCATCACTTCCCCGTGATATCTGCTCTATCTCCGTCGAGGGTCAAGCTGGGACTATAGGAGGGTGAACTATTTTTGCTGTCAGTATTAACTACTTGGCTTTAATTTGCCAGATTTGATAGTTGTTAAAAGCTCCATACATCTTTCCCATTCTTGTAGACTTAATCTAATTATGGGTACATCAGCAACAATTTAGACTTGAGGGGAAAAGACCTGAAAGTTAGATGGGGATTAATAATTTGTAAATTCGTTTATGGAGATGAAGAGAGGGAACAAATGGGATTGGCTTTTAATGGGATGAATAGGAACTTTTGTTCACAGGCATGAGGCAATTTAAAGAGTTTTTACTTTTTTTTTAAATACACTTTTAGATTTGGCTTTGTATGCCTTTTATAAGCACTAAATGTGCCACCGATGAGCCTTCAATCAAGGCTTTTTGCTACAGCTTTTCTTTCACTGTAATGTAATTACATTCATATCAACAGTACCATTATCTGTCCAGAAATGGTGTGGTGGTGGAAGAGAGGGATAGGGCACAAACTAATAAACTGTTGCACTGAAAACAAAAGCATAAATGTAGGGACAAGAACTGCATGAAAAGCAAAGAAAGAGCAATGAAAAAAAAGGAATGCGATGGTAGAATGGAGGGTGGGGGACACTAATGTGTCCTTCATAGGGTAAGGCTGGGCCAAAATGGCTCAGCATGGAGCTAAATTGACTCCATTATAAGACCACTGCACCGGAAAGCATCAGTGACATCACCCGCCCATCCCAAGACTGGCAGTTAACGCTCTCAATGGGACTGATGGGAGTACTATCTGCAGGATGCGGCAATCACTGTGGTTTGTACTGCTGCTTTGCATGTTGTGCATGTGACGCTGGGACAACATGTAATATGATGTCCTGTATGCTTCTGAGTTGGCAAGCACAATAAATGAGTAACGTTTCATGAAGTATAAATAGTGCTTGTAAAAGTGCAGCTACAAGACATTTTCACCATTCTTTAAAATGAGGTAGTTTCACTTCCAGTTATTTATGTTTTAATCAGTGATTTTAGTAACACTGTGTGTTTTGTATGATAAACACACACTTTTATGTCACCCTCTTCACCAACAGAGACAAGAAAAAGTATTTACCATCTTACAGATTTCTTCAGTTTTTACATTTTTTGCACTGAAAAGTTTCAGATCATTTCAGAAATTTTAATATTTTAATAATTTTAATATCTGATACTATTATCAGTATCAGATATTAATACTCTGACCATTAAAAAAGTAATTTTTTTAATGGTCAAAAAACAAAAAGTATTTTTCAAATGATTTTATTTACTTATTTAAGGAAGAAAAAAACTCACTGAACCAACCTGGCCCTACCTGAAAATATAATTGCATGTAGCATCTTAAAGTTTGTGTTACAGTTTTTCTCAGTCACTTCTGTGCATTTCTCAGAATAGAATGGAAATTCTCAAAACTACTTGTTCAATCTTCAAATCATTGTGTCACTTGTGCACATCAAAAAAGCAATTTCTGATTCCTTTGAGCAAGTTGCAAATGCTTTTGTACATCATGTAAATGATTATGTGCAATTCTCTGCTTTTTCCTACATTTTCAGTTGCTTTTGTCATGTTGATCAAAATAAATTATATGGCTCTCTGTTGAATAGTCTCAACCTCCACAACATTTCAGCGTAAGTTCATCGTGTAAGTCTTAACATGCAAAATGTTTGAACAGGTTGTCAAACATGTCAAGGATATTTCTATAGATTGTCATTAGACTTTTTTTCTAAACCTGTCTTGAACTGGTAAATTGCTCTCAGGTGAATCCTGACTCCACTCAATGTAGGTAAATATGTGAAGCATTAGATCAACCAGTTTTCTGAAATAGCCTCAAAGGTGCCATGAACAATCAACTGACAAGAATATAGTGTACATTGCTGGAACACAACACAATATTACATTTCTGACAATGGAAGGACAAGAATTTGGACCGAGTCAACAGCCAAAGAGAAGAAGAGGAAGAGGTATAGGAGTGAGGCTGTGGCAGAGGAGTTAGGAGGCAAAAAAGAGGAAGAGGCAGAAGAGGCTGAGGACAAATGCCAGTTTCCATCACTCCAACATCCTCAGGCAATGGTTTGCAGCCCTCAACAGGATGCTGATGGAGTTCCCCTCACCCTACTCATTCCTAAAAGATTCTTTCCACACTGCATCGCCACAGAGGACATTCATTGTGATGTGGATGAGAGTTTGTGGCCCAACAGACATGAACATGAGGAGCTGTAGGAAGACGGCACTATAATTCCTACAGGACTGCATGTAGAATTTTCCTTAAGTAGACTGTCTTATGTTTCCATTTCTACTTTTTTTATTTGTGCTCTGCAGTGCTCTCTTTTCCTTTCTGTATCATAATGTCTGTCATTGTCTGTCAACAAATTACAGTAAAAGCGTAAATGTGAATCTTGTCCAATCCCGTGCCATTGATCTTCCACAATTACAATTTACAATAATTGTCATCAAAACTTTAGCCATAGTTTACAACAGAGCATCCCTTCAGAATATACTGCTATATTGTCCACAATTCAGGTATGGTAAAGCCTGTAATCAATTTGACTGTCTTGTCCGAACACACTGAAATAAGGACTTGCAATTTAGAGGCACAGAAATGTTCATTGACACAGATATTTAATTTTGAGAGATGAACTACGGATTTTGAGAAAGAAACTGGATTTTGCAGGTAATCCATGCTGTTTGTAAGAATTGTTTTGAGAAATGCACTTACTGTTTTGCAAATGTCTAGGATGATTCAAAACATGCACTAAAGAGAATGAGGAAAAACTGTAACTGGATATGCATATTTTGGAGAACTGAGTAAAATTTTACCAGCCACGCCAATTCCTAATTACTATCTGATTTGCAGAATCACAAAATTACTTAAATAGGATCTGTCTGACCATATGAAGTATGGAAAAATATCTCAAAAAGCAAAATATCATGCTCTGATCTGAAGAAATTCAGAAAGAGATGGAAAAACTAAGTTGTTGACATCTACCAGTCTGGAAGGTTATGCAAAATAATTTATAAGGCTTCGGAATACCAGCAAACCACCGTGAGAGTTATTATCCACAAAAGCAGAAAACATGGAGCAAAAGTTTCCGGTTTATGATTTGTTTCACGATTCAGTGGTTAAAAGCTAAAATTGGGCAAAAATAGGATTCAACAGAGAGTTCTGAGGTGAAACCCACTGGGGACGAAAATAGTTAATGTTAAGTGTTCTAAGTGCAGGGTTTCCCCCAGAAAACTTATTAAGCCCAGAGGTTGGGTTGCTAGGGCAATTCACCGGTGGTCCACCGTGTTTTTGTGTTAAAAAATGCTAAAAGTTGGCAAGAAATTTTTATAAAATGTGGCTAGGTAATGATGTTATTGGATGACATTATTGACAATACTTAAACATCAGCTTTAGAGTTTTAAAAAAGGCAAACAGACAATCAATCATAAAGTCTGTGCAAGTGCAGCTTGGTGCAGTGTTTTGATTTGCAGGTTGTTGTTGGTTTTTATTTATCAAAGTGAGTGCAGTATTTGCAAGAAATACTTTGAATGGAAAAAGGCCTGTCTGCGTCTGCAAATCACCTTCCAAATCGTCCGGTTTGAGTAAAAAGGTGGCGCGCATGATCTGTGCCGAGTTACAAGAATTCTGAGGTGCATGACTAGGTGCCGCGTCAGCAATGGAGATCAACACCAGGGGTGGGGATGGTGTGACTGGTGTGCTTCCCCTCATGACCAGTTCAATTCGTCCAGTATAAACCTGGTTTTACCTGTCTTTGCAATAACTGTTTCTGGTTTATAAAAAAATCTATGTAAAATAAATAAACACGTAACAGCCTGGTGGGGGGACAAGTAAAGCCTGGTGGGCCACCTGGCTTATAATACACTGGGGGAAACCCTGAGGTGGCTACGTATGACACAGTATTGGCAGACTGCGGACATTTCATCTTATCAACTAGTCTAGAGGAGGTTTATACTTTACAAGAACTTGAACAAAAATGTACTACTGTGTGTCATTTGTGACTAGTAGATTATGAACATAAGATATATACTTTTAATTTGAAGCATTTGGTAGACCAAAAAAGAATTTCTACACCAAGTTTGTTCTGAATAATTGTTTTGAAAAGAACATTATTAGACTTCCAGAACTGATTTTAAGCACATTTCTGCCATTAGTCACACCGTACAACCTGTCATCATGCACTTTAAGTGTCATTTCTAAAAGATGTGTGTAACATCCTTATCACAAGGCACTCATACAGTAGATACCAAAGTCCTGCTTTTAAAGGTAAATATAACAGATTTAGTCTCCATTAAGTAGCTAAAGTGTGTTCTAAATGACAGTGCATGAACTGTTTCACATAAGTATTGTATTTGCAAGAAAAAAGAAATGAAAAAAGTGCAAACTATAATAACTTTATATGACTTTTTTATTGAATTACTTTTTTATAGAAGGTTGTGGAGAGGGACTGCTTTCATACTTTATTGTCTTGTTTTATCATTTTGACCAATACTGGCCATGTATCATTTCACATATTTACCAAAAAACAGGTTTCTGTTCAACAGAGTGAACCATCATCACCCACTCTCCAAACATAGTTTCTAAATACAAAATCCTGTTAAAATTCTGTGTTAAATCTGATCTGCCAGCCTGGATCAACTGCCACACACTGGAATTTACAGCAGGTCTATTCCAGTGTCAGATTGCTCAACTAAAGCTTAAGAGAAGGTCATGCTACCAATCACATGCTGTTGTGTCATTTGTTTTGTATTTTTGTTCTCTGACACTCGCATGGTTGTATTGACCTTTAGGAATTTGAGATAGTATAGTGACAGATTCAATAATATGAACCCTTGTTATTTGGATTTAGTTTGGTGACTGTGTTGAAGTGCATGTTTTTAAACACTTTCTCATTCAATCCAACTACTTCATGCCTCACACTGTGTTCCAACTGTTGACTCATACCACTGGGGCTTCCTCTGCCTCAGTGTTATTTATAGTCAGAAAAGACAAGAAGGAAGATGTAACCAAGACAACAACAGATACTTTCACACTTCTCTCTGGATTGGAGTGAATCTAAAAGAAAGTATGCAATTATGTCTCTCCTTCCTTCCTGCGATACACCATTGTGATTAGAGGAAAATACCTTCAAACATAAGCTGGTGTGCATGTCCAAACAGACGCAACTCTGGAACACTGTGTACAACAACAGGTGTAAACAGCAGTATTTATCTATTTGTAAAACTTGTTTGTATTACGTGTGCAACACTATGGTCATAGATGCCACTGTCTGAGCCTGCATACCCTAAATGTAGGCATTGCCAACAGCTAAGCTAAAGTTAGGTGTTGCCTTTTACTTCAGTGATGGGCTTCATTCAGGTAATGAAAGAGTATAAAAATATGGTACGCACGATCGAACAACTGATTAGGGGAGGTTGGCGGAGCCATTATGCAGCAGTGTAGAGTATTTAATTAAAAGAAACACTTGGCAGATCAAGCATGTTAGACATACAGAGCACAAGGTGGAGTTGCTTTGCCATACCTCTGGCCCTCTGGACGGTGGAGAATGTTCAGCCCCAACTTTTTTGGCCCCTGGCCCAATTTTTGGTTTTTATGCTCACCGCCTGTTCTCTCCACCCAATCAATACCCGGTGCTTCTGCGAAGCCAGAGAACCTGGTGTCTGTTTTCACCCGGATCGATTTCTATCCTGTCTTTTTAGAATTTCCCAAGGAAAAATAAGCTAAAGCGAAACAAAGGAGGGAGACCCTCTCATGGTTAATGCAAAAGAATTATGTTTTCTTGTTGTCTCATCTTGTCTCATCTCCTGTCAGGTCCTTTACAATATTGATGGCTTTTTCCAGGGGAATTGCAGGGCTACTGATTTCAGCTGGCAGATCTTATTCAATAAGCAATAATCATTGACTCTTGTAGGAGGAGTTTTGGGTTTAGAGGAAGGCAGTGCTTGCCTCTCATATTACCATTAAAATTTATGCTACAGTAAATGGTTTCCCTAAATGTATTTCTGCTGTAAGATTTTTGACACATGTAAATAGATGTCTCCTGTATTTTTTTTACTGTTATTGTTTCTATTTTAACAAGAAAGATATTTTATTATTAGATAAAAATCTTGCAAGTGGTTTGGTGAGTAATTCTTTATAAATCAGAATAGTAAGGATGCACAGAGCACAGAATACATACTCTAATTGCTGTCACCGCCATAACATTACAAAGTTGATGTTTTATTTTAAAATACATTTATTTCATTAAAACAAGATTTTTTTACATGACATCCACTTACATACGTGAAGACTTTCAATTCAAAAGGTTTTCTTCAGGCTACTCTAGGTTTTATGTCTGTTTTCCCTGCATGTGGAGATTTACACTCACTTTGTTGCTGGGCTACAGTACAGAGGATGCTGAACTATGTACCACAACAAATTTTATCAATACTGGATACCCACAAGTTTACCAGTAGCGATTGAGATGTGTTCCACATTCTAACTATGTGACACTCATATTGTAGACACCTACATTCAGCCTGTAAGGGCAATGGTGCATTCAATTTGTCTCAAACATTGAAGCTTGGGTCTGTGAATGAGCTGACACCATGTTGAGCACACTTTGTTTGCAAGTTCAAAAACCTGTGAAATCTACTATTTGTTATGGTTAGGACTGGACGATATGGCTGAAAATGTTTCACAATATATGGGTTTTATATTAGTCAATATCGATAATTATTGAATAGATTTTGTTTTAAATAGCTGAAATACTGCAAAACTGGTGCTGTGACCTTTCCTGTTTTATCCGCAGTTTCTTCTCAAGCTGTTGATCATGTGTGTATCGTGATATGCATTGTTATTGATTAATTGCCTAGCCCTGGTGCAATCTACTAATAGCAATACAAGCCATTAACAAAGTGTTTCTCTTCATTTTATGCACTCAGGATCTAATGAAATATGTTTTAAAGTACTATGTGTACCAATGTTTTAATAAGATAGAAACTGTGAGAAGTGCTTTTGTTTTATCTGTGGTAGATACAAAACTATGGATAAGTTTTCCTTTGAGCTGTAGCTTGAGTGGCACTGTTAACTTTTTTTAAATTACACTTGAAGATTTGTCTTTTTTTAGTGTGTCATTTGTTTGACTCAAAATGCTCTGCTTTCTGTTTGAATTATCAGTGTGATTATTTGTTTTATTTTGCCTTTGTTTTATTTTGCATTTAACATAAAGTACTTTTCAACCTATGTTTTAAAATTGCTTGAAAAATAAAGCACTACCTACTCACCAAGGGCCTCATGTATGAACACTGCGTATGTACAAAAAAATGTGCAAAAAATATTTTACACAGAACTCGGCGTATATAAAAATGAACACTGCATGAAAGCGTGTGGTAATCCATGCAAACTTTTGACTTGCCGTGAATTTGTGCGACAGCAACACAAACTTTTTTTAGGCAACGATAACAAACTTAAAAGTACCAAAACTGACCTAAATATGCTAAGATATGACTCCATTCAGTGTTATTTAAGTCAAGAAGCATCAAACCCAATGTTTTTCATGACTTTAATCTTTTATTGTTTAAACCCAAATGATGCAACTGACCCATATTTAGCCTCATACAATAACATAACATGCTTTAGAAAATTGTGGGAAAACCTCAATCAGATGTAAATAGTATATAAATGCCTATAAATTATCTGCAAGGAATTTTCATTCTCACTGAAAAAGAAAATGAAATCGGGTCAGTAGATGATGATTCTTAAGGTGGACAGGGTGTAGACAATCACACATCCAAGAAATAGCTGTGCAAAGGTGCGTGTAAGTATGGAATGATGGCAGCTCTGGCACTGATGGAGGATATTGTCTATGAAAGGATTCTGGGGGAGTGTGTTCAGAGATCATACTGACCTGGTAGTATATGATGATGAGAGGCTTTTTAACCGCTTATGTTGCCCAGGACAATCATTCTGCAGCACTCCATAGAACTGGCCCCTGCAGATGGAAAACTAGAAGAGGCCGTGCGTTACCCATGCTGGGTCAAGTTCTCACTATGCTAGGATTCCTTGCAAACAGAACATTTAAACAGGATGTGGCTGACAGATCGGGAATGTCACGGTCATCCCCCTGGTGAGCCACGCCAGCTGAAGGGATAGACTCATCTGTATGTTGCCCAGATACATAAGGTTACCCTATACTGCGGCTGAACAGGCAGAAATCAAATTGCAATTTGTGGCAATGAGCCTAATCTCATAACGTGATGCTTTCAACTGCACCGATATTGCTATAAGGGCACTGTCTGGAAATGAATGTGCCTTTATGAATAGAATGGATTTCCATTCTGTAAATGTGCAACTTATGTGAGATGTGCAAATGTGCCTAACAAATAGTGGCCCATTGGCCTGCTTCAATATATGATTCCAACATACTGTAGAATAATCGATTTCCCCACTCAAACCAGTGCTCTCTGATACTCTGTTTTTAAATCCTGGCTGAAATCTGTTTAAACAAGCATTTTCACTTCGATTGATCAACGCATCCCATCTCTAAATTATTTTTTTGGTTTTTATTTTAAATGTTCTGCTTTTAATTTTATTGCTTTTATTTTTTGTAAAGCTGAACTTGTGTGTCTTGAAAGGTGTCTTTTAAATAAAATCTATTATCATTAGTTGGAAACAGACTCAAGCAGAGGCCATTGCCATGGGTATTCAGAGACATGGTGGGATATTTCCAGGTATTTATACTAAGTTGCATATGCATTTGGGGTGGAGCTGCGTGCAGCTGCGCCCAGTTCACTGCAAATCTGGATTTTTAAAGGCAATGTGTGCGGTAACATGTCTACACTTGGTTTTAAACATCTGAAATAAAGAAGACTGTATAAATTAGCTGCTAAGTAGTTATGCTAAGATGGTTTCCACTGTGTGTATTAATGTATATTAAGGTATATTTGGTGTTGGAACAATTAAAATAGTTATCACTGTTCTTAAAGGGTCTTTCAAGTATCAGGGATTTTAGCTATTCACTGTAGTCCTCACAAGAGCTACTACAAAATAATTCAAATTTCTGCTAAATTGGCCATTCACCTCTCAGGTCTAGAATCAGTTGGTTATGGTCACGAACCATGAAAGATGTACAGCCTTACTGAAAGATTCTGAGGGACTTTTTGGTCTTCATAATTCACTCACATTTGTTTTTTCAGTGATTTGATCTACTGTTCCCCTTCACAACTCATTTTACTCTCATTAGTAGGGTAATTATCCAACAGGGCCCAAGGGGGCATAGGGCAGCATTTAGTCATGCCTGTCTCTGTTTTTATACCTGTATTAATTAGACCCATCCTGACTCAGCATTTGGTAACTCTTCTCTTTTAAAAAACTCCTAATCTGGAATATCCTGTCTCTTGCGTTTTGTGCAGCTGCATCTTCTCCTGTGCTAATAGCACAGGGATTCCCGCAGCGTCAATCTTTTAAAGGCAGTGCTCTGTCATCTCCACTAAAGCTTTATGTTTCCAATGAACAGGCCTGCTGCCATATTGGAGGTGAAATGAAAGACACTTTATGTTGAAAGGTGCCTTAGGGAAAAGCTGCCCTGTAGGGAAAAATGCACAGAGGGCGGGTTTGCATTGAAAGGGTAAGAGGGATTATCTGTCCTTGCATTTATGCTAATATTGAGGCAGTTTTAACTCACAGCATGGCAATATGGGATGAGAAGGTTACATTTCATCAATGGAAATAAAAAAACTAGCTGATTTAGGGAAACTGAAAGAGAGAGGTGTCCTTAGGCAACAGAAAGTGACAGATTATAAAAAGGAAAAGAGTGGCAGTGAAAGGCAAAGGACACAGGTGTTTGATGTAGAGTTGGCTTGGTTCTGTTGAAAGTCTCAACTTCATAGTTGCATTTTGTCCTCACCTGCATAGTTCTACAGTGTTCTCTAATGCGTGTCCTTTTGAAAGCAAAGAGTCAGTTCATTTAAAAGAATCCAGCTTTTGTACCCAACAGGATAAAAAATGATGGGCAATACTTACCTTTCCATTGATGATTTTGCAATCAAAAGCAACCTGTCTTTGCTTTTATTCTGACATGCTTCCAAAGTGCACATTGCAGTGAGATTACAGGGTTAGCTAACAGAGTCAAGTTAATAATATCAAAGTTTTCTGTGTCAAAAGTTGCACTTAGGGGTGACAAACCAGACTACCAAAATAATTATTTATTTTCAGAGTTCGAGATTAAATATTTTGAAAAAAAACTTAATAGATGATATTGTAACCAGAATAAAAGCACTTGACTAATATTAAATAAAACATTGTTTTATGTTTTACTTCCAAACCTCTGGCAGTAAATATTTTGATTATTACAATCAGATGGTACATTTAAAAAAACCTCATTTTAAATACAGTAATCTTGAGTTATTTTAGTTTTTTCTTTTTATATCAGTTTTATTAATTTAGTGCTAGTTCAAAACAAGGTGTTTCAGAGTACTTTAGGAAGCTAGTTCCCGTTACCATTTCTTACTTTGGTTATTTTTCATCACACTTTTTTCAAAGATAAAATAGATCTGTCTGCCACATGATATACTGGCAATGCAAAAAATTGTACCCACTTTGTTGACGTTTCTTACCTACCTACACTGACAACCAATGGTTGAAAGTAATTTTCTTTAATCTACTCTCAGCCTGTTGGAAGAAAAATGGTTAAGAGCCAAATAGTCCAATCAGGTATCAGAGCATTTAATAGAAATAGAGTGTAATGTAAAATATTTACAAAATAATATACAATTTAATAAAAACTTTACATAAAATTTTATCATATTTGTATTATTTATGTGCTCTTTATTTAAAAACCTAACTTGCTGGTAAGTAAGTTGATATGAAACTGCAATACATAGGCTATTGAACAAGTTAAAATAAAATCTGTAATATATATCAATTAAAATTCAGTTGAAGTAATTTTAGTCTAATTTGCAAAAACTACTTACACAATGTCAATTTATAAAACTTTATCTAACACTTTATGTAATTTTATTTTATGTTAATGTAAAAAATAGACCCTATACTGAATTTTAGCTTAAACCTAAAACTAAACTGAAACTGTAGTTAAATTAAACACATTCACATGGAGTAATAGGTAGGTATAATAATACATCTAGCTCTTGAGATGAGACAATAAACAATGATGGTTTCAAGTGAATGAGACAAATCAAGATTTTGTCAATATTTTATGAAAACCTTAAAATCTGCATTTTGTTGTTTTCATAGCTTTTTGCTTTCACCAGTCTCCTCTCTGTAACAATATTTCAGTTCAGACTATCAATTAGTGCCAGTATTAACTCCAAAATCAGGTTCCAACTTTTCATTGTAAGTAACTAACAGTTAGCCTGTCACTGCATTATCACATTTCAAACACATCATTTATTTATCTGTCATTGTGAGAGTTTTTCTTTAACTAACAAATAATTTAACACATACTGTTAAATACAGCAGGGTAATTAAAGAACAACTTCCTTTCTTACTTCAAAATAAGAGTCTCTAACATGGATTAAGGGTGTCAAGCTTCAGGTGTCACATTCAAATACAGGGTTTATTATATTAATAAGTTACACTTACTGTGCAACTTTATATCACCTATCAAGACAAACTTTACTTTGACAAATATTGTGGCAATTTAATTTAATTTAGTAATGAAAATAACTGAAATTG
This sequence comes from Anableps anableps, assembly GCA_014839685.1. Taxonomy (NCBI): domain Eukaryota; kingdom Metazoa; phylum Chordata; class Actinopteri; order Cyprinodontiformes; family Anablepidae; genus Anableps; species Anableps anableps. The sequence goes on from CM026082.1 coordinate 16,723,990, forward strand.
TTAGACATGTATCAAAACTGGGACATGTCCTTTATTATGGAAGAGTCTCAGAGATATAAGTGCACTTCTTGGATATCATCTGTTAATGAATCATTTCAACCATTTCTTTATTTGATAATAAGGAAGAGCAACAAATTTATTGTCTAAATAAAAAGCCATTTTATTTGAGCACAGACAGATATTAAGCTGAGCAAACTAAACCATAAAGGTAAACAAGATAAAAAAAAGACAAAAATACCCTCCATATTACCTCTCTCTACTTCTACCTCTCATAACTTCACAGCTGTGTCAGAGCTGTACTTACTGTAAATGCAAATCAAAGTTTTCCCTGCTTCTGCTAATTTGTGTGCATCTGGCAGACATAAACTGCAGTGTTTTTCTTACCCAAGCTAGCAGGGACAGCAAATTGTTCTTTAATAATATTCTACAAAGAAAAACACTATTTCATTGCTTGAAAAGTCAAACCACAGTTAGGTGTCTGACAAAGAAAGCCAAAAGAAATCTTATTCCCTCATCAAACTATGGTGTATCTGTGTTTTGGCTGAATGGTGTAGGAAAACATGATGCAAAATGGCATAGACATCAAAGTTTGATTATTGGCTCAGCCTGCCTCTAAGTTTTTACACTTAGAGACAGATTGATGTTTGCTACAAAATTAATGACACAACACAAACGACTGTCCATTGTCGCTGCATGCTTGTTTAAGAGGAGTCAATGTTTTAAGTTAGTGACTCAATGCAATCTGCTGGGTTTCCTTAGTTTATAAACTTTTGACCAGTTTAAATAATAAACTGAATTTGACTGCATTGATAACTAGGATCAGTTTAGAATGTAGGTACTTGACTTGGAATCTGTGTGTATGATTCCAATGAATTAACTTTTTCCTCAAGTGCCTTAAGGTGACATGTGTTGTGAATTGGTGCCAGATAAACTGAACTAATTTAAATTCAAATGTCCATAGTGACATGAAAAATTATTTTTGGAAAAGACAATTTGGGGGAACCATGGACTCAATATAACAACAGTGACCGAATTATTATTGAATTTCACACTACACTATGCTATCTTTGTTGATGAAAATTAACTGACATCAGTATCCTGGATACTTGTAACTGAAAATGAAACTGACGGCTTTCCCCACTTTCTAATTGATTAGTTAATAATTATCTTACCAACTGGGAGTACCGTTGGGTATCGATATTAATTCTCAGATGGTCAGTTGAACCTTAAATATAGGAAAAAACAAAAAATAAAACAAGGCTGCAGCATCCCTGCAAAACTGACATTCTTCCATGCAGCAGAACACTAAATTCCACACCCTTAATCCCAATACACATGCACTATTCAAAACAGGAGTGCATCAGAACCAACACACATAGTTGTGGGGCATGAAAGAACTTCATTCATTTGTTCATAATTAGACCTGCATGAGATTTTTAACTAGCCCAGCATACATGCCAAGATGTTTTTTTTATGACTCTAAAATGTTCCATCTGCTGCCTCTTCCTTATTGAGTTTTATCACTATGGAAAAATATTTGCTTCTTAGACCCAACCTGGTTGGTCTAAATATGTCCAACTGGTTGAAAAATGTATCCTAAGATAGAAACTGTTTGAGCTATCCCCATCGGCACTCTTTTTCAGCTTTATTTTTTGTTTCTTGACAGCAGGATTGACTTGACTATGCTCTACCTGTCCTATGAATGTGTCAGACTCCCCCTTATCCTTCTGGGGTCCCTCCCACACAGCAGCAAGCCAGTATGGCCGTTGGCAAAGTTAGCCTTTCCACTTCATAGGAGAACAAACACACACACGTGCACACACACACATAGATGCACACAATGAACAGGCAGCAAGAGAAACAAATGTCAGAGAAATACCCTTGAAATGAAAGATGTGAACCATAACCTATAAGATTAATAAAAGGGAAAGATATGAGGGAGGAGGAAAAGTGGTTTTACTGAGTTGCAACAGAAAGAAGAAGGAAAACAGGAGAAGAGATGAGGTGATGAATACAGTAGAGACAGCTGAGTCACTTGGGTTCAGTCTGAATAATCAGATATTGTTATTCATGTGGAGCAAGCTGCTGCACACTGCCATGGGCCATGTGCAAAAACTGAATGACTGTAAAGAAAGCGAATGACAAGCTAATGGACTTCTGTGGGAGTGTGAGGAAGCACTCAGAGGTAAGCTATAGGAATGTGCATAACTATTTACTTTGAGGCATTTGCACCATCACTGTGGCCTATTAAATTATTATTTTTCTTCCTTCTTTTTGTAATTTGTAAGACAGCAACTACTAAGGGTTATCTTAAATAAAGGAAAGTGAACACTTGCTTTCTTGCATTGTTTATCAGACTGGGAGTATTAATATGTTTTTTGGAAAGTTGGTCCTGGCAGTTTAAGAGGCTATTTCTCTTATTATTCCCATCTTTTGTATTTACTTCACAGAGAACAGTAACTCTATATTACATGGCCTTGGAGAACACTATCTACACAGATATGTGTACACCCACATCTCCTTCCAGAAACACATGAAAGCTCCAACAGTATCACCCACAGAGAATAATGATGCTATGTACTGTATTTGTGATGGTAAAATACATCTTTGATCTTTTTCATGAACTCATACTCCATGACAGACAAACATGTGTCATCGTATGTCGTCAAAGCTCTTAAAAGCATGATTTTTCATCTAAAGACAACCAGAAAAACATCACAACTCGAAGTTGTGAACTCATGATGTGCTTAAGTTAAATGTCTCTTTTTCTCACCTCAGTATAAAGCCTGTAAAGTACTTCTTTCCCCTCCATGTCTTTGTTGTTTTATGAACTCCAAGTTCATTTACTACATCATGCTATGTTTATATTCTCTTCAACATCCCAAATGATACAGATCATCAATTATGAACAAATGTGGATGAATTATATGGGGAGGAGAGCTTGCATTTCTTTGTATCTGCTGTAATATAATTGCTTCAGCACATGGAGATAAAGATGGAACTAGTTAAATATTAATTTCACTTGTCTGCAGATTTCCTTCTGGCAAATGTATTCACTTACACTTTACAAATTACTCAATATGTATCTTGTTTACTCCAAGCTTGCATACAAGTATTATGGATTCATTTCATGTAGAGATTAGTACTAAATGTTGGCCAGCAATGTAAGCATAAATGTAAGCAACAATTATGAGAAATTTAGCAGTTAGCTAAATGATAGCTTTGTTACCTAATATTGCAGAGTAACCTTTCAGTCAAAACTAATGCATATAAACAACAACAAAATTAACTGTAGTTACCCAAGAAGCTTTCATTTTATGTAAACTTCGCAATCCTTGTAAAATACACAATACTGAGCTAAAGTCCTGAGTTCCTTGAAGAAAATTTCTTCAGGTTCTTTGATGGTGTTTCAGAGTTGTTCTTTGGACACTGAAGTGTAATTGTTAGTCCTTTCTTAGAAGAAATGTTTACTTTTTGTTTTGCAGCTTAGCATTGACACTCTCATTATTCATGCATAAAAAGTCACTGAATCCAAGGGAAAAAAGTGTGTAGAAGCATCATTTTCCTTCAGTTCATTTATTCCCAACAATAACAGAGATAAAAGGATATTTTAGCACCGACAAGGTGATCCCCGAAGAAGGATTTGCTGAAAAGCTGCCATAAATGATCAGCTGAAAAGTGGTGCCACTCTCTGCTTCTGTGTCAGGTCTTTGCTGGATTTTTCTCTTATTTTAAAAGAATTTGACTTTCAGATAATTATCTGCTTTAGATGTTGTTATTAGCGCTGATACTTTTTTCTCCTCTCATACAGTTTCCTCAAAACCTCCAAGGAGAAACTTGAAAAAAATATAGAGAAATGCTTCACCCTAGACGGAATGGTTGAGTACCAGGACAGCACAGAACATGTTATAGTAAAGGGTTAACTAACCCTATACTATAGGGTTAGTAAAAGATCTATGTTGAAATACTCCACAGGGTATTTGATACCAATAGAGACCCTGAGTACAGCTTATTTATTCCCCTTATTTATTAATTGATTTGTTTTGTGTGGAGATGCATTTTGTTCCTATGCCTGTGTAGATTTTCTCTGGGCTGTCCAGCTTCCTCTAATGAGCAAAAAATATGCATGATAATTTTATTAGTAACTCCAATTTGTTCTCAGGTGTGAGCATGAGTGTGCATAGTTATCTCTGTGTTACCCCTGAGATAGACTGGGCAACTGATTGTGAACAAGCTAAGCTGGGCTCCAGCCAGCAGTGCTGGTCATAGAAAGTGAATGTTTATTTGAAATGTTTATGTGTAAAAAGCTATTCAAGACCAGGAAAACAATGTATGTTCTCCTTGTCTGAAAGAGTATGTCTAACTGACAAATAAAAGAAATGATTGTGCTATTTTGGTTGTGTTTCTGAACAGCATTTGATGCAGTGTCTATAGTGAATGAAGAAGTATTAGACCAATATCTAACTTTTATTACTCACTTTGTAAACTGGCTGATCTGGAATATGACTATTTATAGTTTAAAAACGTAATGCCTTACATATTTCTTTATAAACTGATTAAACAGCCTGATGTAAGCTTTGCTGTTAATATTAGCAAATCAGCAGACATGAACATTAGCGTCCATTTATGATATTTATCAGGACTCTGAATGGCTTTTATTAATTATTATAAGTCCAGTATTAACGGTAGGACCCCATATCCGTCTCATTTTGCACTAGAATTTAATGACCTAAAGTGCCTTAAAAAGCATTTTAAAATTTTGTTTGGTTTTGCTGTTATGTCACACTTAAATGTTTTAGATCATCAAACAAATTTTAATGATAGAAATAGAGCCAAAGTAAATGCAAAAAGGCTTTTTCAAACAATAATTTTATTTGCTAACAGGAATAAATGCTGTCCAAACCAATCTGGCCCCTTTGTTAAATCATGAATTAATTAAATTTTCTGAAAAGCAAAGTTCAGTTTCACTCTCCTCATCCAATTGGATTATTGCCAAACCTGTAGAATCAAGAAGTCTAGTACAGAGATAATGTCTGACAACAGGAAGGAAGCTAAAAGATCTCCAAGATCCAAAGAAATTATATAACAGATGAGAAACAAAGCCAATGACATCTTTCAGTCTGGAAACGGTTACAAAGCCATTTCTAAGACTTTGGAATTCCAGTGACCAACAGTGAGAGCCATTATTCACAAAAAGAGAAAACATGGAAGAGTGGGGAACCCTCCCAGCAGAGGCCGGACTACCAAAATTAGTTCAAGAGGACACTGACACTCACCTCGGAGATTGAAAAGAACATCTAAAACAATGCAGGTCTCACCTGTCTAGACTAAAATCCTTGCTCATGTTTCAACAATAGGAAAAGAACAAGGCAAAATAACATCTATTGGAGTTCTAAGGCAAAAATCACTGCAGGACAAAAAAATCTACTAAAAATCTTGATGGAAAAATATTCTGTGGACAGACAGACAAAAATTAAACTTTTGTACTTCCTGCTACATCTGAAAAAAACTAACAGCAATTAGGAAAAAGAAACCCCATGCACATTCAAACATGATGATGATATAATGAGATTGACCTTCAATTATAAAATGCTGTTTATATTAAATATAACTTAAAAGAAATTTGACCTCGCAATTCGATGCCTTGAAATTAGGCTCTGCATCTTTAAGAAGCTCCTACTCTTTCCAACACAACGTCTTCAGCACATCTACATAACGTTTCTTGATTATTCCATTTATAACCGTTCTTTGGAGTGTTGGACTGAGAAGTGGTTTGTATGATGAGCTCAGGGGACCCGCAGTTCCACCAGGTATGTGCTAATTGCTGCTGCCGCTAGTCTGGTGGAGCTGAGTGGGGCTCTGTCAGTCCGATTGTTTACCCATTGTGGTTATTTATGTTGGGAGACGGACTATACAGACTTGGAATAGGCTCCTTTAGCTGATATTAATTTGATATCTGAGTATGATTGAAAAGGTGGAGGAACTGTTACTGTATAATGACCACACCATCTCACATCTGTCTCTGCCAAGAACCCATTATTCTGTTTCATTTGTCACATGGGACGTACAAGATAACCCTTTGATTAATGGAGGCTTCATGTGGATGTGCATGTCTCCTCATCTTTACCCTTCCATTTCTGTCTTCATTTCAACCATTTTCTTCCCCCTCCTTGTTATAATATCTCCTCTTTTGATTCCTTACACTTGTTCTGTCCGACAGAAACTGCAGAACATTTGGCGAATGATGTGTCGATGCCTGTTTTTGGATGACACATAATGGACATAATGTTTGAAGCATTTGTGATAGATAGGAGTAAGAAATGGGTGCAAACACACATCTTATCAGAGCAAAGACGAATGGACGGGTAGACAGATGGATGAACCTTTTCCTTGAAAAGTAATAACTGCTTCTGCTGACCCTCACTGTGTCCTCCCATCTCCGTGGGTTGAAAGGATGACAGTAATTAGCCCTCATGTTGCAGCTGGGGTGACATTAGCCTTGGCCTAATTTAATGCAAACTGATTATATGACACCATGACACAGCTGAAGGGTTTTCAATGGTGGATAAAAGATCTGCCCAAAGCAAAGCTTTAATGAAGCCACTGATTGACTTTTTTAATGACAAACTCTTCCTTAACATTTCCTGATGTCCAGAGCTGAAAGCAGTTCTGAAAGTGTGCAGAAGGTTAACGAGATGAAATGAACTTCAGTTATCGTGCTTGAAATAATCAACATGTTACAGAACGATCTGTGCACTCGCATGCCATCAAATTGCTAGCTTTTAAGAGACGTAACTTCCTCTCTGTGGTTGTTTCCTAATGATTAGAGTTCAATACTTTTTATGTAACTTTGGCAAGCTTGCTAATGGTCAGGAGGCCTTGCTGGGTTCCTCTAGTACAGCTGAATGTTGTAATTTGTTGTGCTCTACATAAAAGCCGTCATTAATGCAAGCCACTGAATGATGCTTTGTTGCTGATTGCAGGAAGAGGTTTGAGATCTGTTACATCTAGTCACAGATTAAAGACTTTTAATGGATTCATGTTCAGACACAGGAACACATCCATTAAGTATTTATCACACATAATCATCACAAATACCACAAACTTCCAAGTGTTTTATTAAGATTTCATGTAACAGATGAACACAATGTCGTACATATTTGTGAAGTGGAAGGAAATGGATACATAGTTTTACAAATTTTCTTTAAAAAATCCTGAAAAGTGTCGAGTGAGTTAAATTCAGCCTCCTGAGTCAAGACTTTGTTGAGTTACCCTTTGCTGCCGTAATACCTGGGAGTCTTGTGGTGTATGTCTCTACCAGCGTTGGAGATCTAGAGACTAAACTCTTTGCCCATTCTTTGAAAAATAGCTCAAAATCATTCAGATTGGTGGGAATGATTTTCAGTTTTTTGGTGCAATTACTCTGGATTTGGGTCTGAATTGGTTCATTTGAACACATTAATATGCTTTGAACTGTCTCGTTGTTAGGGGCCAGCATTTTGGAACCTCTTGTGTCTCTCTGCTTAAACAGACCTAAATAAACTAATTAGGTCATCACCAGGACTCTCGAAATATACTGTATGCTGAGAAGTCAGTATAGTCATTTATTTCAGCTGTGTTGGAGCAGTAACTACTCTAAAGGTTAGAGATCCACAATCTGCAACATTCCAACTTACCTCTGGCTGCATGTTTAAGGTTGTTGTTCTGCAGGAAGGTGAGCCTCCACTCCAGTCTCAAGTCTTTTACAGCCTAAGTTTTCTTCCTGAGTTTCCCTGGATTTAACTCCATTCTTCTTCTCTTCAGTTCTGACCAGCTTCCCTGTCCCTGCTCTATAAAAGTATCCCCACATCATGATGTTGCCACCAACATGTTTTATTGTGGTGACAGTGTATTCATGTTGATGGGCAGTGTTAGTTTTCTGCCACACATAGGGTTTTGCATGTTGGCCAGAAGCCCCCTTTACAAATGTTTGCTGTGACTTGAAGCAAACTTTAAACATGACTGTTTATGGCTCTTCTTCAAAAAATAACTTTCGTGTCGCTATGGTTCCATAAAAGGCAGATTTGTGGAGTGCACAACTATTAGATGTCCTGTCAACGGTTTCTTCCACCTGTCCTGTGGATCTCTGCAGATTCTCCAAAGTTCCAATTGGTCTCTTGCCTGCTTCTCTGATTGTCTGAACTGTCAGTTTAGGGTAATGTCCATAACTGAATAGGTTTGTAGTTGTGCCCAACTGCATTTCCACATGATGGATCGAACAGAGCTCTGTCAGATGTTCATAGCATGGGATATTGTTTTTTTAACCTTATCTTGCTTTAAACTTTTTTCACAACCCATTTCTTGGCCTGTCGGTTGTGTTCTTTGATCTTCATAACCACTTATGTTTCCTAACAAACCTCTGAGATCTTCAAAATCTTGTGTATTTATATTAAAATTAAATTCCAGACAGGTAGAGTGTATAGACTAATGAGGGGACTTCTAATAGCAATTGGTTGCAGTGGATTTCTTTAAAGCAGCAGCAGGTAACTTTTATAGAAAATGTGTTTTTTACATATTTGTTAAAACTGTTACTATGTTGTGACAGTATACTTTGAGAGACATAATCTGTTTAAAAAAATTGAGCTCATCTGCCTCCCCCCTGTAGTCCTACTACCACCTGCAGAAATACATCGCTCGGTCAGAAACAACCAATAAGAGCCAGGAGGAGGGTCTGAGCACTGTCAATCATGCTTGTGTACATGGTTCTCACACCTTCCCCCTTGCTCTCTGCTACACTAAAGCTGGTTAAAAGATTATCAGTCACATACAATACTGTCATTACATAGTGATAGTTTTAACAAATATGTAAAAAACATATTTTTTAAAAGTTAAAAACTGCAGCTTTAAGGGTATCAGAGTAAAGGAGCTAACTAAAAAGCACACCAAACTTTTCAGATTGTTATTTGGAAAATGAATGAAAATTATGTATAATTTTTCTTCTACCTCACAATTATGCATTTATTTGTGTTGGTCTATTACATGAAATCCCATTAAAAATATGTGACATTTTTGGCTGTACTGTGAAAAAATCTGAAATATTTAAGGAGAATGAATAGCTTTGCAAGACATTGTAAGAAAAAAACAGACATAAAGTTGATTGGGGAAGCATGGTTGAAGACACAGCAACAAACCTCCATGTGACATTATTACTGCACCACTGACGGATCCACTAACTGATAGCCATCAGCTGCTTCAGCTGCTGGTCACAACCAGGTCTCACTTCATTAACAAGGCCATTATCCCTGACGATTCTTATCACGATTGGATAGACAGTGAGCATGAACGTGTGAAGTTTTATGGGGGGAAATTATTTTTGCAAGTGCCAAGGACTTGATGACTTTCTGCACTTTCAGATCCAAGGTGTCTGTTACGTGTGTGTGTTTCTGAGGTGTGACATATAAGATGCACCAGACCATTCAATGTGCAGCACAGCAGGTGTGGTACTGCATGAAAGAATCTGTTAACTGAAACAGAGACTTTGTCTGGGACTTATGATGGGACCCATTTCAGAACATTAGAGGAGCAGGCCATCATCATAACATCGCACCATTGTCCATCTTGGCAGTAAATTGCAGATCCAGTCTGCTGACCAGAACAGCCATATGTCTTAGTGGAAGCCAACTCTGTTTTATTCATGACTTTTTTCACATGAAAATGATTCATAACTCAATTTGTTTCCCAAACCCATACAGCTTGCATGGAGTCAGGTACACTCCATGCAGCTGTCTGCATTCATAAATCTTGTTCTGAAAATGCATTGATTCCCTTTTATAGTAGAATTTCACATTTATTTTATTAATGCATTTCATAGAACAGTTTCGCTGAATCAACACACCATATGAAGATTTTTGTAGGAAACATACTAAAGCATCTAGTTATTGACCAGTTGGTGCAATGGGAATAAATGGAAAGACATTCAATATATCAAGACAGCCATTAGTATTGGGTATATAATGTACATAGGCTGCCCAAAAATGTTTTTGCAGACATTAATGAAGAACTGCGATAATGCTGGGGAGAAGCCGTTAATTGTTTGACACAAAAGCTTTCCTTGTAGTCTGTTCTGGGAAATAGATATGATAAAAGCTCTTAGAGATCAGTCCCATTACCAAGGAAAGCTTTCTCACCACACATCCATCTCCTCACTCACTACATCATGTACATGTACATCATGCACTTCTGTCAGAAAAACCTACAAGACTTGGTGAAAAAGAAAGAAACACAGTGAGGGTATATTGAGGTCAAAAGATTGGGAACCTTGCACTCATGATATAGGTTGCCATACCATTTGCTGCAACCACATCAGCCTTTAGTTGATTGTGGTTTGAGCGGTGTAAAATGTCTGCTGACACTAGACCAAAGACAGGATACGAAAGTAAGTTAAAATCTATTTTCCGAACTGACAAATCGGTTAATATCTATATGCCTGCAATGGATCCCAAAAGTCTATAGTCGACTGTGAAAATGCCAGGTTTTTGTGATGTTAACACATCAGACCATGATAAATCATTTAACCATCAGTATGAGTAAACTGCATGCTGAACAGTTTAACTGTAAAACAAACAAATCCAATAAGAAAAAAACTTTTCAGTTTGCACCACAACTAATGCTTTGTGGAAGCATCTTCTGATTCAGCTACATCATACAGTAGTTTCAAGTTCATGTCAGCATTAATTGTAGTGAATCTGGTTAACCTGAAATAAATTTCAGCTGACCTCACATGATCTTCCAGACATTTGCTCATTAGGATCCCTTAGCTAGAGCCAGATTTGCCACAAGAGCCCATAAAGCATGGGCTCAACAGCTGAAGCCATTATGACTTTGGATGTGTACAGTCAGACTGACCTCCACAAAAGACAACTATGACAGTTGATGAGTTGATGGCTGTTGGCATCAGGTCTGCCTGTCACATTTCTGATTTTTCCCCCCACAACCTGCATCTACAGCATAACAGTCAGAAAATGTATGCTGCTAAGTTTTTAGGGCAGCATGGTGGAGAGCTAAATCTTCACAAACGTGCGCTATTGCACACATCTAAGAATATGAGAACATTTCTACAAACAGACATTTACTATGACTTTTTTCAGCTCACTTGTGTGTGTTTATGTTTTTTAATATTTTGAGTAAAAGACACGAGCTGCATTTCCATTGACCATAAAATTGCACAAATTGGAATTACGAAAGTTAATTTGCTAAATGGAAACACGCCAATTTTGAAAAAACTTAAATTTTTCAATAAAAAGTTTTTGCGTTAGGATGAGGTGGTTTTCCAGCCCTATTGAAATTGCTGTTTCTCACAAAACTGCAATGGAAACACTTTTTTGCATCACGCCAGTTTGTATACAGCAACAATGCACTTTTTTGTAGGCACTGGCCTGCTTAGACAATATGCAGCTGGCTCCATCAGAGGTCACACAGCATTGCACAGTTCATCAAAAGTTGAGGTTGTCATTTGAAAGAGTTGAATCCATATCTCTTCTGTTAAATCATCCATTACAATTTCCCCACAACGCTGCACATATACGTAGCCGCTCCCAAATATAAGCAGCTTGTCAGTCAAACCCCTGAATTAGATGCTGACATCTCCTCTGATGGCTGTTGATGAGCGCTAATGCCATGGCTGAAACATTAATATATCTTATGTAAATGTTTACATCCGTCGCCGTCATGACTTATAACATGAACAAACTTATTCATTTGTGATTTTTATTGCATTTCCTATTTAATGGAAACTGCAATTGCAAAATAGTGTTTTTTTCAACATTAGCAGAAAATCAAAAAAGTTTTGTGAATATTTGTAATGGAAACACAGCTAATGTCTGCTTACAGTGCTTGTGGGATGAGGGAAACTGTTATATCTGTATCTTTTGAAAAAGTCTGAATAAATATTAAAGGAACAGTAGAAAAGTTTTAAAAATAGATAAAAGTTCTTGGGGCGATGATGATGACGGAGGGTTGCCGGTTTGAGTCCCCACCCCGTCCATTTCAGTCGTGTTCTTTGGCAAGACACTTCACCTACCTTGCCTGCTGGTGGTGGTCAGAGGGGTCAATGGCGCGATTTAGCAGCCTTGCTCCTGTGAGACTGCCTCATGGCAGCTGTTGCTACAATCCAGTAGCTTGCCATCATAAGCGTGTGAACAGGAATGACTGATTTCATTGTAAAACGTCTTTGAGGGTTCTGAAAAAGAGGGATATAAGTCTGATGTCATTACATTATCTTAGGAGGGATAAAAAAACATGTTCAAATTATGTTTGTTTATGAAGCAAAAGTTGTAATTTTGAAAAAAAAAAAATAGCTTGAGTTTGAACTGGAAAAGATGAATCATCTCAAGACATTCTTAAACTTAAGGATCAGCTTGTGTGTTTGCGTCAGAATCTATTAATTAGCAACAAACAAACTTTGAAGTGTGTGACTGGATACCCTTGCACCATTTTTCACACAATAAAAGAAGCTGTGATTTCTGGAAAGCTGTGTGATCAATTATAAAATGTCTGTGTCTTTTCCTGTGTCTCAAAAGAGGACTCCAATTATAGAAAGCAAAGGAGAGGGCAGGGGGGCTCGTTTGTCCCTTGAACCTTTTCTCTGGTAGTGTTGTCATGCTGCAACGTTTTTTAGGGGTTTTTTTCCTAGCACTGGCTTTGATATCCTACTATTTCTTGCAGATTTTCAGGATGCTTTAGCTAAGCTTAGGGTCACGGCTGCTGTGACATTCTGACTCCTAATAAAGCTTCTCTTATGACAAGCAAGGATGAACTGTGAACTTTCCCAAGGAAGGAACTAAGATCACCACCTTTACCTAATGCCTCTGTTTCAAACTCAACACACCTAACTTTGCTGCAACAGAATTTAAAGAAAGAAAAATTTAGTAAGGTTAAACATATTTAACTTTCTAGGAGCATTTATTCAAATGTTTCTTGTTTTAAAAAGCACTTTACATTTCAGCAACTGAAACAAAACAAATATTAAAAGTAATTTATGTATGAATTTATGTATGTGTTTATGCAGCAGAAATTTGTTTAAACTGTCCTTTCTAACCATTTATCCTCCGACTTTTCAGATTTATCCTAGGGAGTTTGGGAATGCTATTCTATAGTATCAGGACCTGAAAAAAGGAAATATTTAAATTTTGAAACCATTTATTTAATGTCTAATGAGCAAAAAAAGGGCAGAGCAAAAAATTAAGTATTGAATTAAGTTTACACTAACTTATTAGTTGTGAGAGCAACTCCTAAAATTAGTGGAAATAGAACAAAATTCAGATGCAAAGCCCAGGCTGATTGGAGCATACCATACATTTAGTGACAAATTCAGCATATTTTGATCCTCAGCACACTCCACATTTATTAGTAACTGTGCAAAGATGTGCAAAAAGCCTCAAAATAAATTTGTTTTATATTGCAGTAGCATAACTTTAGCCAGAGCTAACCTTTAATTTCAATACATTTATGCATGACTGCGAAAATGTGATAACAAGTAAATCCTTTTAGAGCTGACCCAAGGCCAAAGCGAGCTGAGGGTCCCCAAATTCTCACGTAAATGCTGGAATTTTAACAAATATCATAGGTCTAAAATTTTTATATTTGTTTTTTGAGAATTTGAATACAGTTAAATTTGATTTGATGGTTTTACCTAATAAAAGTACAAAGCATAATCTTAGCTGTTTGATTGTTGTGTTAACATAGTTACAATCTGATGCAAGGGGGAATTTCTGATGTCATGAAATAATAAACAATTATCCAAAAATTGTTACTCATCTCAACTTTTTAAATTCTGAACATGAATTTAAAACTTTAAAATAACCTGGAGGAGAATCCAAGTTTACCTTGAGTGTAGAGGATGCTTTGCCATTTTCTCCACCAGTTTTTCAGTGAGAGATTATGCTTCAGCAAAACAAATATAAATGTTTGCTCATGCTTGTAAACATGGAGTGCCCTGTATATCAGTCTGATTTTAATTTTGTTTGTAAAACTTAGAACTTTACTGGGTATGATAATCTTATTACTGATGTATGAAATAATAACGAAAATCCCCATATTTCCTCTTAATTTGTGATCCTTTTCTCAATACCAATGTTATTTTTTCTTTTCCCTCCAATGCATCAAAGCTTATCCTACATAGCCCTAATTGTGTCAGACAAAATGCCAGATTTAAAAAAAGAAATTGCTTTCAAGCTTTACTACACACATCACGTCTCAAATTTAAGATACATCCCAAATGCTTCATTCCCGCTTCCTTTTAAACCAGTAATCTAATTAAATTAAAGAACAATGGCAGACATAATTGTTTGTCTAATTTCCTTTGCATCATTAGCTTGTTGGCAGAGCTACTACAAGGCCTTGGAGTGTTTTCCAGAAAGCTTCCTACCCCACATATCAGAAGAAGGATTGTACCGGAAGTTTTGAAGTGGAAAGAGAAAAACCGAGTTGGATTGAATTACTTTGCCATTACTGACCACTTAACAGTGGAGGTTTTGGCTTTGTCCCAACATCTAGGTTATGAAAGTCTTGATGCTAGGCACTCTGTTTCATCCACTTCCTGACATGGATCTGAAAAATCAAACAAAGAAATGCTCTTCAAGGCAGGCTGCTTCTATTGGGACTCTCTAATGTAACATACAGATAATGACTGCAGTGATTATTATCTTGGAAAATATTGAACTTTAATTGACTCTCTCACATAATAACTCATAAGTAAGGATCCCTGGAAGCATTAGAGCAAATGCTTGAAGTTAAATAAAGTTGAAGAGGTAGTTTTGATAGAGAAGATTTGATATGAATGTGTCTGTTCATATTGATACTGACTGAAATTTCTTAACTGTATGTACTTGAAGTGATCTCAACGTGGAGGATCATCAACATCAAATTCTGTTTGGTTTGCAGTCAATAAGATATTACTTTTGCATGGCTAAAGGATGCCCACATTTTTCTCAGGATTTTCTTAGTGTGGGACTAAAGGAGGTTTAAATACATATCAGTATTTGGTAGAGTTTCATTTTAAAGTGTATGCTGTTTTTCTTCCACAAGCTTTTCAGAATAGTTTGCTAAAAGTTTGCCCCATTCCTCCTGACAGAACTGATGTAACTGAGTCAGGTTTGGGGTCCGCCTTGCTTACACACCTTTTCAGCTCTGTCACCAAATTTTCTATGGGTTTGAGATCAGGTTCTTCCATCTCCCAGGGTTGCATCATTTTAGAGTTCTTGCAGCTTGTTGTTGACACACATTTTTGGCAGAACTTTTTTCTTCTGGGGAAGGAAGTGGGTGTGCTGCATTGGGAGATACCTATGAAATATTTAAGGCTTAAATATTAGGACTTCCTTCAATTCTTGTTAAGTATGAATGTTCTGTCTTTTGTTATGTTTGGCCAAAAAAGACTTTATCCTTGTTCTAGCAGCCCTGGGGGAGAGAACAAATTTCTGTTTTTGCAGAGTATGTATTATTCTCAAATCAAATGTTGTGAATTACCCTGTCAAAAAAGCCATATCCTCATAATATGGGCTTTCCCAAGTTGTTTAAAGGCACAATAATCTTAGTGTATGTAAATTTCTGACTTAATTAGTAATGCAATGAAAAATGCTCTAAAAAATCTCTCTTTTTATTCTGACATTTAGCAAGTAAAAAAACTAATTAACCTGAATTAGGAAAAGTTTAGCCTGATTTAATGTCAGACAGTGAAGAAAAGATGTTATCTAAATTAATACTACTAAAAAACTAATGAGAAACCCACAATAAAGCAAAATTAACTCTCAAAGGTATTATCAAAAAACATGAAGGTAAAATTCAGAGCACAAGACATGATTTCCATGCTCCTTCTTATTCTGTCCCACCTACCTATTTAAAGCAAAGAGGAAATACTCTGTTGTAGAAATTTGGTAGATTACTAGGTGCTTTGTTCAGCTGGGGCTGTATTGTTATTTTTCTGCTGGGATGACACTGCGTCAAAGGCCATGTTGTTGGAAAAAAAATTATGGCAGTTGACATAAAAGCAAGGAGTTCAGTGGTCTCTGCTGATAAGGATAGTTACCATGGTAAAAAAAAAAAAAAAAAAAAAAAAAAAGTATTGGCCCCTTAGTTGTAAATTATTAAATCCTTGATGAGTTCTGCCCTTGCCATAGTTGTTGAAACGTTGATAAGATTAAATTAGTTCTAGTGTCGGCGTTAAAAAGGTGGAAAAGCCTCTGTATGCTTCCTGAGGCTTCCATTAAAGTCCCACAGAGCACGCACACCTTGAGTCCTTCTCTAGTCAGGCAAATTAAGAGCATTGCTAAGCTAATACACTCCCTGTTAATCCACACAAATGGGATAAAACAACTCAATCATATTGCTTTTTAAAAATCTTACAGGGTACAGAGGATAATATTTTTTTATGGAAAAAAAAGAAAGTGAAAGAAGTGCCTCAAAACTGGAAGGCGTTTAAAAGGCTTCTCTTTTCTCACAAGAAATCGCAAGTCAATACCTCAAATATTAGAGATTTACTCCTTCAGATCAGTGAATGGAATATCAATATCAATATATATATACTTTTGCATGTATTTATTTTTCTTCAATATTAAGTGAGAAAAATCATTATTTGCTTGCATGTGTCACACAATGAGTCGCAACTTACTGTACTGTGTAAATTTTGTTCTTATTCTAAAATGAAACATGTCAAATCTCTTCATTAATTACCTCCACCTGAGAACCGTATTGACGAGGCTTGTTTGCTTCTGTGTAAGAATATCGTGTGCTATGTGTGGGCCAGTGGTGCTGACCCCTTTGCTTGCAGTATAGATGATTGTTTGCTCTCCGTTTGGTGGAAAGCGTTGTTCTTGTCAGCCAGGTCATTGTGCAGACACACTTGTATTGGTTATATAAGTGCAGGTTTTGGAGAATGAATATTTGATTGGGGCCCTTAATGCAGAGTGAACGTTCAGATGAGGAGGCGGTCAGTAGGCGGAGAGCGGTGAGCTGCATCTCTGTCCGCTGGTTGGCAGGACGCCAGCAACAGGAGAGGTTTTACTGTACCCACTCTTCTACTCTCTTCTATCTGCTCTCCAATAATTTTACACTTATTTCTACCTGTTCTATTTTCTCATTTCTTTTCTGCACCCAGTTTCTTAGTTCATTATTTTTTTCTGTTTTTCTGTTTACCTAAGTCATTTTTCACCTCTTTTCACCTTTATATTCCATTCTATGCTGGTTCAGATCTTTATTACCTGTTCTAAAACTCATGAGCATCCCAAGAAAATAGTCAAATTATAATGAGATTAGAATCATGTGGTAGCATGTGAGCACATGTCTGGGCCAAGTGTTCATGTTTATCTATATGCCTACATGCAGCTCAGTTCAGAAGAATTATGGGGGTGTTGAATCACATATATGAATGCTAAGGTTACATGCATGCTTTTTATAACGTTGTGAGTTGATAATATGTATATTTGAGAAGCAATGTAAACATAATAACAACCAGCACCAGTGATAAGTTAGAGTTATTTAAAGATCAATAAATCATAATATTAATAAAGAGATTTGAAACTAGTCATAGAACAGCCCTGCATGTCTGTGAAGAAACAGCTAAAAAATTCAGCAGTCACGACAAAGCTGTTCTCTGTAATTACCTTTGGTCGCTGCTCAAAATCTGTCCAAATAACAGAAAGCTGAGCTGTGTAGAGATGGAAATAAGCCTCAGGGCTACATTCAGTTGTGGAATAGTAACTTTCTCACTTGCTCCTGACAGAATAATTTGCACTTTTACATCTACTACATTTTTAGTGATTTAAGCTTTAGTGGAATGCTACAGTCATTTCTTGGGCAAAAATGTGATTCACATTGCTTCTGCTTGATGTGGTTTGTTTGGCATAAATTAATGCATAGTTGTTCCAATTAGGCCCTTCAAAACGTCCTTGCCAGACCTAGCTGAGAAATCCTGTTCAAATAAAGCTGACATTGAAATTGGCATAGCCAAAGCAATCTCTTGCATTGCACCAATAACATCCCTCAATCTTCAGAGTATGAATGTTTTTATGGGTTAAACTAGTAATATACTCAAAATATTTTGTCTGAATTCCTTTTAGTACATTGCCAAGGTTCTTCAAATATGTATTTTCTTGTGTGTTACTAAAAAAGAAATCTTGGAATCTTAAAGGGAATCTTTAGTCAAAACTCTAAATATTGACTATTGTAATAAACTCTGAATGTAAAATTAATAAAAAAATAATACCATCCATTTTTCATTATTGACTTGGGATTTGGGGTAATCTCGCGTATTACCCCAAATCCTTTTTTTTTCTTTCCCTAGATGGCCTAATCTTTTGCCAGTAGCAAAATGTTCCTTTTTGTGGTTTCAACATTTTTTCGAATTGTAATAATGCTTTGATTGCATAAACAAAAATATTTCAAAGTTTTAATGTCTCTACTTAACAAAGAAAATCTAATTTATGTGAAGTAGTTGCAGTTGAATATGCTTTTGGATTTTTTTTGTTCATTAGAATTTTTAGAATTGATTGCAGATTATGATTAGGTTGTAAACTGAGAAGTTAATTTCTTATTTATTTATTTTTTATTTGATCTGATTATCTTTGAGAGACTTGATCACTTTTACCCTGTAATAAAGTTTTCCATTATAGTAGAAAATACACAGATCATCAAGAAGAAGGTCTTTTCTTTTTTTCTTTTTACTTCTTTTCTTTTTCTTTCTTTTTTTTTTTTTGGCAAATTTGATTATGTACAGTAAATCTATCGAATAAAATCTAAAATAACTGAACAATGACCATAAAGTTTCCTTTATATGTTTGTATCTTTTGTGGCTTTTGATGAACGTAAATGGCTGAAATTAAAGGAAAAGCCATAAGCCGTAAGATTTGGCCAACTTTGTTTCAACTGGTCTACCCTAAGACAGCCAATGGAACTTGTTTCACCTCTTGACTTCCAGATCCACTTTCATCTATGGATCGGACACGAGGACACTGCAGTTTTACACATTTTCTCCCACTTTCTCCTGCCAGCTCCTTGGTATGTTCATCAGGGGAATTTTTTTAGAGGTCACAGCCTTTCAGAAAGGGTTGCAGCTGCATGCTGGCACATTTTCAGCTCTCCTCTCTGTTCTTTCCCTTTGGGGGAGGTCAGAGTGAGAGGTGGTTTGGCTCACGAGCCTAATGCCTCCCTAATTGTTGCTCCCAGGAGGGTGAGTTAGTGATAGGGAAGAAGAAAGCGAGAGGGTCAGAAGTTTTCTCATGGTGACGTAGGATAATGATAGCCTCACCGACGTACAATGAGAGCTAGGTAAACCGCAGTGTCCGCACAAAGTCCTGTGGGGGACAAAAACAAGTCTGGTTCAATGCAACAAGAAATACACAGAAATAGCAAAGGAAATTATAAGTGAAGAAATTATGGAGGGAAAATCAAGGGTAAAGTAATTGACAGCTGGTAAAAGGTCATCATAACCATCAGTACCTACAGGGATTTAATTTATGATAACGCATCATAATACAGAGTAAAACACTACAACCCAACATGTTTTGAATGTTTACTAATAAGAATTGTAAAATTTATTTTCTTAAAGGAAATACGGTTTTAAGGTATATATAGTAAGGACTTTAGTGTGTTAGTTTCCATCATCGTGAGGTGTTTCATTGGAATATTCCTTTGATTTAAGCTTGAACATGTCACGTGAGGTCCCAGTGGGTAAAATATGCTCTACTTCTGCTGTGGCATTTAACAGCTGCCATGGCTGTGTACAATAGTTCCTGACTGCAGGCCACAGTGAGTTCTAGACAGCCTGTGTGCTTTATACTGAAATGATAACAAAACAGTTTGAGAGGGTCAGAGCCTTGCAAAAGTATTTATACCCCTCGAAGGTTTTCACATATAATTCTGTATGATTTTATGTGACAGACTAACACAAAATGGTGTATAATTGTAAAGAAGAAAGAAAGAAAGAAAGAAAGAAAGAAGAAAGAAGAAAGAAAGGCAGGAAGTTTGTACACACTTTTTCTTTTTTTACTTTGCTCCATCCATCTTCCCATCAACTCTGACCTCCTTCCCTGTTTCTGCTTAAGAAAAACACCCCCACGGCATTATGCTGCCACCACTATGTTTTTCGGTTGGTATGGTGTTGTTAAGGTGAATGTGTGATTTTAATTTATCATCACACATACTGTCGTGATTGAAAACCAAAATGTTATGTTTTGGTCTCATCTGATCAAACCACCTTTTTACACTTCCTGTTTGTCTTTGGAAACTGCAAACAGAACGTTTGATATAGTTGTCTTTTTTCAATGGTTTTGGGTTATCAGAACAAAGGGCGCTGAAAATAAATGCATGTCGAATATTTTTAGATTTTTTAATTTTTTTTTTTTTGGTAAAACAATTTGAAAGCCTCACATGATTTCCTTTCATCTTTATAATTATGCATTTATATGTGATATGCTATTTGGTTGGTCGTTCACATGTAAATATCCAAATAAATACATTTAAGTTTACGGTGTGAAAAAATGGGAAAAAGATTAATACTTTTGGTAGCCACTGTGTAAATTGAAAAATGTCCACAGAATATTCTGTTATGAAGAAACTCTCATTTGCCCCACACAGTGCCCTAAACTGGCAACACCCCTCAGATGAATAGCAATATTTACATAAAAACAAGTGGTCAAATGACTTTCTGATATCCTAATTAGGAGTGATTGATTCTCTACACAATCATTATTAATTTTGTTGTAACAGAGTCATTATGTAAATAGGAAGGACTGCCTCACATTAAAATTAACTGTGAGCATGAAAACTGAGACCCATTAACTTGAACAGCAAAGGTTTCTTGTTTTTTTTCTGCAACCCTTGCTCCAAAATCAAGTTATTCTTAGCTTTGGTAGCTCCAGGCAACTGTTGCCATGCATACATATCCATAGATACGTATGGTGGCATAGCCCTTTTTTTTTTTCCAGGGTTGGCAGTAAAAAGAACATGTTGAAATGAACCTGAGGGACCATTGATTTCTACAAAGAGAAAGATACAGCAGTTTGTTTCCACAGTGAAAACTGGAACCATGAAATGCTCATTGTTTAACAGTAATGATTGTACTGTCAAAAAGTCCATAGAGAGGGTCCTGTATGAGGTGAAAAACATTAAATAAAATTGAAAAATAAATATATGAGGCAGGGTAGTGAGGGGTGGTGGATTGTGCAAGCAGTGTGGCACAAACCTTTACCTTCACTTGTGTTGTGGGCTAATCTGCGACTATCCCCCCCCACACACATGCATTCAGCAGCTTAGTTGTTCCTCTTGGCCTGGTCTGGCAGATGTTTAAGGTTTGTATTCAACAATACCTTAAGCTTCTTATGGTCTTAAATGTCATAGCTGTTTAATTTACATCCCTTTGCTTTTATTTATCCTGCATATACAATGCTATCTCACTGGCTTTCCCATTTTATGTGGATAAATGTAGCTACAGTAAACCTTTTAAAGATAGGGTTCTGTAACTGATCTCTGAAAAATAGCACAATCCCCTATGAAAACCCCCATACCCTTATTTGTCATCATTCTGCTCGAACCTAGCCCTGTTTTTTTATATTAGATTTGCTGGCTTAGATTTTGGATTGTCAGAGAAGTTGCATAAATGTATGAAGTCTGCCTGTTAATTAAAAGACTATCGGATAATTGTGAAGCAGAAGGAAAACTGTCAACATTTTCACTTGCCACAAATTCTCATTTAGATTTGGCATGGGGTTTTTACATATTCCTGTTCAAACACAGAAACATGTGCATTAGGACATTATCATACTTGACGATCATGTTGCTCTAACACAAACATGTAGTTACTGCCTTGCAGAAGTTTTTATCCCCCTTGAACTTTTTCATATTTTGCCAACATCCTCTATGTGTTTAATTGGGATTTTATGTGATAGATTAACATAACATAGATCATATTTGTGAAGTGGAAGAAAAAGGACATATGGTTTTCCAAACTTTTCAAAAATAAAAATCTGAAAAGTGTGGTGGGCATTTGTATTTTTCCCACCAGAGCCAATAATTTATTGAACTACCTTTCACTGAAGTTAGATTTATGTCTTGTGGGGTATGTCTGTACCTGTTTTGCAGGTCTAGAATTCTTCTTCTTCTTAAAATAGCTCAAGACAAATCAGAATGAAGAGAACATAAAACATAAACATGCGCTGATCTAAACCAATTTTGAAGGACGTTGGTTGCATAGATTTTCTTTAATTGTGTCTGGGCAAATGGAGATGATTGAAAATCCAAGCCAGACTTTTCGGGATTTTATTATTTTTGTTCCACTTCAAAACGATATGCGCCTTTGTGTCAGTCTACACGCCAAATTCAAATGAATTACATAGGCGTTTGTAACTGTAACATGACAAAATCTGAAACATTCAATGGTTTTGAACTTTTGCAAGGCGAGGTATATAATAGATTACACTTTGACTCTTAAGTACCTTTAAAATTCTGCTTTTCAAAATAAAAGTCCATCCAACCATCTATCCATTGGTGTATACCCACTTGTCTGTGTGGGGGACTGTCTGCAGCAGTCATGGGGCGAGAGGCGGGGGTACACTCAGGACAAGTTGCCAATCCATCACTGGGTAATATAACAGACAGTTTTTCTATTTTTCTTCTTTCTCTTCCTCTTTTCTCATTTGCTTTGTTTCATTGCTAATGCACCCATTTGAAACTATAATACCATTAGAGGGGTGTTTACTGTGTAAGCCTTATTAAGCCGGTCTGAACACATCCAAATTTGGTACTTTTCTGCTCGATTGCACTCTCTCTCTTGATGGAAGTTATGTTGGCTGAACTCTCCTGTGTGTGATGGGCATTGATCACAAATTAAATGGGCAAGAAAGTGAAGCCTGTGTTAGCCTTGGCAGCAAAGGTTGGGACAACAGATTGAATTTTTCCAGCTCTGTTTCATCTAAACATGGATTTAACCTAACTGAAGTTTAAGTTGGCATTCTTACCTTGTTTATTCTGATGTGTAAATATGTGTCTTGCTGACAATGTGACGCTCCCCTTATTTCCCACCATCAATGAACCACTCAAGCATGGAAAATACTAAAGAACTGCTTCTGCTAACTTTAAGATCAACTATCGGGTGGGAATCACTTTAATTATTTATATTTCTTCTAAATGGCATGATTAGTTGATACTGTTGCAATTAATAAAAGATCTGAAAGATAATTCAAGAGCCTAGTAAATACTTTTGCCAGCTGTTTGAGACATCAGCCAAGCAACTCATTTGGCTGTCCAGTCATTAAGAAGACAGATGTCAGATCAAAACCAAGAAACAGGAGGGACATAAAATCTTTTTGAGACACAATTGCACTCTACACTATTAATTACTGAGATTGACAGCAGGTTGGATTGTATCTGGATAAAAATGTGTGTGTTATGGTAGGATATGTGATAAACACTAGAGAAGTAAAGAGAGAGGCAGCAGTTTATGCTTTTAATTTTGTGTTTGTAATAAAATAAATTAACATAGCTGAGGAAGTTTGTACAATAATGAAATGCAGTTCAGCTTATTTAAAAGCAGAGAAGTGAGTGCATCAACTCAGGGTTCCTTTGTGGCCTCCTGGATGTATCGTCAATGCACTCTGAGAGTAATTTTGGTAGGCCAGCCTCTCTTGGGAAAAGTTCATCACTGTTCTATGTTTTCATCATTTGTAGATAATGGCTTTCACCAAAGTTCACTGGAGGCCCAAACTTTAGAAATTGCTTTATAACCCTTTTCCTCTACCCTGACCATTACCTTCCTACACAATTCCACTCAATTCTAATTTCTCTTCAGTGCTCCGTCTAGAATTTCTCCCATTGTACTGGATTTCTCCGGTAGAATTTCAACCAGGCTAATCAGTGAACATAAGGAGAAATTGTGAACGATGACGTCGATTTGCTGTGCTGTTTTAGAATTAGTCTGCCTGTAGTTTTAGCAATGGCAGTGGAGGAGGTGAATAGAGTCATTCAGTGCCTGTTGGTCACGCTTCCAAATATTGAATTAATATTAATAGCCATCTCGTTTGGCTCGGCACTTCTCTCTTCGCAGTCGGGGATGGATGTTTACACTGGAGGCAATTTCCGATAAGCTTCATAGCATCGAACTGGCACATTACATACGTCATGGCCAAATGTTAGCAATTGGGTAAAATTATCGTTTCTCAATAGCTGATGGTCCAGACCCTCTGTGCAAAGCAAAACCTTGAACAAGGGGCTGGTTTTTACCAGGCTACTTTTCCTCCAACCATCCACTCCTCATCTGTTGTCGATTTTCTTTAGATCAGACCATGGTAAATGGTAAATGGCCTGTATTTGCATAGCACTTTATCAAGTCCAGAGGACCCCAAAGCGCTTCACGCTACATCCAGTCACTCACCCATTCACGCACACGTTCACATACTGATAGTGGTAAGCTACTACATTATAGCCACAGCTGCCCTGGGGCAGTCTGACAGAATCAAGATAAGGGCATGGGTTGCTTTTTGGGATTTGGCTTGGATATTTTTATTACTTTAATAAAGAAATTGTTATTTAAAAACTGCTTTTTGTATATACTTCTGGTGCTTTTTGTCTTATATTAAAATTTATTTGATCATCTGAATACTTTAGATGTGGAAAACAAGCAAAAATGAAATAGATATGTAGGAGAGAGGAGGACATCCTTTTTCATTCAAGTGTACTTTCTGATTTGCCTCATTTCCCTCTCTTATTATTATGAACAAAGTTTTAGGCAGAACATTTTGATAGCAAGCAGACTTATCAGTTCATTTGTCTTTCTGTTTCCACCTTCACACTGTCACCCAAAGATCTAAACACCTAGTTAAATTATTCCAATCTTGAACCTAATTCTGTACTGCTGACTGACTCTCCTTAATCACTGCTTTATATCCTGACAGTCTTTGGGAGACTTTGACCTCCCAATGTCTCATGTCCCTTGAGGGTCGATTTCATCTCTGAAATGTTTCAACTTTCTGCTTTCCTGCAGTGTCCCTACTTACTGGGTTTCCACACACAATGGTGACAGTCTTGAGTTTATGCTTGTGAATAAACAGTAATAGACCACACATACTCCTCTCTATGAAATTGTGGCATTAGAGAGTTGGAGCCAAGAGCAATCCCTTTCATTGTGTTCAGCCTGAAAAAAAAAAAAACACATGCCTCTCCTGCTTTTATGCAGCCACCCTGAAAGTCATGTTTCTAACTGGAACTGTGTTTTTCTCTGTCACAGCTAATGTTTATCCTCTGCTCATGTTTCCAGCTGATTCTGACAAGCCTATCATCATTTAACAAGACAGTTTAAAGTAGCATTTTATGCAAATCAAGTTGGCATGAAGAGTCATGGCTGTGTCAAGCCATTTTATCTGAGCTGCTTCTAGAGCTAGAAGGGTCTGTTTTATTCATTCTATATCACTTTGAATTTAAAGCAAAACAGCACAGTTGGCAAAGGTGAGATGCAATGTTATGTAAAGCATAAAATCTTCTTGGTATAAACAAGATCACTGAGTGCTTTGCTTTGTCCTGTGGTGCTCTGAGCTCTCAGTACACACATGATATAAGTATGATGAGGGGAGTGGCTACAAGCATGTTTTGTGCCTGTTGTTTTTTGACAGACCTGCATTTTACAGGCGTGGCTCTCTTTTTGTGACAAACTTGCAGAACTTGAAGGAATCATAACTCTCAACAATATTTTCTAAAATATAAACTCACATTAAGTTGTTCTACTTAATCAACTCATTCACTGTTAAAGTCAACAGAATATATCAATACTACTACTCATAAAATTCAATGCAGACGTTCCTCGGGCAGAAACATACATAACTTGGTTGAATGCTTAGCTTATGGAGTGTAAAAGGTTACCACAGATTTTTATGACATTAATTAATTGACAGTTTTGGCTCAGGCTTGAAAAACTTCTATTGTTAAACTATCTTCATAAAATTTCTTCTCAACACTATTGAGATTTACTCTTCAGGACTTGATTATCTGCCTTTTTCTACAACTGAAATGTAAACACAGTCCTTCAATACATGTAGCAATGTGTCACTTTAAGTAGAATGTTATTGTTGTTAAATTAGTTTATGATGTTATCATGAAAATCATTGCTTTTATTTTCTTGTAAGGGTTAAAAGAGCATCATTAGATTATTATTATTTTGTTTTTGCAGTTCCAAAGGTTTAAGAATCAAACAGAAATAGTCTTTTCAAAAGATATGCAAAAAAAAACTAGCTTCAAACAGAGATACTTGTGGTCAGTCACAAAAAGCTCTGAATCCTACGTTTCACGTGATGCAACCAAATGTCATCTTTTGTTAGATCTTCAATACATGGTTAAAATGAAGACTGCATCTAGAATTTGTAGCATAATGCATGCGGTCAAAATCTTCCTCTAGACTTGGAAAAGGTTGAATTCAGAGATTCTCACAGTATAACAACCTAGAGTGAAAAAAAATTAGTATTTTGGCTAAAAATAAACAAAAATACTTCATCTAATTGAGTTTATTTAAAACAGAAAATCTACAATTATTGCTATTGCTGCCATTAGTGTACTATATAACTTATTATTACTTATAATAAATATTTTGTTACCTATTATTTTCTTTCAAATGTCTTTTTATTACATGTCAGCAATAACAGCAATTTATAAGATAAAAAGTTTAAAAGACAAAATATTATTTAAGTTATTGTTCTTTTGAGTTTAATATCTAGGCTCAAGCAAAAACATGAAATAATTTAGTAGTAGTTTAGTAGTAGTTTTCAAGTAAATGTTAAGGATAATTCATCAATGCAATATGGACATACATACGACCTCGGTTTTATCCAAACTTCCACCAGGGTGTTTTTAAAGCAAAATTTGCGGCCGAGCACAGATCTTTGACTCTCCTTGCTCATCTTTTCACTTGTGTTTGTGACTCTCCATTGTTGACCTCAGTACAAGATTGTGTAATGGGGTTAACACACGGTAGATGACATCGCTCCTTGTCCATTTATTTCCTATGGAACTTGTGCAATGAAGCGACAGATGCTGCCCTCCTTCAGCCAAGCAACTGGCAAAATTTGTGCATGTAAAATTTCACTGTTTGTCGCTCTCCATGTATCAACCCCATAATGCATTGCTGTGAAATAGGTAACCATCTGTGGGAGAGAACTTATTTGGATATAAAAAAAATATTTGGACAGTTTTTCATTAGTAATGATTTTGCGTGAGGTCTACATTACAGCTAAGCACGGCCATTTCCCAGTACATTTTAATGCAAGGAGACAGATGAGCTCTTGCTTTTCCCTTCTTTTTTTTCCATTTTCTTATGTGTTTCATGCACTACACTGATTGAAGCACAAAGACAGATGAGCATAGAGGTGTTTTGTTGAAGTTGAGGATCTTAACTAAAATTTCAGGACATACTGAGCTGAAATTGTTTGTTTTTTTTTTCTATATGTAGTTCCATGCTGTTCCCTAAGGAGCTCATTCAGCCTCATTGTTGCAGGTTTCACCTGCTGGTTTCTATGCTTCTTTACTATCTTGATACATATTTAAGTTTATGTTGCAACAACTTCCTATCCTTTTCACCCAGGAAGAATTAAACTGCATAAAAAGGATGGGATCTTCCCTTTTAGATTAAGGTAAGATTTTATGTATGTAAGAGATAAAGCTCGATGAGCTAAGCTAAATGGGGACTTTTACTGCCTGAGCTATGAAACAAAGAAAGAGTATGTGTAGAGAATGCACCTAACCTTACTGCCTAATAAAGTAGATCACCTCATGCCTTGCCATCAACATGATGTAGGAAGAAAGTAATGGGAAGTTGACTATATAAAGAAATATGACTGCCATAGCCCATATTCCTAATACTGGTACATCCTTAAGGGCTGTAATTTCCAACTCTAGCCACAGGTCCATAAGGTAAGATAGATTATGGTGCTCTGCTCTGAATACCTTATCCATCCTTTCAGAATGGTGGCAGCAAAAAACTTTAACTGTGGTTCACCACATTAAATGAGATGAGGATGCAGGAAAAAAAAATCATAGCCTAATAGTGATTCAAAATATTACACACTCTCACATATGCTCACACATATACACCCCCACTGTCAAAAGCACACTAAGAGCTCACCAAAGAATGTTGTAATATTTAATGTGTTCTTTTAAGTACGTTGTTTGAAGTATTGAAAGTGGTGATGTCACAGAGGCGCTGGGTCATGAAGATTTATTCCAGTAATTGAGGACCTTACAACAGCTATTGATGCCATTAGTAACATGTATGCTAAGGCTATCTGGTCTTAATTTAGCAAGGCTATTTTGATCATGTATATTGAGAAGGCCTTGGAAAAGCATTCTTGGGAAACACTTTGGGTTTTTCTCCCATTAGTTTTATCTCCTTTGGATCAAAAATGCAGAAAAACTCAATACACCCACTTTGTTCCTGTTCCTGGAATAGCAGGGGCAATATTGATTTTGGTATTCTTTGGCTTTTGGCAACAAGTGCTTGTCTTTTGCTGGAGAACAGATCTCTCAAACAGTCTTCCCCTGAAAAATACCATCCTTCCTCTTCCAGTCTCTCAGAACGACCAGTTAAAAGAAGCCTGCCCCTCAAGCACTTCAGTGGTTTTAATCTCACAAATGGATAGCTTTTTGTGATTTCTTTTCAGTATTGTGTTGAGATTAAAGCACAAACTTGCATTGTTAATGTATTTTGTACAGCAGTCAATAATATTTGTTCATTGTTTTCCTACAGTAAAGAACCTTTACATCTAAGTGGTACAGAGGTCATTAATATATATGAATATAATACTACCATTTGGAGGTTTTGCATCTTTACTTTGCCTTTCAGTGGTGTAGGAAAATTCAATGCCTTTCTCTATGCATTTTACAATGTAGTATGCTAGGCATTGGCCAGTATGAAATTAGGATGGTATGATAACCTTAGGTAAAAATATCACGGTTTCATGGTATCACACTATTATGATTACAGCTCTAAAAAGTGTTATTTTGCATTTTCTTTAGCATGTTTTGATGTCAATGGATAGATGATTTGCTTCTTAAATGTTTGCTGAATTGTGGGTGGACCTTCACCCTTTGACATGACCTGTTGCTGCCAGAGCCACCACTGTTCTAAAACAACAATTAGGATAGACATGAATTTAACTGAAATTTCATATTAGCCTATTGCCATAATGTCGTGATGCTGCAGCTCCACATGACTGGTGGGATTTGATCTGCACTTTATCTCTGACCAGACACAAAAACGCATATATGGTACGGTATGACAGAAAATTCTAGTGGTTTTGAAACTGTGACTTTTTCATATTGCAGTATACCTTGAAACTGGTAACCAGCCCATGCCTATAATATACACAATATGTTGAAAATGTGTTTTCACAGTCTCTGTACCACTGCTACAGCACATACAGAACTTCTACTTAAATACTAAAGCAGTGATCCAATAATAATATTACATGCTGTCGTGCAACACTTCTCATGCACTCTCTCTGCACTGATGAAGATTCATGCACCTTGCCAAGCAGGATGCTTGTAACTGAAGTCAAAACTAATAGCATGGCCTGATTTCTGATTAATCAAGCTAATAATTATCTGTCCACTTGGGGCCATTCATAGAGATTCAAATTTCTTTTTCCCCAGATGGTCAGTTAATCCCTAAAAATGAAAAAAAAAAAAAAAAAAAACACACACAAAATCTCCTTCATTTTGACACATTTAGACCTACATAAAACAGGTTTTCACATAAGCCAAAATACATGGAAAGAAAGGAAACAGTGACAGCAACTTTACTTTTAGATTATGGTTTAATAAAAAAGAATATGGGTTAGTCATCTTAAAACTTTTAACAAGCAAAATTAACATGAAAGAAGTAATAGAGATTCAAGTAAGTTTTTTTTTTTAAAAAATCTAACCTGATTTTAGATTACAGTAAAGTTGTCATTTGAATGGTTTATATTTTTAATAATGTGCACATTTTTGTTGCTATACTTGCATCTAATTCATGCTTCTTCTTTTCTTTTGTTCCCTGCACTTGTTTTTCAGGCAGTCAACCTCAAAATTGTTAAATGTTAAATGATACTACTTAAAGCAACCACTGTGGATGCTTTGTCTGTGCTAAAAAAAGAATAGGGAGAACCCAGACTGTCCAACAATATCCCTTGGTGAAAAGATATTTCCTGGCCATGGAGAGCTTTGGGCATTGGCTGTTAAAATGAGAAATTCAGTTTAAAAAGAACAATTATCCACACGTAGTTTAGAGCCAATGTTTGTACTTTTTAAATTATAGTTTTACAGAAGATATTTGTTGAAATTGTTTCAACTTTAGTTTGGGGTAAAAAATTATGGTGAGGTCTTGACACTGTTTACTTAGACGGGAGTGACCCAGGAGGAAGCACTCAATAAATGTCCTGTGGTCTCCTATGTTTCTGTTTGCATGCAAACCGCTGCTTGACCTATTAAGAGCCTAAACTCATAGAGCACATTTGTAAGTCAAGTCAAATCAAGTTTATTTGTAGACCACATTTCAGCAGCAAGGCAGTTCAAAGTGCTTTACATTGTAAAAATATCAATCAAGTATATATCAAAATCATTGAGCAAATATAAAGCAAAATCATCAAGCAAATATCAGTGTATCAAAATCATAAAGATAACCAAGCAAATATAATTCAGAAATACTGATCAATGTTCCACTTACTACTAATCAAAAGCAGCTCTAAACAGGTGGGTTTTTAGCCTTGATTTAAATGGACTCAGTGTTTCAGTTGTTTTGTAGTTATCTGGAAGTTTTTTCCAGATTTGTGGTGCATAAAAACTGAAAGCTGCTTCTCCATGTTTGGTTCTGGTTCTGGGGATGCAGAGCAGACCAGAACCAGAAGACCTGAGTGGTCTGGAAGGTTGATATAATGACAACAGGTCTTTAATGTATTTTGGGGCTAAGCCATTCAGTGATTTATAAACTAGCAGAAATATTTTAAAGTCTATTCTCTGAGCTACAGGGAGCCAGTGGAACTGGGATGATGGGCTCTATCTTCCTGGTCTTAGTGAGAAGATGAGCAGCAGCGTTCTGGATCAGCTGCAGCTGTCTGATTGACTTTTTAGGCAGACCTGTGAAGACACTGTTGCAGTAATCGATTCGACTAAAGATTGTATTCATACATCAAACATAATCTTGGAGCAAGTAGTTGGTGTACCTATTTTAGTAAGACTTAGGCACTTAAAATGTTTTTGGAGCAATGTCTTCCTGAAGAAAAAATGTCATTACCATGACTAGACAAATGCTTTATGATGGACTGGCAACCTGTGTAGGGTGTACCCCATCTCTTGCCCAATGACTGCTGGAAATAGACACCAGCCCTCCCACGACCCTGCGTGGAAAAGCAGGTATAGGATTGATGGATGGATGGATGGATGGATGAAATGAAAATGAAAACAGTCAAACAAGTCATTTCATCAACATATTTTTAGGGCCTCAAATCAAAGCATGAATCCTTGATCATGATTTAGAAACTACAACTTTAACCCCATAGTTAGGATTTATTTACATCTTATACCATGATTGCCTAAAACTCCTGTGTTGCTGGTTTGCAGTGTCTGGCATGCTTGAAAAGCAGCAATCTCACAGTTGATGTTATTTAGATAATTTTTCGATGCTAAAATTCTCATCTGTAAAATCCATGGACAACAATCTTAACTTCAGAATTTTGTCTTCATGACTGCTGAGATTTGTTATTTTCTAATGGGATTATAAAATAATTTATATTTAAACCCCTCTCAGAGCAGAGTCTTAGGGTCAAAATATTCTTCCTCACATATGTGGATGATTAATTGATAAACAATATAATGAGAACAGTATTTTTTCCAATGAATCATTTAAGGTCTGTTTATTAACAGTTTACATTGTTCTCTGTTGCACATACTGAAACAATATGAATGAAATGGTCTAGCTGAAAAAGTTCAAACATCAACATTGTTATGTTGCTCACAGAGTGGGTGTGGAAGAAAAATGTTTTTCAGTAGCGATTAATTTATAAGATGTACTGTATGTAATTATGAATGAGCCAAATGGTCATTTGGTAGTACGAAAGCACAGTGTGGCAAAACAAATGCTACTGCAGCTAGAGACTGATTATTCTACTTTATGCTGTTTGCTGCACAAAGCTGTTGCATAGTTATGTACAAGCTGTTCGGCCAAGTCTGTGCAGAATTATAAAAGAAGGCAGGAATGAAGCTGGATGTTTAAACCATATGTAGGCACAGTAGTTATTTGCATGAAATATATGTCTTAAATGAAATTAAAGCTATTCATTAAAAAGAAGGGGCACTATTAATTTTTTAATTGTGTTTTTGTCTATGAAGGGTGATTTGACCCTAAGCTATTTGTTGAAAAGGTGTTTTAGATCAAAGATCAAAGTTTTTGCGTAGCCTTTGTTAAAAATGTGAGTAGCTTAGATATATTTTTAAATTACTTTCCTTGTTTTATTTTATAGCTTGAGTAGAACTATATATACCTCCTATCGACTGTTTAATAGTGTGGATCACGACTAATTAGGTTTTTTTTTTTTTTAAATGGCTTAATTTACATTTACATAGCAATGTTACATTCACTGATAAATCCAGAAATACACAAGTAATGTGAATA
This sequence comes from Anableps anableps, assembly GCA_014839685.1. Taxonomy (NCBI): domain Eukaryota; kingdom Metazoa; phylum Chordata; class Actinopteri; order Cyprinodontiformes; family Anablepidae; genus Anableps; species Anableps anableps. Next base: position 16,756,640 of record CM026082.1, read on the forward strand.
GCAACATCACGATAACCTATGACACAGAAAATGTGATCATATTATTGGCCTCTGCAGAATAGCTCGGCTGTTGCCTTTTATATGATGTCATGTTTTCCAGGGACCCTTGGCACTGATCAATACATTAAATCACACAGTCTCATCATAGCTCTAGTGGGAATTTACATGTCTTTGTGAGTGTATGCACAAGTGTCATACTACCTTATTTTATGAATGTTGTACTTTGTTATCCTATAAAACATTTGGATATGCATGCATTCATATTCTTAACTAATTCCTAACTATGCAGTAGCAGTCAGACATTTACACAGAGTAATCAACAACATAAGTTTTACAATACTATTGGATTTTAATGATGCCTTTCAGCCATTCTTACCTTTTTTTAAGTTGGTATGATTATACAAAAACTACTTTAAAAAATATCTGCTCCTGCATAATTTTGGCTATATATTTGGTAGAACTGGTAGTGCTCATTTAATTGGGTTGGCTTCCAGCCATGGACTTGGCTTTTAAGCATAGTTCATAAATTTTCGATAAGGTTGAGGTTGGGGCCATTCCAGGAGCTTTATTTTAACCTGCTTTATCATCACCATGTTGGAAGCCCCACTTGTGTCCAGGTTTAAAGTATCTAGCTGTTGATTTTTGGAGGTTATCATTATTCCTCCCTCAATGGGCAATGTATCTGTACCTTTGTTTGCAAAACAGCCTGGAGCATAATGCCACCAATACCATGCTTGACAGTTGTACCGTATATTTGATTTGTGACCAAAAAACCTAGATGTCATCTTGTCTGACCAAATTTTCTCCAGAAACTATTTGGCTTGTTCATTTGAGCATATGCACATTTCAGTTGAACTTGAAGATGTCACTTTAGGAGAACGGGCCACATTTGTGGTCAAATTCTTCAGTCTACATTGATGGTCAATTTATTTCAATGGGAAAATTGACAGTGGAGTTTCTGCAGTTTCCAGTTTATGACAGGCTTCAGCCTCTGGGATTTTTTTAAGATGAGTGAAACTTTGACAGAGTTGGGTGTTCCAACCAGACGATGATCCTGAACATACATCAAAACTGGTTTTAGAATGCACAAAACTACCTAACATTAAGCTTCTGGATTGGCCCTGACTTAAACACTATTGAAGATGTTAGACCATACATTAAATTATGGTCCATGCTAGGAAACCAACCCTGTGTGATTTGGAGAAAATGCTTGAAACTTGTACATCATATTCTTATTTTTAAAATATATTATTTTATGTTAGATTGACATTCCACCCTGGAAAAACAGCGGTTCAAATGCATCATTAAAAGTCGAAAATAAATATGACATTCATAGTGATGATGAGCTGACTTCCGAACACCACTGTAAATATATTTTGTTATTCAGCTATACCTGCAATCTCAAACTATTGCAATAGCTAATGCTATTGCAGAGCTACAATAACAATTGTAGGCAATTAAAGGTAGCTGAGCTGGATTTGTCTCACTTGACACTTTAAGGCATTTTAATCTATTAATTCTCTATGAAAGCTAGATTTACAAGTAAAGTTTTTTAACAGTTAAATTATATCAGACCTTCAATGAAAATTGTACTGAAGACCATTTTCAATTTTCGGTGTTAGTTTTGGGTGAGCTGACCTGGAAACAGAAGCAAGCAGCTTGACCTTTTCATTAAAAGCATGGGGGAAATGTTCTTACTATGTTCGTGTGTACATGTGCATTGATGTATGCAGGCATGCCTGGCCTTAAAGCTGTGTGTGAGTGTGCATGGTGAATCCCCAGTGAAGATTTGAGCAGAAACAGTACAAGTATAAGCTCCTGGAGCCAATAGGGGCTGTCTGCAGGTTAAGCTTCAGAACTTCAGATTGCAATATGTTCCTACCTCATTATCTCCAATAAACTCTTTTACCCTTTATTTCTGTGACAGTATTAAAGTAGGAACGTCTACAAAGTATTTTGTCCTTCAGTTTCATATTTATACATAGTTGAAAGCAGTTTTTTCAAAAATAACAGCTGTGTGTTTTGAAAAGTGAGTAAGTTCTAATAATAGTATTGGGAAAATTGCATGTTGTAAGTCCACATCAAAATTTAAAGAAATAATGATCAAATTTCTCTCCCCACAGAAAATGAGGAAGTAACTATGTTAAACTTAAAAAATAGAAGTGTCTGCATTTCTTTTTTACACACTCAGAGTGAAAAATGTTTGGAGTTTCAGCTTTCCTGTGAATCATAGAACTAATATTTAGTTGTATGATCAGTTATCCTGAAAGCTACTTTGCATCTGTGTTGCATAGTATTTGAACCCAGACAACTTGATTATATTCTACAGGTTTTTTTTTTTGTTTGTTTTTTGTTGTTTTTGTTTTGTTTTGTTTTGTTTTGTTGTTTTTTTTGCATTTCTTTGTTTTGCCATTCAAATTGACCTGGTATGTGATAAATAGGCCCAGCACCTTAGTAAGAAAAGCATCCCCCTATCATAACATCTGAGCCACCCTGGTTGACAGAACTGTGGTTTGAATTCAGAGTTTTAGGGTGGTCTGACAAACTGTCAAAATAATCCTGGTTTCATCAATGAAATGTTGCAACTTTTCTTTTTAGGCTGGTCTATTTGTTTTTTTGGCAAACTGTAAGTTCTTCAGCACATGTCATATTTTTAGCAATTGGACTATGTAAATGCTCTTTGCCAATAATTTGCTTCACATTATACTTGCTACAGTAACACAGGTAAGTGTAGAGTGTCTTTGATCACACTAGAGCTGATCACTGACGAAGTCTTTTTTTACTATTTTTTGAACCCTTCAAATGGTTTTCTGTTTTCCTCGACATTGTTCTGCTGTTGGTTTTAATTTGAAAGAATTTGACATTGTTTTATCTGATCAGCCTATGGTTATCTGTACATTTTGATGTGCTCTAACCTCCCCAATCAACTTTTTTTTATCAAAATACATTCTTCAGAACTATGTGAACAATTTTACTTTGTTAGAAATGCACTATAAGAAACATGCTCAATATGTGTATCCTTCATCGTTAGATAAGGTCATTTTTATTCACAGAATGAATTACTTCACTGATTGAACTTTGCACAGCTATTATTTCAAACATCCCCTTTCAGTTAATGATTCATTTTCACAGAATCAGCAGCATACATGTCAAGACTGTAGGGTATGTTGGTCTTACATTATTCAACTACACATACTAGTGATTTCTTCCAAAAACAGTCACTGGCCTGATATGTCATATTGGACTGCTAGTATTTTCAGAAAAAAAGTGAAACTGCATGAGTTTTCATTGCACAATAATTGCACACAGGGCCTGTTGAATGATATGTTTTTATTTACTGCATTTTATTCCTATTTTACACCCTTAGACCTATATTTACTCCTTCCAAAATTCTTCTGAGGGCAGTAAACATAATTTTTGACTCTTGGAGCAAACAGGTGGAGGACTTGTAATCTATAGCAGCATATTGTAATAAGCAGTCCTTTGACTGTATTTTAGAGTTCTTCATAACCATATGTGTGTAGTGCAAAAAGGCAAAACGTGGACTTGGTGAGAGAAGCTTGAGAATGGAAGGGAATATCTTGGATCCAGACAAGCTAAATTAATCTGCTTATCTCCCCTGTGGGCAGATGTTAGAGGAACTGCATCAGGGCATAGGTCAAAGAAACAAATAGACCAGAGTAATAAAAAGTAGAAAAAAAAGAAGTAAGAGCTGCCCGAGCTGTTAACGGGCATCTACGTAATCTTTTCTGCCCTTCTAGCCACCTTGTCTAAATCTATTTCTCTGTTTATTTTGTTTTGATTTCCACAGAGCATCACGTTTTGAGTGGCTGGAGCAACTCAGCAGTGATGTCAATAATACTAAAGGCCAATTTGTGGACATATGAATGAGCAGAAGCTAGTAACTGATTAAACATTACATAATGGGTGGTAAACTGAGTAATTCTTCCCTCCTAACTTTGTTGATCAATCCCCACAATTACGGTGTACCATTGTAAACAACCTTCAGTACTGTGTAACTCTATTTAGACACAATCTGTAATTTTTAATTATCAGTATACTTTAATATTTCAGGGAGCCCTTGTTCTTTATCAAAGGCAAGTGGCTCAATTTGTGTTCCTGAGAAATAAAGATTGTTCAGCAAAGCTTTAATCAGCACCAACATGCTGTCCACTATCTGATAAACAAGTTATCTTTAATAGACGTGGACAATGCTGACAGGGACATCAGATATGGAGGGAGGACAGGAGGAGGACGTGGGTGGGATGAGAAGTCCAAAGGGGATAAACCTTTTTACATTCTGAAAAACCACAATAATATGTTATTTATATTTATAGGGTTAGTAAATTACTGCATTCCAGGTCATTTTTAAATAAACAAGCTCAACATAGTAGTAGGTTGAGCTTTTCTATTTAAAAAAAAAAATGCTTTTCATGTTTTACTTCCAGGCATTTAGATTCATGAATTACAAATTATCTCCAAAAATAACCATGTAGTGCATGTGAACACCTCAGATTTGCCCTTTCAAGAACTGTTTTTCTCCAGGTCCCTTTCAATTTTACTTGCTGGACTATAGATCTTCTCAAAATATCCCAGTGGCCCACAATGTAGCTAGCCACCATCAGCGTGTGAATGGGTGAATGACAGAATGTAGTGTGAGGTTCTTTGGGGTCCTCTGTACCGGATAAAGCACTGTACAAGTACAGACCATTTACCATTTTGTTTTGACACCACACTTTGTGCTCAGCATCACTTAGTAACTTTCTTTGAGAGCTTTATCCTTTGTATCTGACTGGGTTCAATTATTAGTCCAAAGTGGTGATCGTCCAGACATTAAAAAGCCTGTACCAGTACCTAAAGTCTGTCCAAATCAGAGAAACCTGCAGGTAAACATCATCACTGTAGGAGCACAAAAGCCAACTATCCCTCCAGCAGAGAGAGATGTTGTTGGGTAACTACATGAGGAAACATGCAAGTTGGTTTGATAAGAGTAAATGGTCAAGTCTGACTCAGAATGCATCTCTCTCAATTTGGTCCCCATATAAGCAAGCCTTCCATAGATTTTTTGGACATATGAAAAACCTCTATCACACCTCTCACACACCATGTGAACTGCACATTTGCACCACTGCTACAGAATCTAACTACTTATTTAATTGCCTCTAATTAGATCTTAGTTTGATTAATAAAAAAAATCTTATTCTGTATTTCATTGATTACTAGTTCTAATTGATTCGTCTTATAATCTTTAGTTGACGCATTTTTTAATTTTAGTGTTGATTCTAAATATTTTTTAAACCTGAGAAATATGTAAACATGTATTTCTCCTTGAAATGTGTCAATCAGTGGAAAGTTCAAGAAATCATTCTGATTTTAATAGATTATGAGATGCATTTATTTATAGGTAGAAGTGAGCTACACCAATACCTTTCCCAGGACACTAGAGTTTACCACCCCATCTACAGTAGAGGATTTTAGCTCTACTTTGAAATGTGATGGATAGGCTATATGAAATACAGTTTCCAAAGTCATATCTCTGCTGACGGTTTATAATATATGGATTATCTCTGCCTCAATATGCTGTCATTACACCCTTTTGTGATAATGTCCTATGTTAGACAGCTTATGTGTCACATTGGTATATTTAACCTGAAATACTCATAGGTCTATTTTCTCAGTGAGCAAGCTATATTTAGTGCCATTATAGAGTTTCATTAGAGAAAAGAGTTTGTAATTTTTAAAAAAGATAGATTAATCTGGCTTGTTTTGCCTTATTGCAAGTGGAGATGAATAATGTGGCTATTAAATCTAGCAGGAAATAAAACTGTTTTCTGCTCCGATATGGAAAAAAAATCTCCATTTGTGGTTCCATTAATATAGTCCAATTTTAACCAGCTTTTTGTTTCAGTCTATTAGTGTTCATAAAAAGGTTTAAAATTAAAATAAAAAAACAATTCACATTAATAAATATTTTGATCAAGATTGTCTTTCCTTTATATAACAAATATGTCTGTTAGAAGAGGTCATTTTTAATTCTTGTATTCTTTTCCAGTGAAATATCACTTATTTCATGCTTGAGAGTTAGATTAACAGTTTAATAACAGTTTTATTTGTTTGGGGTTTTTTGGCTGCAGTGAAATGAAAGACTCATTTGTTATAACTGATTTGTTGGTGCATTAGTGCCACGATTGTTCCAATAAGACATTTTGTATACTCACTGTGTTTTCTAAAGGCCATAGTTTAACCATTTAAGATCTGAGATATCCTCCAAACATGGAAAGACCAATATGGTTTCATTAGTTTTGAATTCCTGAAGTATTGTCATAGGAAGCAACAATTTATTCTATTACAAGGAAGAAAGTATAGCTTTACTAGATGCTTAAAGAATGCCAATAATTTGAAATTAGTGTTATAAACTAAAAACAGCCTCTTACTATGATATGTTGTGTTGGAAGCAAAAATTTCAAAATGTGTTACATTTAAGAAAAAAAAAATTACTGGAAGATTGAGAACTGTAAACCAATTTTTAATGTCTAAGTCTTCATTGCAGTACTTTGTAGTTTTTATTAGTTTTGGGCAGTAAGCTCAGTATGCAATACTGTCATGGTTTTAGTAAGTTGTCTGACCCACATACAGAAACACTCTCAGGAGACTCATGAAAAGTTAAAAGGTTTATTACAAACAAGGAATGGATTTTGGCAACGTTAATGGAAGTATGATCTGGAAGGAATTTGTTCAGGAACCAGGCAGCGACAGGAGCTCTGGAGAAAACAGCAGAGGGTAAATATAATGAAGTGGGTGATTGAGATAATGATTTTGGATATACTTACTTGAATGATTGAGGTGTTCCACCAGGGGGTTTTAGTGGTGGTCTGAGAGGTTTGTAAGTTCACAGTTGAATCCAGGTAATTGAATGAAGAATGACCAGAAGGCATGGTGGAGGGCAGACAGGGTTCAATCATGTGATGGAGGAACAAGGAAGAGGAGTTAGAACTGCCAGCCAGAGTCTTGCTTCCAGAGATTCTATGGAGAATTTGCAGGCGACTTCTAGGAGTTGGGGAAACAAGCCAGAGTGGGATCCGTACTGTAATCCAAATAACCTTGGGAGCAAAAACACAGAAGGCAAATATTTTCTTAAAGCAAGTAAAAGCTCAGTGCAGGGCCATGGTATACTTGCCATTACCACATAGGTTAACACTCAGGTGTCAAAGGATTGGTAGCAGGCTTCTCAAATACTCCTCAGTGATGAGGCTAAACTGACTGCAGGTGTGATCAATCAACTGCTGATCAACCTAGACACCGTGCTCACCGACGTCATCTGGTGGATGACTGAAGAAACTGCAGAAAAGAATGAAAACACTCCCAGACTCCCACAGAAACCTTGTAACAAAAGGTTCAATCTAAAGGTGTACTTAACCAGTCAACTCTGCTTCTGCTTGTTTAACCATGGTTTGACCTGCCTCTTCCACAGCAATATATTTTTTCTTTATTTTTTCTTTTTTTCCCCAGATACTGCAATACATTAACATTTTTATTCGGTAGATTTGAATAGCTTTCTTCTACCCATTAGGTCTTGTGATGGCTGCTGAACTAATGATAAATGTTGCAGTGATTACAAAAAGTCTGACATCAGAGTAACTTAAGTTATTTTATCAGACTATAAAAGGAAACAAGTGACCATTGTCTTGTTGTCATGTTGTAAGCAAGTTGTGTTTTTTAAATGGCAGTTATTGTTTACGCCACACATTCAATGTGGTGAACTATAGAGGCTGTGTGAGACAGAATTATATTGTATTTGCAATAAAAGGTAATAATTTCCCCCGTATCAAATTCTATGTACAGAACTGACGCATATAATATAGGATGGCTAGCTCTCCCTTTAAGTACGTTATTGTTCCAAATAAGAAATATAAAGCACGAACTGATGAAGAACAGTTTTGCTCCATATTTTAAGTCAATGTAAATCTATTTAAAGATGCAGGTAAGCTACACTTTGAAAATGACTCTCACTCTGCCTTAAGCTATGTTTCAAGCTTCACACCAGATCCATATCAGTCTAAACTAGCTCATCATAAGTCACAGGAACTTTGCAGGAACAATTTGATGACTGCTCTCCAGTAATTTCCTTCAGGTAATAAAATGAACAGATTAATGGCAGAACATACTCACGATCTGGTTATACTGCTAACAAGTTTTGACACTGACAGAGCTACTGTTCGTGCCTGTTCATTACGCTCCCTCTTCATAGTGAGGTATATAGACTAAGTGTTCACAACAAGACACCTCTGAGATAAGATAAGAAACAGAACTGAATGTGCATTTGCAAAAGAAAAAATTGAGGTATCATAATTTCCACCTACATTTGACACATAGTTCTGGGATACCAACTTTTCCTTCAAATACAACATCTTCACACATTTAAAACATAAAACAGAAGCTGCTTATTTGATTGATGAGGAACCCATTCTGTGTTCCATATTTTGAATTAGTTCCCATGTTTTTTATACTTGTAGGTATGCCACAGTTTAAAAGAGACTCACTGACATCAATCTGAATTTAATGACCATAAATCACAGTACCTAAGCAAAAACCATTTAATAATTCTTGCCTATTTCAGCTACTGTAGACCTCTCATAAAAGAAAAAAGCTAGAAGGTCTGCTCATCTTTTTTTAGGCCAAATTAAAGTTGCAGTGTGTAAATTTCATGAAAATTGTTTTTACATATTTGTTAAAATTATAATTACGTCATGACAGTTAAATATAAAAAAAGATATGTGAAAAAAGCTCCTCTGCCTTCTTCCAGTGCTCCCAGTACTAACTGCAGAAATACACCACTCAGTCAGAAACAACCAATCACCCTCATGTACGCACCACTCACAAACTGCCCCTTGCTCTCTGCTAAGTTACAGCTGGTTTGCCACTAATGCTAAGGCTAGTTAGCATGGCCACCGATGACATCAGATAAACAGTTTTCCTGGAAGGTAAGTTGTTTTTTGAACATTAGCACATTTAGCGACATGCACACAAAGATGATGGACAGCGCTAAGACCTTCCTCAAGGGTCTAATTGGTTGTTTTAGGTTGGGAGCGGTGCAGAGTTACATATTGCAGCCTTAATATATTATTTAAAGATGCTCTCCGCCAAAAAGAGCTCATCAGTGGGAAAGTTTTTACTGTTTGGCATCTGAACCAAGGCGATTTGCCAACCATCCTGTTTGTAGACCAACCTTACCTTGGAATGTGTCAGAATGTGTCATTGGAAGAATGGGTTGAAGCTATTGTGTACTTCCTTAGAAATCGTGTATGTTATCCTTCTGTCTAGCAGCAGTGGCCACATCTGGTCCCCCTGCTCTGTGAGTTGCCATGTTATGCTTGCTAGCGACACAGCTTGGATCCTTATTAGCACTAACAAATTTGTTCTTGACACTAATTACAGCTTTGCGGAAGAGCTGTGCAGAAAGGCAGCAATCTTCCCATCACCGAGGCTTTTTGTATGCACAAATAGCGTAAGGTGTGGCGGAAGAGGGCGGACTACAAAGGATTTTCATCTTGTTGTTGGATTGAAGGTGGTCTCTTCGAACAAAAGAGAAGGAGGGCTGGATGTTGAGATGGAGCAGAGGCAATATTATCGGGAGGGAGTTCTTTTTGTCTTCATTTAGGGTTGACGAGAGAGGAGGTGTCCCTAATCCTTGGTGCTTCATGCGTCACTAAAAAGGCAATATGTCTCTGTCAGAATGGGTTCCTCTGTGCCTTTATGTGTTCTTTTTATTTCCTGTTTTCCGTTTAGCAGGCTCAAGTAACCCACAGTGACAGCAGTGCACCATCTCTGGATGCTATTCATTGCTGCTGTCTGACAACAGTCTGTATTTCCTGTTATAGACTTCAGTCCTAGTCTGTATAGGTGTATCCCCATGTGAAATGATACATTCTGAGAGGCAGGAAAGGCCTGTGACTATGCAAGTGTCTAAAAATGGAACAGTTCCCCTGATGTCAAGTTACTCTCAACCCTCTAAGTATTCACTGTGAAAGCTCATGGTGGCAAAATGTTGGCATGGGTAATGGACTCACTCATAGGACTTTACTACTTTGGAGGAGTCAGGATGCAACTGATGAGGAAGGTGTGTGGGCGGCACCACCAACGCTGCTGCAGATCAGTGGAGGGAGCAGCAGTCAGGAGGAGCCGAAGTATGCACATAGATCCACACAAATACAGACACCAATGTGCGTGCTCCTACACTGAGCTGTGCCTCTGAAGAGAGAAAATAGTGAGACCTGGCGATAAGTGTATATGGAGTGTAGATAATAAAGTAGATAGCAAGCTTGTTTCCTGTCAGGGATCATAAGCCAGGCTATGAGATGCCTGAAGCAGTTTAGCATCTGGGAGGATAGTGTACTTTTTTCAAAGGGGGCTAGTATGCTTCGACGGGCTTCTTATTTACACAAGAGGATGGTGAAATGTCACACAAGGGTTGTTATGGCTTGTTTGAGCTAAGTTTGTTGTATTTTAGGTGCTAAATGGGTTGGAAACCTCATAGACACACCCAGCACTGTGCTGGACGATGTTCATTCAGTCCCTGGAAAATATTTCAAAGCTAGTTTATCGTGCTTTTCAGTGAGAAGCTACTTCTGACCCAGGTGGACAGTCCTGATAGGACACAGCGCCTTTCAAAAGTATGCACAATTCTTAAACTTTTTCACCTGTTGTCATGTTACAATCACAAATGTCAGTTTGTTTTATGCATTTGGATTTTTTTTGTTGCAGACCAACACAATAGTTGGAAAATGGGGAAAAATATGTTGTTTTGAAGATTGTTGGGGTTTTTTTTGTTTTGTTTTGTTTTGTTTTGTTTTGTTTTGTTTTTTTTTACAAAAACACCAAAAAATTTGGTACAGTTGAAGTTTACATATACTGAATAAAAAGACACATACACATTTTTCTCAATGGTTGAAGTTAAATAGACCAAGCTTTTCTTGTTTTAGCATAGTTAGAATTAAAAAATATTTCTATTTGCTAAATGCCATAAAGAACATTTTTTAAAGTTTTTTTTGTTTTTTTTTTTTTTTTTTGTAACTTTCTTTGAAATCAAAAGTTTACATACATTTGTTCAGTATCAGGGGTAATTGTCTTTTAAACTGTATGACTTGGGTCAAACCTTTTGGATTTCCTTCCACAATCCTCTGATAGGTTAGTTGACACATTTAAGTTAATTGGAGGCACACCTGTGGATGTATCTTAAGGCTACACCTAGAACACACTGCTTTCTTTTTTGACATGATGGGAAAGTCAAAAGAAATCAGCCAAAATATCAGGAAGAGATTTGTGGAGCTAAATCGGTCTGGTTCATCCTTGGGAACAATTTCCAGATGGTTGAACATGCCACATTCATTTGTTCAGTTATACACAAGTATAGACACGATGGGAATGTCCAACCATCATGCTGCTCAGGAAAGAGATAGGTTCTTTGTCCCAGAGATTAATATATTTTGTTCCAAAATCTGCAGATTGACCCCAGAACAAAAGCCAAAGATCTTGTGCAGATGCTGCTGAAGCTGGTAAGACAGTGTCATTATCCACAGTGAAATGTGTCCTGTACTGACATGGGCTGAAAGACCTTTCAGTGAGGAAGTCTTTACTTCAAAAGAAACATAAAATGCCAGACTGGAGTTTCCAAGTGCAGACAGGGACAAAGATCTTCATTTTATTTTTGGAGACATGTACTGTGGTCTGATAAAACTACAGTGAACCTGTTTCACTATAATGACCATCGATACATTTGGAGGAAAAATGAGGATGCTTGTACCATTCTAATTGTGAAGTACAGGGGTGGCAGCATGATGTTGTGGGGCTGTTTCACTGCAGGAGGTACTGGTACCTTATGAAGAAATATTGAAGCAACATCTTAAGACATCAGACAGGAAGTTAAAGCTTGGGCACAGATTGGTCTCCCAAATGGACAATAACCTTAAACATACAGCCAAAGTGGTTCCAAAGTGGCTTAATGACAATGAAGTCAAAGTTTTGACGTGGCCATCATAAAGCCCTGATCTCAGTCCTATGGAGAAGTTGTTGGTAGATCTGAAAAGGTGTGTGTGAGTGAGGCGGCCTATAAATCAGACTCAGTTCCACCAGTTCTTTCAGGAGGAAAGGGCCAGATCTCCAACAAACTATTGTGAGAGGCTTGTGGAAGGAAACCCAAAGGGTTTGACCCAGGTCATACAGTTTAAAAATCAAGTATGCCTGATACTAGAAAGATACAAAAAAATCTCCAAAAAATATTCTCATTAGGTTTTCTTGTATTTAGCAAATAGAAATAATTTTGGTAATTCTAACTATGCTAAAACAAGAGAAGTTTGGTCGAATTTAACTTCAGACAGTGAGAAAAAATGTGTGTGTCTATTTATTCAGTGTATGTAAACTCATGGTGTCAACTGTATGTATTTGTATTTACTTGCCCTAAATGCCTAACTTCCCTCAGAATTCACTTATTTAAAGAACAGCAGTGTTCTTTAAATAAGTGTTCTTTAAATAAGTTCTATATTGCACCATGTGCAATTTAGTATAAATCGAGCTGTTCTGTGTAGGCCTGAGAGGTTTATTAGAGATGATTAGTAAACAAACAGCATCATAAGGACCAAGGAAGATAACAGAGATAAAATTGTGAAAACATTTTTAGCATTAGGTTCCAAAACAATATTAATATTTCATGGGACACTTTTCAATCCATCATCCACAAGGCCAAAACTGACAGACTGGCCAAGTAGAGTGTAAATCAGAGACGTAACCAAGAGGTCCATGGCAGCACTGAAGGAGCTGCTCAAGTGGGAGAATATGTCGACTCTTCAGCTGTTATTCCCAAACTCCATAAATCTGCATTTTGGTTTGAAAGAAAAAAGAAAGCAGGCAAGAAAGAAAGCAAACAAATATGTGGAAGAGGGTGCTCTGGTCAGATGAGCCCAACCTTGAAATTTTTGGCCTATGTAGAAAACACTGTTTGTGGTGGAAAACTAACACTACACATCACCGTGAACCCACCATCATCACTGTAACACGTTTTCTTTATTGGTGACAGGGAAGCTGAATTTTATAGAGAGAAGGATAGAGCTACCTCCAGGGCAATCTTAGAAGAAAACCTGTAGAGGCTGGAAAAGACTTGAGACTGGAGCAGAGGTTCAACTTCCATCAGGTCAACCCCAAACATACATCCAGAGCGACAATGGAAAGGTTTAGATCAAAGAACATCAGCCTTAGAATTCCCAAGTCAAACTTGAACATTGAAAAATATATTACTAAACATCAAAACTGTATGCTCAGTTACCTTTCGACTCCTCTTAGAACTAGTAGTTCAGTAATTCACAGAGCATCTCATGGGAGGTATAAAATTGCTTTATGGAAAACGTCTCCAGGACAAACAGCTTTTCCTGTATATGGGATCAGAAAGGGAGACTCCTTATCTGCAGAATTTAAAGTTAACCCTGACTGACATCACTTTTAGATTAAACTGAAGCACTTTCAAAAGGACTTACCATGAAGTCATGAATGATTACCACCAGTTTTGAATCAATTTGATAGTATTGAATTTTGTTTTTGTTAATTTGTATTTTGGGTCTTAATTAGTGTTATGTTTCTACTCTGTTTTGTATTTGAATTTTACATTTTAGTTATATTGTTTCTTTTTTTTATGTAATCATACACCTAACTAAGGAAGTTGTTGAAAATGAAGCCAAGCATCATTGTGCTATCACTTCACAACTATGGATGTCTTTGTGTTGATTTAAATAAAAACCTGGTAAAATACATTGGAGTTTCCGGTTGTAACATGACAAAATGTGAAAACCTTCCAGGGAAATGAATACTCCTCTAAGGCACTATAAATACTAACTTCTGGATAGTTCTTGTAAGGTAGGACAAATATGAGAAAAATTTTAAGAGGCTTCTTATCCAAGGTTGAGCTGGTGTACACGCTGTACTTGAAGTTTGGCTTGACTGACAGCGATACTCAGAAGCACCAAATATGGTGTGGATGCGGCACAGACTCTTAGGGAGATTCCGTGGTCCTCCCACGCAAACTCCGTCCACAGCATTGTGTGGCAATGTGCAACTCCCCACTGCTTCTAAACGACTCAACCGCACACAGTCATGCATGTTCAGTCTTTTAATACAAATCATGATGGCAGATTTTTAGTCGTGGTATTAGATTTTATGGAAATTAAAAATGATTCTAAGATGATAAAGAAAACAGTTGGCTCTGGTTTTCACAGCTTGAGTGTGTATGTGTGTGTTGTTTTGAGTAGAAGTGAAAAAAGGGAGTGCAGCAGCATAGGATATTTTTACTCGTTTCCTCAGACAGACATCGATGTGTCTTCTTTGTCTCTGTTCTTTCCTTCATTCAATGTCTTGATACTCTCCTCTTTTATTTCCCCACTGTTACCTTTCTGTTATTAGTAATATTTTATCTGTTTTGCAGAGACATTCAGACATCACAAATTATTTACTCTTTCTGAGAACCACAGGATACATATATATATATATATATATATATATATATATATATATATATATATATATATATATATATATATATATATATATATATATATATATATATCGAAACTTGCTCAAAGTGCACAAGCAGTGCACAAGCAGCTCCAAATAAAGATAAAGTGAAATCTATATGCGATCGTTCTGTGAGGGGGGGTTTAGCATTAAGTGTCTGCATTCACTAGAATCAAAGTAATGGTACACTCAGGAAAACCATCTAACTGCTTTTGTTTCAGTGGAACATAATGATTAAGGGAGATTGATTTTTAAATGCTCGTCTGTGACACGTGTTCTGTTTTAATTGTTCTTTGGTCTTTGATAGTCAGCATCTTTTTCTCTGGGTAAAAAAGAAACATGTTTCCATCAAAGGAAATTAGGATTTAAGTAATTAAAAATGCTGTTGTAGACTTGTCTTGGGTTTGCTAGCAAATGTAGGGTTGTATATAGACATTTACGTGCCTTAAATGCAACAACTCCAATAAGCCCATAGGCATCCACATGTTACGTGTTCTCTGCCATTAGTTCATTTCCCACTGCGGCCCCACGCATCATCACTCTCACACATGAGGGAGAGAAAACTGCTTGTTTGTCAAGCTTGCTATCATCAGTATCTGCCTTGTTTGCACTCTTCAGCTTGAGTGCAATGCTCTTGAGTTTGGCATGATTGCTAAGTGTGCTCTCAAAGATGGCTTTGGCAACTTATTTTATCGACCCCGCAAGATGTCAGGGAAAGCAAAAGTTATGTCATCATGTGTTGATGTCTTTGCTTCAGATTTGGTCTGAAATAGGTTACACGGCGAGAACAGGTGGGAGAAGAGGCAGCATCCGTATTAAGGGAGGGGCCCGCATTACGTGACACTGAAAGCATAGCTGTAATAAGCTCTTCATCCTTCTGCTTTGGGCAGTGCATCTTATCGTACCACGTTGGATCAAGTCTGGTCCAGATGACGCCAGCTGGTGTTGACAGTCGGCAGTGTAAATCATGGTGTGTGGGGTTGAATGGTTCTCATTCTGTGCTTTCTGATATAACTGTTTTTGTTTTGTTTGCTTCTTTACTGAGGGTTGACTTGAAGATTATTTTATTTCAACAAAGCTATACAGCAGAATGATGTAAGCATTTACCAAACAGAAGAGTGAAATACAAACCATAAAGACAAGCTGCTTAAAGAGTTAAACTGCTGCACTGTTTGGTACAGCTGATCCAAGTTTTACCTGAAAGCCATAGCTACCTATTATTCGCCTTGTAATATGAATTATACATTGATAAAAATGTGGCCCAAATGTGGCCTTTGAAACATCTCAGTTTACTTCCTAAGGTCATAAAAGTAGAACAAAACAACTACAACTGTTTGAAAATACAGTGAATCCCTGGTATTATACAGCTAAATAGCTTAAATACTTGAGACTCCTCTAAAAATGCTTATGACAGCCTATTTTAAGAGTTCAAAAACCAAACTACACCTTGATATGCAATAATATGCACAGTGGAAATTGTCTTACCACAGTTGAACAAACTATTTTCCCCGGGGCTAAAGCAATCAGAGGGATAGATATTAAAGTGTTACTAACCACCCCCCCCCCATGTGAAAACATAAGTTTGCCCCTGGCAAATTTTGAAAAAAAATCCACCAAAGTGGGTGGAGCCAAGAGACACGACTGAGTGTGGGGATGAGTGGAGGAGGTAAGCAGGGCTGTGGACAGGACAAAAGAAGCTCTTTTGTCAACTTATCAACTTTGTTGCTATATTTATTAACTTTTCAGACCCCTCTAGCGAGTTTTTTTAATCAAAAAACCAACAAGTGATAAATCTAGCGACTTTTTTTCTGTGTTGTTGGAGACTTTTATGACGACAATGCTCTGCAGCTCAGCTGCGGAGGGCTCTGTCCTGTGCGAGCGGCAAGTGCTGCAGTGAGCCTCTCCCGTTTACTAAGCACTGCAGTCAGTCTCACACAGTCGTCAGTTCAACAACACACTGTCGCCAATAGTCAGAGCAAAAGAGACCCATTCCACTCCATGTCCGCATTGCAAATAAATCACGCATTTGCTAATATGAGTAACACTATTAATCGTGAGCATCACCGTGGTAATGCTCAGCTTGCTATTCCAACACCTGACTTGCCACCCACCAGGTGGGGTCTTGGGTCTGAGTGAGATGGTTTTATATCCAAACCAGGTGTGACGTTGTGTACCGGCTGTACCGCTACCTAAGTACCGTTTGACCGAAGGAGGCCGGCACTGAGACAGTTTTAGGCAAAATATCGCAAAACTAAGCAAATTTACACAAAAAAGTCAAAATTCACACAGCCACATAAAGATAGAACCCTAAATAACCTATTTAGACAGTTTATCAGCAAAAAAGTTGATTTGGGGGTTAGTTACACTTTAAGTTAAACATTGACATATCATGTTTCCTGCTTCTGTAAGAGCTACTGTAAAATCTGGACCTTACACAAATTTGCACATGAAAGCTATCTGCGCTTTTGGGGGTACAGCCAGTCAGCACCCAGGAAAATAATTGCCGCTCCTGGTTTGGCCGCTTTGCAAATGCAAGCCAGTAGTGTGTCAAGTAGCAGTTTGTGAAATTATTTTAGCTTAAGTGGTTGTTGTTTTTAACACAGTTTGCTACAATATTCATTTTTACTTTTTTTTTGTATTTTTGCTGAAGATGACCATTTGTCAAGCACCTTTTTTCTGATGTCTTAAAATCCTTTTTAGCTTCTGAAAAAGCTAAATTGAGGCTTTTCTGTCACAGAGTAGTCTCAATTAAATTCCATTCTTGTAAACATAATGACCAATGATGTCCAGCCTCACGTAGATGATATCCACTATACGGCTGGCTCAATCTAATTACAATCCAGCTATCCACCATTTTATCCACATTTAAAATTGTTACACAGATTATATTTCCTCATCATTCCGAGCTACACCATAAATTTTCAAAGCAAGGTCATGGATGGATGTAAAATTTCAAAGGATTATGTAGAGATACCGATCTGTTTTGTTTTGTTTTTTTTTTCCTCTCTGCTGTCATGTACTTACGTCACATTTTCCTTTCTAGTCTTAAAGATTAAGACTTGTTTGTATTTCTGTAATTAGCCTCCTCAGTTACATGGAGATGAATATGAGACTAACATGGGGCGAGAACAAAGGTCCAGTAGAGGTTTCTCATAAAGCAACGGAGACAGAGAAAACAAGGGGATCTTTCCAAGGGGATTGTCGTGATGGAATGCAGTGCAGTCGGGGTGCCAAGGTTAAATCCAGTGTTGTTCATATGGCAAATGTTCTTAGACCACCAGTGACATCAGAGTGTTGACCGCTGTCCCAGGCCTAATTTAGCCACAAACACTGGCTGCGGTGAGCTCCTCTGTTCCTGTTTGTCAAGCTGGAACCACTGATCCCAGCACTGACATCGCTGTTCAGATACACAGAATAGCTTTTAAACCCAAGACACCCGAACCCAGCCATGAATAGCAGGAGACCTACACGGGGATCATCTTTATATCTTCCAAGTGATTTCCTTTGTGATATTATTTTTCAGACAGTATGTCATCTAGAATGAGAAAATGGGAAACCTACAAATCTTAAGGATGAAAGACAGGAAAAGAACTGACTCATCTAAGCAACAATCCAGCAAAACTTGTATGCCCTTTCTTGAAATAAATTATTATAATCACATTCACTTTACACAACATTTCATAAAAAAAACAATTTGTTGCTAATTTTTATGAGAATTTTGAAGTTTTAAAAGTACACTCCACTTTGAGAGTTTGTGGCTAAACCTAATGAAAACAACAAAAAATCAATATTTGACAGCCCTTGTGGGATTTTCTAAGAGTATGTTTTAGCCTCAGTGGTCTGTTTTAATGGCAATAAATAACATAGTTTGACAAGAAACAATTAGAATAGGCCAATACAGGACATAATAGCCTTCTAATGTTTTACATTTGCTGTGGTGCATGATTTACTGCAGCTTCTCAGCCATTTAAATTCATATGCCAACATAATAGCACACATGCAGACACTACACTTATCATGAGGTCAGTAGTAAGAGGTTTAGCTTTAGAACACCTTGCAAAAGTACTTATACCCCTTGAAGTTTTTTACTGTTTCACATGGTAAAACTATAAACTATATTATTGAGGTTAGTTTTATGGGGTTAACCCGACCATTGCCTTCCTATGCAATTCCGCTCGATTCTCATCTTCCTTCAGTGCTCCGTCTGGGCTTTCTCCCATTGAGCTGGATTTCTCTGGAAGAATTTTAACTGGGTCAATCAGCGAACAGAAGGAGAAGATGTAAACAATAACAGATTTTCTGCACTGTTTTAGAATTGTAATCTGCCTGTAGTTTGGCAACGGCAGCGGAGGGAGTGAACAAAGCCATTCAGTCCATGTTGGCCACACTTTCAAATATTGAAATAACATTAACAGCCATCTCGCTCAGCTTGGGATTTCTTTCTTCTCAGTGGGGGATGGTTGTTTACAAAATGCAATTTTTGGTAAGCGTCGAAGCATCAAACTGACACATTACATACATCACAGCCAAACGTTAGTGATTGGGTAACATTTAAAACTATAACAGAGTCCATGCCTCCAGCAAGCAATTGTTTCACAGTAGCCAAGGGTCCAGGCCCTCTGTACAAAGCAAAGCGTAGAACAAGGGGCTGGTTTTTACCATGCTATATTTGGATGTCTCTAACAGTTTTGCACACACTGTTTAAAGGCAGACATTTTCCCTCATTCATCTTCGAAATACTACAAGCTCAGTCAGATTGGATGGAGAGCATTTCTGAAAGCAAAATAAAAGTCTAGCCTCAGATTCCTAAATGCATTTATGCCTGGACTTTGACTGAGCCATTTTTATACATGGATATGCTGTTACACTAACCATTCTATTGGTGGTCTGGCTATATGTTCACGGTTGCTGTCCTGCTTCTAACAGGTTCATTCATCTTCCCATCAACTCTGACCAGCTTCCTTGTCACTGTTGAAGTATAGCATCCCCACAGCATGATGCTGATACCACCATGTATCACAATAGGAAGGGTGTGTTCACTGATTTCTGCATCCCATAGCATTTTGCATGTAGGCGCAAAAGTTTAATTTTTGTCTCATCTGACCTGAGTACCTTTTTCCAAGTACAAGGTACTAAATACGAAGGGGAAAGCACTACTTAGATTTGAATTTGTTAAAAAATGTTGAAAATTACACAGTAATTACAATCATGCACTACTTTGTGTTAGTCTAGTACATACAATACTGATAAAATATATTGGAGTTTGTGGCTGTGACATGACAAACGGAAAAAATAATGAGGGTATGAACATTTTTGCAAGACATTTGCTTCTTTACACTCTTCTGCAGCAAAGTTTTGTAATAAATGCAGAAGTTCACTGTCATATTTATCGCACGTTTAAGTCTTTTGTGTGCTTCTTTTAGAGACATGGAGCCTCTCAACCATACCAGTCATGTTGGGCTAAATGCAGAGTGGTAAGGTTAGTTTGTTAAGCGAAAAATCAATTTGTAAGGTGTTAGCTCGAAGTGCAGTACTAGCAAGGTGTGACGGAGAAGACTTATGTTCCTCCATCATGCTTTGAGTTATGAAGAGCAAGGGGCTCCCCTGCTGTTCAGGGTATAGCTGTAATAAATCGTTGATCTGCTGTGACACATCCAAGGCAACATAGCATGAAAAAAACAGTGACACCTTAAAAGAAACAGCCAATTATTTTGACCTTGACTTTTTTTACAGCTAAAGTGGCTGAAGCAGCATCACAGTTGTGATGTTGTGTTGTACAACTGTGTTCCCTTTCAGCCGAGGTCAATAAGTGGGAAGTAGAAGCTCAGAAAGCAGGCCAATTACAGCAAGCTTGAAAACTTTTTCACATGCTTGGCAAAAACTAAAGCCATGGTTATAAATTATACATTCAGGGTTTTTTTTCTAAAGATTTCTGTCTTTAAAACAATGTCTAACCCTGGTTTCAGAGGGCTCTGGTTTTGCTCATTACAAATGAATGAACTACATAAGTTTATATTGCAAGTTTGTTCTGGAAAGTATACCAGAGAAGCACAGAACAAATGTTCTTGGTGGAAAATCAACATGCTTCTGCACTCATACACTTAGTAACCTCTTGATTTTACATTATTGAACTACTGAATATGGGTTTTAGAGATGGACTGTGTTAAAACCAATGATTCTTTACAGCAAAAACCTGTGCCCCCAGCTTCTTCTTTATCAAGCTATAATTTACCCTGAGTTCCACATTTGCCAGCTTTATTGTGTTTTCTGCTTGTGGCACATAAGGATTATTAGGCTTTTAAAAATGTAACAGGTCCCGGCAAGGTGACCGTGTTTGCTTTTTATTGCTTTACAACTTTAATTACATTGATTAATAGGTACTTAAAGGCAGTGCATTGATAGGTTTCAGATTAATGATATCACACACCTCTAACCATAAAAGACATCAGCAAGTCTCTTCACACAGGAAAATTGGGTGTAATCAACATGAAGTATGGGTACAGACTTGTTCTGAATGCTGAAGTTTAGTTAGAACAGTTTTGGCAGCACTTAAGAAGATATGTTTCCCTGATTAAAAAGAAAAATAAATAGATTAGTAGTAATAAGGCAAAAAAGTGCTATATGTAGGGAAATGTCTGTTTTAAAATAGCCAAAATTTTATTTTGGGAGAGTTTATTTATTTAGCTGAAAAACAAATGTAGCAAAGACTCAACTAAAAAACTGATATTGAGGATCCTGTCAGAGAGAGGAGTTTGCTTGACTGATTCTATCTTCTCTGTTTTGATATAAGTCATTGATATTTTGAATGTTTACTTTTTATTGCAATTCCAGTTAGTTGTGTACAAAACAAGGTCATAGGAACACCAATTCTCCTGCTTCATAAAATAGATGCTTTGCTTCAAGATTTGCTGTTTCTAAGGTCTATTGTTGCAGTGGCATGGTTTGAGCCTACACATCAGACTGAGACAGGAAGATACAGCAGACAACACAATCTTGAATTTACTCTGAATGTCGTTAAAGTGGTTCAAATAATTAGACTGGTAGTTAAAACACAGTGAGAACCCTAATTTGTTCACATTCACTGATGAATCCCACAATATTTTACAGCAGATTAAAGTGAATTAGGGTTTGATTATCAAATTCCAAGATTCTGATGCAAAAGATCCACCAGGTGCTGGTTATTTTCATATCTTTACAGCTTTGATCTTTTAATACCACACTTTTTAGTACAAAATGGAGCCACATAATGTTTTGTAGCACCTAAATTTAATTTTTCAGATGCTTTGGATTATTTTGTCCATGTTAAACAAGCTATAATTTAAAGCAACTTTCTATAATACACTCAACTCAACAGTAAGGAAGTTGTGTTATTTGATTGTAATTAACCAGATCTATCACCCTGAGGCTACTCTGACTTATTTTGGCTTGATCCAAGCATATTCACAGAATGTTAAGTGGAAGGATAAAGTGTGTTAGGAAAAGATGCACCAGCAACAGAAATAACCACTACGCACAGACAAATCCTACACATGGACTACAAATGTTATGTCACTTCTAACTGGGCTAAGGAGAAAAAGAACTGGACTGTTGCTCAGTGGTCCAAAGTCCTCTTTTCAGAAGAAATTAATTTACATTTTACTGGAAATCAAGGTCCCGCAGTCTGGAGGGGGAGTGGAGAGGTACAGAATCCATGCTGCTTGATGTCCATTGTTAAGTTTTTACAGTCAGAAATGATCTGGTGTTGGTCCACTGTGTTTTCTGAAATTCACAATCAGTGCAGCCATCTACCAGGAACATTTTGAGAACTTCAGGCATCCTTATGCTGACATGCTTTATGGAGATGCTGCTTTCAGTTTTCAGCAGGACTTGGGACATGCCAACTCTGGCAAAGGTACCAAAAACTGATTCACTGACCATGATGTTACTGTGTTTGATTGGCCAGCAAATTCACCACCTAAACCCTTTGGATGATCTATGGTATACTGTCAAGAGGAAGATGAGAGACATCGGATCCAACAATGCAGATGGCCTGAAGGCTGCTATCAAAGCAACCTGGGCTTCCGTTACTCCTTAGCAGTACCACAGGCTGATCGCCTCCATACCACACCACACTGATGCAATAATTCATGCAAACAGAGACACAACCAACTGTTGAGTACATAATTTTAGTAGCCTGACATTTCTGTTTAAAACATCATTTTTTATTTGTCATTACATAATATTCTAATTTTCTGAGATGCTGATGTTTTTTTTTTTTTTTGGGGGGGGGGGAGTGGTATCTATAAGCCATACTAATTAAAGTTACAAGGAATAAAAGCTCAATATATTTCACTCTATGTGTAATGAAGCTATATAATGAGTTTCACTTTCTAAAATGAGTGACAAAAAATATTGTCAAGTTTCAAATCAAGTCAAGTTTATTTATATAGGACATTTCAGCAACAAGGCAGTTCAACGTGCTTTACATGATAAAAACACAACACATTAACCAATTATGAAACAAGCAACAAACATTACATTTTGTCAAATGCCATAATCAAAATCATCAAGCATAATTGTCATCAAATATACATCAAATACATTGATTAATGTTCCAATTATTATTAATCAAAGGCAACTCTAAACAGGTGGATGTTTAACCTTGATTTAAAGGAACTCAGTGTGTTGGCTGTTTTGCAGTTTTCTGGAAGGTTGTTCCAAATTTGTGATGCATAAAAACTTAATGCTGCTTGTCCATGTTTGGTTCTGGTTCTGGGGATGCAGAGCAGACTAGAACCAGAAGACCTGAGTGGTCTGAAAGGTTGATGCAATGACAACAGGTCTTTAATGTATTGGACTTTTTAATAATATTCACATTTTTTGAGATATACCTGTAAATGAGATGTAAAGGAGGTGTTTACGTCAACAGTTCATTTGAAATACTGAACAAACGAGGTATAAACTGCAACATGAATCTGCAGGAATTTTATAGAGAGGTTTAAAATAGAAGGAGGAAGGGATGAAATTACAATGTGTTGGTACAAAATGAGGGTATGATTTGGCAAAGACCAGAACTGACCTGGAGCTTCTCTCATTGTACTGTGCAGAATGTAGTGATAGCTAACAACAAAGTTGAATATAATGAAAATGTTTTTTTCTTTATCTTCATGGTTGTATTTTTCTGAAAAAGATAGGTTTTATGCTGATCTAGTGTCCCTATATTATTAGAATATTAATGACCTATAAATGTGAATCACATCATCCATAAAACTTTGAGTTTATAGTCTATTTTTTTGTCATTTCATAAAAATAGCAAGCAAGTTCAAATCTCTTTTTCAAAGAATTTTATGTCTTTTCAAACTTTCATTGCAGAACAGCTGGTTAATTATTCTATGTAAATAAGCAACATACGCCGTATAAATTGTAATAATGCTTTAGATTTTATGCACTGGGGATTTTAAGGGCAGTTTGCTGGAATTTGGTACATAGACTTAAAAATCTGCTGTCTTCTTTAAAAGATGTCTCTCCCCTGACTTAACTACTTCTTGTCTCCACCCAAGTACATTTCATGTGTATTCAGATTTCTGATCTGCAGGCAAATCAGCCCCGGAGGCTGTAAACAATGTTATCAACATGAAATATTTGGCTCTGTAATTTGGTCTCTTGCTGGGTCTGCTCATGTGTTTTCAACCCTCTAATTCTCTCATCTCCCACCATCATCCCACATACTGGGCTGTATTAAGTGTGGAGCAGTGCGCTAAACTCATACATTGCAAAAACAAATTGCTGAAATGCTGAGAATGCTGTCCATGTGTCATGGCAGCTCCTCCTTTGCTTGTGCG
This sequence comes from Anableps anableps, assembly GCA_014839685.1. NCBI lineage: Eukaryota > Metazoa > Chordata > Actinopteri > Cyprinodontiformes > Anablepidae > Anableps > Anableps anableps. The sequence goes on from CM026082.1 coordinate 16,781,014, forward strand.
TACCTGCCGTTTTGGACGTTGTATATTCATGAGTATTCATACCATTCATTGTGAGGATGAATGTGGATAACTGTAATAGGATTTGAAGTCTATGTTTAGCAGTTCGTCACTCTTTCCCTCACATTAGAGGTAATAAATAATCAGATATACGCGGGGCTTATTTTAGCCGTTTCCTTCCACCTGTATGGAAACGCTCTCTGTGTTTGCGGAAATGTTGTGGGGGCTTATCGTCTTACACACAGAGAGATTTGATAATCCTTTACCTGCTCTAATGCTGCCGTGCTGATTACCTGATTTCACTTGACAATAAGCCACATGGTCACAATGACTCACAATATACTAATGTGTTCACAAGATTTGGACACACAAAGCACAAGTCATTACAAGAGAAGAGTTTGAAAACAGACAGTATTGCTCTTGTCAGGTGCAGAGGAATAGAGTTTTATTAATGATACTGAAGCCTGGATGCCTGTTGTCCTGAAGCATCCAGAGCACGTTGGCATGTTTATATTTAGCATCATGAAACAGATGAGCACTGGTTGGCTGTTAAAGCTGCTGCTGGGAAATTTCACTTTTACTACAAAGACTTTGCTGCTCATGCAGCTGCTGCCACTCCCCTATTGATCACGATCACCTTTAAGTTTCAAAAGATCACACCTTTATAGATATGTTTATGGTTTTATCGGTACGAGAAAGATGAGGAGTTGAAGCAATATTTTTTTCAGAGTGAATAGAGAGTCTTAAATCATACTTCGGTTGGATTTATCAGCACAAAGAAGATTTTCTGTCATTTATTGGATTGTAGTTTGCCTAGGTATTTCAACTTCCCAAGCTGTATTTTCTTTCTTTCTTTCTCTCTTTCTTTCTTTCTTTCTCTCTTTCCTCTATGAAGAAATTCCATGAATTGGCAAATTTTTCACAAATAATTAGGAATAATGTTCCACAGAAAAATCTGCAAATCGTGGAATGGGGGAGGGGGGTCCACTGTATTTACATGACTCAGCAAAGACAAGTTTGCAAGCAGACGTGCCAAACCAAATGTCATCTAATCTGAACAATCAATTGTTCAGGAGAATCTGGCCATGTGTAAAGTTGTGGAAAGCACACAATAACTTGTATTTGAGACATAAAAGACATAGATTCAGTGTCATTTAATTTATTTCTCCCACAAACAGCCATGCCACCTTGGGTGGAAAGTAGATGTTAGGGTTTAAATGGGAGAAGGGCAAATTCAGAGATGCTTGAATATGGTGCCATACAAGGCACACAATTACAGTTAAGCCCAAATTGATTAATATCCCTGACAAATTTAGGTTTAAAGTCATGTTTTAATTTTACCAGCATGTTTCTTCTGATTGGAAGTAATATTAACAGTTTGAGTAAGCCAGCCAGAGTCCTGACGTAAATCTGAAAAAGAATCTGTGGAGGGAGCTCAAGATTAGGGTGATGGTAAGGAGGCCCTCCAACTTTAAAGATTTGGAATTCATGACCAAAGATAAATGGTCAAAACGCTTGTGGTAACATGCAAAACGCTGGTCAGCAATTTTAAGAAGGGGTTGATTGAAAGTTGAAAACATTTCAATTAAATGATTACTCTATTAGACTATATATAACAAAGGTCTTTTTTTGCTATCCTTTGGTGCAATAACACTTTTTCTAAGGACACCAAACTTTGAAAAAATACTTCTTATTTATAGACACTGTCATTACCTTCTTCACTGCTGTCGTGTCACAGCTCGCAGTCTTCCATTCGTGTTTTGGGTTTGTGTGAATTGCAAGAGTGTCCTCATTTGAATTAATTAAACCAAATCTCCCATGAAGAGTTTGGGGGCGTAACTATTGCATCTTCCAAGGACAGACAGGCTATCAATATCCCCCAGACTCCGCCACAACACCTCCCACTCGGATGTATACACACACATAAATACAGCTCTCACACACACAGGCATGTCTCAATCTAATGTCTTGGAAACAGTCACCCATGCCCGCTGATCATCATTGTCCTCTGCTGTGGAACAAAAGCAGTGAAACTCTCCATTATTACAGCTTCCTTATCAGCTCCCCCTGCTTCCCTTGACCACGAAACAGCATTGAGCTCAATTGCTCAGCCATTTATACCACTTTTTTTTCATTGTCACATTTCCATTGTGTGTTGGCTGTTCTTTTGTTACTGACAACCACAGAGTATGATCCTGCATGAGTCATTACTAAAGTAAACATCAGTGCACATTGCAAGGAAGAGAACTGCATGTGTTGCTCTGAGCAGAAGGGGTTGCCCCGGCTAAGATGATTACTGAAATTGCTCAAAGGTGTATACTTTTGCAAGCATATGTGCACAAATAATTTTCAGAAGCAAAGTTGGATTTCACTTCCAAAAAAAAAGAAAATCCCCATGTGATGAAAGCTGCCTACCAGACATGAGAAATGGGGATTTCATTCACGAGTTTCTATGGTTACGGCAACAAGCGTCAATATGTCACTGACACCATGTTTGCTAAGCAACCCTCTTTCACCTTCACTGAAGAAAGTAATGTATAAGTGATAAAACATAATTTAAATGAGATATAAGCTGGTGCAGAGCTCAAAGCTTTGGAAATGAAACAGTAACAACAAGATTGAGTGATTTCATGAATAGTGGATCAACTTTGTATTTCTTCATTTTTTTTCCCTTCGCCTTTGTGTTTGTTGTTGTAGCTGTCTGTTCTTTGAGGGTTTATTTAGTTATTTAATCACCGGGCAGCTCGGGTGCTTGTCTCATCTTTCCTCCCGCATCATCCTCACTCATGAATCTATTCATGCAAACATTGTCTGAGTGAATATCGTTACAAAGGAAACCATATCATTTGTGGATTTGGTGCACAAAAATCATGTGCTTTGGGATCATGGTTTTGTATGATTTTTTTAGTACTGCAACAAAAAGGATGAGTACATTTCAACAAAATTTTCAATAGCTTTAAACTGAGGGGCTTCATGGTGGTGAAGTCGGTAGCAATGATGGCTTGTAGGAAGAAGGTCCAAGGTATGGAGTTGTTGTTCTCCCCATGCATGGGAGAACCCGTGGGTTCTCTCTAAGTACTTTCTCCCACAGTCAACAAACATACATGTTAGCTTAATTGGTCTCTCCAAATTGCCCTTAGGTGTGAGTATGTGTGTAAATGGTTGTGTGTCCTGTGTGTCTCTGTGTTGCCCTGTGATGGACTAATGCCTTGCCTGCTGGTGGCTGCTGGTGGTGTATGGCAGCCTCGTTTCTGTCAGACTGGCCTAGGGCCACTGTGGCTACAATGTGAAAGCTTAACACCATCAGTGTGTGAATGTGTGAGTGAATGGATGAATGACTGAATGTAATGTAAAGTGCTTTGGAGTCATCTAGACTAGATAAAGCACTATACAAGTATAGGCCATTTACTATTTAATGACCTGTCCAAGGTGCACTGTGGCCCTCAGCCAGTGATTGCTGGAGATATGCACCAGCTTCCTTGTAAGCCTGTAAGAATAACTTCATATAGATGGATGGATGGATGGACTAAGCAGTGCTCAGCAGGATACATATCAAACAAAAAGTATTGCAAAGTATCTTTTTAATGAAAATAGTGTAAAATAAAAATTTATAAGTAATGTTGGTTTCATTCAACCCCATGAAAGGTTACACAGAAGTGTTTAAAGGGGCAGTATTATGTAAAATAATTTTTTTTTTTAGCTTTGCGTCATGTTATAATGTTATTCCCTCATCAAAAACATACCTGGAGTGTTGCCTTGATTCTTTCATGAATGTCTGAGAAATCCTTTAATCTCCCATGGGAGACATTCAGTTGTGCAAAACACCTGCTCTACCTTCGGGGTCCAGCTCCTCCTCAGAGCTGCAGTTTCTAAGCTTCCGAGCTTCTGAAGAACTGAAAAAGTTAAAATAGGTAAATGCTAGGGCTGGGCGATATGGTTAAAAAACATATCATGATATAAGCATTTCACATCAGTCAATATCAATAGTTGATTAGTTATTTGTTTTAAATATCCAAAATACTGCCACACTGGTGACATTTTGTTGACAATTTCCTCTTAAGCTGTTGTACTTATTTCCTCCTTTCACTCCACCTCAAACTTTTTCATTTTTAAGCAGTCATGAGGCAAGTTGGCAAAACATGAAGCTACTTCCACATACTCTGGCGTATAATGTGTATTCTGTGAAGTGGGCAGACTCCATGCTTTCTATCAGCAGACGGTTGAGATTTCCTAGTCAAGTGTACCAGTAGCCTACATTTCTCATGACAAATTCCTTCATTTACCACAATCCAAATGGATGCTAGCAAGTTTGATGAGCTAGTTGGGCATCCAGCCCCATTTCTTCTCCACCAAGGCAGCCACTGCACAACTGCTGTGTGTCCTTATTGCCGACTCTCAACATTAACATCTTGGTGTTGGATACAAACAACAGCTTGATGTGATCCCTTTTTCCTGCCAAGCAGTTTCCTGTGTGAGTCAGTGTGTCACCGAGTACATATACGTGGTCGTAAAAATGTACCTTTGTGTGGACATGTCCAGTGGACATTTGTTTTGAGTACGTTTCGCGTACGCGTGGACCTCAGAGGAGTGAATTACGCCCGAGTATGTTGAGGGCTTTCTCAACAGTTTTTTGCTAGCTTACCAAAGAGTGAGTCAGTTAGTTGATGCCACCAACCTTGTTTAGCTGGGCTGTGAGGTTGAGTGGCTAAAGCTTTTTTCTGCCTACATTCCCCAGAATGCTGTGCCGTTCTGGATTGGAGTTCAGCAAAATTATCAACATTCTATCTGACATATTTTCTGTTGATATTGATCACGTCTCTATTGCAATAGATATTGTTATTGTTTTATTGCCCAGCCCTAGTAAATCCCTTAGGAGACAGTTTTTGCTTCACTTTGAAGTTTACTTTATCCAGAGGCTATCAACCATAAGCATCTTACTTGCAGTAGATAGCTGTCTTACATACAAAAGTAAATGTTTTTAACTTTATTATATTAGTGGCACTGCTTAAATATTTAGTGAACTAACTTGTTTGATAAGGGTTAGGTTTTTAGAGCTTTATTTGTTTTTGTAAGACTCTTAGTGTCTGCAGTCATATATTTAAGGCCTCAAAATCACTCTCCATGTCTCTGAGCTACTTGGACGCTTGGAATACGGGCAAAAGCTTGACCTCATGGACAAGCCTGTGCCCCTGTTCAGTCAGCTTTACAATGAAAAAAAGCAATCCACATGAATGCAATCCAGCTAAAAAGTTTTCACAACAGCAAAACATTAGAGACAAGGAGAGTGTGGCATTTTGTACTACTGTCCATTTGTTCTCTGAATGCTGTCCACTCCAAGTAATTAACTGACTGCTGATAATATTTTCATGAAATCTCTTGTCAAAAAATGCAAACTATCTTTTGAAGAGGGATTTTTTGACAGAGTAGCAAAGAGTACACTTTTGGGAAAGATAGTTTTGAGATGGATGCTGTGAGGAATATAAAGGATGGAATAAAGGAGCTCAGGGTTGTGCATTCGTTCTTTCATCTTTCTTGTTTATTCTTGATTTGGATTAGCTGACTCCTTGGTGACCGCTATTTCCCAGCAGCCTCAAAATGAAAGGCTGAGGAGAGAAAGAGAGAAGTGTGCATTTCATTTTCTGTGAGGATAGAGGGTGTAACCGAGGGATTATCACTCCTTTTGTGTCAAAAACTCAGCAGGGAACCCCCCTACACACACACACACCTTCAACCAACCTTCTTTTACACACATAGAAAGCAGGAAGAACAGCTCCCTCTTGTGGACAGAAGCACATCCCATGGTTCATTTGTGGAGTGATCGCTTCATTTCAAAATATATTTAAAATAAATCATACCTTTTGCATGCATAATAAAGTGTTAGAGGATGATGTTTCAGTTTACACTTCAGGGTTTCCCCCAGAAAGTTTGCTAAGCCCAGTGCTAGGGCCACTAGGGCAGTCCACCAGCGACCCACCATGTTTTTGTGTTTAAAAGTTTACAGAAAATATGAAAATATGACTCGGAAATGATATGTGATTGGAAGACATCATTGACAATACTTAAACACCAACTATAGAATCTTCAAAAAGGCAAACACAAAAAATACAATTAAAATAAATAATTTAAATTTTTTGCACTTCAGTTAAATCCTAATTAAGTAGGATCTTAAATCAAGTTATGTAATGCTGGTCACATTTAAAAGTAAAATAAATTAAAATAAATAATACATAAAATGGACAATGATGACAATTTGTATGCTGAGCTAAATATTCTTAGGTTATAAAATTCAAGTATTTAAATTTTCTTGTGTTTTCCTTAATCCTACCGTTTTGTTTACTAATGTCTGCAAAGCAAAACGGTGCAGTATTTTGATTGCTGGTTGTGATTGGTTGTTTTTTTTGTTTGTTTGTTTTATCCAAGTGAATGCAATATTTGCAAGGAATACTCTAACTGGATAAAAAAGACCTCTCTGATTGGTTGGTGGTGTGGCTGTGCATGAGTATATATACACCACACATTATTCTTTGTTTACAAAAATATATGTTCTCACATCAGTCTCACTGCACGCTTAGGCTGGTGGCATAAATATAATGTTGTATGCAAAAGGTTGCTCTTACGGCATGCTAACATCCATGCTAGATCACACTCTGACTTATTTAGCCAGCTGTGGCTTAGGTAACGTAAACAACGTTGGCTCGGTGGTGCGTGCTCCTCTCAGTCAGCAGGTGAAACAGCAGGCTCATCATCTCCTCCACCACTCCTCGGACTTCGGAAAAAGAAAGTGTCCAACATTTTTTTATTCTTTAACCGTGCCTTGTCACTTTATTCAATTAAATTGTTAGCATGTTGACAGGGAGAGAGAAGCAGTGGTTACAGAGTTGCGGTGATTAAAAACAAGAAACCTGACCTCAGACTCCCGCTGTGTTCAGGTACAAACCACAATATGCCACCATTGCTCTTTCAACTGTTTCACAAAAGATGCTCTTTAACCCATCTTTGCTATCACTGTTGCTGGTGAATAAAAAAATTATGTAAAATAAACAAATGAAGCCTAGGCTGACAGGGGGCAAATAAATCCTGTCGGCCTGCCGTTCTTATAACACACTGGGAGAAACCCTGCACTTTGTTCTATCATCCTGCTCCTCAAAGGGCTTCTGCACAAGTCAGTAAAACTCAGCACTGCAGGAAAAAACAATGTTTGAGTCTCAAATCTTCTCTCCACTGGACTTGCGTTAGTAGGGCAGGGAAACATCTCCATGGTTACACAGCTTGAATCAGACAGCAAGGTGACACATAGTTATTGAGGATAAAAGACAAAGGAATTAGATGAAGGGGCACTCTCTTCTTTTTATCTGGAGTGGCTGTTGAATCTGATGGTGTGGTGTTTAGAAGGAAAACTAGGGAAACATGTATAAGCTATTAAAGACATTCCAGGAGAATCTGTACAGTATGTGTCACTGTGTTTGGTGTGTATGTGTGCACTCTTCTCTGTGCATATGTGTGTGGGAGGTGCTGGGAAGAGCGAGCTTCTCCTCTGAAGTTTTCCCAGTTTTTATCTGTGAAGGAAAAGCACCCAGAGACGAGATTTACTCTTATTTGAGTAAATTTCTGGAAAGCACCCCTTGCAAAGAAAAAAAAGAGACACTTACGAGTATTTACCACGACTATCCCACCTTCCCATTCTCCCACAGCATCTCAGCTTAGATGGATGATGTTATCAGTAGACTCAGGGTAAGACCACAGAGAGCTTGTAAGAAATCTTGCTCATGTCGTTATCTTCATACATACAGGAACGCTCTGGAACTCCCCAGTAAGATATTTGCAGCACTCAGAGCATCATAAATATTGAGATATATGTGATATGTGTTAGTTCGTCCTTCCATGGGACTAGAAAAGTGTCGGTTATGGCATCTCCAGCACAGGAGGAAGCACGCTAAGATGTAATTATACATAACCCTGCTGACTGCTCTCATTTTTTTCCCTGTCACACATAGGAACACCCACACTTCTCTGCAGGAAAGCAGATGAAAATTACTCAAAACATAAGAAAATTATCGTTGTAATTAAGTTATTTTCCTCTGGTGTTATTGCCTTTGGGTATTTGTTTAATGATCTGTTGTGCATTCAGAGGCATTGAAACAGGCTTGCATATAGATATGGAATTTGCATCTATAAATACACTTACTGTTGGCCTTACCCTCTGTGGTATGTGGCATCTGTTAAAGTAAGATTCACATGAAGGGCAGCACCCAAGGTTTCCAAGAAGAACATGGCTTTGAAACCACACAATCATTGTCAATTGCATCATCTGTCAGTGTTTTTGTTGTGCCCATATAGTTATTTGTGCATGTGAATGTACAAATGGTTATCTGTATAGCAGGAAAAGTTGTACCTCAAGTCTACTTTCTGTTCTCTCTTCTCAGAAAGGGTATCTGAGACTCATATAGGTTAATAAAGCTTCGTGGCATGAGGACTGAGGGTTTGTTCTTCCTTGAAATGCACACGTATACACATTCGCATGGGGGTTTTGCTCAAATGCCCAGCAGTGAAAGGACATAGTTTAAGTTGATGTCAACTGGGAATATTTATAGATGCAGTATAGCTACTGTATCATGAGAAAGATTTATTAGTTATCGGCAAAGCAGTTCCACTCCAGCTACTGACAAGAGAACAGAAAGAAATCTTGAACTATTTCACACTGGGTCACATTACACTTTACAGCATCTTATTCCTGTTTTTATTTTTTGTTACCTTTGTGTGAATATGGATGTTCCTGCTTACCTTAACTTGCTGTTGTGAAACCTGAATTTCCCCATTGTGGAACAATAAAGGATATTCTATTCTGTTCTATTCTATTCTATTCTATTATGATTGGGATTTATTTTACACAATTATGGATTGTGCATAATCATAGAATAGAAAGAAACCAACAGATAGATTTAAAATGTTTTGTAAAAGTCAGGACTGTATTTATATTCACATGAATGTATCTTGATGCTCCTAAATTAGATCCAGTTCAACCCATTGCCTTCAGGAAGTATCTAATTAGTAAACAGGATCCATCAGTTGTTAGAATCTATTCATATGAGAACTTTTAATTGATCTTTATGGAAGATTGGTAAGAACAAAGCAATTTTTGAAAGAAAAAATAAGAAGTCTGCTACAAGTCATGTAGGGCAGAGGTCCCTAACTCTGGTTCTAAGGGCCCACCTTCCTGCCTGTTTTAGGTGGTTGCCAGCTGCCACTTGGCTTACATAGATGGGTGATTAACAGGCTTCAGCAGCACATGGTGGCTTGCTGAGGAGATATTGCAATCATTTCAATTTTCAGGTATGCTGACAGGACAGTGGGTCCTAAGGACTATGGTTTGGGGATGATTGATGTAGGGGGCACAGCAAACATGTCTAAGAGGGCACTGTGTTCAGACGAGATCTAAACTGAACTTTTTAAACAACTTGCAAAATGCTTTGTATGGTGCAAAACAATGCACCTCACCCTGAACTCACCATCTTCTTTGGAAAATGTGGTGCTGACACTGTGATGTAATCTTTAATAACATCTTAACATGACAAACAGTAACAGAAAAACAAAAAAATAAAAGCAAAGTGCTAAAAATGATCATTTGAGAAAATCAAAACAAAATCTTTTTGAGGAGTTGAGAAACTACAATATAAAAATAAAATAAATTTTCAAGAAGGAATCTGAAACTTAAGTATTGATCTTACTGCTCTAGTATCGATTCGATACTGACACCAACTTGGTATCTATATTATCAATATTTTGGATCGATCCACTCACCTCTATTACATGGATATAAGTAATCAGAATAAACAGTCGATCGGAATAAAAATGCGTCATGAACACACCGCAATCAGAATATTCTGATCGGAATCAGCTCGATCGGAATTAATTTGTAATCCGAATGAGACAGGTGGTTTATGCCGATTGATAATCCGAATGGTGTGCATATAAACACTTATTCTAAACATGGTATTCGGATTGTCGCAAACTGACCTAACTGTGCATGTGTGTGCTATGTTGGGGAAACAAAACTGATCTGTTGACCTCTCATCCTGTAACGCCTGAACACCAACAGCATACTGCTTAGCCTGTAGCGTAACGCTTCCGCAGTCCCAGCTCCACAATCAGACAGAGCGAGGCAGATGCCATGGTTGGATGGTGGAGATGCGATGGGGGTGTCCTATCAGCCTGTCAGTTCCCAAAACACAGGGAAGAAAACTCTATTAAAGTGCACGCGGGGTCAGTCTGACCCCTCCGAGACAGTGGGAGGCTTAATTAATGAGTGCAGTAACTTGGTGCGGGTCCGTTCTGGCCGGTCAGAATGAACTGATCACATTAATGTTTGTTTGTTTCTACGTTCAGGACAGACTGAAGAACAACTTCTTCATCTTTTGTGTCTTTTTAGAGAAATTTTACAACTCTGCGCATGTCAGAGCAAGTCTTCTATTCTGAATAAAACCTAGTGCATGTAAACACACCTCATTTAACATGATAGTCAGACCTAACACGAGATGGTGTTATCTATTTATCATTATCGAGGTGAACTGCTCAATATATCATGACATTGATTTTAGGCCATATTGCCCAGTCCTAGATCATAATTTATTTCTCAGTTTAAATTTAGATTCTCTCATATAACATTTTGAAGCTTTCATTGCATTCCTGAAAACTGTACCCTTATTTGTTGTCTGGCAGCTTCTACAGTCTGTAGGGCTGCATGGAAAGGTGAGCTACATTTTGAATGGCGTACATACCAAACTCATGAGGGAGGTTTCCCATACTCTAGCATGCTTGAGGTGAGAATTTAGCTTGGACATAATTGATTCCTCTCTGGATTTGTCTTTAGCAGAGAACTGCATTCTGTAGTCTACCCTCACTGCAGCCAAAAAAATGTTTGCCTCGGGGTTACAGCTACTATCTTCTCTGGCTTGGCAGCAACGGATAAAGCCTCTTCTTGAGGTTTTCTTGATGGAGTGGTCTGTAACTCGAATGTGAGGCCGGCTTTGAGTTTCTGCATCACTGGGGATCTGGATCACAATTTAGTAATAAAAAAGAATTAAGCCTAACTAAGACTGATGTTGCTTGAGATTAATTTTAAACATCTGTAGCTTATTTCTCATAATAATTACAGATGATAAATTTAGCTTGTACCAAATCAATGTTCTGAAAGACGTCTTGTTTCCTTGATGTTAACACAGCTGCCAACTGCAGTCTGGTTTACCAGACAGAGAGGACTGAAATTATCCTCATTCTCTAGTTTAGCCCTGTGCAGTTTTTCACAAAAAGATCTAATAGTCAGAGTTACCCTTTTGCATATTATTATTAGAAGACAGAGATGTCAGCAGACTAGAGGATTCATATTTCTCTGTCTGCCCCGTGCAGCTCTCAGGACATCATTCACTGACACACTTTCCTCTCAGGGTTATCATTACCTTTAATTGGAGCCAGCATTAGAAAGATTTAGATGATGAGTCGCCTGAACTCACACCACATCCGGTATTTTCAGTACATTATGTCAACTAAGATAGGATTTTCTACATGTGGTGTTTCTAGGTGCTAATCACAGACTTTTCATTCAGGCCAAAAACTACTCTAGATTGTAATAGAGCACCCCACCTTAACACAATCTAACTGTTCCAACTTGTGTGGAGACATGTTTGTGTGAACGGCAACAGATTAATGGATGCAAAATCTAAAAAAACTGCATACAGCCAACTTTCTTTCATACTTCTAACCAAAAGATATTTGTGATAAGTAGAAATGCACTAATCAGATTTGAAGCTGATTTCACATATCTGATGTTTATAAAGTTTTGACCCGCCAAGACCTATGTTAGCAGATTCCAATTTCTGTAACTATAATAAAAATGATATAATAGCATGGAAAACATATTTCTATTTATTACAGCATTACAAAAAGAACAGTTGTGTGTTTTAGAAGATGTAGATTCTTACCTAAAACCCAAAGACTGCTGACATTTCCAGATCCATCATATGTATGAGAGGTCGAAAGCTCAAAAGAATAAAACACATTTGTTGTTTTCTGTTTAGCTATCACAGTCTAAATGAACACCAGACATGTCTCAAGATGTCTCATGTCACATATACATATGATACATCATATATACATATATCTTTGATGCTAAAAATAGCTAAGACTGAGCGAAAACATTATCAACACCAAAGAGTGCTGTTGAATTTAGAACCTGGTCCTGCCTAATATGTTGCATTCACTGATTACACAAAGATCGAAATTTTGAGATTCTCACCAGTTGGTCACCTGTCAAGATTGATCAGTGTAAAAACAATGGTCCAATGTCCATCATCAGCCAATTTCTCTGTGCATTTCTAATATTACAAATGTAAGTAACAAATAAAAATTGTTACATAAAACATCCTTGAAACTGATTAAAGGATTTTAAGGGGGATTTTTGAAAGAATTTCAATATTGAACATAAACATTTTGAATACATCTTTTTTTCTCTCTCTGCTTACATCTGCCATGTTGTGGTTAAAACAAACTGCCTCTGGTCTGTGGTAACTGAAGGTCCATGTATCCTGCAAGCAAATGAGAAGTCCTTATTGATTAGGGCTCCTCATATACAGTCAGCCCACTCAACCATTTTAATTTGTGCTGCTGAATGACTCTCACACTCTTAGTATAAAACAGTAGTTAAATCCATCTGGTTTATGTAAGCATTTAACAAAGATAATATTGGAGCACCAGAAAGGATTTGTGCTTTGATCAGCAAACCATGCCAAATTGGTTTCTTTGCACAGATTTTAAGTCTCCCCCCCACCACCACCACCACAGAGACAGACCCTCAACTTCAATCACATCATGACAATGCTGCTAACTACGGTTCCCAAGTGCATAGTATCATCTATTTGACGCATGGCAAATGAAATGGCAAGTGACAGAGTATTGTGAATCTGTGTTATGCTACGACAGATGGGTTACGTAAAATTGGCTCAATAATTTACTTGAAATTAGAATTTATTGTCATGCACCTTACTCCCCCTGGAGTCTCCAAAGATACGGCAGTATGGCAGATGGATGCTGGATTGGCTTCTTTTCATTTGAGTTCCTTGCAGACTCTTTGGGACAAGCTAACATTAATATTGTTCCAATTTTATGTAATTTATGTGGATGATTTTTGTCAATTTTGTCCAGTTCTTAATGAAGCCAATTATTTTATCCAGAGAATAACAGCTTTAGAATTTAGATCTAAATTGTAATGGCTGTGGCATCCCTCCAAACCTCTCTGAAGGTTGGAGAATCTGCTAAAAAAAAATAGTTGATTGCAACCTAATACAACCATCCAGTTCTATTTCCCTCTCTCTCCATGTGTGTAAAGTATTTGGAAAGTAGCCACAGTAAAGGCCCTTGGCCAGCAGAATCTTGACATGGTGGGGCATAAAGACAGGGGGCTCTTCCCCTCTTTGTCAGTGATTAATGTCGGCTCTCTCTAAGGGTATGCATGCAAGTCATACTCAAAGTATCCATGCTTTATAAATCTTGCTTTAAGGAGTTAGGTTCCTAAAAAAAATGACATATTTGCTCCATGCTATCAGTAATTGTTAGTAATGGCTTAGAAACAGACATCAAATGGATGTGGGATTCATACCTTGCCATTTTTGGATTCTTTGAAACTTTTTCCACTATGTTCAGCCAATAGAGATGTACCGTTCAGACTTTTGAAGGCTGATAACATCTTCTGTTTTTCTTTGAGGTTTGACCTGCTGAATAGATAGATGTAACATCACAAACTCTATTAGTGAACATGTCATTTAAATAAATGGTAAATAGCCTGTACTTGTATAGTGGTTTATGAAGTCCAGAGGATCCTAAAGCTCTTCACACTACATTCAGTCATTCACCTATTCACACACACATTCACACACTGATAGTGGTAATCTACATTGTAGCCACAGCTGCCGGGGCAGTCTGACAGTCTGACTAAAGAAATAAATACTAATAATAAAAACATGGAAGTAATACGAAACTACATAAAGTTCATAAGGGTTTTGTGTATCTCCTGATAGCTTGGTGCTATTAGTCGAGTTGTTTATCAGCTTCAATAGAGACAGATTGAAGTGACAGACTTTTGTTGCCTCAATTCAATGTTGTTCTATATAATGCTGCCAAATAGCTCACAAAAATTACGTCATATTATAGTATGTTTTTTTTTAAACTTAGGGTATTACTAAAACAATTAAGTCTAGCAAATATTCACCATGTCAGGCCTAATGGTGCTGCAGGTTCTTTGATAGAGGTAATAGTTCTGAATCCAACAAAGATTATTCACATTATTTAAGTCCCTGACCATTAGCAGATTTTTAATGAACTCAAAACAAAGTGCCTCTAATAACATGTCTTTTGTTGATACAGTTATACACCAAAAAAGTGGGAGGTTTTGTTTGTTGTTGTTTTTTGTTTGTTTTGATGATTTTGAACATTTGGAGATTAATTATTGCTTTACTATTAAGGCTTTCACAGACTGTGGGCTGTAACGACCAGATAATCTGTTCATGTTGTTGCTTCATAAGAATGATCACACAGATGTGTCTCAAACTGAACTCAGTACCTAATGACTTTGGATCATTTCAAACAAAAAAAACTTTTCTCTGATTTCCTATTCTCTCACTATTAAGCCTCATTATAATGATGATTCTTTTATTTTGAAAATAAAAGCACTTTTGGTTACATTTATTCAGAAATTCAATATTCTTTCTCATTAACACACTACATTGTGCTTTGCAAAGCACAATGTAGTGTGTTAATGTAGTGTGTTCAATATTCTTTCTCATTAACACACATTTTGTAATTTACAAATGTGTACTATTTAGACTTCACTTAAAATTGTTTCAATGTATATTTTAAACATGGCTTTCTAATAATCTTGTTAACCTTACCCTGTATACTCCGCTTTATAGTAAGGAAGTAGACAGTCTAAACACATGCATTCACAGGTGTTCACTAAGTAGACTAACAAGACAATATTGGACCTTCAAAATAAAAGCACTTCTTGTTTGAATCATTCAAAAATTCAACATCATTTGGTGTTAACCCTAACATAAAAAAGTATTTATATTCCTACTGGGTTCAATATTTTTCATTACAAATGTTCATAATAATTCATAGCAGTTAACAGTATTTTTACATATTGAGCTAAATGTTAAAAAAATAAAGATGTTAAAAGATCAAGTTTTAAATTTGGCTTAAGGATAACGATTTGGATTCATAACCTACAGCAGGTTAACTTACAGTAGCTTTAAGCAGACCAGAGAGCATGTATCCAGTGTGTGAACGTTAATTTAAGACATTAGAGACTTGAGATATGACTTGGACTTGAAGAGAAAATACTTCAGACTTCACTTGAACTTAGAAAAAAAAATACTTTTTTAAGATTGTGCTGTAAGCCATTGATCATGTCGCATTAGTTGTCTCTGGTATACATAATCTGATATCATAAGAACTTTATTTTGTTTTGTAAGCAGAAAACTACTAATTGTGCAGACCCACAGCTGTGCATGCTTTAACAATGTCATCACACTGGAAGAGATACAGTCTCAGAAGATGAAATACCACAGAGGTCCTGGGATCAGTCTTCATTAACATAGCCATAATCACTTGGATTGATTCTCCAGCAAAAACAATTATCATACCTGAAGAATAGGTCAGTTTGTCCAGCAAGTGCCCAGAGGGGAGAGTGTGGACCTCACATAAGTGGCTTGGGAAGGGGTACAGTATCTATAGGAGTTCTATGCTCAGTTTCCAGAATTACATTCATACATACATTCCTGGAGGTGGCAAATGGGTCACTGGTGTGAAGCAATTTATTTTCTTCCTCACGACTTTTCCTCTTCCTGGCAGAGAAGGAGGCAGCGAAGATGATGCAAGAAGTGAGTTGTAAAGGCGACCACAGGGCTGTCACTGATGACAGGACACTTAGAGAGGAATTAGTGCCCCTTTCGACCTTTTCTGTGAAGAGGAAGGAGAGGAATGATTCTTGCAATTTCAAGGCTAGTGATTGGAGATGACAGGTAGTTGAAAAGACTGTGAAGAGACACTCCAGAGGGCTCTTAACACAGCGACTCTTGTGTGTTTTCCTTTCCAGATCACTACACTTCCTCCTCTTATGTTTTTTTAAAAGTAGCTGAAGAATATTACAAATGGTATGATGAAGACAGCATATGGAGATGGTGGCAAAACAGTTTATTCCTTTTCCAGTCCAATATCGTATTCCCCATTGTGGGACAATAAAACATATTTCTATTCTATTCTAATCTGTGCTATTCTATTCTAAATACAGCAGTTCTGCGAAGGCCTTAGGGCTTTGTTAAACAAGATAAGTAAAAAACAGCATCACTAAGACCATATCAGACAGATTGCTGTGAAGAAGTTTATATTGGAGTCAGGTTACCTAAACCAACGGTCCATGGTCACTCTGGAGGAGCTGCAGCCTTGCATATTTCAGGTTGGAGAATCTGCTCACTGCACTATTTGTTGTGCACTCCACAAATCTGACCTTTACTAAGGTGACAAGAAGAAAGCTATGATTAATACATGGTCATAAGAAGTCATGCTTGAGGAATGCAGTAGACATAAGTTAGAAGTGCTCTTGAAAGAGGAGATCAAAACTGAGCTTTTGGCCTGCATGCAAGATGCTATATTTGATTTAAAAAATCGCACTTGCACTCACAAAGTGTCGTCTATTTACACAATGCTCCCCCTCGGAGTTGCAGTCTTCAGCCAAGCTTCTGCCTCACAGAGCACCTCTCCCCTTCATCTTCCCCACACAGCTCCTCCAGACTAGCAGCAGCAGCAATTAGCAAAAACATGGTGGAACTGCGCATCTGCTGACTTATCATACAAACTACTTCTCAGTTCGACACTACTAAGAACGGTTGTAAAAGGCATAATGGACAAACACTGTTGTGATGACATGCTGAAGGCGGAATGTCGAAAGGAGTAGGAGCTTCTTAAAGAGACAGAGGCCAATTTCAAGGTGTTAAATTGCAAAGTCAAATTTCTTTTAAGTTATGTTTGATATATACATTTTTATAACTGAAGATAACATAGTTACCCCCCTTTACTACATATACACACAAGGTCTTTTAGATTTTACATTGTAAAACATTTTGGAAACCATGGAATTATTTTCTTTCCACTTCACAACTATCCACTAATTTGTGTTGGTCTATCACATAAATCCCAATAAAATACATTGGTTTATGGTTGGAGCATGCCAGATTATACAATAGGGTTTGAATGCTTTTGCAAGGGCTTTTTTCAAACAAATACCTAAAGCAGAATATTTGAGTCACCTCCCCACTGTCTGTCTTTTCACGTGTTTTGCAATGCGCTTGAGTAAAAGAGTAAAGTATTAAGGGAAGTCATCAGATTGTTGTGTAAAACTAAGCCATGTGACTTTAAAAAAAATCTCCCTCTTTGTGTCCATCTGTCTTCTATCTCATATTTTAAATCTCAATGTAATACAGCTCTCCATGCAAAGAAGTCTTTTCTGCGGTGTAGCTGGTGGAAAGGAAGTGCAGCAGCTAAAACGGCCATGGACAATTAAGGCACGGCGCACACAACCTAATCATCTGAGAACATTTCCATTCCATCTAAGCCAATCAGGTCTCATGACCGGCCTGTCCGCGACCTGACCGTGACTTCTTCCTCCCGCCATGAGAGGAACATTTCAGATACAGAGTGGGAAAGAGACATTAATTTGAGTCACTGCTTTAACAGAGAAAAATAGGCATGATAAATTAATTTAGGCTGATCCTTTGGTTCTAGATTTACTAAGCAGTTTGTGGAAAACACAACAGCTTTCCCAGGAGAACAAAAAGTTGTTTTACTCTTTGAACTCCTTGCAAGAGAATAACGCCACAGATTATGAAGTTCAATCAAATATCTAATATCTTCCTCCATTTCCTCTCTCCTTCAGCCCTCATCCTGCAGGTCACCCTAAGGCCGACTGGCTTTGCTGGTCTCATTTTGTTTTTTTGTTTTTTTAAATCCACCACGCACACCATTTGATGCTATTCTTAAAGCTGCAGCACATGCAAATCAAGGGGGGTGGGAAGGAGACAGAGTAATTGATCCTCTTAACTACTCCCACTCAGTTACAGCACAGGTTAATGCAAGTCACCTCAGGACCGCTTATCCCCACGCTCCAGCAGCAATTGGCATGTCTGTGAGGAAAAGGGGTGCATGTATGTGAGAGATGAGTCTCTGGGTGGCCTACACCCGGTCATACCGCACTTTTAAGTGTTTTCTGTGAAGCTTTTATTAGTAGAGATCAGAAAAATAGCCTAGCCTCTTGGAAATGAGTGTTTTAAAAGTATATCGTTCATTACTTGAAAAATATGCATCATAAACATATATGATTTTCCCCATAATATTTCCTACTTGTATTTTTTTTTTTTTGTTTGTTTGTTTTTATTTATCGTTTTAAAAAACACCAATGAAGGCCATCTGAGTTACTTGGCAACATGATATGAGCTTCTAACATGCTTGCCAAAAAGTTTTAGGGGGCTGTGGATGTGATCTGTGTCCTTACCATGACTCCACAGTTTTTTCAGCTCTGTGCCAGCACTGCGTGGTTTGCCTCACTTAGCTGCTAATTGGTTTAACCTAATCAGCATCAGCGTTTAGTGATAACACTTCCTCTGCTGAGCCATCATGCTGGCTTCTCAACAGTGCCTTGCAAAGGGTATTCATACCCCTTGAACTTCATACAGCCAGAAATCTCAATATGTTTTCATGTGCTGCAAAGATATATATATATATATATATATATATATATATATATATATATATATATATATATATATATATATATATATATATGTGTGTGTGTGTGTGTGTGTGTGTGTGTGTGTGTGTGTGTGTGTGTATGTATGTATGTTCTTTCATTGAAAAAAAAACATGAATGCTATGTAAAATATTTCTTATCCCCTGACCCCCACCATTCACAGATTAAGTAAAATGATACCTCTCTCTCTCTCTCTCTCTCTCTCTCTCTCTCTCTCTCTCTCTCTCTCTCTCTCTCTCTCTCTCTCTCTCTCTCTCTCTCTCTCTCTCTCTCTCAAATTTTTTTTACTCAAAATTTAAAAAGTCTCATTCAGTGTCTAAGTCAAAAATCAGCTTCCCTCAAACATCTCAGGAGAACTTCTGCATTGTTGCAATGTGATATGTGTGATTAGGTAGTAGAAAATACTCCAGGGTATGTACAAGTAATCTGGCTGTTTTAGTCACGGTTATTCTAAAATATAATATCTTTTGTTATTTCCCCCAGTTTCCCCAATTATAATCCCAATTAAGGCCCTATCTTCACTATTTTAAATTCTTGTTGTTTTTTATTCCAATTATTTCATACTAAGTCGAATGGAAAGACTGAATCTTTGAAAATTCCCATAATTTTGCAACCATAATATTTCTTTGGCAATTTATGTGATACATCAACAGAAAGTAATGCAATATGGTTTTTAACAAATAAACATCTCACAAGAGCAGTGTGCATTTGTTTTAGACCCCTTTACACTTTCACCTATAAATGAGGCTCATTGGAAGAGTAGTCATCTACAGTCCTCTGTAGTTGAAAAGTTTTTGTCTCTATTCCTGCTTCTGCTAATGTCGCACTGCACTTATCCCCAAGTTGCCTACTGATCTAAAAATAGATGTATGAATGTGCCTGTCCAAGTTTGTGGGTGAAAATGTTTTAGCATGACTAGAAAAACACGATAGGTTTGGTCCATTTACATTTGAATAAAGTACTGTGTACCCAAATGAAATAAATTACACACACATTGATTATATTTGTTAATTAGCTAAAGTCTAACAGTTACAGAAGCCGAGAGTGGACATGTTACGCATAAACTTTTTTCTGATGGTTTTCTCAAGACAATGAGTTATCCCGATGGTTTTCTTGAGATAACGACTTAATTTCGAGAAAACAAACTATGTTTTCTCAAGATCACGACATAATTGGTATGTGTGTGTTAAACCCGATTCCATCATTCAAATGCATGCCACACCAGCGAGAGAGGATTTATAAGTATAAGTCATGGCATGCATGTGTAATTCTGTGAATAATTTTGTGAATAAGTGATAGTTAAACCATAATGACACCACGTCGTTGGTCATATGATTAAACCATCGGGAAATTAACTCGTTAACTTGAGAAAACGGCCATCATTATTTCGTGTTAACGACATAATTATCTCGTTATCTCAAGAAAACGGTATTCGTAATGTTGTTATAACAGCATAAATGACTTGTTATCTCAAATTAACCGTCGGGAAAATAAACATACGAGTACAACCGCTCTCGGCTTCTGTAAACAGTAATTAGTTGCTCTGAATAATATTTTGTGGCATCAAAGTCAAGGGGGCTGAATACAAATGCAAGTTCATTTCAGGTTTTTAAATGTTGTGAACCTAAATGTTTTTTTTTTTTTTTTTTTTCATCCATTTCACAGTTAGGCTTCTTTGTTTTGCTGTATCGCATAAATACTCCAGTGAAATAAAGCTGAAGTTTGTGGTCGTCATGCAGTAAAATGTTTAAAAACTTAAAGATATATTGTAAAAGTATGTATACTTTTGCAAATCACTGTAATCTTTCTTCACCTCTTCCATTTAAAAGAAGTAATTTACCATTCTTGGTTCATTCCACTGGATAATTGATAGACCTTAGAAATGTCTGGTTCTGAAGCATTATGAAATCCTTGAGCTTCAACTCATCATATTTAGAATTTAATAGTAGCTAAATTAATGAATTCTCAAAGAAGATGATATAATTGTCTCCTGAGTTCTGAGCATGAATTTATGTAGGATCATCTGTGTGTTCTCCAGGTAAATGTGGTTTCTGATTTGTATTCAGGGTGACATGACTGAGGCTCTTCAATCTCTCTCTATTAGATTTTAATAGGTTTTATATTGCACAAGTCACAGAGGACTTTGTACAAAGCATGCAACATTTTCCATGTGTTGGACTTTAGTAGAAGTTATAGTGCAGTGCTGTCCTTACTTTAGGATGGAGATTATTCACCTATGAGGGTTGGGACAAAGAGACCAGCAGAGATGAGTTACGAGAAAAAAACATCAACTAATCCCAGCGGCTTTGCAAGTAGCTGGGTATAAGGCCGAGCGCTGATGAAAAATTCAGCTCATAGCATAACATGATGTGACATTCAAACGCAATTCTCCCCTCTCACATGATTGCTCATTTTATAAATCTCAAACTCCAAACAAAATATCTGAGGCCAACTTTAATCAATCGCTGTCCAAAAATACTGGCATAGATAAAGTTCTGCCACTGAATCTCATCTCATGCTGTCCTCTATGGATTAAGCTGGATGTGCTTAGCCTTTACAATTGAGGCCACAATGAAAAATGGTTGTTTGTAAAAGCTAAGAAATTATTTCAGGTATGAAGTGTGCAGGTTTTTTTCTGTTTTTTTTTTTTTTTTTTTTTTTTTTTTTTGCATAACTTAAAAAAAGAAACATTACTATGGCTGGCAGGTGTTTAAAAGTTTCTTGGAAGTGGCTTTGATGTTTTTCCTATCCTCTCAACCAAAATTTTACTGAATAGACATAGATAAGATAACATTGCCCACTGTCAAAGCAGTGTGACAATTTGGTTGAAAAGATGCCAACTGATGTCTACATGTGGTTGGTGAAAGGGTTCATTTTGCTACATACTGATTTCATTGCTTTGTAGTTTCTGACATATCATAGCCAACTTTTTAGGGTATGAAATTGAGCAGTCTATCGCTTAGCCATGTACTGACCATGCAGCAGTTCGTCCTAACCAGGGTGATATTTTATTCCGTCTTTGACAACTTCAAAGTGTCTTTTCATATTTAACTTACAGTCTACTGTAAGGAATTGTGATTAGGAGCAGGAAGGCATTTTGGTTTAATCATGGGTCATAATCTGTCATATTTTCTAATCGTCAGCAGACTCGAAGATGGATCTGAACTAAAATAAATTGAAATAGAGTGCAACACAGACTTTTCAGATAATCACATACAATTAGAAATTTTATTATGCATCACATTTTAGTATTTCTACAATTATTTATCTCCATATTTCAAGAAAATATTCAAACACAAACAAAAACACACTTAGAAAATGGTTTATTTAAAGCAGTGGTGTTTTGTTGTTGTTTTGCTACAGGGGCCAAGTAGCATCAATTTGAAAGTACATGTGGGCCACAAAAATAAAAACAATCTAATAAAAAATACTAAAATGTTTTTATGGTGGTATTTTTTTTTATTTTTACCTGCACATTAATAAAGTAAACATGCAGTATTTTATTGAAACAGACAAGTTAGATCTTTGTTATGTGGATCTAAAACATAAAAAAGGTCTCATACATTTGCTATATTAAAAGAAAAGTATACAATTTCCTACATCTTCTGAGTCAATAGTTCTTGATTTTGTGCTCTAGAAAAAATGTGTAGTCTACTCCACAACAAGTGCAAGATATTGGTCAGTCTTTCTTTCAAAATGTTTGCTGTGTTTAATGAATGGGTGCACCAAAGTCTGTTGACAGTAAAGGTAGCTGGGTGTCTATGGTCCTAGTAAAATGAAAGCAAAAACAAAAAAACAACAAAAAACATGGTTACTTAAAGAACAAATATGTTGTGTTGTACTTAACTGGTACTATTCTGAGATAGCAATTGAGTGCAACATAAAGTCTTACCAAGGCTGTGAATTGAGCTGGTGGAGTTGATCCAATCGGTTAACAAAGAGTGCTTTTATGTTTTTTTGTGGCGGGGGGGAATTTTGTCATGTAATGTTGTATTCCTTGGTCTTAATCAAGATGAGGACAGGCCAACAATAAACATCCATTAGAAATATGTCTACACTCATCGAGTGTTATGTGGAAATCTGGTGCAAATTAAACCTCTTACATAAGTACAAGTTTCCGGCCTCATCATTTTCCCTCTCATGAAACTACTTCACTTACCATTCTTGAAGAGTTGTTTTGATTCAATTGCTTTTATTAGGAAATACTATCCTTTTGTATGTTCATGCTATCCTACCTGGTCCTTTTGTACATAGAGACTCCACTAGCAGTAGGATTAAGAAACAACAGGGCAGTAGGGTGAGATGTTTATATGTATAATGGACTGTTCATCTGTATTCAGGAACCCCTCCAAGGTGTCTTTCAAGCAAAGAGATGCTCCATTAAATTCACATCATTCACTCTTAAGACATTTGAGCTTTATTTATGCAGTTTTTTTTCTTGTCTATTAATGCAAAACAGATTCCTCTGATTATGAATGCTATTGTGAGCTGCCAACTGAGCCAAAAAATGTTGACTGTGAGAGATAAAGTCAATGGCTGCAGAGGTATCTTTACTGATTAAATGAGTGTGCTATTGAATGTTTATTTCTCTGAATGTATCCTCTTTTTGTAAGTATTTGGTTATTATTTACATTTTATTCTTTTTCCCTCTCTTATTTCAGATTCTTGCTATCATATCAATCCTTTTTATCGTCCTGTCCACCATCGCCTTGTCTCTCAACACCTTACCAGAGCTCCAGGTCACAGACGAGTTTGGTCATGCCAATGACAACCCCCAGCTGGCTCATGTGGAGGCTGTTTGCATTGCGTGGTTCACCATGGAGTATCTCCTACGTTTCCTGTCCTCTCCAAACAAGTGGAAGTTCTTTAAAGGCCCACTGAATGTCATTGATTTACTGGCCATCCTGCCCTACTATGTCACCATCTTCCTAACAGAGTCCAACAAGAGTGTGCTACAGTTCCAAAATGTGCGCCGTGTGGTGCAAATATTCAGGATCATGAGAATATTGAGAATCCTGAAGTTGGCCCGACACTCTACAGGGCTCCAGTCTCTAGGGTTCACTTTGAGAAGGAGCTACAATGAGCTGGGCTTGCTTATATTATTTCTTGCCATGGGCATCATGATATTTTCCAGCTTGGTGTTCTTTGCTGAGAAAGACGAAGATGCCACGAAATTCACAAGTATCCCTGCTTCATTCTGGTGGGCCACCATTACAATGACTACAGTGGGCTATGGTGACATTTACCCACAGACTTTACTTGGAAAGATTGTTGGTGGACTCTGCTGTATTGCAGGGGTGCTAGTTATTGCCCTACCAATCCCTATCATTGTAAACAACTTCTCAGAGTTTTATAAGGAGCAGAAAAGGCAAGAGAAAGCCATCAAGAGGAGGGAGGCATTGGAGAGAGCCAAGAGGAATGGCAGTATTGTTTCAATGAACCTAAAAGATGCCTTTGCTCGTAGTATGGAAATATTGGATGTGGTGGTAGAGAAAGGAGAGGACAAAACTTCCCTAGACAATCACCTTACGCCAAGCCGTTTGGGTGGCTCCACCAGGCATGCCACTTCCGAGAGCAGTCTAAGATCTCCAGACAAACGAAACCCAGAGTCAGGACCTCAAAGCTCACCCCATGGTATAACCATTACCACCACCGGAAGTCACCATCAGACAAGCAGGACCCCACAGCACCTTAGCGTTCAAAAACTGGAGGAAATGTACAACCAGATGACCAAGTCTCAATCTTTCACGAATCTCAACACCACAAGTTCCATGAGCACTCTGAGCACAACTATGACTGTTCCTGGGTCACCGAAGAAATCTCTCAGCCCTGACTCTACGTTAAAGGAAGAGGTGCTACTTGAAATGAGGGAAGTCAGAGATTCTTTTGAAGACAATGTAGCCAGCTGTCCAGCAGAGTGCATAAACCCAGGTTTCAACCAGGCTGATGATGATGATGATGGGTTATATGAAATCAGACACCCGAGAGCTCCACCGCTTTCAAATTTTAGTCATTTGAGGTGTACTGGTAATGACTTCTATGAATCTCCTAACCCATGTGATGGATCAGATTTACATACAGAGGATGGAGGCCATTTTAACAGTGCTGTGGAGATAACCCAAAGCTCTCCATCAGAAAATAACCCTCCAAAAATAAAAGGGTTGAAGGTTAACTTCAGTAAACCCTCCAATGAAGGTCCTATTACACCGCCTAGCACCACCTCTCCTGGGGACATCAGCTCAAGTATCCTGGGAGATGAGTCCCCGGTGGGAGAGACGTCACCACTCATTCCTAGTTCGGAAGAGCTTATCCCAGTCACAGTTGAGGGCACCTGCAGCCTCTCCCCTAAGAGACTCTTGGTAGACACACCACCTGGTGATGAAGATCAGTCCACAGACAACCACGAGGAGAAGCAACTTATGGAGGAGGCAGGCGCTGCAGTTGCACCCTTGTCACCCAAAACAGCAGCACAAAATTGCACCCAAGGCAGCAACCCAGGTGGACACAAAGTAGAGAATCACATATTTACATCATCTGACATCCATCTGATACCTGGAGATGGCAGTCTCTCCCCAACCTGTGAAACAAGCATGTGAGCCACAGGAAACGCTAAACCTATAACAACCTTAGCCCTGGCATGTGGGAGAGCAGCAGGAAAAGTCTTGGTACTGTCCAACTGAAAGATACTCTTGCATGGCATGACAAGTTCTCTTTTACTTGTGTCATTGTGTATTGCTGAATCAGAAACTGCAGTGCTTCATGCAGTTTTAAGAATGACACTGGAGCAAACAGTGGGCTCAAAGAGAGAAAAAAAGAGGCTCTGGAGATATGGGGAATTCATCAACTAATGCAGACACAAGTTTTCTCAACAACAAAATATGTTTTTTTTTCTTGCAAGGAAAATGCACAGACAGACTTATCTGTACAAAGCATGCGTTTAAAACAAAGAGATATTTTATGGTGCTTAGTTTGCTGAAAGCGCTCCACTGTAAATACAATGACATGCAAGGCAATGACAATGCACAGGATGGCAAAGGAAGGAAGGTACAAACATTTGTAATGTGAAAAAGAAGGATGGGGGGGGATTGAATCAACAGCCATGAGAGTGGGTGTTGGCATCGTAGCGATATATTAAAAAAAAAAAAAAAAAACAACAACAAAAAAAAAAACATATCATTACCTGATGTGGAAGTGTTCCCTTGATGAACCCTGTAATGTTTTTTTTCTTTTTTCTTGTGCAAATGGTGTTTCAAACTGTAATACTGAC
This sequence comes from Anableps anableps, assembly GCA_014839685.1. Lineage (NCBI taxonomy): Eukaryota > Metazoa > Chordata > Actinopteri > Cyprinodontiformes > Anablepidae > Anableps > Anableps anableps. Next base: position 16,807,125 of record CM026082.1, read on the forward strand.
ATTATTGCTTTGAGTTTTCATTGCACCTTTTCAACTTTCGGTTGATATCCAGTCTCTGCATTCAAGACACCTCTGTTCATCTAAAGCACATAACACCTATACTGCAGATGCCAAATATGTATATAACCAGTAACAGGAGCTATAGAGGATATTTTTCATGCAGTTTCACCAGTTATGGCCCAGTTTCAGATTCTGTCCAAATCACTAAGAATTTTATTCACTCTCTGACAAATTATATACATCTAGAAGTAGACTTAATAATAAATAGAATATGAGTTTTGTAGGATTAGACTGACTTCAGAAAAAATGGGTTAAAGTTCATAGTAGAATAATTCAGCAAAATATCAATAATATATATAAGTACTTAAATATTAATAGAGATGCACCAGGAAATCAGCTGTTGATGGAAACCTGATGATTTTCAACTCTAATGGGTTTTTTTGAGTAGCGGATACCTCATACTAAGTGCTACTGGGATAAAGGAAAACAACACTGATGTTAAAGCTGTAACTGGAAAAATACTCAAAGTTAGCTGTTTTCAGTAGCATTAGGGTGAAGTCAGAGAAAGCAAATAGATGAAGGAAGCTCTTTAAAAAGAAACTATTTTCCGTGATATGTCTAGAGATGGCTGTAGTTCACTTAGGCTGCAAAAGAGCGAGAGAGCAAGTGAGAGCAGATAACAGAGATTAAACAGAGCACATGCTCTGTTTTATTGTTTTGAGTTTTATTGTTTCAGTCTCTCTGTCATGGAACATCTTAGATTTAGAAATGTTAGCAGCCTTTTAAAACTTATAGAGTTCCTGTAAGGATCTTCATTACCCAGGGAATACACACAGAAACGGGGGTTTTTATAAATGCTAGCTGCGCTATCTGGGCTAGTCATTAATATAAGAATCTAAAGACAGCTTAAAATGTCACCTCTATAATCTTTTTGGCTTTGCTTTAAAATAATTGTAAAACCCTGCTTTATTGTGACTGCTCTCTCACACAGCAGTGTGTCGTTGCCTCTGCTTCTAAACTAAAAAAACAATGACTGACCACAAGAAGTCTCGAAAAGTACATTTTAGATGCTGTTCTTATATCTTCTTATAATATAGTTCTTATAGAGAAATCAGAATAAGCTAAAATTGCTATGGGCAGGTCAAAAACTAGAGATTGGAAATTGGCAACATATTTCTGAGCATTGCATCATTAAATATTAGTATTTATGCCAATTTATAGGATATTGATTATTACATAAAATGACAGTATTCTTCCTAATACTAATGGACCAAATAAAGCACATTTACAAGTTTTTATCTATGTCAGCTGCATCATGTTATCGATGAAAACATCTTATAACTAAAGTTGTATTTGTTGCTTATGGTTTGTTTATCTGCATTGAGTTCATTGTCTTACCTCCCCTGCATCCTAATGTCTCCTGCAACTTTACCCGATCTACCTAATCGGCTTATGCCATTTTTTTCCTCATTATTTATTTGTGGTGTTTTAGACTATAATTTATTATGTTTTTCAGTCGAACTTAAACTCAAAGGAGTTCTTTTTTTCTCTTTTTGTCTCTTGTCTTCTTGCGATTGTTTTACACTGACTGAAAATATCTGTTGTATGTTGCCTTCGATTGCAATTTTCTTTCTTTTTTTTCTGGAAATGTGTACATTGTTTCAGCGTAACAGTATGAGTATGAGTATGGGTGACTGTATGAGTGACTTTGAGCCGCACAAATCTGAATTGCAATGATAGGAAGGATATGGGTGAATTGTTTGTTTTATTGTTTGTTTATTTGTTTTTTCTTATTTATGATCACCATGTCTTTGTTTTTTCACAGAAAGGTGTGGAATGTGCAATACTGCATACTGCAATCTATGCAGGCCAAGAATTGTGGCATTTTATTTTCTGTTAATGGGAATTTGTAAATCTACAGGCAGAAATAACCTGTATTTTTCAAATGTTATATCTTTAATATGGTGTTGAAACGTTGTTGCAACTACCAAAATCTACCAAACAATGCAAATGGGAATTAAAAGTTTGATTTCATATTATATAAATAAATTGCTGTCACAAGCACCTTAATGCCAGGTATCAACGCACCTCAAATTTGAATATTTGTGGGTAAATGGATCCAAATTGACCACCAGGGCCTTTTATATAGCTGTTCGAATAATATTATCCTGATCTAATTTCAGTGGCCACAAGCAGTATTTTGTGTTTTTTGTGAATTAAGAATGATTCTATTTTTTCTAAACCAAAAAAACGGAGCACGACCACAATTTCCTGCCATATGGTGGTTGAAATGATGCCCGCCTTTTCATAACACCTCTGTTTATGAGAAGGCAGCAAGTCATTTGCTTTGTTCATATAGCACTGTACAGAAAATTCTAATTTTATAGGAGAAATCAGGTCTTTATGTAACAGATACAAGTAATGTTATTGAGTTCTCAGGTTTTCTATAAATCTCTGATGTTCTCATTGAATAAATGATTTGTTGTGTTGTTGTTTTTTTTCTTTTCTTTTTAACAACTTGTGTCAAACTCTCTATTGCTGTACTTTTTCAAAGCTGTTGTCGATTTAATGTTGATGTCCTGGCTGCTTTATAATGGAGCCACAATATGTATCCTTCATCATGGATAAATGTGTGCAGCACATTCAGTATTCACCTCCATTAGTCTTCATTGATGAGCAAAGGAGTGACAATGGGAGAGTCCATATCTGATCCATCTGTCAGACTGCAGTGCCTTGCAAAAATGTTTATATCTTTTGAACTTTTTCAACATTTTTCCAGATTACAACAACAGACTTATGTGTAGTTTATTGTGACTTTATGTGATAGACCAACAAAAAAGCAGGGCATAATTCTAAAGTAAAAGTAAAAGGATGTATGATTTTCAACATTTTTACAAAAAGAAAATCTAAAAACTATGGAGTATTTTTTGAGTCATTTGTAGTTATCCCCCTTAAATCTGATATCCTTAAATAAAGTCCAGCAAGCCAGGTCAGGGCAAGAAGTTTAGAGCAGAGTTACATCATAAAGCAATATTCTAAAGTTTTGAAGAACTCATGGGACAACTATTCAATTCATTATCTTGAAACAGAAAGAGTATGGGGCAACTTCAAACCTATTAAGACACGGTCAGGCAAGGAGACGGATACAAGCGGCGCTGGAGGAGCTGCAGAGATCGACATTTTTATTTTCTTTTGTGATAAATTGTAACTTTATGCTTTCCTTCCACTTTACCAAAATGCAACACTTTGTGTTGCTCGATTACATAAAATTCCAATAAAATATATTGCAGTTTGTGACCGTAATGTGCTAAAATGTGAAGAAGTTCAAGGGGTGTGATTGTTCTTGCAGTGCACTCTACATTGGCTACTGCTTCAGTCTCCACAGCTTTACAGATTTTATAGCCAGCTGGTGTGACTCAACAAAGGCAATCACTGGGTTAAAGGAAAGTGGTGTAGAGGAAGCAGAAGTGTCCTGTTAAATGTTTTGCATTGCATCAGTGATTAATTGGGAGTCCATGTTCTTTTTTATGTACAACCTGTATGCCCAAAGTAGCATAATCTGACTCAGTATTCAGAGATTCGCAAGACCTCATGGAGTCATCTTTGTGAAATGAACAATGCATCATTGGAGACTTGGATGTTTTTGGTTCCCTCCAATGTTAAATCCAGGGTCAGTGTTGGTTGTTTTTGTTCTTTTCTTTTATGAATGAAGGTTTGATGATAACCCTCTTTTTGAAGCTCCTTAATTCTGCACCTATTCTTTTTTCCCCTTCATTTCTTGTTTGTGGTAATCATGTGTCTATGTTAGCCCTGAATAATCCTTCATTATAACAGAGTAGAGAAACAAAGGGAGTTGGATTGATCGGTTATATCCTGGTGGGATAAAATCTGTGGGAAGGAATTCTGCAGGCTGACAGCGAAAAGACCATGCTCTGTCTTACCGTTTCATAACAGCACATTGATTAGTGATGCTGTATAAAGTGGAAATTATGTTTTTATTTTCTCTGAGAGAATGTTTATTGTCTGTGTCGCTCATTTGTGCTTACCAAACTGTTCTCCCCAAAAATGCATAAAGCAACATTGTTTGTTCTTATGTATCTGTATATTCTGCCTCTTACATTAGTTTTTTTTTTTGTTTTTTTTAATTTGTTCTTCTCTTTGTTCAGCTTTGAGATGACATTTTCATTAGACATATTTTGAGCTACAGACTGTTTCTGTACAAAGTGACATCTTTGTATGCATGTCGTAGTCCGAGCAATTATGTGACCATAGAACAGTTTGTTATGGTACATGTTTGTCAGCATTTCTGTAGAGCGTTGTTCCCCATTACATCTACTAGCATTATGCAGAATAACAAATAAATGTGTATATAACTTATGCATTTGTGTCTGCTTTTTTTTGTATATAAGCAGATGTTTGTGCACTGCATCTGTTTATTAGAGATTATTGCATAATTATTCTTATACCAGATATTTACATACACTGCAGAAAAAAATATGAACTTTTTCTCACTTTCTTGCATTAAATCATACTAAATTTTTCCTGTTTTGGGTCAGCCAGATTGGCACAATTGTTTCTGTTTGCTAAAAGCCAGAGAAGTGGACAGAAAGTTTTTTGTTGCTTTCTTCAAAAATAAATCGGGAAAGTTGAGATAATATGATTCTGTAAGCTTCATATGGTTTATTTTACAAATTTTAAGTAAAATGGATGCAAACCTTGTCTCAAACAAACTGCTTTTTTGTGACATGACATCCACAATTCTTGTTCATCCTTGGGTATAATTTTTAAGATACTTGAAGATGCCACATTGATCTGATCAAATGATTACACACAAATGTGTATTCCGTGGGAATGTCCAGCCTTCTTCTGTGTCCCAGAGATGCACATGTTCTGGTGGGAAAGCAAACAACCTTGTAAAGATGCAAGCTAAAGCTGGTAGGAAAGTGTAACTATCCACAGTGAAAAAAACACCTGTACTGGCATAGACTGAACATCTAATCTGCAAAGAAGAACCCATTACTCCAAAAGCAACATAAAAAAAACTCAGATTACTGCTTGCAAATGGACTTGGGGACAAAGCTCTTAATGTTTTGATCTCACATTTCCTGTGGTCTGATGAAACTAAAAACTAAGTATTTGGCAATAAAGAACGTTGTGACATCTGGAGGAAAAAGGGGGAAGCTTCAGAGTGCTGAGAACAACATCCTGATTGTGAAATGCACATCACAAAGTAAATGGCATCATGAGGAAAGAACATTACATACATTTCTTTTGACAAATTTTTCTGCACATCAAAAATTATATTAATTTAACTATATCAATGCAATAATCCCACTTTTTTAGATTTGAATTCTGGGTCTGATCCTAGATTTATTAACACCTTGTAAAAGGTATTTTTTTCATGCAAGAAGGTTAATGAAATTTTCTTTAATATAGTTGTTGGAGAGTTTATATTACTTAGAATGAAATGAATTTTATTTTTTGTGGGTTTATTTCTATTTTTATTATTATTTATATTAAGAGAGTTTCCAAAGGTTTTTTTTTGTTTTGTTTTTTTTTGTTTTTTTTTTTATCAATATTACATTTTTGGTATATGCAGAGAAACTTAAATTCAAATGTAACTTAAAGGTAATTATCATCAAACATTTCTATTAAGTAATAAGCATGTGTCAAACTCAAGGGCCAGAGGCCAAATCCAGCTTTTAATGTGACCCTCAAGAACCTTCAAGACCTTCAACAGTTGTGTGCTCAAATATTATTTTATCTATCAAATCAAAGCCGTTTTATCTGTTTACCGCCAAAGTACATCAATCAGTTCTTTCAGTTTTCTGTGGAAATTCACACAAAATCAATCACATTTTTTCACGCTAATGCATAAATATGATTTTTTTGCAGATTTTCTGCAAAAGTGGTCAAAAATATTGGGTTTAAGTGATGTTAACTCCTACCTGCTGGTGGCAATATTTCTTACTTCTCTGCACTGCTGCCTCACCTGTTGCTCTTATCTGTTACCGATGTGGCAAGGAATAAAACGTCACATTTACCATCACACATAAAGACAAATTTCGCAAAGTTGCTTGCAAATATTTCTAAATTAGCTCCACAAAATCAGTGATTCTGATCGCAAAAAATCATAAAAACAATCGTGAAATCCTGGAGAGACTGATTAGTGTGAAAATGTGTTCAATATTATTTAATTTAAAGAAATTCTCATCGAATGCAGAGACGGCTATTTATTAATATTTTAACAGTTTGTTAATGGGTTTTTATCAACACATTCTGGCACAACCGGTCTTTTACAGACATTTATAATCTTGATGTGGCCCAGAATGAAAATGAGTTCGACACCGCTGTTATAAGCAATGAAGCATATCTTGCTTAGTTGGGTTAACAACCCCAAACGCCAGAGGTCGCTGTAGTCCTTTATGTGCAGTCATTTTGTCGGAGAAACGAAAGCGCGCGGAAATCCCTTTACGGAGTTGAAGAAAGAAACAAACAACAATGGAGTGTGAAAATAAAGAAGAACTTGTCTCAGACTCATCCAGTACAATTGAAAGTGTCAGCTTTCTTCAAGTCACCGCCGTCGCCTCAGGATGGATGCTGGACTTCATGTTTGTGAGTTTATGTCGAAGCTTCAAAGAAGGAAACTTTGATGAGTTTAACGAAAATCTGTCAGTTTTTCAAGGTGAGTAATTCAACAGAATGATTAATAATCCCCCGGAAAGTGGTTAATTATGTCATGAGGATCTGTTTGTATCAAGTCTAAAGATTGTAGGGCAGCTACGTAACTACGTAACTTATAGCGATTTCTGGGAGCTTTTTAACGAGCAACATCACTCTGATGAAAGTAGTGCTTGTACTTTGCGTGAAGGGACTTTAATTAGATTAATGTGACATCATTATTTGTATGTATTAAAATATTAAAACTATTAAATTATGATTACCAAGCATCTATATAAAAACGTGCTCGGGTAGGTGCAACAATCTTCAGCAATTAGTTCTTAAAACTTAGCTGTAAAATGTCACTGTTCGTAACTATACAAGTATTTAGCGTTATTCATGAAGACATTTATTTATTTTTAGTTTACTATGCATAGCGTTAGTTGGTCTACAACTCATTCATTTTTTTTTTTTTAGAGCCCTAACAAGATGTTCTTATACGTTGAACCTTTTCTCAGTTTGAAAATTCATAGTTGTGGCCCAACTTCGTTCTTTAGAAAGTCCAAATCTATGGAGAATTAATAGGGTAGCAATTTGTGCAGAATGAAAAGTTATGTTTTGGTTTATTTGAGGGCAAAGTTATGCATTGTACTGCTTATTAAGCCCTTCTAATTTTCTTTGTTGAAAATATTTGGATGATTTTTTTTTATTATTTTTTTTTTTTTTTTTGTACATACCCATGTAAAAGGTGTTTTGTGTGCTATAATGTTGGAGGATCTTAAAAATTGGTTGTAAGTCGTGCAGCTAACTGTAGTGTGAATTTCTGTATTTTTGCTTTTCCTCAGCTCTTTCTCAGTGTAAATCTCTTGAAGAAGCTGCCCATAAAGAAAAATCCCTGATATGTGCCTTTCTAGCAAGAGTAATGCATGGAAAGCAGCTGGGTGAGTTGCTCCAAAGTGATGTTAAACTACAGCATTGCAGTTATTAACCAGTATTGTCACTTGCCCATGAAAAATAATTTGTGGATAAAAAAAATATATATTTTGGAAAATGTTAGTCAGATAAAAAATTTTCAGATGAGAAAACAGAAAACTATTGGTTCAAAATCAAGTTTCTTTTTCTGCTCTTATGAATGTGCAACATTCCCCACTTTCCCCAGATGTCGTGTTTGAGGAAGATGAATCTGTAATGCCTCTGATGTCTGCTGCCACTGTTTGGTCAAGCCTGGAAAACTCCGTGGAAGATGAAAGCTTATTCAAAAACATCACCGTTCTCCTGTTTGTCCAGGTAATGTCTCCATCTTTTCAAGGTTTGCTACCTGCTGATATTAAAATATGTGAGGACAGCAGTTGATTTTACAAGTAGGTTTTTAAAAGGATTCATATTTTCATTCATATTTTGAGCGTAAGGGATCAGGCCTTGTTTTCTAGGCTGTGGCCGTCTGTCTGGAGAAAGGCCAGAGAGCCTCTGCCTCTTCGGTTCTCAAGTGGTTTGAAAAAAGACACGCATTTCCTCGGGTCTGTATGTCGAGTTGTTTTTCTTTTTTTTATGTTGTATCCTAAGATAACTACGGTTTTTAATTCTTAACAACAACATTGTCTGAAACAGAATTTGGGAGTTAAGCTCTCAACTGTCGTAACAAAAGCGGAAACCTACCACCCATTCCTCATGAACTTCAGCTTCAACCGCCTGCTGGAGACCATACAGTCCTTCCTGGATAACTACTTGAAGAAGAATCCATCAGATTTCCTCATCAAGGTGAGATGTCCATGAAGCTAAGAGTTTTATATGTCGTATGTGCTGTAGACAGACAGCTCCCTGCCCTTCTTCACCCTTCCAGCTATTAGAGCAAATCCCAGCAGGACAGTCGTCCAGTGTGAAGTACATGTGTGAACAGGAACTTCAGATTTTCAATGATTCTGATGTTTAAGTGGGAAATTGACCTGAAAAATAAAGGATGAAAATTACTTGAACTTGGATATTAGGATTTTGCAACTCTGGAGAAAACAAACAGCCTTATCAAGATTTAGATTTCATTTTAATCAGTTCTAGTTCACTGGGGTGAAGGAAGCAATATTTCAGAAAAGCAAAGCATGTACTTTATCCTGATAGTAGGGAAGTTTTTTTTATTTTATTTTTTTTCCTGCTACGCTTGTCTAAAATTAATTTGAACAGATGAGGACGTGTTGATTTACTCAAAAAGGCATGAAATGTTTTCATTGGCGGTTTTGATTTCAAGATATAATTGCCAAACACATCCTATACAGAAAAAAAACAACCATAGTTTTTGCTCCTTCATTATTTTTCTTATTCATTATTGTTATTCGCTTTGCTCACTATTTATAAACAGTAACGGTATCGGCATCAGTGTTTTCATGGGCAATTATTTACTGTGAGATTATTTTATTTTACAATTTTACATTTTTCGAATGGCTGTGCTACTCATTAAAAAACTTATTTTTTGATGATGAAAATAATGCAGAGTTAAAAAAAAAAACCAACAATTTAACTATGATAATTGGGTCAAGCTTATGAGTGCAGATGCAAATTTTCCAAGCATTTGCTATATGATAAAATTAGTCAGCTAGTAAGTGTGTTAGGAGTTGACCCTAACTTTGCAACTATTAAACATGTACCAACTGATCTAACGTCTATGCTTTTCTTGTTGATTATCATTTAGTGTGTATTCAGCTGCTTGTTAACACAATGCCAGAGAGGTAAGACATCAGTGGTCAACTCAGAAGTAGTCGTAGCAGCTTGACACAAAACTTGTGGGAGTCCTTTAAGATGAGAAAATAAAAGCTGTAATTGTTAACCATAATGCACAGAATCACTTTTGGTGAAACCCAAACGATGCTGTACATGATGCCTGCTCTTAAGCACAGTGGTGGAGGGGTAATGATTTGAGCTTGATTTTTGGCTACTGAATCTGAGCATATTAAGATAATAATGATAGTAGCACACCTCCCAGCAACAGTACTAACATAAAAATTGTCTAAAAACCCACTGTTGCTGTATTATGTCAGAGATTTAAAAACGTTTTCTTTTTTTTGTTTGTTTAAATGGATAAAAATTTTTGCAATAATTTTGGAGGCGATAAGAAAAATTCTGTAAAGAGACACTAATAAAATTTCATTTATACATAGGAGGATTTTATTTATAAACGTCAAAGAATGAATGCATGCATCTTTAAGAATGTTTCTGTCTTAATCAGGCAGCTACAAAGATTGTCCAATCTTCCCAAAGCATTAAGGATTCAAAGCCTGTGGAGGTACAGGACAGCACTGTCTCAGAAAAGCCAAAGGAAACAACACAGAAGGAAACAACACAGAAGAATAAAAAGTAAGAAAAATTATTACCCACATAGTTAAGCTCAAAATTATTCCGAATTGAAACATTGGAGGGAGCTAAAGCTTAGGGTAATGGCATGGAGGCCTTCCAGGCTCAAAGGCATAAAGTTTATTGGAAAAACTGGTGGAAAAAATACCAGTGGGGACGCACAAAAAGCTTTTTAGCAACAAAACGAACCTTTTGCTGTTATACCAGTAAAGGCTTGTCTTATAGAGAAAGGTATGAATCATTTCTAATGTTCTACTTTTGGCTAAAATTATACTTGTGCTTGTCCCTTAATCTTCTGAGAGACATCTCTGTCTTCCGATTTCCCATCCGAAACAAACTTCTTGGTTGAAGGAAAGTAATTTTAAATCTGCCAGAGGTATGAATAATTTTGAGCCGAACTGTAATTGTTTTGATTACAATTTTCAAATTAATTTTTTATTTTAGAATATTGTGCTGTTTTCACAGTGAAAAGTGGAAATTTTAGTTCTTTTAAAGTTGGCTACTAAAAATTGCCTTCAACAATTTATTTTACATGTGGTAAGCAAAAAAGAGATCTGTCATACTTCAACAGAACAAAGTGCAAACTGCTCTATACTAAAATTCCTGATTTATGGACACCCGAAACCATGAAGAAGCCCTGTGTTTCCGTCAGACGTCTCTCCAGAAATGGTGAGACGTATCCAACTTGTTTTTATCTGGCTAATAATAAGGAAAATTGTGTAAAATGTTTCCAGCACACTGTTATGAGCATGGTTAAATCTAGAGATTTTTTTAACCTCCCACCATCAGAGCTGTGTCAGCTGACAATGAGGAAGACTTTAGAAAACTCCCCGCTAAAAAAGAATGAAAAACACAAGAAAAGGAAAACACCAAAGGTAAGTCAAATTACAGAACTCATTCTGTGTTTCTGATTAATTTAGTCCAAATTAAAGTTGCCTGTTTATTTAAGTTAAATCCCTTTATAGAAAAATAGTGCAGAAAAGCTGAATTTAAGTGTCATGTTTAGAAATGGACTCCCCAGCTGGACAAATACCTCAAAGAGGGGGTCAAACGTCATGGACAGGGGAACTGGTCTCGAATCTTACTGGATTATGACTTTGAAGGACGCACTGGCACCATGCTGAAAGACCGCTGGAGAGTTCTGCTAAGGGCACACAAAGTTGGCTGAAGAGAAAGTCGGCCTCCAACCTCTTGTTTTAGTTGGTGCAATGTAGCAGTTTGTATATAAAATTACCCACTGATGAAAGATTTATTTTTCTCTAAAGATGTTCTTCTAGGATTATATTGATTATTTTTTTGTATAGAAATGCTATTTTATTTGCTTATTATTATTTTTGTTACACATTAGCTTTGTAAATTGTTAAATTATTGATCTAATATGCCCAGGTAAACCTACTGGTATTCAATTCTCCATTTTTAACTTGTATCACAAGAGGGCGCCAAAGACAAAAAATATTACTAACTGGCTGTCCTGATGACTTAAACTATTTTTCTGTAAATGGGTTTTAAGTGCATAGTTGTTCTGTTTAAAAAAAAAAAAATCTTTTGATGCAGAATTTTTTGCAGCCACATTATGCAATAATAAATACAATAAAAATGTTAAAAACAACTGTATAGCTGTTTTATTTCTAACATCTAAAATAAGTGAAGTGCATTTTGAGCTTGCAGTGATTTTTGTATGCTTTTAAATTATGCAGCTCTTAGTCTATTAGAATATCCTGTGGTGTTCTGCACAATTTATTTCAGCAGACTGTTAGGTAAAGACAAAGACATGTTGTGTTGGACAGGTGCACTGTGGAGTTTTCTGAACCTTCTTCCATGTTCCTCTGCAGTGTGGGTTCCCCACTGCCTGCCATTGGAGCACAGCTTCTCTGCAACACAGTTACATTACATTAGAAGAATTCAGTCATCTATTTCTTTGTACTGTTTCAGTCAAAAGTTTATGTACCTCAAAAAATATGGACTTTTTATGACTTCTTTTAAGCCTTCTTTCTCAGAGTGTATTGGTTAGCCATCAACAAGCTTGTGGTGTAGTAATTGCTGAAATGGGTAGAGTTCGTTTAAACTAAAAACTGGGCACAGATATGACTGAATAACACTCACAAATGTTTAATAGGATTAGTATCTGAGTTTGCATGTAAGCTTGCTTTATCCATTCCAAAACTAGTTTTTGATGTTCTGTAGGGACATCCAAAAGTTTCAATAATCTGGTGGAACTGATGGAATTTGGACATGGTTAGGACAACGACACCAAATCTCTTTAAAAAATATATTTTTGGAGGGATAAAACATTCTTATTTTGAGCATATTGAATGGCCCTGACTTTAGCTCTACTGAAAATATGTGAATTATGCTTACAAAACTGGGTCTTAAATAATTTTTGCTAATTCTGCAAAGAGAAGTAAACTTATATTTAGCAGATTTATACCAGAAGCTTGTTCATGGCTACAAAAAAAAATGTGATTGAGGGGCAACATGCTCAGGGATTTTGAAACAAACATAAAGGAGTGTTCGAGTATGTGTATTTGAGCTTGTATGTAAAATTTTGACCCTATGTTGATTCAAAAAAATCAGCAATAAAGTCAGGAACAAAAAGGGAACAGTTCCCTTTAAAAAGTAGTGAAGTGTTTATTTTATATTTATTCACCCTTGAAAAAAGGAATAGTTCAAATAAATCACTTAAAGACCACAACTGATATGACATTCCCACCCATTTCACCAGAACTGTATATTTTCTGTTTATGTTCTGACTTAATGTTGTATAAAAATACATGTGGGGGGGTAATAACTTCCTACTTGTCTGATTTCTGGCCGTCACCCTGGCAGGTACTGTTTCGCAAGGCAGGAGGTTCACACACTACACACACTTTAAAACCTTCAGTTATGTAGCGCATCCAGAGTGTGTGAGGCCGGTTCTCCACCATACAGTGTGCTGTCCGGGACTCCAGTTTAAACTCCACACAGAACCTGATAGGAGTAAGGGAAGAGTCATGGAAGTCACATGGAAAATTTCCCCCAATATTTGGACAGAACAAAAAAAAGAAAGGGGCAATTTTAAATCATGGGAAGTGTCTATCACTTTGCCAGTGTGTAGTTGTGACTTCCTTAGTTTCCTTAGATTTCCATAGTTGTGGACCTCAGCGCAGCATTTGACACTGTTGACCGTAAGATATTAAAGCGACTGGAGAACTGGTTTTGACTCTCTGGTACAGTACTCAGTTGGTTTGAATCCTACCTAAAGAAAAGGGATTTCTTTGTGTCAGAAGGCAACTTCTCATCAGAGCAAACAAAAGTCACATGCGGGGTAACCCAAGGTTCAATCCTGGGACCCTTCTATTCAATATCCATAAGCTCCCACAAGCACAGGTATTAATAAGAAATAAGATTAGTTACCATAACTGTGCAGAAGATAAACAGCTCTACATTACGATGTCACCAGGTGACTGAACCCTTCCATGCACTGAATAGATGCTTAGAACAAATCAATGCATGGATGTGCCAAAACTTTCTCCAGCTGAACAGAAACAAAACTGAAGTTATTATCTTTGGACCCAAAGAGGAATGATCTAGAGTCAGCACACAGCTTCAGTTATTACAGCTAGAAACTAGTGATCAGGCCCAAAATCTGGGTGTAGTGATGGACTCAGACCTGAACCTTCAAGGACACATAAAGAGTAACAAAGTCAGCCTTCTATAACCTGAAGAACATTTCCAGGATCAAAGGACTATTGTCTCTACAAGATCTAGAGAAACTCATCCATACATTTATCTTTAGTCGCATCGATTACTGCAATAGTGTCTTTACAGGTCTGCCTAAAAAGCCAATTAGACAGCTGCAGCTGATCCAGAACGCTGCTGCTTGCATTCTCACTAAAACCAGGAAGATGGAGCACATCACCCCAGTTCTAAAATCCTTACACTGGCTCCCTGTAGCTCAGAGAATAGACTTTAAAATACTTCTGCTAGTTTACAAATCACTGAATGGCTTAGCACCAAATTAGAGACCACTCAGGTCTTCTGGTTTTGGTCTGCTCTGCATCCCTAGAACCAAAAATGGAGAAGCAGCATTCAGCTTGAAATGTGCTATACAAATAAACTTGACTTGACTTACTCCCCTTTACAGTCAAATAGCCCTTTAGTATGTATGTGTAATCGTATTTACAGACAGCCAGGTGGGTAAACAAAGGTAACTCATTTAGATGTAACAAAGCAGGTTTAAACTTTTATATTATAGGGTAAAATATTACCTCTATGAAAGCATTTATATATATTTTTTTTTCATGTGTCTTGATTTCAGTCACCTGCAGTCATGAGTATCTTGAGATAATGTGAAACTTACCCTGGGTCCAGGGGGTTTCCATAGCTGTCATGCTTGGGTCTTCCTTTGCCAAACTCCATGCTGGTGATGAATGCAGGGCCTTATAAGAGAAACTGGATCAGGTTTTTTAACATGAAACCCATAAATGGAAAACTAAGGAGATCCTGTCAGAAGTTTACACACATACCAGTCTTTAATGTTGCATTAATTACCAGGTTTTACTTATTTAATCAAACTTCAACTTTTCCAGGGTGACTTGATTATATGCTCAAACATGCCCCTTTCCTGAGTTCATTTTTTATGTTTGTCACACTTCATTGTTTCAGAACATATAGCCAATTTAAATGTTAGTAAAAGACAACACAAGTAAACATAAAATACAGTTCTTAAATGGTGTTAATTATAAAGAAAAAAAAATCCATCCAAACCTACATTGCCCTGTGTGAAAAAGTGAATTGAACTCGGGTTCTGCAGCAGGACAATAATCCTTTATTTGACTGTGGTCAGGCAAGAAACCAGGTTGTGAGAGAGGGGGAAGACGTGTGGCAAAGGTCAACGGGCCAGGACTTGAACCTGTGACGGCTGTGATAAGGATTAAGGCCTGCGTAAATGTGTGATGCACTTTACTCCTGTGCCATCATCGCGCCCCTCCTTCGTCAACATTTCTGATCATTTTGTGCAGTGCATAAATGCATCAGGTAGCAAAACAGACCCTTGCTACCACCATGTTTGACAGTTGAAAGTCTCACATTGACTCATCCAAACATACTTCTTGTCATTATGGCCTATTAGCTTTGTCTTTGTTTAGTCTGACCACAACACTTTCTCCAGAAGATACTTGGCTCTCCTTGGTCCTTGGGTTGTTCCTGACTTTCCCCTAACCCAATCTCCTTTCATCAGAAATTTGACAGTAGTTCAGATGTTTGATACAAGGGCAACATTGGGAACTCCAACATGAAAATGATCTGAAACACATATCCAAAATAGTTTTAGGATCCAAACAAATTTGGATCTCTGTTTTGTACCATTCTCTTGTTTTAGATATAGCCTCTTGATCAATTGGTGACCCTGTCCAGAGTGCATCCCACCTCTCGCCCAATAACTGCAAGAGATGGGCATCAACCTTATGGAAAATTTGTGGACTATGCTTGAAAGTCAGCTTCATGCCAGGAATTCAATTAATTCAAATGAACTGCCAGTTCTGACAAGACATCCATCCAAAGTGTTGGTATCTTGCTTATGGATAGAAAAAAGAATGTTCTTCTCTACAACTTGCAAAGGGACATTACACCAAAAAATAGTGGAGAAGATCCACGATAAATTCCAGCGCAATTATTAATTGTAAAATCACTTGAAGATTTATTGTCAGTAATTCTGAAAAACGGGTGTCTCAAAGAAGTCATGAACTCCAACATGACTATTACATTTATTTCAATGAGCAATGAATGTAAACTTCTAAATGAAACTGTACATGAATTCTAAAACAAAAAAACAACTGCAGACATGAAAGCAGATAATATTTTATGTGTTTTACATGCCTGTATTGAGTCCACAGTGGCTTCCTCGGTGGTCTCTGTACTCCATGCAACCAGCTCTCTCTTCCAGTCTGGGACAGGGATCACCGCTGTTACCTGGCTGTTGTTCTACGTGACGAACACGGACTCTGACTGAAGGTTGGCATGGCTTGGCACAGCCACTCCAAAAGCTCCAGGCACTCACAACACAGTCCTGAGCTAAAAAATGGCAAGAAGATGATCCATTAAAGGAAGCAATCAGTCGAACTGGATTCAGACTCAAAGATGGTGGACCTTTCACTAAATACTAAACATTTTTACACAGGCTCCAATTATCATCCAGATTCAAAAGAAATGTATTTGTTTGACTGTGCTGCAATGCAGTAAAATATCCATTAAATAGTTTTTGATGAGTGAAGGAGTGACTGCAAGTTGTACAACTAGTGTTTTTTGTCTCTGCTACAAATGGTTTTAGTCTGCCAAGTGAACATAAGTTCACTTCTTTGTGCTTAATAATCAGGCTTTGATGTTGAAAGTGTGCCGATTTTGTGGCTGCTGGCCTGTAACACATATTAAGTATGCTCAGCTTGCTTTCCTGGAACTGTAATTGCTGAACTGATTGACAGAATCACATTTTTCAAATATTTGTCCTAATGCCATTGTGTTGGCCAGTCTACTGAAATGAGGCTTGGCACAAAGCTGGCCGAGGTATTTGGTGTACACACAAGATAAATTAGAAAAATTGCAGATAGTGTTCAGAATGAGTCAGCTCTGCCACAAGAGCTGCATCAGTAATGATTAGATAAGGCTGACCATTCCTTTCCAACTTTTTCTATCCCTTGTCTGACAGTTTCCAAAGATAACCTGTCTTCTGATTATCTCGTAGGGGTGTCATGAAGTTAAGTTGTGAATAAGTCCAGGAGACTCCTCTGTGATTCGTTTACCCTAAGACTTCCCCTCCCTTCATCACTCACCTGGACACTCTATGAAATAGTCAAAGCAGCAGTCCTTGGTTTTGATGCAGTCCTCGTCGCAGTAGCACGTTCCATATGCTCGGTCCATCCTCCAATCAGTAGTCGAACAGCCCATATTTCTACTCCGGCAGCAATTCCCCAAACAACCACCAGTCACCAGACGCTTCTGTCCAAGATAACACAACACCATCACCCAGTAAGTCACCTCTATAGAGGTTGCCATCACAAAGGGAATGAGAGATGAAAGTCTAGTTTTGAAAAAATACTCCAGCCTCTTGGTTGGCTTAGTGTTTGGAAGAGAGTTCTCCCTAAAACATATCTAATCCCGCTTTTCTTCTTGCACGCAACTGATTGTGAGAGCAAACAAGACTGAGCTCCACCACAGGATCTCTTGTGACCTGGAGTTCCTGCTTCTGTCTGCTGTGTCCAGGCTTTAAGCTCTGCAAAAGCAACCTACAGTTCAAAGCATCCCAAAGCTCCCACCACAACCAGACTTTCATTCCTCATGCTGTATTTGCTTTATTCTTCTCAGAGCTGGTGTCTCCCTCCAGGTTCGCCAGCTGAGTACCTCCCTCAACAAGGGGAGGGGTAACCTGCTGGGTTTGGGTTTGGGTTTGTGTGCTTTCCCTCCTGTCTCTGTTCTTTCTTTTACCTCCTTTTTTTACCTGCAATAATTTTTATCAGTCTCTTTGTCTCATCCCTTCCCTTCAGAAGGGCTGTAATCCAGATACCATTCTGCCAGAGGTGCCACTCCTGATCTCCGAGTCCCAAAAGAAAGGCAGGAATGTTAGCATTTGGCAAGTCTCCAAATAATTGTGCTACAGAGTCCTCAGGGGACACTAAAGCCACCCTTTAGTTCTTACCTTCCTGCCTTTTTGCCTCACTCGGTTTCAGGGTTGTGCATCGAAAGCAGATTCAGCAGAACTTTGTTTTTGATTTTTATTTATGTATTTATTTGATAGGGTTTAGTAAAGTTGCACTTTTTAATAAAAGGGTTCGCTGTCTAAAGGTTGCAGTCTACCAAATCTACCTTCATCTTAAGCCCAGCAATTCTCTTCTTCGTAGCTTTGTTTTATTAGTCAAGTATCAATATAAGCTTTTTCCTATCCTAGAACATTGATCCAAGAATTCTAATAAGGAATAGCAATAAAGCACATTTTGTGAAACACTGTTGTCAAATATCTGTGTATTTTATCATGTATCCATATTTATTGCATATGTATTGGGATAAATAGTTCAAATGTAGCAGGCTACAGGTTACTTTTGTCCTGAAGTTACAATCTCATTTTTTTCTTTTTGCAGACTTCATGATCATCTGACCATTTGGGCCTAAAAGTCTAATGCTCTGCAAAGTCTATGAACACCCCCAAATGGTCAAATATTTATTACCCATAATGTTCAACAATGCAGCCAGATACTCTGGTCCCCTGTCAGAGTATCTGTATCTCAGAGTGTTAGATTAAATATCCATAACATAACATTATCCATTCAATGCAATGATTATTGTGTTGGTGCTACATAAATTCCTTATGTATGTTCAAATTTGCAGTGCAGTGAAAAATTATTTATTCTGTTCTTGCTCTCTTTGTCAGTCAGAAAGGGTTCCGATTATCAAATACATTTTAACTTTGGACAAAGATAACCTGAGTAAATACAAACTTCAGTTTATCAAGAGAAAAAGCCATCCAAAACAACATAACTCCAACTATGAAATCCAACAGTGAAAAAGTTATTGCCTCCTAAGCCTAATACCTGGTTGATCCACTCTTAGTGATAACAAAGCCCATCAAACATTTCTGATAACTGGCAATGTCTCTGTTACATCTCTGTGGAGGAAATACTCTCTTTTTGTAGAAGTGTTTTATAAGATTTTTGAGCATAAACAGCCTGTTTAAGATCTTGCCACAGCATCTGAATTGTATTTAATTGCAGACTTTTACCAAAGCCACTCCAAAGACTTAATTTTGTTTTTTGTTTTTTGAGCCATTCAGAGCAACTTGCTGTTGTGCTTTTGATCGTTGCCTTGTTGCATAACCCGTGTGCTTAAATTTAAGGTGACAAACTGCTGAGTGGACATTCTTGTTGAGAATTTTCTGCTAAACAGCAGTATTCATGGTTATGTATCCAGCTCCTAAAGCAGGAATGTAGCCCCATATCCTCATACTACCACCACCAGATTTGATTGTCTGTATGATGTCCTTTTTTAAAAGCTCTGTTAGTTTTATGCCAGTTTCACTTCTACTTCAGTTTGCAGAATACTGTCCCAAAAGTCTTTGGGTTTGTCACAATATTTTTGGGGAAATTTGGGATGGGCCTTTGTTTTCTTTTTGATCAGGAGAGGTTTTAAACCTTGAGATTCTCCCATGCAATACATTTTTGCCTTTGCCTTTGTCTCATTTTTATTTTTGGATCATAAATTCTAATCTTAATTGAGAAAAATCAGGCCCAGAGTGTTTTAGATCTTACTCGGGTTCTTTGTGATGTCCTGGATGAGTCGTCAATGCGCTCTTAGAGTAATTTCGACTGGCAGGCCTCTCTTGGATAAAGACCACTTTGGTTCTGTAGAGTCACAAACCTTAGAAATGCCTTTAACCCTTTCCATCTAATGGATGAGATCTTCTAGCCTCCTTCATGTTGTCAGACAGGTTCTTTTCAAGTGATTTCTTAATTCCCTGGGGCTGGAAATAATCAGGCCTAGGAAGTCAGATCTCAAAAAACAGTGTCTGGTCATAGTCAATTCATCATTTTGCAAAGGGTTGATTACTTTTTTCACATATTGATTTGGATAGCTTTCTTTCGCTTTAATAAATAAAATCATGTGAATACTACTTATTTCTCTTAGCTAAAGTTTTTTTGTCAAACAGTAAAACTGAATGTTTAACTCTACAAGGAACTAATATTAGTTATAATCTGAATGCTTATTAAACTTACAAACAAAGCTTGCATAAAGCATGAAAGGGGTTCTGTGGGGGTCCTTTATTTCTACCTCCTATCAAGCTGGTTCCTTGAGTAATAGTGATAGCTTTTATTTTCATCGTAATCATCGTTGACAACACACAGTATGTGTCTGAACCAGTGAACATAAATCATTGAGTGAACTCAACCTGAACTGACCTCTGATGAAAGAAACCCTTGCCTCTTATTTGGACACTGTGAAACACAGGTACCAAATCTGTTTTCTGCTCCTGGCTTTAATGTACAATCCTTTTATACACACTTACTTGAGTAAAGCTTGGTTCAGACCTAGTGCTGATTTGCTCTGTTCATTGATCCGAGACTGAAAGTTGCATAAGTTTACTGTGCCTTCATCACCGTGGAAGTGCAACATCAAAGCAGTGTTTTACATCTGACAGACTCCCAACCCCAGACCTTCTGCCCTTGGAGTGCATTTGTCAGAGACGATCAGCCTAACCATTATAACACACCCCTGCTTGGCATCTTCTTTGTGAGTCTCAGAGGGAAGAACCGTATTTAATGTGTCTCAAAATGTTAAACTGTAATTTAATGGAAGCACATATCTGAGCCCGAAAAAGAAGACAAAGAAAAAGACCAATTGGGTTTAGTCAGGGGTGGACTTGCCTTCACTTCTTGGGCAGCGTGTCCTGGAAATGATAGGGTGACCCTTTGCTTAATCACACCTATGTGGGGAATGCAAACTGTAACTCTTAGGTTGCTATGGTTTCAAAATATTTGTTGAGAAATTAAAGAGGTCATCTTTTCTTCTTGACCTGTGCTTTAAAGCTACTTTGATGATGTCAGTTCTTAATGGCATAACTTCAGCTTCATAGTAACATGACCCCAGTTTTTAACCCAATAAGATATCAGTTTAACGGGTCAAAAGACTTCCTGTTGCTTCCTGAACTGTGCAACCAGCAAGCTACTGTTTATCAAATATTCAGAGGTATACATACCCCTGTAAAATGTCAGATTTTTGTAATTTTACAGAATGAAAGCACAATAAGTCATTTTAGAACCTGTTCCACCTTTATTGGGATATATTGTCTTGTTTAAAGAGGACTAAACAAATCTGTTATAGGGGAACATATAACAATAGAAAAGCTGCAATAACCTGCTTGCAAAAGTGTGCACACTCTTAAACTAAAATGGTGTTAAAGCACCTTTTGAATCAATTTTAGCATTCTGTCTTATTAGGTACACAGCAAGCAGTTATAGGAAATCTGATTAACCAGAAATAATTAGAATCTGCATGCAATTTCATCTGTAAATTAAAGCCATAATTTGCAGAGATTACAAAGACTCCAAAAGATTTCATTGTGCAGTGGTATCAACCAGGAGATGAATACAAAAAACTCACAGCATTATATATGTATATTATTGCAAAAACAAAGACAGTCATCAACTGGAGAAAATATTGGGCAACAGTGACATTATAAGAACTGGAGGTTTCTCCAAAATTGAAGCTCCCAACACACCTAGAGCAAGACTGAAGAACCTGTTGTGTTCTACCTGTGACTAAATTTACCAGTTTTCTCAATATTTTGTGCAAAGGAGTAAAACTGAACCCTTTTCTTACAAAGAAAGCATTCTAATCAGGGTCAATTCTTCTAAAACCTTGTAGGAACATGTATTCAGGTCTGATTGAACCAAATTTTATTGTTTGGTCAAATATTCAAAAGGTATGTTTGGCTCAAAACAAATGTGAACATGAACAAAAGAGAAGAAAACAGTTAGAAAAACACCCTCAGTGAAATATGTTAGTGGTAGCATAATGATCTAGTGTAACTTTTCTTCAGCTGGAACTAGGTTTTTTTTTTGAAGCAAATAGAAATATGAATAGTTCAAATCCCAGTCAGTTTTGACCTACAACCTTCAGATGTTTGTTAGGTAGCTGCAGATGGACAAAGATTTTATTTATTAGCATCCCAGTGAGTTCAAATTAAAAGAATGACTTCATGAGAGAAAAGGTGCCATTTTGGAATGGTCAAACCATGACATCTGACAGGCATTGACACAGATTTGTTTGATTTTCTGTTGAATTATACAGGATAAATGTTCATTATATGTGGACAACGTTCTGATTTTTTTTTTTTTTTTTTTTTACCTCATTAAGCCCTGACTTTTTAACAGTGGTGTGTGCTTTTGAGAGTCACTTTAGCTGCACATTTATTTGCATATCTGGCTGTTTTTACATGTGCTTGAGTGGTTTGCAAAGCTTATTATTGTAATTGTTTTTGTCTTTCTGACCAGGTGTGTCACAGGTGCCCAAGTCATTGTTCAAGAAGTTATGAAGTTGGTTGTGTGACTTGGCTTGAAACATCAAAGACTTGGTGATTCAAGGATTTTTTTATTTTTTTTTTTTTTTTTGTTATACCAGTTCACATTTGCATGTTTGTGGTACAAAATTTAACTCAGTTCCCAGTTCAAGTAGCCAAATAAATAATGAATAAATTAGTGCATAAATCCAGCTTGAGTTCAGCAGTCTGACAGCTGCTGGGTGGAAACTGTTTCTGAGCCTGGTGGTCCTGCTCTGAATTCTTCTCAGCCGCCTGCCTGAGGGGAGGGGCTGAAACAGTCTGTGTGCAGGATGGGTGGAGTCCTTCATGATGCGGAGCGCCCTCCAACTGCAACACTGTTTAAAATGCATTACATTAACCAAATAGACTTACATCATGATACTTAGGGAGTCTTGGTCTTTGCACTCAACTTACAGCTGTGTCTAGCATGGTTTACAGCCACATAATGATCCTCCAAGATGCAGAGGGGTTGCTCCTCCCCTGGAATGCTTGACCTTGGATCAGTGCCACCACGGTGGCAAGCAAGACAGTGATGTTGATGAAAGTTTTCCCCTTGCCTGAACCTGACATCGTCACTGATAATCATCCAATCATCAGTCACCTCCCTTGGCATACACCTCCATATGTATGTAAATCAATGCGGACAGGTAGATGAGGCGAGGTGTGTGAGCGTGGAGCCCAACTGACCCCTGCCTTTCAGAGAGATGAAACTCCAGGTAATGATGATAACTACATGAGACAGGGTGCTATGTATCACACCTGGTTTCATAAATCTTCTCATGAAATAACAGAGAGCCGTCAGAAAGGCGGTTGTGTGCACGTGTCTGTTACTCTGCCAATAAAAGGGTGAATAAATATCGCAAATTGCAAAAGTTGAAACTTGATCTGACATGACAAATTTCATGCATACTGTCACCAAACTTTAAAACATACTTCCAAACCTTTATGAAAAATGGAGAGAAAAATTACAAATATCACTTCCTAGAATGGTAAAAATGATTTCTGCTTCTCTGTTTGATTGTAATTGTTCACTTTGGGACTTTCTGAGATCAAGTCTCGTTGGACAAAACTATTAAAGTAACTAATTCATCATAAAATCAGCCATACATTTGTCTGCAATTCTGTTTAAATTTCTGAATGTAAAACACAAGATAGCAGCTGGTTATTCCCACCCCTTGAACTTTTTCACAGTTTCTCTTGTTACGACAAGAAACTTCAGTATATTTCATTAGGATTTTCTGTAATAGATCAACACAAAGTAGGGCATAACTGTGAACTTGATGGTAGAGGGTGCAAGGTTTTCAAAGAATTTTTTTTTACAATTAAGAATGTGTCAAGTCTAGTGGGCATTTGCATTTGGGTCCCCAATTAAATTGACAAACTTGTAAGGTGACAATAAACGGGGAAGCAGCAGATAGGCCTGTTGTAACTCTGGCGGAGCTGCAGAGTTCCACAGCTCAGGTTTAGATAATCTGTTAACGAGTCAGCTATAAATCATGAATTCAACAAATCTGGCCATCAAAGAAGTGTGTGAAGAAGAATGACCTTGTTCAAAGAAAGCTTCTCGAGCCATGTAGGTGAAATGGCAAACACGTTCCTGGGATGCTCTGGTCAGATGACAACAAAATCTAACTTTTTGGCCTACTTGCAAAACACAGTGTGTGGCAGACAAGTAAAACTACTCATGAATCCCATGGAGAAACATGGTGATGGCAGCATCATGCTGAGGAGACATTTTCCTTTAGCAGGAACAAGGAAACCGATCAGAGTTGATGGAAAAATGGTTGAAGCTAAATAGAGTGCAGTCTTTGAAGAAAACCTGAGAAAGGCTGCAAAGGATTCTGCCTAATGTTGAGTTGTGTTGAAGATATTGGGCACAGACGTCTGTTTGTAGGAGCGCAAAGCTGATAGAGGCATACCTCAAAAGACCTGGAGCAGGAACTACAGTCTACAGTCTTCCATCATCATGTTAATAAAATCAACTTTTAATCATATTTGTTTACGCAACCTGCAGTTATGGAGTAGCTTACTTGAATTTCTTCTCATTTCCTGGCAACTGCTCAGTCTTTTCTAGTTGTACCCATCAGGGTTTGTTAGAATTAGCAACAAAAGAAATCCATCAAGTTAATTAGGTGGCACCTACTAAGGTTCTAGGAAGGGGATTTGGCAGACCCACATCACATTTCATCCTCCCTCCAAGAAGACTGGGGACCTGACAGATCTTTAACAACAATTCATCCCAGGTTATTCAATCAACCCATCTTTCATGTCTTTTTATTTAAACAGCAGAAGCACTGATCTCTGTCCCAGGACCCAAGCTGGCGCTTTTCCTCTCAGACTGACCCTAGCATATTTGGGGCATGTTTGATTTAAAGTGCTGGCAAAGCTAAAATTTGGCACTGAGGCCACATTCTTTGATCCTTGCTGTGAGAGTCTGCTGGAATACTATCAGGTGTGATGAAACAGTAACAAAACCTGCCCTTTCTTTACCAGAACACAAGCAGGTTGAACTGGCCGAACCCATGGCCATTAAAGGATGGCTTAATATTACTAAAGTAATGTCTGAATATCTCCTAGCATTACAAGTCAGCTTTTCTCGTATCACCACCAAAAAGACTCATGGATGATTTACATGAAAAGGTTCCTTTGGGTTAGAGCAGTCACAGACTTCCGTGGAGCTACAGTGAAACGATAAACCACTTGTGTACTGACCCCAGAACAGCTCTTATTAAAGCCCCTATTGTTGGCGGTTTGTTCCGGGTCATTTTGTTTCACTACACTTGAAAGGGACGGTAAAAATCCCTGCGAGAGGAGGGAAGCCCGGCCTCTGTTTGAGCCTGAATGCAGCCCGTTCACTGAGCATGAATCAGGGGGACGGCTCTGTGTTTCTAGGTCACTGTGTGTCCCTGAAATGCACACCTCACTACCCAGAGGGAGGGAAGGAGGAAGGGATGCAAGCAGAGCCTGACGTCCGACATCTCATTTGTAGTTGATAAGGAGCTTCAGAATACACTCCCTGAAATTAAACTCAGATGACAGTTAAGTTTATGAAAGGCACAGTGATCAGTGTGATAGATTACATCTAAGTTTCTTCTCTTTGGTGCTACTCCTCGTTTCTGTCCTATTTTCCTAATCAGACAGCCACATTTTAAACAAACAGAGAGAGGGGCTACCTTTAGCTCACACTTGTTTTTTGTTTTTTTTTTTTGTTTTTTTATCAATATTGTCTTTGATTCATGACTACAAACCCAATAATCTCTGTAACAGACACCAAGAAACGTTTGCTGTTCAAATCACAGCATTGTGGCCCTATTGGCTGTGTTTCTGCATGCCTTTCAGAGCTGCACTAGTAAAACAGCATGAAGGTTAGCTCTAAAAACCACAGTACATCAATAACATCTTAGATGTTTATTTAATACTATAATCCAACAATAAAGTTATGAATATCACACCATTTAAACAAGTGCATAAAAAACATCGGAACCATTGATTTTAAGGCAACATTCCAATCAGGCTTGTAACTTGTGGGACGGAAGACATAAACATGGAATTAGAATTGGGTCATAATTAAATGTGTGATATTATTGTACTTTATGGGCAATAAAAATCCTCACGAGTAAATTCAAAAAACCGCACGCGCAATGATGACATCACACACTGTATAGCTTCCGAGCGGGTTAAATTTACGAGGACTTTTATTATGTGCGTGAAATACAATATTATCACGATTTTAATTATGACCGAAATAGTAAATACATGCATAAATGTTGAGGCGGGGGGTATCTTTTTTTGTAGGCTATATTTTGAAACATTTAAAAGATTGTCAGTTTCCAAATCATATTTCCAGATATGTTGCTATGAAGAGACAGCGTCAGTGGTAACCCTTTGTCTATAACTTCTTGAGTTCTTCCTGGGATGCTGGATATCAACATCTGGACCAAATCCTCACTGACGGTGACCCATTCCAGCTTTGTTATTGCTTGCAGTTGGTCGCAGCTTGCATATTTCTGTTTATCCACTTGCTTTTTGAGAACAGACCACAGATCCTGAATGAGGAAGATCAGTGGGGTTTCCTTTCCACAGATCCAAAATGTCAGTGTTGTTATCTTTGAGAAATGTTATCGCATTTGCCTTCTGACATGGCGCTTCATCATGTTAGTATCACCACTCACCCGGTTCCCTATCCCTGCTGAAGAAAAGCATTCCCGAAGCATGATGCTGCCATCATCGTGTATCACTACAACTATTTTGGCATAATCAAGTTTCTGCTTTCCATACCTGTCTAGACTTGGAATGTGATCAAATCTGGTTTCATACTTTTTCAGACTTCCCCAGACTGTGAAGGGAGCCTGATTCCAACCTTACTACTCTTATCTATTTCTACTTACAGCTGTTATGTTTGATTTTTTTTTTTTTTTTCCATCACTCTAATATAAATGCAACTGACATTTATGCTCAGTCACTACATGTTATTTTAGATTTTAAGAAAACTATCTTTACCCACCTGCCAGTAAGTATTTCCACATCAAAATTTTAACCTTTTTAAATTGTATTTTTCTCCAAACAAAAAGACAGCTGCTGTTGGCTGCCATTTGTGGCAAATACAATGAGCAACATTATTCAGAGACACAAGCTGCAGTTCATGCCGTGGTAAACAATGCGTTATGTGGGAAAACACCACATTCTGGCATCCGTGGGTATGTTATTTCTGTTGTTGTGAAGATATGGAACGCAGATTATGTTTCAGTGCAGAATTTAGCACATTCTGACCATTGTGATGCTCAGCCTTTCCCCTGACTAGCACATAATGGAGATCAGAAAGAAAAACAGAATTTCTTTGGAATAACAAAAATAAATTTATTTAATTTCAGGAAGACATTTAACAAGGCACAAGAGTTTCGCTAGACTATGCCAATTATCCACATATATTTCACTTAGTAAACAAAGCAGAAACATGTTTTTGAAACTTCCGTAACACTGGTGTATTTTTAGACTCAGGTTAGACAGCATCCACAGCACACACAGAGAAACATGGCAACACTGCTTCATGGCCATCACAAGCCATTACAGAATTAAATAAAACATGTTTCCATGCAGGTGTGGAGGGAAAAACTACTGACAAATGAGTGTCTACAAGTTATTCACTTAAAAGTCATCATGAGTCACTGTCGCTGAGAATGTGGAGTTAAAACTACATGTCATCACTGAAAGAAAGTCAGGAATCCCAAAAGGTAAGAAGCAGCCACGTTAAGCAGCCAAACAGTATCACTGAGGACAAGCACGCTGTCAGAACAAGCCAGTGAAATGAATATGGTGCCTTAAGTGTTTTATTTTGTTCAGTTGTTGGCACAGACTCAAACGTTTTAATCCTGGGCCGTCGTGACTCAGAAGGAGGTGATTGTCAGGACGGAGATTTTCTAGATTTCCTGATTTTCTTGAGCTTCTCTTGTCTCACTGTCTCCCCCTCCAAAGAGGAGAGCTTAGAAATCCGGTGGATGAAAGAGCGAGGAGCTCCGACCATAGGGTCTGAATAGGACTGGCTTTCATGAAGACAACCGAGAGAAACTGGAAGGATGGAGAGAAGCATGAATGGAAAGAATAAGAAGTGACATTATGATAGGTCCACAGAAATTAAAAGATGGCCATTAATGCTCCATCGGTTAGCACACTAAAGAGCAAACATCACATTTTGGAGACAGAAAACCTTGTTTTGTTAAAATAAAATCAATGACCGCTTTCCAAATGTTCCCTCTATGTATTACCCATTAAGAACAGTGTCAAATTATTTAGTGTCTGAGCCAAATGAATGATGAATTGTATAACAGTGTTCTGACCTTCCCTCTAACCACCACATATTATCATTAGCTTGAAGTGACTTTTTAGCATCAAACAATGTTTTTTTTTTAAAAAAAAAAACTCACTGTGGACGGACTTACAGACTTTGAGTGCCATGACAGTGTACCCAAAATACATTTTTAACAGCGACATGACTGAAACATAGTCAAAATTTTAAGAATAAAACATGGAATGATTATGCGAAAAAAAAAAAAAGGGAACGTCAGCTGCTTCCATCCACAGCTTGTTGAAGTAAAGTATTCTGGTTGCTGGAAGAAACAGGATTGCTGGCACACCCTTATGCACACATCAGAGTAGCAAAAATGTTCAAAACCGGACCAGAAATCTACCTGAATGCTCCACCAATCTTTGTTTTTGGGTGGGGGGGGGTTTCAGTATATTTTTGGTCCCAAGTGGTCATTTACAACTTTGCTGAATTACAGACAGACAGAGTTCTCCACAGAGAACTTATAAATCCCAGAGCAGGGTGTCGATTAGTTATGTTTCCCCTCTGACTTCCTCCCCCGTACTTCACAAATGGTCATGTAAACATTCACCTTATTGGAGGTCTCGCCATTGAAATTACTGTTTTCTACTTGCCGGGCTGGTTTGTTATCCACTGATGTCCATCTTCAGTGTTTCATACATAGCATCGTCATTCTTTGGCAACGTTTTGGCAATTAAAAAGCAGAGCTGATCATGCATTTGCAGTAGTTGTCCCTAATCTCTGGAACAATCTTTTTCACATTAGATCTATTCAGAAAAACGACCATTTTAAGAAACTCTTCAACACCCGCTACTTCTCCCTGGCCTTTGACTCTAGTTAAAATGCATCATTTGAGTATGTCTTGAACTGTTTGTTATGCTTTGATGTTTTTATAGTTTTAAATGTATTTATATCTCTATGTTGTGTGTTTGTTGTGAAGTACCTTGGTTCAGCCCTTGTTATATAAAGTGCTGTACCAATAAAATTGACATGGACTTTTGGCTGTTCTCAACTGCCTTGAGCTCGGTTTCCTTTTTTTACTGTTTTTTTCTTACATATTTTTTGACGTTGGACATGAAAATGAACATAATTATTGTGATCTTTAAGTTCAAGCACAGCTCAAAAGAAAACGTTCTAATAGTGATATATGCCCTTTTAAAAACAGTCAAACCATGTGCAAGATTTTAATGAAGTCTCATCAAAACTTACTTTTCTGATTGTCTTTAACAGTCACTGGGTTGTAGGTTGCATGATGCACCTTGGACCTGCAGAATAGAAGGACAGCAGAGGTGTGGCACTGGGCTGGGAAAACCTGACACAATCTTTGATTGCTGAGATCAGATTTAGTTTAGAAAGCCAAAAAATACCTGTTAAGCTTGCAGCTTTCTACTGAAAAAGTGTTCCTGGTATTTACAACAAAAGTAGTGGGAAAGAGAATGGTGGGACTGGTGTTCACCCCATAGCTTCTATGGAAACTAGGAGGCAAGAATTCAAATATTATGAACACTGTTTAAAGGCAAAAACACTGCATGTTTGCAGCTTCACATCAACTTACGTTTTTGGTGCCTCTCTGTAACTAGATTAATTTATACATAGATTAAAATGTAAAAGTAATTAATTTTTAATACACATAAAATAATTAAAAGACTAAATATTTATGAGCTCCCTGACTGAAACTGTTAAGAGCAGTTTAAAAAAAAATGTGAGGCAGGCTACTATTTCATAGACTTACTAAATAATTCCTTATCTTCCTTCTGTAAGTGAATTTAACTGTGATGTTGTGCAAAGTACTAAACAAGAAACGTAAGTGCGTAATAAAAGCTAAAAAATGTATTTTAAAAAACATTATATCCAGATATGTTACGTGTCTTTAAATAAAAATGAACTAGCTAGGCTTTTAGCTGTCCATAGTCTTATCATTTGATGCATCCTGTAAGAGTCAAGAACTATGATTATTGAAATCTGTGCTGCTAACATTTAAAACACTTATAGTGAAGCGAGTGAACTACTAGACTCTTGGACTGGTTACCCCAGAGTGAACGGTCTCTCTGAATGGATGCTATGAGGCTCATTGGAGAGGCTGAAGGGGTGCGGTTTAGCAGGTGGATGCTCATTGTTGTCTCTTCGCAGTGGAGGAATCACAGTTCTGGTCCTATCTAAGTCTGCGACTAAACAGGACATTAAAAGTTGACGGTTCAGTTTATTGTAATTGAAAAAAAAAAAAATACAACAAAGCAAGCAACAATGCGTTTTTATCTGTAACTTGATCTCGAGTATGTGGAAATGGACCTTCATGTTCTTTGTGTGATAACAACTCCGCCTACTGGCAGTGAGTTTATATTGCAGCTACAAGCCTAAAATTCAGCTCTTAAAAATGGTAAGAAACCTGCAGGCCTCCTAAAAAGCAAAACAGTGAAAAAATGATTCCTTTCATTCAATACTTACACGTTTTCTTAAATAAAAAGTGCCTCCCAAAGATATCATTCCCATGGTCAAAGTTCTCTGACGCCACTTTTTCCTCTTTAGTAATGCTTGGTTTCCTACATAGATTAAAGAAATGGGAAATGCCAGTTTATGAACAATTTTAAAACAATATCATTAAAAATCACGATATACATTTATGTCTTAAAGGATTTGGGAAAATACTTATTTAAGTTTCACACAGAAAACACATCAGAATAGAGTATTTTAATAAATATGGACTTTAGCTTTATTTGAGGGAGGTATAAATGTGTAGAAACTTAAAGTGAAAATGAGGCTAAAATTCAAATGTAGTTCTCAGACAAAAACAGAATACTATTTGTACATTTTTGAAGAAAAAAATAGAAAAAAGAATAAAACCGTTAACTGACACTCAAATGTACAATCTTCTCATTTTGTAAGTTTATCTATAAATCATAGCAATTTGAAATGTAAAAAATGTATTTACATGCCATACACAGTAGAAAAAGACGGAAGTAGGCATAAACACATTTGTAGGTATAAACACATTTGACCCCACCCCTTCCTTTTATATGTATCTTACCTGACACGTTTTTCTTCATTCAAAGAAAAAAACAATAAAAACAGAACATTGTTTCTTTCACAAGAAGAAACATAACATACTCAAACGGTTTCTTTCAATCAAAAAGAATAAATGAAAGCAAAACCAAACTAAACAACTCATCAATAAACTGTGGATAATGACATTTCAGTACCAGCATCTTAGCGTGGTATCTTGCTTTCGTAATGGGGTTGATGCACACATTTCACATCAAACCCCCTGGAACCTGTCTCCTTCCTGGGTGGTATGATGGCTGGGCATTCTCATGCTGTTTATACTTCCATATGCATCATTGTTTGAAGAGGTGAATAGGGCACCATCAGGTACCTGGATATTGCATTGAAATGACAGAACCCTAATACATTATGTGCCCATGAGGCACAGATTTTAATCAATGGACTACAGACACTAGTTAATCTGAACATGTTTAAAGCTGTACTCCTTTCCACAGAATCACTTTCTTTCCTTCCAAACTCCCCACAACAACAGGCAACAAGAGTTGTCAAAGGACATCATAGATTAAGGAATAGATCTGCACAAAGCTGGAATGGGATGCAACACCATCAGCAAGGGGCTTGGTGGGACGGCACCAACTGTTGTTGTGAGTTTATTTGGAAATGGAAGAAATGTAAAATGAGCATCAACTACCCTCAATCTGCAGCTCCATTAAACATGTTACCTTATGTGGCGAGGATGTCATGAGAAATGCGAGGGATCCACCTACAGCTACACCAGTTTTGTTTTTTATGATCTGAAGGGAGTTGGAACCCTAGTCAAGAAGAACGTCGATGGAAAACACATCGTATTTCCCAGAGTACGTGAGCTGGAGCAGGCTTGCGAAGAAGTGCTGTTTTCATATGAGACCAACTGAAGGTACTGTACTACTTCACTACATCCTGGGGTTGCTGAACAGGTGATGTACAACACAAACCTGGACATAACGCTTCTTCCCTCAGCCAGAACACCGGAAACACGACAATGACCCCCAATACAACACCAAGCGAATAAAATCCTAAGATCCTGGCATGGAGATGTCCTGTAAAGTGTGGAAACCTGGTAAGCATCTCAGGAAACGTTTTAAAATACATTTATCACCGAAGGGCTGTCCACCTTGCTTTAGGGAATAAATGTGCACATATAGATTTTACTTTATGAAATTTGTTGTCTGTGGTTTACTGGATAAGTCTCTCAACAATAAAATTAAGCTACCATAAAAATATGGGATTTGTCATGTCAGTCGGAAAACACAATCAGCCAATACTTCTCCCACTGATGTGCAGAAGAGGCTAGCAATACGTAATGCTGTACAGTGGGACTAAACCGTGACATCATGGTGTAAACAAACATGCTAGTCAATTTTTGACAAATCATACGCCATAAGGATGTATCTAATCCGTTTCCGACACACAAAATTGCTGATTATGCTCGTATTTTATGGCACTTGACGTAAATATGACATCTTACCCTTTAATTACGTCGCTGCTCACTGAGGCATTGTCGTTCTGGGTCCCTACAACAGACAAGATGCTCAGGACAGCTCCTTTAACCTGTATCCTATATTTGGTGTATTTTATTGAACACGATGACTCACTGTTAACAGGCTGTATTAAAGGGAACTTCCTTATCTCACTTGGCCTAAACGCGGCACGTCCTCTACCTGCTCCCATCCCGAAGGTGCTGTATGTTGGGTATCCAGGAGCAGCGCGGCTGTAGCTTGGGCTTCCTTTTGATATGAAAGCTTTGGCGGTAGGTATCTGGTAGGTCATCATGTTGGACCTACCGCGGACATTACCTTATCGTGAATAAGTGTACCTCTCCATGGTAAAAGGTTCGTTAATTCCAGCTTTCCCTGAGCAGAGATGCTAAGCTGCAGCTCACTGTAGTAAAAGCTCACTGCGTCACTATAGAAACACACATCAATGGCTCCGCAGTGGCTTTATTTCACACACGCGGATGGAATGGTATTTTTAGCATGTCGTTATTCTAACAAAAAATGTTCAAATCCGAAAGATTTTTTTAAGTGGATTTGAGACTAAACTTTTTTTTTGTTAAAAAAAACAAAACAAAAAAAAAAAAACAAACAAAAAACTGTCATTTCTGACTGTTTTCCTATGTGAACTTGCTAAAAAAAAAAAAAAAAAAAAAAAAAAAAAAAAAAAAAAAAAATGCAATTTTTGTCGGACCATTTAATTTTATTAATTACATTTCGATTATCATCTGCAATTTAAGACAAGATGTTAAAATGTGTTTGGATTACATTTAAAAAAAAAAAAAAAAAAAATCCACGTG
Organism: Anableps anableps; assembly: GCA_014839685.1. Taxonomy (NCBI): domain Eukaryota; kingdom Metazoa; phylum Chordata; class Actinopteri; order Cyprinodontiformes; family Anablepidae; genus Anableps; species Anableps anableps. Next base: position 16,840,338 of record CM026082.1, read on the forward strand.
TGCCTATCTGCAAACCCAAAGTCCAACTATATAAACTTGGATGACTTATTTTGTGGACTTAAAATTTTTACAAATAGAATGGCTGCAATCGTTAAATTCTGGAAGATTGACTTTTTTAATGGCTTTTATGCAGAGAACTAAGACATTTTCCCATAAAGTTTATTCAAAAAACATTACTAAATGAACTTCGTCTCCTTTTCAAAACGAAAGATGTATTTGAAGTCACTTCTGATTTAAATTTTAATATTAAAAATATTTTAATAACATTTAAGATCATCTGTAATTCCAAGCCCATTTGTTAAATTCTGGATTTCTGGACCAGTTAACATTGGATTTCATTCTGAAAGAACAGCAGTATAACTTTCTGCAATTTTTTGTCGGTTTATTGAAATTTGGAAAAATGCATCTTAAACCTTTTTTAAAGGCTGTTATGGCAAACTGCTAGTCTAAGTTAAATAAAAATTTTATTTTATTTTATTTTTTTTTTTGTACCCATCAATCTTATATTTGAAGAAATGGCTTTCAGGACTCTGCAATCCTTTGTCATTTTGTGAAATATGTTTCAACTGCTTTTTCTTTATAAATTAAATTTAGGACCATCAGCATTTATAAAGGTCAGTTTGTTCACATTTAGATTTTTGCCCATTTGAAACTGGAACCTCAAAGCATGTTTGCTCCTTGGAAAACATTCCTTAAAAACTGCAAGCCATGACTTATGTTTAGTAAAACTAGCAAGGTCCTTTCATAAAATAACTTCCAAAAATGGTACACGTCAACATACAGTAAAACAGAAACTGATGTATGGTGCAATCACACAGATCTGAACAAGACAAGTTTTTATACATGTTTTTATTGTATATTTTGAGTCCTTAGAAAACCTGAAACAAAGAAAAAAAAAGAAACATTGTTAGAGAACAAACTCCAGGTAATAAAATAAGCAGTGATTGCAAAAGAGTGGCTTCAGACATGGTTGGCTTATTAACAACTGGTTTTCACCATAGTCGATAAGATGGGGAAAAAAGATTATGCATCATTTACCACACCTCTTTTCAAGAGCTGTACGGCATGCCTAAAACTTACCATAAATTTAGTTCATCCTTCGGATCATTCTGTTGATCTGGTCCTCCCTGTTGCCAGCGTCACCTCCCTCCACAAAGTGTGTGGTCTTCTTGTTCATACCACCACGTGGCGATGACAGCTTGAAAGGCCACAGGAAGTTGTTGGCGGCCTTGAAGTTCTTGCCAACTGTGTAGATCTCATGAATAAGGTCCTCAATGCAGATGATGCCGTATTTGCCTACAGTATAAAATAAGATTTTTCAGTTACTCATTTCACGAACAATACAGCAATTTTAAAGGAGTGGCATTATGTATTTTCCAGGCATAGTGCAATTTTACAGCACAAACTATGTTACCTTCAGTTATAAAAATGATGTATCAAACATAACTTAAAAGAAATTTGATGCCTTCAAATTGGCCTCTGTCTCTTTAAGAAGCTCCTGCCTTTCCAAAACTCTGACTTCAGAACATCATCGCAACAACGTTTCTATATTATACTCTTGGGAGCGTTGGACTGAGAAGTAGTTTGTAAAATGAGCTCAGCAGACTCAGTTTCACCAGGTGTTTGCAAATTGCTGTTGCCACTAGTCTGGTGGAGCTGAGCGGGGGAGGCGTGCTCTGTGAGGCTTTCAACTGCAGCTCCAAGGAGGAGCTTTGTGGGAATAGGTGGCGCTTTGTGAGAGCAATCATTTAGGCTGCCACGGGGGAGTCAAGGATTTCTCAAACATGCATGAACAAATCAAGGCAACACTCCAGGTATGTTTTTGATAATAATATCAAGCTCTAAAAAGGCGATTTTACGTAATACCCCCCTTTAAATACCAACTGTAGCCCTTTTTTCAGTTTTATGTATTGGAGAAGAGCAACAGATTCTTCAATTCCCAAATTTTTTTTTGTTGTATACAGTGAGCCCTCGCTATAACCTTTCACGGCCTCGCTGTTTCGCGGATATTTTTAGTGCAGTTTTTTATGCTTTTCTTTACAGTGTATGAACGTGCATTGTGTTCTGCATCCTGATTGGCTGTCAATCAATCTCCTCCGTCCCTCGTCTCTGTCCAGTACAGAATGCGTTCGGCTTGGCAAATTTACATATTTGCAAAGACACCTACACCACTGCTTTCAGCAGAAAAAGACGCTACAGTGGAGCGTAGTCAGCACGAAGAGGCACAGTCAAAGTAACTGTGAAATACGCACAAGTCACAATGTGTCCAATTTTGTTGGTTGATGATTAAAATTATTATTTTACAGTATTTCTAAAAACTATCAGTTATTTGTAAGAAAACCTTTCTATTTTTATTTCTTAAACAAATGCTTGGGCCTGAAAACTGGTTTTGATCTTTGGTTTTGTTCTATAGTATTGTATAATAATTGTAAAAAATAAAGCCGACTACTTCGTGGATTTCGCCTATCGCGGGTTATGTTTGGAACGTAACCCCCGCGATAAACAAGGGTTCACTGTATAACAAGTTTTCCCAGGAAAATTTGTTTCACAGCGTTTCAAGATGTAAGATCTGGGAATCTGACATGAAAATAAGGCTAAAGACACTAATATTAACATTAGGTCTAATTTAGTGTGACTGATTCATGAATTCAGGCTAAATTATAGGGGATCAAAGATTTCAGAAGTAAAATCAAAACAAACTTCTTAAATAAATCTGGCAAGTGGTTTCAGATACAACTGGCTAAATTTGCTGGGGTTTTTTCACCAAAGTCGATAAGACGGGGAAAAAAGTGCACATCATTAACCACATTAGGTGCCAGGATTTCATCTGAAATTCTGAGAAGAGGTTGTGGTGATATAATATACAATTCTTGACACCAGAAAAGAATAAATGACTGTCTGATTTTAAGTTGTGTGTGGGAAGAGATTCATACCAAGGGCTTTCTCTATCAGAGCGTTGTCTGTGAGGGCAATACGCGTCTTCTTCACTCTGCCATGGCCACGTTTGTAGATGAGCTCACGCACAGACTTCAGGTTGGGGTATCTGAGAGTAATCAGAAGAAGTTATAAAAGTTATGAACATCATTTCCTATAGCACTGGAAACTTTGCATATATGTTGAACAAATAAAATAATATATTGTTGTTTGAATTAAGTTTAAACCTTTTAAGAACAATGAACCCAACTATGTAGTCCCAATTTAAACAAGATGCTTTTCTAACCCAATAAAACAGCAGTCCCCAACCATGTGGACCTTTGTACCTGATATCCTATATGTTTCAGATGATTTCCTGTTCCAACAGGTTCACAGCAGCCTGTTCACTTGAGTCAAGCCCGTTGCAGCATTGAACATTTTTAAAACATGCAAGACAGTAAGCCCTGAGGAACAGGGTTGTGGACCACATAGTTAAACGGCTCCAAATCTGGTTAAAGGTCTTCTGACCTGTGGAATCACTATTCAAAAAATAAAAGCACCTTTTCGTATTAGGGCTTGCTTATGTTTTAACTGTTAAAGCCCAAGAACAATGCTGTTTTCTGCTTTTAAATTTTTTGCATCACAGGGACATAGTTTTACCACATTAACTACATGAATCCAAACATTTATGAACACTGAAGTTGCTTTTATCATCACTGTCCCCATCTAAATTCAGTCAAACACATTCTAAAGCATCAACTTTAATTATAGGCTTAAGAGCTTGCATTTAGGTGAAGAACTGATTTGGGCCCCCAAAGATTACAGACATTTAAGAGAGTGGTTCAGATTTGGAGAAAAATTTGATTGTTTTCCATTTTTGAGCAATCAAAAGCATCTAATTACCCTGTACACATACTTTCCTTTTAACTAAATTTTCATCAAAAGTTTTGCATTTCCTTTGGATCACAGATGGCCTAAAAATACCCTTAAAGTCCATAAATTGTTTTAAGAGGAAGAGAAATAAATGTTATTGGTTAAAAATGATGATCTGAGCTTTTAGGAGTTTTCTAAAGGTGTGATTGAAAGCCAAGGACTAGAACTGTGAAACATTGTTAGGCGCTTACTGTGCAGCCTTGTGCAGAAGCACCATTTTTTAAACAACCAAAGATCAAATACTCCAAGTAACAAAATCTGTGAAAAAGCTTGATCTCAGATTTTTGGCACTAACAGAATACGTATATTTTTGTTAACCTCAGGGTCCATAACCCATAGTAATGAATAAACAGGTAAAAGTAAAAACCTATATTTTCATGAATCACATTTTTAAGTCTGACCTTTGTGTAAATGTAATGTCTACAGGTCTGATACTGAGCTGACTCCCATGCAGCCAGATCTAATTGCTCCCTGAATCGACTCTGTGATACAAAGCTGTGTTTTGACATTTGAGAAAGAAACATCATCGTTTCAAAAAGTATAATAACCAATCTATTAAATGTTGGAAAATAAGCTCCAACTCCATGCAATCAAATCCAAACCACAGGTTATTAAACCCAAATGCCTCACAATGCTAGCACAAAAAAAAAAAAAAACAGTCACTGGGAATTAATGCAAACAAAATGGCTTGGAATGTGGTTTCAGACAAAACTGGCTTAGTTTCAGCAAGTAGTCATCATGGTCGATATGATGGGGAAAAAAGTTCAGCATCATTAACCACATTCCTATTTAAAAAAAATACATTATATATATATATATATATATATATATATATATATATATATATATATATATATATATATATATATATATATAAATAAAAAATCTATGTTTAACACTTAAACTCTTACCCCCAAGCAATATAAGGCTCTGCAATCCTAAGCATGTTGATAGAAGCCTTGTTCAGCTTGACAAACACACCATTGAAGATCTGGCGCAGACGGAGCAGCTGCAGAACTTTGCGGACCTTCGGTGGGACACCGTTGATACTAAAAACAAAATGATAATTAGTCTTTCTGCAATTCCCAATTTTAACTGTCAAATAGCAGTATTGATAGTGGTTTCAGAGAAATATTGGCTTATGTAACTAATCTTTCACCATTGTCGATAAGTCGGGGAAAGAATGATCATCATTAACCAGTTACTTTAACATGGATTGCTTCTTTAAACACAACATTCCTAAGAAATCTGTTGCTGCTGAATACATTTTTAACCATCTTAGCTCGCTTCTCAAGGTTCCTGTTGGTTCATGAAATAAACTGTTTTCCTAAACGCCTGTAATTTGCGCAATATATTTTTAACAATCATGGAATGATTCGGATTGTATGCCCCAAAGGTTTTATTTCAAACACAGAACTATTGTGGAGACGATTTTTTTGTTGTTGTTCAATTTGCAGCAAGGTCAAGAGCTCCAAAATTGTCATTAGCTTGAAATTCTAAACCAAAAGAAATTACATTTGAGATGACAAATCAACCCTAGATGATTAATAATCATCACTATATTGCTCTGACATGCCTACTTTAAAAAAAAAAAAAAAAAAAAAAAATTCCTACTCTATGTTTCCAATGACTAGAGCTGTATTTCACAAGTTCACAATGAATATATACCAGGTTTACCTAAAGTGGTAAAGCTTTTGAACCAGATGCAAAAGGAGACAGAATGAATAGGTGGACAGGTAAGAAGCTACATAAACTAATTGTAGGATAGACTGACAAATGGATCAATGGATGTGAAGGTGGATGGATGACTAAATGGGTGAATACATAGATAGTTGAACTGATGGCTAGATACTTATATAGACCAACTGATCAATGGATGGAGGACACAATTGTGGGATGTGCATTTTTTTTTTTTTTTTTACATGAAAACATAAAAAAGCAACGATTAGGTAAAGTTACTTAAAAAAAAAAACCAAACTATATTTTGAAATCCTAAATCTGATATTTCCAGCGATGGGAAATAAGATTTTGAAATGCCAATGATTTCCCGTATTTTCCGATTCCACACTTATCCAGATCAGGAAAATATATTTTTTTTAAAACAGTAAGAGTACTATATATCATATACTTATGCCCCTACCAAAACTTGCACAACAAAGTTGAAACTAATATACATGCTCCATGTATAAGACTGAAATAAGAAACACCACGCAATGGCAAGTCATCAATAAACAGATACTGCACCGGCTTTGAGCAAGCACTGACCATGAACCAAAACAAACACCAGGAGAACAATTACTGTAACTGCAGCAGTCCATGTTAAAGTCATAATATCTTTTTATCATAACAATAAGAACAACTTACCCTCTGATCCTGATAACAAAGGCCAGCTTGGGCTCAGGTGGCACATAGTAGTTTCCTACTTTGCGAGCCATTCGGGCCATGCGGATCTCACGCCTGTACATCTGCCTGTACTCCTTGTGGTACTTCTCAGCCCTCTTGTAGATCAGTTTCCTGGTCACCTTACGGGCCTGAAAGTAACAGTGACATGCTTGAAACGGTCCACAAAGCTACTTTCAACTTTTAGAAGACAAAGACAACATGAAGCAGCAGAATTATCAAATTTACCTTCTTCTCAGCAAGTATCTTCTTGACACGCATGGCCTTCATGGCGGCGAAGGCCTTTCGCCTTTTTAAAAGGCTCTCAGGGACCGACGGAACCTTTTTTCTGCCAGAGCATATTAATCAAAATCAGTGAAGATAAAAAGACACCATGCTGACAGTGTCTAACGTAGCAGCAGCCAAGTCGCTAAACTGAAGCAGTTCATATAAAGTGCTGTAGTGCTAGCTAGCTAGCTAGCCAGCCCGGCTCTTTACCGGCTTCCATTAAAATTCACATACTAACAAATAAAAAAAATAGAAGAAGAGACGTGTTATGTATTATATTCACTAAGTTTCCTCATTTCCCTCGTAATGAAATAAAAAAACATTTCTTAAGTGATCAGAGAACAAATAGCAGCCATGTTGAACACTGCTCTGCCAACACTATCTGGATAAGGTAGTCGATAAAATACAAATTAAAACCCACACTTGAGCAATACTTAAATCATTTAATTGTATAAGACTTAAAATACTTAAATGTGCAATAAAACAATGAGTTGGAACGACACGATAACTGGATGCTCTTAGATTTTAAAACAGAGGAAAACACTCACTCTGCGTCCGCCATTGCGATCACCGAGAAAGAGAAATTCGTGTCTGCGCATGTGCGGGATAAAGGTTTGCCAGGGTGTCCGCTTGGGTGCCTGACTATAAATTATTGTTTTATGTCTGTGGTAGTTTTATTGGATTTTGTAGTTATAGTTATAGCTTTAATTGTCTGAAATTTTATTTTTAAAAAGGGACTTACTGTTTGTTATGACCAGTGTTGTGAAGAAAAAAAACATTTTCAAGATAAGAAGAAGAAGATGAATAACCTATTCCTCTTTTACGCACATCTTTGCCACTTAGGTACTGTGTATCATATAGAGTTACTCTATAGTTGGAATTCAGTAGGAAGCTACACATATGAGCATTTCTTTTCAAAAAATGTGATGCTGTTTTGCACACATACTGTTTTGCAGTTATTTTAGTCATTAGGTTAAAATAATATATTTCCATATTTGGACTATATTTAATGTTCATTTACCTTTTTTTGTTTGTTTCTTCCAATTGTAGTCAAAATCCATCCATCCATCTTCTAAAAAGTGGTTATCCATAGAGAGCGTAAATATCCCCTACAGAAATCCTGTTTCCTTATTTGGCACTTTGAGGATTAATAAAACAAATACCTTAATAGAACTTGTCTGACAATTTTGATGTCTGCTAATAGAGCTCAAAAAGCAACACACAATGCCCCAATCTAAATATATTAAACAGCAGATCAGAAGCAAAGTGACTGACATTTATAATTTCAAAAATGGTTACAAAACCAATTCTAAATCTTTGGAACTCAAGCACACCTCAATAACAGTCATTATAGTCAAATGGATAAAAAATAGGACAGTAGTGAACACTCCTGGGAGTGGTAGGTCCACCAACAATTGTCCAAGAATGCATTGGCAAATCCTCTGGGACGCCATAAAGAACCCAGAACAACATCTAAAGCACTGCACTTGTCTCAGTGTTCATGATTCCACAATTAGAAAGAGCCTAGACAAAATAGAGATTTACAATTTAAAAAAACACAGCTGAGTAAAAAACACAAAGGCATGTCTCACATTTGCTAAAAAAAAAAAATAAATAATAATAAAAAAAAAATAAATAAATAATAATAATAATAATAACCACCTGATTATCCCTAAGACTTTTGGGAAAACATTCTGTGAACTAGTGAGACAAAAGTGGAACTAACTGGGAGGTCTGTGTCCCACTGCATCTGGTATTTAATTAACAGTATTTCAGTAAAAGAACCTCATATTGACAGTCATGGAACCATAATCTCAACTTTACTGGAAAAACTGGAAGGAGAAAGTTTGGTCATCAGTTTGTGACCTTAACTTCCTTTTATGCAGCAGAACAATGATCCAAATATCACAAGGAAGTCCACTTCCGTATAGCTAAAAAAAAAACTTAGCTCTGAAGTGACATCAAAGTCTGAACTGAAATCCAGTAGAGATACTGTTACATCATAACCTTTAAGATATCCTTTATGCTTTAAATACCTCAAATGTGGCAGAATTAAAACAATTCTCCAAATAAGGATAGGTTGTTATTCATTCCACCATGTGTAAAACTTGATGCCAGGTAGGACTTGATGGCAGTTGTTGTTTTCAAGGGGAATGGAACCAGTTCTGAGGCTTAGGGAGAAATTATTTTTTCACACAGGGCCAGGTTGGTTTGGATAGATTTTTTACCTGAATAAATGCAACATCTTTATTATTAACAGCAGTTATTTATATAATTTAGTCAGTTATATATTTTGTATTTAATCATATCATAAATCCTTGTAATAAATTATATGTATGTTCATCCATGTGTGTATCAATTGTTTTTCTTTATTTTTTTTACCATCAACATGCCAAGGGACTACAGATAAAAATTAGCCCTTGTGGCTAAATCTGGCACGTTTATATGGTTGTTTTAATGTACTCATATTGACTAATATGAATTGTCCCTTATGAAATAAATTCAAATCAGTGAAAAGAAACAAAGTTTTGGCTTAATATAATCATTGTAAACAATGTGGATATTGGTGAAATACTGTGAAAAAGGTACAACAGACCAATAGGTTTAACATTACAGAAAGCCAGATTAAAAGGGGTAACAAAAACAATACCAGTAACCAATACATTGTTTTTATCCATTTTGAAGTACTATTTTATTAGTTATAGTATTTCTGGTATAAATATGATTTTACCAATGGCATCTTTTGCTCATAATTTGATTCCTGAAGATAATCTCGAGGGCACACAACTGCTTGATTTACTGATCAAGGGTCAAATGATTTATGATGTAGAATTCTCATAAATACTTACATTAACTGCTATGTCTATCCATTTTTTCTGAAATTAAATTAATGCGTCTTCAGAAGCTGGCCCGTCTAACTCCAGAGTAAGACCCTGGTTGGACCAGAAGAGGACGCCAACACCTAACTTTGTAGCTCAGATTCTCAACAAGACAAGTTGCCCTGACCTTCATAGCAGTAGGACATTATGTAATGTAATACATTAATAATAAATCAATACTGAATTATAGACTTTGCAAGGGCTTTGGAATTTCCTACTACTGGGTTGAGCACCTATAAGATGAGGCACATTTCAAATTATTCATCAAAACTATCATTCAGTTAATGCTTAGCCATAATTAATCAGGTATTTTATGCTGTCTATATAGGGCTTTATTTTATTTTTCCTTGCTTCTGTAGAGTCACATACAAATTATTTAATTCAAATTTAAATCTAACCTACAATAGGCAGGAGAAGTTAGTATAACTGCTCCATAATATTATAAATAAGCGATTTATTGTTGAGTAAGCAGCCCTGTTTTGTTTTGTTTTGTTTTGCATCATTTCACTTTTCTATAGACAGTTGATGAAGGAATTCAGTTTTCAATTGCTGGCTATCAATAAGTCACACCCTCTACAAAGAGACTGGTCATCTGATTGGTTGGCAGAGGTTACGCATCATTGAAATGATGTAAACAGGAAAAAAGGTGTTCTTGTTCGATTATCAAAGCTGGAACTTGTTTTAAATCTACTGTTGTGAAAATCTGGGCAATGTGATAAGTAGTGGTTTTCAAAACATTTCATAGCAAGTACTGCCACACTAAAGTGCTCCAAGTACCACCATGCTCTCAGGATGTTTTACAACATTACAACAGCAGAAGTTAGACTTTTCCTTTTGCTGACTTATGTCACAAAAGCAGGAAGAAAGAAACATTTGTACATATTTTTGAAGTCTTTAGGGGGGCAGAAAGACAGAGCCTTTTGATCAACCCCAATCCCTAAATCCAATATGGCTGGCTACAGTTTAAAACAGTTATAGCTGCAGTAATAAACATTTAAGTTGAACTTGCGGCAGTTTGTATCTCATGAAACATTCACAAACACTGCTATTGGGAAATATTTACTTTCCAAACAGCAGATAAAATTTTCTCTAGCACTGAGGCCAGCACAAATATCCTCAGTGGTTCTTCTACCAAAGTTTGGTACCAGTTCCTTTCTTCTCTTACTAAACCTTTTCTCAAACCCTAATCAAAGTTACACCATGATTAAATACCATAATTAGACCATAATTAAAGGAAAAAGTAAAACAGAGCTAAATTATAAACATTTCTGCTGTATGTAATTATGAGTAGGCCAAAAAAAGAAAGAATTTTTAAAGATATTAAATATTAGCTATTTATCTACATTTTATCAGGGATTCTTATTTGTCATATGTTGTCATAGTGTCTGGGTGAGAACGGTAAAAGGTAATAGTTGCAAACTGAGTTTTTTTAATTCTGAGTTTTAGTTTGTTGCCAGTGGATTGCTCTAAGCACTTTAGCTTTATGTTTCTCTTTGAGTGGAAACCTCTGCCTCAGGGATAAAAACCTCAGCTTACTAGCAAGTTTGACCTCAGCATTAAGAGCATACAAGCTTACATACTTGTTCCAACACAGAGAAAATCGCAAACACAAATTTTATTACATCTTTAAATGTTTACCAAGTTGATATCTTCAGTCATAATACAACCAGTATAAACATGTCAGCCATACTGCTTTCTGCTTTACACCACACAGCAACCTTTGATTAAACCAATTATTTCCATTTTAATTCTGGTCAAATCGTTTAGGAAGGATTTGTTAATGTTGTCGAACTTAACCATTAATGAACATTTGGTTTACAAACAAATGTGCTCCTTCAAAATGTATAAAAATTAAACACAATTAATACCTACCCTCCAAAGTGCATATTTTAGTGCAGTTGTGGTTGTCAGGGAAAAGGTTTACACACAAGGTATAGATTTGTATCACCTCCTACCTTTCATTCCCTTTGGAAATGGGAAACAAACCAGGTGTGAAAAAAATGTCTTAATAATTACTTAGTATTTAAACTAATTAGCAAACTTATTTGTAATGTAGCAGTTAAAATGATATAATTTCTCTAACCAAACAGACATGCATATTGTCACACAAGTTGTATTGGGTAATTATTTTTTTTTTCTTTCATAAGGATGACTCATTAGGTACGAACCACTTGACTTTTACTGAATCAAAGAGATGAAAGGGAAATCAGTTATTTCTTTTTAAGTGGTGGGGGATTCAAACAGAACTGCAACAAATTATTGTAAAAATATTTGCCTTACATCACCTACTGAGTGTAATGTAGGGAGCTGGCACTTGAGTTTGTCAGGCGCCCACTCCTATTGGGTCTAGCGTTGGATGGGTGGACTGAATAAATAGCGAGTGAGATGCGGATCAGAATGACATGAGATGTGAAGCAGCAGCAGCGGAGAGGGTCGGAGACAATCCGTAGCAGCAGCTCGTTAGTCACCGCAGATCAGCGCTCAACAGGCAACCGGACTGAACTGAACTCTCTCTTTTTCTCTTATAATCTGAGCTCCTGCGTGCGCTCCTCCACCACTTTCCTGCATCAGCGCTCTGATCCAAGTTTTGTCGGCGAAACCCTATCCCTCTGCTGCTTACAGGTTGGAAAAATTAAGGAACTACATTTTTTTTTTTTTTTTTTTTTTTCTTTTGCGCGTCTTAATCTCGTTTATCAGAAATTCACAGAAAGCACGGCCAAGATGATGATGATCATCGCGGAGTTCTTCGTGGTTATCTTGAAGGTGCTCTGGGCGTTTGTGACAGCCGGGGCCAGATGGGTCGTGCGACCCAAGGAGAAGAGCGTTATGGGACAGGTGTGCGTGATCACCGGGGCTGGGAGCGGCCTCGGGCGGCTGTTCGCCAAGGAGTTCGCCCGGCGACGAGCGATCCTGGTCCTGTGGGACATTAACAGCCAGAGCAATGAGGAAACGGCGGAGATGGTACGGCAGATATACCACGAAACGGAGACTCCCATCGCAAAAGACGGTGAGTCAACCTTTTGAATGACTTTGGATGTCACCTCGTTTAAATATGTAATGTTAAAAATACAACAAATGCCATTGTTTCGAGTTTGCCATAGGTACAACAGAGTAATAAAAAGGTTTACAATCTCTACTCCAGCTCAGATTTATAAGTCTTATCTGAATACTGTAGCGTAGTGTAATCAGGAGATGCACCAATCAATCAGCCTGAGCTCGAAATCGACCGATTTTTTTTTTTTTTTTCCTCGATTGAGCTCTGACAAATGAACAGCAGGGTTAAATACTGTAAGATCTGACATTTTGATAGTTACAGTGAAAAGAAAGAGCTTTTTGCTTGCTTTCCATCTCTGAGTTTCAAGTTCTATTTGAACAGCTGCTAGAGAGAGATACACCAATCTATAGCCAAAGATCAGATCAGAATCAGACTTTTTTTTGTTTTGTTTTGTTTTTGTTTTTTTTGTTTTTTTTTTTGTTCATGATCTACTCTAATTAGTCTTCAGCAGTAAAATGCTGAAAAGCTTCAACTTTGTTAAACTCATGCTAAAAAGAAACATTTTTTTAGTTGAATGAAAATATGACAAAGGTCAGGGGCACATAATTTAAAGCATGGATGGATATAAAACTACTACCTCTATCAAAACACCTGCAGCAGATATTTTCTTTTGAATGTGTTTATAGCCCTTAGAGGAAAAAGAAATGAGTACCATCCAATAAAAAAAAAAAATGTAATCAGTACACCTCTGGCTAAAACGTGACTTCTTGTGAGCATTTTAATAAAATAGGTTGCATGTGGACAAGACATTCATCCTTTTACATTCACATCATTGACTTTCGATGTTGTACTTAAACCTTCATTCATCACTTGTCTGTTTTCCATTCTGCAGGACCTGTTGGAGGAGTGGAGGAGGTCCCCGCTTTTCAGCCTCAGGTCTACACGTACGCGTGTGACGTGGGCAAGCGTGAGAGCGTATATTCCACAGCAGAGAAGGTGCGGCGAGAGGTGGGAGAGGTGGACATACTGATCAACAACGCCGGCGTGGTCTCTGGCCACCACCTGCTGGAGTGCCCCGACGAGCTGATCGAGCGCACCATGGTGGTCAACTGTCACGCACACTTCTGGGTGAGCTTATCCCAGATCTTGTTGTCATGGTTTGTTTTGTTTGGTTTGGGGTCTTACACTGGGATGAACCATATAAAGCAGTTTCATGAGCAACGTGATGCCAGGTTTTTTTTCCCCCACTCTAATTCTCATACCTCCTTCATAATCTCTTAGCCTATCCCACCTCATGATCTCCAAGTCAAAAATCAAAGATATGTGTCTAAATCCCTCACAGAGCGAGAAGTGAAAGTATGTGACCATAAATAGCCATCTTTCATTTTACTTTTCAGATAAAGTTCTGCCACAGGAAAGTCACAAGGTTTCTCTTTGATGAAACTTCCCTTGTATTTGCTGCTGATTCCTGTGGTATGGAAGTCCTTCCTTTATCCTTGTGTGCTGGAAGTAGGGCTCTGCACAAGCCTCGTATCAGTTTAGCACATTTTGTTGGCAGGTGGTGATTTGATGGGGATCTGTATCAGATTTTCTTTTGGCTCCACTCCCAGGGGCCTTCCTCTGCCTTCTTATCTCCAAAGAAACATTTTGTGCACTTAAATATGTTTCACTTCAAATAAACATGAGCTGCAGCATAGAACGGAAAAGGAATATGGCGGGGGATATGGAAGCTCAAAAGTGCCACATATGTAATTAGTGAATTAAATATCTATTTCCTAATGTCAGAATCTATCTATCTATCTATCTATCTATCTATCTATCTATCTATCTATCTATCTATCTATCTATCTATCTATCTATCTATCATTTAATAGGTAAATAACTGTTGTAAAATACTCCCTTTTTAAATTATTTAATGATACATTTAAGTTATAATTTAATGATTTATTTATTGAATTATGGACACTTTTAAACAAATCGAGGGTCAGTCATTGGGTGGGGCAAACAGTGTTATAATTATACATATATACTGGTCTCACAGTGACTTACAGTACAGATTAACCAATCAGATGTTAGGGTCTCTTTGATGAGCCAGTGTGACGCTGTCAAATATTTTACGGTGAAGGAACGGAAAACAGTAAATAAATGCAAAAATTATTAAACATGATTTTAGCGTATGTTTAGTTGTTTTTTCTATATTTCTGTCCACATTAAATTATTTAATTACAGATTAAATTAAATAAACTATGAATATATTTATTGATTTGATGCATTCATTTCCAATTAAATTTGGACATATTTGTATGTTTATTGAATCGGGGCACATCTGACCCTCTATTGATACAGTGATTAGAAAATTAATGTGGAAGCCTTTTTGAAAAAAACTAGATGGATGGGGCTCTGTAATGAAAATTAATTTTATCACTTAGCTGCAGCATCCAACTCTGTTTGGCAGCTGTCATGCCTGTGCATAATTAGTTGTCTTTTTATCTAATCTTTTTTTTTTTTTTTTTTTTTTTTCAGTTTCACTGCACAGTAATGTCTCTCACCCGGTAGTAGCATTGTTGAAGCACTTGTCGAATTATATAGGAGAAGCAGGGATTGTACTTTTCTGCGGCTGCAGGTTGTTTTTATATCGAGACAATTTCTCAGTGATGCCATGCAACTACAGCAGTTTGAAGCCCGCTAATTGAGCATGAAAATCTCTTGTGTTGTCAGACAGGTTGTGTATTCCCTCCCTAATGGTTGCTCTATTCATGCTCCCCTCTTCTGGCTCTCCTCGTGTTCTTTTACATCCAGGATTTGGAGTCAGGATCCAGTGGTTGGGTGGCAGATTTGGGGATTCCTAATAGAGAGCTGTGTTTGTGTATCTCCAGTATTCTATGAAGAGCGTGCGTTCTTTAGAGGTGGGGTGGAGACGAGGGAGGAGGGAGGAGGAGACGGGGCAGATGAAAGAAGGATTTAATGAATGGCGACAGCCAGAATGGAGGATGTGGTTCATTAACGACACAAGCTAGATGAATAGAGCTTAGACTAACAGAGATCTGACCACTATCCTCTCACAAACACTGTTTCTCACTACATGCAGGTGGTACCTTTTTGTTCTATGTTTTAGATTTTTTTTCCAGTGACGTGTTGTTAGACAGGTTAACTTCTCTTTTTATGTCTCATTGGACAAACTTTAGTTTAAGGTTAATGTTATTTTCATTTACATGCGAAAAAGAATTCTAGAGATTTAAAAAGCAATTTACAAGAGCGTTTGCACAAAGTTGACAGCAGCTCAAAACAGCATTAAAATACAACAAACACATCACAAAACATAAAAGGTCATTGGGAATGTAAACAATAAAACAAATATAGTCAGATTATATTGTAAGTAAAGTTCTATCTTCAACTAAATCATCCATCAAAACACTTACATCCAGATGTTTGAGCGTATTTAATATTGTTTAACCGAACTAACTGATATACATTCCTTCAGATTCAGCTGTTTTTTTTTTTTGTTTTTTTTTTTTTACGTTGATTGCAAGAGTCAGTGGTTTGCAGTAATTCCCACAGACAAAACAGACCATCCTATGCTAAAATAGAAAATACAGTGAGAAGTCAGTGTTTTAAAGTTTGTGTTGAAGTGCAAAGTTCAATGGTAGACTGCCTTAAGAGCATATAAGTACTGTGAAGAGGTATTCATACAAATTACATACCAACAACAAGGCAAAGACATAAATGAAGCAGTCTTGTGTTAACCTTAAAAGAAAGATAAGACATAACTCTGAAGAAACTGAGCTTTAGCTCCAGTCTTTTTTAAACCACTCACTTCATGTGAGGCTTAAAGGAAAGTAATAATTAATAAAGATTTCTAAACATTTTATATGTATGTCAATCCATGAAGAACTTCAGAGAAAGTCAGAGAAAAACTCAATGTTTTTGCTATGTTTAGCATTCAAAACAAAAAATACCAAAAGATTTTTAGTGGTGGGAATCCAGGAGAGTAAGTCACAGTATCTTCAGCATACAAATGGAAATTAGCATTTTATATTCCTTGATAAAGACTGTTGATTCATAAATAAATGCAGCAGCCCCTGAGCAGGTCCTTGTGGAACCTCTAGCAGCATGAAAAAGCTAGAAATGATGGCTTCACTTTTCACACTATGTTCTATTAGAATGTAATTTTCAAACTACACTATACAAGCTATTCTGATGTTCGATACTGACTGTTTACAAATAAACAATTTTATTATAATTTAAAAACTTGACCAGAGTTGGTCCAAATCAGATTTGGAATGTAGGACCTTAATGACGACCAGAAAATAGCACTGTCCAGGTAAAGTCTTAATGGTACATCTCAAACTGAAACGTGCTCTCGCCTATGCTAAATTTATGAATAAAGATGTATATTTTAGACTCTAGCTTGGGCGGCCGTTGTCCCCCCTGGCCTCCTTTGGAAGGCACCTAAGAATGGGTTATCTTGATGTGTTGGAAAAGTCTGATGTTGCTAAGAAAAGCATTGTTGCTCTTCTGAAGCAGTTAATAAAATTTGTCAAACACAAGAACAAGAAGGATAAAAACAGAAAATAAATAAAAAAAGCTTTCTCCACATTTAATTAGAATAACTGGATGAGAAAGAACACAAGAGAAGTGTTCAGAAACTGTAGAAACAGTTTCTGATCTGTTCAAGTTCTCATTTGTTGGACACTGCATCAGGAATGAGGCAATAACTGCGATTGGAGCAGGAAACGGATGGTAATCGTAGCGTGGTTGTCTGCCAAAGCAGCTGAACCCAGACCCCATACTCCATCTCTCCTCCTTCCAGGGGCCTCTCTGACTCCTCCCAACCTGATTTCGAGGCATTGGGTGCAGCTGTAAGGGAGTCACAGGGCCAGCTCCGTTCATCCGGCTTTGCCACACACACAAACTATGATCCAGTCCCTTTCTTCTCTTAAGGTTTTTCTTTTTTTATGAGGCAGCATGAATTTCTCTGATGATTTTATTAGTCCAGCTGACCATTTGTGATGTTTACCACTTACTTCTGAGTCATGCTGGCACATGGGATGCACAGTCATTTCGCAAGCGACACCAGAGTTGTTTGTTTTTGAAGCTTCACAGTTATCTAGTGGAATGACATGAAAGGAAATCAGCATGTTGAGCTGGTTATCCAATAGGTGGTTTTGTGAATGATAAACACTCATTCCTCCTTCCCGCCCATGGAGATCCCACTTATCTTGTGCAACAGCATGACATGGCGGGAAAAGAACCCGATGCCATCCCATGCATAGGCTAGGCGAGAGGGTAATGGTAAGCTGCTGCTGACCCACTTTATCTGACAATTGGTTTCTTGTCTGTGGATCAGCTTGACAAGATGCCAGGCGACAGGAGCCAAGTTCCGCAGGCAGCATTCCTTCTGTAGGCAGAGAAAGGAGGCAGCCAGGCAGAAGGGTCCTACTTGACTAGTTTTATAAGGGCCCCTCCTCTGGCCTAGTGCACCTGTATGCCTCCATGAGGCTACTTATCAATCCTCCCCTTTCCATGTACCTGTTCTTGCCTTTAGAACTAATGATTACTTCACCCATCAATCTTTATTTTTAATTAAATGTCCGATGATAGTAGAAAATGCCCATAGGTCAAAGAGTCAGCTGAATGAGAGCCAAGAGTTTTGCCTTACTTCTTTAATTTGTTAGATGACTTAATGATTGAGCTATTGTTCAATCAAAATTAAACAAATGATATCATTTAAAAAAGGTAACACTCGCTTAAGGTTAAGACAGTGGGATGTTTGTCATGAAACATTTGATTTGATAGCACATTGAAGCCCTTAGTTCAGATGTAATTTGACTGTGAAACCAATCTAAAAAAAGGTCCTAGTCCTGTTGGTTGATGTTATCATTTCCATTATTTTACCTGGTTTGTCTCATTAAAATCATAGGTTCTCTTTTGCATTTACATCACCCCAAGATAGCACCAATACAGTTCAACTACAAAAATTAGGCAACAAATTAGTAAATCAAATAAAAACAGATAGTGAAACACTTGCATACATTCAGACCAGACTTCAGTTTTCACCAAATGTCTATTGAATTTACTCACCTCAAAGGTGAGTAAATTTGGTGAGCAAATGGAAAAAAATGATTACATTTAACAAATTCAGCCTAGATGATATAGATATGCTCTGGAGACACAAAATATTCAAGAGATCCAGAGTGTTGTATATTAGCACCAATTCCTACTCATCAATGTTACTTCCTTGTAGATAAATTGGTTCCTGCTGTGCAACCTCTTACATGGTTGAGATGTAGGTAACTGCAGCAGATGCTGACTACTTAGCCTGTCCCTCCAATAAGAGCAACCCTCATCAATCATCCCTTACGGTCACTAAAATCAACCCAGCCCATTTCATTTCCTCATTCTTCAGTGGTATTGGTCAAGCTCCATTGCTCAGAAAGATTTTCAATCCCTCGCATTCATTCTCTCATTCAGGGAGAAGTCAACCCAATTAAATGGCCATCTGGTCCAATGCAAAGGCCAATATTTTGTTCATATTCCTGTTGGTCAGGCGCTAGCACTAATGCAGCCTGACACCCCAGCTGCAAGAAGCTTTGTGTGGCTTAAATGCTCCAGGGGGCACCCACCAATTAGGAGGGGGTGCAGCGGGCAGGGCACCCCCACTTGGGCCAAGGAGGCCCGGCTGTGTCAGCGGGTAATTTAGCGGAACAAGAGAGCGTTGAGACCCAATTACGGCGGCTCTGATGTAAGACACGAGACTCTGGTTGCCTTCACACATTTTGTGTCAGAGAGGTCAGTGGGGGTCATACCCACATGCCAGAGCTGCCATGAGAAGCAGGACATCCCGGCACGGTGGGAGAGAGATGGGATGGTTGGTCACACTCAGGCCCATCCTCAGCTTAAGGGAACAATCTTTCCTCTACCAGTTCCAGGTAATAAGACCACTTAGCAAATCTGTCCAGCTGAAATCTGCAAACTGGCTTCAACTGTAGTTTTTTGTGCCAGATCAAGTCATTCCCTGCTGTCAAAAAGTTGCTTTGGGAGTGGGAAATTTTGGCTCAGGTCACGTATGGGCATATCTTGAGGTAATTCTTCATTTGCACGCAACTCTCTCCCTGTGCTGCCATTCTGGCTCATAGAGTCCTTCCTCAGCATTTGCCCGGGCTTTGCATTTTCTTAGTTACCTCTCTTTGGGCCCCATCATTTGATGAGTTGAATATTGCACCGACCTTAAAATTTATGTCCTGGAAAACTGCAGATGTCTGGATCTGTTTCAAATCAGTTATACCTGACTAAAAAATAAACTCAAACAATGAGGTCATTTCTATTTCTTACAACAGCCTCTCTGTTTAGGTTTGATCTCACTAAACAAACAGAAATGCATCTACAACACAGAAGTCTCACCAAGGATTATGCTAGATGTCAGTAGGTCCAATACAGTTAATCTTTGGGTGCAGTTTTAATGAGGCTTTTTCCTCCCTGCTCTAGTGGTTCCAGGGCTGTACTACCTGGTACCATGCTCTCGCTGGCTCTGTGCGCCCCTTCTGTAAATGTTTATTAAGAAGCATGGATCATTTCTCTGGCAAGGCGTTCAGATCATAAAACTGTTACCTTAAGTTTATTTCATCACAAATTATTGTGATACAAGCAATTTAAGTGTGGTTTAATTTTCTAAACAATCATACTTCTAGAGAATTGGTAAGTCGGAGCTTGCAAATCTTTCCAGGGTTCCTTTGCAGTCTGGAGAACTATGAAATTTGATGTAGGTTATTTCCAGATCTGGATAAGTACGGGAGAAAAAAAACATAGAATGAAAAAATGTTTATATTTCCAGATTTTATTAGCTGTCACATTCTATATATATTCCTTCCTTCCTTCCTTCCTATCCTTATGCCCTTTCGTTCTTTGACCCTGCTTTACTTCTTTTCTTTCTTTCTTTCTTTCTTTCTTTCTTTCTTTCTTTCTTTCTTTCTTTCTTTCTTTCCTTTATATGCTATCTTCCCCTAATCATTCTTTCCTTTAGTCCTCTTCTTCATACTCCTTGGTTTTCACAGATTCTGTATTTAAAGCCTGACCTCTGTGAAAATAACAGTAAAGCCAAAGTAACACTTTGTATTCTACTAAAAAGCAGAAGAGTAATTTCTATTTATCTACTAAAAGCAGACCAAACAAATAAAAATAAAAACAAAACCTCCAAATATTGAAACTTTGTCTGAAAAGTATTGAATTTTGATGTGTGAATTTTACAAGAATATATACTATATTTAATGTTACAGAACAGGCAGCAAACGTTGTCTGTTTCACAAGTGGTGGGAGTTGGAGGTTGAGCCACCATGATGCCTGGGGCGTTTTAAGTCTTACCTCAGTTACGTTCTTTAAGCACTGCAGGTTACATGTATTCTTCACTGTTTCACCTAAATTGTTTGCTCAGCCACCAACAAAAGGCCTTGCAGATCTCCCAGTGGGAGAGTGATTGGTCAGTTCCTGTCACTGCCATTTTGTGTCACACCTGCTGATTGGCTCATGCTGTGTGCAGAGGCGCTCTAAAGTCAGCAGCAGACGGGTAGAGTCAGCTGTAGGCCTCTAACCCTCATCGGGCCAGCCGGTGGAACTAGTCCGCTTTTCACATGGCGTTGCGGTTTTTAAACCCTTTCATCCCTGAGTTGGACTTGCTCATCTGAGCAGCTGTTCTGTTGAGTGTCGCTCGGGTGGGGGCGTTGAGGCCGTGTAGGTAGAAGAGAGGCTGAACCGAGCTGCTACAGGTGCTGAGTGAGCGGAGGCCTGCGACTGGTGTTGTCACCAAGTCTTTAGTGCAAGGCTCAACGAAAGGCACCAGATCTGTGTGGGAAAAGAAGAGACTTTGCTATAGCAATCACATCACTCTCTTTAACAACATTCTCCTTCTCTTTTACATCAGATTCATAAAGGATAAAAGTTTTTAAATCTTTAAATGTTGCGCCTCCCCCCCTCTCTGTTATGAATTCTCATTCTGATGCTTCTTTCTGCATCACCATGGAGAAGTAAGAGAAACTGAGAGGGGGGAAGGCAGAGAGGATCAAAGAGTGTTGGCACAGACAAACTGCACAAGTGAACTAACCTTTCCCTTTTTTTCTCCTTGCCCTTCTGTCTCCTCTGTCCTTCCTCCAGACCACCAAGGCGTTTCTCCCCAAGATGCTGGAGCTGAATCACGGTCACATTGTGACTGTTGCCAGCTCCCTCGGTTTATTCAGCACAGCTGGAGTTGAGGTTGGTATCATACACAGAAACACATACACATCCCCGTCGTTCCCACCATCTGCAAGCGGTCTTTTCTCCTCAGCCGTCGGTGTGCCAGCTAGCACGCTGAGAGCGAGGAGGTTAGGCCCCTTTTCTCCAGTTGTTCCCCCACCCGTTAAATTAAGCAACACAGATGAGCATTCGGGAGTCTCGTATAGATTCCTCTATCTGCAGCAGCAGGGGTGTGGGGGGCCCCCAGTGGGCACTGGCCCTGGGGCCAGAATGAGCTGACAGCTCCCCGAGGGACAGAGACATCTTCATCACTGCTTTGTGGAAAACTTGCTCCTCATTCAATATTCAGCTCACAACTGTTTCCAATTGATATGGTTTTTCTTCCTATACTTTTGTTTTATTCTAATGCATGATAAAACATTTAGATGGGGGTTATTTATCTCCATAACCCAGAGAGCAAAACAGCACCCCCCTCGAACCTTCAGGTTTTTTTTTTTATTATAGTTGTCTTATTTATTCCTGTAGCAAGAAATTCTGTCAGGACAGCTACTTTGAATTCTCTCTTTAAAGCTGTATTAAACATTCACCTATATCAATGAATTCAATTAGCAGTAAAGTGTATTACACTTTTGGTTAGCTATTCGGAGCTCAGTAAATGTCTTGGATGTGATTTCAAATGTGCACATTATTTTTCGGGAGTCTATGATTGTGAGTTTCCTTTGGTTATTGTCACGCATGTGTTTGCCCTAGCCTCTTGTATTTATTTAGTCTGGTTTTTTTTGTTGTTGTTTTTTTTTAGATTATTTCCACAGTGAACCACATCAAAACCTTCCTACCCAGCGGAGCAGCATACTAATGTGCGAGAGAAGAATGCTAATGAAACCATAGAAAAGGGGTTAGGCTCCCTCAGGTTTTCTTTGTGGCTGTATCATTACCAGCTAGGAGAAACCCCTGAGCCCATTGGGGCATGTTTGATAATGTTTTCTGGTCCCTGGGTGCAGTTTTTTTTTTTTTTTTTTTTTTTTTTTTTTTTTTTTTTTTTTTGTTAATGGGTCGAATCTGCTTTCTTTTTATTCTGTTCAGGATTACTGTGCCAGCAAGTTCGGTGCCATCGGGTTTCACGAGTCCCTGAGCCACGAGATTAAAGCCTCAGAGAAGGACGGCATCAACATGACCCTGGTGTGCCCTTACCTGGTCAACACGGGAATGTTCAAAGGTTGCAGGATAAGGTGAGCCACAACACAAACCTCCGAGTGTAACCGCTTCGGTGCCCTTCTTTTCTTTCTTTTTTTTTCCTCTCGCACCTGGTTTGAGTTTTTATTTTATAAAAAAAACTGCCTTCAGAACAACATTTGAACATCAAAGCAGATGTTGAGGGTTTGTTGGTAGAATTATGGTACAGTGATTTCAGTTTCATAAGTCAACACTTTGTGTAAACAAGGAGGGCTGCTTTTTGTTTCCCAGGGAAAAACCTCAAGACCAGGTGCACCTGGGCTACACCCCCCACCTCCTCTGCCCCCCTTACAATAACTGCTGCTGTTATGGTCTTCACTTTGTTTGATGGTTATTGTCTGCAGGTGGCTTTACTGCTAACCAGCCCACCATCCCCACAACTATTTAGACTTAATCAGTGTCATTGCGTCAATAATAACATGCTCAAATTTAGCGAAGGCCTTTAACATGCAGAAAAATACACTTTTTAGACAGATTACCATCTGACTCAGTTTGGGATTTAAAGTCATAGACCAGCCTAAAGTAGCACATCATTGTGAATTGGAAGGAAAATGATACTTAGCGGATTTAGATTCAGGCCCTGTTACTCTTATACCCCTAAATTAAATCCAGCACAAAACATCATCCAAAAATGAAAAGCTTATGGTACAACTGCAAACGCACCAAGAGATCTCTGTACAACAAAACTGAGAAAGGAGAGCATTAATTACAGAAGCAGTCAAGAGACCCATGGTAGCTGAATCAATCCACAGCTTAGGTGGGAGAATCTGTTAAGAGAATAGCTGTTACATGTGTGCTTCACAAATCTAGCCTTTATGAAAGACTGGCGATAAGAAAGCTGTTATTGAAAAAAGCCATAAGCCATCTAGTAGACAGAGCTAATTTATGAAATAAGGTGCATTGATCAGATGAGACCATGAGATCAAAAGAGAGCTTTTTGGTTTCCATGGACGGCATTACAAATGGTGTAAAACTACCACAGCACATCACCACAGAACACACTATTGCCTCCATGAAAAACACAGTGGTGGAAGCATTGTGCTGTGGGGAGGCTTTTCTTTAGCAGAGACAGGAAAGTTGGTCAGCATAATTATGTGTTATAATGGCCTTGCTAAAGTCAAGACCCAAGACCAAGTGAGAATCTGATTTTAAATTGGCTGTTCACACTTTTTCAAAGCAATTCACATGATTTCTCAAAACTTGATTTAACAGATTATGGTGACAACACTAAATTTTTCTTGTGTCTAATAACAACTACTCCTTCCTACCAGGAAGGAGATTGAGCCTTTTCTGCCTCCCCTGTCGCCAGAGTTCTGTGTGAAGCAAGCCATGAGAGCCATCCTTACAGATCAGCCAATGGTCTGCACACCTCGCATCATCTACATGGTTAACTTTATGAAAAGGTAAGAAACCCTTTCAATGCTCCTTTAGCTCTCAATGAAATGTAAAAGGTATCTTCCACTTTTAATCCTAACTCCACCCCGTCTCCACAGCATCCTGCCCTTTGAGGCCATCGTGTGCATGTACCGGTTCCTCGGTGCTGACAAATGCATGTACCCTTTCTTAGCTCAGAGGAAGGAGGCGATGAACAACAATGAAGCAAAGAATGGGATCTAAGGAGAAGTGTTTACAACTGGGGCATTTATACCTGCAAGCATATGGAAACAACCACTGAAGATGAAAGATGGGGAAGGGTGGAAAAAAAAAGAAAAAGACTGAATCTAGACTGGTGCACTTGCATTGAGCAAATGCAAAGATTTACCATATTGTTCCTCTGGAACAAAAAAGCTGCGTACTACACAAATGATTTATTTGAGTTTTTGTTTTCATAGAAATCAACATCTATATACCATCACTAGTTTTGAAATCATACAAAAAAGGTATCCAGTAATTAACTATTTACATAATGTAGTCACCAGCCTTATTTAGTGTCATTGTGGAAATATACAGTATGTTACTGTACAAACAGTAATCCTTTTTTCACTTATTTTATTTTTGTAGACATGCACTGTAATTTCTAATTTTTATGATGTAAATTCAGATTTGTTTTTCCCCACACTGCCGGTGATCTTTGTGTAGATTTAACACAATGCTTCCAGCTAGCCAACATTTTCTCATTCAGAGGCTTTTTTTCAGTCCAGTTTACACAGCTACGGTTCAGCTACGGTGTGCCATTTTTAAAATAAAGCTCGAGAGGCATTCCACAAATTTATCATCTTTAATTTCTTTTTGCCTAAATACGTAATTTTAGAAACATGTAGCATAGTGTGACTTTTTAAAAGCATTCCAAATGGGACTCAGTGGCCAAGTTATTGATGACCTTTTTGGAGATTCCTATATCATGTGACTCAGTCATTGCTGTTCTGATAAATCTCTCAACAGAAAGTGAACAAGAATTCCACTGTCCTGAGTTGAATTAGCATGTGACTGATAGCAGAATGTATTGTTTAAAGAGAAATCGAGAGAACGGGCCTTTACACACACACACACACACACACACACACACACACACACACACACACACACACACACACACACATAATATATCTTGGTTTTTTTTTCATTTGTGTCCATTTTACGGTGTTGTTCATATTGTAAATTTATATTTTGAACAATATTGCTAAAAACTAACTCCAGTTGAAGTTACTGTCCTGACACTGAGTGGTTGAGGGAACTGTAATAATGATGCTAGTTTTTTATTCCCCCACATCCACCAAAAAAGAAAAAAAAAGTTAAATTGTTTCTGATGTCCTTCTGACCAGTTAAAGTGAAATGTATGTTTAAATGTTGTTAACTTTTGCCCAAATGAGTGTTCGCACCACATTTGATGTTTGAATATTTTATATACTTTACATATTTGTTTTGAATGTTAAATACAATACATTCCAATAGGCATCATTCCCTCAGTCACAGTGATGAGCCTAAATTCTCTACCTCTTAATTTTTGCCTTTTTTATTTTGTTTGACAGTATAACATAAGCCTCTTTTTGTAATATTCTAAAAAAAAAAAAAAAAAAAGCTCCATAGCAGAGCAAATGTGGTTCCAATGTTTAGTGTCTCTGCCTAACTTAAATTAATAAAGTGATTTAGATTATTATCAGTGTGTTGTGTTGCTTATGAAGACATCTGATGGAAAAAGCAGCTTTTAGTCTGATTTTACATTCTTGCCTTCTGGTGTGACAACTCATCATGGTGCTGAAATGAAACAGTTACTCAGCAGATAAGATGTCTCTGACACCACAGTCGGCTATTCTCTGATTTACAGGAGAGAGTGACAAGAAACGGGATCTTCCCAACAACTGAAACTGCTTTGGAGCAGTTTTCATTGTCAGGATGACACCCTCCCAGCCCTTTTCTTTTCTCTGCAACTACTCTTTTAACTGGTATCAGTGTCACTGTTCTCCCACATTGTACCACCCACTGAGTCAGACTGTATTGATATATGGGTGTTGGCTTAAGAGGGTTGTATCTGCAGTCACTGTAAAAAATTGAGTACACCTACTTTTAATTCAAAGGTTTTACATTTAAAAATATTTTCGCTTGAAGCAACCATTAGAGCATGGGTACCCCATGGTCATAAAGGGACATAGCCAGCTACAGCATTCAGCTAGGCTGTGCCATTTAAACAAGGCCCAGCACCTTCTAAGGGGGCCGAGGGGTGCCAAAAAAACATTCCCCATACCATGAGCCTTCTACAAAAACCACCAACCATGCTAAACAATGACCTCCAAAAAGTTTGGCAACACTATTGCAAATGATCTCAGATACATAACAACCACTTGTCACCACTGATGTCTTTTGGAGTCAGCATTGTTTTATTAACCACCTGAATTCTCAGCTTCCAAAACAGGTGTTTTTATAGTGGTGCTCACATATGCTGATGATTATTTCATACATTTGTGTATCTGATTAATGACACCCGACTAATTATTAATAATGAATGACTACTTAAAATAATGCCATAGGGTAAGAAAAGTGTAGAACAACTTTGTTTTTACCAACAAATAACTCAAAGAGGGCACATTTTGTTGCTCTTTTAAAATTATACATTAAATTTAATTCTAAAAGCTATTAGATTATCTTTTATTATATCCATATATTGAATATATTACAGTTAAAGTAAGATACTTTTTTAAATCGCAAACATACTTATCTTTGCAGGTATAAGACGTGTAAAATTGATCTATCTCTCTGTATGTAGATATATATAAACATTATAAAAGGCTAATGGAATATGTTGGGTAACCGCTAAAAAAGTTAGATGCAAAACGTTGTGACCTTCAGAAAGGTTGGCAAAGGGTCACAATTATTAATGTGATAGAGAACATGAATGAGTGTCCTCGGTTGCCTAACAGCAAACACAAACACCCATCCATGCCAATACCTCTGTGAAAACCTGTTTCTGTCCGCCTGATGAGCCATCTGGGAGCAGAACAATGAAATTCCAACCATTTCTATTGCAGCCGTTATGTAGCTGACCTTTTACTTCCCCAGAGAAAAACAAGAAGAAAGAATAATTCCCTAATTGGTGTCAGCAAAGATGTCATGAGCTAGTTTTTAACTCACATGCTCAAACTGCTGAGTTGTTTGTACAGTCCTCAAGTTGCTTTTTGGGTCACATTAGCTATGAGAAGTCAGGGATTTTTTTTAAGCAACTGAAAGGAATGCTTCTTTGTTCAGCCTGGAAAATTGCTTTATAAAAGCAAAATGCTGTCTCTTTCTGGTTTGAAAAAGGTTTTTAATTTTCAAGAAAAAAAAGAAGTCACTATAGGGTTCAGTTTGTCTTGTATGCAGATAAACTGGATGGTTAGAATAATGTCTGCAATCTTACCTGGGTGTTGAACATTTTGGCAAACAATTTATATCTTGCATTTATTCCCCAAGTAAGGTTCTATTAAAACCATTTAAACAGTTAATGTCTTATCTATGCACAGTTAACCTTATCACCTTCATTTGGTATAAATCCAAAGTAGACTGTAAAAGCTAACAGCTAGTCCAAAAAGGGCCATGATCAAAGTTGACTTCTGCCATCGTAAAACAGCAGCAAACTTAAAATTGTCTAGAAAGGTTTATGTGGGCACTATTTTATGAACCTTTGAGTGGAAGTTAGTTTTGGACAATTTGAAAGAAGCCAATGAAAATTGAAGTAGGAGCCAGTGCGCTATTAATGATCTGCTTGAATAAAACATACTGAAAACAGAACATGGAAAGTGTTTACAGTCAGAGTAATTGACTAATATTAAGAGAAACCAGTTTCTTTTTAAAGGAACGATTATTTACTGATTTAAGTCAATATTAATTTAGTTTTATTAACAGTCCTTTCTTTTTATTGGCTTATGAAGGGCATGACCTTCAGTATGCATTGGAGTGGGTTGCAGCTCAGGGGGAAATGGCTGGGAGGAGAGTCAGTTCCGAGTCAGTCTAGGGCCATGGTTCTCAACTGGAAAAATGTAGATTACTCCATCTGCACTGAGGGTCAGCATCTGGCTCAAGTGTAGGAGTTGAAGTATATTGGTGTCCTGTTCACAAGTGATGGCAGAATGGAGCAGGAGTTAGACAGATGGATTAGGACAGGGGTCTTCAACTCCAGTTCTTAAGGGCTGGCATTCTGCAACTTTTAGATGTGTCGCTGGTCCAACACACCTGAATCAAATGGCTGAATTACCTCCTCAGTATCCAGGCAACTTCTCCAGAGTCCTGCTAATGACCTGATCATTTGACTCAGGTGTGTTGAAGCAGAGACACATCTAAAAGCTGCAGGACACCGGCCCTCAAGGACTGGTGTTGAAGACTCCTGGACTAGGGCTTTGTCTGCAGTAATGCAGGTGCTGTTCTGGTCTGTTGTGGTGAAAAGAGAGATGAACCAAAGAGCAAAGCTCTCTATTTAGCCGCCTGCCTGCATTCCAACCCTCACCTATGGTAATGAGACATGGATCATGACTGAAAGACCTGTTGCCCTTACATCCCACATCATGAAGGTTCTGAAGAGACTCATGTAAGCCCTGAATAAGCAAACAAGCACATATCAGAACCCCTGAAGTTTGCTAATTGCTGTGGAGTTGGAATTGAAGACGCTATTATACACCTGCTTCAACAAACCCACTGTCATCTGAACAAAGCAGACAGCACTGTGAGGATCATGTTCTTTGATTTCTACAGTGCATTTAACACAATTCAGCCTGATCTGCTTCACCTGAAACTCCAGAAGACACAGGTGGAGGCCTCAACAATTGCCTGGATCAATGACCACTTGACAAACAGACCACAGTTTATAAGAATGAAGGACTGTGTGTCTAGCCAGGTGGTTAGCAGCACAGGAGCACCACAGGGGACTGTACTCTCACCATTCCTTTTTATTTAGTACACCTCTAACTTCCAGTACAAAACAGCCTCCTGCTATCTGAATAAATACTTGGATGAGTCTGGAGTCGTTGGGTGTATCAGAGATGGACAAGAAGGTGAGAACAGAGAGCTGGTGGACCGCTTTATGGCATGGTGTGGAGACAATCATCTCATCTTGAATGTGAATAAAACAAAGGAGATGATTGTTGATTTCAGGAGAAACAGGACTAGGTCAAACCATCATTCCATCATGAGAGAAGAAGTGGAGGTGGTTGAGGAGAGTAAATATTTCAGTAGTCACCTGAACAACAGACTGGACTGAAGATGAAACACTGAAGCCATCTACAAGAAGGGACAGAGCAGACTGTACTTCTTGAGAAAGCTTAGGTCCTTCAGTGTTTGCAAGATGCTACATATCTTTTAAAGGTCTATTGTAGAGAGTTTGATCTCTTCTGCCATCATCTGTCAGGGTAGCAGCATCAGAGCCAGGGACCTAAAAAGACTAAACAACCTAATAAAGAAGGCTGGTTCTGTTCTGGGGACGACTGTGGAAACTCTGGAGATGATGGTGCAAAGGATTCTTAACAAAATCAAGAAGAAAATTATGGACAACCCTGAGCATCCTGTTCATAAGACTGTTATACAACAACAGTGTCTTCAGTTAGAGGCCTCTTCAGATTCAGTGTAATACTGACTGCAACAGGAGGTTCTTCCTGTCCACAGCCATCAGCCTCTTAGAAGAAAATTGTGTAAAATGAGTTACAACAACATTTAATTTCCTTCTGCGATTAAAAAATGTATTTTTGAATTGAACTGAAAGAGATGCCAGATATGAGCAACTGAAGTAAGATTCCTCCTTAGGGTGGCTGGACATAGCCTCAGAGTTGCACACATAACCAAACTAAGTTGCAAACACCCCTGAAATTACAATGCCCTTCATTTATAATACATATATATATATATATATATATATATATATATATATATATATATATATATATATATATATATATATATATATATATATATATATGGAAAACAATTTTTTTGTGTTTTGGAATTTCACTAAATGAGGAAATTTGACAGCAACTAATCTGCTTCTTTGCCAAGCACTGCAGAATGCAAACATGATTGTTGTAAAAGTTTCCTAAAATATCATTTACATAAACCCCTATAGTGTTTTTGAGCTTGGGGGTGTTTCAAGATGGGACTTGTAATTTAAAATAAATGTAGATGCCAAAAAGTTAGCTACATCAGGTAAGATATTGACTGCTTATAATATTTTAACAGAGCTAACAAAATAGTTATTTTTGTTGTTATAAAATGTTTTTTGTATTTGTTAGTTTTGAGCTTATTATATCCTTTTGTTGTTGTTTTTTAAAATTTCCACTTCAGCAGTTGTGGAGAAAGAGTTGCACTGACCATCTCAGAAAATCTTTTTAGTCTGCTTGCAGAAGCTGTACTAGGACTTTTAAAGTCCTAGTACAGTCTTTTTACATCATAGTGACACATGAGAGCTTTGAAAAGTTCTTGACTCCAATCTGAGACCTTCTCCTGTGACCGCTGTTCTTGCACATGAACTTTCCCCAATATTGGTTTGAGATGAGCCACAACGGTAAGCAGAAATGGGTGTATTTAGATTTATGCCGTGTCCTTCTGTTATGGTTACACAAAGTGGTTTTCTGAAACGTGGTGTTCTCTCTATTTTTTTAAGACCTGGCAAAGCCACAAACAGATTTCTAAATGAATCAATACAAGTGACGTCTGGGAACACTTATGCTGTTAAAAATGGTCCAGGAATAGCAATTCTCTTCATAAATTGATTTTAATAACTTATCTCATGTTTCTGTACAGAACAAAATGACTTCTTTGTAAGTATAAAAGAACACACCCATTGCCAGCATTGACCCTTGTCTTAGACCTCCTAAAAAACACAGA
Organism: Anableps anableps; assembly: GCA_014839685.1. Classification (NCBI taxonomy): domain Eukaryota; kingdom Metazoa; phylum Chordata; class Actinopteri; order Cyprinodontiformes; family Anablepidae; genus Anableps; species Anableps anableps. The sequence goes on from CM026082.1 coordinate 16,871,463, forward strand.
TATGACAGAAATCCTCTGCTTGGACTAATCAGACCTGGGTAAAGTTAATCAGAGGGAAACTAATTTTAATATGAGGGAGAATTTTAACTCTCTTATGTATAGAAGCTCTCAGATCTCAGTAAAGTCCAGTTAGGAAGTTGTTTTATGAAATTACTTGAAAGTAACTGTAGAAAAATTGCAGAGTTTTGGTTTGTTCATTATCATGGACATTTATCTGAATCTACAGGATTCCTTAAGCTTTTTACTCCCCAATTAATACGGCTGTAATTAAGGGGACCTGAAGGGTGGTCAATGGCACATCATTCAGGTGGAAAAATCAATGACACTGGCATTTGCTTTTTCATGGCACAGACAAACTCCAGCATCCTATTGATTTTCATCTAATTTGGGCACCAAGGTTCACATTTCACACCGGCTTGGCCCAAGACAGGCAATTCATCTTGTGTCGAACACAGGTTCAAGCTGGTCTTCTACAACCTGAACAAGGTTCTGGAATAGAGATCTGCTGTTAATGTACGAGAACAGCTTTGGCACTCCTCAATGGCAAGCAGATGTAGCTGCCAACAGAGTCCATTACTCAGTGTGGTTGAATTGGACCGCTGCTGTCCCATTCACTCATCCATCTCACTAATGGAGGGGCGGAAGCAGAGCAGCTTTGGTGGTGCACAGGCGGTTAGCGCACCAGTGGACAGAACATGTGGAGGAGTTATGTGGGAACCATGTAAAGGAGGAAGGAGTGGTAGAAAGAAAGAATGATAAGGGGAGAGTATCTAGTTCATTAAACATTGCTTGTTTTCACCAGCTAAACAAATTTAAGTTTCACATGAGACCATTCTCAAAATCATATAATTTAGGACATTAACAAGATGTTTAGAGATTAAAATGTTGTTGTTGTTGTTTTTAACATTTATGCTTTTCTACCTTGCTGAAGGAAATCAGTTTGGGTAGTGACATACTTGTTAAAGTACACATGACCAAAAATGGTTTTGTCCTCTGTTCCATCAAACCTACTTAGTGGGTTTTGTAGATCAGCTTTTCTACTGTGGGTTCCTGACTTCCTGTGAGTGTCTAAGTCCTCTTTATAGATTTTTGTTCTAAAGACTCTCCAAACAGTTTAACAATTTTAATTTACAAATTAGATCCTCCTAACTTTAGACAGCATCTATTCGAAGCACGAGGCCCAAAGCTGATCGGGTGTTTTACGTAAATTTGCAGCATGGATTTTCTTAAAATGTATTCTCTTTAAGAGGCCTTGTGTTTAAGCTTTTTTATGTATATTTGCTCAAATACAAAGATATAAAGATGATACCTACATTCTTAGAGAATGTTCTTTTTTATTAAAAGTGATAAAGAACTCTGGGTTACATGGGTTGTAGTGGTAGAGCGGACATCCTATATACACAGGCTATTTGAGTAATTATAAAGTTAAAGTCCTGCGACAGCATTCTTAGCTTAAGTTAAACATTTGGTAAATAAGTTGATGCCACCCTTATAATTTTTTTTGTCAGCACTTTCATTAAGTAAAGTTTCTTTTTTGTTCTTTTCTTCAGATTAGAGGCCAGTTTGTCTCTGGTGTGCTTTATTTTAATTTATTCTGGAAAAAATGTTTTTCCTTTTCCTCCTCCATATTAAGTGGAAGGTCTAGCTTTTGGACACTTTATTAAATATAGTGTTCATTTCAACTCTTTGCCTTTTGTGATAGTAGCATTAATCTCTCATGTATTCAGTATCCCAAGAGACTTTTCCTGCGTAGAAGATAAGCAGTCCTTTTTAGAAGTTCCTGCAACTCTTTCAGGGTTGCTGTCGGGTTCTTGGCAGACTCTCTGACCAGTTGTGGACATTTTTTATAATCTCTGCATGATGAGTTCCTTCTGATCCCTTTAAAACCTGTCTGCTACTATGGTCTTAACTAAAGACAGCAAAGTAGAAGTAGAGAAGTCAGAAAAATCCAGCTGTACTTAATTTCATGTCAATAAAATTCAATAAAGTTGTACTATATGATAGGATTAGACTCAAGAAGACTGAATGTTACCCTTGACTTAGAAGGCACTTCACCAATGTATAACTGAAACCAGAAATTTACATACACCAAATAAAAAGACACATGAACCTTTTTCTCTGTCTGAAGATAAATCAGACCAAACTTCTTGTTTTAGGTCAGTTAGAAATGCTGAAATTATTTCAATTTGCTAAATGCCACAATAATGAGAGTGAGAATATATCAGATTTATTCATTAATGTTATCGAAATCCGAAGTTTACACACAGAATGATTTATATCTCTTTAAACAATGAGGGAAAACCCTATTGATGATGTCATGGCTTAGGAAACTTCTGATATCCTAACTAACTCATTTGAGTTAATTAGAATCACACCTGTGAAAGAATTATAAGGCCACACCTGGAACACAATGCTTTCTTGTGTGACACGATGGGAAAGTCAAAAGAAATCAGCCAAAATATCAAGAAGAGACTAGAGGAGCTGCACAAATCTGTTTCATCCTTGGGAACAATTTCCAGATGCTTGAAGGTGCCACATTCATCTGTTCAAAAAACTATATGCAAATATAAACATGATGTAAACGTCCAACCATCACACCACTCAGGAAGGAGATGGGTTCTGTGTCCCAGAGATGTTTTGGTCCAATATGTGCAAATCAACCACAGAACTAAAGCCAAAGACCTTGTGAAGATGCTGGCTGGAGCTGGTAAGACAGTGTCATTATCCACAGGGAAACATATCTTGCACCGACATGGGCTGAAAGGGCACTCGACAAGGAAGAAGTCCAAAAGAAACATTAAAAGTCAGACTGCAGTTTGAAAATGCACACAGGGATAAAGAGCTTTATTTTTGTTGACATGCCTTGTGGTCTGACGAAACTAAAGTGGAACTGTTTGGCCATAATGACCCTTGGTACATTTGAAGGAAAAGCGGGACACCATCCCAACTGGGAGGTATAGGGGTGGCAGCATCATGTTGTCAGGCTGTTTTGCTGCAGGAGGAATTGGTGAGATGGCATCATGAGGAAATAACAATATGTAGAAATACTGAGACAACATCTAAAGACATCCTGGAAGTTAAAGCTTGGACACAAATTGGTCTTCCAAATGGGCAATGACTCTAAGCATATGGCCAGTTCTGTCAGGAGGAATGGGCCAGAATTCCAGCAAACTGTTGTGAAAAGCTTGTGGAAGGAAACCCAAAACTTTTGACCCAAGTTATACAGATCAAAGGCATTGCTACCAAATACTGAAGAATTGTATGTAAACTTCTGATTTGGAAGACATTAATTAATAAATCTCAGACATATTCTCTCTCGCATTATTGTGGTATTCAGCAAATATAAATAATTTTGGTAAGTCTAACTGACCTAAAACAAGAGAAGTTTGGTCAGATTTAACTTCAAACTGAGGAAAAAAAGGTGTCTTTTTATTTGGCGTATGTAAACTTCTGGTTTCAGCAGTATAAGTTCAAGTATGTTCATACTTATGAAAAAATGTAATTTCATGTTTTTAATTTTTTGAGTCCTCCCTGGCAAATCTGTTTGTCATTCTGTTAAATTTTTTTAGGATAAATGTCACATTATTGATGGAAAATAACATGAAATGATTTATTTTAGTCTCATATTTCCCCATTTCAAAAACCTGACATTTTAACAGTGGTCTGTACACTTTTGAGAACCATTCATAATAACCCCTGACTTGGCATTCTTGTGAACTTGCAAACTTATTTAGTTTTGAACTACTGTAAATGACCAAAATTAACCAGTCAGACTAGCTGTTAACTTGATTCCTCGAAGAGATTTTCTCTCATTCTCTAAAGTGAGCTTATTATGTTGTCTGTTGCAGGTAGGTTACTTACTGCTAATACCTACTCCAAACCACATCACCTGACTTTAAAACAAAGTCTAAGCTATGCGCCGGTTGCTTGTGCACATAAAAAAAAAAATTAATTTTTATTACTGAAATCAGATATTTACACACACTAAAAAAAAAAAAAAAACAAATGTTTCCTATTGTCCAATAATAAATCCAACACATCAGTTTCTTTTTTTAGGTCAGCAAGGTTAAATAAAATCATTTGGCAAATTAAGTTATTTCAACAAAGATGTGTCATTTTTGGGCATTTGGCACTTGTACCAGAGATTATATTTTTCTGACATCTTTTCTGATTTCTTCTGATTTTACAATGAAATCACAGACTGAAGCAATGTGTTTGAGGTGTTGCCTCAAAATACATCCACAAGTGTGTCTTGGTTGACCTCAAATTTAGTGAATTAACAGAAATCAGAAGCTTACAAAGACATGACATCGACATACGGAAATTCCCAAACTGTTTTAAGGCAACTTACTCCTTATATAAATATCTCACTCCTTATTCAGTAAATTAGAAAATAGAAACATTTAAAAAATATTTAAATTCAGTCAGACAGAAGAATGGGTTATGGTTTTTATATTTGGTTTGAATGTGTAAGATCTAAGTCCTTACCAGCTTACCATGAGCTATCAAACTATGGATAAGCTCATAGACTTCAGACCCATTTTAATGTATGTAGTGGTTACTTCAGTACACTACAGAAAAAAAAAAAAAATCTAAAAATAAACAAACTGTAACGTTCAAATCTATGTAGAGGTTCTGATTTGTCCTGTGCAATGTAACAGCGTCTCTACAAAACTGGGTTTTACAACCTACACTCCACTCAGCATTTTTTTAAATGTCTTATAACGCAAAGTAAAACAAGTCAAGATGTTGCATTAAAAAATTCTGTGTTGGATGCATTCACAACATATTTAGCAAAAATGAGTCAAAAACAGACCATTTTAAACATGAACTGAGGTGTTTTTACTGCATTTCAGAAACAGAAACACATTGCACTCACAGCGAAGAAGAACACACATCCTCAACGTCAGTGGACAAAGTGACCCGAAGTGTCATTTATGGATGGAGGGGGGCGGGAGTCTGCAGTTCAGCAACAGGCTCTCTCTCCTCTCAAACGGTGCACTTCAGAGTAGCAGGCATTAAAAGCACCCAGTTGATGCCTTGGTAAGTCAATACAACACACACAATGGGTGTAGATGTGATCGACAAAACTGTTCAGGGAGGGAGAGGAGAGGAGGGGATGATTCACTGACACAGAACCACTGGAACAGTGAGAATTTCTCCCTCGTTGGAGAACCTGCAGTACCAACAAAGCTCTCTGGAGCTTGGAATCAGCATTAAATGTATCCTGGCATTCGAGAATGTTAATCACAAGTGGCCTTTCTTCAAGTTAAAAAGTAAAGCAAAGGACCCTCTTTGCCTCTGCGTTTGTTCCTTCTCTGCTCCAGTGACGCTGTGCCAGCGTGGGGTCGTGTTAAAACACCTCTAATAATAATAATAATAAACTTCTAACACCAGTTTTGTCCTTTTTGTCCACATGAAAAAAATTTCGTGGCATTCTTTTTTTGTTTTTTTTTTTGGAATATGATACTCTTGCAAAGTCATACACATCCATATAGATTGATGAACAGTTTCTTTTTTTTGTCAGCATACAAGGTAAGCTGGGTGACTATATATGAAGACAACAACTACAACTTTCACAGCACTGGCATTGGTTAATTTTAAATACAGTACTCAAGCATTGTTAGAATATTAAAATAACAAAAAGAAAAAATAAAGGTAACATAATACCTCAGAAAAAAAAATAAGCTACTGTACGCAAGTCGGTTTCTGTTCTAAAATGTTTTTTTCTTAAATCAATGGCATGATGTACATATTTGTTTTTAACCATACCAATATCTATTCCAAAGGGAACAAATTGTCTATGCAGTGTATCGCTTTGGATTTCCCTCGATTTCACACAGTACCATGCAGTTATCTCGTTACTCTGTATTTTATGCTCCATCGCTGTCATCTAAATTCTGACTGAAATCATCGAGAAACGGGTTAGGATAGTGTTGTCTTCACATAGACTCGGGTAATGGTGCTTTAGTCGGTCATTTCTCGGTGCACATCCACCCTATTGCATGTTAACAGGTTTTGCAGGATACAGTGGCAATCGTGGTGGTGGGGGGATTGGGTGAGGGAATATCTTGGGTGTTAGGTGGGTGTTGTTGGATGAGGAAGAGGAGGGGGCGTTGGGGTTGTCAGCTCCTTGACGACGGCCTTTGAATCCTTGCAGACCTGAGTGGTGGTGCCTGAGTTAGTCTGTTTAATGTCCATCCTCCCTCCCGCATGGTTCGGTGGTCTGAAAAGACAAACGAAGCTCACATTAGGGAGTGGGAAGGGGATCTGCCTGATTAGTCTGGAAATCTTGCTAATAATCCCTCCCTCCATAGTTAATGTTCTCAGCGCTCCGTGGGAAGGTACTGGGATTCACTCAGTCTCCTGTGAAGTATTCATTAAAAACCGAGCAATTCTCGTAAAGGAAAAACTTCCAGAGAAATTAAAAGTGATGCAGCTCAGGCTATTTAACAGGTCCCTTGACACAATCTGATTCACACTAACTGATAAACTCTTCCAGGTGTAATAAGGAAAAGGCTGACAAGATGGTCTGGTAGGGAAAAAAAAAAGATTGCATACTTTATTGTCCTTTTATTTGTGTCAGTTATTAGATTTTGAAGAACAGTAGAGTGAAAAACTACAATGTCTTGCAAAGGTATCCACAGCCCATAAACTGTCATGCTTCAACCAGAAACTCCGATGTTTTTTGTTGGGATTTTATGCAACAGATCACCACTGTATAACTGTGAGGTGGAAGGAAAATGAAGCATGGTTTTAAGATTTTTTTTTACATAAAAAAATAAATCTGAAAAGGTAGCTTGCATTTGTATTCCCTCAGTCATTTGTAAAATGATTTTTGGCTATAATTGGCTGAAAGTCTTTAGGATTATATCTCTACCAGCTTTGTACATCTGGAGACTGACAATTCATGCACAATCTTTTTGCAAAATCACTCAAGCTTGGCCGTACTGGATGGAGAACTTCTGTTAACATCCCATTTCAAGTCTTAGCAAAGATTCTCCGTTGGATTTAGGTTGGGACTGAGTGAGCCATTGTGACACATGAATATGCTTTGGTCTAAAGTGGGGATCTACAACCCTAGTTCTCGAGATCTACTCTATCTATTCCAACAAACCTGAATCAAATGATTGGATTACCTCTTCAGAATGCCATCAAGTTTGGCAAAGGCCTGGTAATGAGTCATTCATTTCATTGTAAAAAAGTTATATAAAAAAAAGGGTTTCGGGGAAACTGCTGCCATATTTGCCCCTCATCTCTGTTTAGCTGCCATAACAGTGCTGCTGTTTCTCCTCGCTTTTGTCTCAGCTCTCCTGGGGCACACCTATTATGAAAGTACTTCAGAAACACTTGACAGTGGTTTCCTTCCTAGTTTCCAAAAAACCTGACCGCAGCATTCGTATTTTCCTACAGTCATCCTTCCTACTTCCTTTCCTCATTTCCTTGTCGTGAAGTAGATACAGGAGAGGCTCATAGAGAAAACCCCCTTGTGCCTATAATGATTGAGACTTAGTGGAGATAGCAATCATGCAAAACATGAACCGCTGACAGGAGCGTGTATGTAAAATACAAACGCCTACTGTTGCTTTCCAATTGAAGAAAAATGTTGGGCGAAACTGATAGATGTAGATGTATGTGTGTTTGTGGGGGTGGAGCTCCTGCCTACAGTGTTGATGATTTGCACGTTGCTAAGCTGATGCACATTCACATCCCTGGACAAGCACCCATCCTCCCCTACCCCACCCTGTGGTCCTGGTGCCATCCCGGTCCTACCGTACCTTGATGGGGCCGTCCACTGGGTCCAGTCCTTGCTCCGACAGCTGTTTCAAGGCACTTAGAGCAGCCTGAGAAGAGAAGGGGGTTGGGGGGGGACAACAGATGGTCGTGTGAGTTGGGAGGCAGGTTAGGAAGAGGGGGGAGTCCGAGACTGGGTGGGAAGAGAGTGAGTGTCAGCCTTCAGCTGCTTTTCAAATAACACTTAACTCTGGGAAACCTGATGCCAGCAGGACATTTTCCCTTCACTCTCTGTTGTCTTTGGCTTCACTCCCCTTGCTGTTTATCCAGCATTATTGGGCTAACATTTCCACTTTGTGTTTTGGCTGCTCCGTATTTTCCTAAGGCAATCTGAGTGACATCTGTATTCGCGGTGGCCACAGCGGAACCAGAAGTGGCAGGTCTTAAACACCTATAAATCAAAACTGCAAATTCTCACAACTGCGCCTTACAGACGGGGAGGATAAACACGTTGTGTGCACACAATGTTTGTGCTGTTAATTGTATAATGATGTAATTATGGTCAATTTGTGGTAGAGAGGGGAAGCTTTTAGAGTAAAAACTGCATGTCTCAGCGTCACATGCTGGTGATGATGTTTAGATTTGAATTTATTATGTGTAGCTTTTGAGATATAATTGCTACCAGCAATCCACTGCTGCGTAATTACAAAAATAAACAAAAACAAAAACAAGATGTCTATATTTCTAAGCTTGGATCTTAAGCTTAGAAATATAGTAAATGAAATGATATAATTTCCTTTCCCTGACAGTCTGTGCAAGATAGCTGGACTGTTAGTTATGTGAGACAGCTTCGTACTGATTTAATAGTATAAAATAGTGCACACAAACTCAGTTTTTAAGGTAGTTATGGAAGATGATGACTATCATGGCAAGCTGAAGTGTAGCTCTGACGCATTTTTAACATTTTTTTGGTGAAAACAAAACTCTGCAGGTTTGTATCTACTCTTCTCACTTTCATCTATCAAAAACTTCAGTTATCCTAACCAGTTTGATTCGATCTTAAACAGATCTCTCCTTCAACCTAAAGATTTGTTCCAGATGTGTTCTGCATTGCTGTCAGAAATGTGTGGGCAGATTGTGTAACGGGGGAATATATGCTCTGTTTTATTTTGCCTTGTAAGTTGGAATTTGGGTCTGGGAATGACATCACATTCAACGTATCAGTGTTCAAGTTGTGACTCAAAAAAACCAGCAGGAGTTGCTTGTTGATTTCTGTAACCATGCATCTTAGCAAAAGGGGTTATATGAAAGAAGTTGTGCCTCTACTTTAAAGCAATACAAACAAACTAAAATTGATCTTTTATTTCTCCAGCGTATGTAGTGTTGTAGTTTTATATTAACAAGGAAGCCATATTGGATTTTCAGGTCCAGGCTGGTTAGAAACCTCAGCTGGTAACTGGAATCGGACAGTTTCAGCTTGATTGGCCCGGACCTGCGACGGGCTGGTTGGAAACTCTCTTTTTCTGATCAATGAATGCAACCTACTAAGCTCTATCTAATCCAATTATGTTGACAACACCACAATTCAGTGTGGACGCACTGCTGTTGCAGAAAGATGACTCAAAGTTAGTTATTTTCAGTAAGTTTAAGTCCAGACTTTGACTAAGCCACTGTGGCATTCAGAGGTGAACATGCTGTTGTGCTGTGGATCATTGCCCTGCTGTATAACTTACACGCAATTGAGCTTAAGGTCACAAACTAATGGCTGAACATTCTCCTTCAACATTTTCTGCTAGAGAGAAGAATTCCTGACTCCATCAATCTTTGAAAGTTTTCCAGGTCCTGAAGGGCCAAAGCAGCCACAGGCCATTACATTACCACCATCATGTTTCACAGTTGATATATGTTCTTTTTCTGAAACACTATTTTAACACCTATACATACTCAACAAAAACAAAGGAACTAAGTTATTTTACTTGAAGCCATAAAAACAAGAACAATATTCTTGAAAGCTAGAACATTTCATGCTTTACAAAAACTAATGTGAAGAAATCCATAGAACTCTTAATAGGTTTCTCCCACTGCTGTACATCCACCTTGTATTTCTCAGACAGCAAACAAGGAAAAGTTCTGCACAGAATATCTGTCAAGTACAAGATGCAATTTTTTCCGTGAACACTGACCATAACAAGTGAGGCCTGAATGATTTAGATGTCCTGTTTTTTGTGACCTCCTTGATGAGTTTTTAATGCACTCTTGGAGTAATTTTGGTAGCCCTGTAACTCCTGCGAAGGTTCACCAATTTTTAATGCTTCCTCCATTTGTACATAATGGCTCTGTGGTTCACCGAAGTTCCACACCTTTAGAAATGTCTTTCTAAACTTGTCCAAACGAACAGATGTCAATGATCTTGTTTCTTATCTGTTGCTGAGTTTCTTTAGATGGATGCATGATGTATTTGATGCTTTTTAAGATCATTTAGCCAACTTCATGCTGTTGGAGAGGTTCTGTTATTTTAAGCAATCCACACCAGCTGAGTCTGGCTTGTGTACAGCAATCGGTCATAAAAGTTAGCTGACTTAGCGAAGGCAGAAGATTTACTTAACAATGCGTACATAAGATTACTGTAATTATTTTTTATTCTTTTACTATTCAGTTCTCTAAGCTAGAAAAGAATGTCTGTGTCCAATCTCAGACAACCGATGGGGATAAAACCCAACCTTGATGGCACGATTATGAACATTTAAAACAAAGCTACAATCAGTTTCTGTTTCTGAAACTGTTCAGTGATCCAACAGTATATTTTAAACAAACATTTCTCATTTTTGCTTTGTGACTGTTTTTATTCACAATGTTACTCACTAAACATTAAAAATCGGAGCACGTGTGTTTGTTATACCAGAGGCCAATACCAGCCTGTGTCCATTACACTCAGTTACTGTTAATTAGAACTGAGATAAACCACAAGTGGCAGTGCTCAGTAGATAAGTGAGAGGTGATGATTGGATGAGTCTATCTCATTATAAAACCAACCAACATCCATCTGTAAACCATTCTAATTGGTTATACTTTCTTGGAAACTCATTCTCCTGATAGGAATATCTGAGACATCTCCATGAATACCAATTTATATTTAAGACATCTGTACTAAAGGAGTAATTTTTTTATGCTTCAGTCTAGTAGAAATATGTAACTGCATGCCAAATCTCTATGGAATGCAATGTGAACAGGAGGATGCAACAAACTATTTCAAATCCTTTTTTCTTTGCACAAGGAGATACATACACCAGGAATGGAAAAATATGGCTGGCAGGTGCAAGGGTCAAAATCTGCGTTGTATCAATCAATTTAAAAAACCCCCAAAACTTGATACTTTAAGGTACTAAATAATGTAGAACAATAATAGCCGCACTGATTTGAAAAATTGATAATGTCAGGGTTACTTAAGGCTTTTACCCCGTGAGACCCAGAGATCGACTGAAGCCCTACCAACAGTCTTAACAGACAATTTATGGCATAATGTGTGTTTTCTTTTGTGAAGCTTTGACACCCAGTGAGATTTAGAAGCTGAATATACTTGGAAAAGATTTAAAGTGACAACCGCATGGAACATGACAGATGAACGAATGCTTTTACAATTACATTGTTAATAACCATAAATCAACCCAAAAAATGTATCTTGGGGAATTAAAAAGTATGGCAAACCAGGATAAGAGAAATGCTTACACACATATATTGAATGGAAAACCCCTTGAAGAAGGTAATTTAAACTGGGACACATGATTGGTATCACATCTTACAAACAAGGGAAGTTTTCTCCCGTAACCAGTACACTGTGATCACAAACACCTTCCTCATAAACTTCTTGTTTGTCGTATTTATTCAATCAGTTTGAAAGCATTTTGTCACTGAGTAAACAGCCAGGGACCATCTGTTGGGAGTTGGGGGAGAGAGGTAGTGGGTTAGGGGCCGGAGATAAACAGCCATAAATCAGGGGCCTGACAGTGGCAGTGCTGCTGATATACGACAGGCAGGCATAAGGGCCCGGCAGCTCAGCGAAGGACGCACAGCCAAAGACAAATACTGGGCCTATCTGTAGGAAAGACAGCCAATGAAAAAAAAAAAAATCATTATTTTTCTAATGTGATGGCCTGGCCATCATTTGAGGCCGCCACTTCATTGATGCTTCAACACTATTGATTATGCTTAGTCTGGGACCATGATGAGCAAGTTATTCCATCTCCGTCAGAAAAAGGAGAGTTAGTAGGTAAGAACAGAGGATGCTCTGTGCTGAGATGCTTACAAATTGGAAAAGAAGCAACACAGCTTTGAATATGTTTCACAAAACATAAAAAGTAGGTCAGTTGGTCACTAAGACATTCCAAGAAGTGACACAATTATAATTCCCCAAGCAAGTGAAATAAGGGTTTTTTTTTTTTTTCCTTAAGCTGAACCATCATTGAGCAAGGTAGTTTATCTAGGCCTGTTTTTGTCTAACCCAATCAATGATGGTCTCCAAACTTTAAAAGGCTTTCCCACCAAATCCATACTAATCTAATATTCTGGTATTGACGAAGGGCAACGTTTTTACAGTTTTTAAAAAAATATTTAATAGATCAAAAACTAAACTAAACTCCACAGTTTTAAACATTGTGCTCACAACATTTTTACTGGTTGCTGTTCTCCATGAGCTGAGCTCTACCTCCAGATGAAAGTGATTGTTTCCTCTGGCCCAGCTCCAAATTAGTGCTAGGAAAGAACAAGTTGTTCAGGGCCAGAGCCAGAACTTGTAACAGAAGAAACAAAAAACTGGTGCAAAGGATGCATTAGAACCAGTTTGACAATGGAACTGGTTTGGTGGAAGGGGGACTTGTGTTATATTTACATGTCTGAATTTATTCTCTTATCAAAATAATAACTGGAAAAACCAATCCATGGATTGGTCTGTGCACTGGATAACATGTCACTAACCACAGATTTGTGGACAAAGCTCACAAGAGAGTCATAATTGATGTTACTTGAATTTTCAACTAGAAAACTCAGTGTATTAGTCAAAAACAGTTGGTAAGACTGCTCTTTGTTGAAATAAACATAATAAACTGATGCTAATAAACATGCTGATCAGTATTGCCTTAACCCATATGCTTAAATGAGTGTGCATTATAATGGCATGGTGCTATGCATGTTTTTCCATCAGTTTAAATAAATGACTGTCATAGTGACGTTTTGAGCTTTGTGTAATTTAAGGGAAAAACAATGTGTTTTACATTTTTCTGTGTGCACATTATCCAAAGGGGTCTCCCCACACTGCCCTGCCAATGAGACTGCCCGCCCCACCAAGAACATCACTACATGTTGGAATTGTATGTGTTCACAGTTAACGTCATTACATTTATTTGCCTATCTAAATAACGCCAGATCACATTATGAGCTATTTCTGTCCCTCCATGGTTGCTCTTCTACTTTCATCTCTCTCTCAAACCAGTGAAACCAGAGAAAAAAAAAAGACGTGAAATATTTTTGCCTTCAGTGGCTGTCAGGGAAGCACAACTGGTCTACTGGTCTCTCATCCTGTAACGCAGGAAGACCAACAGCATGTAATGCTTAGCCTGTAGCCTAACAAGGGAGTACAGTAACATCTCAACCGTTATTAGAACCAGGCACAGGTCCATTTTGGGCCCTCAGAAGACACAGAATGAACACACTACTGTGTTTGTTTATTTTTATGTTCAGCACAGACAGAAGTATGTCTTCTGTGTCTTTTCAAGGGACACTTTTCCAACTCTGCACATCAGTGCTTTTATTCTGAGTAAAGTGTGCTGCATGTAAATGCATGTCATGATGGGATTATCTATTTTGTGCCCATATAATTGATACATTTGGATTATTTAATCCGAAAACATTTCAATCTGATCAAAGAATTTGGCGCGTGTAAACATAGCTACTGTTACCTTTTCATTTTGGAACTGCTGACAATAATCCCCCACTGGCACAGTGCTAATTGCTGCCTTGGTGACGATCTCATTCCTTTGTGCCTACTTTAGATAACAATTAAACACTCATCATTAACTTAAGACTGATAGCCAAGTCAAATAACCCCACGGTCACTTAATCTTTGAGTTTTTCCATCTATTTTAAAGTTCCTAGTTCAAAGGATTGGACTAACAGTGGTCAAATGTGTCAAGTTTGAGAATGATCTGCAACCATGGCCAGTCTCCTGATGTGGAGTGACAAGGTCGGCTCATTTTTCTGGGCCTGCTGCGCTCCTAATGGTTTCTTTGACAAAGGCGTGACTTCCATCAGCGGCTAAGCTAAACAAAGGCCCGGTCCCTCAGGAGTCTGCAGCATCAGCTTGACAGACATGATGGATCATTGAATCACATTGACCCTGACAAATCAGACCCCGGTATCAGCTCTCACTGTTGGAGGACTGTGTTCCATAGAACTAATGAATAGAGTTGGAAAACAGAGTAAGATTGGAAAAAAAGTCTTTGTGGGACAAGAATCTGACCAAAAAGGAAACAAAAAACAAACAACAAAAAAACCTATTTAGTCCTTTGATAAAATGCACGTTATTCTTTGGCCCTTTGTAGCTATGACCACCACCAGGGAGCTGCCAATAAGATCAGTGGGCCATCATGACTTTGTACATAATTGAAACAGTCCTGCTTATTTCAAAAGTTACGCCCCTTTTTTCAGCCTGACACAAAAAAACCCCTGACTGGGCTAAATGCCAGATGAAACTCCTTCAGGGTTTGCCGTGTTGTGCATTCAGAGATGGTACTCCACACAATTGCAAAGACTGGTTATTGGAACCAGCTTGTTTATTTTCCTCATACATAAAAAAATATATATTTTCTTCCAAACTACTATTGCACAACATGAGCATCAGCAGTTTCATAAACACTCAGACCAGGTTGGAATGCACTAACAACCATGCCAAGTCACTTTAATTCAATTATTGCTTAGTTTGAACTTCAGCAAGTCATCTTCACTATGTCTAGATGCCTAAGTGTTAATACGCAGTTGAACAGGTACACCTAATAAAGTGTTCCCTGTAAATAGTTCAAAGGCTTTAATTCTGGACCATTCCTCTCTACTATGGCTATAAAGTAGGAAACCACATCTTTTATAGAGAAAACACCTCCACTAATGCAGGAAATGGACTATTACTCCAACAAAGCAATCAGTTCAGCTAAAACATGCACAATGTAAGATCTTAATAACGTGAAAAAGAGTTTGATTGACACTGGGTGTCTGCTTTTGAACTGCTGTGAAGCAGGAACATGAAGGGGATGCTGGGCAGCTGCTTATGAGGATGATCTAAGGACATTCACTAGACTAAACAATGACCAGAGTGGATTTCAAACAGGGCGTTTTACAGGCTGGACCTGAGAGGACGGAAAAATGAGCACTCTGTTGTTGCAAAAGTTCTGAGGCTGGATATATTATTCTGGAAAGGGCTTGTCTTGTTTTCAAAAGGCCACATAAACCCTTGACAGTACCCTCTCTTTAGCGCTTACGCCTCAAAGCACCAAGGTAATATGAGCATACCAGGGAGGAGAAAACCCCAGCTATCTTTTTGTCCAGTGCTAACCCTGATATTTCCATGGCATCCACATCACATCTTTCTCTGTGATTTGTTTCCTAGAAGTGGATAGAAGAGTCCTCCTCCTCAGTTTTAACCATCTGCAATTCAGGGACCTTAGCTTTTTCAGTCGCCTTAATGTTTCTCATCACTTGGCTTTCATGTGCTTGAAATTCTTTTCTTCTCCCTCTGCCCACATCAAAACCCTGGACAAGGATCACTGGAACATTCCCGGATAGCTCACGGAGAACACCTGTGTGTGCATGAGTGCCGGCAGTGTACATGCCCATTTGTTAATACGGTGTGATGTGTACATGGATTCTTGAGTAACTACAGAGAAAATGTATTCAGATCCTCTCTTCAAATCTCTTCCTCACTCCCTCTCCAGATTTCACATCCTCTTCCACATCAGAGGCACGGATAAAGAGGCAGTGTGTGCTTGGCAGTAGCCGAGCTGCAGTTTGACATGACGTTAATTCCTCTGAAGTACCACTTGATCTTTGGCGGGACATTTCTTGTGCAACAGACCAGCAAGTCCAAAAGCTTCAGTTGCTAAATAAACTAAAAGGAATTCAGCTTGATTCCTGTGTACCTCTCTGTTAAGTTGGCCTAACTACACATTGTGGTGATCATAACTCCTACAGTGTGTAATGTTTTCTTTTGTGTATCTCCCAGGCATAATATGAGCACTAAAAGCGGCTTGAGTTTGGTTAGGGGGGTTAGGGTTGTGAGGCCCCCCAGGGGAGCAAGTCTTTGCTGACATGGGAAGCCATAAATAAGGGCCCGGGGCGTAATGCCATGTCATGCGTCATTTGGGCCAGTGAGGAGTGCTTTATCCCCTCCCACCACTGAGCTGCTGAGCATGGCACCTCCTAGGGTGTAATACAAAACACATGGGCAGAGGGCGAGGGGCAGGAGCACCTCAGCGTACTGCACTGCTGCCTTGTCAGCACAGAATCTCAGAGAATAAGCAGACACAGACGGCCTCCATGATAACACCAGTACAGTACTTTGTCACAATATAAGTTCATCAGAAAAGCTGAGAACTGGACTGTCAAGTCATAACATCACATTTATCTCAAATGATATCAAAACTAAAGCATGAAGCAAGATTACCTGCTAAAACCTCTGAGGACGTATAGGGACGAAGCACTAAGTTTAAATAAGTGTTACTTTATGCTGATATTGTACAGTATTACTATGTAGTAGTACATTTGTCAACAAATATCCATGTCCACTGATGCAAACATTGTTTGTACTTAATTAGTTCAAGCTTAAAGACATAAAAATTAACTTTTTGTCCTGATCTAAAAGATTATTTTAATTTTATGACAAACTATTTTGGGTTGTCATCAGCCATAGGCCATAAACATCAAATATATAATAAATAAAATATATATCTGTGTGTAATTAATCCACATATGAGTTTAACATTTTAAATGACTGATATAAATTAATATTTAGATAACATGGAGGAACATAAACATTTTTAAAACCCTCTGTGAATGAATTGCAGGTTAATAAATATATTAAACTGTTATATGTCCAGCCTATATTAAGGTATTTGCATTTCAGGGGAGAAAAATAGAACCCTAAAGAAAATAAAAACATCCTACTGGTTAAAATAGCACATTTCAAAAATCAATAATTTATCAAAAAATGTATACTCGGGAAAAAAAAATGTCTATATCTGAACTTTGCCTTTAAATCATTAAGCAATCTAGGTCTGGAATGATGACAAACACTTCAGAGGACACATCCTTTGAGCAAGCAGAGAAAGTCAGACACTTACACTTTCCATTAAAGACTGAGACATTGACAAATTTCTCTTGAGAAGGGAACTTAACACAGGAAGTTACAGGGAGGAACTGTCTGCCTGTTCAATTATTTTTAGTTTTGCTGATGAATAAACATCCAAATACCTCTTAGGGTAAGATAAGGGGGATGAGAAAGGCATTAGTGATGAGGCAAGTGCCCAAGGTGATATGGAGAATGAGGAGAAAAACACACAGATCAGTGAACCACCCGCACTCATTCACTGACTAAGCTGAAATATTTCCCAAAAATGACTTCTTGGATTTTCATGTGAAACCACCCATAAGACGCAATGTGAATGACTGGACATAGTCAGGGTGGACTACCCATTTTATGACTCAGATGACCAGAAACAATTTCATTACTAACCTGCAAATCTAGTATGAATGATAAGCAGACAAATATGTGGCGTCAACAAGATTACTCTTACTGTGAGTCATCAAGAGTACAATATGAACAAATATTGAATGTTGAGGAAGTTATTAAAAGGTTTTCAGGGTGGGATTTATGCCAAACTGAGTCTCCCAGTGCTTCTGAGGCAATATTACAGCACACCATACCCACCTGAAGAGATCCACTTTTCAATGCCAGAGGGAGAAGCTTCAATAATCCTGAACAATTGGACTCAGATTGCCCTGCGGGAGGTACAGAAAGCTTCAGGAAGAAAGGCCAGCCTTCAGACACTCGCTCTCTTATCAGCTCGGAGATATTGATCGGCCCCAGGGGGTGCTCCATTTCTTTTCTCTGCTTGCCAGTTTCTCAGCCCCTTTCTGTTTTTCTTGTTGCGGCAGAGATAAAACGGCATGTGTCATACAATTGCTCTTTTACTGATAATTTTCTTAATTTTGATTTCAAAATGGGAAGCTCTGACTGCTGGTCAGTAGGCTGTAGCATTGGATGAATAGTAGTTTGTGGAGATGTAAATAAGATGCTGCAACTCAAAAAGTATCATCCTGATGGTCAAATGTCAATGGTAGTTTTGAATAGTACCCATTTAAACTGTTTCACAATAATAACTTTAATGTTGATGAAGTTTTAGAAGCTTAAAAGGTGTCTGTATCACACATGGTCTCTACAAAAGGAGATCGATTAGGTGAGGCATCTGCTACTGATTACAGAGGGACAATTAAGAAAAAAAAAGTAACATTATACAAAAAAGTCAAACTTGTTCTTACCTTATTCTAGAAATTTTTGAATTGCAAAAGAGGAATAAACTCTTGCATAACAACTGATTTTATATCTGATCATGAACCAGTAAGATCATGAACCAATATTTACAAGTACTTTAACCCCATTTCAATTCATATTGGTTCTAATACTTGTAAAGGCAGCTTGGATCTTGTGAAAATGACTAATTATTACATCTGATCAAACTAGAAATGGTCTAACAGATCTCTTAGTCGTAAATATTACTTATTGAAATCACAAAACTACACTTCCATACAGTAGACTATGAGCAGAGAATGGAGAATTAATTAAAAACTTGTTCTCAAAGAGAGTACAAAGCATCCCCCTTCATACTCCTAAACGTCGGGTATGGAACAACCAATGATACAAAAGTACAAAGGGGCAAAATGACCAGCACCCTGATTTAACTCTCAGGCTTCAAAATCTGTTGTGTGTTTGACTCCAGCTTATGAGTGGAAGCTATATTGCAGCTCCTGGAGAGTAAACCATAAAGGTTGTACATGAACATCAACGGAGAGTCCTGGCAGAGGATAGGGAAGAGAAACTGGTTGTCACACTGGATTTGCTGTGGAGCGGCTTGGAAAAGATAAAGTAGTCTTTGCAGCAATGCTTAATGTGATTCAACCATGCAACTTTCGATAAACACCTTGCATTCAGTTGATGCGCTCCAAAATTTGCTCCAAGTTAGCATTTTCTTCCAGGTTGCATATCATGAATCGTACTGTAGCAACTGAGATGAGCCTCTTAACAGTTTTTGGATTTGCAGGAGATTTTAGGAACCTTTTAATTTTAAACTTAAATCTTTCCCCTTTAGGCTAACAAAATCTGTTTTTCTTAAGACTTACAAAATAGACTTAGAAGAGTCAGCAGAAAATAAAGAGAAACTCAGGAAAGTTGCACTTGATAGGGTTAAGGGCATCAAAGTAGAGCCAAGCTTACAGTGACAGCTACCAGCTGCATGCAATAACTTGCAACCCTCCATCGTGACCTTTTTATATATTTTTGAGGAAGATGCATCACTGTGCCCTAGACTGGGTGTCTAGTGGACAAAGGTATCTGGTAAGAAGAGAGGACACACAGTCAGACAGCGTTTTACACCCTTTACTTCTCGTCTCTCTCCCTTAGCTCTTTTTTTGTGTTTTGATCACTTAGCATGCACAAGGGACACGCCTGTAAAACATGCAGTGTTGTAATTTGCAGTAAATCCCCCAGAACCTGAGTGGTTTTCATTACCCAGCATGCTCTTTGGGCCCATAAGACCTGCAGAGACATTTCATCTTATATAGGAATTTGATGGGAGAGACTGAGACCAACCGTGTCTAGGCCCCTGAAATGTTATGAAAACTCCACTGTGTTTCTTTGGTAACTGATAGCATGCAGTGCAGATACAGATTATGCTAAAGGAATGTTTACTAAAAACAATAAATTCCAGTATGCTTATATCAAGAGGCAAGCTTTGGTGGCTAAAATGTCTTGAATTAACCTCGTTTTCTCATGAACATGTCAACCACGCTAAAGATGGATTGTGATGAGGAAATATTTTAGGTTTGCTGTTTCTTAGTCATATTAAAGTAGGCAAGGTTGTCACAAAGTGTTTATAAACAGCAGGGATCAATCTGCAGGAGGAAAAAAAAGCTATATTAGGGATTCTGCCTGCAAACAGCAGCATGATCCAAGGCCAGACAGAGCCGCTGACGTGATAAGGAATCACAGATTATTAACAGAGACTGGGTGGGCCTCACATATAGAATAAAAGCAGCATGACATGATCTCCTTCTGGCTGGCAAGGGGAGTGAACTAAATCATAGAAAACTGCATATAATTTGATTAAAAGAAAAGAAGCTTTGAATGTGCTAGTTAAATCGTTTGAGAGGCAGGAGTTTCTTCCATGTTTGACAGTCTGTGTGCGTTCGAGCCTTCATGCAGTAGCAAAGCACAGAAGCTGAAGTCCATTATTTACCAGTCACTGTGATTTTATCCACCAAATCATAGTGAGCGCCTAATAACGGCGGACAAGTCTTTACGAGCAACCTCACACATTTTTACAGCATGGCAAACAAGACAGTAAACACAGAGACGGCGCTGTGCTTTAACATGTGATTAAGACGGAGGTAATCAGATAATGGTCAGTAAAACAGTGAGGAGGAATTGTAAAAGCAGGAGCGGAGACAGGACTGAGTGTGGGATCCGTCAAGTCTTGGACACAGCATGTAGCTGACAAATGATCGTGGTTGGGTTTCTAATTTCTGCCACGAAAATGCAAAAAACAGACACTCGTAGGTAAAAAATGCAGAGACTAACCCTTCATCTAGTCTCTCTGCACCTATGTCGTGGTTGGTTCCATGAAACAGAGGTCAAGGTACTAATGGAGGACCTTGTGGCCTTGTATGCCTGTAGATCCCACCCTCCCACAAACACTACAACAACCACTACTCCCCTGTTCTCTTATAAATCAAACAGACTCCATTCACACTGTCGGAGTCCTCTGATGTCCGAGCCATGTCCTGTTTCACAGCCCTTGTGGAGGCTCATGTAGTCCCACGTTTACTCATTAGACAGGAGGAAAAAGCGAATGTAGGAATGACGGTAAGAATCAAAGAGATCAAAAAAGAAAGAGAAAATAAATGAGTCTTGGTTCACTGAAATGCAAAGAGGAAATTAGGCATGATGAGATGTCTATTGGGGAAAAGCAGGTCTCCAAGATAAATGTTTATTCAGTAACTAAGATGGACTTGCAACAAATCATACTATTCTGATAAAGTCATTATCTCATTGTTGGAAATGCAATGGAGTTTATTTACCTTCCTTTAAACTATACATGTCATATTCTTTATTGTGATGTAGAGGAAAGGCAAAGGATTGTGACTTTAAATAGTTATTATAGATGTTGTTGGCTGTGGACAGAAAGGATCTCCTGTAGTGGTGTGAATCGCTGTGTTTATGAAGAAACCTCTGATGGAAGACGTACTGGCGTTTTAGTACTGTGCTGCAAAGAGGTTGACCAGGGTTTTCCATTATATTCTTCATTTTATGAACCATCCATTTGTGCACAATCAACTCTTGATGCTTCAGAATGGTCTTCATTACAGAGTGTACCTTCTTTATCAGCTGGTTTAGCTTCCCTTGAAAAAGAGCTTTCATAAGGGAACACCTAAAACAACAAGGCTTGTTTTAAATGTTTTCTTTGTTAGAAATATAAATTTAAATGTGTAAGAACGGTACAAAACAAAATCTTGGTATTCCAATATGATGAAACCAGCTAATGTCTATGGCTGAGTTTTTGCAAATTCACCCATATTTAAAATATTCAGCTAAGAAAATGCAACTGGGAAGCTGAAATACCTAGGTGCAATGCTACTTAACACACTATTGGCTGGTGCTTCAAAGCAGCCAATCCAGGAGCAATATTTATTTTCCTTGGCACTAATTGGCTGTACCCCAAAGAGCAGAATTAAGGAAGACTGTAGATATTAGCTTTTGTGGTAGGACTAAGGTGGAGGTATATTTGGTGTTTGAACTCTTAAAATAAGCAGTTACAAGCATTTTAAAGGGTTTGAAGTATTTATGGATTATAGCTATTCATGGGTGGCTGTGGTCCCCAACTCCTCGAACATTGTTGGTTCACTGCTAACTCCTGTTGTAAAAAAAATAATACAATTCCCTGTTTAAAATGCTAAATATTTCTAACTGAGAATTGCAGTTTGTAACAGCTGTGGCTACAATATAGCTCACCACCATCAGTGTGTGAATATGTGTGTGAATGGGTGAATGACTGAATGTAGTGTGAAGGCACTGGGGGTCCTCTGCACTTGATAAAGCTGTATACAACTACAAGCCATTTACCATTTATATTGTAGTGTAGTTTGCTTGACAATGTTGCCCATTCTTCTCTAAAAACAAAATCAGGAAAAAAAAACGATGGTATTTCTACTTTGATGTGTTCATGATCATCATCATTACATTTAGCATTGGACAGTTGTTTAATAAAAAAAAAAAAAAAAAAAGAAAGAAAAATAAAAACGAATGGACATGTTGACTTCTTAAAGGAGTGTCCCATCTAGTGGAATATTTTTTACGACTTCCTAAATTAAACACCAAGGGATTGGGATATGAGTAAAACTAAAAAACACGATTTGGCCCCTCACTAGAAAAAAGGGAATTATTAGGGAAATGACACATTTTGTTTTCTAATAAAGCCAGAAAATTTGTGGACAGAATTTATAATATTGTTTGGTATATATCATGTAAAGGAAGCTGAAGGCACCTTTTTCTGAATCAATGTTAGACAAAAAAAACTGAAGAAATCAAAAACATCTCAATCCAAATAAAGTGCTACAAGGATAAAAAGCACAGACATTAAGTAATAGCCACAACATACAGAAATTTAAGAGTGCGGAATAGACCCTTGCATTTTTCTTTGATACATCAAATATGATACTACTGTACTTTTTGTCATTTGGTTTGTAAATAGTTGAAAGGGTGAGAGCCTCAGTCAGTGAGTCAGTAGGTTACTATCTCTTGGCCTTGTTTTCATCATTATTGGCTGTTTGTGGGACAGATAACCTTAAACTTCCTGAAAATATCATAGATTAAACTTGCTGCATCACCAGATCATATTCAGGAAAAGATAGTTACTTTATTTCAAGCCTCCGAGCTTCTCAGCTGCACCAACTGCTTCACTTGCTCCTGTGGTTCCTTCCTCTCACATTTATGTAGTGATAGTGTGGTTTACTTAAATCTTCCCTTATCACCCCTAAATGCTAAGGGAAAGGATGAATTTGCATATAAAACAGAGTGCAAGCTGTCACTTGTGACTTTGTTTACTGCAGAGCTTTTATGGGATAATGAAGACACAGTTTGAGGCACGCAGACACAATGGGGTGTTAACACGTGACACTTCAGTCGTAACTTGTGTCTACCCCCGATGGGACTGACGTTTTGAGGCTTTCAGAATGTCTGATGTTGAAGGCTTGAGAATGAGTTGAAGTCCAGATGAGAGGGAGGTGGTTTGTGGGGCAGAGACGGATAGGAAAACATTCCCCAGTCACTAAGCTCATCTCCATAAATCCAGATGGACACAGGCAGAAAGTACAGATGCTGACATGGGACAATGAATGACCAGTTAACTACTCCTAAACACATCATTTTTCTGCCTGATAGCTGCAGATATGGGTTTGGGAGGAGCCTGAGAGAGAACAAAACCTTCCTTATAATCTAATTTTATGAAGTCAGCAAAGCAACCAAGAAGCATATTAACAACCAACAATAGTGGTCATTGTTTAGCAACATAGTGTGTTTGCACTTAATATACCCGTGGGGTTGTTTTTATGCCTTTGAGCCTAAACATGTTACCTAGCAATTACTGTCAGTGTAATCTGCTTTTTGAGCGCTCCTATGATGAATAACTATTAAGTTTTAAACCACAAGATGCGTATCACATATCAAGCATTTCTTTCTTTTAATAAAGAAGATCACCTTACAAAGTTTCGAAGACGGACAAAACTGGTTGTTTTATTGAAATTCAATTCATGCATTTTATTGGAAATATGGAGATGGAACAGATTCATACAAATTGGTGTCATGATTTGGCACAACAGTTTGGCATAAGACTGACAGCACTATTAAAATGGATTATATTTAAAGAACTCAAAGGAATACTTTGGGTTGCTAGGGTTGGTGATTGTAAATGCTTTGAAGATGTACCTGTGACTGTTTAGCAATGTGATGCGAGTTATGATGAAACAAGAGATACATGAATAGCTTACATAATGCCAATTATGAAACAAAGCCAGATTATTAACCTTTGAGGAGTGAAAACTGAAGCGTGTTTGCTGTAAAAAACATGATCTCCCAACAGGTGATAGATCTCACATTTTTGCTCAGGGGGGAGATAAAGCAGAGAGGTGAAACAAAATTAATACGCGGTCCTTATCTGGGGAACCTTTCCAACAAAACAGACTATCACTCAGCAACAAATGACATTAAAGGTAATGAGCTAGAGATACTACAAAGAGCGGTTGGTAGCAGCCTGGCTGGCTGATGCCTCCCACAGAGGTGATGAGTTAAGAAAGGTGTGATTGCTTTACAGACCTTTAGCCACACCAAATTTGTGTGTGTGGGAAATCACACGTGGAGCCTAATGCCACTGAGGACAGCAAGGCCACTGCCAAACATCTTGTTCCGCTTAACAGGAATGTGATAATGAATCTAGCACCCTAGGTTGCCTCAAGGGATCACACAGGACTGGCGGGTTTATAAACAAAAAGGGGAAGGAGTGGCACACATAAAATACACATTGAAATTCACAATGAAAATATAGTTCAAAATATATTTAGTTTAACAATTGTTAATCAAAGTTGTTACTTTCAGTAAATATTACAAGCAAAGCCACAAGATGTTTTCTGTTTATTTACAAAAAAGGCTGAAGCACATACAAATATTTTATTCTTTTTTCCATAAAAGGGATAAAACACAATACCTTTTTTTTTTTTTTGTGCAAAAGTATTCATATTCCTCAAAGTTTTCACATACAGTCACAAACTTCAATGTATTCTATTGGGATTTTATGCAATAGATAAACTCAAAACTGAGGATATTTCATGGAAAATTCTCCTTGTTTTTAACATTGTTTTTATTGCAAATAATAATTTGCATTTGTATTCAGCTCCCTCTAAGTCAAAACTTTGTGGAACGACATTTCACAGTATTTACTCTCAGATTTATCTAAACCATTCCATTGTAGCACTTTTGCTTAGGGTCACTGTCCTCCTAGAAGGTGAACCTCCACCTCCCTCTAGTCTTCTGCAGCCTCTCAAACATTTCCTCCCATGATTGCCCTGTAAATATTTTCTTAACTCTGACAGGCTCCTCTGTCCCTGATGGAGAGAAGAATCCCACTACATGATGCTGCCACCACCATGTATCAATAAGGGCATGATGTCATAAGGGATATGTGTAGTTTTAGGCTTTTTTTTTTTTTTTTTTTTTTTTTTTTTTTTAAACCACACAGCATTTTGCATCCAGGGCTAAAACTTCAATGCAGTGTCATCTGACCACACACAGTACCTTCTTCCACATGTTTTGTGGGTCTCGGACATGATTTGTGGCATCCTATGGTTTTCTTTCAACATTGGCCCCCTTCTATCAAATCTACCAAATTTGTGGTATGTAGACCTAATAATTCATGATACTTTTTGATCAGTAATGTTCTCCAACAAACCTCAGCTAGTTTCATATGGAAATTAAATTCACGCAAAGGTTGAGTCTACTTACTAATCAAGTGACTTCTGAAGGTAACTGGTAGCATTGGATCTTATTTAAGAGCACTGGGGTAAAAACAGGACTGAATGGTAATGCAAGCCACATCTTTAAGATTTTTATTTAGAAGCATTAACACACTGAAAGAAATAGGAAAAGAACAAACTGGTGCAATATATTGCACATTAAGCAATATAAGACAAAAAGGTCACATTTTATAAATATATATTAAATATTAGCCTCTTTATTGTGTTATCATATCTATTGTACGGAAATAAAAAAAAAAGCGTAAGAAGTTTGAGACTGTGTATGTTTGGTTCCACACCGTGTCCGCACTTTATAGGCAAACTGACGTTCCAAGGGGCCACTTAAAGCTATCATCACATCCTATAATGGCCAAGTTCATGTTTATTCTCTCCCCGTAGGTCATCTCTTCCTGTAGCGTGCAAAAAAGAAAAGACCATCATGTCTACCCTCTATTTTCTCATTTCTTCTGCTCATCAATCTTCAGGGTGCCCACTTAATCAGTTTCTGTCCAGTCTCTCCCTTTCCCGTCATCCCTCTCCAGTCGTTTACCCATTCTCTTTCCTCCTCCATCATTCTTTCACTACTCCTCTCCTCTCCAGTCACCCTCTAATCTCTTGGTCTGAAAGGTGTTTCCTGAGGAGGGCACGCGGGAAGACAGGCGGGAGTGATGGATCACTCGGTGGACGCTTCACTTTGTCCTCACTCCGAGGCGGGAACAGGGTGGTGATGGGACGATAAAGTCCAGGCCTTGTTAAGCATTTATGGAAAGTCAGTCTTCCAGCTGCAGCTTTAAGTGGTGCTCAGCAGTGACTATTCTCAGCAGTGATTTGTACTTGTGCCTAAAGGAGTTTGCAGACTGGCTCGGCACATAGAAGCAACAGATGAATACTCCTGCGAGCCAAATTCTTGGATCATTTCACTCAGCTGCGGTTTGATGTCTGGCAAATGTTTAGTTTTATCTCCAAAGTTTTGGCTTGTTTTTAATCGTGCTTTTGAACTGGAAGGATGTTCAACAGAATCCAGAGATGAAAACACCTCTTTGTCCTGATTTTTCCACTACAGTCATGCAACTGTCAATATCTCCATAAATAATACACATTGACAGTTGCATAAGCCCATTAATATCCAGACTTTATGTCTGGCTTTAAAGCTCCAATAACAAAAAATAAAACATTAATTTTAACAAGATTTGTTATCTACAGAAAAAAAACAAAACAGTTTCACATTTAAACCAATTTGTAAAACGGTTTAAATGTGAATGTAGATATTTTTGCCACTTTAATGATTTAGGACGCTTCCAGGTGCTGAGCTCGGTTACACAACACTGGTACATAAAGACGAGACAGGCAAGACAGATAAGCACAGAGGAGAAGCCGTCCGACAGCTGCCGGCCTGGTTGGGTAACACTCAAGCAGGACCCCCTGAGAAGAGCCCAGCCTGGGGTAACGTCTGCGCTACAGTCGGGGAGGAAGACTTCAAACACAAGGCTTGTTCAACCTCTGGCCCTCTGCAACTCCCTCTCCCACTGTTCTGCTAAACTCCATGGGGGACCTCTGAAGACTGCCCAGCAGTTGCCTTTTCTGCTGGTCTCGATGAAGACTGAATATGCAACACTGCTGGTTCTGTCAAAGAAGTCAAAGCAATGGTGTGGTTTCACCCACATATGGGTAAATATTATGTTCATGTTCCTCAACGAATTTCTCCAGATTCTCCTGCGTCACTGACAGAGAGAAGTAAAAGATGCAGAGTATTCTTCTGTTTTCTATGTGAGGGAAATAATCAAGAGTTTTACAATGCTTAACACACCAAAAATTAAAAACTTACTGACTATTTCTAGTCAGTTCCCAGAGTTGATGTTCTGCAGAACATTCTGTCCCTGTGTCTGTAACCACCTTTTCAAGTTGGATGCGTAACATTTTTACGCTGTACTTAGCTCTATCATTCTTCCCTTCAAACCTGACCAGCATCCCTGTTTCTGGTGAAGCAAAGCATCCCCACAGTATGATGCTGCCACCACTATGTACCATAGGGTATTCTTATGATATTGTTTTATAACTGTATCCTGTTCTAAAGGTCTCCACAATTTGTTGTTTAACTGTCTGCTGCTTGGTCTTCATGATGCTGTTTGGTCTCTAATCTTCTTTAGCAATCCTCTCAGGCCTTCACAGAACAGCTAAATGTACAGTGAGAATAACAGCAAACACAAGCACTAGATTTATATTAGGGATATTAGAGTAAATGGGGCAGAATACAAATGCACATCACACTTTTAGGAATTTTATTTGTCAAAACTTAAAAAAAAAAAAAAAAACAGAAAAAAAAAACATGCCTTCCTTTTCTTCCCAATTAACAATTATGGTTAGTGAGCAGCTTTACAGCTTTACGTCGTTCTATCACATAAAATCCCAATAAAATTAATGACACTTTAAGGAAGTAAGTAGGTAAGTTAGGGCTAAAAATATTTTTGCAATTGGCCCCAAAATATCAGGGGTGGGCATTGCAGCAATGAAAGCAACACTGTGGCTGCCTCCTTTCCTTTTATAGCAACCATCATACCCACCTTCTACTTAATTATAACCAAAAAGCTCATGATGGAATGTATGCATCTTGTAAACAAATACAATTCCTACCAGCAGCTCTTTTTATCAACTTCCTTCAGCCCTCTACGAAGACAACGTTTCTTTTACTTTAGGGAGGGTTGCATAGGGAGAGGACTTGAGGGATTATCTGTGTGTTTAGAGTTGCGTATAGAAAGAGTCAAAGGTGCAGGTATGTGACCACACTGTGTTTTAGTAAAACAGGTTTGGATCTGTAAGAGTGCTTTTACCCTAATAAAACTACTTCAGTAAATGAAGTCTTGTTATAGTTAGGAACATCTGGAAATTTACAGAAAAACCAAAACCTAAAAGCATGTCAGCAACACATTTTAAGCCTGACGCAAGATGGTCAAAATATCATATCATATCAAATCAAATCGTGCTCCTGCCGGAGGAAATCCAAGCGACCACAGCTGATGATCTGCACGATGGGGGCCTCTGGGACCTGGGGTGACTCAGCTAAGGACATTTCTGGACGCAAAGCAGCCATAAACACCCCAAACACACACAGATACACACAGGATCTGGTGGCAGACAACAGTCACCCTGTCATCTTCGATTGCGGGTCGCTCATGTTGGGCCAGCAACACCTCACACAAAGCAGAGTGGGGCTTGGCCCCCCTGGTGTCCCCCTGCCGCCACATAGAGACTGCCAGAGAGTTATTTCAGCTCAAAAGAGCAAACACAGAAATCAGTCTGTCAAAAAGGCTTGTACCGATGTAAAAACAATGCCAAATGTCATTGTCTGCAGTTCATAATAAACAAATGTGATTGGGGTTTTTACCTAATCAGAATGAGCATAATAAAAAGGAGCAAGGCCAAAACGATGTGGTTATTGAGTAACCTGTAGTTTTAAGTTAAACCGCACTTCTAACAAGAGGCCATCTAAGAATAAACCTGTGTCATAATATAGGAGCTGAAAACATAAGCAGGAATTTACAGGGTCAAAAAGGGAAGGCTATTTACAACACTTCTTTTAGGTCTAGATCAGTTTTTTTCTTCTCAGTTATAAAGATTAGCTTTTAAATCTATTCAATGGCACTTTATTTCTGCTCCTATCAGTTAGAATCAAGACTGAAAAAAACTTTTGGGCTTCAGGCTACTTTCAGAAGCCCATGGGCTCACATATGTTTAGCAGATGGCACAGAGAAAATGGCATGGATGTTATTCAGCTGTATATATCTCTCACAGACCCTCCAAGAATGTCTGCACAAGGCCAAGTGATATGGCATCTGAGGGCTGTGCTGCCTGCTGCTGGTGGGTGTTTCTGTCTCTGGACCTTTCATCTGGATAAAATGCAGACGATGTGGAAAGTATAAAGACTACACCTCTGCTGTTTGTCACTAAGGTTAAGTCTCCAACAGAAGGCTTGGTAAATCTCTGATTCAGCTGGCAACTTATTTGAAGATTTAATAAATTTTCCTCTCTTTCCATCCCTTCAGTGTTTCATTCTATTCTTCAAACCTTTTTTCTGTCTTACCTTCATTCTTTCAGCCCTGTCCATTTTTTTCCTTTCCTTTCTTCCTGCAGCTGAGGACATTTGTGCTAAATTTCTATAAATTTTTAGCATGTGTGGGTGGAGAGTGTCACAGACAGAAACATGCAACAAGAAATCTGCCTTAAATTGTTGCAGTTAACACACCTCAATAATCCAGGATTTCCATGTGTGACAAATTCATAGGTATAAAAACAAAGCAACACACCATGAAAAACTGTCAGCGGGTGTGGTTACATATTTCTTACAATACATCTTACAGTATGTCATCCTGTGTTACATCACATCATAATGCAAAAAAAGCACAAAAGCTTTTTGGTCATTTTCAGTGTAACTCCTTCTAATATGTCTGTTTCATTATTTTTAGGAAACTTATGTTTGACCTATGAATCAATCCAGCAGCCACAGAGACATACTCCATCCCCCTTGATTCAATTACATCTTTGAAAAAAGATGAGAACGATTATACAGATGGCATACAAGGGCTATGAGCTTATTAGCTTTTATTGTCTACCACTTGTTGCTGCCATTGTTGGGTAAAAACTGAAGCAGAAATGAATGACAAAGATATCAGAGTCCAAGTAAAATACCCTTTAGAAAGTCTAAAGAACTGCTTATCAATCACATGTTAAAAGATTATAAGAGTCAGGCTTCCTGGATGCAAAGCGTAAAGAAATTTGTTGCAGTTTGAAAGTTGTAAAGCACTTCAATTTTGCCTCGCTGACTCTTACTTACAGTCCCATGCTGACCTTCTCTTTATAAGAAGACTTCTGTTGTTAAGAAAGAGCCCCCATTTCATAATGTGTCTTTGTTTCATAAAAAGAAAATCACTGCACTTTGTTTAATGAAAAAAAAAAAAAAAAAAAAAAAGAACATAAAAAAAAAAAATTTAATCTAAATAATATGATTTAAGAAAAAATAATGATTATGGTTCTACTTTCTGAAACTATTGAGTTGTAAAGGCTCCAAATACTGAGTGTATTTTCTATACTACATAAGCAAAGAATGTAACAAAATGACTAATGTGTTTATTTATGTGTTTGCAAACACATTCATACTTCGTATGGATTCCTTTCCTTCCATATTTTACAGAGTGAGATGAACAGAGGATTTCCTTTGGCAAGAGATCTCTATCAGTTGCTCTCATCTCCATGACCTAAACCTCCATGGAAGCAAAGATAAGCTGCAGGAAACTCCCCTGGACACACAGGTTGGTGCTGCCTGAGTTGTCACAGGTTAGCGTGTGTGCAGCAACAGAGGCAGAGGCTCCAGGAAAGGTGTAATCAGATATTTCATCAGCTGTTAGCAAAGAGACCCCCTATCCCCCATCTCATCAAGGTTACAGCATACACCTGCAGAGATCCATTTGCAACGTGAGTGAGTGGCAAGGATTGCACGTGTCCCCGAAAACACATGGAAAACTGATAAATTGTGGATTTTGTGTGTCAAATACATAAACAACACATTTCATTATCTGTAAGCTATAATTACCAAAATGACAAGAAAATAAAGGCTTAAAATATTTCACTCTGTGTAATGAATCTATATACAGCTTCACTTTCTGAAATTAGTTACAAAAATATTGACATGAAACATTGATATTCAAACTTTTTTAGAAGCACCTGCAATTTCATCACAATAGTACTCATACTTGAACTTAGGGCTGGACGATATGGCTGAAAAAACATATCATGATATCAGGGTTTCATATCTGTTTATATCAATAACTATTGATTAGCTTTTTCTTTTAAATGTCTGAAATTCTGCCAAACTGGTGACATGACTTTTCCTGTTTTATCCACAATTTTGAGCTGTTGTATTAATTTTCTCCTTTCACTCCATCCCGTTCTTTTTACGGTAGAGAAACACGAAACTGCTGCTGCGCAAGATACTCAACAGATTGTTGCTCTGTTGCTCGCTTACCAATGAGAGAGAGCGTTAGTTGATGCCACTCACCTTGCTTAGCTGGCTGTGAGAGGTTAAGCGGGTAAAGCCTTTCCTCTGGTGTGCGGTTCTGGATTGGAGTTCATTGAAATTATTGAACATTCTATTGGATGTCTTTTCTATTGATATTGATCATGTGTCTATCGCAATATATATTGTTATTGATTTATTGCCAAGCCCTAGTTGAACTTTACAAAACTTTCAAAATAAAACCACATTTTGTTTGATGTGACAGACTAACACAAAGTAGATAGATGGTTTTCACAGTTTTTTGTTTTTTTTTTAAAAATAAAAATCTGTGGGATGCATGCAGATCTCTGCAGCTCCTCCAGAGTTACAACAGACCTCTTTTTAAAATGTAAAAAAATATTAAAATTAAACAAAATTAAATTAAAATTTCAAATATCCCCAATCCTTTTCCTTCTGCTTTACAATCCTGCACCACTTTGTGTTTATCTGTCCCAATAATTGGGACAGATAAACACAAATAAGATTGGAGTTTTTATTTGTAATGTGGAAAAGCTCATGGAGAATCATTATTTTTGCAACATACTGTATTTCCAGTATCTCCGAAACATTCAATGGTGGAATCGACAAATGAGCGACGCCTTAAGGTCTGTTCATATGTCAGGATTTTAAGGGCTGCTGACGTTGACCCCTTATTGTTAGATACTCCCTTTGTGGTCAAACTCTCCACTGTACCAAGCGAAGGAAAAGAAAGGCCTTCTCTAACAGTTGGTCATGCCCCAGTGCTCCTGGCAACAACAGGTCCCAAGGACGCAGACCTGCCTGCCCTATATTGGCTCGGCTCTCCATTAGCGTTGGCGACACCAGCCCCCTGTCAGCTGTCCCATTCGGGGCCGGGTCGGCCCTTTATTAAAGCTTTGATGACCGCTGAACAAAGGGGCGTCCTATGTTTAGATGATAGAATGTAAGCAACTGGTTTTCTGCTTGGGCAACGCAAGACAAAGAGCCTCCTTCTGAATACAGCGGAGTACGCAAGCGAGAATGACTGAGAAAACTGGAGAGGAAGGAAGGAAAAAAAGGGGGAATTTGCCTTAAACTTGGGAAGAAGTAAAAGATTTCTGCATGAGAATTACTTTAATGGCAAGAAACACTTCACAGGTGGCTATCATGCTTTGAGAGTAACAGTTAAAGTCCCAGAACGTAATGAGTAAACAACATTGTGGTGTGTTAAGCTGGTAAATCAAAACTAAAGTATAATATGTCTGAGGTACAAATTTATCATGTAATCAAATACTAAGCCAAATAAAAAGTGAAAAAATTGTGCTATTTTACATTGATTAATGACTTACATTTATAAACTATGACTATAAATATATATGACTATATACTATATAAATTGAATTACAAAACTGATTTAAATGTGTAGATGTGCAAACGTGCAGATTCGAATTTTCTGTTTCTTTTTACTGTCACACAATTTTTTACATTAAAGATACTCAAAGCAATGCAAAATAAATGTAATATCTCTACAAGCAATAAGGATAACAGTCCAATAACTGCTGTGTTTTACTTTTTACTTTATTTTCACTCAAAGCTAGATTAAAGTCATAAAAAAAGAAACAATAAGAGCATGAATTGGGATGTTTGACGGTGTTTGCCTTGCATTTCCCATCCACTCTCAATAACCTGTGTGGTTGTATTAATCCAAACCAACTGCATACAAGCAGCCAGTCTACCAGCTCGTATTGCACACATACCTGGTCATGGCTGGCTTGTAGGGTGCTCCCGGTGCCGTGGAAAGTCATTTGCACTGGGGACAGGGTCAGATAGGTCACAAAGTCCTTCCCACTCTGCGCATCACTGTACTGCACCTGAAGGAGTAACAAGCAATGCTCTTTCAACAATAAATAAAGAGAAATAAAAACAGGACATCAATCAGAGAGTAGGTGTTTTGCTTTGGATTTCACATGATAGACCAACAAAATATAGAACATAATTGTAAAGGGAAATGGAAATGCTTTCTAAAATGGTTTACAAATAAAACCTTAACCAAATCGTATGTATTTGTGGCTTGTATTTGTATTACTCTTATACCTATAAATCAAATGCACCACACACACTTTTCGGATCTTAATTGTGTCACCTTCCTTCCACTTCACAACTGAGCACCACTTTGTGATGGCTAATAAATATCTGGAATTAAATAAACACTGAAGTTTGTGGTTGTAATGTGGAATAGCTGCTCTGCAAGGCATTTATGCTCAATTACCCGACGTCACACAGAAATGGCAACAGAGAAGAACAAGTGAAAGTGCATCTGTGTGCGATTGAGAGGGGGCATCTGAGGTAGTGATCACATTGTGAGTGACCCCTCTGAATTGAGGGGTTAACTCCGCAGGCATTCCTAAATGCTGTGCAATCAGGACTGTTATGACATTCTGCTCCTCTGGGACAGGCTGCTCCTGAGATGTAAGCGCTTTTAGTAACACTGGCTGCTTAGCCTGCCCTACTTCTCACTGGCTCTGCCCCAGTGTTCGGCTGTGCATTTGCATGAGTTTATATGTGTTTGCCTGGCCTACTTATGCCCAGGACAGCTGCAGGCATCTTAACAAATAGCATACATAACTATGAGAACTGAAAGAAGGGGAAATATCTGACTAATACCAAGAGACCGAGGCACAGAAGGACTGAGAGGAGACATTTATGATTCAAACTGGCTCTGTAATTTTATGAGAAAATAAGAGAATATACTGTCTTGCAAAATTATGTTGTCATGTTAAACACAGACTTGGAAAGATTTTATTTAAGTTATGAGACAGAGAAACACAAAGTAGTTGACAACTGCTTTAGCGGTAGGAAAAGGTTTTCAGAAATCATTAAGAATAAAGACCTAAAAAGGATGGTGTGCAGATGTATTCACCCCTGAGTTAATATCTGTAGCAGCAACTTTCACTACAATTACATCTGGAATTTTCTTTCTGGGGTTTTTCCCAACAAAATTTAACATCTAGAGACTTTAAATTTTTTGCACATTCTTATTTGTGCCAAACAGCAAAAGATCCATCAGGCTGGATGCACATAGATAAAGACTGATCTAAACCATTCCTTTAGCTGCATTTTAAGATCCTGCTGTCCTGCTGAGAGCTAAACCTCCACCCCAGTCCCTGATCTTTTCTATACTCTAACAGATTTTCTTCTAGGATTGACTTGTATTCAGTTTAATCCATTTTCCCCATCGACTTTAACCAGCTAAAGAAAAGCATCCTCAGAGCATGATGCTGCCACCACTAAGTGTGGGAATGGTGTGATATTTTGCATGCAAGCAAAAAAGTTCTAATTTTAGTCTCATCTGACTTGGGCACTTTTTTTCAAACATTTGCATTGTCCTCCACCTAGTTTGTGGGAAACTGCAAAATGAACTTCTTGCTATTCTCTCCCAACATTGGCTTTCTTCATTCAACTCTTCTGTAAGGACCAGATTTGCAAAGTGTATGACTAAGAGTTGTCCAGCTGACAAATGATTTCAGTTGAGTTGTAGATATTTACAGCTCCTTTAGAGTTACTTCTCTGAGTAATGCCATTGTGTAAGGTGTCTAAAGCTTGCGATATTGTTTTCTAATCTTATTCTACTTTTACCTTTATCAGTGACCTGTCCACTGTGTTTCTTGGTCTTCGTGATCCTATTTGTTTCCCAATGTTCTCCAACAACCCCGCCAAACCTTCACAGAACAGCTGGATTTATGCTGAGATTAAACAATCTGAAGGCTATTGGTTGAGATGGATTGTACAAAAGCACACCACACCTTTCAGATCTTTATTTTTAAACTCAAAAAAAGTTATATGCATTAATATTTCCACTATATTTCCAATATTTCCACTTCAAAATTATATAGTCGTTTGTACTGGTCTACTACCTAAAATCCCAATAAAACACAATCAAAATTTGTGGTTGTAATGTGATGAAATGTGAAAAAGTTAAAGAAGTATTGCTTCTGCAAGGCACTGTATTTTGGACTTTCTACAGTACAGCGTCAACTTCAAACTCATTGGCAAAGAGGGCTCAGTTAAATATGACACAAAATCATACTTTACACACTTTAAAGGGTCCAATTAAACAACAAGCATGTGGAAAAACAGATATCAG
Organism: Anableps anableps; assembly: GCA_014839685.1. Taxonomy (NCBI): domain Eukaryota; kingdom Metazoa; phylum Chordata; class Actinopteri; order Cyprinodontiformes; family Anablepidae; genus Anableps; species Anableps anableps. The sequence goes on from CM026082.1 coordinate 16,907,219, forward strand.
CTTTTGAATTCAAGCATAATGAATTTCCTGGCTCCCAATCTGCATATTTATGTTGGCAGAAAAGTCTTTTAATCACAGAAAGCACGAGCCATCAAACAAGTCTCCGCATGCATATGTGTGCTTATTTTTCATAGAGTGCCCTAAATCTCCTCACCGGATCAAAGTTGTATCTTATCAAGACCATTACTTGGTGGCTATACATGCTGAGCTTGTGTGCACGCACATGTGCGCGCACACAGCCGTATGCTGTATACGATCTGTGACTGAAAGCTTCCAGAGTGGTGTGTGAGTGTGCGTCTTTCTCTCTGGATGAGTTACGATCAGGCAGCCAGACACATGGAAGTCTGGCTGCCTAATCATAATTCACACTGAAGCACAAAGAGATATGAACATGTTTCCACGAAAACACGAACAACCATGCGATGCTACATACAGCACATACGTACAGCACATGCTGGCATGCGTGCGTGTGCGCGCACACCTGCTGGTGAGATGGGCTCCCTGTGATAAATTGTGGAACGCTATCTGTTATGAGTAAAAATGATGAACATAGTAAAGTGAGCCGTGGAAAAAAAAAAGCTTTCCCAGACAGGATAATCTCCAATAACTTCTCCAGACTTCAGCATAAACAAGAGAGGGGCAAAGACAGAAAGAAAGGTGGGAATAAGACAAAAAAAACAAACAAACAAAAAAATCCAAAAAAACAGAGGGTGAAAATACAATTATTTGGTAACAAAAGATTTAAGCTGGAAAGTTTGGAAATACTATATATGAATGACTTAAGTAAAAAAAAAAAAAAAAAGAATGGAGTATTTGTTTATATGCGACTGCCCAAAGGGCTTTGGAAAGGAGACTGTGATATATATTGTAATCATGCTGAACAGTGGACACTTTACTCAGATAATCTGTTGCAAACTGTCTAAATCTGTTGCAATCTGTTGCAAAACTGTCAGCTGAGCGGAAGGCCTTTTCACTGTACGCAAAGAAGTTGATGTTTTCTGAAAGATTTTTAAAGTTAATATCTGGTTTATGAAATCTGGAGATCCTCGTAAAAAAAAAAGAAAAAAAAGAAAAAAGAGGGAAGACTCCTTTTATAGGTACCAAAATTGTTGCTCCTTAAGTGATAAAATCTAAATAATATTATATTAATGTTGATAGTTTAATTTTTCCATTGCATTTGTGGCATTCTTAGGAGATTCCCCTTTGCTTTACCCTTGGGGATAGAAAACCATGTATGAATTTTAAGACAAAGTTCTATTAAAATTCTATAATAAAGTTTCAAAACAATCACTACTGAATCCTCATCAAAAGATAAAGGGATAATTCATCAATTAATCTTATTTTGGTGTTCACCGCCAAGCATGGTGGTGGCAAAACAATGCCAGCAGTGCTGGTGCATTTAACGGTGCAGTAATAAAGATGGAAATTCATCACCTTCCCTTCAAATCAACAGTTGGATGGTTTTAGCTGATCTCCAACACGCTGGTCACTCAAAACAAGATAAGGAACAAATGAAGCGGGCGAACTTTATGCTTGTAGAACAGCCCTGACCTGGACCATATTAAAATGTTGGTTATCCTTCCTTTCCAGCCATTTTAGAATACATTGACTAATTTACTTATTATTTACCTTGTAAATAAAGAAGAAGAAATTTTAGTATTTTATACTAAAGTTTCTTCTGAATGCCACTGCAAAGAGCCTGAGTAATACTAGCAGTAGGGATACTTTACATCTAAATACGTCTTCCACCATCAATTCTCAGCTTTATTTAGTTTTTCTTTCTTTGTCACTTGTTATGACCTCCCCCCCCCGCCACCCCCTCCCTCCCCACCTCCATTCCTCTTGGAGATTTCTTATAAAACAGGAATAGTAAACATGATGAAGTCCAGAAATGAGTGAAGTTATTGTTACGACACAAAACTGGCAGGTCACCAAGAATCACCCGTGGGTTTTTCTTTTTTTGACAAAACAGCCAATATGTCTGACTGCTTTGAAGATTTACTACCAACTCCTAACTGAGGGCAGGAAACAAAGTTGACTGACCCGTCAGAATCTACAGGACCATTTGATTTGTCGTGATTTGGCAGAAACTGAAATAACGAGCATCTTAAAAACAAACAGCCCATTCTCAAATCCAGCCCGCCTGTTTTGAGTGCATCCGTGAGCGGATGCATTCTAAACAGGCCCGACTAATCATGCCTGGTCCCATCACAAAACACAGCCTCTAATCCACTTCCTTTGGAGACAAAGAAGCAGGAGAGTTATGCAAGGCCTGCAATTGATCGGCGGCACTAATGTGGAGTGACCTCTGACATCTGGCTTCTAAAGCTGGATGGCTCATCTTCCATTGGCCCTCTTCATTCAAGCAAATGTAAACATGCACAAGCGAAAAAAAAAAAACAAAAAACCCAACAACCACAGCCACTGTTTATGAAGCTTGGCGAAATCTATGTTATATAAACAAATATGTGGGTCAACACCCAAAATTTAACATCCGTAATGAAAAGTTGGGAATATGCAAACACAGGAAAGAGAAGAAAGAAAGCCCACACAGATCACGAGGACGGCGTTTCACAATGCTGTAAGAGTATCTTCTAAAACAAACACTGAACAGGGCGGTTGTTGCATTATTTCAGCTTAAATACAGGGGTTTCACAACAAAGTACAAATAGCAGGAAATAACATTGACTTCGTGGTTGTCAAGCCTCCACTGAGAAAAGCTGACATTGCTGGTGAAGATCAATTAGGGTCCAAAATAAGCCACTTCATTGGAGTCAAGAGTATTTAAGCAGACTGTTGATATTCTTTGGACTTCCAGGAATAGCAGGATGTAGAGGCTAAACAAAGGTGCTACTCCTGAAATGCACTCACCATTGAAGTCTTTATAAAATTAGACGGAACAACATCTAGGTTCCAGTGAGATTGGTCTTTCCGTGAGATCTTCAGCTCTCAGAACGCTGTTCAAAATAAACTTGACTACATTCACATGACATCATGTTGTTCTTGTTAGCATTTCCCTTTTCAATAGAGATTTATCTTAGTTTTAATTGCAGACGCGAGCAGGAATCGGTTGTTTTGGCTGCACAGTTTTAACAAATATCTTTTGGCAAACACTTTTCACAGAAACATTGATGGGAACACACTGTGCCATAAAATACTGCCCTATAAATAAAGTATCATATTTGATACCGGCAACCTTAGCACCAAAATATTTATTGATGTTTAAGTTAGTATTTACTGTATGACTTCCAGACAAATAGTAAATTTTATGTATTATTTTACTGACAGTGTTATAATAGTGTTTTGGCTTCGTTGTGCTGGCATAAATCGGATATCCATGGAGATACAGTCAAAGACAAAAGCACAAATTTGTGTTTTTATGTTTTCCTCTCAAAACAGTCATGAGAACACTTAGAAACTTGTCTTGTGAAAGAGCTCATTGAGTACAGAATAACTTAAAACTAGAGGAAAACTGCAGGCCTAGAGTTTTTCTGAGAAAAGCAACTTGCGTGCAGATAATGAAAAGTATTGTTTCAGATTCCAATCAAAGTGCCAGGGTTAACACACCCTCCATCTCTTCATGCCGAGTCTGCGGTGGCACACAACTGCCCTCGCTGCCAAATGTTGTGAATTCAATGAAATATGATCAATACTATCAAAACACACAAGAACAAAGGCAAGGAAAAGTGATTATGCTGCATATTCAAATTAGCAAATATGCAGCGCTGGCACTTGAGGGTATTTGATTTAAAGATTTGCAAATGGGCTTGATTGCAGCGTAAAAACATCATTGCCGAGTTTTGCTAAACACACGCAGACATAGGCATGTGCATCAACACGCACTGAGGGCCACCGTGTGAGCAGAGACTGTGCGCCGAGCCAGCAGAGCATTAGCAGTCTGATTTATACCACCGACAAAACTTGTTTTCGAAGATTGCTCTTCACACAAATATGCCGCAGACTGCAGCTGGAAGCTATCACTGGGGCCGCAGAAATAAAACGTGGTGGGATTAGCCACCCCAAAATGTATTTTCTAAACCAAATCCCAGAGTAAACACAGAGCTGAGGAATGAAATGATGACAAGGAGATTGGAAACAAACAGTTGGTCTTTGAATGCTTGCAGCAGATCATGCATTTGATCTCGATAGAGAGATGCGATGGAGATCAGGGAGGGAGAGAAGAAGGTGGAAAAAAAGGGCGTGTTTTATGTATGTGCAGAAACTGCCAGGCAGTGTACTAGGTGTAGTCAGCACCACTTGATGTGGTTTTTCTACACGGCCAAAGGAGGAAGCAGGGAGAGGGAAGAGCAAACAGTGTGAAAGTGTGAGAAATCCTGGGAACTGGAGTGAATGGATATCAACACCAGCCACCCGCCAAGGGTAGTGTTTTCATTAACATGGGATTTCCAACATCAAGTTCTGATTTCAGTACAGCAAAGAGTACATCCCAGCTTTTTCTCTAAATCCATCTCTGAAGTTAAGCTTACCACGACCTCATAAAAACTAGCTCCGCTGATTAGCATCTTGGATGTGCTGTTGTTTTGGACAGAGAGAGATTATAAAATAGGATTTGTCTCTTCAAACATAACTTGGAATGTTAAATATAGTATGTTGATCTATTTCCACTAACTTTAAAGAACATTAAGACATTTCTTTTTTCCCCCCTCAAAGATTCTGTGTCACTGAATGTTTCATATCCACTCAGTTTTTAGAGGAAAGGTAACACTTTTTACCCTTAATGTTGAAAAACAGGCTTATATTAAGTAATGCCTAATGTTAGTAATAAAAAAAAACACTACAGGCTGGTCAAATGAAACCATAAACAAAGCGGTTCTGTCATATTTTCCACCACAAGAGCAGCATCAGGAGCGGCGTAACCTCTGAGTGGGGCTACAAAGGTGTCACATCTACTATTACTGCCAGTTACGTAGGAATATGGCTTATGGAAAAGGGGGACATGTTGTTCACTCATTTAGTTTCAAATGTAACAAGAGCCAGTTTATTTTATGACACAGAAAAAAGTTGTAATAATTCACATCATCTGTTGAAACCAAATATTTGCTCTATAAAAAGACAGAGGAACAGTTTTTTCTCACTGTCTGACCTTAAATCAGATTCAACTTTTTTGATTTTTTTAGGGCAGTTAGGATGACCAAAATAATCTAGCTTGCTAAGGTATATTTATAACATATTTCATATTCTTACACTAAAATAATAGTGTAGATTTAATGCTTTAAATAATTTCAGAGAGCACAGGTGATGACGTCATGGCTACGTAAGCCTCTGATTTACAACATCTGAGTTAAAACAAGGCACACCTGGGGGTGTATTTTAACACAACAGCTCAAACACACTATTGTGTGACACAGTTATAGGCAAAATCCAAAGAAACCAGGCAAGAAAGCAGGAAGGGAATTGTGGAGCTTTCCTTCTTGACAGCTGTGGTTCACCTTAAGCAGAATTCCCAGATGCATGAAGGTACCATGTTCACATGTTCAAGAACACTATGGTGATGTCCAACGAAGATACTGTTCATGAAGGAGACCAGTTCTGTGTCCCAGAGATGAATGTTTTTTGGAAAGAAATGTACACATCAACCCCAGAGATGAGAAGCTGCTGGCAGAAGCTGGTAAGAGTATCTTTATCATCTTAGTTATGCCAGTTCTGTTAGGAGAAATGGGCCACTCTGCGAGGAAGAAGCTATTACTTCAAAAGCAACATAAAAAGACAGGTTACAGTGTTTGGCCATAATGATCATGTTACATTTAGAGGTAAAAAGGAGGAAACCTGAAAGGCTGTGGACACCATGCAAGCTTGAGAACGCCATGCCAACGCCATGGGACCCATGAACTTCACAAAAATAAATGTCATTGCGAGGAAGGAACATTATGCGGAAAAACTGAATCAACATTTCAAGAATGTAGTGCAAACAGGAAAACAAATGGAATACAGAAAACTATTTATGACAGAGGTAAGTCTACTGTAGCAAAACAGCAATCAGGAAGAATTTTGTTCTGTGTTGTCTTTGACTTTCAGCTTTTATTTATTTTTTTTTTTGTCTCTGTCCTACTTCCAAGCTCTCACATATCCACTGTGCCAACAACATGGTGACCAAATTATTAGCACAAACGAACACTCTGGAATAGGTGCCAGCATCTATGCTCCAAGCTGCCACGAGAAAAATGCTGTTGCTTCGCTGGTCGGAGTTTCCCCCAGTGGCTATTTTCCGATCAGGGCAAAAGAAAGGCTTAGTAGGTAGACTTGAGCTCTTGTCTCCTGAGAACGCCTTTGGTGCTGGCCAAGTTTCTTTAATCCATTGTATGGTAGTCACTGTAATCTGCTTACTTGGTTAACATAATGACATTACAAGATTTTTAATCTGACAGTGAGACCATTATCAAATTTCAAACAAGAAAATCGATTAGTACTTTATAGTTTATAGAAGGGTGCTTTAAGATAAAGCATCAAATGATGAGTTTTTGGCTAAATATTAAAAAAAATTTGATGTCCTGCAACACATAAGTCTTAAAAGGTCTGCTTAACATAGTTCTGTAAGCTAGAAGAGGTTTTCATTACAAACCCAGAAGATATGAAACATCCTCTCAAAGGAACACACATTGTCAGCATGTCTCAATTACAGCCTGAACTCTTTACTTAAGAAACACGCAGGGATCAGTGCGTAAACTGATGCTTGTTTGTGTTTTTACTCCCAGAAATGTCTGCAAGCACTTACAAGCAAAAGCACACAACTAAGTAATATGTTACAGTAAATATGTTTAGGAAACTACAAGAACGCCAACTTTACAGGCAAACTTTGCCCAGCTCATCCGTTTCCACTAAACAGAACCTGCTGTTTGAGTGTGTGTGTGTGTGTGTGTGTGTGTGTGAGAGAGAGAGAGAGACTGGCCAGGCAGCAGAGTTCTCTCAGGTTACATCCACACAGGAAGGCTAAGAGCAATAACAAAGGCCTTTCAAAGGAACCCTCAGCAGGTTAAGATAAAATGTTTTAGTTCAAACTGATAAAAAGCATCTGCAGCCTAAATGAGCAGGCGCTGGTATCAGTGCACAGGTATGTACAGACAGAAAAAGACAACGGATTCTCTCCCGAGTGGAAACAGACACATACACAGACCTGTGTAAGGGTGTATGAGTGTGGCTGGCTTGGTAGTGACAAACCCACCTGTGAGTTGATGCATCCTATCCATCTCTGCTAACAATGTCTTCACTGAGAACTACAAAAGAACTTGATTGTGCTTTTGATCTACCACTCTATGTTCTACACATAATGACACTTTAACAACAAATATTCAGAAAACACTACAAATAATAACCTAAAATATTATGTTTGAAGTTGAAGACTAACATTTTCCTGACTTAAGACAGCTGAGATTACCAAATTTATTTACCACATATTTGCTAAATCCCAGAATAAGCAATTTTTTTAAGGTAACAAAAAAAATCTAAAACTCACTATTAGATGTGGCAAATTCTTTGGTGTGAGAATACGCGATTATAAATTAACTCGAGAGGCACGGATCAATTGGCCAGAGAGGAATCAGCCAATGTTACCTTGAACGGCTCTGGTCAGGGATTGACAGGTTAAACACTTTATAATCAGATTTGTTTTCTTCCACTTTCACTAAATACATGCAAAAATGAAGTAGAATTGCCGATCTATAAACACATCAACCAACAGCTTCGATGTGCTTCCTAACTTAAAAACAGCAGGTAAGGATCTTAGAGACATTCTTTTGATGCGTAAAGGTGATAATACTGTAATACCTTTGTTTTTGAGGACCTCTATCAAGGAACCTGCAGCATTTTATTCCTCTTTTGCTTACAGGTCTTAAAAAAAAAAAAAAATTATAATCAGTCAAGATCTGAACTGGCAGTTCAGACTTCAAAGTAAAAAAGATTCTGCATTAGTCAGGAAAAGCCCAATTGGTGCATTTCTAAATAAAATATTCATTCACTTTAAAAACAGCTGTACCAATAAACCCGTAGAGTGCTTTATTTCCTGTTTAATTTTTTAAATTCCGACTCTCATATTGATTATGTGCAGTTTTCAATTTTCAAGTGTGGTTAAAGATCTTGGTTTAATTTAGCTGTCTCCTTTGTGGTCTGCACTTGGATCCTAAGGCTGTTAAGTTTAAAAAAAAAAAAAAAAAAAAAAAAAAAAAAAAAAAAAAAAAAAAAAAAAAAAAAAATAGGACTAGAGTTTACCACATAGTTCAACCAGCACTGTGAAGCACTAGTGTCTTTTGTACATTTTTCCTGAACACTTTAACAGCTACATGCAAACGTCAGAGACAGAGAATCAGAAGAAAATTTAAAGATGGGTTTGTGACACATCTTTGAATCTTACCTGGAAGCCCTGGATGTGAGCCAGGTAATCCAGCTGCTGTGCTGGCTGCACAGAAACATTACAGGCCAGGTTCTTCCCCTTTATGGGCAGCGACCCATCTGCTGGGGGTGACTGACCATTAAGCAGCAGCTCCCTGGCCATGGTAGCAGTGGGGCTGGGTGAGGAGGACGAGCCGCTGTAATACGGAGAATGTCCCGGGGGTAGAGGGGCAGAGCATGACCCCATGTCTTTGGATGCAATGTAATTGACGGACCCTCCGGTGCTGCTGCTGCCGCCGCCGGTCGTGCCTGGTGTGCTGCCACTCTGCTTCCTGCTGGCTTCCATCTCCTGATAAACGTCCGGGCTGAGGTGGAGCAGACCCTTCTGGGCTGGAGGGATAAAGAAAGAAGGCAAGAGACTGAATAAGAACATTTGTAAATATGAATGTATGGACAGACAAAAGTGATCATAAGATTCCTACTCTATCAACAAACAACTGGTAAAAGAAATTAACAGTATGCTGTTAATGTTCCTTCAAGGCAAAGCTGGAGAAATCAGAAAAATGTATATTAATAACATTTCTTAAAGAAATTGGTTTACTACAGGGAGATCTTTGCAAAATTATATTTAAGATCCTATTTAAATATTTACTTTGCAAAAAAGCAGTTTTTGTAAACCTTAGTGTATTCTGAATGGTTGTTGATGCTGTGAAAACATGTACTATGCTTAGACAAATAAACACTCCAGATCTTTTTTGGAAAAATGAGATTTTTGCTTCAAAATTCCTTAGCAACAGCTCTAAAATTTGATGAGGTAACGCTCATTCACATTGGTACATTGTTTCTTTCTTCTTTTATATGACTGCAGAAAAGAGATAAAAAACACATGCTGGCTTCAATATAGTGTCTGAGGACATCTGAGATAAGTTAATACAAAAAGAAAAGGAAAACAAAGAAAATGTGACAACTTCGTGACCTGTCACTAAGTTATCAGTTAAAAGCTTTTTGCAAGTCTAAAATGACAAAGTCAATGTGAAAATGCTTTCATGACAGTTCACTAGTGACACCAGTCAGGTTTTAATAGGCTTTCTTTGACATTTGACCAGCTGATTCCAACCTCCTTTCCACAGACAATGCAAATAATAAAAGCTACACTTTCAACATAAACTACATTTATTACTCTGTAAATAAAATCCCCCTTTCATCTGTAACCAGAAATAATAAACGTTGTCTTCTTCAAATTTAAAAATACAACTCTTCTTGAGTTTACTTATTTCACCAGCCATGTGTTTTATAGTGAGTTTTAAATGCTCCCCAGAACAAATAAATATCTCTATGCCCTGCAAACAACAGAACAACAGCAGAATTAATCAGGAATTGAATGCAACAAGCACTGCCAAAAAAAGAAAAAAAAAAAAAAAAATGCAGCAGGTTACATGGTAAGAGTTACAGAGGCCTGCACGCCAAAAAAAAATAAAGGGATGTGGAAGAATATGCTCATTTAGAAATTAAAGCATATGTCCATAATCCATAACTTGTATTGATTTTTTATTAATTTAAACTTAAAAACTTAAACTTGCAAAAAAGCGCATGAAAGAAGTTGCTGTTTGTTGTGGTTTTTACAGCCCAATAAGAGTGGGAGTTTTCAGTTTTGAGGTATTCAATGAACAAGGAAAAAACCAAAAACATTCTGGTATATGCTCAGGCAAGAGTAGCTTCTTCTGCATGTTTTCCAAATCCCTTAAATTGGACTGTGTGTTCCTTGGACTTTGTCATGCTGTTTGGTCATTGATGTTATCTAACTGAGGATATCAAAAAGGGGTTTCCTACAAATTGTTTATTTCAAAACTATTTTTTTCTTAATTGTCTAAATTTTCCAGTCAGTTTTTATTGGATAACGGACATCAAAGTAGAAAACATTTAAATAGTTGGGGTTTATTCCTTGATTTTATTGTTTTATTTTTCAACAAAAACTTAAACTTGCAAAAAAGCGCATGAAAGAAGTTGCTGTTTGTTGTGTTTTTTACAGCCCCAAAAGAGTGGGAGTTTTCAGTTTTGAGGTATTCAATGAACAAGGAAAAAAACCAAAAACATTGTGGTATATGCTCAGGCGATTTTGGCTCATTTTCATCACTGGCTGATTAATTGGAGCATTACTAATTTATTCTGTCTGCAATCCAATCTAATCCAACATGCTGTGTGGAGTGGAACACAAGTCAAAATGAATGCAATAGATCACATCATTTCTTCTGTTTGACTTTCAATAGCAATCTAATTATTTCTGACTTGCTGTTGTACAATCAGCAGATAGATAAATTTTGATTTTGATGTTCGCAAAACAAATACGGGCTCTTGTGGCTTTTATTATTACGGATGTGTTTAAATTATGTCTCAACAGATTCCTCAATCACTCAGTCTTAAACAAACCAACGGCTGCTCAACGAGTACTGTGAAAAAAGTTTGCCCCTTACAGATTTCTGCTGTTTTTCCTTCTTTGTCACATTTAAATGTTTCAGATAATCAAACAAAATTTAATAAGGGATTAACATAGACTGAGTAAACACGAACACAGTTTTCAGCTGATAATTTCATTCATTAAGGGAAAAAAGATGGAGAAATGTTTAATTCAGTAAGCTTTTTCAGGTGTGGATCGCTTTTTAAACTGGAATAATTTGAAAATTGCATTTTTTTGGTACTTATTCATGTTATAGTTATCAAATATTAAAATTTGTTTGATGATCTGAAATATTAAAGGAAATTAAACTTTACAGAAATCTGAAAAGCGTGGCATGCATTTGCATCTTTGCAGCCACTAACATGTTTTCTTCTTGGATCGTCTTCTATTGAGCTCCATCCATATTCCCATCAACTCTGATCAGTTTCTCTGTCCCTGCCACGACCATGGTGGGCTCAGGTTGATAAGCAGTTATTCTTTTGCCACACAGTGTTTTGTATGTATATACAACATATGTTGTCCTCATCTGATCAGAGCAGCTTCTTCTGCATGTTTTCCAAATCCCTTAAATTGGACTGTGTGTTCCTTGGACTTTGTCATGCTGTTTGGTTACTGATGTTATCTAACTGAGGATATCAAAAAGGGGTTCCCTACATATTGTTTATTTCAAAACTTTTTTTTTCTTAATTGCCTAAATTTTCCGGTCAGTTTTTATTGGATAACGGACATCAAAGTAGAAAACATTTAAATAGTTGGGGTTGATTCTTTGATTTTATTGTTTTCTTTTTCAACAAATCATGAAATTTGAGTTTGCAATTTGGCAAATGGATATTTTACTTTTTGCATCTAGACAAACTTAGATCTCTTAAAATACCAACAATATGGATGGAAGTTACAGTTACAGGTCCTTCGAATCACAGTTTGTGATCAGTAATACATTCATTTGATAATATCCCAAAATATAAGACTACTGGGTTTAGAATCCAAAAGTAAAAGTAATCTAGAGGACAGAAAACCTGTGAAATGGCCCTATTTTGATACGAGAGTGTGTATAAGTTAAAAAAAAAAAATGATTCACAATCTGGACAAAAACTTGTATTTTGATGTGTCAACCAAAAAGAGAATGTCATCACATTAATAAATAACTTTTAAATAACTGGAATTATAAATAAAGTTTAATAAAGTCCCTGGATGCCTCCCTGGTGAGGTGTTACAGGCACATCCCACTGGTAGGAGACCCAGAAGACGACCCAGGACACGCTGGAGAGACTAGGTTTCTCTGCTGGCCTGGGAGCGCCTTGGGATTCCCTTGGAAGAGCTGGTCTAAGTGGCCGGGGAGAGGGAAGTCTGGGTCTCTCTCTGCTTACGCTGCTGCCTCTGCAATCTGACCCCGGATAAGCGGAAGATGATGGATAGATGGATAAAGTTTGGAAAATCAAACTCTTTTCTGTACCTAATTTTCATTGTCCATCCAGACTTGGAAAAGTCAGATTTGTTTATATTGAGATTAAATTAAACACATTGACTTTTATTACTTAAGTCAGTTGGCAGAATATAATTTTATTTAGGGTAATCAGAGTACAGGGGGCACACCTTTCAGATTTTAATTTCTAACAGAGTTGACAGGTGTGTATACAAACAGGTGTGATGCCCATTCTGGCATTACATCAGCAGGTCTTAGCAATATTAAGGTACTGTTACACTTTCATATTAGCTTGAGTGTTAAAGGTGTCAACTGGGAAACACACAGCCTCTTTCCCTCTCACTCTCTAATACAAACACAGAGACACAAACGGTGCGTCCACCGATATCAACAGAGCGTCAGTGACTTCATCCTTGATGGGAAACAGCAGCATCAGCTAAGCTGCATCCAACATTGCTTCAATACCAGATACCCAACAAAACCTAGATTGATTGTTCAATATCTTTAAAAAAACATTTAGAGCCATTCAGATCCAGGAAGTTCAAACACTTTACTGTCCGCTAAGGACAGTAAATCGGTTCCGTCCAATTTGGAGGCTATTTTATGTTGGTGAGTGATAACATTGTGTTGAGATGGCCATGAAAGACTGAAGGAGGACACAACCTTGAGTTCAATGCTTCCATCAAAACTGTGAGTCAGAAAACAAACTCCAAACATGTGAGGCATGTCAAAGGAAGAAGACAGCAGACAAGAATGAGCTTGTGAGGCAGTCATGATAAAAGAGGATGTGTGGATGCTAAAACCCCACAAGGAGCCCTCCAAGCCCATCCAAGGTCAGCAGAGACAGGAAGACCAGCTGTCTTTGTGTCTGCGTGTCCATCTGAGGGTTTGTCTGTGCGCGTGTGTAGAGTAGCAGCTGGGAGAAAGTGCTGGAGCAAGCGCCATGACTGACAGGCCACTTCCTGTTTCGGTTAACATTTACCATCCACCGCGCAACGGCAGAGATTTGTACACTTGTAGTAAACTCATGTCTAAGGTTTCTGGGAACGCGCTGACAGCATTTCCCATTCTGAGTACAAAGAAAAGCTGGCTCTCATTCCAAAAAGGAAAAGAAAAGCTGAAGGAAAACGCCAATGAAATCCAAGGCTTATTACTCATACTACAACAAATTGCCCATCGCCAACTGTGACACAACTTCGAGCATGTCTCTCCCCCCTTTTTCAGGTCATGTTGATAGTTAGAATTTCAATTTACCCAAACAAAAGCTGTAAGCTGAATGTAGCGGCATAGAAATAATAAAAAGTTGTCCAGCATGACATCAGAATACCGAAGGAGGAGTGTGAATGTGAGGATGTCTGGATGTGACCGAGTACTTGAAGCTGATGTCAGATGGTGAGCGTGAGAAGCGAGACAAAGAAACACAGCCAAAGTGAGTGAATAAGCAAGAGTGACAGAGTTTATTTTTTGCGTGATGTTGAGACAGTGGTTGTGAAATTGTGTACACGAAACGAGAGCGAGTCAGGGAAAGTGGGGGAACAAGTCGAAGCTGAGAAGAGGAGAGGGGGATAAGAGAGAGAGAGAGAGAGAGAGAGAGAGAGAGAGAGCTGTGTTGTTCCTGAGGGGGTCCCACCCAGACTCAGTGTCCGGTGGGCCAGGGGAGTGCTGGAGGGAAGCCAGAGCCGAGCATGAGACTGATCGAAAACAGATAGGGCCGGAGCCCGCCGCTATAAATCACCAGTGTGGAGCAAGACCTTTACATAGTTCACACATGCACACAACGCACACAAACACACATATAAGCAGCAGGAAATGAATTGTGGCAACTCGAGTGAAAAGCCCTGCTGCAGCACCCATGGGAATAAAAGGGAGAAAAATCACTCTTCTTACTTCGTTTTCTTCTGCTTTCTTTTTATGCTCCCTTCCTGTCTCTAAGCCACCCTGTTTGTTGGAGCTGCGTCTTCCACGGATCACTCGGGGGCAAAGGACAGACACACACATAGTCTGGAATGAAGGTTGTGGGAGACCATGACGTGTGTGAGAGAAAGCACTAAAGATACAAAAATAAATGAGCACCCCATGACACAGTCACCAGTTTCTTTCCCACTGATGCAGAAGTACTCTTTAATTTAGAGTAGAGGAGTTGTGGATGTACTGTACTTCAAAAACCTGGCCTTTATGGGAGACTGGCCAGAAGAAAGCCTTTGTTGACAAAAAGTTATAAGAAGTCCTGTTTGAAGTTTTCAAAAAGCCTTGCATGGGATGCTGCACATCACCTTATCACCATCCTCATGGTGAGACATGGTGGTGGTAGAACCATGCTGGGAGGATGCTTTTGTTCTGCAAGGAAAAGAAGCTGGTCAGAGTTGATGGTAAGACAAATGGAAAGAGGGTGCTCCTGGAAAAAAAGAAAAAAGGGGCTCAACTTCCAGGACAACATTGGGATTAAACATACAGCCAGAGCTACAATGGAATGGTTTAGATCACATTCATGCTCACGTGTAACAATGTCCCAGTAAAAGCACAGATCAAAATCCAACTGAGTATCCGTGGCGAGACTTGAAACCTCAAAAGAGTTTAAAATCAATCTCCTTCCAATCTGATAAAGTTAAGTTGTTTTGGAAAGGAGAATTGGGTACTAATTTAGTCTTTAGATGTAGCAGGAAAAGGGAGACCTGCAAAGTACTGAATCAGGGGCTGAATACCAATGTGTGCCACACTTTTCAGCTTTTTATTAGTGAAGAAAAAAGAAAAGCAATAAATTGAAATTTGATGTCGCCATGGCACAAAATGTGAAAAGTTTAGTTTGTTGCAAGGCAATATATATATTTGGAGAAGTCCTTTATCTATTTATTAAGTAACCAATAATTTCAAACTGGAACATTAAATCGCACCGAATATCAAAAGTCTGGATTTCTGTATCAGCTGTTACTGTATTTCTTTGTAAATATTGAAAAAAACTTTTATAAGATGAAAGGAAATCAGACAGCGTCAATGCTAATAAAGGGTATTAAAATTTCTGTTACATAACGTTTTATTGTAGGGCCTCTACAATGACTATGATGCTACAGTTGTTTATTGCCTTACTGCTGCTGAGCTTGTGTTTTCAAGTTTCATTGTAATCACTTTTTCAAAGTTAATCAGACACAAAATTGTATTATTAGCCCAGTTTGTTCTGCAAGATTTTCTAATGGGTACTATTGTTTATGCCTGAGAAAACCAAATTAATGACGACAGCAAAGATATTTCCCAATGTTTCCACTGCAATAATGAACCAGAAATAAGCCAGAGCAGAAAAAAATTAGTCTAACAACTTAACTGTTGTTGTCAGAGATGACTAAGTCAGAAAATAAGAGTGAAAATGACTTATACAGACTTCACTCCATGATTCACATTTCCGAACATAACCACTTGTTGAGGTCCAGGGGTTTTGTCTAATTGCTGGTCTGGAGCACAAAATTCTGTGTTAACACAATGCCAAGAAGATAAGAACTCAGCAATGACCTTAGAGAAGTAATTCTTGCTTACGACCAATCTGTGAAGGGCTAAGAGGAAATTTCGAAACAATTTGAAGCCCATCATTTTACAGTAAGCAAGATTATTCACAAGTAAACACATTTAAGACAGTTTGTGTTCTTTTTGAAGTTGGGTTGTCAACAAATTCACCACCAGTGCTAGATCATAATGCTCAGAGAAAATGTGAAAACGAGTTAAATATGAGACTCCACAGTTATGATAGATGTTTTAGTTCACAACTGGACGGTTAAAACTTAGCAAGTTTTAACAGACTTCCTACCAGGCGAAAGATTTTTTTCACTCTAAAAAGAATGAGGTAGCACAACTTAGGCTTCTGGACATGGATCTGAATGAACTGCAAGACTTCAGCAATAATGTCATTTAGAGAAATGAGATCAAAGTTGGGATGTTTGCTTAATGGTTCCATCACCATTTTGGCTAACATCAAACACAGCATATCAGCAATTACACATCATACCAAATGTGAGGTATGGTTTTGTATGGGGTGTTGATTTTGGCCTGTTTAGAAGCAAAGTATTTAAATTTGAGGCCATCTATGTAATGTTTAAAGTTTGGCCAAAATTAGATTAAACAAGCGACAAAGCAATGTTGCGTAAGATGCAGAAAACCACTGCTTCAAGTTAAAGCTTTTGAAGAAGGCTGACAAGCTACTGAATTATTGAGTGTGCTTAGTTTTTCACAGAGGATACTTCCTCACATCTTGGGTTTGACATTGTTTGATCAATATTGATATGGTTAAATCTGAGGTGTGTAACTGTACTCTTAATGGTAGGTTTTATTTGGTTTGGAAAGACCATATTTTAAACAGTGGGTAAAAGAAGTATTTGATAAACTGACGATTTTACAAGTTTTGTATTGAGATTTTGGGCAACAACTTCCTTCCCTCAGTAAGAGCATTGAAGATGGGTCATGGCAGGGTCTTTCAGCATGACAAAACTACCCAAAATACACAGCAAGGGTAACCAAGAAGTGGCTCCATAAGAAGCATTTCAAGGTCCTGGAGTGGTCAAGCTAGTATCCAGATCTGAACCCAATAGAAAATCTTTGGAAGGAACTCTGTGTTGCTGAGCAACAGCCCCAAAACCTGAAAGATCTGGAGAAGACCTGTAGGGGGGAGTGGACCAAGATCCCTGCTGCACTGAAAGCAAACCTGGTCAAGAACTATAAAAAACATCTGAGTTCTGTAAATATAAACAAAGGTTTCTGTACCAAATATTAAGCTGAATTTTTATGTTGTGTCAAATACTTCTATCATGCAGTAAAATGCGAATTAATTACTTAAAAAATAGTACAATGTGATTTTCTGGATTTTCTTTTAGATTCTGTCTTTCATAGTTGAGGTACAGTGGTGGGGAAACCTAAAAAAAAAAAAAAAAAAAAAAAAAAAAAAAAAAAAAAAAAAAAAAAAAAAAAAAAAATCGGTAGTGTATCAAATACTTATTTCCCCCACTGTTGAACTATGGGTACGTTGTTTTTACCACAGCTATTATATTAGCTGTATTCAGTTATTGATATCAACAAAGAGTATTTATTTTAAGAAATAGACTTATTAGTATAACTATTGGGATTTGGGTGTAAAAACTCTAAATTACTCTTTCCAGCAAAGACTGTTACAACATTTAACCAAAAAGTGTGCAGCTAATCAGTACAGAGTACAAATCAGAAACATCTTCCATTCACCAACTGCAGGCACACACACAGAAAACTGAGACCAGCTGTATTTGTTTGAATGAGTTGTAAATGGTGTTTATGCAAAAACATTACCCAGACATTAGCGTCATGTGAGTGTTGCGCGGGTCGGGTGTTTTTAAGAGCTGATTAGCAGATAGTTAAGCCTCATGCACAGCGTGTGAGATAAACTGAGAATGGCAGCAGACCAACGGCACATTCAATGCCAACAACAGAAATTATTTCCAAATAAGGAAGACATTTCCCAAGGGGCTTGACTCTGGAGGTATTGGGCAACTCCCGCATCCTTAGTTACCATAGAAACCACAAACACTGAAACACTTCATCCGAGAGGATAATCATGAATCTCTAAACATAAAGATGATATATCTTTCACAAGATTGGACTAAATGAAGATATGAGGGTGGTATGGGAGAGGCCCATGTTCTCATCTGGATTCTGTATTTCAAGTTTAAAATAGTGTCAGTGTGCAGAATTGTTTTTTTTATTTTATTTATGTGCAGCTCAGGATAAAAGCCTGTAAGATATAATCTATTCAGTTTCAAAGGTAATATTGAATGCACATTGTGTCAAAGGACAGCAGCTCTGTAGAAAGCTTACATTTGACCAAAGTGAAGGCAGTACATTTAAATCTAATCAGCTTGTTCTCAGCCTCTTGGACTCGTTCACTCGTTCCCAGAACAGCTTCTTTCTAAGCTCCTGGCATTAACTTTGCTTGAATCATATTAAAAATTGCATGACCTTTTATCAGTTGGGGACATCACAACCAATCAAGCTCAGTACAAAGCAGGCTATTGTAGAACACAGACAATAATCTCTTTGAATAATCTGTTTCACCTTCAATAAACCTGATATTTTCCACTGGACAATGTGGACTTCAGAGCTTAAAACAACGAAAAAGGAGAATGGGAAGCCAAGAACTAATACACACACACACACACACACACACACACAAACACACACACACACACATATATATATATATATATATATATATATATATATATATATATATATATATATATATATATATATATATATATATATATGATTTTAAATGTTTTTTTATTCACCTAACAACATAAAGATGAGGGAGAAAAAAACAGCCATTTCTACAAAACAACTTTTCATTTCCTCTAAACAGTCCTTTGAGTCTAACTTCCCCCTAATAATAAAATTTCCCTTTAGGTCATTGCATTCCTAAGTAAATTATAACACCATTGAATCATTTTGTACAAGTATAAAAAATACATTTCTAAATGAAGTTAATTTTATTGATGTTTGTTTTATATTGCCTCTTTGTCAGTTTATCAACTGTAACCTAATGTTTTCGCTAAATTCAATGGGAAAATGCTGATGTCATGAAGCCATTAATCCAAATATGTCCCCATCCAACCACACAGCCCATGGTTCACAAGCACTGGTCTCCTCTGGGCTTAGGTCTTTGTTCATAGTGGACATTTAAAGGAAAGTTTGTTTGATGCTCATCAGGTGCCCAAACCTCTGTAAGTATCCCATTTTAGCTTAGTAGAGCAGCATATCTGCACTCATCAGATTTTAAAACTTTTTCTAGAGTCTTAAGTTTGGACAGAATCCAATTTGTAAATATTGCATAATGTATGTTGCTTACTGAAGCATACCAAAAACGTACTGAACCATGGGTTCAAAAACAAGGCACAAACTAAACAATGATTTGTAACCCATTACACCCCTAATGTTTACTGATTACTGCTGAAGGCCCCCAGTTCTGTTAATCAAAGGAAGTTAATGGGGTACTAGGGTTACAAGCTTGTTTTGCGGAAATGAAGTCCTGGTTGTCTATCGGGAATTTCTTTTAATTTCAAAAACATACAAAGGCATATAATTTTAATTTGAGAACAAGATCATTATCACCATTAGCTGTTGTGTGGCTCTCCCACAAATCTATGTTCTTACATCCAAAGAAAAAGAGAAAAAAGTATTGCTCACTTACAAAGACGCTCTGCTCCTGCCAAAATGTATGTTTCTGTGATCAGATAAAATCCCTCTTTTTTGAAAGAAAAAAAAAAAAAATAAATCCAACAGATGTCAATTGCTATTTTTAACATCTAAATCCAAAAGTGGGGTGATTATATTTGGCCCTAAAAACCTTCCAGGCTCACAATCTAATTTTATTCTTACATCAAATGACATTTCTCTGACACCCGACGCTACAGTGAGAAACCCTGGAACCCCTGATGCAATTTCAGGGTATTCTGACAACACAATGCATTTTTTTTACAATTACTCTAAAATGATGCAGCTAGAGTGTTACCAGGTGGCTCTGAAAGAAATTATATGACTCCAGTGCCTCATACATTGTTTAAATCTTGGATTGAAATTAAAATCCTGTTACCACACATAAAACTTTTATTGGCAATGCTGCAACATAAGGTAACAATTTTAATATCCTCTATAACCCTAAATCAATTATTTGCTTTGAATAGACTGGCTTACTGACTCTCCTTGGAATTTTATAGTCCAGAACTAGAGGGAGACTCTTCATCTTTTGTGCTATTGATCTGAAGAATGAGCAGTACTTACAACTTTAATATGCCTTTAATTTCTTTAGTACATTTTTTATTTCTTTGCTTTTATTGACCATCTTAATAATGTTTTATTGCCATTTGTAAACTGATTATAAAAGTTTTAAATTTCATTCATCTGGTTTTATTGCCTGTGTCATTTAAGAGTCTTGGTTGAGATGTCATTGCTTGAGAGGTGCTTTATGGGAAACAGTTGAGCTGATTCTCAAGAGAGTAAGCTCCAATACCTTGAGGGATAAAAATGTGCAGTTTGGTCCTGCTGATCAATCCTCAGAATTCACAGCTGTTCGTCAGGAAATGTTTTAAAATGAGCCTCTTGAATGTCCCTCTGACATTCAAGGTGTTGTTAGGAGATTGTATCACAGCAAAAGCTGCACCAAAATAATGGATAATACCTCATCTTTTTTTTCCACTGATACACAAGTACTCTACACACACCATATTTCCAAAGGTATTTCCTCACCCAGTCTAGTATACCTGAATTGAATTCATGACTACATGCATAAAAAACAAACAAACAAACTAAACAAACTCTTAAATCTTATGACAAGCTTCCCCAGAAAAGCTGAAGTTATCACAACTGCAAAGGGATACCACTCTCGTTTAAATCTGTAAGAAAGGCATAAAATCAAATACATTTGGCAATCTAGTGTACCTGAAATTTTAAAAATGAAATGGATTCCTACCTTTTACTTTAAGGTGCACCTTTTTCTTATTTTATGTAGCAAAAAAGCTGCTGAGCATTCAAGACAAAACGGAATATCTTCGAACAGGCCGTACATCTTGTTGCAACTCCAACATGATATTCACACTATTAGATATCTGTTGTTCATTCACTGGCTTAAGATTTTTCACAAAGATCAGACATAAAGAGGAATAAAAGAAAATGTGTGCTAAGGTGAGCTGAAGTAGTTTAAAACCTAAGCACTACTTTATGTAAAGCAATGTTGATATAATCTGCTTCAGGTGCATAATACATTAATAACATTCTGTGATTCATCTTTCTTTATGAGAACTCTTACTTTATATCAACATACACTTTGGTGTCTATTTTGTGGGATGAACAATATGTGTGTGTGTATGTGTGCACCTCGGTGTGCTTGTGTGTTAATCCTGAGTGAAAGGCTGTGTTTTTTTGCTCAGGAAGGTAGTGGAGGGACTCCCCGGAGGGCCCCTGTGTGTTGGCCCTGTAAGCCCATGTGAATGAGCCTGAATTCGCAGGCTCCCCACGAGGACGCACGGCCAATTAAGCTGACAGTCAGAAGCCCATTGACCAGTCACAGAGATTAAACGCCGGGCCATCTCGGTGGCTAAAACCACCTGCGAGATCGGAGGGGGTTTTGGAAAGCCTGAGAGGAGGAGGAGAAGGAAATGGTAATAGACACAGGGAGACGTGCCGATACTCACTGTTACTCGTTGCTTCGGTAAAAGGCGCCTTTTGTCCGTTCCAGCCTTTGTTGTCCATCTGTAGAGATGCAGAGAGAAGCAGAGAAGGGGGGAGGGGAGGGAGGTAAGAGAGATGTCGATTCTTGAACAGACAGCTTCTTCACGCATGTCAGACAAGTTCCTTCCTACTGTTTGGTCCACAAAGAGACAAACGCTCACAAGATGGGATGCCTATGGAGACTACTGTCTCTCTAAGCTAGCTACTTATTTAGAGGGGGGTGTCAATGTTTAGCTACTTAAAAAAGGGTTCCTTCTTCTGCAGCGGTAAGCCTATCTGCCTGCACAAACACAGCCACAAGTAGGTGTTTGAAACAGAAACAAATTATATCTGATGTGTGCAACCGCTGAAGAGATGTCATGGCTGTAAACAAATCCAACCCACTGCCTCTGAACAGCCTTCCACAGATCCTTCACTGACAATGAAGAACAAAAAAGCTCTCATGGGATGGAGGGAAGGGATGAAGAAAGATGGAGGGTGATCATAGGAGAGATGAGCTCATCCACAAAAGCTACAGAGCTCAAGATCATCTGAAGATTTAAGGGAAAGTAGATCAGCCAACAAAATTCCTAGGGTGAAGTCTCAGGGACCACAGGCTAATAAATATATTATTATTATTATTATTATTATTATTATTATTATTATTATTATTATTATTATTCTACTAAGCATAAACATTATTTCACAAAGAAAACTGTATTTAAAGATCAGGGTAAAGAAAATTCCATCAGCCATAACATCATGACCAATATGACATCATATTGACAAGGACCAACTTTTACCAAGAAAAAAGTGAAAAGCAATGTGTCTGGCATCACAGACGGAGGCTTGATTGGATTTAGATCGGGACTCCTTTTATGTTCCCGGAGTTAATATTGAACCATTTTGTAAAATTGCAAGGTGCATTTTCTTGCTGAAAGAGACGGCAATCATCAGAGGTGCAAGTGGGCAGATAGGCGAAAAGTGTCAATGCAACATTCATGTGAATTGCGGGTTCCATGGTTTATCCACAGGAGATTGCCGAAGTCATCACAATATTCCGGTACGCTTTCCTCCTGCTTGAATTCCAGCTCAGTTCCAGATATGCAATGCAACATGTTTCTGGTTGTACAGCGCAAGTATGAAATAAACTGTAAACGATAATATGTTTTCAAAGATCTTCGTCGGGGTTGCCAAAAAATCAGGTCAATCAGGTCAGCATGAGCCACCTGATGCCATCTGCAGCAACTCAGCCCTGCTTCCAATAAGCTGGGATCCACTGTATGTTCAGAAGCCTCCCTTTCAGAACCAAAAATTTGCTTTTTATGCAATATGAACCTGACCCTGTTGCTAATTCACTTGTTTTCCTTTAATCCCTGATCACTGCAGAATGGAAACAGCCAACGAATGCTGCAATTGTATATATGCTCTAACAGAACCGTATTTTCATCCTCAATAAAAGTCTCCTTGCTAGCCACAGTTTCTTTTTCCAACAGATTATTATCAGACAGAATGGTAATTTTCTGCCATATATAACAGCATACACACTAAGGTGCTGTTATAATAAGAGAATACGTTTCACCTCACCTGTCAGTGGTCATAATGTTACTGCTATTCTTTGGTAATGTCTGGAGGACAATTATAATTCAGCAGAAAGCTTGGTTATGTAACATAATCTCAATCAGATTCTGTTCTTTCAAGCTTAAAAACCGATGAGGTGAATAAAGATGAGAGTGATCAATGGTTGCTCGCAAAACCCTTGATTCAGGGGAGCTGAAGGTGTTATGTAATAGGTTAGCAGCACTGAGACCGATGATAAATCAGGGGAGTTGACTCAGTGTTGTCTGCCCATGGCTGATGAAATAAGACCTAATAAAAATGTTTACAGCTCAAATGTGGTTTGAAATAAATTGTATTTCTCTTTGTATATACTTCAGTCTTTGATGGAATTTAAACAAAAGTTACTACATGTTGCTAATGTGAAAATGTTATACCGTTACAGACTGAAAAGTCAAGAGTTTCCAGACCTTTTTTGACACTTTCCACAAGGATTTTATTTCTACAGAGATAAGTACGGAAACTGCACAAGAGGATGGACGGTCAACGGATGGATGGACTCAAATCAAATTCAATACTTTTCCTGACTTTTCCAAAAAGTGTAGAAACCCTTTTCAACATTGCTTTTCAAAATGCTCTTACCCATAAAAAGTCATCAAGAGCCACAAACCTTAGTCATGTTCTCAGTAAGGTGATGACAGTTTCACAGTATAAAGATTTCCTGCTTACAGTAGTCCCACGCTGGAATAAATAAATGGTTACACATAACAACAGAAGGGGAGGTTTGTATATAGATTGAAAATGAAGTACAGAAGTTGCAGTTGTACCTCTGAGGGATTCGGAGAGACTGTGGAGGCCTTGTATCCCAGCTGCAGCAGCATTGCCTCAGCAGCGTTTCGCTTGGCCACCTTCTTGTTAGGTCCTGTTCCCGTGGCAACCTCATTATTCACCTTCACCTGCACGAGCGCACATGTGAAGAGGCAAACAATCACAGACACATCAGAAAAAGACGCAACTGGACATTGCGGCAACATATTAACACACTGTTTAATTGCTCTCAGTGCATTTCTTAAGCCTTTCCTCCAGGTCTTCGGCTTCCATTCACTTTCAGCCGAAAAGTCTCGCTTCCTGAGCCAAGTCAGCCATGCAACGTGAAGTGTTTGTTTTTCAGTAATCCCAAAGCATTAAATCTGTCCACGCAGAATGTAAGCAGAAATTTCCAAGAGCAGATCGGACATCGTTGTGTTATACAAACAGACAATTACACTGTACAAATAACATTGTGGGGAGCCGGAGCCTGTGAAAAGCCAGGCCTCAGCGCACTCATTCAAACCAGCCTGACAAGCTCAAGTACTGTTCTGAATGCATAAAGCTGGCAACGACATACAGTCAGACTAAATAGCTAACTCCCCACCAGAATCACTCCTTTATTAAGTATTAAATACACATAAGCACCTCAAAGCCATTTGATATAAGGTGGAGGCTTTTTTCTGTTTAAACAAAAGATGTGAAAACAGGGGCTCATTTGAGCCCTGCTGCCTACCGGGGGAAACAATGTGGAAATTTTAGAAGAGTGAGTGAACTACACAAAAGAATACACACACACACACACACACACACACACACACACACACACGCACGCACACACACACAGGACCTAATGTGTGCATCAAAGAGGCATAGAGAATAGGTTTGGGGCTGAATTACTGCCTGATAGTGAGAGAAGCTCTGTTCTTCATATAAAAGAGGAGGATTATGGATAGAAAGACAAAGGGAGCAAGTTTGACCGAGAGATGGACAGACAGACGAATAGGTGAAAAAAAAAAAAAGAATCCAGTTCATAAAAATGGACTACATTATGCCATGTGTGCTGGTTATATTTCTTATTCAAGCAACACAATAAGGACCTAAGCTGCTCATAAGATTATGTGGATACACAAACAGAGCAGCAATAGTTTTAAAATTAAGGCACTCTTTTAAGGCGTCTTTCAACAAGCAATGACTGAATCAGGTGCTGCACAGCTAAAGGACATCGAGCTTACAGAGGCCGAAGGGGCTGGAGCTCACTGATTAGTTTTCAGCTTCACTGTGCAAACCGAAGCATCCGAGTCTTCATCAGAGTCACATCCTGAGACACGGTGCTCCTGAGGGACGTGTGGTCAAAGCTCAATATTTGAACACACAAGTTAGCCAGACAGTCTAATCCTGGTTCAGCCTGGATTTACTCTGAATCTTTTAATGCTTCACTATCAGTGCCTTACAGATTTGCCCTCAATAATTTTCCTATCCTAACGACACTGGAAGACATTGGAAAAGAAACGAAAATCACACAGCTGAGTTATTTTTAAATAAATGTATTTCACCATATCTTTAACAAAGTGAACATTTTCCCCAAAATAGGAAACACAAAACTGAGACGGTGAAGATTACAAATTACCTCCAAAAACAGAATGCTTCCCCCCCCCCTGGAATAATAGAAATGATGTCACAATCTGAAATAGGTTTCATACCTTCAGACCAACTCTGCGATGAAGGAAAAAGTTTTCGTTTTGCAAAGGAACCCTGCTTTGTTCACCTTAAATCCTAAATTATTTGGTAAGAATCAACTACTCTAAAACTGATACCTTCAAGTTTGACTAAAATTTGCAGCTGACCAAATGCCTTTTTAAAGACTGATGAAATAATGCTCTGGGTCTGTTTTGATGTCAGTGGTACTGGTGCATTGTTGAAAGTGGATGGAACAAGAAAGGAGGAGGACGATCGCAAAATGCTTTAACTTTACCACAAAAACAGCTAAATAGTAAAAACCTGTTGGGTTTTTCTACAAGACTGATCCCAAACTCACATTAAAACTCTTGAAATGGTTACAACAGGACAAATTCCTATCTTCCACCATACTGAAAAAATGTCAAATATATTCAAAAGGAGAGATGGGTTTGGTAGCTGGCCAATTTAAATGAACTTTACCTATTCTGTGAAGAAAATTGGTCAAAAATCCAGACAGAATGTTTCCAAAAGCGTGCGATGGGACACACAATGCTTGTGGTTTGAGGTGCAATTTGCAAAGGGACATTTTGCCAAACCTTAGAAGTTGCGCACGAATATAGT
Source organism: Anableps anableps (assembly GCA_014839685.1). Lineage (NCBI taxonomy): Eukaryota > Metazoa > Chordata > Actinopteri > Cyprinodontiformes > Anablepidae > Anableps > Anableps anableps. Next base: position 16,933,315 of record CM026082.1, read on the forward strand.
CGTGACTGTATAATTCGGCGACTGTAAGCAATTAATTCAACATTAAGTAATTAATTCCAAATTGTTCACCCAGTTTTTAATTTTAAACCAAACTCCAAGTGCATGTTGTATATTCACTCTGCCCACAAAACAAGACAAAAAAACACTAGTAACAATTTAACATAAGCCCAAAATTGGCTACATTCATGGACATATGAGTGGAGGTAACGCTGCTGACCACAACTGTAAGCTGAAACTCGGCACAAGAGAGTTTTGAGCAGCTACAACCCAACTCAGGAAATCAGATTGAGTCTCACTGAAATAGACGGCCAAGTTACCAGTCTCATATAGCTGTTGTTACTGGACAGTATTTGCACAAACTCAGTCATTTAACAAAATGAATAAACTGTAAAATGAGCTAGCATAAAATCGCTCAGAACTGCCAGTGCCTTGTTTTTCTAATGTACCACGTTTCAATTATTTTCGGTATATTAAGCTGTATACGTGTCATGTTTTCATAGAGCTACACATGAGAGTGCACTTGGAGACAGATTTTATTGTTGAAAACGTTGTGCACTGCCAACCGTGATTAGAATGACAGATTCATGTGCAGACCAGAGGGAATGGTCATCTTGTTTCTTTTTCCTTCTTTCGCCCTTCACACAACAAATCCCAGCATTACCCCATTCTCTGATTAATCAATCAGACCTAAATTAAATTCATGGTCCATTTGTTCAGAGAGTACATTATCTCATCTTTTTACCATCCTTCCTCTTATTTCGTTTAAACTAAAGTAAACCGACTAAAACACTGACATTAAAAAACAACTTTTGATTATTTTTTAGGACAAATCTGGCAAGCCATGTTGCTCAGTTCTCATAAAAGCAACTGAAATCAGGCCCCTCTTTCAAGTAACTGAAGTTAAACGGAAGTTGTTTTTTTTTAAATTTTATTTCAACTGGGCAAAAGTTCATTGTCAACGTGAAGTCAAATTGACCCACAGACATCACTGGAACAACCAGTAACTCTGGACAAGATGTACCATCGACATGGTAAACAAAGAAGGCTGTCTAGACACAGACCTTAAGATTCATGGACAGTCAGTTTAAAAATGTAACCTCAACTTTCCTTTCAACTGTAAATTTTTCAATGTTTAACAGATATCTGGTAGCTGAGCTTTTTTTTGTCCTTTTCTTTATCCCTTTTTCAACAAGATCACAAACAAATCCCATCACAAGAAACTATCAATGCCATTTTTTATGTCTCTGTCACCTACAGTACTCAAGTTTCTTAGGAAATATCCTGAGTTTTCATACAACAGGAATGTATTTAACATGTTAAAAATCTGAATTTTTCAAAGCTAATTTGCCAGGTTTTAGTGAATTTTTGTCCAATTTTAACATTTACAATCTGTTTTCTGCAGTTGTTTGGCTTTATGAATATGCTTAAAACATCACATAAAGAAATCTAGACTGAAAAGATCAGTAGCATAAAAACATCACTTATAAGTAAGAATTTTCTACTTTTATTCAGGTGAATTAATGGTTTAAAAGTCCTCAAGGTTTTCGTCAGTCCACCTCAAAGATGTTTGCAAAACTCCCATTTAGAATAAAATAAAAGGTCAGGCTAACCTTTGACAACTTCTATCTATGTATATACAAAATATTATAAAGGCTTTACATTTTTGAACCACATTTGTTTTAATTTAGCGGGATTTAAAATGTGTCTTAGAAATGTGTTTCACAGATTCCTAATTTGATTTAAGTTAAGACTTTGACTGGGCCATTGTAGAACATGCTTTATTTCAAAGCATCCCGTTGAACCTCTGACCCAGACCTGGGTCTTTCACAGTGTTAGTTTTCACTCATCTGACAAAAGCACCTTCCTCCTCATATCTGCAGTGTGAAAAAGTTCGGGTGTATGGATACCTTTGCACTTCTTAGAGTGGAGTTATCCCCATTTTCTTTATATAACCGTGACATGTCCATCTTATTGTGAAAGAGATTTTATCTAAGGGAATTTTTTTTCTGAAATAAAATTAAATATTGAGTAAAAGAGTCAGGAAAACAAAAAATGTTTCCATACTTGTTCCATACTAATCCAGACATGAATAATACTAAGAAAAGCAAACTCTATAGGTAACCCTGACATAATCTTTAAACCTCACTTTATCTTTGGCATGTTCCAACAGAGTGGATTAAGAAATAAAAAAGATACAATCTCTGCTCACCTGCATGACAAACTCCCGACGTCGGGGCATCCCTCTCTCCGAAAGCAGCTGGTACTCTGGCTCCTTCTCCTTCTTGGCCTGCTGGATTTGGGCTAATCGGCTGATTGGGTTCATGCCCTGACCGTAGTCTGGTCCTGTCTGGAAGGAAAAGGAGAACTGCATAATTAGCTTTATTTAAATTATTAGTATTTAATTATTGTATTTAAAAGACTTTATTGTCACTACAAGTTCTTTTACTGTGGCAATATGTTCATGTAGTGCTAATTTGTTGGCATCCACGATAAAGATGTGTTGATAATGGATGAAAATTCACTGTTTATCGCTGCAGCAGAATCTTATACTAAAGAAATATGAAAAATACAACTTTTACTTTGAGTACATTTATTCAGAGGGGAAACATAATTTTAAGAAACACAATTTTTAAATAAAAACAGCTGTCATGTCTTCACACATAGACATGTAAAACATTCTCTAAAACCTCAACAAACATGGCAGTATGAGCTTTGCTGTTGGTTCTATAAATCCCCAAACTATCCCTCATTATTTTATTTATTTCAAGTTTTTTACTAATTATATTTCCAATTTACAATAATGCTTTTCATATTCATATATAGTTTTACGTTAAGGTTTTAATCCCTAAAAGCCCAAACAGAGACATAGGCTCCAAACCTATGATAATACTGCATGTTTGATTGTAATGTGCAAAAACTTTAGCTTATCTGCAAATTCAAGTAGATGGATGATAAGCACAGGAATGTAAAATATAAGAAAGACAAAGTAACAAATGTTTTTAATGTTATCAAGACTTATGCTGTAATATTTTTTGCTTTCAGTAACAATCCTGAGATTTAAAGTCCTTTTTAATGAGATGCCAGAGAAATTGCTGAAGGGACCAGTTATCTCCAGTTGTATGCAGCGCAGAGCAAAGCAGCGCTTCCTTTCCCCCACCTGTTGCTGCCTACTGGCGGTCAGCTAGCTGAAAGATGGCTACTATACAAATTTGATTGTCACCGTGTGGAAACTAAAGCATTCACCTGTTTTAAAGCTGGTGTAGGGCAAAATCACAGTGAGCAATCTTCAAGCAGCATGTCTGTAAAGCAGATGACCGCAGGCTTGCTACCAAAGCAGATAGCCGAGCTAACTATGAACCTAATGTCAGCTTGTTATACTGCTAGTGTTGCTCTAAATAGAGCAAAATGGTTAAAAAAAAAAAAAAAAAAAAAAAGGGAATATATTCTGCATAATAACCATATTTACTTGAAAACTACAATGACATTTTGTGGGGTGTATTCAAATTTTTTTGCTTTAATCTATGAAACAAAACCAAAATCACTAAATAAGTGTTATAGATCAGTGGTCCTCATCCTTGGTCATCAGGATTCACGGTCCTGCATATTCCAGATTGTCTATGCTCCAAGTGCTGCAGAAGCCGGTTGATCACTTATACGTTTAGGTCAGGTGTATGGCGGCTGGCAAACACCTAAAACATGCAGGACAGTGGGTCCTACAATCATATTATTATACCTGTAACAATTAATATAGAATTTTAATTTTAGTTTTACGTTTTGAATAAAAATAATTAGATCATTTGGTAAAACTTTGGTGTTGTTACTCAAATGAGAACCCCATACCGGCCAAGCCTTGAGATCCCCCGCCCCAACCACCATCACCACCCCCTCTTCCCCCAACCCCCCGCCTGCAGCACCTTGAGGATAGTCTTGGTGCGTTTCTTGTAGTGCGTCTTGGGTTTCTCCACAGTCGGTATGAAGGGGAGCTTCTTCAAGTCCTGCAGGATGGACAGAGCGGCACGCTTCTTGGACAGCTTCTTGCTGTTTCCCTCGCCTTCAGCAGAGAACTCTCCGACAGTGACGCGGGTCAGGAAGCTTTTCATGTGAGGCGGGCCGCTCTCCTTTAACACCTGGGAAAGTTTGTTAAACAGTTCAGAACAAAAATAAACAGAGAGAAAGAGATAGAGATATAGAGAAAGAAAAATTAACAGATGTGTGTCAGTGTTTTGTCATGTACGTTATGTTCTAGCAAGCTGGACCAGGTGGTCCAAAACATCTGCTCTATCCACCCATATGCGCATGGTAATCGTATGCAACACGCACTGGGCTGAAAAACATTGACACACACACACACACATACATATGAAGAGTAACATGTTCCTAAATGACAGTCTCTGGTGATGGAGGCTCAGTTTCCTTCCTCCAGCCTCTGGTCACCTGGGAGACCTAAAACAAACACCGGCTGGCGTTAGGTCATGCTTCTGCAATCACATCTACTTCCTATGAAGTCTGAGAACAATGTGTGTGCAGCAGGTGGGGTTCTCTCTAACCTTACGTAGGAAAAGAATTAGGTTTCACACACGTATGATTCCAGAGTTATAACACACAGTTGCCTGACATGTGTCCATGTTTAAAATGCGCCTCAGGCCTTAATGGTTTATAGTGGATGCTGTTTTTTTTTCTTTGGAATCTCTCTTTCACCCTCTTTCCTCCTCCCACGCTCTGCAGAATTTCTTTACTCAAGTTGGAGCTGCGGTGCAGACAGCACAAATTGTAGCAATCAGCCGCAATCTAGAAACACTTAATTTAAACCCAGCGACCAATAAAACTGATTTCACTGATAAACAGCGGCTCGGGCATTCCTGAGATACTTCGCACATCGCACGGACAAATACCAGATCTTAGGGAAAAATAGGAGGAGAATATGAGCACTTCCTCTCTAACTACACATGCGCAAACAACTGATCAATTTAATTAAGAAACTGAAAGACTGGAAGTTAGACTTTCAGCATTAGACAATGGTATGCAAAGAGATGAGAGATGTAGGGAGGCCTTAAAGAACTCACTGTCCAACTGAACAGCTGAATTCCCTCCAACCCAGGGGGATCAACTCTGGTGTTACTCGTCACCAGAAAAAGGAAATGCAACATGACAGCTTCTTGTACATACTAACATTCAGCCCGATTGAAAACACTGAATCGCTGAATGTCTTTACTGTGCCAGTAGTGTGCGGTGATGACACTTCACACTGCTTGGCCATTTCTCAGCTACGATTATGTCACTTGGAGGAAACATATGAACTAGTAACGGACCGCGGATAGATTTTTTGGCCCCACACGAGCATTAAGGAGTCTCGCGATGCGGCTCTTCAGCTGCGCTCCGTCCTATGACTACCTCTCCGCCTTCCCCTCCCTCCTTGTTCATCACAAAGACCATGTGTAAGTACTCAGCGAGAGGATCCCCGGGATAGAAACGCACAAATGCTGCCGTGTTTGTGAATGGATTTGCAACCAAAAAAAGAGCTCAAGCTCATCTGAAGATAAACAGTTTTTCAAAGCTTTGTTGAATTGAATTAGGCATCCTTGCCTCAGAGATGTAGAAAATGGGATTGTGCTATTCCCAGTTTGATTTTGTTATATCGCATTGTTTAGTTGTCAGGCAACGAGCAAAGACTCCAGGAAGTTGCTGCTCCAAGCCAAGAAATAGTTTGGCACATAAACTCCCGTAGGCAGCAAGTTGTAGACTGCACACTTCAGGGTTTGAATAGTTTAAACAAATGAGTTCCTCTAACTACTTCATGCTTTGCTTCAAAGGGGACATTTTTTCCTGTAACCCTTTAAAATAATCTTGTTCAATAGTCCTCCACCATTTCCGAAGGTTTTTCAAAGTTTTTCTTTGAAAATAACCCTTTTTTTTATTTTCCATGCCTGGTCCTTGATACCTGACCGTGACAGAATGACTGTGCTGTGCATGCTTAAAAATATTCTTCATTCGTGTTTTTTGTTCTCACAAATATATATTGGTAGTAAAAACACATCTGCTTATTAAAATAATTCTGCTTTGTGTGCCTTTGGGTTGATGACATCATAAGAGGGGCAAGAATCAAGCATATCAGCTCACTGTTGTAAACCCGATGGCGACTTTTGACAGATTTCAACACAGAATCTGAAGCACTGCAGATGCATTTAACTTGCATTATATATTTTCTAGCCAGAGTTTGATGCTATACTCTGGTTATATTCCCCAATCACTTGGAGGATCAAGGAGTCACTAAAACAGAACCTATCTGACAGCACGAAGTGGGATAAAAGATCTTAAACACAGCACACAACCTAAAAAAATTCAACAAAAGATAAGGAAATATAGCAAATATATCTGGAATGGTTAACAAAGCCATTTCTAAGGCTTTGGGATTCCAGTGAACCACAGTGAGAATCATTATCTGCACATTTTTTGTGGAGCATATCTAAAATATTCAAAGGAAAATGCAGCTTGGGAAGCTGAAATACTTAGCTGCAATGCAACTTGACACACTATTGGCTGGCTTTGTAAAGCAGCTAATCCAGGAGCATCATTTATTTTCTTGGTGCGGTTGTGCTAAGACGGTTTATACTGTGCGCATTAATGCATATCAAGTCAATGACTCGATGCAATCTGCTGGGTTTCCTTTGAAACTTTTTGAACTACTTTGAATAATTAATTGAGCTACTGTACTGTTTGATAACTAGGATCAATTGGAATGTATTTATGATTAATTTCCTCGGGATGACATTTGTTGTGAATTGGCGCTTTATAAATAAACTGAATTGAATGGAAGGTATATTTGTTGTCTGAACAGTTATAAGACCTCTTAGAGGGGATCTCAAATATTTGCGGATTTTAGCTATTCACAGGTGGCTTTGGAGCTCTCGTGAATACTGGGGTTCCACTGTATTAGAATAAGTTGCTTATACAATGGTAACATCAATTTCTTTGTGTTAACGGTAGCCATAGTGGGCGTGACCAGCTAAAAAGGACTGGGACTGTTCAAACGTGTACTATCTGGAGGAAACAATAATTAATAATTACTAAATTTTATTGTGAGATCTCTGTATATTGATTTTCTGGATAACCCTACTAGTATCCTGCTTTTGATCCATTTTACTAGATTGACATGAAAGAGGCCTCTATCTCTTCTTCGACAGCAGGGGTCTCCAACTCCAGTCCTTTAGATCTACTGTCCTGTAACTTTTAGATGCATCCCTGTTCCAACAAAACTGAATCCAAGGAGTGGCTCGTTACCAGACCTTAACCAAACTTGATGCCATGCGGAAGAGGTAATTTAACCATTTGATTCAGCTATGTTAGATAAGGGATGTATCTAAAAGTTGCAGCACAGTAGCTCTTGCAGACTGGAGTTGGAGACCCCTGATTTACAGTAACTGAGGTTAGACTCAGTCAAATTTAAAATGCAATAAAATTATTAAATAAAGAAAACCTCTCAGACCCAATGAATCTTTTCAAATAAAACATGGTGAATGGTTGACATTATATTATTTTAAACCATTTAAAGAGTATGTCTGTGTTCCCAAACCATTTAGCCAGGAACAGCATTTCTGTTGGTTGCTTCAGGAAGAAAAAACAGACATGGCCTGTGCAGGTACATGTTTAAGTGAACAAGACGTGTAAAACAAGGTGTATAGGTACAACATTCCCTTGGTCTAGGATAGCAGCAGACAAGCTGCAGTCAGTCTCCTGGCATCCGACACAGGATCTGCACCACTACCGATGGGATTTCAGTGCTCCTATTCACCTCCCAGTCAAGCCCGCACACAGACACGCAAACAAACACGCAAACACACCCGTCTACCACCCGACGACAAGGAGATCATGTTGTACACAGGAAGCCTTCTGTAATTCAATGTTGATTTTTTTTTTCCTCTATGCTCGTCTCTTCATCCTTTCTTATTCAAAAATGGGAGGCCTTCACTTTGGTTTTTCAGGGAGATATTAATACCCTGGGCGGTCTGAGGAGCTGTGCAAGCTAGAACTCAGGTACTGTAGAAGAGGAGGCTATGGGATCAGTGTACGACAATGGTGAGGACTGGTACAGAGAAGAAAGACCCTTTTGTGAAGAGTGGTGGATGGACATGCCCTGAGGGAAACTGCTCCTTGTAAGATGGGTGGTTCTTGGCTTGGACGCTCTTCTCTTATGTCCTACCCCCCCAACACAACACACAAGCTGTGATTTATAGATTGGTTCTTCTTTGATGCTGACATCTGTTTGATATTGCCTGACAGGGGGATTAAATGAGCCAACTGGCTCTTGGGGTGGTGGCGACCCTCATCATAGCAGAGTGATGGGAAAGTAGACAGTCGACGCTGACTTAAGGGTAATTTCATGCCCCAGTAAAGGAAAGGATGGAATGATGTGAAAACATTGCTTAAGTTGAAGGCGCTCACATAAGAGAGATCTGTCATGTTGTTGGACAGAATGCATGGAAGAGTAATATGTATGATCTTTAGATGATGATCTGAGGAAAGAGTAAGATTTCTTCTGAGCCTATCAAAGATGATAAGGTTGGTACAATCCAGGAAAAACTTAAGCTATGGCTAAAGCAAGGGATTGTAAAAAAAAAGAAACACAAAGGGAAATGTAATCTACAAATGGCCAGTGCACTGCATAGTAGCTGGGCAGCAGTGTAAACCATGGGGCATACAGACTGAAAATGAAACAGAATCAACCAAAGTGTATAATGGGTGCCCAAAAAATATAACATGACAAGAGAGAGAATGTTGAGCTCCAGCTTTTTGGCTTGTTTGTTTTCAATCTCTTTCAGCTACGACACCTTTCAGAGGTACCTCTCCAGATGGGAAAAATTCAATGTAAAACAAAATTCCAAATGCCTTGTGAACTGCAGTTATTAAGATCTGAGTATCACAAGCGAGAACAGCAGAGAGAACGTCCGCAGCGGTCTCTCTTGCAACAGGAACAGTTTAGTTTGGGCTGCATGCACTATGACACACAGCTTTTTAGGTTTTTGATAAAGATTACAATAATTGTATTGATGTATGGAACATAATAAACAAATTGTTATGGAAAAAAAGCTGGATGGCCAACTAGGCAGCCAGCTGACTGAGTGAGGACCCATGGAATGCGGTGTGCTAGGAGCTGGAGGCTGGGAGAACTTCTCCTAAATTATGTAATCTAAATAACAGGGTGGGGTATTAATAGCTCCAAGTACACACCTGGTAAAAGATTGGTTGGGTTTTTTTAATCATCTCCATAGAAATATCTGTGAATCCAACTGGGCATCCTGCCACAAATCAGCATGTGAATGTATATGTATATCGGTGAATGACTGAATGTAGTGTGAAGAGCTCTGGGGTCCTCTCGCATTGATAAAATGCTATACAGTACAGGCCAATTACCATTTTGGACATTTCAAAAAAAGTCTGCCACATGAACGCCACAGCTCTCATATGGCATCTAAATCCCCCTTAAATGTCACAGCAATGACCCATTTTTAACGTCACTTAATCTCACAGCATGCTAAACAGATGCTTTACTTACCTAAGAACATGCAATGGCTGAAACCAAAAGTAAAATTTAAGCCATCAGTTGTTACCTAAAAAATTTGCCTAATAGTTATTTGACCACTTGGGGGCACTTGTGGAGCCCTGAAGTTCCTTCCCAGATAGCCTGTTGACCTTTTAAAGTAAAAATCTGCACATAAAACCATTGGACTCTGTGAATTTAACTCCACAAATATCCAGTATGCGTGAATTTTTCACAACAGGAGAGCATCAAAACCTTTACAGACATCACAAGACTTGATGTTCTACAACATCGAATTCTTTTTCCCACATTAAGGCCCAGGCAACAGGTGTGTTTCAAAACACCAGTATACATGGTGAGATAGAAAACAGTGTGACACCAGCTTTACCAAGGTTACAAACTAGTTTATCTGCTTGTCAAGAGGTGTGACAGGTGCTGCTCTCAACCGAAGTGATCTTTGATCTCCAGACATCTAAAGGGGAACACGGGGGAGTGTCACAGTGTCATGGTAATTGACGAGCCTCAATAGTTGATTTTCCTCACGAGTTGTCTAAATTTCATAATTTGAACTCTAGCTTTATAATTTGTTTGTTTTCCCCAGACTTACTGAATTTTGTTAGATAACTGGAAGTACATAAAATTTTATGGCCTGTGCCATTACAAGAAAAGAAACACTTATTCAAATAATTTTTTTAAGTAAACTAAAAATTTTGATATTACATCAGAAAAGTAGTTGGTATTTACTGAAATACCAAAATTAATTGGAGCAAGGATCAAAATGAAGGAAGAATACAATAGATTTAAATTGGAGAAACACAAATAGTTTTTCCCCCACTATTTAGAGTTTTGTTTGTTTTTTTTTATTTAGAAGCCAATTTGAATTGAAGACAAAAGACAGCTTTTGTTATATGTGATTTTTTTGAGTGTCACTGGATCTTGAATTCTCATGCCCTCCTGTTTTGCCACCATGTGCTACATCTTGATTAAATCTTGTTTTCTGCTCAGTGCAGCGTGCCACAGACAATTTAGTGTAACTGATATGGAAACCGTGAGTAAAAGTGAATGACAACACTATTTATGCTAGTTGTAGCTTCACAATAATGGCCGTATGAATGTCTCTCCAAAGTAACGCCGCATTAAAAGACTTTTGATCATTTCGGTACAAAATAAAAATAACTTACATCCAACATTCTCTCACTGTTAAGCTAGCTGCAACATTACAAGGACACTTACACCTAAAAATATCAAATTAAAAGCACTTCCTGTTTAGTTATTTTATATATATATATATATATATATATATATATATATTATCTGAACACAGTTATCCTTACAGGGTCGCGAGTGGGTCTGGTGTCTAAGTCCAGCGGTCATCAGGCAAGGGACGGGGTACATCCTGGACAGGTCGTCAGTCCATTGTAGGGCAACACATAGACTTTGTTATGAATTATAATTATGTACATGGACCTGAATTGTGTACCCTCCCATGCATAATCAAATGTCTCAAAAGTTTGATGTTTATCTGGAGGCTGAACAAATGCTCTGCAGCCAGACTGGTGACTGGAACTCCAAGCGCCACTTTAACCAAGGTTTTGAAATCAGGAAACATTTCTCCACTCGAAGCGATCAGAAGTCGGCAAGACTTTCTGAACGAGGGACAGCAGGAGGAAATCCCACAAAAGTAGTTCAGCTGCACCAGATGTGCTCCAAGGCCTCCATAACTCTTCGACGTGCTGTCAGCAAAGTTTTTTATTGATTGATTTAGTTACCGCCACGATATACTATTCTGTGCGTAAAATTGAAAATGTCTGCACATCTGCACCAAAGGGGTCAGGTGTGTGAATTGTAATCCATCAAAATGATGGACAGCCTTCAGATTTTTCTGTAAATATTTAAAAATACCAGTCAATGAGGGAAAATATGCCGTTAACGTGACCCCTGTATTAACTTTCACTCTTTGTGCTCTCACTTTGTGGTGAGAGCACAAAGTGTCGCTCTCACCACTGATTGTAGACTGCCCTGAAAGCAGAGCCTAATCTTTAACTTAAATGTTACCCTGTCTTTAAATCATAGTTTTACATCTCTCTGTTCATGGGGGATTAAGGGTTTCACATATTTTATCAATTTGACCTATTTTTCTATTCAGCAACCAAGTAGATTCCTGTTTTGTTATATTTTATAAATATGTCTACATTTAATAATATGTGAGAAAACATCTTTTTGTTTATTCAGTCAGTATTTGATACAGCTGACACAAAAAAAGTTGTTAAAATATAATGTGATTGTTTTTCTAAATGTAACATATAAAATTAGCCCTTTGTTATAGAAAGACCTTCTTGATGCAAGAGAAAAGTCAGGTTTTTAAGAAAATGACCGTTTATCAATTGTTAGTTGATTGATAAGATCAGTCAACTTTAGATTAACTCATTATTCGATAATTTGCATCCCTAGTCTTTACAAATAAGAATTGGGAACAACAATTTTAAATGCTGATCTAGAAAATGGTTTCCCAATATTATGAAAAATTCTGAGAGTGAGTAGAAGAAAACCCTTCAAACAGTATTTAGTGCAATATACATTATATAATGAAGAAGTGGACAATATAGAGACAGGCATAAACAGGTGCTCCCTTATTCATTACAAAGACAAAAAACACTTTATTGGATTCATTCAGAAAATTAACATGAACAAGTTTTAATGTCTATTATATTTCTTAAGGTATGAAACACTTCTGATGGGGTAAAAATTGCATTTGATCAGTTTTCTAAATAATATAAAAACAGCCTTTAGCAGATTTTTGGATAGTAAATTGAATGTTAATGATTAAAATAAAAGATAACTGTTCATGTAATAATTCACACCTAAAACCAAACAGCACAGGTGTGGAATCCTAACCTACAGTAATGCAAGGGTTAGAGGTGACCTAGATGTCATGGATTTGATGAGTCAATGTTTATTTCAGTCATTAAAGACTTTGTGCTTAACTCCAAATTTTGGCAAAACACTTGACATGGACTTGCCCCTAATAACGCGACTTGACTTGGAAAAAATGACTTGGTCTGGAAGGGTCTTGTGAAGGGGGATAACGAGACCTCCAGATGAGCTCATATATCCCCATCTAAATCAAATTCATCACTTTTGCATCAAAAACTTACATAGACTGGGTCCATGTAACACTGATTAATGTGCAAAGTTGTTGAATACAGACAATATTACAACGATGAAGATGCATGAATTAGTAGCACAAAAGTAAATAATTCTTTAATATTCCAGCAAGTTTACTGGAAAAAAAAAAAAACAAGAACTACACAAATAATAAGGAAATAAGCTGGAAAGATGATTAATTTTTCATAGAAATTTTTAAGGTGATCAAAAAGGGTAAAAGTTGAGGAAAAAAACAAGGGGCACACATTAATTAGTGTAAACAAGAAATGGTTCAGAGGAACGGCTGCTTTTAAAAAGCACTCGCCTCGCTCCTAATTTTCCAGGATTAAAAATGACAGTTTAATCACAGACAGTGATAAAGACATGACAGTTAATGAATTACCTCAACCCCTGATTTAGCTGGCTAAAATAATTAATTGCTGTTCCAGAAGGGAAACTGCATCCTGCTTTAATGGGCAAATGAGTAGAGGTAGAGGTGAGGGGAACAAATTGAAAAACAATGATTTTCCAGATAACTTTCCCATTGTTGGTTAAACTCATTAACAAGCCAGGTCAGCAGAGAGAAAATATGTTACTTCTCTTCCTGCGTCGGCATCTCCCCCTTGTCTCCACATGCAACTGCCTCATTTGTGATTTTTGGGAGTGATGGGGATGGAAGGGAGAGGTCTAAGGAGGAAGGGAGGGAGCACACAGTGTAAACTGAGCTTTCCTTGTTTTTGGCACCTTACCGAGTGCAAACGAAGAAGAGGGGGTGGTGGCTTGGGGAAAAAATATTAGATGAGTCAGCTAAGATATGGTAAAAGCCAAGAAGAACAAGGCAGGTCATATGAGGACAGAGTGAGCTCCACTGACTTTGAGGCTGTAACTCTAAGGGTAGGATAATGTGTAGCAAAGAAACTCAACGAAAATTGGTAGGGAGTTCATTTTGGGGACTGATTTGGACCAATCAGGGTGTTGTTGCTAATTTCTGCACTCCAGTTTTTTTGGGAAACATTGCCCTACCAATATAGAGTTAAATATTTTCTGGACTTCCTGCTGATTAAAATGACAAGCATTACAAAAACAGCAGCCTCTGCGCATTCGAGACCATGTTGACCATTACTTTAACCCTCCAACTTCCAAAATGGTGCAAACATTAAAACCAACATGTTCCATAACAAACCCTAAAAACTCAAAAAAATAAAACAAAGCAACTTTATTGAAATCCATTCAGCCTTCCCGTTGTTTGCTCAAAATCTTGCTTTCTCTTGCAGCCTGAATGAATTGAAAATATGTCAACATGTTGCAGAAAATACAGTTTAGTTGGAAATTTCTTCTCACGTTTCATGCTTCCTCTTTTACCTTACTATAAGTAGAAGCTTTGAGTCTTTTTCCCGCTCCCAACATTTTAAACCGAAAAGTGTGGTTCTCAGCACAACATTCATCACCAAGGTTGAGTTCGCTGATTAGAAAAATGATTGGATTTTTGAGTTTCTGACCACTCAGGGCTAAAACAAGCTAAAAATCAGCCAATGCCAGTCATTGACTGATGTCGCTCTATGTTTTTGTAATTAAATGGTAAAAACACACAGCTCATTCAAAGTGAGAGGGGCAGTTGTTAGGATGCTGTGAAGAAGCCTTATTTTAATTATATTTTAGTGTTCATGTGTCTGATTTTAAAACATGACAGCTTTTAGAAAAGTTGTAAAACTTTAGATGGGTCTTATATAGAATATTCAACCTTTAGAAATCAATGCTGCATTGTAGTTTAGAAATTTAGGAATGATTGTGTAATTACTTATATAGTTAATCTTACAAACTGAAAATGTACAATGTGGCTCATCCGGTACAGAAACACGATCAACTTACAATCTTACAAATGACGAACAACTACCTGACAACTGATTCAGTAGAACCGGGGAAAACACATTCCCTAGAGAATGATCCACTGCAAAAAAATGGTTGGGTTTAGCAAAACAGAAACTTTTTTCACTCCATGGAAAAAATGAATCACTTTATCTTCGTCCCACATTCATTTTCATTCGGTTTTTTTTTGTTTGTTTGTTTTGTTTGAACCAAGAGAGATCATCACTTCTCAGTTAACAGTCATACAATTAATAATTTCATCATTTGGCAATATAATGATATGCACTAAAAATGCTTGCCTGATAACTGTGTTTTTGTTCGTACCTCAAAGTTAACAGACAAGTTTCTCTTGAGGGCGATTTCATAGACGAGGCTAATCTCTGATTTGCTGGCATCAGTTCCTTCCTGTGTCTCCACTTTTTCCTCTGGACTCTGAAAAGGAAAGAAAAAAAATTACTGTAAATTTAATTCACTGAGCAACCCATTTAAAAAGGTCTGGCTCTCTAACAACTGGTCAGACATACAAGAAATATAACAGGGATTTAAAAGTATGGATATTTTTGAAGCTAATACTCATTGCAGAAAAATATCAACCCAATATTGAATGTTGATATTTAACTGCCATGTAATATTTTGTATTTTCCTCTATGTCCTGATTTATTGTTCAGATGATAAACATCATATCCACAAAATAAGGAAATTGTTTATAATCCTGCTGGGGAGCCAGGTTTTGTCAGCTTTGTTTAATTTACTTACATGCATATCAACGATGATATGAATCTGTTGTGGAAATCATTAGATGAACAGAGTCAGTGAGATGTATAAGGCTGCATTCAAGCATACAGCTTGAAAAGTGCAAAACAATACACTTAGGTGCAACA
Source organism: Anableps anableps (assembly GCA_014839685.1). Classification (NCBI taxonomy): domain Eukaryota; kingdom Metazoa; phylum Chordata; class Actinopteri; order Cyprinodontiformes; family Anablepidae; genus Anableps; species Anableps anableps. Next base: position 16,948,741 of record CM026082.1, read on the forward strand.
TTTTCAACCATTTTTTCTGCTGGGAAATCACCAGGTTAGAGTCACTTCAGTTGATAATGGAAAACTAAGCTCAATTCAGTGAGATTCATATCCTACAACAGGGGGCTTTTTACTGCCTGTATGTACTGCTGGGAATGCAGCGTTATGTCTCGATCTTTATCTTTCATGTCCAGCTCTTTGTCTCATTAAGTCTGACTGGCTGCAGTCTTTCCCCTCGGGCTTCTGCCGCTTCTTCGCTTCATTGTGTGATCTGACGTGGATTTGTGATGAATACTTTGAGATGAGATTTCTAGGATTTCACAGGAAGTAGACACAACACTGAGCCAGAACTCAATTCAGGGAGATTTACTGCATTTGTTATGGACACATACAGTTAGCGTGGAAACGTTTGGGGCAGTTTGGAGGCTTAGATCATCATTTGTCGTATAGAGCCATTTATGGCAATGTCTTTTTCTGTAGAAGTGTAACAGAAAACAAATCAGGCACTACAAGAGTTAGATTAGCCCTGGAATTTGCCAAAGAAAGTAATCTATTCCTGCTGATCTTTAAACACTTCACTTATCAACGCCGCAGTAAAACGCCTGTTACACTGAATACTGATATTTCTACAAAAACCTTATCTGTCTATCTTTGGTATTTTACATGATATAAGCGTCCCAGTCCAATTTTCTTGTTTTCACTTAAAGGGGCATTATTATGTATTTTCCAGGCACATTGTGTCTTTTTATAGCACAATTAAGTAACATTGTTACCTTCAGTTGTCATAAAAATTCTAACTTAAAAGAAATTTGACACTTTGAAATTGGTCCCGTCTCTTTAAGAAGCTCGTGCTCTTTCCGACACTCCGCTTTCAGCACGTCATCACAACAATGCTACTCCTTTATGCCGTTTACAAACCGTTCTTAGGAGTGCTGGATTGAGACTTAGTTTGTATGATGAACTCAGCAGACTCACAGTCCCACCAGGTGTTTGCAAATTGCTGCTGCCACTAGTCTTGAGGGGCTGTGTGGAGGAGGCGCGGAGGAGGGGTGCTCTGTGAGGTGGAAGCTCAGCTTCAGGAGCTTTGTGTAAATTGGCGGCACCTTGTGAGAGCAAGCGTTTGGGCACCCCCGAATGGCTGCCACGGGAGATTCAAGGATTTCTCAAATATGCATGAAAGAATCAAAACAACAGTAAGTAAGTAGGTAAGTTTTTGATGAGGGGAATAACATTATAACATTACATAAGGCTCAAAAAAGTCAATTTTACATAACACCACCACCCCCTCCCTTGAATTCAACTGAGCTTTAAGGTCTTCAAGGCTGCATTTTCCTCTGTCGCTATCAATCCTGATATGTAATGAATAGAGAATCCATTCTCAAGGTTGCCTTAACAAGCTGCCAGGAGAAAAGTGTCTGGAAGAGAGAGCAAAAACAAGCGCAGGCCGGAATGTGCAAGCATATTAGCAGCATCCCTGTGACAAAGACAGATAGCAGACTGGACTGGACTTCAGTACTGCTTCTGCTTATTGATGTTCGGGTCACAGAGTCCTTGTAGTTAGTACAGAAACACATGCAGTGCTGCATAGTCGTCACCCCGAAGGAACTATCTGAATGAAAACTGACGGCAGGCATAGAAAATAAAAGAAAAAAACTTTTAACCTTGAGCAACAAGCTTATGACCAATTTCTTTTATAGGATAAAGTGATTCTAAATCAAAGGGGAAGAGCAAGAGACTCAGAGTGGATAAAACAACATATAAGTGACATGCGCAAGACCAACAAAAGTAGTACATGGTTGTTAAGTAAAAGTAAAATGATAGAAACATAATTTTCAAAATTTGGTTAGAAGTGGCAAACCTGAAAAAGTAGTTCCCCCTAAACCTGACAACTACTTCTGCCACCCTTGGTAGCAACAACTGCCATGAAGCAGTAATGATAACAAGCAACGAGTCTTTGAAATCACTGTGAAGAAATTCTGGAAATATTAGAGGATTTTTGAGCATTACCAGTTTGTTTAAGGTCATACCACAGCATCCCAGGGTGAAGTCTGGACTTTGACTTGGCCACTACAAAACCATCCTTTTGTTTTTGAGCTATTCAGATATAGTGCGTGCTGGTGTGTTGCAGATCATTGTCTTGTCGCATAACCCAGGTGTTTTTGAGCTGAAGGCCAAACATTCTCCATTAGGATTTTATAAGCAAGCGCAGCCCCAGATCACCACACTCCCACCTCCAGGTTTGACTGTCTGAATGATATTCATTTTTCTAAAATGCTGTTTGTTTTACACCAGATGTAACAGGAAGCACGCCTTCCAAAAAGTTTCATTTTTGTCTTGACAGTCAACAGAATATTATTCCAGAAGTCTTTGGAATCATCAAGATGTTTTAAGACAAATGTGAGCCTTTATGCTCAACAGTGTTTTTGGCTTTGGGATTCTCCTATGGATACAGTTTTTAATCCAGTCTCTCTTTCTTATTGCTGTATCATGAATACTGACCTTAACTAAGCTAATTGAGCTAATTATTGATTTAGATGTTGTCCTGGGTTCTTCTGTGATTTTCTGGATGAGTCGTCAGTGTGTCCCTGAAGTAATTTTGGTAGGCTGGTTACTCCTGGGAATGTTCCATGTTTTCTCCTTTGTAGATAATGGCTCTCCACTGTGGTGTGCTGTTTCTTAATTCTACAGGTCAGGTAGTAATCAGGCACTGGTGTGACAAGTGAAACTGAAGCAAAGAAATGTGGTTAATCACAGTTATTTTCGTGATTTAAAAGGGGCAATTATATTTTCAAATAGGGTCATGTTGATTAGAAAGTTTTAGACCCTTAGGGAATGAAATCAACAATTTAAAACTCAATGTTGTATTCACTCAGATTATCTTTATCTGATACAAAATTGTCTTACATGTAGAAACATTTAAGTGAATCTTTAAGAGAATTAATATGTTTTCACAGCATTTTAGTTCCATCCACCTTGATCAGCTATTAAAAGCTCTTCTGCTACTGCTGGACAAAAAGCATCTCCACAGCATGATACGACCTCTTCCATACTTTACAGAGGGGATGGTGTATTCGAAGTGAGATTTGAAAGCAATTGGTGTGCTGCACTTTTATTTAGGGATTTCAAAGTACAAGAGACTGAAAAAAAACAGCAAACCACACTTCACAGAGTTTTATTTAAAAAGCAAAAGTGAAAAACTTTATCATTTCTTGCAACCTCTATACATTAAAGTTTGTGGTTTTTATGTGACAAAATGTTAAAAAACTTCCAGGAATATGAACATTTCTGCTCATTAATTCTAAAAAAAACTGCAAAGTACTCTTTTTTTCAAGACAACAATTTCTAAAACTTTGTCTTAGAAAATCTTGAGACTGTTTCAACAAAAAGTGAGCAACCAAGAATCAAGAAAGACAAACCTTTAGCCTTTCGGGTGTCCTCGACACACCAAAACAAGCTGGAACACACGCACACTCGCACAGAGACAGAATGACATGCTTATAATGTAGACACAATGCAGCTCAATTTGTAAATCAAGACTCAGCAGGAGCAAACAAAGAGCTCGTTTATGATGTCCGATGCCACAAGATAGCGAGGCAGGCAAGTGAGAAGAGCCAAAGCGTTTTAAATAACCATCAAAGATGCCAGGCCACTGGGATAGGGGGTAATTTGATTTCCGGTGGGAGATGCTAACAACAGTAACAAGTATGACTTAAGAAACTTTGAAGAGGTACAGTGACATTGGGAGAAAGGAGACAGAAAGAGCAGGGAAACAGAAAATGCAACCCTGCCAGGTGCAAACTAGACTGCAGGGCTTATGTGACACATTAGAGTAATTAGAGCTGAGGCGGATTTGGCTTCAACCTGATTAAGGGTGGATACACACTCATCTTAGTAACTGAACAAAAACAAAAAACTAACTTTGGATTCTTTTCAGATAGAGGAAAAATGAACCAAGAGCACCCAACCTTTTCACTTTTAATTAACTAAGGTTTCAGGATGGAATAGACTTCTGAGGTGAAAACAGCGGAAACACTAAAAGGATGAGGATGCAATATAAAATCAGTCTAAGAAGGCAAGTTTGACAAGGCTGACACAGTTGCACCATCTATAGTTTAAGGAACACATATCATACTTTTTCATATTTTGGGGGGTTTCTAATTACCCAATACATCAGAGTATGTGGTAGAAGAGGGGAAAATAGCAAGAAAACAACTTTAATTTGTATATCTAACTTAGTCTTTTGGAATAAGGGTGAGATTCCACCCTATGGTGGAAAGAGTAAGTGCCACATGGATCCATACTGATTAACAGGTGCTCATAAGGAACTAGTTGCCCATTGTTGTCTTTCTGAGGACAAATTTGTGCACTTATTGGTGATCACAGGGTTCCTACCTGAATTTTCAGTGCAAAATCAAATACTTTTCCAGAGTAAAATCACTGTGTTGCTTTCTGCACTTTTTGTAAACATATTGGACATTCAAGTGCAAAATAGTAACATTTCACCTGCCTGAAAAGTAGTCAGGTCTTATCACGATTAGTTTTCAAAAATCATACGACACTACAAGGCTAAAAATGGTGTTCAATTTTCAGAGCTTGATACAGGGTCATTTCACTGCTTTTGTGGCAACTGGACTAACATAGCATAGCTCTGTTTTAATATCTATGATTCATGTTACTGTCAAATAAGGAATGGGACAAATGTCAAAAAAATAGCGGTTTGTGTGCTCATTCTGGCATTTTTGGCTTAGTTTAAGCACCACAGGTGCACTTCCACCTGAATTTACAGAAGTCTAAAGACCAAACAGGTAGCAGGTACTAATTTTTGAATGATGTGCATTAAGCCAGTGAATTAAGAATTAAAATGCTGACAGGTAAAACATTAAAGAAGTGGCAACAGCAAGTGAATTTAAAATCAAATGTACCAAATGTGAAAACCACTGTATTTATTAGGCATTATTAGACTTTTATTCTTCTGAAAATGGGAGATTAACCATTTTTCCATACTCAATTTTCCTCTTTTAATAGAAATCCCAACCTGATACTGACAAAAGCAAATTTCAATCCTTTTTCAACTGTTGAGTCAAATAAATTTTTTATGATTTTCTCATAATTTGCTGTAAGGAATGTGGTATGTAGTTATGCAACTCCAATAAATATCTTACAGGAGGTCATTTAAAGTTGTTTTTGTTCATTAAGTTATTCTGTCATATTCCAGAAGAGTAGACATCTCCAAATAGGGATCGAAATCAATTAATGAAATTGTGTGTTATCTTTATAAAATATTATACAATTGTGGTAGTTTATATCCATAATTGATCAAAATACTTAACAATCAAGACAAATAAATACTCAAATGGACATAAATAAATAACTAAAGGTTATGAGGTATAGACTTAGCCTTTATCAAACATAATCATACTTACAATTACAGTGTAATCATCTTCAAAATTTTGCAAAAGAAAAGCTGTGATAACTCAAACAAAACATGAAATAAGTACTGAATGCCCTTTGTTGCCAAATGGCATCAAAATCATCATTTAGTGCTTTAATGGCACTGAATGAGGCATAACAGTTAACTACTTGTAAATGAGACCTCTTAGGGTTATTTTTCAACAATGGCTTTCTTTATGCCGCTCCTCCATAAAGGTCAGATATGTGCAGTGCCAGGCTAATACTTCGAATACATGTCAATCTCTGCAACTCCTCCAAAGTTACCATAGACCTTTTGCCTGCTTCTCTGATAAGCAATTGGATAGTCATGTCTTGGTTAGTTTACAGTTGTTTTCAAATCTTTCCAAATGTGGATGAAGTGGAAAGGTTCAAAGAGTATAATGACGTTTGGAAGGCACTATGAATAAAAAACTAATGTGCCTCTAATAAACCTGAGGTGGTATTCTGTGTCGTCGTAAGAGTTTTATGTGTTTGCTTCTACCTGCGGTGGCCGTTCAGGGATCGGTTCATTGCGCAGTGCTTGTAGGGCTTTCATAGCGGCGTTGTGCCTCGCAGCTTGGCGGGTGCGTCCTTCCCCGATGAACTCCCGACTCCCCACAGAGAGCTGCACGTAGAAGATCTTAGGGACAGGATAATGGTACCTAAAACACACAGAGCACCAGTATATTTAGGCCGAAAATTATGTTTTTAATCTTAAATTTAACAGGATGTCTATGTAGGATGTAAAACAGGGGGAAGAAAGTTCCAACACAGCTATCAATTCAGTGAGTTTACACCATTCCCAATTTAAAGGCCCACCACTTCATCAGGGTCAATTACAACACAATGGTCTGTTGGCCAGCTATCTGACTAATGTCTTGCTATTGAATCTCAGCTCATGGATGCAAAACAAAGCACAGGGACATATATCCTCCACTCTTTCTTCTCGCCCCGAACATAGATTATCCTCTCTTTCACTGGGCCTTGACAAAGTGGGGCTGAACTGTCACCGGGCAGATTTAAAGGTCTGTGTGCACGATACCCCTCCCCATCGGGTCAGTAGGAGAAGAGCTGAGAATGTCTGCCGAACCGGGGAAAAGGAAAGAAAAATAGTGGGAAAACTAATAAGTGAGGAAACCAAAGATTTTAATATCCCTCTCCCTGTCTGCTTTAATCACTGCAAAGATACACTTATATGCACAAGCACATACAGACACTCCATATGTGGTCGACACAAGCTGGGATTTATGGAAATATGTCTCGATTAGTTTCTAGTTCCCAGACTGTTTTGTGTATTTTCATGTTTGGCAGTGGGCTTCTATTCACAGGATGAAAATCTTAAGATGGCGCTCATTTCACAACAAGGTTAATACATATAAAGCTGTCCTTTTTTAATGCGTATAAATGTCTCCACTACAACATCCTGCTTGGGACTGCTGTGAAGCTGCACTTTATGAGGGTTCATGATTTCATGAGGGGGTAAAAAAAAAAAACATTAAATGATGTGAGCGCTAGAAATCTATGCGGTTGCTTTCATAACAAATTACACATATGCTCCCCATTAGATCAAGGGAAATTAAGTTAGGACAATCATAACCCAACAATCCCTTTTTGATATGTACAAAAACACTTTTAAAGTTGACATAAATCTTTTTTACAACTGAGATTTAATGCTAGAATCTATCTAAACTTAACAGGGAGCCCTTCCGATACATCATCAACACCATTATGAAAATCTTTCCCTCATGGAACATTTTATTAACCCACTCGATTGCTTACCAAGCGTACACCAATCAATTTAATAAAAAGCATTGGGACCAGATGGATCTGTTGGCTTATGCTTCAGATTTCCACGTGGCCTCGGCTGTGCAAGGTCAATGACAAGCCTCGTTGTAACTGAATTAAAAGTTGCTGTTATTTTGATGATGGGTCCTGGTAAGCCACTCATTATAAACCAACATTTCTTTAACTTGCAGGGCAGAAAGATGCTTGCAAGATTTATAGGAACCACGCAAATAAAAAAAATAAATAAATAAATAAAAAAAGGTTTAAAGCTAAGAGTTGTGACTTGCTTCAAGTATTTTTTCTGTTTAGCAAGACCTTTGAATAAATACTTACAGTAAACTGGAACTGAATCAATGTGAAATGGTGCCTTGAATTATGGCTGTTGAAAAACAACATCATCTTCAGCCATTTAGATGCCACTGCACAGAGTACTGATCAGAAGGCAGAGCTTCCAAATCACTTTAAGGAGTGTATCAAGAGGCACTTATGCCTGACCCAAATAAATTCAACATTTTCAGGTCTATGCTGGAGCACCAGGTGGACCAAGTGAGTGTTAGAGCAAAGTTACTCTGTGTTTGACTTGACAGAGAAGTTGGAGCTGGGAATAACACCTGAGCTGATCGCATTCTAGTAGCAAGTTGGAAAGGTTCAGGGTTCAACATGCAATAATCTCAGGTACAGTTACCTTTTTATCATTGCAAACCTGCTGCTCATTCTCCTCTGACATCAACTGCTGCTCGCTGGCTATCTTCTCTTTTCTGGACACTCAGACCACCGCATTCAACATCAACGTCAATGTTAGATCCCATGTCACTTTAATCCCGTTTCACCCCACTCTGATGCTTGGTTGGAATATCTACCTACCTAAATCACCGAGGTGCTACCATGGGATTGGCTGATTCACCATTTGTGTTGATCAACTGAACCGATGTACCTAATAAAGTACTATCACACAGCAGGGTATAGAAATTGTTATACTAACAATTTTAGCCATACCTGTAAGCTCCAATGACTTTTTTTTCCCAGGTATTTTTTCTAAAATAATTGTTTGTGAATATTTGGCAAATATTGTGAAATAATTCTGAGGCTAATTTCACCCAGCTAATATTTTAAATCTGTCTTTTAGAAGAACAATAATAATAAAACACAACCATGGAATATTTTCTCTTTAAGTAATAGTAATAAAGTGACAAATTCATATTTTCCTGCCAAACTAATCGAATTTATTATTTTGGATATGGCAAATCCAGGCAGCAAGTAAATATATGACTAAAATCTGTTCAGCATCTGTATAAGCAACCTCTTCAATGGATACTGAGACAGGTCATTTATCATCAGTGTTATATTTAATATTTTACTTGGTTTGCAAACTATTACTAAAAGTATTAGAGATGTCAAATTTGTAGAAATTTGTGTATTTTTTTTATTTTTATTTTTTTTTACACAAGCTCTCTTTCTCCTTCTGTTTTCCTTAAGTCTGATCAAACCAAAAAAAAAAAAAAAAAAAAAAAAAAGAATCAAGAATATACTCCTAGAATTCCAGCCGGCCACAGCCTGCTCTCATGCGTCCGCTCTTAACTCATGGCCACAGGAGTCTTCCCTGGGTGGGGGCCTGCCTGGGCCTCGCACGTCAAGCGTGGGCCCCAGGTTCTCAGAGGACATGCCAAATGCAACACTGGCCCAGGCCAACAGCTCTGAATCGAGATGGGAGCAGCTGGGGCTGCAGCGCTGAGTACAGGTGCAGAGAGGAAGAGAGGAGAGAGGCATAAGAAAGAAGAGAAGGACATGAAGGGAAAAGGGAAGAAGAAAGAACGAGAGACGAGAGAGAGAGCGAGGAAAGTGGAAGGAGGCCTGTGGGAGACCCGACTCCACAACGTGGGAAAGTAGTGGCTTACACACAAGCAAGTAAGCCAAGAGTGCAGGCCAGCACACAAGCACACATCAAAATCACGTAGACAGAAAACGCAGGAGAAATTCTCATTAGCGTTCTGTGACCACGTCTGCCTGTTCTGCGTGATCATTATTATTTTTGTTAGAGGTCCTACAACGCTGATGAAATTAGATCAGGACACCTGCTGCCAGAATATGGAGACGGCTCAAAGTGAAATGAAAAATGATTATACAGACGCAGAACTGCATCTGCTCAAAGTGACCATGTGTTTGGTATGAGTCAAAGAACAGAACTGATACCAGAACTCAATCAAATGATAAATCATCAGCATTTAGAAGTGAGTAATGAATTTTTCTTTGAAGGCACAACTTCCCTTACAGTTTGCCTTTCATGTGGGCCCCGTTAGCGAAGGTTACCATTTCATTTTAGTCATTCCAAGAGCCATGTGTAAACACACAAAGACACAGACACATCCAAACATCACGCTGCCTTTCAGGCCCACACACAGTCCTACTGGGAAATACAAGTTTTGTTATTGTAATCAGCGCTATGAATGACATTTCAGCTGGAAACCATTTACATCAGTGGCATGGAAAAAAAAACCCTTCCCCTCTAATTGCCTGTGCAGGAAAAAAAACTAAAATGTATTGTCTATTACCACATGTTACAGCTCTTTTTGAACTAAACAAGTTAGATGTAATTCATTTTTCTTGACAGTTTAATTATTTTACGATATTTGGAAGTATTTATTTACAATTCTGTCACAAGACAAAGCAATTAGCCCAAGATTTTGACTGACTGAATGTTGCTGCTGACTTGACCGCAGTCAGTAGCCGCTTTCACAAAAGTCGAGGTGGGATTAAAGTGCCTTTTAGCCGTGTCTGTCTATTTTGTGAAAGGACCTGTAGTCACAGGCCTGCATTGGCTGACCTGTGTATCGGCGAGCCAGCTTCACGGGCTGAGGGAGTGATAGTCATGGTTTGAACCGGCAAGCAGCAGGATTTACAGGATTTAAAGAAGGCTGAAGTTAAGAATGATGTATGAAGATGTATAACGTCATTACGAAGCAGTTGCTCGACTATAGCAGCACCGCTACATGGAGTTACCCGACGGACAACGCAGATTTAAGAGCGGTGCTGACGTTGATGCAGCATCACACCGTGCTCTATCAGCGATATTTATATATAACACTCACGGCTGTGTGCGACATTACTTTCCACTAATGATTTATGAATGGTCAGCGGGAGCTCAAAGACATCTTGACTTTACTCGTTTATGACAGAAATGTTTTGTGAAAGAGGCTAGTATGTGGCAGAAATGACAAACAGCAAAACCGTTGCGAAGTACACAAATGAAGAAAAATTTGGATGTGCAGAATTGGAAAATTAAAATGAAATCTACAGTAAAATGTGAAATATAATAGAAATGTGTAATTTGTGGATTTGATCTAAAAATTATTGGTTTTTCTCAACGATACAAGTATCTGCATCATTTCCACTGAGCACAGGGTAGCAGAATGCTGTAACACCAGCCAACATTTACAGTGTTTAAATACTTTATGAACCTGGAGAACAATTCTATTTGTAAGTTTTATCCAAACATCACTAAATGGAAACATCAAGAAAACTTATGAGCTGATATATCAAGATTCACAACAGGGAGATGGGAAGCTAGTTTTAGTGTGGTGTTTTTGCAAACTCCTCCCTTTGCAAAGATCTCCAGCAGAAGGAAGATGCATGCTTACTGTAGACTTTTGCAGCTTTCTCTTAGGAAACAATCAATAAAGCTCTGTGTGTTTTAGGTGAAGGTTAGGTTAAAACATCTCAGTTACTTTCTTCAACCCAATTAACCCTGAGTTAAACCAAATATGGCCATTCAAATACTCTGACATGGGACAAAATATCAACCAATTGTCATTCATATGAGTAAATAAATATATTTTAATTATTGGTTGCAAAAGTGAAAAGAAAAAAAAAAAACAATGAAAATTTATATATTTCTCATGGACAAATAGGCTTCAGTATTAAGGCTGATTGTCCTTTTCATTCACATCAGTATGCAAATATTACCTTTCCAACATAAGTTTTGTACAGTAATTATAATCATGTGTCACATCTCTGTAGATTTTCTTAATATGTATCTCTTACAGACAAAGATAGGAAGATCTTTGCTCTGTTGCCTAAACCAAGATTTCTGCTCAGGCTGCACATGATATTAGTATTTGGCATCCATACTTTGAAACAACAGACTCCACCTGCATTACTTCAACACTTCAGGTTGGTGGTCGTGGGTGTCAGACTGTGAGGAATGTTTTCCTGGCAAATCCTGGGCCCCTTGGATCCAATCAATCAGAATGCCACAACCTAAAAGCAGTTTTTGCAGGACAAGCACATTCCTTTATAGACATTATTTCTCTTCTTCCACTGACTATTTTCACAATCATAATGCACTCTGACATTAACACCATTCTTTAAGTGTTAACAACGATTTTTCTTCACTATGCTCCTACATATTCCAAATTGAAAAAAAAAAAAAAAAAAATAGAAATAAACTGAACATGTTTGATAAAAAACTTGAATAGTTTATTTCACATATTAAGACTTTATTACCCAGGTTTTTCATGTTCCATGTCACCTCAAGTGAAAAATATGGTTAAATAGTTAATAGAATTCAACTCTGATCTAAATCCTTCAACTTAAAAAGTTTCTTTAAGAGCAACAAAAATAGAAATTGAGTGTAATTTGCTTGGATGTAACTGAACTGTGTACTGTTTTTGTGTACACGGTAAAAACATATGGGATTTAACACAATGAGAAGCAACACACGGGAAGCAAAATTGAGCCAATCGCACACAGACAAATAGCAGCACATGAGTACAGAAAAGTAGTGGCCTTTTTGTTTCCTTGCATCTCAGAGCTTGGCCACCAAAACATCTACTGGCCACACACTGCAAAAACAAATACCACACACTGGGACAGAAAGCCTTGTAAAGGGGAAGAGACTGCGCTGAGGAGCTAAAGGGTGACAAAGATCTGCAGGAAAAAAATAATAATATACACAAAAACTTGGACAGCCTCACTCCTCCACCAGCTGCACTTTCCTCCAATCTCCTGCCAGAACTTTACTTGTTTTCTCTTCCTCCCAACTTCCATACACCATTCCCTTTATCCATCAAGGATGGCTCATTTTCCTTTCAGCCTCACGCGATCGCTCATGTAGAAAATACATGCCGGGGTGAGGAAAACAGCCCACGTTGTCAAGTAAACACAGGGCTCGAAACATCAAATGTGTATTGGCAGGGGGGTGGGGGGGTGTTCTTGAATCCTGCATGTGTGCTTGAAACCGCAAGACCAGAGGAGAAACGAGACTAATTGTTATGATTGGTTAGTAGATTAAAATTAAGCTAAATATGTAACACAAATCTACATTTCATGGGTCTTTAAAACCACACAAGCCATTGTCTTTACATATATAACGACAGACAAATAAAGATGCACCAATCAATCAGGCAATTTGCAACAACTGATTGGAAGGTCAAATCCTGACCAAAAAAGGGGATAGTTTATATTACAGTCTATAAATGCATCAAACATGTTCTTTGATATACTTTTTGAGCTTATTAAAAATCTGCTTATGGTTGGGGACATGGGTATTGATACGTTAAAAAAAAAAAAAAGATAAATCTAGACAACCTTCTTCAATGCCAGTTGGATTTTTCTCTTATGTTTGTAGTCTTTAAAGGATAATCTGAATCTGTTGAAATTGGAATCGGTAGGTCAAATCTCAAATAATATCTCAAAGAAATATCTGAATAATTGCCACCTGTTTTTGTGTTCTCAACTTACAAAATTTCTTCAACAGTTGTGTATGTTATTTTGTCGATCAAACACATGTTGCTTCCTTTACAATGACCATTACAGTGAAAGAGACTATGTTGGGTGCTTCGGTTCCCTGCATGTCTGTCACATGTGACCTGTCCTCATAGATTAGAAACACTACTCAAATTTTACATTATTCAGAGCAAAAATGCTGATTATGAAGCAGGAAAATAACTTTTCCCAAAAACACTTATGTCTGCACACCCTTAACTTAAAGCAGTTATCAACAAGTCATATCAAAACAGGGAGCAAATTGCTAACGCTAGCCGAGCATTTCAGCAAACTGCTCTGCATAAGGACAATGTCCCTGGACCAAGACATAAGTTTATTGAAGGCATGTGTCCAGACAACTATATCTTTGCAAACAGAACGTTAAAACAATGAGTGTGTTAACTCATGGGTCAGAAAATTTGGTTTCTCAACCAAGGTAACCGCCATAGGGCTGCTTGAAGAAAATCTGGTCTGAGATGAAATATTAGTCGCATTTACTATGGATACTATGGCGTTTGGAATATCAATGGTGAGTAGGTTAAGTAGGGCACAATCACAATACTTATGTAAATGCGGTAATAGTGATAAAATGTAGTTTTATTGTACTACAACAGACTGCAAATTAGAGTTAAGATTCCAAGGATATATTCGTAAATATAATATAATAATCTTTATTAGTCCTTCATCCACCCATCCATCCATTATCTGAACACGCTTATCCTTGCAGGGTCATGAGGGAGGCTGGTGCCTATCTCCAGCAGTCATCGGGCGAGGGGCGGGGTACACCCTGGACAGCTCGCCAGTCTATCGCAGGGCAACTTTATTAGTCCTTCAGTGGGGAAATTCAGTGTATCAGCAGCAAAGTGACCAGCAAATGGAAAGCACACATATACACATAAAAATAGGTAAATCTATAAAAAAAAAAAATTAAGTAAGGACTGTTGAGTAATATCAAACATACAAAGTAAGAAAAATTACTCAACTATTCTAAATAGCCTATGCTGGTTTCTATAAAATGCAGAAGCAGAATACAACAATTTAAAAACTATAAAAAGTGTGGTTTTGTATATTTGTGCAAAAACAGACTATTTACACAAAAAATAATATGTAATTGAAATTAATTCTAACCTTAACTTAGTGGCGAATCAATAATTTATACCTGTAGCTGTTCAGTTTTCCACAGTTAAAACCAAAATTAAAATGGGTCTGAAACACAAACTGAATACCAAATTTCAGTTGATCACGCGTTTATTGAGGACAGAGTCAGAACTCCGAGATATAAAACCCAGTCACTGAAAATAATAAAACAGTTGCTGAAAGGCTCATCAAATGTGTTGCTATTAAACAGCTGTTATTCCTTAATTTTATGTAACCAAAGCTCTGCTGACAACAGATGTTCTTCCTGAAATCTAACAGGCAACATAAAACATTTTCTTTATGTCTCTGTTTAATTAAATTGCCCAAACTGACAGTGTTCACTGTTATTACTGCTTGTTGTGGTTTGCATTTCTGACAGTAGATGAGCGCTTTCTTTACAAAAAGTTCCTGCTGAACTCATGACATGCCACAACCCTGTGCAGGTCACTTACACTGAACGCAACATGTTTCCTGTAGTAAAACAGGGAATATCTAGGTATTCATTCTATTTTACTGGCAATAAATTCACCCACTATAATACTAATAGTCTATTCTTTTATTACTGGACTTAAAGTGAGCATTGCGTGAATAATTCAGACCTCTTCAGCAATAACTGTGAGTAATACCAGATTTGCCAGTCTGTATACAGCAGTTTTCCCTTGTGCAAGTTTATGTGACAAAGCAAAAACTGATTCTCAACCCTGGTGCTCTTTAAGTGCCAGCTGCTGAGAGTTAGAAGAATAAAAAGAAAAGCTGGAACAGGATCAGTCTAAAAAGGAGCCTTTAGTCCACATTAAGTGAACTACATTTTGACATGCCGTTTTAGTCTTAAGATGGAAAAACTAGCTATTAACAATCCAAGGGTAAATTCAATCATGTGCTACATTTCTCTTTGTGTTGCTCTTTAAGTCCACTCATGCAGAAGCCAGTGCAGAATATTTCTAAGCAAATGATTTCCACAATATTATACCAGAGAAAAAGAGCATGAGAGAAAGAAACGTTACAACCACAAACTTCAATGCATCTTATGGGGGATTTGTTGTGATAGATCAACATAAAGTAGCGCATAACTGTGAAGTGAAAAAAAAAAATTGACATGGTTTCAAATTGTTTTTGGTTACAAATAAAAATGTGAAAAATACGGTGTGCATTTGTATTCAGCAACTTCCCACAGTATAACTCTGCCATGGCCATGTTTAATTATGTAGGCGGTGTTGAAGGATGATGTGCAATGCTGTTTTCTGCCTCACATAGAAATTCCCATGCAGGCCAAAGCTCAGGTTAGATCTGATCAGATCACCTTCTACATTTACTGAGTTCTCTACATGGTTTGTGGAAAACCACAACTATGAAATCTTTACGCCATCTTTTACCAATAGCTTTCTTTTTGCTACTCTTCAATTAATGGCTGGATTTGTGGCATTGTACCTAAGCTGTAGCTCCTCCATAGTTACCATGGGCCTCTTGGATGTCTCTCTGATGAATAAAGTCAGTTTAGTTGGATGACAATGTCTTGGTAGGTTTGCAGTTGTGCTATACATTCCAAGTTTCATTTTCTTTCCATTTTACAATTATGTGCTACTTTGTGTTTGCTTCATTTATTTATTTATTACCTCATAATATTTATTACCTATAATTCTTTCATGTATGTGGGAATCCCACACTAGCGCCTCAGCAGAGAACATTTTTAAAAATATCGGTTTATGAGCCCAGTGTCTTTTTCTATTCAAACAGAGGAATAAAGCAGCAATCATTGTTAAGGACGTATATAAGTTATTCCACGGTTATATCGAGAGCCTTTTAGGGACTTGGGAACCTTAAAAAGTACACCATGGCCTAAAAAGATTCATTATAATTCCACATGAAGGAAACTAAAAGAGACAGGTGTGTATTCCAACAGAAAGAGTACTGTGAGTTTGATTCAAACCAAAGTAAACAAGGTATAAATTTGAAAGAGATTTGTGATATTTCTCTATTTCTCGTCATATCTTCCAGTGACGCATCTGACCAAAGCAGAGTGACTGGTGATTGTGATGTGGACTGAATTCAAAAAGCAGTTAAAGAGAAGAGAAACTCTTCTGCTGTTACAGGAACCTGGGTAAAGTCATAAACACATAGGTGTATCCCTGGACTATAAATATACACGCATGAAAAAGACCATTTATAGAACTGGGACAGTTTAGCTCTTCCTTCTTGAAGATACAAGCAATATAAGGGCTTTTAATACGTTTGGCCTGGATTACACCTGAAGGGCCAATGGAACAGGATATGATTTTGATAAAATTGCTGCTATTCTGTGAAGTTGATGCACAATACCAGTGGAAAGTAGGACAGTTCGTTTCTCAGTGTGAGATGTCCGTTACCCCATAATGATCAGCACCAACAATGGTTGCCAACGTTATGTGTGTTATGAGGCAGCGGTGTTGGCTACCCAAAAAAACAAGGCAACCAGAAAGACCAGCAACAAACAGAAATATAAAACCTTCCCTATAGATGTATTGGAACCCCCGGAAAAGACATGTATAAAGTTTTAACATAAAGTAGCAGCAGTTGCAAAATTACACACTGACAACTTTCAAACATTCAACCTTTAATTTGAGTCCATTTATTAAGTCAAGAGAAAAAAACCCATGAATAATGTGCCAATAGGATAATACTTAGGTTTAAACTATACCAATTCACGAGGCTGGAACATAGAGAGGGATTTATGGCCACACCTATCGAGTCCTGTGTGCTCTTATTTGAATCATTCCGTTCACCCCACGAGGTTTTTATATTATTACAGACATGGATAAAATTGTTAGTACCCATTCTGTTAATGAATGAAAAGCCCACAATGATCACTGAAATAACTTGAAACTGACAAAGGTAATAATAAATTTTAAAAAATTACAGAAAATTAACCAATGAACATCAGAAATTGCTTTTGAATTGTGGTTCAACTGGATCATTTAAAAAAAACAAACTCGTGAAACAGGCCTGGACAAAAATGTTGTTCCCTGTAACTATATATTTTGCTACACAACCTTTTGAGGCAATCACTGCAGTCAAACAACCTTTGTAACTGTCAATGAGAGTTCTGCACCTGTCCACAGGTATTTTCACCCACTCCTCATGGGCAAACTGCTCCAGCTGTCTCAGGTTTGAAGAGTGCCTTCTCCAGACTCCTTCCACAGCTGCTCAATAAGATTTAGATCAGGGATCATAGAAGGCAGTTCAGAATAGTCCAATTTTTTGGTCTTAGCCTTTCTTGAGTATTTTTAGTTGTGTGTTTTGGGTTAATATCCTTTTGGAAGACCCATGACCTGCAACTGAGACCAAGCTTTCTGACTCAAGGTAGCACATTTCTCTCCAGAATACCTTGACAGTCTTGAGATTTCATCCTACCCTACACAGATTCAAGAAACCCAGTGCCAGATGCAGTAAAACAGCTCCAGAACATAACTGTGCCTCCTCCATGTTTTACAGCAGGGACAGTGTTCTTTTCTTGATATGCCTCATTTTTGTGAATGGGAACATAGAGCTGATGTGTCTCGCCAAAAAGTTCCAATTTTGTCTCATCTGTCCAAAGGACATCTCACAGAAGCTTTGTAGCTTATCAATATGCATTGTGGCAAATTCCAGTCTCGCTTTTTCATCATTTGCTTTCCTCCTTGGTCGTCTACCCGCTTTGGCTCAAATAACAATGGCTGGTGCAATCTGACACTGCTGTACCTTGACCTTGGAGTTCACCTTTTATTTTTATTTGGAGGTATTTCTGGAATCTTTGGTTACCATTAGTATTAGCCTTCTTTTCAATTTGTCATCAATGTTCCTCCTGCGGCCATGGCCTTGGGGGTAAGCTACAACCATGTGGACCTTAAAATAATATGTGACGCGCCATGAGAAAACAAGGAACAAGTCGCCAGAGCACAAAAACATCAACTTCTGAGAAAATTGTGATTTTCTTTTTTTCTTGGAAAAATGTACTAGTTGAAGTCATAAAGAAACCACTAAATTCTTTAAATAGCAGTTTTGGAGGTTTTAAAATGGTAAACTTTGTGTTTGAATTCAGCTTGCTTACAAAGTAAATTTGAGCCGGCAGCATATTTGAGTTTTGGGGTGGGGAAATGCACAGATTAATATACCCTCTTTGTTTGGTTATTCATACCACTCTTGTTGTTGGTTTGGGCCAATAAGATGGACATTTGAAAACAAGGCATGGCTACTTAATCAGGTACTTCATGCTATTGAAAGAAGGCACCTGGTTGGGTTTCTATTATTGAACGAAGACCAAGCTGAACACATTACACACACACACACTAGATTTTTCAGTGTAAGATTATGCTTCTGAATTCTGAATTTATTTTATTGCTTTTATTTCACATAGCAAAACAGGGTGTCAATATGTGTGAAGGTTTCAGAGCTATCTAACTGTTCACATTAACTGTGTTAAGTAAAGCAGCAAAATTAATTAATTAATTAATGTTAAATTCCATAGAACAACATTCAATTAACTGAATAAGTAAGTGTAAAAGTAGGTTTAAGGCACTTAAGAGGTTTCAAGTGTCTAACTTACCTTGTCATCGACACTGAAAGGCTCTGTGAAGTGCTTTTGTTGATATAATCTTGTCTCAGAGCTAGTTTTATACATGCGTCATCAAGGGGGATGATTTAAGGAAGACATGCTGGAACGCAAAACCCTGAAACTTTACTCAGAAGAGACTAAACGAAAGGGGAAAGCGGACTTCTGTATCACAGTCTAGTGAACACAAATCATGTGAGCATTTGTTTATGTTGGAGCCATATCCCCCATCCACCCTCATTCAATAAAACACAGCTTTACAACAATTAGGACATATTACCTTTTCCAGTGGTATGTCACCCATGGGGATTCATATTCT
Organism: Anableps anableps; assembly: GCA_014839685.1. NCBI lineage: Eukaryota > Metazoa > Chordata > Actinopteri > Cyprinodontiformes > Anablepidae > Anableps > Anableps anableps. The sequence goes on from CM026082.1 coordinate 16,967,715, forward strand.
ATAACAGTAAAGTGATCTGATTTTGTGAGCAACACAGATGTGTGTTGACACAAAATGAAAAAAATCTACTGCAATAAAAAAGTTATTTCTTTTGAAGTCCCTGCCCGTTTGGCTTTGGCTGCTTTTTTTATCTGGGGGCAGCTGTGATGATAAGATGGAAAAGAAAAACCATATCTGAGGAATTCCTGAGTGAACCAAAGAGAGAACGCTGTGTCCTGATTAAGTCCTGAAGAAATGTAAAGGCTAAAGGAAAAAGGAGCATTATTAAAAAAAATAACCCGGGCGGGGAGAGAGGGAGCTAAGATTTAAAAAAAAAAAAAAAAAAAAAGATGACCGCTTGTGTTAAAAAGACCTCAGAGGACAATGTAATATGTTCGTGCAGGAAGAGATGAGAGGAAACGTTGAATATAGAAAAGCGCTGATGGGCAGATTTGCCTTTTCAATGAGTGGGGTTGGCCCAATTAGAGAGGCGGGTTACCAAGTACGCCTGAGTTCCTGGGCGTGCTTTGTGTCTGAAGTGCCATCTGATATTCTGCAGGCATGGGACAGATCTTTTCATTCACATTCTCCACACATGTACACACTGTACCTTATGCAAGTTCTAGTTAGGGATGTTAATTCCCAAGGACTCTACCATGCAACTATGAGGCAAACATACTAGACAACATATTAAATAGTAAAACAAGGCTCTAACCAACATTTTCACAAGGGTATAGCACTGCTATAAATTGGTTAGACATAGTCTATATAAACAGCTGGCCACTGCCGAAGGAAACAAGGTCAACTATAGAGACTTTTGGAGAATGCTTCCTCAGTCAAGGTTCTATTTATGCATAGAAGAAACCTGTGGGTAACAGGTAGAATAGAAAACTGTAACAGAGTGACAAACAACTTGTAAGCACTGCACAAATACTGGCAAAGCTACAGAAGCATATAGCTGTCACTGAGGAATATACGTTTTTGAACACTATCAAGTTAAAACATGATAATTACACTGTACAAACATGATAGAATATTGTCCAAACATGATGATGTGTTGTATAAATGTGATAATATTGTTGAACGTGACCATGTTCTCCAGATGGTGGTGCTAGTATTCTATTAGGCTGCATTGACAAGACCAAACAGTAGGAAAAAGTTGGCATTTCAAGTTAATTTCTGGATGCATGTGATGAGGAATGAATGGCTAAAAATATGGATACCCCTTTGTTGCTATTCCCACGGAAACAATGTGTTAGGAATCTACATGCCACATGAAATTAGGTCCAGGATATACACGAACGGGTCACATCGGCTGCATCTTTTGCCTTCGTTCCATATCACAGGGGTCAAGAAATTTTAACAAATGTCTTATTGTACCCTGAGTCACAGCATATCCATGTTGAGCAGATTTAAGGTGGTGAAACTAATGCCTCCCATAACTCTCCAGCTAGTCAATGAGGAAGGCCACCACATCTAGAGGATCGGACTTATTTTTCCTTCTGTGTGGTCCCATTCTGTTTGTATGCATTAATAATGATTTCATCCACAATGCACAGCAGCATCAGCAGTATCTCTCCGTGTCTTAGACAAAGCATGAAGTAAAACCTGACCAACACCTGTTAGCCACTGTACTAGCCTTCATTATGCATGCACTTAAAGCCTCACCCTCTGGATGGAATTATCATGTTTATACAATATAATTATCTCATTAGGCAGTATATTCATGTTTGCATAATACACAATCATGTTTGTAACATATTTCTTATATTATGACAACTGACTTGACAGTAACACGCTTCAGTACAAAGCAATTTAACACTGAGTAGAAATTCTTTAAAACACATTGTGATGAAACTTTTAACTAACTTTCACTCTATTTGTGAAAACAGACTCTTAGATATCTAATATATTTCAATATTGCTAAAATATAATCTTGTGTTATTCTCAAGGACTAAATACTGGTATTGCCTCATCTTACGAGCTGGGTGCATCATTACACCTCCGGCAGTTCCCATAGAGAGATAATAAACATAGGTATAATAATGTGTAGTAGATGTTAAGTCCATTCAATTATTTGAGAAAAAAAAAAAAACAAACCCAAAGATATGAATCTAAAAATTAAGTGAACAGCAGCTACTCCTTTACATTGAAACGTTACACCAGTGTCTTTAGCTACCTAACTAGTTTATTGTGGCAGGTGTGGGTGCATAATTTTTAGAGATCATTTAGGTATACAACTTCAAATCCTTCAAATAAAACTCTTTTCATCATTATGACTTATTTTTAATCCCACTTGCCAGTAATGTGTGGTTGCAACCACAAAGTGGAGGAAATGAGGATCCCTGGGGGCAGCTGGGGCTCAGTAGAAGTAGTCATCTGTCTGACAACTAGGAGTTTGTTTCCAGCCTCCCCACTCATCACATGTAATAGAATGCTTGGGCAAGATGCTGAACTCCAAGTTATCTAAAAATACCAAATATCAGTGTATTTTTTGTGTTGTGGAATGGGTGACTGTTACCAACAGCATAAAAAAATCTTTGCATGATCAGTAAGATTCGAAAATGCCAAACACCATTTACCACCATCTCCATAGCTCTGGGTACATTTGCCTCTTTGCCAGAATTCCTACCGTCATTTCATTCCCAGGCATTGCCATATCATCCTTTTCTACTTTCGTTTTTCATCCATAAACAAACCATGTGATATCCAAATCCATTAATTTTTCTTTCCATTTAACTATTTTCATGAATTACTGAGAGAAAGAAAATCTCAAATCCTCTAAGTAGTCAAAAATTGATGAATAAATCGGTGTGAAATAATAATAATAATAATAATAATAATAATAATAATAATAATAATGCATTTATCTGTATAGCGCTTTCAGTCAAAATGCTACACAAATAAAAACAGTGGCAAAAATACACATATATTCAATGTCTTGTGGCCCATACTATAGCTAGTGGCACAGGAGGTAGGGATTCGTCTTGTAACCGTTGGGTTGCTGGTTTGAAACCCCACTTTGTCCATCTCAATTGTGTCCCTGGGCAAGAGACTTCACCCGCTTTGCCTGCTGGTGGTGGTCAGTGGGTCCGGTGGTTCCCACTGTATGGCAGCCTCGCTTCTGTCAGTCTGCCTCAGGTCGCTGTCGCTACAATGTAGCTTACCACCATCAGTGTGTGAATGGGTGAATGACTAGATGTAATGTAAAGTGCTTTGGAGTCCTCTGACTTGATGAAGTGCTATACAAATACAGGTCATTACCATTTTTGTTGTAAGTTAACTTTGGGTACAAAACTAGCAAAGAGAGCGAAATGACTAACACTCTTCTCCATTTACTTTTTACCCTTCTATTCCAAGGTTGGCACCTGGTTGTAATGTCTTGGTGGTACCACAAGGTGGTGCACCAGCTGGCAATGGAGGAGTCTATTCTCATAGAAAGAGCATTATGAAACAGCGCAAGTTTCTGCAGTATTCAGAAGGTTAAGAATTTTTATGTTTAGCTTTTCAATAGTTTACTTGCAAATCTCTAACCAAATTTTTGAGACGTTTCTCTTTAACTCAAAGTTTTTAGACTTTGTTTTAGTTTTGAATGTTGTTATGCAGATGGTTTTAGCAACTTCTGAAACTATCATACAGATACAAGGGAGATAACTCTATATAGGGAGAGATGTTTTGTCTGCTGTAGTCCTAACTACAAACTTAATATCTGCAAAAGGTCCAGTGGACATATTATAGCGGGAAATACTTTTTTGTACTTTTTCAGCTAAAGAAGTGACCGCAAGGTTTTAACCAAAAACTTTTTTTTTTTTTTTTTTTTTTTAAACGAATAAACCATATGTTGTAATATTTTTGGAGTCATAGTATTTAGCATCATACAAGAAAAGAGAAAAATTTAAAAATAAAGAAATGCTCAGAAATGTGTGAATTGAGGGTAGGAAAAAGAAAAAAAAGAACAATAGCAAACAGATTTGTTTTTCAAGAAAGTCATTAATATTGTAGGAATAATGGAATCAGAACAAATCAAAATGAAAAGGAGTAAAACTCTAAATGAGATTCCCTTTTCATGGTTAAAAACAGTAAAATTACTAACTTGAGACCAGTGGTAAAGCATAAATTGACTCTCCAACTATGTCAAGGTGTCAAGCCGCAGGTGATTTTTCTTTTTTTTCCGCTTCTGACAGAGAAAGCAGCAACTGTATCTGAAAATCATCAGAGAAGGAAATGTCACAGAGCAAAGCACCCGCAGTCATTCAACCCACTCTTCTTCCAGCTGACATAATGTTACTGTCATAACCAAATGAGCGCTGGGAGGACACTACACAGCTTTGCTTCATTGGGGAAAGTCCAATCCAAATTGTAACTCCAACAGAATGCTTGCACCCACCAAGCCCCCTGAGACTGGAGCAGTGGGATGAAAGCTGGGAACGCCGTGGATAAACTGAAGGAGCCCCTGCATGACTCATTGGAACCAGGTGTTCCAGTGATAACACAGGAATTGCCAATTGTTGATGAAAATGGTTGATGTAATAAGTTTTCTTGATAATAAATATGCGGTTCCTGCTACTTTATCCAATACAGTCCAATTTTTCTCAATACCCCAGATTAAGAGGTGGAGATTTCAACAAAGCTTTGAGTCCAGTTTTAGAGAAAACAAACTATTTAAACAACACACATAACTCCAAATAATTAGACCCAGTGAAACAGAACAGCCCAAGATGGACTTTGGTCTTGGCAATCGCTGGTGGCTGAAAAACATCCAGTCCACAAGGATTTTTCATTCCTTTTACTAGTTCACCAATCTTACTCCTGGATTAAATATTTTCCTGATGAAAAATGTGGTTATTACTCGAACGTCTAACACTAATATATCCGACCACAGTTTGTGCCCTTGCACCTGTCACTCTTACAATCCTACAACTCTCAAATCCTTCAGCAGAGGGGAACTTCATACATCAGTATTTAGCGACCCTGACTAACAGATTTATTAAAGAGTGGACATGCTTCATCAAAATAGACGATTCACCAGAAATCACACACAATGACTGAGAAACTGGCAAAGCAGTGTTATCATATAAATTAAAGCATACTCTACCAATAATAAGACAAATGGCAATAGGCAAGAAAAATACTTAAAAGATACCGCAAACATTTTCCTGATCCAGCGATCAGTTTTGTTAACCGTTAGGTTTGAGTCTCCACACATTTCACAGTAGTCCTGAACAATGGGATGGCCATTTCTGCTCGATAACAGAGATGAATCCCTCATTTAAGCATGGACTTGGGTGGTAAAGAATTATGCTCAGGTCCTTCACCATAAATAAGATTCATTAAGACGCTGATAAATGCACATTTCATATTATCGCAGTATTTCCTCTACAGGGCACTTTCTGAACGAATCAATACTGGTCTCAGTGGTCATTAGAGCACTGATGGATCCGAGCCAGGCTGCCCTTTTAATGGGAAGATTTTCCATCAACACAACTCTGGATCACTCTTATTCATCATAATAGGTAAGGACATGGATATGTGGAAACCTCCACTTCCCCGTTGCATCATTTAGTTGATGAATGGCAAATATGGCCTGTCACTCTGCTACATAGTCACTCATCTGTTTAAGAGAACTCCCATTCAGAAGGTCTCCCCTTCATTAATCCCACCCTCATTCACACTTAAAGAAAGAGGCCTTGTGAAATCATAAGTGACCTTGGAATGAAATATGTTTCTTCTGTTGGAGAAGCACACATCTTTAAACTCTTCTCTTTGCCACGCCGGTTGAGTGAAATCAGAAAAGAAAACAGGCCATGAGTGATAAATACTGCCGGAGTCTCCTTAGAAACGTATCAATGTGACAGACGACACTGACAGATAGACGTTGGCAAGCAGATTTTCTCCTCTACCCCAAAGACATTCATCTTTCTCCCCCCATCAGTTCCTGCATGGATCAAATAGTAAAAAGATGTGAGCCAGATGCTAGGCTCTCTGCTGATTACACTTAGTTACTCAACACTGCCACTGAGTCACTCACTTTATCTGGCAACATAATGCTTTCTTATAATAAATCTCATCGCTTTGGCATCACCACGCCTCACAGAACAAACTTCAAAAGCCAAGGTTAAAATGAAAAACAAAAAAAACCAAAACAAAACTATAACCAAACATATATACTTCTATATTATATGTTGATTTGTTTAAATTATTAAGAAATAAAACTCTTCCTCAGGTTATAAGACAAAGATGAATAAACACAAAGTTTTAAACAAATATCTTTCTTTAAAACAGCTAAAATAGTGCTCAATCAAATTTGGAAAGGAGTCAGGAAAGTTATAAAATGATGAAACACTGCCACCTAGAGGGACTATACGTGATTCAAAGCATTTCAAAGAAACCTTGATCAAGTCGGTCTTTTCAAGTCTTCATGGTTTAAGAACCATCTGTTGTTTCAAGGGCCATAAAAATGCTAAAATATAAGGCTACAGAAGATCATTCGCCTTAACTTCTTATTTCATATCAGAATCAGCTTTATTGGCCAAGATTGTGTGCACAAACAAAGAATATGACTTTGGTTTAAACCACGTGCAGTGTAAAGACATCAAGTATAAACATGAATTTTAGAAGAAATACAATAAAGGATAAAAGGAACAGTAAGTATGTGTGTGTGTGTGTGTGTGTGTGTGTGTGTGTGTGTGTGTGTGTGTGTGTGTGTGTGTGTATGTATCTACAGCAATTTTTATATAAAATGAAGAAAAAAGAAAGGTTAGTTGTGGTAGTGCAAATATGCTCATTTTATTTCACAGCAGAGTAGCTGACTACTGAGGTTTAAAGGTCTTCACTGGTTGTAAGACGATTATTATAAACTGTAATTTACAACTTATGTAAAGTACTTTGCTATAGTGCCTTGCAAAAGTCTTCATACGGACTGAATCAGAATCCTATTATATTTTATTGAGATTTTAAGAGATAGACCAACAAAAAAGAGAATAATTGTGAAACTAAGGGTAACAAAATGCATGACACATTTCTCTGATTTTTTTTTTTTTTTTCATAATGCATTATTTTTCTTCCACTTGACATCCATGACCTACTTATTGTTGGTCTATCACATAAAATCCTAATAAAATACATTTGAATGAAACACATTGAAGTTTAAGGGGTATTAATACCTTTACAGGACACTGTAATGTTCATTTATATTGCATTTTCATTATATTTTTAATTTTGAAAGAAAGAAAGAAGCTTGAGTTTATTAATTATTCCCACACGTTAATTGAAGGACTCGCAGAGATCGTCTATTCTTCTCTGTATTCCCATTAACACTTCCACGTTTCTCAAGCATAACAATATTAGATTTTTTTTTTTTCTAAAGCTTAGAGGTTGGTTTGGGACACTTTCATTACAGTCACAAAACAGGCTTTGATTTTGAAACAATGACTGACATTCGTGAATGTCATCATGGCTGAGGCAGACACAGAGCTGCAGCTATTGAGGATTTTCGTAATCGAGTACGGATTAATCCATTAATCCATCAATTCATACATCAGAAGATGATACACTGTGTTCCCAACCCCTTTTTTTCTTGAAGTCCCCTACAGACTGTGCCTGCCCTTTTTTCCCCATCAGAACTGATGGGGAAAAAGTCAATACAGAAATGTTTTCTTTTCATATCCAAAACATTTCCACTCAATTAACAGCCACCTTGGTCTTAAATGATATCGTCAACAGCCGAGTTAAAAGCTTCTTTTTTTTTTTTTTTCCTCAACAGGTCACACCTTCTAAACAAGACATCTGGAAGAGTTCGGTTTAAGGTGCTCACCTTTGGTTAATCATCCCTCTGAAGTTGTAATTAGCTCTGTAGTTGGGCATGGGTTTGGGATCCAAGGGCCTGTATATAGCTGGCTCCCCTCTCTTCATGGCCAGACCATTCAGCTCCACTGTGGGCGTTATACTGCCTGTGTCGGTCAGGTGAACAGAGAAGATTAAACAAAAAATTAGACGATGATGTTTAGAAAGAAACCGCTGAATCTACTTTAGAGGGATAGCGAGGAAAATTAAAGACAGAGGCGATATGATGGACAGTAATCAAAATTGTTAATAAAGTTAAGGAAGCCAATAATTAAGAACAAATTGTTTTTCTTTTACTTCGGTGTCGAGCAAAAGTATTCACACCCCTTTAACTTGTTACATTTTTCAAGTTACAAACACAAATTTAAATGTATTTTATTGGGATTTTGTGTGATAAGACCAGTATAGAGCAGTGCATAATTGCTAAGTGGAAAGAGAATCATACTGGGGATTTCATTTTTTAACAAATAGAAAAATGAAAGTTGTACCATATTTACATTCAGCGCCCCTAAATCGACACATTGAAGAAACATATTTTTCCTGCAGTTACATCTGCAAGTCATTTTTGCAACGTCAGTCCCAGCTTTGCACATTTAATGATGAATTTCTCCCCCCATTCTTCTCTGCAAATTAGTTCAAGCACAGTCTAAACCATTCCATTGTAGCTCTGGTTGTATCTTTAGTAAACTGAAAGAGTAACCTCCATCCCAGCTTTAAATCCACAACCACCGCCTGTTGCCACGGGGATGATGTGTTCTGGGGGTGTGGCGAGTGACTTTTCAGCCTCACACTGTGTTTTTCAAGAAGACCAAAATTTAAATTCTGGTTTCAGACAAGACTACCAAATGTTTGCCGTGCCCCCAACAAGGTTTGTGCCAAACTGTGAATTATATTACAGACATATGGACTTCCCAGGCCAAGATTCAGACCATGGACCTTCTTGCTGCGAGTCAACAGTGTCAACCACTGCAGCCTAATTTGAAACCCATGTATCCTTGTCTTCCACATCAAACGTAAAATCCCATGTTGGTCTGTCACGTGCAATCCCAATGACACACTTCGAAGCTTGTGGTTGTAGCATGAATAAATGGGAGTGTTTTTGCAAAGCACTGCACCGGCGTGCACTAACGATGAGTTTGCGGTACCTGGGTTGCTGTTGACGTCTACTTTCGGCGAACGGGGCGCAGGCCTGGGAAGGATGCTCTCGGCCAGCGCTTTGGCAGCAGTGGAGTGCTGGGCCTTCTTAATGCTGGTGCCCTCTGCCTCCCACACCTGCTCCCCAAGAGTCAGCTGCACTGTGAAGATCTGAAACAGCGACACCCAGAGGACAAAGCGTCACCTTACAGAACTAAGAACTGGAATTTCATTTCAAGGAATGCATGCTCCCTCATGATACTTTTTTTTTTTTTTTTTTTTTTTTTTTTATAGAACATGTGAAAAGATAAAATATTTTCACAAACAAAAACTCGTAATATAAACTCATGAACATTTTACCTTAGCGTGTGCAGGGCCTCTCTCATTGAGGAGCTTGTACTGTGGCTGGATCCTGTTGAAACGGGCTAACTCATTCACCAAGCACATTGGAGTTTTCTCTTTAGGGTTTGCCATGTTCTCCTGGGGCGAGCCTTTGACACAGAACAACCAAACGCAGTATTCTGAGGATGGGCTTTTTTTCATTGCATAAATGTTGTTCTGCATGTGCATGTAATTAACATTATATGCGCTTAATACTTGACCAGGGCACCTTTAGCATGAATTAGTGCATTAGTACAGCGTGGCATGGAGGCGGTAAGTCGGTAGACCTGCTGAGGTGTTAAAGAAACCCTGGTTGCTTCTAAAGGAACCTTCATCCCATCTGCATCGTCAGAGCTGGTTTCTCTCGTCTTCCTCATTACCTGAACCCCATAGGTTCTCTGGGGTATTGTCTTTGAAGCAGGTTTTGGTACTTTTAGCAGTGTGGGCAGGTACTAAGTCCTGCTGGGAAATGAAATCAGCATCTTCATAAAGTTTGTGAGCAGTGGAAAGAATGAAGTGCTCTAAAGTTCCCCATTAGATGACTGCGCTGAGTTTGGACATGATAAAACACAGTGGACTAACACCAGTAGATGACATGGAACGCAAATCAGTACTGAGAGTAGAAATGTCACTCTGAACCGAAAGCAGCTGGAATTCTATGCCTAGACTACTTCTGGAAAGTATTCACAGCGCTTCACTTTTTCCACGTTTTATGTCCAGATTGTATTAATCTCTTTCCTAAAAAATCTACACAAAAAAAATATCCCATTATGACAATGTGGGGAAAAAGTGTTGGGAGTTTTTTGGAAATTTATTGAAAATAGAAAACCAAGAAGTCACATTTACATAAGTATTCACAGCCTTTGCTTAATACTTTGTTGATCCACCTTTGGCAGCCATTGCAGCCTCAAGTCTTTCTGAACAAACTGCCACAAGCTTAGCTCAGCAGTGTTTAGGCAGTTTCGCTGTGAATACTTACATAAATGTGATTTCTCGGTTTTCTATTTTCAATAGATTTGCAAAAATCTGTGACACTTTTTCCCGCATTGTCATGATGGGATATTTGTGTGTAGAATTTTGAGGAAAGAGATTAATTTAATACCATTTGGAATAAGGCTGTAACATAAATGTGGAAAAAGTGAAGCTCTGTAAATACTTTCTGGATGCACTGTATACACTTTTCCTTCAGCTTCTGAGACCTCAATTTTTAAACAAAATGCTAAATTCACTCATCTGAAAAGAGGCCCACTGGGCAGAAGTTCAGTCATTTTTCTGCTTAGTTCAGGTAGGACACTTCTGACACTGCTTCTGGTTTAGCAAGGGCTCAACATAAATAATGTGACCGTTGTATCCATGTTCTGGGTACATCTGTGTGTGATGGCTCTTGAGGCTCTGCTGCCAGCTGCAGTCCACACCTTGTGACTCTCCCAAAACTCTTGGGTTTCGTTTCACAATCTTCTCAAGGCTGCGGTTAGCTTGCTGTCTTGTGCAGCTTCTCTACCACACTTTTTCCTTCCACTTAATTTTCCAATAACATTTTGCAATCTGTTATTGTCAGCTTTTTTAGCAATTACTTTTTTGGCTAACTCTCTGTGTGGAAGGTTTCAACGACTGTCTGTGAGACAGCTGTCAAGTCAACAGTCTTCCCCATGATAGTGTAGATTATTACAGAACATCTTTGTAATAAACATCTTTTAGCTGTACGCCATATTCATCACAATGGGTAAAAATAAATACTTAACAAATCTAACAAATCAGTATAATTTATAATTTGACTTTTTGAACTGATTTATTGAATTTAATGTTTTGATGATATTCAGATTGATTTAAATGCACCTATTGGTCAAGCTTTTTATTGAAGCATAATAAATGCAACACATTAACAAATACAACAGTACAATGTTCGTCTGAACGTCGGAGTTAAAAAGATACATTATTTATTTGGAAATCTTCTAATAATCATTTTAGGGCAACATACTCACAACGACTGATTTTAAACAAAAAATGGTGAAAAAAATTGATCAGAACCAAACAACACAACAATATGCAAAAAAAACATGTTCTACCTGGTGGTGTGGCAGACACAGGAGCGTCCCCATATCCGACTGCAGGAGCAGGGCAGGCGGGTGTGGGGGCCGGGCCTGTGCCGTTGACAGAGGGCTGCAGACCCAGGGGTCCTGGGCTGGCCATGGCCGTCGGAGAAACTCCAGGAGAGAGGCCAGGACCAGCCAGGGGCGCTGTGGTCTGTACTTTCACTTGAGCCATGCTCTATTCCTGGAGGAGAAAAAGAACAGGCCGCTTGTCTTTCAGTTGTTCAACAAAACCCCTATGTGTAGTCACGACTCAAATTATATAGAGAATTAAAACATGTTTCATGAATTTTACAAACTACCAGAAAAGTAAGCTGGACATTGTTCTACGCACACATGTTAACACACTCTTAAAAGCCTAAAATCCATTTAAGGTATTTTACAACGTTTCTGCGCTCTAAGTCTGAAGAACCGACTCCAAACTGAGCAGTTCTCTCACATTCTGATCCACTGGCAGCTAATAGACACGAACAATGAAGCTTTATTCCAAGGAGCTTTACTCATGTTACTGCTGCCAAAGGCAAAAAGGAGGCAGCCTGTGAAAGCAGCCTGAGCGAGACAATGGACGCTGAATTACAATTTGTTTTTCAGTAGGGACAAGCACGTAGAATTATCTTCAGGTTTCGGGGGGTCGATCTTACCCGCAGGCCAGACACAAAACCATTTGTCCCGTACGGTTCTAGTCAGAAGATTACACTCATTGTGGCCATGATTGTCATAAAATCAATTATTTAATTGGATTTTTTTTTTAAGGTGAAATGACAACACAAACCTTCACTAAATTTCAAAAATAAGATTTGGGTGCATAAGTTTGAATTCATTGTGGATTCGAAGAGTTTTGAGGTAGTCCTTCATTTTTCCATCCACTTTGTCCAACGCACTGGAATCTCTGGCAGCCCCACAGGATGATGCTGCCTCCACCACGACTGACAGCGAGTATAGTGTGTGTTCTTTGATTTGAAAGCCAAAACACGTGTTTCACCATTGTGGCCAAGTATATCTATCTTTTTCTTGTCTGACCAGAAATCTTTTAACTTGTCCGTTAGGGCAAGTACAAAATTAAGTGGTAGCTTTAAGGTGATGATTTTGGCAAAGAGGTTACACTCGCGGTAAACGTAAAATTTGCTAAACTGTGAACAGTGGCACTAGTATTCCAGCGTCTCGCGGTTTATAAGAACCTCGAGCCTTTTTCTAACATCCTAACTTTTTATAAAGGCTGGCATTTTAGGTCAGAAGGTTGAAACTTGAATAGAATCGGATGTTCCAACAGGACAATGATCCCAAACACACATCAAAACTAGTTAAATCCAGCTTCTGGAACCAAAGCCAAGACCTCAACAGCTTATGGAAACTTCTGAAAGACAGTGTCTGTGCAAACACTTGAGATAATTGGGATCACATCCGCATACTTGTTTTTATTCAACTGGAGAAAAACAGCAGAGTAACAAGTAAATTTACACATCTTAGTGATTTTTTTTTTTTTTTTTTTATCTTGTTGTTTTCCTCCTTGAGAAGACTGAGTGAGTTACACAATTCGGAGTAAGTCCATACCACAACACTATCTTACAAATGGGCAGAGAACCAAGGCAGTGAAGGTCATAAAGCTGCAAATTCCGCTGCAGGTTTTTAGGAATGCAAAGGTTTTGCCTGAAGCCGGCAATATACGTGGTGTGATGTTATACCAAGTGTTGTTTAACCAATCAACACTGAAGATTGAGTAAATGCTGCTGTAATATCCGTTTTCAGCTAAATGGATCAGTTTCTTAGTATATTTGTAAAAACAAACAAACAAACAAACAAAAAAAGGCCCCACTTATATGAAGCATGAGTGAAATTTATGACTACAGGACAAGTTTACAAACGCACTAGTTGAATACATACTAAGGGAAACATTTTATATTATAACAATGTTAAAAAGTGTCATATTTGACACAGACGTGTTTGTGTCTGAGCCAGGGTCACATTTCATGCCCATCGTAGCTATTTATAGGTAGGATTAACGTGTGATAGCCTCATTTCCTGTGCTTGTTGTGAATAACACATAACTTCCTCTCTCCTCCAGCTTTCTGTTAAAATCTTTCATTGCAAAGGGGTTCATTAGAAGCAAGCCCCCAAATAAAATTCTACTAAAGGTTTCTTACATCTCGGGCCGGCCTTGAACAGACAGAACATGTCGTAGCTTGCATGGTGGTATTTTTAGACAACTTACTTTTTTAATCAGGTACTTGTGGCTCACAAATAACAGGCCACCTTAAAATGTATTTTGTTTGTTTTTGGGGTTTTTTTGTCACACTTAAATGTTTCAGATCACCAAAACAAACTTTAAATATCAGACAAAGGTAAACTGAGGAAATAGAAAAGCAGTTTTCAAATGATAACTTAATGTAATAACCCAAAACAACATGAAAAGTAGCTGGCCCCACTTTTTAAATCATAACTTAACTGTGCTTGATTAACCTATTTTATTGGAAAGCTGAGTTTAATTTCCATTTAAATTAAGAAATTAATTAAAGAGAACCTCTATGACAATTTGAAGAAGACTAAAACATCTCTAAATAAAACTTCATCTACTGATCAAAACAAAGAGCAGGTGAGAAATGAAATCATAACCAACTATCAGTGTGAAAAGGGTTGCAAAGCCATTTTTAAGAATGTGGGACTGCAGCGAGCCATGCCATACCAAAAAGTTCACTGTACAGTAGGGTTTGGAGTGGCCTAGTCAAAGTCTAGCCTTACAGTAAATCTGATTAGAAGATGGATTATGACAAACAAGCTATTAATGCTTGATTCTACAAACAATTATCCAAAGATTTAATGATTTTTTTGAGTGCTACTTTTATTTTACATGACATTCTAATATATTTCACTTCTTATTTCACTCCATTTATTTTGTTGTTTTGTTTGACTAAACTGTGAACGCTTATGTTGCTTTTAAAAGTGCTTTCAGAATACATTTGAGTCTTAATCAAATTAGCTTGATGATCTGCAACATAAATGTGCGACAAAGAAGAAATCTATAAGGAGGTAAGCACTTTATCACAGCACTGCAGTGTAAAGATGCATGTCATACCATTAGGATAAATAATGGTGTTAACGTAATTTGAATAAAGGGAAGCAAGCACTTTATCTTTTTCATCAACAGATTTATTAAGGTTTCAACTAGTGCGTTGAAAGTTTCAAAAATATAAAGATCATATATTTCCAGAGTTAAAGGAAAAGGGCAAACAAAGTCTGAACGTGTTAATCTCTTGGTTGTGGACACAGCACTACAGGGAAAGGGGAGCGTTTGCGTGGTTTTATTCTGTTTCCTTGATCTTGTGTATAACAAGTGTCACCTGTCCATACAGATCATGGCTAGAATAGTGTAAACAACACTGCACTTCATCAACAATCTCCATAAGGCAGAATACATGCATCTTTGACTCTGCAGCAGCTTATTGAACTTCATGTATTTACATTTTTCCTGCAAATAACGCTTGTGCGTCCAGCCTAACCCCTGATAATGCTCTCGAAGGGGAGGGGAGAGTGGGTTGCCATTTCTCTCTCATGCTCCAACTCTGACATTATTAAGTCTATCGAGGTTTATCACTTTGTGTCACTGCAAATTAAGGGCATAAAAGAGGTGGGGTGGCGTTACAGCCTGACTGGCTGTCTGCAACCTATACATCCCAGCTACTGCCCAGCTTAGCAAGGAAGCTAACGATACCAAGAAGAAAACAGCGTTTCCTCTAAATGTCAGTCCCTGAAAACGGAGCTATAGAGTGGCCAAATGCGCATACTGTCATGAGTGTGTCGCTGTGCTTTTTCTTAAACGGCAAATTTTTAAATCAGACCACCTCCGGTTAGACTCGCTTAGCCGGTGGAGGTTCATCATGGCTGATCGGCCGAGAACACCCCTCTCTCTATGCTAGCATCTCCACACCGCCCCATCTTCCACGAAAAGTCGTGGAAAATTCAGTCAGCTCTAACAACACGCACGGACCGACAACGGCCTGGCAAACCCTCCCATGACTACCTCACAACGACGGGACAAACATTTACAGCTAACATTTTTTTTTTTACCTTTGTCCAGGGCCAGACCCCAGTTACACCTCCAACATTGGCAAACACTAAAGAGAACTGGATGGAAGAAGGGAACACACCATCTTATTGGTCCGGGATAAAAATGACAAATACGTCCTGTAGAAGCAAATGACCAAATAAGGTGACATTGTATGTAAAAATTGCAGCTTTATTCACTTTAGTGTTATTACAATTTGCAAAACGTGATATGGCAACCACTAGAGGTAGAGACAAGTGTTGAATAAATCAGCCACCCCCTGCCATGAGGAAAATGGTTCAGTCCAGGTTTGCAGCTTCAAAGCTACAAGTTAACTTTTGATTCAATTCCGTGTCCGGCGGTTTTAAATGGGCTGTATGTAAATAGTTTTTAAAATGGAAATTTATTTATTCATGTTTTCGAACTTATATGTCATGAATTTGCAGTTAACTTAATTACAGATTTAACAGAACGTTATTTAAGTAATTTAACAGTAATAGATAATATCACACGGTTAAGGAAAGGATTAGGAATGCTGCTTGCTGGAGAAAGAGGTTAAAAACACATCAAAACCTACAGATCAAATGTATCACAAACCACAGAAAGTCACGATACTTACGCCTAAAACCAGAGACCACATGTTTTATTATGTTAAGTGATGACTTAGTTTCTAAACCTATGTACACTTTCAAACTATTTCAAACTATTCTTTCAAATTCTTTGTAAAGACAACATTAAGTGTGTGTGTGTGTGTGTGTGTGTGTGTATATATATATATATATATATATATATATATATATATATATATATATATATATATATATATATATATATATATATATATATATATATATGCTATTGCTTCAGTAGAGGGCGCCTCTTCCCGACTTACTGTTTTGAAAGATAAAAGGTATAGCCTACAATACTATGCCCTTAAAGTAGATGCCTGAGGGAATAATGGCTGGTTTTGCTTGTAAACTACATTTAGTATATTCAAAAAATAAATCTGCTAAAGAGATTAATTTTCCTATATTTGTCATTTTACATGTAAAAAAAATATAGCATTTTTAAATCAATATATTTCATATTTATAGCTTGGTAATTTGCCTTACTTACACTACCCCACATTTTTATTTCTGGTTTGAGTTTTACAAATAAATTTTGCCAATTTAATAATAGTAGGTTTTAAAAATACTGAAACTGGGAAGATATTAAGCCATTATTTTGAATCTTCTGTTTTTGCTTCTTACATTTTTCAGAGTTAAAGTTTAGATAGATTTGTCAACAGTAATGAAACATGCTATAAAATCCAAACCCTGTGAAGAAAAAAAAAAAAGTCTTACAATCTTTCTTGACCATTTAGAGGGAGTAACAGATGTGTTGAGAGCAGACCATTGTTAAAAGTGAATTTTTGCTTTATTATTGATTATGAAAATGAACAGGCACCTATTACATGGAGCTTGCACATCCCAGAAAAAACAAAACAAAAAAAAAAAAACTTAAATATAAATAACACACCCTCATTAGTGTTCATCACTCACAACAACCTGCAAACTAAAAGTTCAAAACATATTGGAAAAAAACAAAAAACAAAAACAGAAATAACGGTGAGAAAAAAAAACAAAAAACAAAAAAAATATTGTAACATATTCACTCAAGTACTAAAAACTCCTGATCCTGCCTGTTGGATGAAGGCCTTCTTTTGTTTCTGCATACTTGCTGTTCTGACTGCATTTAAATTTCCTTCACAACCTTTTATCCTCATAGCACGACAGTCAACAAGACCCGTTTTGATGGGGAAAAACATCCTCCAATATTTGTCTTGGTTATCTACATAGTTTTTGAGTTAGCTGTGTCATCATCACATTCACTCAAGAAACTCCTCCTGACCAAACCCCACCCCAGCCCCCCAAAAAGGTAATATAAATCAAAGTTGGAAAATTCAAGTATCTCACTGGATAAAAGTTTAATTAGGAATGGAGTGATTACAGCCTGAACTGAGCACGGCCTCTAAAGGTCAGCTTTCTGATATTCATCTGAAGAAAAACAAACTTCCTAAAGGCTGGAAAGACTAAAAGTCTTTACAATGTTTGATGTCTGTATGAAAGGGTAGGGTTTAAAATTGCATGCACTGTAAAACTACTAAATTTTAATTTTTTTTGTACCAACTTATGGTTGCAACTGACTGTACATATAATTTGCAAAAGATGCAGACTAGCTTCCAGTGAAATAAAACTTACTTTCAGGATTCAGCTAGAAACTAAATGCATCCTTTGCGGTGTGTTCTGTCGCATCGTCAAAACATTTTAAAGACCTATGTACAACATTTTCAGACACTGTATTAAGTTTACAACATAACAGTCTCTTTTGGTGAAAATATAGCTAAATTCAAAATATTTAATAGGTATCTTTTTAGATGTGATCTCTTTATTGAAAAAGTACCTGAGCCAAAACTCTGACAGGGGGGGACGACACAAAAGCTTTCTTAACGACTCCTTTTCCCTCATTCGGTGCTGCTCTGGAGATCAAACGAGGATTTAAATTAAATGACAAATAGCAAAGAAACATCAAAAGGGACCATTCTGAGCCTTCAAAACAACCCCCTATTCCAATGTATCAGATAGTCAGAAAATAGTACAAAAGCAGATTTAAAATCAAATGTTTCAAAGAGAAAATTAAAGCATGTTAATTTAAAAAATACATATACATATATATATATATATATATATATATATATATATATATATATATATATATATATATATATATATATATAAACGTACATATAAAAATGAATCAATGTTCTCTTACAGACATTCTTTAAGTGGAAGAGAGGCTGCTGCACATCTATAAGGCTGGACTAGTGACAACCACCCCGACCTTATGAGATGCGCACCGAGGGCCTCAGATGATTACAGATGCATCATCTTTTCTGTTTTATCCTCATTTGTACCAAAGCAGGAAGAACAGCAACCAGGTCTCCAGATGGAAGATGAAAAAAAACAAACAAAAAAAACAAAACGGTGTAATCTTGATACAGTGGTTTCAAACAATGGCAGCCTACAGTATATCTGCAAGTAATGAATAACGTATGAATAGTTCCTTTTCAAACCAGATACTTTCACAGTGCATAACAATAAAAATAATAATCATGGAAAAACAAAAAGAGAAACAGATGAAGCATTTTCGTGGAGCTTGATGGTCAGATCCCTTCTAGAAGACAATTACATTAGGATTTCTCTTTGCAGGCCCCAACATGCATCCATCAGTCGGTATTGCACAACACAAGTACCTTAAAATGCACCCACACACAAAAAGTAATAATCGCCAAAACTGGAATTTTTAAAAGTCTCTCTACGAAACTCGCTGCATTTATATCCTGTTTGCCAAAAAGAATACATCTTGGGTACTTCTAAATCTCAGTTTATTTTCATTTTCTATATTACAACCAAGTAAAACATGCAGCCAACAGCCTGCTTGGAAAATGCAGTCAAGAGCCTCCAGCGCATGGTGTCCATTATTCCAGTCAAAGGTCAGAGTTCAAAGACTGAATGATTAAAAAGTGCTTTATGTAGGTCAGTAGGACTTCTTTCCTCTACGATTATTACAAAGTTTGTACATTAGCATGTATCATCTGTGAAAGGAAAAAATTGAGTTATACCATCTGTTCCCAAACTTGAACAGGACAAACTGTGAGTGTTTGCACAAATTACTCACCATGATACCACCATTTTGTTTTCTTTGGATTTTTGTTACATGTTCTTACATAAAAGGAGTTATCAGGTGGTCGTCTCTATAGAAAAAGGAGGGGAAAAAAAATAATAAAAAAAAAAAAAAAAAAGAGATCAGACTTCAAGTTGAACAAATGCAGAAAACGCATTACATATCATGTATCTCCAGTCCTGCAGAGGTACCTTTTCTTTGCAGCTGGACAACATGCTGATAATACTAAGACAAACTGATTGCACAGAGAGGGCTGGTGACCAGTCTTCCGTCAGAATAGATAAACAGATGTGACCGTTGCTATACACATGTGGGTGGACAGGTATATTCTCTCCTGTGAACATTACCTGCACAATTAAAAGAAACAAATACATCTGGGGTTATTAAGATAATACAGAAAGGTGACGTTTAACTGGGAACTTTTTCATGTTAAAATACACAGGATCTAGAAAAAAGTATTCATACCTCTTGTCACTTTATCAATTTTTGTCACGTTACAACCACAATCTATTATATATTTCAACATGTAAGACCAAACGAAAGCAATAAAAATGACTATGTTAAATAATACAATGGTTTTAGAAATAAATTAAAAAAATATCTGAAAAGAATTTCAAGCATTTTTTTCATCATCTTCCCTGCTGATGAAAGGTTCCCCACAGCATGATGCTTTTAAGTGTTTATGTCCCTGACATGGTTCCTGGAAAACTGGACTTCTTCTGGTTCTCTGTCAGCAACAGCTTTCACATTGTGGTTATCCCATAAAAGCCAGATTTGTGAGGTGCATAACATATAGCTGGTCTGTTCAACAGATTCTCCAACCTGAGTAATGGGCCAAAGGCTGACTGACTGCTTCTCTAACTAACGATCTCTGTGCCTGGCCTAGTAGTTTATGTACACAGCCAGGTCTTGGTAAGTCTGTAGTTGTGCCATTCTCATACGGACGATGAGTTAAACAGTACTTTGTGGGATGTTGAAAGAATGATGGGATACTATTTCATACCCTAACCCTGTTTTGAACCTCTTCACAACTTTACGTGTGATCTGTCCAGTTTGTTGCGCTGCCTTTGTGATTCTGGTTGTTCACTAATGTTCTCTATCACATCTCTAAGGCCTTCACAAAACACCTGGATTTACACTGAGATTAAGTCACACACAGGTAGACTGTTTACTACTTTGGCGACTTATAAATGCAACTGCATTGTATATAGAAGTATCTGAGTAAAGGGAACTGAATGTAAATTCAAGCCACACTTTTCATATTTTTCCTTGTAAAACATTTTGAAAAGCATGTATTACTTTCTCTCTTCACAATTATATGCTATATTCTGTTGGTCTATCTAATAAAATCACAATACACAGCAGCTTTTTGCTATAATGTGGTATAAATTGAAAAAGTTCAAAGATAATAAGGCAATCTACAACCAACTTCTTAAGAAAAAAAAACAAAACATTTTATATATTTCTTTATTTCTGCCCCAAAAATCAGTCTTGATGATAATCTTTGACTTGGCCATTTGCAACAACATGCAGCTCTGTGTATATATCATAGGCCAAGTAGGGGCAGGTTGAGAAGAAGCACCAAAAAAAAAAAAAAAGCCAGTCAAACAATTAAAAACAGTGGGTATGTTGGGTAAAAAGAAGAAAAACATGAATTCAATAAAATATTTTTAGACTTAGGCCTGAGTGGCTGGAGATAAGAAAGCCAGACATAGGAGAAAAGGAGGGTAATGAAGGGTAACACTGAGTTCTGGCAGTCTGGCACCAGGCTGGGCCTCACAGGAGAGTACCAGAAACAGATGAGTTACACAGATACGCAGAAAAAGCCCAGATAAAAGCTCACACTAAATATCAATGCGACACAAAGCTTTGTTTTGATTTATGTTTCATGGAAGATCTGCATACCAAATAAAGCTCTCAATAACAAGTTTATTAATGTAATGTTGCAGACATGCTACTGCTCTTCAGACTACTTAACTATAGCCAGTTTTGTAAACAAACATGCTTGAACGAGTGTTATATCTTTATATAGAGCATATTTTTATGGACACCTTTGAACTTATCAATCTTAAGTTTTTTTACCTGACAAAGTTGAAATGAGTGCAGCTCTAAGTCGCGTCATTACACGGTGTCAACAAAGAGACGTTATTTGGAGGCCATTATTGGTGGAATGCGTCTTCCCTTGGTTTAAATATAAACTCGAGCATCATCCCCAAGCCTATAAAACTTAGTTTATGCTGCATTCTTACTGCATCCCATTCGTGTCACCATTGTGGAGGAGCCTACTGCTGGCAGGGAATGAGATTAGCTGTCTAATTGCAGGTCCAGCAAAAACGAGCCAAGGAACAAAGCTGCAGCTTAATCCATTTTACTTTTAATCTCTTTCTGACCGTAACAATAAATATAACCTCAAAGTGCTTAAACAGAATTAGAATATTTTATTATAATTAACCTAATTACAGATTATTTTTATAACTTAGCTGTTTAAATAAGTCAGTCACTGCATATTTACTACAATATTTTTCCCACCCAAGACATTTAATCAAGACCTGCAGATCAAACATCCTACAAACCACAGGACTTTAAGCAAAAAGAGTCTTTGTTTATGAAACAATTTGGGCCACAGATGTTTGTCAGTTGACTAATTGATGAGTCTTCAAAACCTATGTATGCTTAATTTCTTTTCACTCCGGTACAGATAATAAGATAAGTAAATAATAAAACAACATTAAACATCTCAAATAGCTGAACTATTATGAGGTGAACAATAGAGGGCACCTCCTGTGTTAATGTTTGTATTTAAAAGGAGAAAACTAACCTAGTGGTGGCAATTAAAAATAGTCTCGATGGTCAAATTTTACCATAATTTTTCATTCTATCAACTAAATCAGGGACCTCTATGAATTACAGTAGCATTTTTTCATTTTGCCAGAGGGAAATACAGGTTTTTGGTTTTTTTGTTTTGTTTTGTTTTTTACTAAGAAGAGATGAGACTTAAACAGAGATGGAAGAACACTGTGAATACTATAAAATTATCAATAAGCTATTAAGTGTATCCCATCACGACTAATATATTTTAAATGCTGTTTTGCATTAAAAAAAATAAACAAACATAATTAATGTGAACTAGTTCATGTTCTGAGTGTGAAGTTAGTTAGAAATGTTTAGGTTTTGAACTATGAACGCTTTTTTTCGACTTTTATGAGTTGAGAACTAGTTATTGTTAAGAGTTGACTTGCACTTTGATGTTATCTTTCCTGCTCTATGCTATCCAAGTTATCTTCTGCTTGGGATTTTATCAGGTTTTATATCAATGTAAGGTTTAGGATTGGTAGGCAGATATGTGAAGATGTTACTTTGTCTTGTTTGACCTATTAGAGACAAAATAACAATGATAAATATGTAGTCTATTAATACCCACGTGAGGGAAATTAGAGTAGCAACTGACAGCTGTGCTTGGGTTTGCCTGCTTTCACATGTTTATTGTGGCTGGATAAAACCCCTCAGAAACTTCCAGTTTACCATGAATATAAATTATGCAAATTGCATTTAATGATCGTGAAACAAAAACAAAAAGTCTCAACAATGTTGCAATCTAAGATGTGAAAACCTGAAAAAGTTTATATGATTATATTATAAACAAGACTAAAATATGCTGATACATTAAAGAGGAGCGAGTGGAAGTTGATGTTTGTGACAAGACTCTAAAAGAACTGAAGCACTGGAGTGGAAAATTTATTAACTGAGGACTTTAAGGTCAACAGGCATTTTGTAGAAGATAAATGGCTTTCAGTCTGGAAGAATTGGTCCAAAAAAAAAAAAAAAAAGCACAGGCATTATCTTTACTTCTTGTTAATAGAACACAAAACCAATAGTGAACGGCATCATGTAGCTCAACAGCTATGGTAATTTGTTGTTTATACCTCAGGTGTCTGTGAGTCTGTATCTCAGTAGAGTACTTTATACAGTTTTTTTTTGTTTTGTTTTTTTTTTTGTTAATCCAATCATGGCTTTAAAGTGCAGATCTTTAATGATTCAATGAATTTGATGATTTTCATATATATGTGCTTAATGATTCTGATGATTTTGCTGGATACCTGATTGATGTTTTTATGATGTGAAGCACTTTGAACTGCGTTGCTGCTGAAATGTGCTATACAAATAAACTTGATTTGACTTAATAATGTTTCTGTCTATGATTCCATTCTCTATTGCTTCCCACTCAAGATTCAAAGCTCCATCTAATATTTATAGGATTAACAGTTCTATTAATCATCTCTATAAAAGCAGAAAAGGCAGAAGAGTCTTAAAGGAAGTAATAAAGCTAATACAAGACAGCGTATGTTTATGTGCTTTGAGAGGCATGTAAGATACACTGTTCATTGTTTCCTCTCTACTCCTCCATCAACTATAGACAAGAACATGTGGCTTCAGATCTGCATTTATCATAATTTTTAAATTTGGACTGGTCTAAAATAGAAACTGGTTATTGAATAAAATCAAAAGACTGTTCATTGACTTACCTGAGGTGAATCAAAAGGATATCGACCACTAAATTTGAAAAGCAGCTGAAATTTCTCTCCTTCATACAATGTGCCAGGAGCACCTTCCATATCTACAATCCACCTAAAAGAAAAAGAGGCACAGTGTTAAAATATGTCTGGAATCTCATTCTCACAGATTGATTGCAACATTCCTCAACTAAAGATAAACACAGGTTTAAAAAAAAAAAAAAAAGCGTAAAACAGGTTTGAAGAAAAAGTGGTGGCAACAAATCTGAATTTAAAGGTTTGAGCTTTGTGCATTGCTTTTCTGAGCCAATGGAATATGCATATTCTTCAAATAAATTAAATCATTAAGGTAATAAATAATTTATGAAGGCTATATGGTTATTTATGGGTAACTGCTATGTAAATCATGTTCATTACGTGTGGCATTAATAATGAAGTAGTTCCAAAAGGCTTTAAGATTACTGAAAAAAAAGACCAGAACCAAGATGTGCAAATCTATCATCCTGTGTCTGAAATCAGGTGTGTTTAGGTCAGGAGAGAAGACCTGAGTGGACTTCTTTGAGGTGGCCGAGATCATAGCATCACAGCCACACACACCATGTCAGTGTGTTAAGGTGATACAAAGCTTTAAGCGTTTTTTCTGGTATATTTGTTCATCGTTTACAGAAAAGCAGACTTTCTCGCTGATGCATGAAGAGCACAGCACCTGCATTAAGATACCCAAACGATGGAAATTCCCAGGTCAATAACTCAAAAGAAAAAGACACAAAGTACTTTTCTTAAAGTGGTAACAACAAGCAACATATAAAGTTATGGCCACACTGATCAGTGACTGGTTAAACAAGGTAACTAATTTTAGGTAGGCTTGCTGTGACAGGTAAGAGATAGACAGGGCTTAAAGACGGTTTTTTTTTTTATCTGTTTTTAAACCAAGCAAGCCAATGAATGTGAATAAATTAGCAGCAGCCAAAGTTGTCTCCTATGTAGTTATGATAAACTTTCTTTCAGGAAACATTTTATTCTTCCTTTAGCTTTAAAATACCCCATCCTGGTCATTTTTCTCTGGAGACGGTGTTAAAAAATTAAAAGTCTTACTTTAATTATACAATATATGTAGAATCAAAAGCTTTCAATCCGGTTCCAGTGACAATGAATATTTAGCTGGGTTTTGACAGTGGTTTGGTAATAATGTGATATCTCACTGATTTGAAAGACAAAATCTATTTTTACTTCAGAAGCCCAGCTACTGAACTGTGCTGACCGAGCTGGTAGTAATTTAACCCGGATCTGACTGCAGCAAAAAATTCTTCGTGCTTGTAACACAGACATTAAATATTGTTTTTTTTTTTTCCTCCTAAACTGTTTATATTATACAGAAATGACTTATGTAATACATCAAAGTCTAAATCTTACTTTGCTGGTGATACACTTAAGTGTTCAGGTGAAAGTTTAAAACAGCTTCTGATTATTTTAAGTGGGGGACGGACACAGTGAATCAACACTAGATTATTGTAAATTCCCAGACCAACTTCAGAGATGGTCTGGGCCATTTGTATCTGCATTGGTGTTTTAGTCTGAACAAAATCAGCCCTTGAAAGAACACTAAAATGTGTCTGCTCTCAAGCTGCACAGTTATTACCTGAACCACTTAGAAAAAAAAAAAAAAAAAAAAAAAAAAATCTGTATTTCACACCATTAAAATAAACACTGTTGTGCATCTAAGATCAATCTCTGCTATGCTGGTGTCTTAATACTAACATAATTTAAGTGACTGAAGTTTTTGTTTTTCAAAAAAACATAGTGCTCCCATTTATGCTATCCTGATTTTAAAATGTTTAGGATTTATAAGCTTTTTCTTCTGTTTATATTTTTAAGTCTATATGTCTGGTACTTGCTTTTCATCCTGATTTTTTTTTTTTTTTTTTTGCAATTGTTCTATAAATGAAAATATTCACACACAAAAAAAAACCAATATCACAAAAAAAGCAATCAGTAAAGAGAACAAATGTGGGAGTTCCCTTCTGAGACTAAAAACGGAAGATGACAGGAACATGACGACGTCTGACTGAATTTGTACATTGGGGGGAATACAGATAGGAAACCAAATGGATTTGTAAAGGATTCTGGTCTCTATAAAATATAAAAAGATTTTATATTTAAATCCAAAGACAACTACATTAACTCTTCAACACATCATACTTCTGCAACTGCATGGATATAGTGTTAGTGATGTCTACAATGCGAAATCACTGTGAATGATGCCTGACTTGATCCGCTAACAGCAGAGCCAAGGACAAAATGCTCAACATGATCCAATTCGCTTTAGTCAGCTGGTAATATGACCGAGTCAATAAATGTAACATTAAACCATTTTGAGAAATGGCAGCTCGGGGGAGAGGCCAAGTTACATAAATATACTGCAGGAGAGACACAACAGGTTTTTTTAGGTGGCATTTTCCTTACTGCATGGCTCTAATTATGCCATCAAGCCAGCTCAAGCATCATTATCTGAGCAACAAAGAGACAGCTTGTACCATAAACAAACGCTATCAAACTGACAACACATCGTCACCCTATAGACATCACATAAAAGTGTCTCTTGTGAGGTTTTTGCCGTTATGTTTGGATTAAGTAGGATTCATTAAGTAAGAAAAATTACTTCCTCAACGAATGCTGTCGACCACTCCAGCAGAGATCCAACTCTATCAGACACTTTCTAACCTCAGAGCCACAAACAGAAGACACACCCATAAATATCATCTAAGCCCTGTGAAGCAAAAGGATCACACAGCTGAACTGGTTAGGAGACTTGTCAGTCATGCAAAAAAAATTCATTTGCGTCAATGTCCAGGTGACAGTTATGTAATGAGAAAACTGCAAAAACATACCGTCTTCCCTCTCTACCTGACTTGCTAAAACTTCCACTTAACCCTTGGTCTCCTAAAGCAAGCAGGGATCAAAAATACTCCTCCGTGAATTTGCTCTTTGGAAAAATATTTTCGGAGGTCAAAACGAATGTGGAAGAACACAGAGGTCAATCAGTCTCTTTTCTTAGTTTTATCTTAATTTCAGCAGATCATGTATCAGCCTTTCAGTTACTATTCACTACTTTTGCTTCACATGAATCCAGTGTTGAGTTCGCCATTGTTCACACCTCCGCTGAGCAGGTGTGACGTCAGAATACTGTGATCCCATAGACAGCAGTGATGATACCTGAAGTGTCACAGGAGGAGGAAGCAACTTTTAAAGGTAGTGCTGCAGTTTTTTAAACAAGTACCATCCTTAATTAACAATCAAAATGAAAACCAAACCGTAATCCACAGACTTTTAGGAAAGGAATGAAGTGAAAAAGGTTAGCTTCAAGCAGCTTGTGTTTCTTGTTACCCAAGCCAAGCTCGTGAATGCCAACCGTTGAATATTTTATTAGAGTGGATAGCAACACTGAGCATTAGAGACAATCTTCTGAGGGGCCACAACTGCCAGTCACTAAAATGTCCCCAATTCTTCATCACTACAGGAGCTTCATCTTACCTTCAAACCTAATGTATCGCACCAGCAACCTCCTCTCCACACACATTAGAAATACTAGCCTTTCATGGTATTCAAACATTTCATAAAAACATGTTAGAGTTCATAAAAATATTAATATTTTTCACTGATTACTAGATTTGAAGAATTTTGCAAAACTAAAATAAGCAGGAAACATGAATACTTACTGTGTGATGGTGTTCTGTACACTCTTCTCATTAAGCGTCATTCCTGGGGGTGGATCATTTTGCAGAGCTAATAATTCCTTTTGTAGCCTTTTCTGTTGAAAAGCATATGTTTATCTTTACAACTCAGTCACAATATACAACTCTAACATAACTTTATTGAAAACATAGTACAAAACAACTTATTGAGGCCAAACATAGAAGCATTAAAAATATATTTGACTTGTACAAAATCATTTTATTAATCTTAATTATTAACCTTAATAAAATATCCCATCTAATGCTATATGTGGCCCAAACTGTTTTAAAAATAACATAATTTACACCTTAAAACTAACTTAAGTATGCTAACATTTACTAAAAAGAATTAATATACTCTAAAATATTAATGTGTTTATATAAAGTGCATACAAATAGTGTGCAATATAACAAATCAGAAAATGAATCATTTAAAGAGACAGACAATAAATACATTTATAAAGATATAGACACTGTAAAGGATGGCCTTAGGAATAGACAGGAAAATTTAGAGCTGCAAAATACACTGAATTGACATCATGATCTCAGTATCAATGTGTGCAATATTACAATTGCTAAGAACAGCTGGGTTGCAATATCTGATGGGCTATTATATTTCAAGTGTTAAGCATCCAATAAATACATCTGGTCAGTTAGATGGGCTCTCACTGCCCTTAATACACACACTTGATGTATATTTTAAGGGCCGAGATGCTAATGCTCACAGGACATCATGACAGAAGAGCAAGAAGAATGTGGATTAATCACAACTAATCTGATTGTAATTTTCAACAATAATGCAATAGCATGTTTTCCTAGTATCTGACAGCGTTACTAAAATCATTTCTTTTTGAAGTTGTATGTCAACATGTCAGTCCAGGCTACATCTTTTGGTAGGTTCTTAAAAACTTTCCTGCTAGGTCAGTCATGCAAACAGCATTATTTCTGTTTTTTCCTGAAGTTTCACAGCCTGCAGCAACAAATCTACAGGGCTGCTGACAAGAGACAGAAGGTAATTAGTTATGTAGTTTGATCCTACACAATTTAGAGGTTTGTGGACCAAGAAGATTTTCTTTAAATTAAAAGACATGAAGAGCTGTAGAAAACCTGCAAAGACAAGAGTACCCCCTCTACTTTCTTTTGGTTAATTGTGTGGTGAGAAACGCGTCCATGTTAAAGATTGCGTTATTTCACAACAGAACTATATACTTTGTCAATTGTGTGTGGATTTTTTTTTTTTTTTTTGTCAGGCTCTTGTTTAATGAGAAAGTGTTACAGGAGTTGGTGTTACATTCTCTCAGTACAATAAAATTGGGGGGGGGGAGACCAAGGTTTCAAAGTTTTCACACAAAAAATAATTAAGCTAAAATGCTTACCGTGGTCTAATTTTCTAAATTTTAATAGTTGCTTCTAAGTGTTTATTGCACACAGTATTAACCCTTTAGGCCTTTCTGCTCTTTCTATGGTAATACAAGGATAACTGCCAGTATCTAGCTAATATTAGTTGTGCTATCTGCTCAACCTGCACTTGACTCCTTAACAGACATGGTAACTTGCCACTTGTACTTTAATAACAGCGGTATCTTAATAGGAATGATGGCTTTCACTCCTTTAGTTTCCACACCATAACTGTGTTTTTTGCAACCAGAAATCTTTCCAAACCAAATTAGTCTTTTTATAAATACATGAAAAAGGGTGGTAGCTCTCTTTCAGTCAGTTTACCAGCAGTGTGCAGCAACACGTGGTAGAGCTGAGAATAGTGTCAGTACGCTACATGCAAAACAGACTGAGAAAAAGCTCCATTCAGCACTTTCACTGGCATCTCATTCAAAAGACTGTAAATCCTAGGAAGGACCAGTTATCGGTTTTCAAACAAGAACTTTTTCAAACCTTGCTATATCTCGATACTTCTTACTGCCCCATGCCTAATTAGGATTGGCTGTGAGCTGGTAATAAACGAAATCGTAGCTAGATCAATCAGTTTACATACATAGGACACAAATGCTGAATAAATACAGATCTTTGATTTTTTTTTTATTATTATCTTTAGTCTTTTAGTTTCTAATGTGTACGTTTCTATGTATCTATTAACATAAAGCAAGAAGAAAAGGACCTTATGTCGTGCATTTTCTTCATCTCAACAAATATACGAGTGTTGATATGCAAATTTAAAAAACAAGTTTAAACGAACTGATTCAGGAGTTAATGTTTCTAACAAACCCAGAAGAACAGTTAGTAATAAATGAATGTATTTTCATCAATAACACACAACAGAAGTTCCTTAGTCAATATGCTCTTTACGTATTGTTTGTCAAATCTCTCTTGACTTTTTGCACCAATTTTATGGAAACGATACACCTGTTCAGGTCCGCCTGAAACTGTATTTAACTGCGCACCGTGTCGTTAGCAAGCTGTAGAACTGGTCGACCAAACAGAGACCAACTATCAGAATGCATCATGTTTCCTTGAATTGTCACCCCTGGACCTTACGAAGAAAAGTCTCACGCAAGCATCAACACGTAGTTCAAGGAAGCTAGCTTCCCTGTTCTCCTCAGCTTGCCGATGATGATGATGAGCTAGTAGTGTTGCTAGCAAAGACCAAGCGCCGAACCTGAGTAGTTTAGGGATACATTTCACGGCTTCCACCTACATGTCAGTGCTGCTTTTTGACGAATACATATACACAAATAAAATGGCAGTCAACAACCGAGAAAGACCAAAACGGAGAGCCGGTAAATTACAAATATGTGCTCGCTGTCAGTTGTATCCTTACCTGCATCGACGCCATGATGGAAACCCCCCCCTGAATCAACGCAGAGTGGAGGACTGTGCGTCAGGCGGTCACGTGACGAGAGAAGTTGTTTTGACAATGACAAACGGGTCCCGTTGCTTGAATAACGCACTGCCTACACCCAGGTCACAGCTCAGTCATTTCAGGTCGCTTTTAATTTGTGACGTGGGTGTAGAGATAAAACAGGAATTTTAATGAGATTTTAAAAAGAGGTATGCGGAGTTAGAAGCCGGAGCTCACGTGACATAAGCATTGGCCAATGACCTCTGCGGAAGGAGGGCTAAACCTGTATGACATCATCAGTAAAATTTAAATTGTAATTTTTTTCGCTATGTATTACGTTTATGTACACAATTAACCCAGCCCAGTTAATAATGGTCTCATTTAATATTAGTTACTTTTATGTTAGAATCTGTTATGTGTATTTTGACCAACAGCGTATTAATTTAGGCTTTGTACTGTTAAATGAGATTATATGTAAACTCTTATATACTGATGCATGTAAATAAATTTGAATGTCATTTAATAGTTTATCTCAATAATTAAATTCCTAAAGTCAAACTAATGTATTGTATAGATTCAAACAATTATACATTTTAATTTTTTAATTATTATTAATGTTGGTGCTTATGCTTTTTACCCAAACAAAACAATTCCCAGATAGTTTATTTGTCCGGTTAAAACAGATTTTTAAAACAGAGATGTGACGTCATAGCTATCTAACAGGCTACACAATGAAGGAGATAACCGCTGAAACAAAAGAGGTCCAGATGACATTCATTAACGAGGAGGGTAAGCAGTATCTAAGCATATTAATGGAAAGTTAAGTGGAAGAAAAAGTGTGGTAGAAAAGAGTGTACACACAACAAGGATAACAGTAGCCTTGAGAGGATTGTGTAGCAACACTATAGTGTAGTAACACTATGCTCATTTAAGCAGGTGTTGGTACCTTTGGCAGACTCCTAGTCCTGCTGAAAAGTGAAAATGATCCCCATAAAGCTTGTCAGCAGCAAAGTGAAGCATGAGGTGCCCCTGCTAGATGACTGCACTGACCTTGGACTTGATAAAAAGCAATGGCCCTGTAACGGATAACAGAAGTTACGCTGTAACTGTGGTTCTGTGAATTCCTGGATAACAGTCACATTGGTCACTCAGAACTTCTCCCCCAGCAAGAAGATCCCATGAGACCGAACGTAGCTTAATACGTAGTGTTAATTATAGATGCTGGTGGGCTACGTGTCACGTGCATGACTTTGTTTACATTAAATCTCGGCCTGCGCGGAGCACGAGGAGACATATCCATTGTTTACTACCACTGGCAGTCAGGAAGGAATGAAACAGAACATGGCTTTACAAATCATAAATGATAATGGAAACTTTAAGAAGGACTTTCTAGCAACATGGGTTCTGTGCCTCTTCACTTTTCCTCCAGACTCTGGGACCTTGATTTCCAAATAAAATGCAAAATTTACTTTCATCTAAAAGGAGCTCTTTGGACGCCAGACTAATCCTTTTTCTACCTAACCCACATAAAATCATGTTGAGGTTCTCTGGCTCAAGACGAGTTTAACACAAGGGATGTGACGGTTGTAGCCCCTGTCCTGGATGTATCTGTGTGTACTGACTCTTGAGGCTCCAACTCCACTCACAGTCCACATCTTGCCAGTCTCTCTGAAACCTCTGAATGAATTTTGCATCACAATTTTCACATGGCTATGATTATCCCTGTTGCTTGTGTACCTTTTTCTACTACATTTTCAGACTAACATTGTAAATAAGAAATTGTTCTTAAAGTTTTGCCTGGTAAAATAAAGGTTTAACATTTTCCTTCCACTCAACTTTCCATGAACATGCTGCACTTTGTGAACAGCCAGTTTCTTTGGCATTTACTTTTTATGGCCGATTCTCTTTGTGGAATGTGTCTATCTGTAGGAGAACCGTCACATCAGCAGTCATCCTCATGACTGTGTAGACCATAACAGAACATTTTTTGTATTAAATGTCTTTTAGCTGCATGCCATAATCCTAATTTCCAAAAATTAATGCTTGAATTATCTCCCTTTGTGTGTAATAATTCTATATATTGGAGTTTCACTTTTTGAATTGATTTGAAATTGTTAAATATGCATGGATGCATCCGATTGTTTTGTGAAGGATGCTTTTTTTTATTAATATTCTAATCTTATGAAAACTCAATGTTGGGTTTTTATAAACTGTAAACTATATTTATAAAAAAAAAAAAAATAAAATAAAAAAAAATAAAAAATGCAGAAATACGTTTGCAAAATATTACTGTGATTAATTTATGTCCAAGTTTTGCTGAAATAAACTTTTCAGTCATCTTCTAATTTAATGAGAAACACCAAGGCGAGCTCTTACCTTAGATCAGATTTTGACAGTAGAATGTCAGGTATTAGCCGGCGTACACAATAGAATATATCACCATTTCATCCAGAAACATATACACTGTATATGTACACTGTATGCTCTAATTCATCTGAGAGTTGATCATGTTTGGAGTAAGCTGCAGAGGTTTTAAATATGTCAGAATAAATATTGCATGAAAGTTTTTGTCATCAAGTTTTGATGTTTATAGATCAAGAATTTCCTTACTGCAAATGAGATGATATCAAGAAATGTTTCAAAGACTGAAAATACATTTTTGGTTTTACTGGGTTCATACAGAAATTCCCAGTTTCCCTCCATTTACTAGAAAAAAAACAAAACAAAACAAAAAAACAACAACAAAAAAAAAACAAATGGAGTGCAAAAATATAATTTAATGATTTAAATTATATTTTATATTTAATACAAATTTGCAACTCAAAAATGACCAGTATTGATGTACAGTGTTTAATGCAACCTGCAGAATCTGAAACCTAATGAATACCTGCCAGAATAAGAAGATGCGCCATCAAAAGACAGCATGTTAACCCCTGCCTTTCAAAACCACGTAATAAACACCCAAAGCTAATCTTTGTTTCTCCAAATTAAAATTGTTGTGGCTGAGAAATCTAGAAAGAACTTAGGAAATCAGTTTGGAATTTAAAAAGAGAAAATCTGTAGGTACTCTGCACTATTTTAATTAGGACACATTTGAGGTAATTCATATTCAAAACATTTGAATCTCAAAGAGACTTAAGTTTAAAAAAAAAAAAAAAAAAAAGGAAAACTTAATGCATTTCATTTCACACATGTGGAACTAAAGTATTTAAAAAGTTTTAATCCTGTATACTGTAAAAATGTAATTTATGACGTTTGGGTTTCATGCAGAGAAGCAGACACCAGAGGAAAAGTGCTCACCAAATAGGTATTTATTTAATATGTAGAGGTGAGGACATTTCTGTGGAGGAAAGGTGCAATTACCCACCATTCCTGGCGTCAATGTTGAAATGATATTTTTAGTAATACAAGGAAAACCTTGACAAAAGACAACGAGCAACAAAAAAGAAAAAAAAAAAAAAAAAAAAAAAAAAAAAAAAAAAAAAAAAAAAAAAAAAAAAGCATAATGTAAAATAAAAGGCAAAACAAATACTCAAAAAAGTTTCAGGTTTTCACATCTATTTTGCAACTTTTAACAATCCAAAAAATTTGCAGCCATGAGCAGTTCCAGGGCAATCTCAGGAGCGATGGGGAACTCGGGTATTTCTGTGGAGCTGTTGGTATAGCGGACCTTGTAAGTGAAGTACATGCACACCTTGGACAGGACGTGAGACGGGATCTCCCTGAAATTCACCTCGTTGGTTTCATTCTCCGCAAACTGTCCTGCAAGTAAAATACAGCAAAAGAAGGAAGCAGTCCAATGAGAAAACTTGTGACAGACAGGTTTGACTTGATGCATACCAACCACTTCTCATTTTTGATGTCCGATACCAAAGCGAACTTTTCTCCAAGAAACTACAACTTGCTGACCTTAAAGTTGAGGACCCGCTTTTTGTTGTTTTCACATTTTACACTCAAATCCCCACTTGGGTAAAGTCTGCTCCAATCAGCAGGACTTGGGAACAGTTGCGTGTGAGGAGAACAGACCTGGCTAAACCTCCGTTAAAGTCAACCAAGCATGTTTAGATGCTCTGAGCCGAACCTGGACGCAGTGAGCTGGCTCGAGCTGAACACCGACCTAGAAGTGTTTGATTAACACTAAAACCACCAGCGGGTTAGTTCGACTCCCTGAGCGTTTTCATCGCAGCTGCAAGGGCATGGATCCTCTTATGACACAGGGAAGCGCTGACTACATTCTTGGCACAACACAGAACAGTGTTAAAAGTTCTGTATGCGATAAGCGAATTAAAGAGCAGGGAGTCAAATGGAATCGGCAAGACTTCTGAAACTATAGATGCAGCATGTTCACAGCTGCATGATGGCACATAAAAGTGAACTGCTCAATGTTTTGTGGGTGTGAATATCTGCATTTATAAATGTTTTCAGTGACCAACTAATCTCTCCAGTGTCTCAATTCTTTTGTCTGTATTAACTGGTATTTCTTGGCCTCCGATAAATCAATTTCAACATTATCCACCTTTAATACGACCCCAAATACTATTGATTTAATATCTTTAATAAAGGAAAACCATTTTCCTGTTTGGAGTCATTTTGATGAATTTTGTAAATTGTCATGTAGTATTTCCGCAGACAGCTAGAGTAAATACAACTCGTGAGCGTCAAGCTAATTTTTACTTTTTTTTTTTTTTTTTTTTTTTTTTTGATCATTTTTAACTGATTCTCTTTATCTTTTATTAGCTGGTCAAGTCTTATTTGAAGTATAATTTATAAAAAGATTGAGACAAAGCGGAGTGCAAACTTTTTGAAGGTCATGTTTATCGTTACGGCTCCCCAGAAGAGTCAAAATTACTGCCTCTAGCAGTTCTAGAGGGTAGAGAAGTCATGCCGAGACCAGTGTTGACATCCTCACAAGAGTTTAATGCATTCAGTTAGCTTGATGGATGATGTTGTCCCTCAGCAAGAGTACTTGTCAAGTGTGTGATCCCCAGTCTTTCAGCTGTTTGACAAAAATCTGACGACACCAATCTGATGGTGTATAGTTCAAGTCTTTTCAAAATACAGGAAGACTGTGAAGATGGTGTTGAGTGTCACAAGCTTAAGCTGTTGCACCAAGTTGACTGAGAAGAAACTCGGGGCTAAGAGAGCTGTAAAGAATTCTTAAACTTTCACAAGAAGATAAATTAGAAAATGATGTTTGTTATTCTCAGTCAGCTGTGTTTAAACATTTTGAGCAAGTACAAACAAAATAAAAAGGTTGTAAATGGAGAACAAACATAAGGACAGAAAAGTCAAAGCAATATACCAAATATGTTATCAATCTCAGATACTGTGAGTAAAAAGTCAAAGGTCAAAGAATGATGCAATTCCCATGAGACAAAAAAAAGGAGATTTCATCACCCATTTCTCCACATTTAAGGATTCCTTAAGAAAGACAGTTCTGAAAATGGGTCATTAAAAAAAAAAAAAAAAAAAAAAAAAAAAAAAAAAAAAAAAAAAACACACACACACACACAACATATCTGAAAACCAATCTTTTTTTTTTTAATATTCCCAGGACCCTCAGGTTGCTCTGCTCTTAACACATTTTCCTGTCATGGATTTCACTGCATCAATCCTGAATTATTTCTCAAAAGGGACGTTCTAAAATCCCTAACATGCAAAAACGTAGTTTAATGTGACAAATTGAGATTAAAACATCAACAGTCAAAACAGAAATGTCATTATTATGGATATTAGCTCACATTAGTCATAATCTTCACCATTTGTAAAGAAAAAACTAAATGTAAGAATGTTAGAAAATCTAATTTATGTCAGGCATCACTGGTCAAACAGTAGCACCTTTCAGTCCTGCAACTTAATGATTATAGTTTCTGTTGCCTATTATGATTAAAAAGCAAGGCTTTGTGCATCTACAACAATCAGTGATGATTCATTTTCTATCAACATTGACTATCTGTGTTAAATGTTTTACTTTTAACATAGGCTTGACAAAAATGCTTCACCTGAAATAATCGTCATAACATTAATGTTATATAGTGTTAGTGTTCATGAGAAAAATGGGAACAACTGATAACTGTTTTGTGACATTAAGCCAAGTTAAGTTTTTGGTTTCCTTACAGCAGGTTACAATGAAGATGGGAAACCTAATTTGAGTCAGGATCCTCAATGACTAGATTTCAGTTTGAATTTTTTTCCTTAGGTGACAAGACCTGTAATTAATGGTCGTAATTTCAATACTTTAAATTATGCGAATAAAAAGACAAACAGGAATGTTTAGAGGTCTAACAAACTAAAATGTCTGGAAGTGAAGATGAATGCATCCTCCTGATGAAAGAGAAGAAGAGCCTTTATATAGTTTATTGTCAGGTCACACACTGTTTTGTGATATAGGGGGTCGACTTAAGAGGGTCGTGGAGTAGATAGAGAGGGGAACCTAAAATGGTCACTGGAGCACCCCTATCCTATCCTATCCTATCCTCTATCCAGGATCTGCTTTAGAACTGCTGCAGGAACAGGGCTCTAAACATTGTGAGAGACTCCTCAGACCCTCTCCATGAACTTTTTTAAGTGCTGCTATCAGCCATCAGGATCAATGTTGCAACAGCATCAGAAATGGAACCACAAGCTGGCAAAAACACAACTATTATTGCATTTTTTTGAGATCTTATTTAGTGACATTTTCCATCATTTATCTCTTTACTCCTTTTTCACAATGCTTTAGAGCTGTGAGAAATTACTCATTTTGTTGTATGCCATTAGGTATGTAATGAATATACATTTGATTTTAAACCACTCTTTTCCCGTTAACATCCCTATAACACCAAATCTCGCCCGTCAGGCAAGGGAACCAAAAACAAATAGGTAATTAAAGCATGTTATAGCCCCACAAAGGTTTTTTTTTTTTTTTTTTTTTTTTTTTTTTTTAAATCTCTGTAAAAATGAAAAAGGATTCTGGCTTTTAGGGTTTGCATTATATCAAAGAAGATGAACTAAAATGGCTTGGCATAGAATATTTGACTTAGTCCTCACCTGGCCCACTTAGCATGGCTTTGATGGTTCCAGATGTCAAGGCATGTTCTCTTTTCACAATGAATTCATGGCCGTCTGAGGAAATAAGCTTCACATACATGGCATCTGGCCCTTCACAGCCACCATAGGTTCTTTCTTCACCATCTGTCAAGTCATAATATAATGAAAGACATTCTCAGATTTTATAACACAGGGGGCAAATATTAAACAAGTGTCTAGTTTTGAACAACAGTTTCTTTCATTTATTAACTACCAGAGAAATGTTAAAACTGAAAATGTGATTTTATGGACGAACAACAGGATTTTTAGAAAGGCACAGATAAATGTGTGACACTAAGGCTCACCCATCCTGCTCCGGGATTTCTGTTAATCCTAAAGGACAAAATAGGAAAATAACGAACATTATTTAACTGGTTTAAAGCCCAAACTGAAAAGATATTAACAGGATAAACATTAGTAATCTGACATGTAACACTGGTAAACTCTAATCACCAATTGCTGGTAATGCAATTTGAGCCCTTCGGTTTACTGAAAATGATTTTTGACAGTCACTACGGAACGTTAGCTTTAGCCAAAGTAAAGATGGTTCCAGAGATTTATCAGACACCCAGAAATAATATTTATGACTATAACATAAGCATGGCTATCCGTTTCACATGTTTCAACCATATAAGCAGTGGTCTTGTTGTTTTATGATCATGTTTTCAAGTGAGTTTGCGTCAGCTGTGCTAGCTAAAGGAGCTAACGTGTTTCTAAATAGTCAAAATATCTTCGCAATCATTGATCTCTGCGTAAACCAGAAACCGGACATTTAGTTCGAGAGATGACAACAATAACGACATCAAATCAAAAAATAAAAGGGTTTCTCACCACCGAGTGGATAACTGAGCGACGTGGATTAATTTTCAGCTAACGTTAGCCACCAAATTGTTTTTACCCGGAACCAGTTTGTGGTTGCGTTCAACAATAAATGTGTTCCGTGAGTTCCCCCCTCTTGCTCGTTCATTGAAAAAACGACGTTTTTAATATATATACACATATGTATACGTATATCATTATTGATAAAATAGACAAAGACAATAAATAAATAAATAAATAAATAAATAAATAAAAATTGATACCCTAAACTCAATGAATCATATTTATAAGAAATAAAATTTAAACAATATGTGGTCCAATCCAAAAGAAATAAACTAAAGAAACTAAAAACGCATATCTTTTTTCCTCACTATCTTTATCAGATCTGAGTATTTTTTTTCTTTCTTCAGTTTTAGTTCAGTTAGGAATATCCAAATTGTTTCCATTTGTTAAATTTCAGAGTTATTATTGTTGTTGTTGTTGTTGTTATGTGTGGTAGCTTCAGTTTGGGCCCATCCCTCCTGACAGAACTGATGTAACTGAGCCAGGTTTGTAGACCTCTTTACTTAAAAAAGATTTTTAGTTGGGCCCACAAATCTTCTCTTAGATTGAAATCAGGGCTTTGTGATTTCCATTCGATTTTGTCCATTTGTCATCCTCAGTCCCATTTGTACCAAAGCTTTAACTTCCTAACCTATGTATTGAAATGTTGTTTCTTTACTCATGATGCCATCTATTTTGTGAAGTCCACCAGTCTCTCTTGCAGCCACCCTATTTTTCTACAGTTAGGATGGTATACATAAACTTACAAAAATCCCTCTTTTACCTCCACATGTAACAATGTTCATTATGGTCAAACACTTTGATTTTATTTTTGCAAAACCAAATGTCATGTCTCCCAAAATTAAAGTCTTTGTCCCTTGTTCCATTTTCAAACTGTATTCTGTTCTCTTTTTTATCTTGCTATTGGAAAAATTGGGGTTTTCCTTTCTGAAAGGCTTTTCCTCTGCTGGTGCAAGTCTTATTGACCTGTAGCTAATGATCTACTTCAGCCTACATCTTCATGAAATCTTTTGCTTTTGTTCTAGGGATTGTATATACTTTTTGCCAAAATATGTTCATCTCTGGAAGAAAGCCTAATAGAGAAGAAATTTTCCTTCTTGAACAATACGATGCCTAGGCACACCCATGGTGTCAATACTTGTATATAACGGTTCAAACAGATGAATGTGGCACTTTGAGGCATCTGGAAATTGTGCCCAAGGATGGGCACAATTCTCCCATTGATATCATACAGGAAATGTGGTGGTTGAGGCACTCCCTCAACATGTATCCACATGTGTGCCTTGATTTAACTCAGACATTGTCAATGAACCTATCAGATGTTTGAAAAGCCATGTATCATCATCTGAACTTTTCCAAATTGTTTAAAGACATAGTAATCTTAATATGTGCAATCCCCTGAAGTCCTTTACATTTGCTAAATCTAACCGGGTTAAAAGAGGAAAAGTTCAATCTGATTTAATTTCAGACAGTGAGGGAAAAGGTTTGGTAACTTTTTATATGACACATGGAAATATTTGATTTTAACTTTATACCCATGATTCTCATTACAAAAGTAACACTGATGGTACTTGGGCTGCCTTCAGTGGTACTCAGAAAAACTGTAATTACAGTTATACAGATTGGGTATTCATGCAGTATTCCATTCACCATTGATGGTAAAATACGGATAGAGCAACAAAATCATACCAAACTTAGCCATGTTCCAGTTTCAAGTTCCTCAACCAGTGAGTTTTGCTAATTGTTGTTCTTTGTGAAAAGACTATCTATTAACAGCAACACAATCTAATACCACAGCATTCTCTACTTTCAAACACTGCAGCAACATGCTCATTCAATTTTGTCGTATAGCTACTATGTTTGCCTGATTTTATGAAATGCAAATTATGTAAATGTAAATTAATAGTTTTTAAATTTTATTTCATTTTTTAAGTTTTACACACAAAACAGCCATGTTGGAATTTGAGGTCCATCTCGGTGATAATCTTCTGATTTTAAGACATGGATTTTAGCAGGCTTTCTATAAGTTTTCAACTACAAACTCAAAACTTTCAACTTATTGGAAAAAATGAAGCACATAATTCAACTAAATCCTTCAACTTATCAAGCAGCTCCTGTGGATAGGAAAGTGTTTTTATAACTTTTGTTTGTTGTTTTTTTAATCGTTTTTTTCTATGATATGACGCAACAAACTGTCAGAGTTCAAGTTCAGATGTGATCATGTTTTAAAATGAAAGTTAAGGTTGTGGTGCCTGGAGTATAAAAACCCTAGAACCACTGAACAAAATGACTTTGAATTTGCTCTTGATTTATAGGTCATTGTGCTGTTGATCCAAAAGGGGGCGCCTGCGGCAAGGATGGCTGCCTCTCTGCCTCCACTTGCCTGATGAGTTAAAGCAGGTGGTTGTGAGACATGACAGAAACATTTTGCATGCCCATAAATCTGGATTTACCAGAGAAGACCCTGTACCCCTGTACCCCTTATGCATTCTCCTTGGTCCACACAATAAAATTAAATTAATTAATTTAAAATAACAACAGACCAGTTTAACAATTTGTTCATTAATTTGATTTTAGAAGATGTAAATATTAGATCATTTACAGTGGAGCTTAGCTAAAAACTTACAAGGTTACATAAAATACCCTCACTTTTAAACCAAATAATTCAGTTAATTGTTTAAATCTAAAAGCTGTTTCAGTTAATTTAAACCATTAAAACTTAATAGTTTAAAAGACTGTTGAGTTAAGCAGGCCTTTATGCTACAGGCATAGTTAGGCTCATAATGTGACTTTGCCCTTATCCTAGTGGAGTACTTTCGGGAGGAAAAGTGATGACTGCTGAAATCTGAGGCTTCCAAATGGACAGAGTTATCTGAGCTGTGACACTGACAGCTTGAATACTGAGTGTGACTGCAAATTGTGCCGTTTGACCCAGAAGAGCTCACAGAGGGAGCACAGTGCTCCTCATATGCTGGGGTGATGAATTATAGTATTGATTAGCACTATGTTAATTTAGGATGTTTTCAAAAGGCCAGCAGATTTTCTCCCAGACATCTCTGGCCAGTATTTAATAACTGCCTGCTTATTGGTGGAGCAGATGTCAGCAGAGACTTATGTAGAAGTGACATCTGACCCGCTGTTTTTCTCTGAGCTTTAGTTGTCCTGTCATTTTATATTCCCAAATGGTCTTGCTACCTCTGCCACTGTCTGTGTTTCTTGTAAACTCTTGCACACAACTCACAGACAACCCAAAACAATCACTGACCTTCCATTACACCATTAGTACTTGATCATAAGTGGGCGGGAGGGAGCAGCCGCTTTGATGTCTTTCTGATACGACCCACCCAGCAGCAGCTGCTCTCAGCTCTATTTTTGGGAGGCTGCTGTGGGCCTTCAGAACAGGGCTTCCTAAATGCACACATAAACAGACAATACATGCAAATTCTCTTGTCTGGCCCAGCCCCAACGACAGTCCCTCCAACTACTCTAACGACAGTTTTTTGCCTCTATGGATGCTGGTTAGGAAATTATAGGGTGCAGAAAACATGCAAGAAAAGGCAGTTAGTATTTTATAAATGACACATAAGTCATATTTTAGATTCTTTAAGGACCAAGTAACATCGACATACTGTTATATACAGTGCCTTGCTTTTTTTCATGTAAAATGCCAAACTTCAGTGTACAATGTACATTGTATTAGCTGTGCACTACATACATCTGACATTTAATGGAAGATGACAAACAGAAATCCATTGTTTAAAGAAAGCTTTAAAAAAAATGCTGTTTTGCAGTTTATTACAAGCCATGTAAAAAGCATATGGAAAAAGATGCTCTGGTCTGATGAGACCAAAATTTAATTTTTTGGCCTAAATGAAAAATCCTATGTCAGGCAGAAAACTAATACTGTATTGCACAATACTGTACTGAACACACCCTTGTCTCAGTGAAAATATGGTGGCCATAGCATCATGCTATAAGGATGTGCTTTTTCTGCAGGGACAGGGATACTGGTCCAAGTTAATAGGAAGATCTATTAAGCTAAATATAGGGCAGTCCTTGACGAAACCTGTAACAGGCTGCACAAGACTTGAAGTTGGGTTGGAGGTTCACATTCCAGCATCCGGTCAGAGCTCCTATGGAATCATCTAGATTAAAGCATATTCATGTGTCTGAATGACCCAATCTATGTCCAGAGCTAAATCCAACAGATAATCAGTAGCAACAGTTTTCATGATCCCTAGACTTTGACTTTTTGTCTTAGATGTGTGTTCTGGTTCTTATTGTGTGACTCATTCTAGTGCTCTGTTCTGTCACTTTTTCCTCAGCTCATCAGTTCATGTCTCCATACAGTTGCAATTGGACTGACCTGCTCCTGCTGTCAGTATTCACCTCCCCTACACTCAAATACACCGTTTTTTTTTTTTTACCTGTTGTTATCCTTTTGCACCCATCTTATTTTGTGCCTGTCCTCTTGTATTTCTCACCCATTTTGATGTCTCCTTCCTTTTTCTCATGTTTCCTATAAGTTTGATAACTTAAAAAAAACCTTAATTCTTGAGACTGCGACAATTATGAAAGCCATGTATCCTTTTCCTTCCACTTTACAATTATACAGTGTTGTGTCTTAATCAGTCACAGTAAGTACCAATTAAAGCTGTAGTATGTAGCTTTTATGAAAAATAAATTTTTTACATATTTGTTAAAATTATAATTATTTTGTGACAGTAAGACAGATAATCTGTGAAAAAAATCAAGCTCCTATGCCTTCTTTCTTTGCTCCTAGTACTAACTGCAGAAATATACCACTCAGTCAGAAACAACCAATCAGAGCCAGGAGAAGGGTTTTAGTGCTATCAATCACCCTCATGTGTGCACCACTCACGCTCTCCCTCTTGCTGTCTGTTACGCTACAGCTGGTTCACCACAACATGGCGAATGCTAAGGCTAGTTAGCATGGCCACCAATGACGGCGGATAAACAGTTATTCTGGAACAGTAATTTTTTTCTTCACTATTAGCACATTTAGTGGCGTGTACACAAGGGTGACTGATAGTATTAATACCTTTTTCCTGGCTCCGATTGGTTGTTTTAGGTTGGGAGCAGTGCAAAGTTACGTTCTGCAGCTTTAGGCTTGTATTATGCCCAGACTGAACAATGAACTCTTTTACAGCATCATTTAACATGTATACATTGATGCTAACTTGCTTATAAAAGCAGTTTAATAAGTTAAAAACAGTTAAATGTCAGTTCACTGAATCTTTCTGATCAGTGTTTTAATGAAGAAGTCCTAAATAAAATCAGGTCAAATTTTCTAGTCATGATATGGAACACTGAGGGGTAGGGTGGGGGATCTGGCATTTCTTCCCTCGGAAGGGGAAAGGCTTGTCACAATGAATTTGGGGGTGCTGTTCCTTTAGCCTGCAGCCATTCACAGTGCCCTGAAATTCTCATGTCAGTCTTGAATTAAAGAAGCTCTGTGGAAGCATGTAGGCCTGTGTCACAAACAAAGCTCAGTAAAAGTAAGTGAATCTCATTGAATGTAGATGATAAAACTATAACTTCATTCAATGATTTTATAAAGAACAGAGATCAAATTTGAATTTTTTGTCAGTGTTCACTCATATGGCATCAAAGATATAATAATAGTACACTAGATTTTTATGTTACTTAAGTTCAAGTTGAATCTTTTCAATCAGTTGCATCACAGCTGTAGTCACACTCAGAGAAGGTGTGGTTGTTGCACATGCCACGTTGTCCTGTATACACTCACTCCAATAGTGCAGACTCTTTCCTGTTTTTTTTTTTTTTTTTTTTTCTTTTTTTTTTTTTAGAAAATTAACAACTGGGTATAGCAGTGCTGTTTATCAAACAGATGCATCACACTGGAGGGAAATAGGGGCTGACTTCAATGTCTAATGTTGAAATGTTTTTGAAAATTACAACCCTGCAAGAAGTGAGCTAACAAAGTGCACCTATTATTACGGTATGATGCTGTTATTGTATGTAAACCCTGCAATACAGGGGAAATTTCAAAATTACCAACTTCTTCAAAGACCAAGTAATTTGCTTCTAACTTGCTTAGAATCCTAGAAGAAAAAAAAACTCTCAAACAAATCAGAGAACTCACATTTTACTTGGATACAGCTTTTCCTCTGCTCATGATGAAAGCTTTAATAAGCAGATAAATGGATGTGGCAACCATTTGCTCTTAATGGCTTGAGGTCAATGAATGAGTGAGACACTGCTTGTTTGAACTACAATGACTCACCATGAAGAACCCCATAAAAACAAACTTTCACCGTAATGCACATGCCACTAAATAAACAGAATGACAAACCTTAAATGGCACATATTGGATTATGTTGATCTTTTTAGAACTCACTAAAACAGTGTGTGAGAACAGGTTTATTACTGCGTAGCTATGGCAAGGCCCTGCTTCCTGTTTGAGACACAGCGTATGGCTTGCTGTAAATGACAAAGTGACAGATTTATAGTTTTATAACA
The DNA here is from genome assembly GCA_014839685.1 of Anableps anableps. Taxonomy (NCBI): domain Eukaryota; kingdom Metazoa; phylum Chordata; class Actinopteri; order Cyprinodontiformes; family Anablepidae; genus Anableps; species Anableps anableps. Next base: position 17,012,393 of record CM026082.1, read on the forward strand.
GAGTTTTGTTACTGTTTGTAAAACAGATGATGTAATGCCAAGTCAGGCTAGCTATGCAAGGAATGGGATCTGCTAAATACTAATGTCTCAGCTCGGCTCTGATTTCTCCTCACTTCTTGCAAACCTTTAACCAGTTTTAAAAGCACATTATATTTTCCTTTGAAGGTGGAGGTGTCATGTTAGAGAAGACAGATAAACAAATGAAAAAAAAAAGAAGAAGGTTAAACATACTAATGTTTCCCTTCTGGCTATAAGATATCTTCATGGTAGCAGGTGTTAGACAAATTTATTTATTTTTTATTGCATTCTTTTTTTACACTCAAATGTTTCACATCACCAAACACATTTTATAAGGTGTCAATAACATAAGTAAATACAAAAAACACATTTCAAATTATGACTTATTTTTATGAAAGGAAAAAAGCTATCCAAAACAGCCAGGCCTAATGTGAAAAAGTAATTGTTCCTAAATCCAATACCTCCTTGGGCCACTGGCCACAGATCCCATCAAGTGTATTGTGATACTGGGCAATGAGTCTTTCACTTCCCTGTGGAGGAATTGTGGACCACTCTTCTTTGGACAATTGTTTATTTTAGCCATGTTGGAGGAATTTCAAGCATTTGTGGCCTGTTTAAGGTCATGCCACAGCATCTCAATCAGATTTGTGTCTGGGCTTTGACTAAGCCACTCCACTTCATTTTGGATTTTTAAAGCATTTAGATGTGGACTTGGTGGTTTTCTTCAGATCATTATCCTGTTGCATAATCCAAGTATGTAGTCATGCATTTCTTAGGATCAGGACATGTTGTGTTGCTTTCTGAGATCTTTCAGCCTCCTTGTTGTCAAATATCTAAGTGATTTTTATTCTACAGGTCAGTCAGTAATCAGGCTTGAGGCTCTAGAAGTTAAACCAAATGATGTGGTTAATCACAGTTAATTCATTAACATAGGTTCAATTACTTCTTCCATATAAGGCCAGATCGGTTTGGACAGCTTTTTTTCACTTTATAAATGAAGTTATCATTTCAAAAATGCTTTGTATTATTTACTCAGGCTTTGTGTAATGTTTAAATTTGTTTAATTATTTGGACAATTACATGTGAACTAACAGATGATCTGCAAGGGGATAAATACAGTAACTTCCGGACTACTGAATGTACCTGAATATAAGCCGCGCCCTTTGTATCAATTGTACAAATACAGCTGAAACCATATATTTACAAACACCAAATGAAAAGACACATGTGTGTTTTTTCTCACTTTCTGAAGTTAAATCAGACCAAATTTCTCTTGTTTTAGGTTAGTTAGAATTACCAAAATTATTTCTATTCGCTAAATGCCAGAAAACATAGTGAGAACATTTTTTTTAGAGATCTTTTGTAACTTTCTTCAAATTCAAAAGTTTACAGACATTTGGTCAGTATCAAGAATAATTGTTTTCTAAACTGTATGACTTGGGTCAAACCTTTTGGATTTCCTTCCACAATCCTCTGATAGGTTAGTTGACACATTTAAGTTAATTGGAGGCACACCTGTGGATGTATCTTAAGGCTACACCTAGAACACACTGCTTTATTGTTTGACACAGTGGGAAAGTCAAAAGAAATCAGCCAAAATATCAGGAAAAGATGAGCGGAGCTGCCCCAGTCTGGTTCATCCTTGGGAACAATTTCCAGGTGCTTGAAGGTGCTGCATTCATCTGGTCAAACAGTTATACACAAGTATAGACATGATGGGAATGTCCAGCCATCATACTGCTCAGGAAAGAGACAGGTTCTGTGAACCAGGGATGAACGGATTTTGGTCCAAAATGTGGAAATTTATCCCAGAACAAAAGTCAAAGACCTTGTGAAGATGTTGGCTGAACTTGGTCTGACAGTGTCATTATTCACAGTGAAGTGTGTCTTGTACTGAAATGGGCTTAAAGACCACTCAGTGAGGAAGACGCCTTTACTTCAAAAGAAACATAAAGAGGCAGTTTATAGTTTGCAAATACACACAGGGACAAAGACCTTCACTTCTGGAGACATCTCCTGTGATCTGATTAAACAAAAGTGGAACTGTTTGACCATATTGACCATTGTTACTTTTGGAAGAAATAGGGGGATGCTTGTACCATTCTAATTGTGAAGTACAGGGGTGGTAGCATCATGTAGTGGAGCTGTTTTGCTGCAGGAGGAAGTGGTGCACTTCATAAAATAGATGGCATCATGAGGAAAGAACATTATGAAAAAATATTGAAGCAACATCTAAAGACATAAGCCAGGAAGTTAAAGCTTGGGTATTTCAAATGGACAATAACCCTCAGCATACAGCTAAAGTGATTATAAAGTGGCTTAAGGACAACAAAGTAAATGATTTGGCATGGCCTCACAAAGCCCTGATCACAGGCCTATAGAGAAGCTGTGGGTAGATCTGAAAAGGTGTGTGTGAGTGAGGCGGCCTACAGACCTGACCGAGGTACATCAGTTCTGTCAGGAGGAATGGGCCAGAACTCCAGCAAACTCTTGGGAGAAGCTTGTGGAAGGAAACCCAAAAGTTTTGACCCAAGTCATACAGTTTAAAAGACAATTATTCCTGATACTGACCAAATGTATATAAACTTTTAAATTTAAAGAAAGTTACAAAAAAATCTCTAAAAAATGTAAGAAAAGGAAATCTTGTGGAGTCCGTTTGTGATTGTACAGTCATGTCCTTTCATATCAACTGTCTTTTTTTTTTTTTTTTTTGAGACTTCAATTACCATCTCGTATTGTGCTTCCAAGCTGAATTTGCTTAAATGTCCAGATCTGAGCATTTTGGCAGTTGTTTTGAATGTTCCCCACTTGTAGACTATTTTCAATGCAGTAGAATGGCTGATTTTGAATCCTTTTGAAACCTCTGTAAATCCCTTACCAGACTCATAAAGTGCTACAATCTTCTCTTTGAATACCTTAATCAACTCTTTGGATCTCACTTTGATGTTTAGGCTTACTTAAAAAGTCAGAAGCATACACAACTAAATGTCTGATGTTGAGCCATTAAAACACCTTTGGGTGGTTTTAGCCATTTCAAATGGGAGAACATATGGGGGTATCAAAATTTAATTTTGAAAAGAAGTTGCATTTTGTATTACATTTTATATTATTTTTTAAAAGGTCATTTTCTAGTTTTAAATGTTTATTTATATTACTTTAATTTCTTTGTAACATTCATATTGATATTGAATATAGATATGTCCAAATATGTCTGAAACACACACGGGGTGTGGTTAGGGGTTCCTCATTTTACTTAGTTGGGCAAGTACTGTAGCAGTTTCTTTATTTGAAAAACAAATGCATTTGTGAAAGAGCTTTCTCACACTTTTTATGTTTTATCTTCTCATTCTCTGCATGAAATTATTGATTGATTAAAAATATCTCTTGGTATCACTTTCCTGTTTATTTTACGCTTATTTCCCATTAATTTTTTGTAGCTGTTGAAGGTTTTCTGAAAAACACTAAGTGACAGCTACATTTATCAGATAACAAAAAGGAAAGCTTCAAATAAAGGGCTAACATTTAAAGCTCCATTACCTATCGTTTTGTTGGAGCACATAGCTTTTCTCTTCACAATGTGATATCAACTGCAAAATAGCCCTGTGGGTCTAAATTGTAGCTGTCCCTGCAATTTGTTAAATACCCCTCAGGAAGCTGGGACTTAAAAGGGTCTGGTTTATATTCGTCCAAGACGGCTGGTGCAACCAAATCTTGTCCAGCTTGCTGTGCCATATTAGAATAGTAACAGAGATACTCTATACTATTAGTGACAAGTTCTGCCTCACATAAGGGTCTTAATGTGCTCTCTCAAATATTCCAATGAAAACCAAACAAACTAAACCATCACAAGTCAAAGGAGCAACTTAAAGAAAAACTTCCTATCCTATGTCTTTTTGTTTCGGTGTGTTCCAAATTCAGAAAGCACAACACATACATGACATAGTATTGCTCATACCAGGCAGGTCTTGCTGCCGGTGTAATGCTACACTAATCTAAGGCCAATCCACGGTGGAAACGGTGTGAACTGACTTGAGACAAACTACAGCACCTGCCTTTGCTTGCTTCGCTAATGTGAGACCCCTACTGAGATGCTTTGATTCCATGCCTGGTCGTTTCCCCCTGGATCTCATTATGAGAAGGTCAAAATGAGGCCAATGTTTTGCTTGGAGATACACAGAAGTGATTACAAGACTGGGTATGAGCACATAAGTGGAAATCCTGAAATGTCTGGATTCATATCCATCTCTTGTTTTTTTTATTTTACTGCAAACCAATGACTTCTTGAATAATTTCTATCAGACTCAATTTCTGTAAATATATTGTTTTAAGTGTGCAATGATCATAGCTGTAATCAAGAGAGGCATGAGATGCAAATTTAGGTTTTAGAAATACTCCCACCGTTTCCTCCCACTGTGTGCATCTTCAATCTTTGATCAAGAAACAAATTTAACTGACACAATATGCAGATATTGTTTCAGTGGAAGTGGATGAAAAAATATACATGTTTGACTACTTATTTTTACAAATAAAAATCTGAAAAATGTGGTTACATTTGTTTCAAGCCCCTTTACTATGATACCCTCAAACAAAACCCCATGCTACCAGTTCCTTATAAAAGTTACTTATTTGTAGACATAGTCCACTTGTGTGAAATTCAATTTCAGTATAAATTCAGCTTTTTTGTGAAAACCTCAGAGGTTTGTTAGAAAACACTGGTGAACAAAGAGCAAAGCAAGGAGCATACTAGACAGACCAGCCATAAAGTTGTGAAGAAGATTAAAGCAGGGTTCAGTCCACCATCCTAAAAAGGGAACAAGAATCGCACAACTGCAAACCTACCAAGACATGGCTGCCCAACAAAACTGACAGACTATACAAAGAGTATCAGTTTAAGAAACAGCCAAAGGTTCATGGTAACACTGGAGGAGCTGTAGAGGTCCGTAACTCAGGTTGGAGAGATGGCCGCCAGACAAAAGGCATGAGAGAAGGTTATTAAAAACAGGAAACATGTTAAAGAAGGTGATCCTGTCAGATAAACCCTATACTATGTGTGGAGGAAAAATAACACTGCACATCACACTGAAGACATCATCCTCACAGTGAGACAGGAACATCATGCTGTTCGGATGCTTTTCTTCAGCAGGGACAGAGAGGCTGATCAGACTTGATGGAAAGATTAATCAAGCTCAATACAGACCAGTTCTGGAAGAAAACCTGTAACAGGCTGGAAGCCACAAGATTGGGGAGGAGGTTCACCTTCTAGCAGGACGACATTAATGTGTTAGAATGGCCCAGTCAAACCCAAACCTAACATTAACAGAAAATTTAAAGAGGAGGCTTCAAACTGTATGGGCACAAACATTCCCCATCTAATCTGACTGAGCTTGAGCTAAATTGCAACAAGAATGGACAACAATTCAGTCAGTTGCAATTATAGAAAAATGAAGTCCTGTAAAGTCTTGACTCAGGGGATTGAATACATGCTTGCCATACATTTTAGGCTTTTATTTGTAACAAATCTTGAAAACCATGTATAATTTTCTATCTTATTTGCAGTTATACACCTCTTTGTGTTGCTCTGCCATATAGATAAAATCATAATAAGATACACTGAAGCTTTCACATGATAAAAATACTATGGAAACTAACATTAAAAGTAAGATGGTAGAATATTCTCAGTTTATTATAGGCTCTTGTAAGAAAAAAGAGCGGAAATGTTTGTCCATTGAGAAGTAAAGGTATCTGGAAAAACTGGTTACAAGATAAAATACTCACCAAAGAAGTTGATACAAGTCTTTACTGTGCAGGGTATAAATAAAGGACAATGTTATCATTTACAAAAAAAGAATAAAAGCTTAAAAACCTCCACTGTGAAGAAGGCATCTATGATTTTAATAGTGATGGTAATAAAAATACCAAATGAATGCATCATTTTGTTTAACAAGGCATAATAACTTTATTTTATACACATAACTTCATCTCCAAAGACTTTGCACAAATCAGTGGGGCATCATTAACCTTAACATATCAAAATTCTCCCACAGTTTTTTTTTCTTCATAAAATCATCAAAACAAGTACATCTGCCCTTCACATCCCCAAATGGTACATACATTATGACCAATTAGAAATTAAATATCTAGGTTTTTTTTTCACTTTCAAACATTATCATATGTGCATTACATTACCAATTACAAACAAAAGTTATCTTCATTGTCAAAATACAGGTGTGCAAATTGTTAGAAAAATACCGACTCATACCAGATTCTGGATTGTGCTCTGTAAAAATCCTTACAAACAGTATATAATAATCTATATAGAAATTTCTCCAACATGCAATGTTGTATTTCAAAAAAATATCCAACAAACAGGCTGTTCTGTTAAACTTTCTAAAAGACTAGTCTTCATCTTTTTTATTGACTATAGAATATTACGATTAAATTTCAGTAGTATGTTTTCCAGTAGTTTGTTCAAATGCCAAACTTGTTCAAGAACTGTTCAAACGTTTGCTGCTCATTTTAATTATTGACGACAGCCAAATCTAACTTTCGGAACAGATTTGCAGACGTTAAAACCTAAATATATATATTTTAAGCCCTTTTTTGTGATGACCAATGTTTTAACAAACACATCAGTTGTACAATGAATAAATATTCCATCTTGGTAGAGGTGACTGTGAAATGTCCACCATATAAATAACCACTTTGGAAATCAAAGAAACTCATGCCATACCCGCAACAAAGACTACAAGCAGCTAGGATGAAGCAAGTCAAAAGCATGGTTCAGGTGACGACAACAGTCAAAACATCACCCCCCACCCCCACCCACAATAGAGTTAAGACAAGGATGGCATCTATTTCCTTTCCCACGCTTCCTCATCTCTTTTGAGGTAAACAGTAGCACTGTTAAAGACTTCTAAAGGCATATCTTCTTCTCCCTGGATCCACATTCCCCATGGTCTAAACCTGAATAAATTTCCACTGTCCACAAAATCCAGTCTCATACACATGCATGGCTGGGCCTTTTTACTCAAGCAGCTTTGTGAAGCTGTGGTTTTGCATCTTAGTTGTGATGTGAAACAGTGAAAGCGAATAATGAACTTCATTAAAGCAGAAGGGTGTAGGCATGTACAATAAAATATATTCTTTTCTCTTCTCATTTCATAAATAATATAAGACATTTGTTACTTCACTCTCACAGAGCTATCTGCCTTTTCAAGAATAAACCAAGTTCATCATCACAATTCCTGCCATTAGTAGCCGGCGTACTTCAACAAACCAGGCTATTCAAATTATCTGTATCTGACAAATAAAAACTGATTTTATTAGAATAGCAGAACACCATCTCTGGCAAAACAGATGATAAGCCTTTGAAAAAAAAAACATATTGCACTTTCAGTTACATGGATGTGTAATGTCAAATTACAGCTCAATTGTGAGAAATGAGTAAAATTTAAATAAAATGGGAAAACAAATTCATTTTACTCATTCTCTGACGAAATTTCTACAAGCAGGTAACCAACATTTGGAGGACAACAGTGAACGAAAAGCTACATAAGAACAACAAACAAAAATTTTAAAACTGTACCATGCACGGGGAGTGTTTCAAAAGCAGTGTATCCTGGATTACAATGGACGGAGCTTGAGAAAGCTGCAGGGATGTTTGGGTTAACAGAGTAAGACTGGCTAGTGACCGTGCAAGCACTGACTGCTGGCAATGGTCGTGCGCGGTTTGCTTTTGCAAGAGTGGCTTGAACCCCAGTAAAACCCTCCAAACATCCGAGCCCCAAGCCCCCTCCACCAACACCACCCCCCTCCCCCATCTCTCGCTTTCTCTCTCACTCTCTTGGCCGCCCTGGGGCTGGGCTCACATCTCCCCATCAAAACGTCAGATGGCAAAATAGAAAGGCAGCTGTTTGCTCCCGTCAACTAAAAGTGCATCTCCACACTCCTCCAGCAAGATCCATCAGCCCACTTCTATCTCTGCCAAGGCAGTGAGAGTGGGCTACAGAGACCTGAGCTTGGGTCAGCACACATGTAGATTTCAAGAACTTCTTTTTTCATACTTTGTATGTTTGGTTGCATTTTCACTTTTTTTTCTTCTTTTTTTAACTCACTAGACATAACATTTCACTTCTGCTAATACAGAAGCCAAAGGAGTGCTAATTGACAGGGCTGGCCCTAAAGAAGGCCAAAGACAGGTTGATAGTAGTGATGCCTCTCTCCTGATTCTCTTCGGTGTCATGCTTATTCCTAAACACCTCCGGCCGCCCCCGTTTCTCACTGGCGCCATTTTCACTTTTCAAGGCCGGCAATGCAACTGTACCAGTTGCCATGGTTTCACTGCAATGTAGAACAGTCTGGATTTAATTGGCCCCTTGTCACATTTCAGATATGTACACAAATAATAAAAAAGGGCATCTTTGCATGGCTTATCAGGTTTGGTATGGAAATATTAAAGATAATACATCTATATAATTGAACTTACCATAGAAACAGTGTCATCATGTCAGAAAGTGGACAAATATAATTGCAAGGCCGATATTCAACAGCATTACCATAGCAACAAGGATTGAGTTAGGACCCTGCAAAAACAAAAAGTAAAGTTAGTCCATAGGGAACAAGGGAACTGTGATTAGGGTTGTAGGTTGTTGGCAAATAATTCGATCAGCTCTGGGTGAATTTGCCCTTTCAGCAAATTGTGCCCCAATTTCATCTGCTCCTACATTTTCCACACCTGTTGACGAAACATTTTTATCCATGTTCTTAAACCATTCAATACTACTTTTTCTGTCGTAGTTAAGAATGTACATCAATCATATTGGTAAATGTGTATAAATTTAATTCAGTTGTATATTATTTTCTGGAGAATTAGTATGACACCATATTTCCATTAATTTTGGTTCTGAGCCTAGTTTGGGCCTATCAGTCTTACAAAATATGACAGAATTTACTCCCTGATCAAACCAAAATAACATAAGCAATCTGCTGCAGGTGTATATTATAAAGTATATATCCCTAACAGATTTTCTCTGTTTTTTACATTTTGTCACACTTAAATGTTTCAAATCATCAAACACATTTTAAGATGACAAAGAGTATGATCAACTAGAATAGGCACAAAATCAGTTTTCAAATAAAGGTTAAAAGCTGTCCAAAACTATTTCGACCCTATGTGAAAAAGTAATCGAGTCCTGAAGTTAACAATTGATTATGCCACCCTTAGAGACAAAATATTTTTCCAAAGGTCTTCGGGATCATCAGGAAGTCTTTTTGGCAAATTTGAGATGAACATTTGTGTTCTTTTTGCCAACAGTGGTTTTGGCCTGGATCTCCCCATAGATGCCCTTTTTGCCCAGTCTCTTACTTGTTGTTGAATCTTGAACGCTGTTCTGTGTTCTTTTCTAACCTCCTGAATGAGCCATCAATGTGCTCTTGAAGTAATTTTGGTGGGTGGTCCACTGCTGGGACAGTTTTCCAGTGTTCCATAATTTTCCAATTGTGGTTACTGGTTCTTACTGTGGTTCTCTGAAGTCCTAAAAATGGCTTTGTAACCCTTTCCAGGTTGATAGATGTCAGAGAGATTGGATTTAAGTGATTTCTTGATTCTACTGGTCTGACAGAAATGAGGAATCGGTGTGGCTTGTGAAACTGAATCAAACTGTCATTAATCATCATAGATTCAATATTTAACAAAGGGGTCAATACTATTTTCATATGAGGACAGGTTGGTTTGGATAGCTTTTTTATCTTAAATGAAATCATCATTTGAAAGCTGCATTTTGCATTTAGTCTGGTTATCTTTGATGTTAAAAGTCAGAAACATTTTAGCACAACAAAATCAAATTGAGAAGAAATCTGTAAAGGGTGAGACAATTTTTCAGGACACTGTAATGATACTTCCCTACAGTAAACTACAAGTAAAACATAGAAAATTAATTTTAATCATTGGTTGTCAAAGGGAGTATGGAATGTCCTTCTAAAATGGTATAAACTGACAAATGGCTGGTATGAAATATTTCATGAAAGACAGCACCATTTCTATCCTAAAAAGTTGATTGGGAAAACAATTTTTTAAAAATTATATTTAGAACCAGACATTTTAATGTCAGTACATGAAATTCAGCTTCAGGTACTGTGATGTCAACTTAATTCATCAGGTCAAGAATAGCCACCATGAACTTTGGTTAAACTACATTATACTTACTGTTTCTTCCAGGCTTTCTGCAATTTCCATGCTTGCTTTCTTTGTGTCTGCAAGGCTCTTTGGTTTTAGGGAATCTTGCTTCCTGAGTTTTGGGTCACTCTTGCTCTCCCGAATGGAAGGTGGCTTAGGAGTAGGGGTGGGTGTGCTGAAGGACTTAGGTTGTGGGGGCAGACGTGCCAGAGCCTGGGCACTAGGCTCTTCTTCAACTTCCTCAGGTTCAGGAGGTGGAGGGCCCCGTGGAGTGGCCTTAACATAGTAACTGTGGTACTCAGAGTGGAGCTGCCCATTGACTGGAACAGTAGGAGGCTGCAAAGGAGGTGCAGATGCTGGGGTCGGTTGCTGAGCTTTAGATGGTTTATGAGGAGCCTCAATGTATGCATGAGAAGTCTTGGGGCCATCAGTGAAGGATAGCTTCTCTTCTTTACTCAACTTCCTGCTTGAACGTTCATCCTTGCTGGCCTTATAACTGGACTTTTCTTCTTTGCTTATCTTACGGGATGGTTTTTCCTCTTTGCTTGGTTTGTGGCTGATGCTGTTGCCAATCTGGGCAGTCTTCTTGCTAGTCTCAGGTGAGGGGGGAGGAGTGGCTGCAGGACTGGCTACAGGAGAATGGGGTGGAGTTGTGCCTTTGCGGTAAAAGTGGGGAGAATCATGTGGGGAGTCTTCCTTCTTTTCAACAGGGACCTCTTTAATTTCCACTGGTTCTTTTAATTGTTGTTTTATGTAGTCTGGTCCTGAAAAGAGAAAGAGAAATAGCACACATTGTTATGTGAGCCTCATTCCGCATTAAATCCTCATATGTCATGGAGGAAATGCAATTTTAACTTCTACAACTATTGGGATACCATCATGCTGAAATAAGTAAAACTTTAATTAGAAACAAACCTTCATGCATCAAAGAAATTTTCTTTACTGTTCTGTACTGTGTACGACCTAAAGGCTTTCCTTTTTATCCTCCACTCAATTAATTCAATTTTATTTGGGTATTATAGCTTTCCACCTCATTTTCAAAATCAAGTGTTTAGGATTAACGTTAAAGCTCAAGAAAGCTAGGGCCAGAATCATTTAGAATCAGTGTGGACTTCAAAATAAATCTTCCAATCCCATACTGTTAGTTGTCCTAATGTCTTCATTCTTGTGCATGAGAATTTCTCATGGTGTTCAGTAAAACTGACAAATAAAATTGACATTTAAAAAAAATCCATGAATTCGAATGACGAGTGAGAAAAGTTTCAAAAACGAAGTAATTTTTTTGATATACAAAATTGGAATTGATTCAGTTAATTATTAGGTTACAAAAAGCTTCAGAGGAACATAGAGATGTTTCCTACAGTCTGTAGTGTTGTTTCCTACCCTGCAGTTTGCTTATTTCTTATGAAAAGACACACTTTATGCAACTGGTAAGCAAATATCAAAATCAAAGTGGGAAAGTATATCCAGTCCTATAGTCCCTTCGAATACTGGTGGCCTCCAGTACTTATAATCTCCATGTACCTTTCAGCTGTGTGGCATTCTTAATTTGTTTTTGAACTGTCACAACCAATATAAGACCCACTACAAAGAGAAAGGGGGGCATGTAAACATTTGTGGGTCTTAACATATCTCCCCAGCTTAATTTCACACCATAACTTAATAAGAGTTACGGCTCCACGGGCGGGAGTGAGTAATTTCGCTCTGTTTGTGGACAGATTCCTGTCGGAGGTTCCAAGCATTTTCTAGATGGTTTTCACCATTTAAGCGACCCCTAGCCTCAAACACTTGCAGGTCCGATGCTGTCATGACAGTTATTGTAACGTGATTCAGATAAACTTGCACACAAGGAAAGTGTTAGAAAAACATGAAACTTTTGCTTTTAAGAAATTTTAGCTGTTTTATGTCCTCTGGATAGGACTTGGGTATGTTCAATTCGTGAATCTGGTCAAGTCGAGAATTTTCACTGGGAGATAAATTCATGTATTTTTTATCATTTAAGTTACATACACATTTTAATACATTAGAATGTCATTAAAAACTAATTTTATTTCAGTTACTCAGCTGAAAAACCAAAACTCATATTATAAAAAGTTATTACACAAAGAGTATTATTTTTCATGCACTTATTTCTGTTCATTTTAATGATTATGGCTTACAGCTAATGACAAAAAAAAAAAAAAATCATCTCTCTCTCTCTCTTTTTCTCATTCTCTCTCTCTCTCTCTCTCTCTCTCTCTCTCTCTCTCTCACTCTGATATCTTTGCAGGGTCTCCAGCGGTCCTGGGGTAAGAGGCGGAGTACAACCTGGATGGCTTGCCAGTCCCTCTCAGGTTAACAAAAAGACATGGAAGACAAACAATCATGCTCACACTCACTCTTAAGGGCCAAGTAACCAAATACTCCCTGTGCATGTGTGAATTCTCACTGAACAGAACATGATCATGTAAACTCCATGCACAAAGATCCCAGGCTCAGATTCAAACTCAGGACCTTCTTGCTGCAAGACAGCAGTGTCAACAACTGTGCCACTCTGCAGCCCTAGCTGAATTACAACCAAATTTCAGTTTTTCAGAACTTAGAAAATCATATAACAGCAAAGAAAAATTATTATTTTAATAAAGAAATGCTATGGTGTGGCTATTGTCCAGCAGACTGGCAGTGAACACCGGAGTAAGGCTGTTTACGGAATGCTGTATCCAAGCATATTAATATGAAGTTTAGTGGAAGGAAAAAGTATAGTATGGAAAAGGCAACCAAGCAAGAGTGATGACCACAGCCTTGAGAGAATTATGAAGCAAAGCTCATTCTAGAGTTTGAAGGAGATTCACAAGACACGGACTGCAGCTGGAGTCAGAGCTTCAAGGTAATTTTAGAGCACTTCACCTCCCTCCCTTATTAGAGACGCTAATTTACTTTTCCAGCAAGTCTTGACACCTGCCCGAAATTCAAAAGGCACCTATAGTTGTTTTAATGACCACAGTGCCACTGTGTTTAATATGCTAGCAAACCTGCCTGTGGTAGACTCCATACAAAATCTATGGCATATCGTCAAGAGGAAGAGTAATGAAACCACACCCAGTAATGTAGAAGGCTCCACATTCATGCAAAAACAGGTCAGATTGAGTATTGAATGTACAGTACAGTAAAGTACATGAACATATTTTTCAACAGGCTGAAACTTCTGCATTAGAAAACTTTTTAATTGATCATTTTTAATGTTCTGATTTTCTGAGAAACTAAACTTTGGGTTTTCATTAGCTATAAGAAATAATCATCAAAATGACCAGAAATAAATACTTAAAATATAATGCTCTGTATGCAATGAACCTATACATGAGGTTTTACTTTTCAAATTGATTTACAAAAATAAACTAGCTTCTCATAGATATTCTAATTTGTTGTTGCACTTCTATTATGTCAAAAAGGAAAATTTCCACAGTTTCCATATTTCTTCTTCAGATCACTGTTGCCTCTTTAAGCTCACTAGAATTCAAGCTTTTGTCTAAGCTGCAGCAGTTTGCCAGTTCTGCTTATGTTAATCCACAGCAAATTTTCTGCTCCAGTGCACTCTTAGCAAAATATGAGCACTCTCTCCTCCTCATGCACAAATGTGGGCAATCATACAACCGTAAAAAACACAACAGATCAGCCCTTTATGACCCAGTCTAACTCCTCCTGACCCTAATATGAGATGAATTGAGGTTACAAAGAGAGAAGCTATTTTTTAAAAAAACCCATGAAAATTCATGTGTGTGTGTCTGTCTGTTTGTGTGCACGCACACATAAAGCAGGAAGAAGTACACTGCCTAGTTTTCACATCTGTTGCCAGTGGGCATAAGACTGGGTTTAGTCAAACATTCCTAGGCAGCCTGTTCTTCACAATTCCATTTTATAGGACACTTTCTAAATTACTGTTGCTGTTATTTACCACTTAAAGAGCTGACAATCAAACACCTACACAAGCCTTTTTTTGCTTCAAAAAAGATGACAGTGCTTCCCGCTCCCTTGTCAATGTAGGAGACATTTATATATATATATATATATATATATATATATATATATATATATATATATATATATATATATATATATATGTGTGTGTGTGTGTGTGTGTGTGTGTGTGTGTGTGTGTGTGTGTGTGTGTGTGTGTGTTTGTGTGTCTAAGCATCTGAATCTCCTCTACTGCCTCCTGGCAGATTGTTGATTTCAGTGTTTTGCTTGTACAGTATAGCAAATAGAATACCACCTTCTTATTGGAAATTAAGTGCACCTGCACTGTCCATATTCTAAGTCATGATCTGTTTTAATCACAGCACATCTGTAGTTAAGGTTATAATACTCACACAAATTTGTGCCTTCCTGTATTGTAATAATCTGACATAACCTACTCTTTGATAAATTAAGAACAACTTTGTGCAATTTTTACCACTTTTCAAAAATAAAAGAAAGCCTCAAAGTCTTGTGTGGTGTTCATACAAGTAGGTAACAAAATCCTGCCCAAAAATAATCAACATTTAGAAAGTTGTTTTTTTTTCAAAACTGAAAATATCACCAAAAATAAGGTTACCTATGGTGCTATTATTTAGAACAGAAATAAAGAACAACACATTTAAAACTATATCTTCACTTACTGTTGACACATAATGGCTTGCATTAACACTTCAGCACAGACAGGAACTTCAGGAAGTTGGAAAAGCAACTGTTTGCAATTCCCATGAACTTCTAGTGCAAAAGTTGTAGGACTATATGAATTTTTAAACCTTTATTTAAACCTCAGGGTTTGGCAGCAACCTAAGAAGGGTTCCACTAGCAGTAAACAATATGCTGCTAGTGATCAAAAGTTGTAAACAGTCATAGTGGCAGATCTCTACTAGATTTAATTTTTTCATGCCTGTGCCTCTGTTTAAGAAGAGAATAAGGTCAGTGCAATATAATTCTATAGTTCCCATATATATATATATATATATATATATATATATATATATATATATATATATATATATATATATATATATATATATTTTTTTTTTTTTTTTTTTTTTTAAAGGATGGAGCTGCTGCTGTTTCACTGCATTGCATTTACTGCTACCACAACTGCACATCCTCCCTGTCACACAGAGGCACATAGAGAGTGCCTCTCACAAAGTGTGCTATTACCAAGTTTTCTTTTTTTATATGAAAAAGGCTATATAAAACCATTTCAAAACATCAATAATTTGTTTGTTCGTTCATTAACTGAAGTCATAATTTGCAGAAAGGTTACAATGGCTCCAAAGTATGGTATCCAAATGCATCAGTCAGGATAGGGCTACAAAAAAAAAAAAAAAAAAAAAAAAAAAAAAAAAAAAAAAAATCCCCAGCCTTTTAAACATATACCATTTTATAGTAAGGACAGTCATAAATAATTTGATCAAATATGGGAAGTTTCTCTGAAATTGATGGCGAGACAGAAACTGGTCAGGGAGGCTGCTAAGAGGCCAAGAGCAACATTGAAGGAGCAGCAGGAGTACTGGTTTTATTCTGTGACAACAATCTCCTGTTTTCTTTATGTGTTTGGACGAAGGAGTAGCAGCCTTTGCTTTCAATGAAAACATGCAGGCCTGGTTTAAATGATCTAAACCCTTGTGGGAGAATGTGCTATGATCTATTGAAACCCAGGTTGAATTTTTGCCCAAAAGATAGGTTTGATATAAATGCACATTGAACAATGAAAAATAACACCGCAGGTAAACATGGTGGTGCAGCATCATGATCTGGGTTTTTTCTTCAGATGGAACTAGCTTTTTGCTGAGGTAGATAAAAAAAATTGATAAACTTCAAAAAGCTGAAGAGATTTTTTTTCTCAGCATCACAGTGAAGCCTGCATCTAAGTCAACAAAAGGGGGTTAGTGTACCATTATAAATTTCTTTGTTTTTCAGTTTAGTTGTACTGATTAAATTTCCCATTTTATGTGGGAGTAGTTTGAAAAAGATTAATCATTGTCTTATTTTTACATCACACAAACCTGACATTTTAGCACATGAGGTGTTACTGGCTACTGTTCAAGGCAAGTGGAAGAAATTATTGTTTTATAGGTAATGACAAAGGTTAATGTTGAAAAGGTTTATATTTGGGAACAAGCTTTTCCTCAGTGTGCCTGAGAAATACTTCATATCTCAACAATGAAGGTTGGGGTTTTATTTCAACAGGTTTTACTGATTCAAATATATTTTGCAATGTGATATATAAAAAATAATTAGGTGGGTTATTTATTAATTCACTTTATATTCTGTTTTCATGAAAGTCATAAGAAGTTCCTGCATTAGGTTAACTTAAGGGAAAACTACTGAGTGAAAGCTTATACCCCACCTGCAGCTATGAATATACAGAAACACCTGCTCGTGTCTGCCTTTTAGCTCTGACAGTTTGTGGCTTTTATGACCCCACCTGGTTCAAGTACACCTTGACTGGCTCGAATAGGGCGGAGCAGGATCAGTCTTGCCCTCCCCTCCCCTTGAATCCCCCGTCCATCTCTCTGGTGAGCGGCTGAAGGAAGGAACAGCTGCTGTGTGAGCGCAGGAGCAAAGTCCTCTCAGTGCATAAGGATTTCAACTATGTCTCCATTAGACCTCTGTGAGCACACATCAGCACCAAATATAGCCCAATTAACGTCACGCCATAGGCCACGCCTTGAAAACCCCCACCGCTCCCCCTCCAGGGTGCTGTGTGTATGAATCAATTGTAAAGGTCAGGGTCCTATTTGCTTTGACCCTTTCTTTCCTTTTGAAGCACATAGTCCCAATCTTAGTGATAATCTGCTATGAGTCTGAAATGCTAATTACAAACAACAAGAGGTATGTAACCATAGTTGTAACTCTATTATTAGAAACTGAAGGATAAAGAGGTATACATTCAGGAAAGGAAGGCAGATTAGACTAGAAAAATCACCTTGTTCTAATTAAGTTCAATCTGAGTTTTTTCAGCACAACATAGTTTCATCTTTATCTTTCATCAATTAAATTTATTTGAGAGTAGCATCACATTTTGCCCCTATGGGACACGGTTTACATTCAAACATGAAAAACCAGCCCAGAGACAAACCAGGTATCTAGATAATTTAACTTCATACCACAAAAACATTAGGTCTAAAAAAAAAAACCAACAAAATAAAAAAAAAACAAAAAAAACAAACAAAAAAAAAAAAACAAATTAACATATGTTGAATAAGTTTGGCTATTTGTGGGTGCCTGTTCGGCTTTCAGCTGGACTTAACAGACAAGCTTACGTAACTGAACGTTTAAATGTTCCGGCTCATATGTCATCCTGAGCTGCACATTATTATGACATCGGCCACTCTCTCATTCATGATCCTACTTATAAGGCAAGGACACTCTCCGTGCACACTTACACCCACACACACACCCACACACACACACACACACACACACACACACACACACACACACACACACACACACACACACACACACACGTGGATATGGAGAACACTCAGCCTGCCAGGCATGACCACTGTTTTCCACAACACAAACAAGCCGCAGGATGTCTCTGGCCTTGGCTGGCCATTTCTGTGGCTTAGATAGCGACATGCTTGAATGGAGCCCATTGTCAATCTCTATGTCACCTACTATTTTGTAGTGGCTTTTGGAAAAGGCCCAAAAGTTGCTTGCTCATAGGGCTAAATATATTTCTCCAAATGGAAGGGAGGGACGATAACATTGATTTTACATAGTAAATAGAAATCAACAAAAAGTTGTGCATTGCTTCTCTGAATATTTTAGATCCTTTTCAGGCAGAAATGGGGAAAGCTTTGCACAAAAGATATAATGCTAGTGGTTTAGATAAATTCACAAAGTAAGTAGCTTTTCAAAAAACTTTATGGATTTTCTTTTTCAATTGTGTTCAGGCTTGTAACTAATAAAAGTTATATTTGCTTAATTTTTAGTTGCAAAAAAGGGATTAGTCATACACAAAACACCAATCTCATGCAACAATGTAAAACACAATGGCAGTCCGAGAAGGAAGTAATGATAGCGAAGTCTCCAGCTTAACTATGAGATCAGATGTTGATGAGCTATATGGATATTTGACCAATAAGGAGGCCAAATTAGGGAGAAATGTGGTCTGAGAGCAGTGGGAGACCTAAAAGACCAGCACTCAACCAATGGATTTAAAAGCGCTCTCTGTGGTTAGCCAAGTTTGCTTGTACTGTCAAAATATTATTTCAAGAGTGTTCCATAGACAACCTATTTTGTCATGACAGCCTGTCATTATATTATGAACTTCAAACTAATGCTACACATGTGGTTGACAGGGGAAAGTAAAAAAATATTGATATTCATCAGATAGCAGTCAAAGTTAAGCACTCTTTCCTTCATTGACTCAAACAGAGAAGAAATAAAACTTGTCATTTCTGCAGCTAATTGTGATGAACCATGCTGGGAAGAGGGGGGTTGTTCTGTAGAAGGTAATTATTGCTTCATGTTGTAATTTAATCATCAGATGTGGTGTATTGACAGAGAGCACATTGATGTATAAGCTTGATAAAGCAACAGATTTCCTTATGCTAGACAATGCACCTCTAGCCCAATGACCACTGGAGATAGCCCATCAAAGGCAAAAACTGTTGACATTGAGCCCTATTGTTATTTATTTAAGTGAGTGCTTGTAGGTTTTCTTGCTCTTTAAATAACACAAAGTTCATCCAACAAGTACCTCAATGCTTGCCTGAAAATGCATTACCTGAGAACAGTTTATTCTTTTGTAACACTTCTGTCCCTCAGTGTCTTACATCTGACCTCAGCTGAATCACAGCTTTTAAGTAAAAAGGATGACAACCTGATAATTTATTTAGAATTATATGGCTGTTGATACCGTGTAAAACTCAACTTACCTTGTAAAAATACTAAATAGGGCTGAGTTGACACCCTATGCTTTGAAGACAGTATGCCTGTTAAACTGTCAGGCAGAGGAAAAGTGAGAACCTGGTAGGATAAGTAAAAGGAAACTTTTGAAGGGCTCCACTTCCACCACTACTTATACTCCTTCAGTCAGAAAGAAAATCAAGAAACAAAAATGCTTCCATCCCTTTATTTTGCTTTGACTTTAGCAATTCTTTCCATCACAACAAGCCTTTGAGAGCAGGGAAAAGGCTGCCATTCAGAAAATAGTGGTCTGTTTTAGTATAAACACACAGGCCTTCATTGTAGTGTTAGAAATCGTTTTCAGTGTTTCTACTGTTTAATCACACAGCCGGGACACCAATCTCTTTTTGTTTGTGTACCAAGCAGAAGCTCAAGAACAAGCTCAAATAGTCTGTGTGAAAAGCTCTAATGTGCACAGAAACCCACTTCCCACTTGTTACCCAGTCACACAATATCTGAATTTCAAGGACAAATCTGTTGCTTATAGAAACAGGGATCATATGAATTAGGTTAGATTAGATTTATAACCATAGACAGAAGTTACCATCGCAACTTTGCAAGACCAGTTATTGCAGCCTCATCTGTGGTTCAACAACATCGACAATGACTGAAAACCTTGTCTGAAACCATTTCTATGTGCATGGCCAGGCAAATGCTGGGACAAATTTAGCCACAAGAAAAGTATTGCATTTCACCAAAGGCACTGACCTCCCTAACTCTACAGTACACCTGCAGCTTGAGTCTGGATAGATAGTTTCCATGTCGAAGTGTACTAACCAACTGGGACCTTGTCAGCACAGCTTTATCCCTACTTTAGTCTTCTACTATTTCAATAAGGAATTTTAAAAGTGTGGATGACAGAAATCATCCTTGCCCAGTTTGTCTAGTGTGTGTTTTTTGTGAATGCTAGTTTGATCCGGGCATGCTCACGCTTATTGTTTAAAAATGTTTGAACTTCAATTGGGAAGCCACAGAGGGACACAGTGTATGTCTCAAACCCCAGTTAGGATGTTGTTTTGCAGTAAGCCACAGTGCTGTTTTCATCCCCCGAAGATTTATTATGTGCTTGCTTTTTTTCCACTATAAATGTTTCAGATCGTTCAAGAGATTTTAACATCAGATATAGACAGACGGATGAAATAGAAAAGGCTGCTTTCTAATTACCATTTTCTTATTAACAGAAAAAAGCTTTTCAAACCAACTTTGAAAAAATAATCCCCCCTGCTTGTTAGATCATGCATTTTAGACAGGTGAGGAGTGAATGGTCCATTAAAATAACTCCAAGAGCACATTGATGGCTTATGGTGGTCATGTGATGGTATGGATAAGCTTTGGTGGCTCAGGACCTGGATGACTAGCCATAATAAATGAAATCATGAATTCTGCTTTTCACTGATAAATCCTGACAGACAATGTACAGCCGTCAGTTCCTGATCTTGCCCTCAAGTGTGCTTGGGTTATAGAGCAGATCAATGATCGAAAGCACACCAGGAAGTTCACTTCTTAATAGCTCAAAATAAACAAAATAATGAAGGTTCTACAGTGGTCTAGTCAAATTCTACTTCTTTTGAGTTGCTGTTGTATGACTTTAAACAGACTGCCATGCCACAACTGCCATGGGGCAGTCTGATCATCCAGAGATGAAGGTGAGTGCTTTACATTTGACTCTTACTTTGAAGTAAGACAGGAAGAATTTCTTAAACTGTTGTCAGATTGCATTGTGGAGTTGACTGCACATCGGACATGCTGACAACACTCAGTTATATAATCACTGAAGAAGCCTCCACCACATATAAATAGTTCATATGGCACCATTAGAAAAAAAAATACAAATGGGTTGTAAGCACAGTAAGAACACAGAGGATGGCTAACCATTAGCTGCTAATGATACTAAAGTTAGTACTAAGCTAAAGGGCTACTTCAATGTTTTTAGGTGAATCTGGACAGTAGAATCTAATTATCCAGCTGAGCTAAACACTCAGCTGGATAATTCTGCAATGAAAAAAAATTCTTTAATCTTAAATCCTAAAATCTAACACTAAACAGCATTTTCAGCGTTTATCTGGCTTTAGGACCACCTTAGATTTAGGTACAGAAAGCTCAATTGTGAACCAAATTACTTTTAACTGATTACAGACTTATTAAAGCACAATTTGTAATTTGTGAAATATTTACTCCAAAACCAACAATCAAAAAAAGGTGATTCTTTCAGAAAAATATTGCTCAAATCTTGGCTCATCCTTGTGAACCCAATATGATGCATCGTCTCATCATATGAACTAAATCCGTTGTTAGACCTCATTTCATACACAACACATGTGTTGTGTATAAAATGTTTTAAAATGTTACCTGGCTGGTAAAAATTGGGGGAGAGCTCCCTGGCGACCGCCCTGGCAATTTCGGATTCATGCACAGCAGAGATGGAGGCTTGTTCTGCTGCTTCGCTTTTTGTCCTGGCATGGGCCGTCCTGGAGACAAGACAAGCAAGAACAATATTAGAAAATAAGTACTGTACATTACAAGTACAGAATACAGATTGAGGCTGTCACTCCAAATAAATAGCCAAACACATTTATCAACACTTTTGAACAAAAATGCTTTTTGACAGTTACTTAGCATGCTACAATTTTCAGATTATATTGGTTTGTTCTACGATCATTTTCTTTCTCCTTTGCTCTCTATTCATTTCACACTAAGCGGTATAACTCAGACCATCCCTCTCAGATAGGATAACACTTTCACTTATGTTGCTATCTGAAATCCAAATCCTGATTTTCTAAATGGAGCAAAGTCATATTCCAGCAAGAGCTTAATGCACTCTGGAGCACTGCACTGGGCCACCAGAAATGTTCCCAAAGAGGGCAGACAAACACACAGGTGAACACAGAGAGTGCATGCTTGGAATCATTGATCAATGTTTTTGCCGATGATTTTGATGATTTTCATATGTATTTGCTAGATAATTTTGATGATTTTGCTCAACAATTTTGATGTTTTGAAGATTTTGCTGTATACTTGATTGATGCTTTTATGATGCAAAGCACTTTGAACTGCCTTGCTGCTGAAATGTGCTATGCAAATAAACCTGACTTAACTTGACTTGACTTGTAGTGCATTGTACAACTATAGAATGATTTAAAAAGCAGAAAAGCTACTAAATATATTGAGAAAGCTATTTATGAACCTTATAAAACTGCATATTCACAGCAATGTTTGAAAACACATTAGTTCCTTATAAAAACACATGTGAGCATAAAACAAAATAAAGCAAAAAAAAAAAAAAAAAAAAAAAAAAAACAAAAAAAATATAATAAAACCATTGTTTATATTCGTTGCTGGTCACTATTTTCACAGCTCTTCATTTTTGGCTGTTTTGTAGCTGACCTTTAGTTGTATAAAAAGAACTCTTCTGCCATGATATGTTCTAGTCTGACAATGTGTCAGTTCCTACCTACCTTATGGACATTTACTAACTCATTTGACAATCAATAACGCAATTTTTTTTATCATCTTCCCAATCGACTGTATGGAAATATGGTTTTGTGCCTACCAGCAGGTCACTCTTAGCAAACATGTTCAGAAGTAATTTTTTCCATGTCCAGGTTCAAATCAAGCCTCAAGTCTTTGAGGGAATGTGATGGCTAAAACAAACATTTTCACATGCAATCAAGTCTGCCAATAATCCGGCATTGCTGTAAATTATGAATTTAGATCATGGATTTCATCTACAGTCAAATTTTACACAGTAATATATATCTTTTTCAGAAAATTTAACTCAGAATGCCAGAAACCCTGTTATGAACTGCTATGAATTATTTTGAAAACTGAAAAGATGTATTTTCTTTAAAGAACAATTGTGCAAATTTGTTACACCTATTAATGTGGCATTGCAGAAGGAATCACACAATATCCAAAAAATGTTTTAAATCTACGTTTACAAATTTATTGTCAAGTCTAACAATCAAAGGAATGGTTGTGCTGAAGTATGATGTGAGTCACCAAATAAAGGCTGTGAGAATGTCCAACCTTTTACTTAATCTAAGATGAAGTGCTTTTATTTTTTGGAAAACTAGAAGCTAAGCAAGTGCTGTTTCTAATAACACTTGCTAAACTCCAGGGGAATAAGTGGTACATTTACTTTGTTCTAAAAAGAATCAGCCATCAGTCATTAACACAGAGCTCCGTTTGAAAGAAATTCATGGTGATTTTTATGAAATGCCTTGAACATAAACAGATAGCTACAAATCATTAATAACCTACTCTCTGCAAATGTTCCGAGCTAATAAATTAAACACCCATTCATTGGAGAATTTGCACATATCTGTCAGAACTATGGTTTACTGGCTTACTCTCATTGCTGATTGCATAAGATCAAGATTGTTCAAAAGACTCATTTCCCAAAACCTCGGTCTGAGTCAAATCTTTGGACCATTTTGTCTAAGTACATCTAAAGCTATTATTTTTGCAACTTAAGACTCATGTTTAAGCATGCTAAAGTTGCAATCTTTGACTCAATAATATTTCGGGTTTGTTTAGAGGTTATAATGTCTCATATTTTCTAAGAGTTGACAGACCAAACAGGGATCAGAACAACCATCAATGGAAACAAACTCAAAGCCTTTTTCTTTCATCATTAATCTGCATAATACAACAAAATACTGAACCAAAGATATAAACACAAAGACCACCGGTAAGAAGAAGTATTTGTAGAAGATGCCCAAAATTACAATGTGATCTTATGAAGCATTGGTATGAGTTTGCTAACGGGTAAAGAGACCAGGAGCTGTCTACATCAGAGCCATGATTCGGTATACACACATCTAATTCAACAGAAAAACTTGATTTATAGTTGAATATTTTCAGGTTCAATGTAAGCATAGTATAAGTGCTGAGATGTATTGTAGTAGAATAGTACAATAAAACAAATACTCATTGAAATAAAAAAAAAAAAATTCACAAGAGGGTTCCTGTCAAGACAGCAGCAGATAAACGGTTTTCAACACAATTTCAAACAATACAGCAAAAAGTAAGCAGACTTTTTTAAAGTAAATAATTATTTTAAAAAAATATATACAACAGCTATGACCATATGAGCTTAACTATGTATTGGGTAAAGTTATGTTCTTCTGAATAAAACAAGAGTTCCAACTGGACAATGCACTTATTTAACAAAGATTACTATCATATTCCATGAATGTGCAACAAGGAATGACAGGATACAGCTGCAAAGTTTTAGCATCACTGCAAGTATCGACAGCTGCGCCAGCTGCCCTGATTAACCCCGCTCATCCATCTTCCTCTCCATCCTTCTTTCTTTCAATCAATGCTCCCTGTTTCTTTTTTCAATCCTTCATCTAGCTATTAACGTCTGCCCTCATCCATCTACATGCGTGCCGCTCCACTCCCTCGGCATCTTTCCATCAAGCAAACTCTTCTACTTCAAAATACTCCTCTTGTCCTTGGGCTTTGGACTGTCTTGTTTAGGACAAGCTGGACAGTGAAATATTAAAATGTATGAGGAGCCATAACAGAGCCTGAAATAAGTCGGGACATCACCCGCAGACAAAAGACACACTGAGACTGTGTAGCTATGTCTGGAAACCATGGAGCTGCTGCAGACAAGAACTTGAGTTGAATGAATTTTTAACACAGTCACAGAGTCTGACATGCTTCTGAATTACTGTAGTTACAAGAATTTTATTAGTTTGGAAACTTGCTAACACAGTAGACAGCTTCATAATCCTATAGACTAACAGTAAACAATGACATTAAAACATTCCAGTTACATCACCATAATGACCTGCAAGCCGCAGATGTTCAATTGCCACACGTGTTTTCAGAGGAACCTAAATAATTCTATTGCTGCTTTCATTGCTGCATACAAGCATGACTGTATGCAGCAATGCCTATGACACAGCCCAAAGGATCTGTGCACAGTGAAGTCATGGACAGACTGAAGAAGTGATGCAGACTGTTCCCAGACAGGATGTCTGCTGGTGGGAGGTGACAGGCAGAAAATGATGGGAGTGGAGGTGTGATAGAGCACTGGGACAAGAGGGGGTGAAACGAAAGGTGAGAAAATACAGGCGTGTGCAATGGAGAGATGAAAGGAATGGTTGGTTTTGTTCTTGGCATGCTCTACATAGAGGGGTTGAAACAGCAGCAACAACAAAAAAGCATGCATTACATTTTGGATGCATTAAGATAGTAATTTGTTCAAGTTCCTGTGAGCAAAAGTGTAAGAGACAGAGGTGCACTTTTCTTGGCTGATTCTGATTTCAGATTTTATTTTCTTAAGGCTCTGAGCCTCTAGTCTGGCTGTTTTTATTTTTTCTCTAAAAAACATAGACATAATTCTAATTATTTTCCCTTAATTTATATATCTATATGTTTACGACTCAATCTATTGAAATCTGTGGGTTTAATTTGAAGGCAGGTTTTTCCCCTGTACTACCTCCTGAAAGACATGAAAGTTAAGTAAATTAGTAGTTGCTTTTAACAGCTGGTAATGACGGTGTGTTATAATGCCTAATCCTTCATGAAAATTTGACTGCTCAAAAAATGTTTCTGGTGAAATACTGTAAAGGTTAACATATTTTGTTTTATCTCAAAACACCTTAAGACAAAACAGAAATGTTCACCACATCCAAGGGAAATCTATTTTTCCTTCCAACCCCAATTGCTAAAATTATCCAGAATTCTGGTTTCTGTTCTTACTTTAAAGTTTTGGTCTATGTTTTGTTCTTTTATGTTCTATTCTAATTGCTTTTTTCTCAAGAAGCTACCCAGAATGAGCGGCAGGCAAAGCAGTGAGCCATCTGGCATGCTGCTTTGTACATAAGATGAATGTGGCAGGTTCACTCTCTGTCTTTGTTTCATTGGATAGTCCAGTTGCATTTCCCACTGCAAGTGAGTCACACTTTTTCAGGTGGACAATAGTAATGTTCCCTTAGCATGAGGCTCTCCTCGCTTAGCTATGGTATAATCATAGGCTGCCCTTTAGTCACATTGTCAGGTGCTGTATGAGATTAGAGGGTCAAGGCAACCAAACTAAACATCGTCAGGTTCCAGTCACCAGTCCAGAAATCGTTGCAACCCATGTAACAGGCTATAATCAAAATACTGACATTTCCTTTTAAACAAGGAGATGTTGAGAACACAGATGACATGCATAAACCTTCGATTGATTTAGTTTTTTTCCTTTTCAAAGAACCATAAGAATTCTATGGATGTGTCAAAAAGTGCTGAATATTATTGCTGCTAAATCTGACATAGGACATGGCATGTTTTATGAATTTGGATGTATAATTGAAACATCAACATATGCATCATTTTACCAATTTAAGACAGAGCTAAAGCAAACATGACCAATTGGAGGTCAAATAGTGAAAACATTATTGTGTTGATCAGCAATTCAAAGCACATATCTGACCCACAACAAAAGGAAAACTCACTGATGACCTCTCAAAACAGTTTTAGGTTGTATAACTTGTCAAACAGCCAGCAGCCTCACAAGAAGAAGGCCCACTACCTTTGCATATAAAGCAACACCTGTTCCTGTTTAGCTTTGGACTCTGCAAGCACTCTGGTAGGGGTTAAGTCCAAACAAATCAAGGTATCTGAACCTGCAAAATAACACACACGCATACAATCTGGACAGTGTTGAGACAGTGGCAAACAACTGCATAACCCATTTAGTTTAAGGGTGAATAGGACAAATGACCTTTTGTATGAGGAGCATGTTTCTATGTTAAGACAGAGCTTGTTCTGAAAAAGAAAATGAAGGTTGTGGGGTTGGCACTCAGAATAAGCAGAAAAGAAATAAAAGAGAATGACAAAATTAGAAAGGGAAGGAGACCAAGACAGATCACTATTCTGAACCCTCTCGGACACTCAGAACAGCTGAGGTATGCATTGGAGCCTCTCTAATTTTACTGAAGGGTTAAATTTCAAACCTTAGTCCCCATGCAGCCCTGTGCTTCCACTTTAAGGGCTGTCATGCTTCCATCTGAGTGCAGTAAGCAGGCATTTTATGTTTTGGTTTTGTTTTTTCACATACAGTACATATAGTAGATTCATTGGGGGGAAGATTCAATCCATCAAGCCCCAGGCTATGGCCTATTTGAGAAATCTCTTTCCCTGCTGACACAGTTCTAAACCTTGTTCTACCCCTTTTTTACATCCATTTCCCATCAAGTATGCCATTCCTTTCCCCCAGTTTGGTAACTGGAATGCTGACTGGTACAGTAAACAGTTGCAATGAGATAAAAGACAAGTACCAACCTTTTCAGTGGGTAAATAAAACAGCATTTCTCTTTTAGCACCTATTTTATTTCATTTGTCAAACTATGCTTGTGGTCTTACTGGACGAATTCAGTCACAGAAGCACATTACCCTTTATTAGAAACTGGAAACTGGATCTATATTTTATCAAAATAATTTCCCAGGCCCTAAGTAGTATCAGGACAGACAGTCAGCACAAATTAGCACTTAGCTGTCCTGACACAGGCCCACTATTTGAATTTCTGTATGTAGCTAATTCAAGATTACTCAAGCATGTCTAACACCATTAGCGGTTAGTTGAAAACCGGCTCTGAAATTATTGAGGAATTATTTCTGGGCTACGCTATGGGCTCACATTACCAGGGGCAGTAAAGGTTGGGGCGTGGGGGCTACAGCAAATTAGGTTTTAAACAGAAGACAGAGTGGCTGTTATTAAGAGATAAGCTAAATTTATGCAGGAGGGAGCTGCTGGGCTGTGTAACAGAAATATTAGCCTGTATTCATGCCCAGTAAAAGCCATTACTTAAGCCTTTTTAGTCTCATAACATGCTTAGTTTGGTTTTAACCTGCCTTTTTGCGTGCTTTACTCAAACCCTAATTTCTTTTTAAGGTAGACATACCTAAAAAGGACCATTATGTCAAAATCCAGGTAATTAAAAAAAAAACTTTATTTATCCCAAAAGGATGCAAGGTTAGCTAATGATAGGTAGAGACATTTAAATGAATAGAAACAGCATGGGTGTTATTGTAGTAATGAAAGAAGTTTAAAGTAAAAAGAAAAAAAAATAAACAGATGTAGGGTCCAGTGAAAAGAACTGCTAACAGTTAGCCTAAGGCCTTAAGGAAAGTGTGTGGATCACTGTAGCTAATGCCATACCTTCTTCTTCAATAAATGTGTGGGTCTTTATCATATGGTGCTACAGTATGTTGAAATTAAGAGCACGTAGCACAGATATTAAAAGTAAAGGAAGGTAATACACAGTCTAATTCTTGGTGGGCAGATCAGTAGTAAAATGAAGCTGATCATCAGGGATGATTTTATTCCTAATCATGTTGCACGTAATGGTCATTGAGGTTATTGATGCTGTTGCTTTGTTTCGGTTGTAATACTACAGTCAGTCTTTACAGAGAACCGACAATAAAGAAGAGACAAAATGTTATAGTGCCCTTGCAAAATTACACCCCTTGAATTTTTTCTTATTTTGTCACATTTGTTTTGTTATAATGTGATAGAACACAAATAAGAGCATAATTGTACAGTAGAAGCAAAAGGATACATGGATTAAAATTTCTTTTAATAAAAAAACATCTGAAAAGTGTGGAATGCGTGTTTCTAACCAGCATATTCACCCCACATAAATGAATCCTTCTACAGCTAAAAACTGAATCTGTAGTCCATTCTTCCTTACAAAATACTTCAAACTCAATCAAAGTGGGTGGAGAGCAGCATTAGTTTTCAAGTCTTGCCTCAGATTCTTAGTTGAATTTAGGTATAAACTTTGGACCATTCTAACACCTGGATATGTTTTGATCTAAACCATTCAAGAGTTGATGTCTTTTTGGAAGGTGAACCTCAGTCCACTCTCAAGTCTTTTGCAGCCTCTGACAGGTTGTCTTCCAGCTTTGCCCTGGAAAAACCTGTCAGAGTATTCACTGTTTCTGATAAAAAAAAAAAAAGAGCCTCCCCACTGCCTTCCTAGCACACCTAGTGTTTTGTTTGCTGCTAAAAAAATTAGATTTTGGTCTCATCTGATCAGAGCACTTTCTTTGCTTTGTGTCACATATTGTTTTGAGCAACTCTCCATATAGACCAGGGATCGTATTCATGAATCCTAGGATTAAAAGTAGCTCCTAGTGATGTCATTTTAGGAAATTTTTTAGAATTTCTGGAATTCTTAGATTTTTCCCAGAATTTTAACTTGGTAAGTAAAAAGTTATTCACAAAGCATCTTAGGCCTTAGGAGAGCTCCTAGCATGACAAAATACTAGGAGTAGTGAGGAGGACTAATTTAATTTTGCATAGTTTCATCATCGTGACACACTTTTCTTAATCCAGTCTTGATTCAATGATTGGTAAATTTCAATGAACTGACCAGGGACAGTGTCACATCTAGCTCAGAGATGCTCTCAGCAGCTGACTGAATCACTCTTAAGTTAGGACTCCTTGGCAAAAATCCTTAGGATAAAATGGGGGCGTTATGAGAGGACTCTATGGATGTTTGTGAATATGGGCCCAGATTATCAAGATCACAATTTATTGTTCAGTTCAAATTCAATTCAAATTCAAAAATACTTTATTTATCCCTAAGGGAAATTAAATGTTGATGTAACTCATTTAATTAAGGAGTTATTATAGATTCTGATGGCTGTAGGCAGGAAAGATCTCCTATAGAGGTCCGTTTTACAACCAATCTGAAGAAGCCTCTGACTGAAGAGACTGTTTTCCTATGACAGTCTGATGAAGAGGATGGTCAGCAATGTCCATAATTTTCTTGATTTTATGTAAAATCCTTGATTGTACCATCATCTCCAGAGGTTCCACAGTTGGCCCCAGAACAGAACCAGCCTTCTTTATAAGGTTATTGAGCTTTTTTAGGTCCCTGGCTCTGATACTGCTGCCCCAACAGATGATGGCAGAGGAGATGATACTCTCAACAATAGACTTATAGAAAATCTGCAACATCTTGCTGCAAACCTTCAAGGATCTTCCTCAAGAAATGCATGTCAACAGATTTTCCCAACTAAAAGTGTGGATCTTTGCAGCTCCTTCAGAACTGACCCGGTAACAGGTTATTCTGATTGATGCTTTCTTTGCTTGTCAGTTTTGGTGAGTGGCCATCTCTTAATAAGTTTGAAATTATAGTAAATGGCCTGTACTTGTATAGCACTTCATCAATACAGACCCCAAAGTGCTTCACACTATATTCAGTCATCCAACCATTCACACACACACACACACACACACACACACACACACACACACACACACACACACACACACACACACACACATGCTCATGGTCGTGAGCTACACTGTAGCTACAGCTGGCCTGGGGAAGTCTGTAAGAAGCGAGGCTACCACCAAGCCCTCTAACACCACCCACAAGGCGGGTGAAATGTCTTGCCCAAGGACACAACAACTTGTGTCGGCTTGAGCCAGCAATCCACCGGTTACAGGATAAACTCCTACCACTGTCACCACCGTTGCCCCTTGAGTTATGCAATGCTCTTTTTTTTTTTTCAGAAAAGAGATAAAAAGATCTCTGTGAGATATTTAAAGCTTGGGATATTACTTTCTAGCCTAACCATGCAATAAACTTCACCACTTTAACCCTGACCTATTTTTTCTGTTCTTTGGTATTCATGGTGGTATTTGTTAATGAATGGTCTCTAATACCTCATTTTCACTGAACGGTACAGCACAGGTCGTTGTGGTTCAGTACATTATTTTATGTTCCTGCGTATTCAGGAGAGCATTTCCACTGCCAGTTGGACTTTCACTGGGGAGGCGGGGTTAAACCCAAATGCCTCACATCTCATCATACTAGTGCGATAACAAATGTGACGCACTAGTATGTGTTGTGCTTCTCACAAGCAGTTACGTTTTTCTGTCCTCCAAGCAACGGACTGTGTTGTGTGACGCCAGTAGCTCCGCCCTAACCATATCATACCATTGTCTTATGAACTGACAAGTGAAGGGAGATCAGGAATGATGCGGTACTGGTCAGTTGTATGGGCCACTTCTACAATGGAAACAGACAAAATAGTGTACTGAACTGTGCCGACCCGTGCCGTACCACTCGTTGGAAACGAGGCATAGCAAACCTCTAAGGCCTTCTCAGAACAACTAGATTTTACTCAGACTAAATTAAACACTAAACAGACTCTACTTAGCCTAGTAATCAGGTGACTTAAAAGCAATTGATTGCACCAGAATAATAATAAAAAACTTTTAAAACCATGCATCATATTTTTTTCTCTTCGCAATTATGCATTACTTTGTCAGTCTGTCATAAAACGGTAAAACTTTTAAAACTGAAAGGCGTACACTTTTGCAAAATATTTTACATGTAAAGGAATCATCACCCTTATAGTGCAATAATAGTACCACTGAGGAGTTATTTTTCACACCTTACATTTGTCTAAATTTTAAAATGCCATTTAATAAATTTATTTTAGAAATTCATTTCTGTTTAATTTTGTCTAGCAAAACGTCAGTACTTCATATTTTTAAGATTAAAAATAGTTCCACAAGTAAAACTATATCCATTTGGCATAGGTAGTGTTACTTTAAGTATGACATAACTCTACATTGTAGGATTGTTTTATCATTCAACTGATTTTGCCTCCATCTCGTATTTATTCATTCGACAGGGGCTGAATAGGCAGGTAGAGGCAGATTGAAAACCTGACTACACAGAACCCGTTTTGGAGAAGAGGAATGAGGAGAATCAGTTTTGATTAAATTGGAAAAATCCCTAAACTTTGTTATTTGCATGGATTACAAACAGACCTAATCTCCCTCTGGTGTTCCCTACTCCAAGGCCTCTTTCCCTAAGCTCTCTACCAAGACCTCCATTGGCCTCCACCCAAAAAAATCAAGTAAGTTATAGGTACAGCTCTGTTTTGTTAAGCGTTGCTACGGTCTTATAATGATATGAGTTGCAGCTTGTGTGTGTGTGTGTGTGTGTGTGTTTAAAGAGTGACAAAGAATCCGTCATGAAGATGACCCCTGTGGTTTTTGGGAAAGGGCACTGGTTGGGATTCAGACTTCAGCTCTGTGCCCCTCGTGTCAGCACTGTTGGTGAAACATAGCCACAGCTGACACAGCTAAAATACCCAGGGGGAGGGAGCCTCAGTGGCTAAACCATTAACAGTAGCAACACACAAATACAGTCTGTGAGGGTCCTCAGACTTGTGTTCGAACAGGGGTTTGTCATCCAGTTTAGGCAGAAATATAAGGATACACAAGAACATGGTGACCGGTGAATAGAATAGAATAGAATAGAAATATCCTTTATTGTCCCACGATGCAACAGCAGCAA
This sequence comes from Anableps anableps, assembly GCA_014839685.1. Classification (NCBI taxonomy): domain Eukaryota; kingdom Metazoa; phylum Chordata; class Actinopteri; order Cyprinodontiformes; family Anablepidae; genus Anableps; species Anableps anableps. Next base: position 17,044,838 of record CM026082.1, read on the forward strand.
AGTGGCAGTGGCAGGCCATAACAGAAAAACAGACTCACACAAAGAATATAAAAATATGTATAAAAATAGAATAAAGAATAAAAAAAATGTTTACAGTAAGACAAAATTTCAACATGAATACTGTGTAGCTGTAAACAATACAATAGTCCAGAGGAATGTAGTTAGTTAGTTAATTAAAAATGTACAAGATGTGCATGTCTCTGAGCATTAAAAATACAAGCTATTTACAAGTAGTGACAACAGAAAAATGGTAAAGTTGAACAGATACTAGCATGGATATAAACACTTATTGATTTTGTTGGGAGCAATGGTGATTATAGAGTCTAACAGCTGCTGGGAAGAAGGATCTCCAATAATGCTCCTTTGTGCACCTAGGATGCAGCAGTCTGTCACTGTAGGAGCTCTCTATCTCAGCAACAGCTTCATGCATGGGGTTGGACACATGAAGCCCAAATACACTGAAATTAAAACTTTTTTTAAATAAAATTGTCTGAATGCAGTCTTTAAAGTCTCCTATCAGACTTCAGGATAGAATAAAAAGAGAACTGACAGACATATAAATATGCTTTAATTGTATTTGAGTGATTTAACATTTGTGTCCACTACACAGCTATTTCAAAAGTCTTTTGTTTTACACTTACAGCAGAAATCCTATTCACCTCAGAACAAATCAGACCAATTTATTTTACAAAAGTCATACAATAATTGCTGACATTTGTAAACAACATCACCAAATACAAAGACAATAACATGCAGTTGTGGAGTAGGGAGACCAGTCTTTAGTAAAATAAGAAATATCTGTAATGTCTTCATTGGTTGACCCCAGGTGATGCTGAACAAAATTAAAATGCATTCAAATGGATGGATGTACTTTTCTAAGTGTTCAACTGCTTTTAAACATATGTATCTTCAGGTGAATGGGCTGGTACTTAACATGTCATATGATTTCCCCTTAATCATAACCAGATATTCTCTTTCCAAACCTTAACTAGTTTTTTTTCTTATCTGCATTCTAGGAACTGACTTTAGCCTTACATCTTCTGCAGGCTGCTTTAACACCTCCTAAGTTTGGAGCAGATGTAAATAATGTCGAAAAATATATAGACTATTATAACTAACTATATAACTAAATAATAAGATATCTGTTAATTTGCCAGCTTTTGTAGTAGGCTGTTTATTTTAACAACAGAAGTACTATTTCTTAGTGTTGAGCTTACTTTCTAAAGAGTGTTAAACCTGCAGTGAACCCTCAAGGGCTGGTGTTCCCCATGTTTTAGATTTGTCTCTAGTTCAACTTCAGCACACATGAATCAAGCAAGTGAGTCATTACCAGGCCTCTGCTGAACTGGATGATATGCTGAGGATGTAAGTTAGCCATTTGATTCATTCGTTTTTGAGCAAGGACACAAGCAGAGACTAAAGCTGGAAAACCCTGCTTTAAAAGAAATGGACCATCCTGCCCTGTTATTAAAGAGATAAATCTTTGTTTTTTGCAATTAGAAAAGAAAAGAAAACGTTGAAGGGATTTTCATTTTCATTCCCTACTAGTCTACACAGCTGACTGACACCTCACAGCACCCGTGGGTGAGGGAGAACTCTACTCTAGAGGCCGCGACATACTTCATCCGAAGCCGATTAGTCGACGTGCAGTTATGTGGTTGCGAACCGTTCATATTCACACACGCCTTTCATACAACGACGCAGACACCCTGGTGGACACCCTTCCGCTTCAGTATACATCACACCCCAACCTGCCAGGATTCCCCCTTCCTCCCTGGATCCTCTGTGTTGCTTTTATGAAACATTCATAGAGAGAGTACCACACTTTTGTGCAGACAGCCTCCTCTGTGGACAACAGCATTACAGTTGCCATCCGTGAGTTATTAACCATTTGCCAGTCTTATTATTATAGTACTTACTGAGTGATTCATTGTACAAATGTACATAATTCCTCACTGCGTCAGATAAATATTCCTCAAAAGTATTCATGTCTTCTGGAGATACAAAAACCGGTTAGTGGAAGCGGACTGGTTGATAAAAAATATCAACACTGCTACCCAAGCGCATTTCAGCATAAAACACGGCAACAAACTTCTGACCAATCAGACAACCCTTTGCACAGAGCTTTGTCAAAATAGTTCAACCTGGTGTTGAGTTTGGCAGGCGGATGCCTCTCTGCGAACAAAACGACACAATTTTTGTTACACATCTATGTCAATGAGAATCGATTTCAGCACTCCAGATAAAGTATGTCGGGGCCTCATGCAACACAAAAAACCTGCACTGTCTCTTGCATCTCGTTAATAAGAATTAAAATAAGCAACAGTATGACAAGCAACTTTTTTGATTTTAAAACTGTTTCTGACCCTCTTAGAGCTTGAAACTGGAAACCAGTCATTCCCTAGTTTTGTTTAGCTCCCAACTTGAAATTTATAGCAGGTATAGTGAAATCAACCCAATAAGGCTTCCTCAGCTTTACTTAACCCAAAAATGTTCAATTTTTAGATAATAAAGAACTATTCCATAAGTATCTAAATTGTTTAACTCTTATTTCTCTCAATCTTTTTTGCCAGTCCAGAGGCAAATACGCCAACTGAAACTACGACCGCATCAAATTCAAACCAGCACACAAATGAGAAAAAAAGGGGATTTGTTATGCAAATCAGGACATGGGGATTCATGACTAAACAAAAATTCAAATACACACACACACACACACACACACACACACACACACAAAACCATTTGACCCGTACCTTAGAAAACAAAGTACCTCTCATGCAATTGACTTTAACTTTAATGCAATCACATTTAAAGGACTTTTACTGCAATGTGAATCTACCTGAAATCTGGGGAGCAATATAAAGAAGTTCACAAGGGCCTCTTATTCGAGTTGCATCACAGTGTTTACTATTAGCTTTATAATTTTTTTTTCCAAAAGGAAACTGATATGATGTTAATATCTTAAAGGGGTGGTATTATGTATTTTCAAGGCACGTAAAGACCTAGCATGGTCCGACCGAAGTCGAACAGTCGACATCACATGGTTTTCGGATGTTCGTTTTTGCAGAGGTCCTTCACGGTCCAAAAGACACACTGGGCCAAGCTCCTGTAAAACCCCTCCCGCTGCAGTGTATGTCATGGTGTTTTGTCATATGTGTGGTTTATCAACCGTATAGTAAACACTCGATCATGGCAGAAAGGATCGAGTATTTCCAGTTCACAAGTTCGGAGAAGAAGGAAATAATGATTGATGAGCTGAAAAATCTCGTTTTATTTTACATATATCAGAAAATAAGAACGGAAGGCGTCGGTGGGACGTTCTCCCGCTACATTGAACCAGAATCGAGCAGGGGAGTTTAATGTTTCAGTACGTACTTCCTCATGGCCTCGGACAATTGCTCCTCAAAACTATCCATCCCACTCTGTGGCTGAAAAAACAGCTTCTGGAAGTTGAGTAGCAGGGACTGTTTTCCACATAAATAAACACACCCACGAAATTCAGACCAATCACAGAATAGTTTTGCATGGAAAGGGGGGCAAAAAGTTTGCCAGGGGAGTTGTGACAAGAAGGGGCGGACAACAAGAGGCTGAGAACAAAATGATACAATTTTCGTCATGCAGCTGCGACAATGAGAACTGATTTTGACATTTCGACTCGACCATGCAGAGCCCTATATTTCCATTTTACAGCACAATCAAGTAACTATGTTACCTACAGTTGTGAAAAAAAATGCTATATAGTATATATATTGGGCAACAGTGGTAGGAGTTCATCCCATAATTGGTGGGTTGCTGGTTCGAGCCTGCTCTGTCTGTCTCCATTGTTGTGTCCTTGGGCAAGACACTTCATCTACCTTGCCTAAGGGGCAGCACCCTCCAAGATGGCTGCAGCCTCAGACACCTGTCTACCTTGGACAGGCAGTACTGAAAATGTTATCCTCCCATGTGGGACAAATAAAGGTAATAAAAATATATATGTCAAACATAACTTAAAAGAGATTTGCGTTTGCAGTTTGACACCTTGAAATTGGCCTCTGTCTCTTTGAGAAGCTCCTACTCTTTTTGACACACTGCCTTCAGCACGTCATCACAACAACGTTCGTACAGTGTGCTGTTTACAACTTTTCTATGGAGCGTTAGACTGAGAAATAGTTTGTCTGATAAACTCAGCAGACACACAGTTCCACCAGGTGTTTGCTAATTGCTGCTGCCACTAATTTGGAGGGGCTGTATGGAGAAGGCATGGGGTCTATGAGGCGGAAGTTCAGCTTGAGACTGCATCTCTGAGAAGAGCTTTGTAGAAATAGGCGGTGCTTTGTGAGAGTAAGCGTTAAGGCATCGTTGATTGGCTGTCTTGGCAGATTCAAGAGTTCCTCACTTATGCATGAAAGAATCAAAGCAAAATTCCAGGTATGTTTTTGATGAGAGAATAACAATATGACATGATACAAAGTTCAAAAAAGTAAATTTTACATAATACCCCCCTTTGAAATTATATTTAGACCCAGTTATAAACTAAGAAGGCCTCTTAAGTTGACTATAAAGAAATCCAACAGATGTTTAAGACACAGCGATGTCTTTAAACAGTAACCATGGTAACTGCCAAAGATAATTAAGCCAAATTTTCAACTGGGCATCAGGTCCCTATTAATGAATTCATAAATGAACATAGACACACCGCAAAGTATTTTTTGGAATAGGCATGATAAAGAAGCCCAAATGATACACAATGAAGCTGACACATTAAATGCATTTTGACAATATAATGCAGTGAAACTCTCTCACCTGACTGTAAAAAAAGAAGAACACACACAGTTATTATATAGTGTATCTTATTTAACTACACGACTCAGCATCTATAGCTCAACCTGTGTGAGCATAGGTCAAATTGTCCTGGCAACCATTTGAGCTTAGGTAATAGTTTTAATTATGGTCTGTGCTCTCTTTTCCAATCTCCTGCCACCATTCACCCTACTGTCTTATACAAATGAGCCTACACACATACACACACAACCATCAATTTCTTTTTCAGTGCAAAGCCAAAAGCAGCATTAGCATTAACTTACATCTGCTCATAGCAAAAATGCTAAGACATGTCTTCACACTGTATTTTTTTATGGCTATTTGTTTGATTAAGAAAATGAGACCTAGAAAATATGTGATAAGCACAAAGAAGGTCACGTATTATACAAATTTATGAAAGACAAGCATAGAGAAGTTGGTAGATAAAATTTCTCCAATGCCAATAGTAGTCATACTTTAAGATCATCTCCACATATGATTACAGCAGCTTCTGTATGCTGCACAAAGAGATGATTCTGTGTGGAAAAGCAATAGTCAGATTTAGTAACAGACGTGATAATTCCATAATCCAATCCATGAACATCTGGAGAGAAAACAGCCTAGCTAGCCAATCAGAGTGGCTGAATAGATTTAAAAGGGGAGCATCAGTATCCAGAGACGAAAGACACATGGCTCTGGTGACTTTTCTGTGAAGAATTATAATAACATTTTTAGAATTATATTTAGGTAATATATACATATTAGTACCTCTATCTTCACCACAGTTGCTCATGCTTGACTTTGCTCAAACACTTCTGACACTTTGACTTGACATGTTTAGCAAAAGCTATAGTAGATAAACATTGCTCCCAATACATCAAGGCTGATAACATAAGTTGACAAAATTTATTCCTAGTGATTTCAGAGGCCCTGGCTGACTGAATCCATTAGCAATTTAGTACTTTTTTTATTTTTATTTTTATTCTAACCTATCAGGTTCATGTGAAATTATCATAGTTCACATATAAGTCAAACCACTTTGAGGAATACACATTTCATTGATTAACACCGCATCTTACGAAAATGCTCTTACCACCAGAACATTTTCACATTTTGTCACTTTACAACCACAAGCTTCAATGTAAGCTATTGGGATTTCATGTGATAGACCAACACAAAGTGTGATCATTATAAAGTGGAAGGACAAATGATACATGATTTTTAACATTTTTCCCAGATAAAAAAGCTGAAAGGTTTGGTGTGCTTATATATTTAGTTGTGAAGTTGGTTAGGGTATCTCTTTAACTTGATCTGTAAACTTCAATGTTCAAGTCCATGTTACATGTTACATGATAGAGACACTACACTTTAGAGTGTGTTGTTAGTTGTGCCCCCCCTCCCCCCTACACATAGACACACACACACACACACACACACACACACACACACACACACACACACACACACACACACACACATACAGCATTTTGCTTATGGGGTAAAAAGATCAGTTGGATGACAATGTTTTGGCAGGTTTGGAGTTGCAGACTTTTTCCATTTTCAGATGATTGTCTGATTGCATGTTCTCCCTGTGCATGCGTGGGTTCTCTCTGGGTACTCCGGCTTCCTTCCACAGTCCTAAAACCTGACTATTAGGTTAATTGGTCTCTCTAAATTCTCCTTAGGTGTGAGTGTGTGCACGCGATGGACTGGCAACCTGTCCAGGGTGTGCCCTACCTCTTGTCTGATGACCGCTGGAGATAGGCACCAGCCCCCCTCGTGACCCAGCAAAGATAAGCGTGATGGATGGATGGATGTTTGAACAGTGTGTTCTGATATATCCAAAGCTTCAGATATTTTTTACAACCCAATCCAACATTAAACATCTCCACAATTTTATCCCTGACCTGTCTGCTGTGTTATTTGGTCTTCATGATGATGTTTATTTCAACAATATTCTCAAACGGACCTCTGAGGCCTTCACAGAGCAGGTGGATATATCCTGAGAATAAATTACACTCAGATGAATACTATGAACTAGGGGACTTCTGAACGTAGCTAGATCCACTGGATTTTATTTAGGGGTATACACACCACACAGATTTCCATCTCTAAAAAAAAAAGGAAGATAAAAAGAAAATTAACCTTCCACTTCACAGTTATGCACTACTTTCTGTTGGTCTATCACATAAAATCTTCATAAAATACACTGAGGTTTGTGGCTGTAATGTCAAAAATGTAAAAAAGTACGAGAAGCTTATTGTTTGTGGAACCAGCAGTATCTAAATTCACTGCACTGATGCATTCCCCTAATTGGTGTTGGTTGATCGAGGTAAGTTAATGTCATAGAACAAATTATCCACCCCCCAAAAAAAACTTTATAGACACTGCTTTTGATTGTGTGGTTAAGTGTATGCACTGACTCTTTGGCATGCTTCTATTTATAGGCAATGCTATAGTCTGCATGCTCTTTCAGACACTGAGCTGCAGTACTTTTAGCTGATACAATTACTGTTCCATTGAAATTCAGCTACTTGATCTGGATTTTCTTCACCTTCATATCTTGTTGAACATTTTTTGAAGTAGCACATTGAAATATGAAATAACAGCTATAGAGCTGATAATGTTAAACCACACTGCATGCCAACAAGTGGGATTTTTGTGTAGTATTTCACCTTGAAACCTCTCATGAGGCCATCGCAGTCCTTTCCATGCACACAGAGGCAAAGATGTTGAGATACTACATGCTTGATGAACAGAATCGTTATTTATTTCTGCATATGAAAGTGTCTGACACAGTCCTAAATCCACTCCTCTGAGCTTGTGCTTTGTAGCTTTTATCACATGCATAACTGAGTATGAACTAAATGGAGAAAAGCAAAGCTGTTGAGAAATTTATGAGGTAAATAAAAACACAAAAATAAAATATTTTTTACATTTTTAATAATGGCAAGTTCACCAGAAGATGAAATACACTTTGTGCGACAGCCACAGACACCACATGACTCCTGTCCTCTCCCTTCCTGCCTGCTCTCCTGCTTGGCTGACTCATCCTAGCCTTTCTCGAGAAGCTGAAGAAATATGTGCCATTCTCAGAGAGATTACAAGCTACACATACACAGTGCTGGCATGTAGGTGAAACCCAATCCTATCGCCAGTCCTGTCGACACACAGCAGCGTTCCCCTCCCATTCTCACTTGGGCCATTTCCACCATATCCTAAATAGTCACTTGAGGACAAAGTGCTCAAACAGTGTGGCTATAAATCACCCCAAAAGACTCTCTTGGTTTCCACATACTGTACACTTGCTTCTACTTCTGCTTGCTATCATGGATCTTCACAGTGTTCTGGAACTGATACAAACTCATATTCCTGGAGGCTATGAGCTGATTTCTGCCAAAAAATATTTTCTTTCTCACCTTCTTACTGTCTCCCACCCAGGAGAAGAAATATATCTGAGTAGGAAGTGAAAAAAGAAAATAGCTTCATCCTCTCACTCTGAAAATGTCTTTGTCTGTAGTACTTGAATAACTACTATGCCTCTCAAACAAGGCAGATTGAATTCAAGATTAAACTGCTGAATTTCCTCATGGTGAAATTTCAGATTTAAAACATATTTTAGGTGAATAAATCTAGACTATGATTACATGACTACATTACAAACAGTATATGTTGCAGCTTTATATATATAGCTTTAAAAAGTGACAGCAGAAGGGAGCTTTACCCACTTCAATTTAATTTGTAGGGACTTTATGATAGACCAACACAATATAGTGCATAATTGTGAAAACACATGGTTTACAAAATTTTTAAGGTCTAAAAATCTGAAAAGTGCTATGTACAAATGTATTCAGCCCCCCTAAGTCAATGCCTTGTGATCGAGCTTTCCCCGGAATATTAGCTACAAGTCATTTGAGGTGTGTCCCTTTGCTCAGAGACTCACATTTTATCTCACCCCTAAATCTGAAATCTTTTGGTCCATTTCACTGACTGTCTTTCAGGATTGCCCTAAATTTAGCCTCATTCACGTGCCGATCAATTGTGACCTGCTTCCCTGTTCCTGCTAAAGATAAAAAAAAACATCCATATGGTATGATGTTGCCACCATCATGTTTCACCCTGTGGTTGGTGTTTTAGGGGGAAATATAGTGGACCCCTGATATTCGCAGGGGATAGGAACCACAGCTGCCCATGAATAGCTGAATACTTCAGACTCACTCTAAAAATGCTTATAACTGACTGTTTTAAGCGTTCAAACACCAAATATACCTTGAGATGCAATAATACACACAATTAGAACCATCTTAACACAACTGCAGAAGCTAACATCTCCTTATTTTCACTTTTGGAGTTACAGCCAGTCAGCAAAAAGAAAAATAAATGCTGCTCCTGGATTGGCAAATTTGCAATTGCCAGCCAATAGCATGTCTAATAGCAATGCACCTTGTGTCTTTTTCTTTTTCTTTTCTTTTTTTTTTTTTTACATAAAAAAAAAATAAATAAGCAATGCACCTAATTCACTCAGGTATGGATTCAGGTGTTCATAGATACACTCCATTTTAGGCTAAGGTTGTCACTAAATACATCTTGTATTAATTAGTACCGTGTGCTTTCAGTGACTTTTTTTTTAAAATTATTATTATTATTTTTTATGATATCGTTATATATGCATATGTTGTGACATATGCCTACATATGTTGACACATGTTGCGATCTGTCACCAACATTCTTCATCTGGATTTGTGGAGTGTACCAGTAACAGCTTTACCTGAGCTGTACATCTCTGCAGCTCCTCCAGATTTACAATGGGCCTCCAAGCTGCATCATTGCCTGGTCTGTCAGATCAGTTGGACAACTATATCTTGGTGGTATTTTTTAGTTGATGGATGAAACATTGCTCAGTTAATGTTTAAAGCTTTGGACATTGATAACATATTCTTGCTCTAAACCTTCCTTAAATTCTCCACAACTTTATCTTTGACCTGTCCTGTTTGATCCCCTGTCTTTATGATGCCATTTATTCACTCATGTTCTCTAACAAACCTCTAAAGCAGGGGTCTCCAACGTTAGTCCTTGAGACCTACCGTCCTGGAGGTTTTAGATACATCCCTGATTCAACACACCTGAACCAAATGGTTAAATGACCTCTTCAGCATGACATCAAGTTTGACAAAAGCTTGGTAATGAGCCACTGAATTGATCCAGGTATGCTGGAGCAGGGTTGCATCTAAAACCTGCAGGACAGTAGATCTCGAGGACTGGAGTTGGAGAACTCTGCTCTAAAGAATCACAGAACATCTGGATTTATACTGAGATTACCTTACAGATAGGCGTTCTATATTTATTGATTAAGTGACATCTGAAGACAACTGGATTTTAGGGTTTCGGAATAAGTGAGGCTGAATACATATGAATCCCCCACTTTTCAGATTTTTCTTTGTAAAAAATTTAAACTGCATAATTTTCCTTCCACTTTCCAATTAAGCACTTCTTTGTATGTAGAAAGTGTTATTTGTTTTTTCCCCATAAAATAAATGTACTTTTTTGTTTGAGATTATACAACTGCAATAAATAATATATTTATCTTAAGGCTTTCTACACATATTTAACAGAGGCACCAATAAATATGAAGACTACCATAAATACATAAATATGAAATCTCCTAATTAATAATGATTTAGCTGTTAAATAATTTCTTTAAATGCTTCCACTGATACATGACTGTTAGTTATGACTTCACATAATAGTAATGCAGTTAGGTACAGAAGACTAAATTTCACAGTGTAATTTGATTACACAGTGGGTCATTTAAAAACTACTCAACTAACTTATGATGAAATGTGTCATTGCATCAGCAGGTTTATTTATAGCTCTGTCATATGTAGCTGCTGGCACTGGCCCTGGTAATAAATATTATTAATATATGAGCCCCATTTGGCCAGTTATTTTATACGTGTACATCTGAGTGTTTGATTCTGATGATAAAACATAAGGTTATGTTACGCCGCTCTGTCATAATAGGATGGTTCATTTAGTTCAGAATCCTGGCAGAAATCATACCTCTTGGTCCTGTATGTGATTTATATCTTTTTGCTACTGTAAATGTAGTCTTTTCATGCAAATACAACATTAAATATGCTTAAAGAAACATGATTATAAACACACAAACATAACATTAAATATTACAAAATATTTGACTGTACAGCTGCTTCAGAAGAAGCCCCTGCTGTTGTGGGACAGTTGCTGTAATACAGAGGGCTGGAATTATTCTACTCACGTGTTGTTGAATAACTTTCCCCAAAGAAGGAGCTGGTGGTGTGTGGCTGAGGTCACCTCGCACAGCAGGTGATGAACAAACACCCCGGACACAAACATCACAAACACATTCCACACATATTTTCACATCTATACTTTCAGAAAGCTTTGCCCATTCCCTGTGAATGTTTTTTCTCCCAATTTTAAACACTTGCACACAAATTTACTCACATGCACACACTTTTAGGATAGATGGCAGTGTCACTGAGATGGCGGGGGGGCTGTATCAGTGTTGGGATGGGTATATATTTCTGGCTGGTGCTGATAAGCCAACTGAAGCCTTGCCTTATTTAGGCAGCACTCAGCGCTGATACACTAGCAGAGCTGCACACATAGTGCATGTAGTCTGTATGTGTTTGTTTAGCAAGCTGTGTGTGTTGGAGTGTATATGTATGTGACAGGCTCATGAGTGGAAATAGCTGGGCTCTGAATAAGTGAATGCATATAGATAGAGGTGCACGTGTACCTAAAACTCTTTACCACTTTCTTATTTAAAGGGAAATATTGAAATGCAGATACATTTACTGTTTTACAGAAATTCTTTGGTCCCTGAGGATTCTGTATGTTTTTCCAATTACATAAACCCTTGGGGTTTAACGAGATCTTGCACCATCATAATGTTAAAAAATCAAGATATTTCTTGTCTTGAGATTGTCTGTCTTGCTAATTGCTTTCCAGTTGATGTTAGCTGACTTCATTTGGCCAAATTACCATTGAAGAACCCTCCAGCACTTTTAAATCATTTACATGGCAGTATTTTGGGTGGTCGGTGGAAAAATAAAATGTGAAAAACAGATAGAGAAGACAAGAATGTTCTTTAAGTGCTAAAGAAATATATGGATGTGCACTGTGGGCTAGCTAGCAATTCTGATGTTAGTGCCACGTTTGAACTTCCCATTCTAAAACATATTCTGGTCAAATCTGAACTATTTTACATGGTTTATCTAATCTTCAAGATCCTTAGGAGTGAGGAGTGTATGCCAAAATAAAAAAAGAAGTTGTAAAATGAATGTCCTTCATTTTAAAAAAAAACTATCAACATAGATTTACAATGTGCCATTTCATTTAAGTTTGCTAATACATAATTCCAATCCTTTCCCAAACCACAAAAGTCACTCAAATGTTCCATTAACAAATGATGTGGTTGTAATATGTGATGCATGGAGAATACTGGTTATGTGATTGAATTGTCATGGGCTGCAAATTCTCATCTCTTACTATACTTCAAAATTTCTTGGTAAAAAAACCAAAAAAAACCAAAGCAAAACTATTTGGGTTTATTTTCCGAACCCAGTCCTAGATTAGACATGGCTCAGTCCAGGCCTGGGTTGATTTCACTCAATAGATTTCACACAGAATGATGGGTTATGTTTCAACCCAACAAAAATAGGCTAAAGTGACAAATGGCAATCACAGAGTGCGCTGAAAAGAATAACCCATAACCTGGATTATCAAAGAAGTAATATTTTTGGATGCATGAGAGGCAGGATACATCCTGCACAGATCACCACTTCATCACAATGCAATACACAGACACACAACCATGCACACACACTCATATCAGTTCACCTAATATGCATGTTTTTGAATTGTAACAGCTGGAAATGCTAGACAGAATAGTCCTGCCTGGGATTTGAACCCAGATATATCTTGCTACAAGACACCAGTTCTCACAATTGATCCACCAAGTAACCTTTATTTCACCACTTGTATTAGGAAATAATTTAATCAGGACCAATAAATTCAAACCTAAAATATAACACTGTATAAAACATTGCTTGTCTATATTGATCAATTATTTGGTCAGTGTGGTTTTGTAAAGATTATTTGTCAGCAATTTGGATTTAAGGGTGAGAGTGCAACGTCCATACACCAAAAACAAAACAAATAGAATGCATCAACAATGCAGAGCCAAAAGTCACATCAAACGGCCCACAACTTGAATTCATGGCATGTTTGAACTTACAGTAAGACGTCTAATAGCTTTTTGCATTGTATCGATGCACTGTCTTTCTGCTCAACGCAACCTTTGACAGGTGCATCTCAATCAGAGCAGTATGATAACAGAAAAACATACAATTGTGACGTTATTCCTGAAAACTGAAATGACAATATCTAATATGACTAACCCACAATTTCCTGACTTTTTATTTTATTTTTTTTACTTTTCTTGAATAATATTTTCTCCATTCTTTAGGAGCTACAGCATTTTAGCCACTTCAAATGTGAATCTATCGAGCCAGTCAGTGACAGGGAGTCCAACCGACAGGCTGAGTAAATTGTTGGCATACATGGTTTGCATGTATGACAAATATGAAACTGAAATATGATATTCTACCAAATACTGCATTCAAGCAGTCCTTTAAAATTGTGGGAACAAACATCGAAACTGAGATGACAGTTGCAATTTGATGTATTGTGCAACTCTAATCTCATGAAATCAACAAATCACTTCTTGACATAAGATAAATCATAGTTTAATACAAAAAGTGAAACTTATAGTGATTCCTTACACACAGAAGGACATATTTCAAGTATTAACTTGTTGACTTTAAATATTATGGCTTACAGATAATGAAACATAGAATTCAGACTTTTAGACAATAAGAATGCTATATAAGACAAAAAAGAAGTTACAAAACAGAAATGTCAGCCTACTGAAAAGTATTTTATGTACTGCACTAAATACTTGGTTGGGGCTCCTTTTGCATGAATTACTGCATCAGTGTGGCATGGCATGGAGACTATCAGCCTATGGCTTGGCTGAGGTATTAAGGAAGCCCAGGTTGCTTGAATAACAGCCTTTAGCTTATTTAATTTCTTTTGTCAAGTATTTCTCATTTCAAGACACTTGCTTCTGCACATTTTTCTCCCATTCTTTTATCTTCTACTCAACTTTCCATTTCCATCCTGAATTTCCCCTTTGTGAGACCATAAAGGTGGTTTCTATTACTATATTTGAACACAGCATCTTACTTCTTTAGGAATTAACTTTGGTGGCTTACTCTCTTCCTTAAGAGCTGTCTGGTGGAAAACTGTTAAGTCAGTTGTGTTCCCTGTTAGTGTGTTGGTCATAAAAAATGACCATAACACATTAAAATTATTTTTTCTGAAAATTAAATTTTAAGCTTTCATTAGAATGAACAGAAATTAATAGCTAGATACATCCCCTTTTGTGTAAAGAAGCTATATAAAATTTGATGTCAATTTATTGACATGCACCTGAATAGTCATTAACACCTGTACTTTATATATATGCAGAGGAGATTTAGACAGGAAGCTGAGAGGTAACAAAGGCCCTCACAGTACCTTGCACACACTGTGTGTATATACAGAGAAACTGCTGAGTTACCAAGATACCTAAAATGCTGAACTGTAACAAAAAACGATTCATGGGAGAAGCTTCATAAGTCTGTGAAGATTTCAGCAGCATGGTCACTTATCTCGGTTCCCAGGCCTCATTAAACCACGCCACACAAACACACAACACCCCCGTGGACTTAGTGAAGGTGTCCATTTTGCAAAGACAGGCGGGCACAATAACTGTGAATGAGAGACAGAGAACTTCACTCCACCGCATCACACTGGCTCTCTATTGATTAGCTCATCACAAGCATGAGGTCATCAGCTCCATCCCAGAGGTGGATGGGGTAGCTCCTCTCTACTGTAAAACCATAGGGAAGTGTACTCTTCATGCCCTTTTTTTCCCTCCTGCTCCTCTATCACTTCTCCCCTCCTCTTCAGAAACCATCAGCTCACCAAACATGCAGCTTCTCCAGTCGTGCTCTATTAGAACTCATACGATTTAATCCATTTTACTCTCCGACTGCGCTCATCTCCCTCAGCTTGCCTGCTTCCCTCTGCGTCCTCTGGGAATGCTGCACAATCAAAGACAGAGAGTCATGTGACCAGAACCAGATCAATATGAGTGCATCTTTCACTGGGCACTGTACTGTACAACCGGACTTACATAACGTGCTTACAACTCGCCATACTGTGGCGTTCAGAATATAACTCAAGAAAAATATGTTCAATAGAGACAGATTTAAGACTTCAGTGCATGATACAGACTGTAATTTGATCACTCATTTCAGCAGAGGGAACCTTGCTGTCTGTTATAAACACCTTGTACAAACTAAATCCTTTTCCTGGTGTTGCTTTAATGAGTGCTTCTTTGTATTCCTATGTGGTTAAGACTAAATGCATCAACCTGCCATGTCCACCTTAGTGATGTGACTGGGATGCTTTAGTTTTAGATTACAAACCACTAAAGACAGAATAAGCATACCAAGAGTACTCTAAGATGGCTCTTCTTGATTCATAATGTAGCCCACAAATCTTTGAATTATGACATAAGCACACAAAGGTAGGGTTCAGTGAGAAGTTTACATCCCCTCATCCTGGGCGTGAATGTCATATTAATTTGAGGATTTTAATTATTTGAATTTAAAATCTTCTTTTCAGGAATATACTGAGGGACAACGGTTTCAAAAAGCAGCTTAAATGAATCTAATAACAAGAATTACAACTGATTTTGGATCTTTTCTAATTCGAACAGGATTAGAATTATACATATAGACCAAGTATATACATACACCCTGACTATTATTTGGTTTAATGTTTCTTAGCATGTTCTACCTCAATCACACTCTTTTAGTTCCCATCAGAATGCTTCTGGCATAATTCTGGCAGGATATTTGACTACTCTTTCTGGGAAATTGCTAAAATAATTTAAAATCATTGGCTTCCAGGTACAGACCAATTTTGTTTTATTAGCATAGGTCCTACTGAAGAATAAAGTTGGCTTGCTTTATCCATTCAAAATGAGTTTTGATATGAGTTTAACCTGTCCTGCTTTAACACTCAGTTGTGTCCAAGTTTCAGACAGCTGACAACTGTCCCCATCAGATGAAAGGAATTTGGTTAGGATGTTTAGGATCAACCATGGAATGATCAAGGCTTAAGACTGTCATAAATGAGAAAATGCTGAAATAGAAGTGTCATTGTCCACACTGAAACAAATGTACATCATCATGGATTTGAGAGGGTGCAAACCAAGAGATAATAATCAATAGGTTCAGGCCTAACTGGAATTTTCAGCTGCCCACACGGAAAAGACAAATACGTTATAGGGAAAACATCATGATGCTGTTGGGCTGTTTCATAGCCAGTACTTGTACACTGCACAAAGTGGTTGGACTAATAAAGGAGGGCGACTAACTCCAAATTTTTCAACTTGATGAAAGCTGTCTTTGGAGTGGATAAAGCAGACTAACTCTAAGCAATTAAAATGGCCCTAACATCAACCTTACTGTAAATCTATGGATGGACTATGATAACAAGTCAAGTCCATGACAGGAAACCAACTAATTCAAATGAACTCCAGCAAATCTGCCAAGAAGAGTGGTCGGATTTATGCTAGGATCTGGCTTTGAATTGCTAAGTGACATTTATCAAATGTTAGTGGGGTATGTGTGTATAATTGCATATGTATGCACAATATTGATCTTGTGTGCACCAGAAAAAGACAATTTAAAACAAATTCAAACTGAGCTCTCTTTTAAAAATAATTGAAGCTCATTGAAGTTGTCTGTTGTATAAGTATTCACCCAGAAAACAGAATTATTCAAATAAAACAATGAAAGCCCCAAATTTATGACATATATGAAGATGATGATGTAAACTTCTGGCACATCCCAATTGTTCAGACTCTTCACAAAGCGGACAAAAATTTACTTTGTCTTTGGTACAAAATGAAATATCAAAAGCAATAGATTAGTTGCTACGGAAGCAATCTAGTTAAAGGTCTCTGTTGGTATTTGATGTTTTGAAACATAAGTTTATGGTCCCCGAAGAAAGACATTGACAACTTATTTGCTTAAGTCATATGCCACAAACCTTTGTTGAGGTAGACATTGAGCCAAATAGATATAAGAACCTCACTTGTAAGGAAAGAACTCGAAACCTTTTTAGGTTTTAAGGGAGACATAGTACTTATGTTCACAGATAAAATGTCAAAACAGTTTATATAGTCAAAGAAACATCTTATTCTCATTGATCTCACTAATATAAGCTACTACAAATGTTGTGAGGATGAAAAACAAATGATTGGTTATTGTATTGTAATTTAACTATATGTTTAAATTGCACTGACACGTCTGGGCTTTCAAGTTTCATAAATCATCGTTGATATGTTTATACATGCAAATTTATGTGCCCCCCTTGGGAGAGCAGGAACAAAATCAGCCATGCCTGATTGCATCAAACCCTTTTCCCAGCTTGTACTCGCTCCCTAAGTCATCACTCATACAATTCCCTGATGCAATGAAAGCAGAGGATGTCAAAGCAATGCTGTGAGCCCCAGCATGGTGGTGGAGGTCGGTGGTGGGGGGCACTCTGGATGAAAAGGTCACATCACATTCACCTGTTAAAGAGCAGATGCCACATCAGAGCAATACTTAGTGTGGGCGCAGCTATGGGTCATAAAGCTCACACACGTGAACTCTCAGACATACGAATCATGCATACAATGCAAACAAAGACGCCTGACCCCTCTCCCTGGGAATGAAAAACTTGTGCAGAGAATAGAAGCAGAACCTTTTTTCCAGGGAATATTGCCCTGGCAACACAAAATTCTTGACTGATGATGATGTACAAAGGTTGAACAATTGGTTACTGGACAACTCACAGCCTTCAATTTATGACAAAAACCACCTCACTATATTCTCCTGTCTTTGTTGTTTATGTAAGCAGTGCACATACACATGCATATACAGAAGGATGAATGAATACACACATGCACATAAACATCACAGTACCTGGAAGCGGCTATTTCCACTTTACTCCTCGCAATGGCTGCAGCCCGCTGTGCCCCCTCCACAGCCCGATCTACCTTCTCTTTGGTTTTGGGATTCTTAAGAGGAATCAACTGCTTTCTTATTCCACGCACCAGCACGTTATTTTTGTACTTCCCTTCTTCTTTGGTGCTGTCTGGGAAAACAGTGCACCCATAGCCATGGCGCTTGTTGTTAAGCCATTCTCCTTCATATTTCATCCCATTGGATCTCTCTGAAACACCAAATCCATTACGCTTGTCATTCTTCCACTCCCCCATGTAGGTCTCAGTTGTGGTCGCATCCACGTGGTCCTCCAGAGGTAGGTCCTCATCTGGCAGCTCGCCATCACCGATTGATATGGTGGAGTTGGCATCACTGGAACTAATTCGGCTCATGGTGGCGTCGCTTCTTGCAGAGCTGCGTTTGCTGGAGATAGAGGTCCGAGAGTCAGACTTGCGCAACTGCCGGAGGCTGCCGAAAAGCGAACCCCGGCGGAACAGGCCCTTCTTCTTGCCGGTGACAACCTCACTGTCTGAGTGGAAGTTAAGGACGAAGCCACCACGAGTGCCTGTTGGCGTGTCCACAGGGGAGGAGAGGTCATGGAGGACAGCACCATTGCTCTGCTCAGAGCGCAGGGAAGCCATGGACGTACGAAGCGGGGAGCGGATGACGGTGGCCATACCATAGGGAACACTCTGACGGACACCATAACCATGACGCATCCCACCCATCCATTGGCCTTGATAGGTTCCTGGGAAACATGTAGACACAAACCAGTGAGTTGCTGTGGTTCCCTAAGATTTTATCCTAAAGCTTCTCTAATTAAAGTACTTTTTATTTATAAGCTCTTAACATATGTTGCCTATGTCATGGAATTCTTTATCATCCAACGTGGAAAATTTCATGTCCACTATGTGAAAATGGTTAGCAATAAGGACTGTACCTTGGCATTCTTCAGAAATTGAACTTTTGGTGGTCAAGATTGGGAACTGTTTGAGACAACTCTAATGTAATCTATGTAAACATGTGCTCGCACAGTGAGGCAGGAAATTTAATAGTGGTAACTGGACAAACAAAATCTGCTTGTCTACTTCTAAGAAACTCTTCTGCTACCAATCAAGTCCAGGATAAGACTTGGCGTATGGTCTGCACGCGAGCACGTAAGGCATTCCGGCAGCAATTTGAGGAGTTCACAAAGGTCCTGAAGTGAATGCACCTAACATAATGTACATACAGACACACAAAAGATTCTTGCTTTGGTGTCTAATCTACATCAGGTAATGAAATGTTTTCTTTCGTTTTTCTTAGATTAGTGATGGTGAGCACAGCTAACTGAATCATGGACTTAATTAAAGACCAGATTCTGTGAATCACTTGGTATAAACAAGAATCACTTAAGTAGGATCCTGTTTTCAGGCAGCCACTAACTCTCCTCACTGACGGTGGGCAAAATTCACTTCTATCTGTTTGCCTGTGATGACAGGGGATTGCTATGAGTCACATAATGAGAAGAATACTTTATTAATCCCATTCAGTGCTGCTGAGCCCCATTGAGCATGTGCAGGTCTACTGTAGCTTCTTCAAAGAATCATATTACAGTCCTGATCCTAATTAATACATTACTCTAATCTCATTTCGTAACACAATGAAATAAGATGCTATGGTCACATATTAACAAAAAGGGGAAAAAACCTACACTGGCCTGGGTGGGAATTTAGATGGATAAACAGTGTGATTAACAGGCTGGCTCTGGACTGCAGTCCAATTTGGTAACCCTGCAGATCAAGTTATCAGGATGCAACAGGGTCAGACAGCCAGATGTTGAGTAGATCCTCTCGGATCAGCTGATTTACTGAGGCCAGCAATCTCTTACCATCATATGTAAGGTATTTATTCTGCACCATAAGACCTCAATTAAGAGAAGATCACAAATCCTCCAGAGTCTTGGATTTCTCTCAGTGAGAAAAGAACCATATGTAACAATACTAAGAAAATGCTGTATTCAGTAAGAGTCTTTTGCTGTGTTAGATATTTTCTTGTGGATTAGATCAACTGTTGCAGAAACAATATATAGTAAACATAAATCATATGCATAATAAACATTCATGCACTATGCATCTGACATAACCTTTTCATTCAGTTTACATTTTGGAAATTAATAATCACCACAAAAGATTATACATGAATTATATTAACAACCAGAGGTGTGCTGCTTGAATCACATTCACTTCACATCTATGTAATAATAACACTAGAAAACAATCCTGAATTTTTGTTTTGTTTTTAAATAAATTCTGTATTAAAGAATGAAAATGATATAATTATATAATACAATGCACTTTAATTTTTATTCTTTTCTTAAAAAATGAATCCAGATCATTTTATGGAAAGACTGTTTTTCACTTGTTTGTTATAGGCATGAGGGTATAAGATTCACACAGTAAAAAAACTGACTAAAATTACTGGAGTAATATTCCTACCGTTCCTACGCGTACTTTCTCTGGCATCGTTACTAAAAGAACTTAAACTGTAGGAAACGGTACCTTTTAAAACCTTGGTATACATTGATAGCAGTAACCAGTCCATGCCTAGTATGCTAAATTCAGTTTGCCCTTATGTGTGCAGTTCAAGGCGGTTGTCCCATGTAGAAAGATGACGTTTAAAACCCATTCAAAATATTGTACTCAGAAATTCTTTCTACATTCTTACTTCACTGATTAACTTAAAGCATTTTGAATATCAAACATCATGTTTTCCTTTGCAGGATTATTACTAATGTATCCCTCTTTCAAAAACCCAAAAGGTAAATCAAAACTCCTCCACACTTGTAAACTTGCAAAATTAAAAAAAAAAAAAACAACAACATTTCGGTCACAGACCTTCTTCAGGCGGACAAGTTCCAACCATTAAAAACTCTTTTAAATAGGAACTTATTCTGAACATCTGACCAATGACATCCAAACGACAAAACACATACAACCCAACATCAAACCATAATCTAGACTTTGTTAATAAAGACAGTTTTAATTCATACTAACTCATGAGTAGAAATATTAAAATCAATATATACAAGAACCAATATCTTCAATACACATGAAAACAATAAGCAATTTGATAAACACAATAAACAAACACTTTATGAACTGTGCATTTAAAGAAACATATGCACAACTAATTCATCATTCAATACTTTTTGAGACAAAGTCTAAAGTGTATAAATAAAATGAGCCTTGTGTTATAATCATTGAAAAGGTCTGTGACCGAAACATTGTGTATTAAATTTGAAAAGTTAAACAATACACAAGTTTCATTTTTTGTTTTCTGGGATTTGCCCCATCCTTCTCCGATGCACTTGTTTTAAGTAATAAATAGGTATATGTTATTGCATTTTTTTTTTTTTTTTTTTTTTTTTTTTTTTTTTTTTTTTTTTTTTTTTTTTTTTTAAGATTTGTAATCAGGACTTGTGAGCTCTAGGGGGCATCTTGTTAGTTTGAGTGATCCTAAGCAGCTGGTTAGTTTTCTTGTTCCGGCTCTGCTCTCAAGTGCGTAATAATTGCTTTGGGCTTGGCTGAAAGTGGGACCCCAGACTGAATTCTGCTTTGGCCCAAATTAATCCCATAAAAGAAGCATGTTCCCAAATCCTAAACCTAAACTAACATTCACATTTGGGGCCTATACAGGTAGGAAATTGGGCTAAAAATGGAGCCCACATGGATATAACTGTGGATCAGTTATGACCCACAGGTGACTGCTTAAACAGGTTCCATATAGGTCAAAAGTGGGACCCACAGGGGTTGTACAAATATTGGATAATTCAACTGATTTTCTAAATATCTTTTTGAGACTTACAAACCGCCCATCAGATTTTGCCAATATACCTTCTCATATAAGAAGTTCATTCTGAGCCCTGGTCGAATTTGTACCAATCCAGCCTAAGCAAAATCCATATAGGGCTACACATACACATGCTTGCTGGAGATATGGTTCTACATAGAATATTCAATAAGAAAATAACAGGGAGACCATTTATATTCTGACTATGCTTTAAGTGGGCTGATTTGCTTTGATGTCCAATCTCTCTGTTCATCAGGAATGGTGCCACTGAAGAGGAGTCTCACTCCTCCCACTGCCTGCAAAGAGCAACCGGTAGTTGCCAAATGAGATGCATTTCTAATTTTACTTATGTATTTGTTTTTAAAAAAGGAGCTGCAAAATAAATGAATTTGTCTGCGTTTAAAAGCAGTTTTTGGGGATTGGAGAGTATTTTGCACTTGAGCTCGGACTGCAACGCGCAATCTCACCTCGCTTCCGATGAAAATTTACACAAACATGTAGCCTATTATAGCTTCCCTTGGTCTGAGTCTAGGCAACCTACACACGAGCTGCATAACACATGATCTGTTAAAGCCAAACTGACGCTGTGGGTTCTTACCGCCATCGCCGTAGGTTTCCACCCCATATCCATCCTGCAGCCCGTTGCTCCAGGTCCCCTCGTATCTGGCAGGTGTGTTGTGGCTTTGCCGGACCCCGTAGCGACCCTTAAAGCCGTGACTCCACTCTCCTCGGTAGATCCACCTGCCTTTATTCTCCACGCCGAGCCCGTGGCGCTTCCCCTGGGACCAGTAGCCCTTGTAGGTATTCCCGCTGGGCCAGGTGTACACCCCTACGATCTCGAAGCCGTGCGACCAGGACCCGGCGTATTCGCCCTGGCCCTTGGGTCCGGTGCAGATGCCGTGCCCGTGGGCTTTGCCATCCTCCCACCCCCCGCAGTAAGTGCCACCGTCGTCGAAGTCAAACCTTCCGCCCGTCATTCAGATATAAGGCTGGGGGGAAAAAAAACGCAGATCGCGCTGCTGCTTCTGCAGACTCGGACGTCTCCAGGACCGAAGTGGGCTGTTCCAGAACCGGCGCTGTGGTGGAAAGGACGATGGCAAGCAGGATGATGATAATGAAGATGACTAGAGAGGAGAGAGAAATCAGAGAGGATGAGGAAACCCAGACACCAAAATGTAATACAAAAGGCATGCGTAATGGTAAGAGTAAAGGTATGAATGGTGGGCGTCATTTACCGGAGGCGCACGCCCGGATTCTCCGTTGTGTGTTGCTCGTCTCCCCCCTCTCACCCACTGATCACAGAGGGAGAGAGAGAGGTATGGAGACCCTGCTGAAGAAAAGGCACCGGGCCAATCGCGACGTCACACCACAGAGGACCTCCCACTCTCATCTCTGACTGTCTCGCTACCACCCCTCGCTGAAGAGCCTTGACGCCTCAGCCCTACCAAAATAAGGCACCTCTATATTTGTGCCACGTTTGAAAGACGCGCCTTGCAGGCCACAGGTGTAAATTCCGACAGTAGCTGTATCCCCAACAAACTCATTATCAATGATGAGAAGATATCTGGTTATTCATTTGGACTATAATAAAAATATACTGTAGGTGTATGAGTTTAACATTTTGGTGACAGCACTTCATAGTTTAACGCCTTGATAAAGGCTTGATGGTAATATAAATCTATTTAAAATTTAAATGGGCCTCAAAAAGGAAATTAAAGGAAATAATACCCAGAACTTTAATTAGCTGGATCCATCTATTTAAATATTTAGCATTTTGTAGGCCTTATAAAACTCGAGAGATGGTTGCTGAATTGTTGAATATGATAAGGGCGCCCTCTGCTGTAAAAATATGGATATTGCATACACATGATTGAAAACTATTAAAAAAAAATATCTTCGTTACTCTAGCTTTTCAAAGCTTTCCAAGCTTTATTATGTAGGATATATATGAATTAATTGGTTATTCTATATTAGTAGACTAATAAGTACATAACATGAGCTATTAGACTGCTTAGCTACTGCCAACATTACTATTAACAGTTCATCATTTCTCATTCAAAATACAAAGCCTAACAGCATCAGACTGACACAAAGTATTGTATAGTTGTGAGGTGGGTGGTAAGGGATACATAGTTGTCAATATATATATTTTTTCAAATTAAAATCTGAAAAAGTAAGATAGCCCTAAATAAAACCCAACAACTAACTAACTGCCTTCAAAAGTCACCTAGAGCCCACCCACATGTAATTCAGTGTGGATATGAACCCAGCCCAGACCAAAACTAAAAATATTTTGGCTACATGCAAAATATTTAAAAAATACTAGCACTGCACACACTAAACACATCATCCCTAGAGTAAAACATGGTGGTGGAAACATCATGCTGTGGGGATGCTTTTCTTCAGCAAGGACATGGAAGCCAATCAGAACTGATGGGAAGATAGATGGAACTAGATACAGGGCAATACCGGAAAAAGACTTTCTTAGACTGCAAAAAACTTGAGACTGAGGCAGAGGTTCACCTTTCAGTAATCTTGATATGTGTAAAGTTGTTAGAGGCATTCCATATTTCCATAACTGCAGCAAAAGCTGGGCTTATTAAGTGTTGACTTTGGGTTAGGAAATACAAAACAAACCACACCTTTCAGATTTTTATTGGTAGAAAATATTAAAAAGAATGTATAAATTTACTTCTGCCCTACTTTGTGCTTTTCAATAATATAAACCCCCCATAAAGCACATCAGTTGTGTGGCTTCCAGGTGATAAAATGGAAACATGCTGGAGGGGCATGACAGCTTTGCAATGCATTACTTGAAGAGCAGTTGTTAACAAATCAGGCATTTTAAAAATTTGTGACATGTGAAATTTGAGTTTTGTCATGTTAAATTACAGAAATCTACATTATTAACTAATGAATTGGTTAGTTCCATACAGAAAATAATGCACCATTAGTTGTAGTTCTTGTAAGTGGAAAGTAATACAAAAATGCATATTAAGACGTCATCAGATATTTTTCTCGATCATTTCTGTCATAAATCCAGGTTAATAAAAAGCAGAAATATGTAACATATGATATGTGCATCTAAGTTTCTTAGCGTTTTGCCGAGAGAACAGATGAAGCAAGAGAAAAGACTGAATTCAACATGACATGAATAAAAAGACTGAGGGTTAAAAAGCACTGGGGATCTGGATAACGTGAACTGGTGCACATTAAAGTAAAACTAAAGTTAAAATGTTTTCTTTTATTTCAAGTTCTACGCCTGGCCAGCAGGGGGTGCAACAATGTGAACCTTGACGTGGCGTTCTGCTCTCTTGTCCCCCGTAACGCTTACAGATAAAATGGCGTCGGAAAACGGCTCTGAAACCCAAGATGAGAAAGCAGCTCTTATACAGGCGAGCTCAGAAGAGGAGGCACAACAACAGGGTAGCACAGCGTTGTGTAACAAAGAATCAAAACTAACACTTTATCACTGGACTCAGTCCTTTAATTCTCAGAAGGTGAGTAGCTGTCATCTAGTTTCAGCACCACACCTCAGTGGACAGCTCCTTTATAGAGATTTATTTACAACAACTGCAACACGGAAGCTGGAATATTGTCTTGGAATTATTTCAAAATGCAATTGAAAGCACAAAGAATTATATTTTTGACACACGCGTTAATAAAATCCTTGCATATTGAATTAAGTTATTTGAGGGCTATGGAAAGAGAAGATATGTACTGACACTTACGGTTATCATATAGGTGCGTCTGGCCATAGCGGAGAAAGGTTTGCGCTGTGAGGAGTATGATGTGAGCCTTCCTCTCAGTGAACACAACGAGCCGTGGTTCATGCGCCTGAACCCTGCGGGTGAGGTGCCGGTTCTGGTCCACAACGATAATGTCATCTGTGATCCAACACAGATTATGGACTATCTGGAGGAGAACTTTAGCAATGGTAAGACTATACTACTTTGCAAAAAAAAAAAAAAAAAAAAAAAAAAAAAATTCCATATCCTTGGCACTTTGTCGCGTTTAAACCACAATCTTCAATGAATTTCATTGGGATTTTATGTAACAGACGAACACAAAGTTATTCATAAAGTGGAAGGAAACCATACATGATTTTCAAAATTTGTTGCTAATGAAAATTGAAACATTTTTTTTTTCATGGATTTGTATTCAGCCCAGCAGAATTTCTTTGAAGAGTCACCTTTCATTGCGATTACAGCCACACGTCTTCTGAGCTTGTCTCTACCGGCTTTGCACATCTAGAACCAGAAAACGGGGAACATTGTTCTCAGCAAAATAGTTAAAGCTCAGTCAGATTGAATAGAGAGGTTTTGTTGGTTTTGTCACAGATTCTTCATTGGATTTAGATCTTGACTTAGACTGGTCTATTCCAACACTTATAGTTGGATCTAAATCTTTACATTGTAACATCCCTGTAAAGTTTAGGTGTAAGCCTCCAGTTTGGTAGGCTTTGGCAGTGGTGGCAAACTATTTCCATTTGACTGAACTGAGCTTTTGGAGATGTTCAAAGTTTCAAATCTTACTATATAAACTAATCCTCTTTTCACTTCTCCACAGCTTTATCACTGACCTGTCTGCTGTGTTTCTTGGTCTTCATAATGCTGTTTGTACCCTAATGCTCTATAACAAACCACTGAAGCCTTCACACAATTCAGTTGAAACTGAGATTAAATTATAGTCAGGTTTACTAATTTTTGATTTCAGAATGGATTTGTTTGCTTGAGTTTTTTTTTGCGGCGCAACAGAGTAAAGGGGACTGAATACATATTGAATGCCATACTTTTTGGATTTTGTTTTTGAGAAAAATTTTGAAAACCATGTATAATTTTTCTTTCACTTCACAACTATATGGTTCTTTGTGTTGGTCTGTCATATAAATCTCAGTAAAACACAGTGAAGTGGGAAAAAGTTCAAGGGGTGAAAATAGTTTCACAAGATACTATAACTGAACTGGAGCTCATAAAGTACTTTCATTTCACAATGGTATGTATGAAAAGGAGAACAGTCAGACATCTGACGTTAGAAGATTTGGCTTCATTTAGTTCATTTGTTTATGTTGTGCTTGTCTGTTAAGTTTTATTTATAACTGCATGCATATTTATTTTTATTTGCTTTTAATGTTTTCTTGGTTCACATTCATCCAAAGATGTGCTCTAAGATTCTGCACAACAAATGAAAAAATGGGTAAGTAAAAAATTACTTAAGTCGAAACTTGAACATCTTTAACATTGAATCTTTTCAAAATATCATCCACAATTGTCAGTATACCATCACTGCATTTTTTAAACTGTCCTTTATAGTTTATATGTCATCTAAAGAATCTAAGAACATATCAAATGTTTGAGTTCAGATTTGGCTTGTTTGGAACTACTACCAAGAGAAAGTCAGAGACAGAAAACAACAACTTCAGCTTCCTACTGCTTCAAGTAGTTCACAAGCTTTGAAATCACAGGGTGTACTTAGTTTTCCTTGAGTGTATTTACAATCATGAGAGTTCTTTCTTTCACGACTGAATATCTCTTGTATCAGAACATCAGCTTTTCTTAAAATCTGTTTTGATGTTCATATTTTTCCTGTTTCCTTGACCTGTGTGTCTCCAGAGGGAACTCCCAGGCTGGTTCCTGAAGAGGGGAGCAGGTACTATCTCAGAGTGCAGCACTATAGGGAGCTGCTAGACTCGCTGCCGATGGATGCATACACGCACGGCTGTATCCTTCATCCTGAGATCACTGCTGACTCCCACATACCAGCTTATGCCGCTGCATCGATACGAAGTAAGGCAACCTGAGATGCAGAGCAGTTTAAGGTTTAGATCTTGCAGATATCTTTAGTGGTGATTTCATTCTTTTATTGAATATTACATTGGTTGTCCAAAACTGCTGTTGCTTATTTTAATTATTCCTCTACCTATGTATATTGTATTGTGCAATTTCTTTTAAAACTGCATGCTATTTGCATCTTTTACTTATTAATTTAAAAGGTCAAGGGGTGGGAAAAAGTTATCTAACAAAATAGATTTTATAAAGACTGACAGACCAAAGCTGATGCTGTTAACAGATTTCAAGTGAGAAGTTAACATACAAAGTTCATCATGGACACAAATGTCGTATTAATTTGTGGCTTTTAATGATTTAAACCTGCTTTTTCAGGGTTCAAAAAGAATATACAACATAAGACTTTAATTTCAAAAGCAAGTACTGGATGGACAAGTTTGACTTTTCTGAGTGGATCTTTTTTCAGCATATATATGGTCAACATTATACATGCGGGCTCATATATCTCTCTCTCTCTCTCTCTCTATATATATATATATATATATATATATATATATATATATATATATATATATATATATATATATATATATATATATATATATATATATATATATATACACACACACACATGAATCTCCTGAAAATTGACTGAATGTTTCTTAGCAAGTTCCACATTGACCACTATTTGATGCCTTCAGCTAGCTTATTGCATTATTCTGATCGGATATGTGATCTATATTCTTGGCAGAACTGATAGAGTTCATTTAAACTGTTTGGTTTCCTGAGATGGACTGGCTTTTAGGTGTTTGTGATCATTCTCCTCTTGAAACGCTCAGCAACATAAAACGTTCAACCTTCTAGATGTTGATTTTAGTGGAAGATAAAAAAATTTGAGATAGTGCTCCATCATTGCTTCCTTCACTTGTGCAAGACCCCTGTGCCACTGGCAACAAAACAGTATGATGCTTCCACTGCCATGATTGACAGTAAGTACAGTGTTCTTAGGTCAGGGACTTTTACCCTGTCACCTCCAAACATAATAATTTTTACTATAGTCAGATTGCTCAGTCAAGTTTTATGTTGTATTTTTATTTCACTCCAAAAAAGAATGGTTCAAATAGATAATTAAAGCTGCTTTATTAGTATATGTATACTTCCTACCAGAACCTTCGATCAGCATAATCTTTTCATAAAAATAACTGATTTCACACCGAAATCTAAATGGCTTATGATGCCTGTGCCTGTTTGTTGTTGGCAGCACAGATTGGAAATACGCAGACCGAGCTGGCGAAACTGGCCGAGCAGAACCCGGAGCTTAAAGATGCTTATGTAGCAAAACAGAGGCGTTTGAAAGTAAGTTGGGATAACAATGTTAGGAAAGTGCCAAATGTAAAAAAGTGCAATTTAGAACCACACAGCAAACTGATCATTTCAAGCCCTTATTTCTTTCAGTGTGTGTTGATGTACAATGTAGAATAAAGGTAAATATTTTCTATAAGTGTCTCTAATCAAATGTCTCTTTAGTCAAAGTTGTTTGACCATGACAACCTGAAGTATCTTAAGAAGCTGCTGGATGAACTGGAAAGTGTGATGGACCAGGTGGAGACAGAATTGCAGAGGAGAATTGAGGAAACACCTGGTATGTCAGAAAACAACCACTGTAAGCAACATTTAGGATCAACATTTTTTGTTACTCTTGAAATGTGTCTGTCATCTTCCATCTGCCAGAGGAAGGCAGCCCATCATGGCTGTGTGGAGACTTCTTCAGCATTGCAGACGTCTCTCTGGCGGTCACTTTGCACCGCCTGAAATTCCTTGGCCTCTCGCGACGCTACTGGGGCAACGGTAGTCGGGTCAATGTGGAAACATACTATGAGCGAGTGGTGGAGCGGCCGGCCTTCAGGAGGGTGCTGGGTCATGTCAACAACATCTTGATCTCTGCAGTGCTTCCTGTAGCATTCCGAGTTGCCAAAAAGAACGCTCCTGTTATAGTCGGCACAACTCTGCTGGTCGGGTTTCTTGGGGGAGCGACGTACCTCGCCTTTCTCTACATGAAGAAGAGGCTCAGTCCATTCAGTTGAAACTTGGATGAAAATTATTTAAACTGTCATTGATCATACAACATAGATCTGTTATTTGTTACTGAACTAATTTACACTGTTTTCTCTGTTGTCTGTTGGACACAAAGCACTTTTATCCTAATTAATGTTGCTTCAGGGTATGTACTTGTGCTTTGAATCATGTTTGATTGTTTCAGCCACATATAACAGAACATTTACCATCGAAGCTAAAAAAATATGCTAAGTATGCCAGCTTTTAGAGATATAGAAGTATAATTACTTCCTGCTTTCAAAGGTTCTACAGACCTTCCTTTGAAGTGTCTTTGCAGTCACCATGGCTGCACATGAATGCTTCCTTTATGCCTGGCAAACCTTAACATAGAACAGTGCATATATGTAATATTAAACTTATGAACAGATACAAGCTGATTTTGACTAGACAGCAATGAAAATATTTTTACATGAAAAATGAAAACCCCATGTTTAAGCATCCAAATTAATCCATCAAATTTAAAACAAATATGATCAAACATGATCGGATGTTTTGATTTAATACTATGTTATTTTAAAGAGTTACATATGTGTGTTCAAAGGCCTGTTTGCCAGTTGTTTGGTTGATGCTGACTTTTGCATTGTTGGAATTTTAAAAAGAAACTATTTTGAAAGCCCATAGTTTACTTTGTGCACTTTAGTTTGGTAAGACTCATTGTATTCTCTGCTGTATTTCAACTGCACCAACAGCATGCTTCACACTTTATAAGGGCTTTGTTGGTTTTCCAGTCTTGCATATCTGTTTAGGGTTTAACTTACATATGAAAGGTATTATTCTAATATGTGTCTAAAAAAATAAACTTCCAGAGAACTTCTTTGCTTTACCTTGCATTTATTTGTTACTGAGAGAGGCATTTATTCTTGTGCGCTTATATAATCACTTGGGGGCTGATGCCTGTGTCCAGCTGTCGTTGGTGAGATACACCCTGGATAGACAACTGTGCATATTCAGACTAATACCTAAAGCCAGATTTAGAGAGACCAATTAACCTGACAGTCATGTTTATTAGCTGTGAGAGGAAGCCAGAATATCTGGAGGGAACCCACGCATACCTAAGAACAGTTTAGAGAGAGCAACTACCTGTGGGAGAAAACCACAGTTCCCAAACAGAAACCACACATGCACAGGGAGAACATGCAAATTCCATGCAGAAACCACCACCACCCCTCATGACCCTCTTGCTGCAAGTTAACAGTGCTACCAACAGTGCTATTCACTAACTAGATTATTTCTGAAGGCAGCTGGTTTCACTGGATTTTATTCAGGGGTACCAGAGAAAAGAGCACTGAGTGAATATTCATGTCACACTTTCTGAGTTTTATTTCTAAAAGGAAATTTTAAATCATGTATCATTTTCCTTCTGTGTCACAGTTGTGTGTTCCATTGTGTTAATCTGCCACATAAAATCCCCATAAAATACAGGGAAGTTCGTGGCCGCAATGTGAAAAAATGTGAAACAGTATGAGTGAAAACTTTTGCAAAGCCCTATAAGTCAACATTTACAGTAATCTGTTTTCCCAGTCAGAGCCTCCCACCCCAGCACACTGACATTTAACATGTGCTTGGCTTTGATTCAGATTCCTCCTCACGTGAGCTCAGCCTCACTTAAAAACAGACACAGGGAGTTTTCAACAAAGTCTGACGTTTTTGTTTTTCATTGTCCAAGGAGCTGCTCAGTGGGGCTGTCAAAGGAAATTCCAGACACGTGTTGAGTCAAGTCATGAGAGTCAAGATGTAAAAAAAAAAACTTAACATTGGCTCATACTAGCACATTAGCATTGGAAAATATTTTTGAGTGTCAACCAAGTGAAAAGGGTCAAAAAGTCATAAATAAAGTTTTACACAAAATCTCCTTAGTTCTCTCTAAGCCAATAGTTAAACTCAGAAATTCCATGGTTCTGCCAGTGTGGTCAAAAATTAGCAAGTGCATAATTTATCCACTAGAGGGCAATGTTTCTTCATACATCGCTCAAAAGAGAAGTATGAGAAAATAAATGTTCATTCTTTCAGGCCATGGCAAAGGATGCTGCTTCAAAAGTCATTTTTGCCACTAAAGGATGCAGTTTTTAAACTTAAAGTAATATCTTGCCTAAACAAGACACAGTAATACACACTGTTGGACACAACATGCTAAGTGTTTTTATATCGAATTACATTTTGGTTTGTATTAACCAAAAATACCTGGTAAGAAATTATTGCAATGTCATGTCATGTAACTGCTTTATGGAATGGAATTCATTAAGCAGTCACAGCAAAGTGTCCAAAACAGCATTAATTTCTCTTTCATTACATTTGCAATAAACAAAGAAATAATTTCTTATAGTGCCATGAAAAAGCATTTTACACCTCACAGATTTTTTTTTTTGATTTTTGCTATTATTTTAATTTTAAAATCAAACAAGGATTATCAGAGTGAATACAAAAGATAGTTTTAAAATACAAATTTTATTCACTAAGGGAAAAATAGCCATCCAAACCAACCTGAACCCTGTGTTAAAGTAATTGGTCCTAAACTGGTTGCGCCACCATTTGGTAGCAACAGCTGCCATCAGGCTGTTGGTATAACTGCCAGGCAGTCTTTTACATCTCTGTGTAGGTACTTTAGCCCCTTATCTTTGCAAAATTGTTGTAATTCAGTGACATTGAAGGGTTTTCCAGAATGAAAGGCCTGTTTAAGGTCATGCAGCTGCATCTCAATTTGATTTTAAACCTTCATTCTTTGTTTCAAGCCATTCAGAAGTGGATTGCTTGTGTGCTTTGGATCATTGTCCAGCTGCATAACCCAAGCATGCTTGAGCTTAAAGTCAAGAACTGATAGCTGATATCCACCTTGTGGATTTTCTGCTAGAGAGCAAAATTCATGGTTCTATCCTTTACAGAAGTTTGACTTGTGAATCCCATCCATAATTTTGAATAAACTAGCAACTTTTTGGAACTTATTGATGTCTTCCATGTGCTTACAGGCCGGTCAGTTTGAGATAAGGGATGATCCCCTGTCTTAAATTCTGTGGTGAACACTGCTCTGTGTAAAAAGAGACATCATTGAGCAGGCTGTCAACACTGATGATGTGGCCTTAAAAGACGTCTTTACTGGTCCTTCTGCGCCAGTTGTGGGACATAAGCAGTCCAACTAAAACATTATTTGTGCGTCCTAACCTTTTTGGTGTATGTTAAAGATGGTGACTGGCATCCAGTCAGACCACCAAAAAAACATTAGAAATGTTAATCTTTTCTCCTGTTAAAATAAAGCAGTCTGCATCATCAGCTCTCTCATTTTCCTCTGTTGGTCTGTCATCCAACAGCTTGCTTTTCTCTGACCACAACCTCTTTCCCTTTGCTTCTCTAGGCAGAGAGTCTATGTAAGAAGGAGAAGTAAAGCAGGTGTCTGTTTTGAAAATAGATAGTTGTATTGAAACCCCCAGAAGACAAACACACACCACAGTATGGAGAGAAGGACCCTTACAGTACAGTGAGTTTATGTGAGTGAGAGGTAAAGCTGGATATTGGAGGAGGAGTCTAAAACAAACTGACCAGAAAATTGAAATGACAGTGATCAAGAGAATAAAGGTGAGTGGTGGAGGTAAAACAGCCCCGATTGAGGTGCTTCTGAATATCTTTCTATCCCTGCTTAATCCTTGCAGTGTGCAGCTTGCTGGAGCACACTGGAGAGGTCACCAGTTCATTTCAGGGCAGCTCATAGACAAGTAAGACAAAACAAAAAAACCTTGCACATTTACACTTAAGGACATAGTAAAAGTGCCAATTAACATAACATGCAGTTGTTGGACTGCAGGAAAGGAAAAAACTTAAGAACCCAGAGAAAAACACATGCACAGATGGAGAGAACATGTAAATTCCAGAAAAAAAAGGATTTCAAACCAAAGTGTACCTCCCTGTTCCACCATTAATGGTACAAAATCCTCCTAATGAAATAAATAGCCTATCTATCTATCTATCTATCTATCTATCTATCTATCTATCTATCTATCTATCTATCTATCTATCTATCTATCTATCTATCTATCTATCTATCTATCTATCTATCTATCTATCTATCTATCTATCTATCTATCTAAAGTTTAGTTTTTTTTTCTTGCCGAATTTGAACTTGCTAACTGAACAGCAGGTGGACTGCTGGGTGACCATGTTTGAGTTGTGTTGGATGTTCACAGACAGATAGGCAGGCTGGGTAAACAGAAACCCCCGCAATAGTCAGCTGACAGCCAACTTGATGCAGCTCTCTCAAGTCAGCCGAGTCTTGGAAACTTCCATCAGACATTTTGCAGCTAGGGGTTTGGTGGGGGAAGAGACTCTGAATGTCAGAATCAGAAGGAAAACGATGATTTAAACTAGAGATCTGTTTTCTAACTGCTTAATACAAATTGAGAATGTAGTACATTGCTCTTTGCATATTGACACAGTAGACAAAAAGGGTTCTGGCAGCACAGATGTTACACCTGCTTCATTTCTAGTCATCCAGTTTCTTTGGCCCCACTGTATAGAACCAAAGAGGGCAAATGTCCAAAATGTGTTGGCTCGAAAGAAAAGGTGTTCTGAGAAAAGCACTGGCCCCTTCCAGAAAGCAGCCACCTTTCAGAGAGTCTGCGATGCACTGTTTGCCAAGTGGACAGAGTAGGGATCTCATGATGTTGACACTACTGTTAAAATGGCCCCCTGCTGACTCATCCTTCCCGGCTTTATGATGAAATCCTGTGCCACCATTCATCCCAACAAGTACTCCTCAAATATTTAGCCTTGGCCAGTATAAATACTGTAGGGCTGGAGAGATGATACCTAGCACCATTTGGAGAATTACAAATCTCTGGTCAATTGGCTCGATGTGGCCAAGTCAAATAAACCAAAAGGCTTTTATTGCGTTAATAATCTGAATCTGTCTATGAAAACATTTTCGTTAAATGACAGACTAGTTTCCTATCTTACAGTGGATTTGAGATTATGTTTTGACGCTTAAAACTTGCTGAATAACATCTGGATTCTGGACGAAAATTGTCATGTTCATGTGTAAGTGTAAATATCAAGCCAGTCACTCATTTTGAAAACATTTCTGCCACCTTGAGTTGATGTGACACTGAGTTCTGAATGTCTGAGGAGCAAATCCAAAATATCATCTGCAAACAAAATGGAAACTGTATATAGGACCAGACCTTGTGAGAATTTTTAGAACTGGCCTGCCATCAAGGTGTGAAGTGACTTTAATCTATTTAAGT
Organism: Anableps anableps; assembly: GCA_014839685.1. Classification (NCBI taxonomy): domain Eukaryota; kingdom Metazoa; phylum Chordata; class Actinopteri; order Cyprinodontiformes; family Anablepidae; genus Anableps; species Anableps anableps. The sequence goes on from CM026082.1 coordinate 17,079,737, forward strand.
TACATCAGCCTGACCTGTGAAGCATCGCTTTTTACAAGGGCAGAGGTACAAAACAAACACTGCACATATAAAACACACAACAAAGGGTTTCTGCAAGTTTCAATGAATTACATTGACTTTTTGGATTACAATTACTTACATTTCAGAAATGCATACAGTAAGAAAAATAACTTGACAACTTTATAGATTATATTAAACTTCCTCAATAACTAAATAATAAAGTGAGCTTGTACAACTTCATCCACTTCAAATTTTCTCTCTGGCATGAAAGTCTAGTCCCATTACATGTGGAGTGGCTTTAAGAATTTCACAGTTTCTTGTGTTGGAAAAACTGAGACCAAGAGAGAACATTTTAAAAACCATTTCCACATTTTGTGAGACACATACTCAACACAATTCTACTAAAAAAAAATAATAAATAAAAAAACCCTGAAAATAGCCTGGCTGTACAAACATGCTCACCATTAACTAATAAGCACTTTATGGTTCAAAACTGTTTTCAGTTTCTTTTTTAGGACTCTATCAGCCTACTGCATCTTGAATTGCTATTATTTGCCCACTCTGCCTTGCAAAAATTCACAAAATATTCTTGCCTTTTCATGTGATACCAAGGGTTTTCTGCCACATTTTTAATTAGCCATTCTGAAAGTTTGGACCTATAAAATCTCTTATTACTGATTGTTCTTTTCTCTGGCGTTGGTATATAGACAGCATTTTGGAAATATCTTCGTACTCTTCTCCTGACTGATACCATTGTACACTGAGATTCTGTTAATTCTTTGTAATTTCTCTGCAAACTCTGCCTTTTGCTAAAAGATTCAAATAAGCTAATGTAAAAAAAAATCTAGCTGAGAGACTGAAGTTTATTTCGGGCTGATCTGATTCACTGTAACTGATGGTAGATATGAACTCCAGAAGAACACTTGCTGAAACTGAATTAAAAGGTGGCTCAATAAAGTATTAGTTTAAGGGTGTGCACAGTTCTGCAGCCAGGTTATTGCCACTGTTTTATGTTTTAGACTTCTACCCCTAACGGATTTGTTTATCTTAGAGCTGAATTTCACAGGATGTTTGATTTGGAAAGTGTTCAAAATATTTTTAATTAGCTATTTTTTTTAACATCACAAAAAGCATCATTTTCACAGGGGTGTGAACACTTAATATCCACTGCAGGTTAGCAGTGGCCTGCTATTGCTGGGTTGAAGTTAGGAAAGGAGTTGAAAAATGGGTCCCAGATTCAAATCAGTTCAAAAATACTTTCCATCCATCCATCCATCCATCCATCCATCCATCGTCTTTCGCTAATCTAGGGTCAGGTTGCAGGGGCAGGAGCCTAAGCAAGAGGACCCAGACTTCCCTCTCCCCAGCCAAGTGGCTGGGGAATCCCAAGGTCTTCCCAGGCCAGATTTTGTGACAAAATACTTTATCCATCCCAAAGGGAAATTAAATGTTGTCCTAACTCATGTCATCCAAGTATCTTTAAAGAGTTATGGTGGGTGGTGATGCTTTGGGCAGCAACAATCTCTGGGAGTGGTCAGTCTTGCAACATGAAATTGGATTCAAATATAGATTTTAAAAACAACATAGCTGATTGATTTGTTGAATTCTAAAAGTCAACTGGCCAACATTAATTCTCAATCACAGATGGTTTAGTTGAAGCCAATCACAGAAGCTATGTTCCTCAGTCCATTGTTCTTTGTTGGATTATTCTGGCAGTCTTCCTTTCAAAAATGATGTTATCGCTTTATTTGAGTTTGATTTTAATTACCTACTTGTGTTCTGTAGATGTGATGTTATAAAGTTTTTTGTTCTAACAACAAAGAACTGCTGCAACACTGAGTATCTGCTTTGATCAAAATCAGCTGAGTTGCACAGTTTGTTCTCCATAGTCAGCTTGTCCTCCTTGACCTGGGAAAGCAACACAAAAATACAATCTGACTTTTGTTAGTAGCTAAGAGGTTTTCCCCAGTGGGAGTTGTGGGGACAATTGGAAAGAGATTTGTGCTTTCTGTGCTTCTGTTAAGATCTTTTTTGTGCAATTGTTACGAACGTGGCCTGTGTGAACAGCAAGGATCTCAGGTTAACTTTGATCGTCAATCCTTTGAAGCAGTCTTGTAGTTCTTTAAATGTGTACTTTTCTTTAAAGAGATGTTCTATTTACAGAGATAGGTCAAGGCTGCAGTGCTCTCACTGGTGTGTTACAAATTCCACGTCTCTGATACAAACCAACAAGACAGACAATATGAATTACTTTGAAGACATGTCTTTTGGAGAAATTTCCAAAACTTCAGGTTCTGATACCACAGTGCTGTTGTTGCCTTTGTGGAAACTCAGCTTGTTTTGATTAAAATGAATTGCCTTTTCAAATGTTTCAAGTGAGATTTTTGTTTCTTTTTCTTCATAATACAGTTATAACAACATGCATGTTTACATGAAAAAGGACACTGGGCAGAATATGGATAAAACCAAAATATAGCTGTTGGGAATCATCTATGCTAATTAAATGACTATAAAGAGCAACAAAGAAATCCATCCATCCATTGGGCATACCTGCTTGTCCTTGCAGGGTGATTGGAGGGGTGAGGGAGACACACACACTCATACCAAAAAACAGTGATCAATCATTCGTGGAGCTCTAATAGTTAAACTTCAGCTTTTATGATATGCATTTATGATGGTATTGTGTTTGTTGTCAGCATTGTACATTGCTGTCTATTGTATTGGGGTTACACTTCTTGTAAAGAACTTTTTGACCACTATCTATTAAAATGTGCTGTATAAATAAACTTTTACCTACTTAACCTAACAGCCATGTTTTTGGACTGCAGGAGGAAGTACCCAGAGAGAACCCACACATGCACACAAAGAACATGCAAATTCAATGCAGAGAGATAACAAGCAGGGATTCGAACCAAGGACATTCTTGCTCCAAGACAACACCACTACCATGTGCTCCACCATATAATCAGATCAAATGATAAAATATTTGCTCAGTATCATCCTACTCAGAGACTTAAAGGCAACTACAGACTATCCTAATAATAATAATCATTATGTGTTAAGTTGAGAACTTCCCGGACTGGACAACCATGAACACGTTCGCTCAGTTCAGCAGCCAATTTAGTACCCGAATCAACCTGACATAACCTGATGTTTTTCAACTGTGAGGGGAAACCAGAGAAAGCCCATGCAGGCACTGATGCTCAACACAGAAAGGGCTGCATGGCTAAGATTTGAGATATTTTAAGCAACAAAATCTCTTTTTCATTTACTATATGCATGTTGAAAAGCACTGAGAAGCTCCTATGAACTTTTTCAATCATGTGCCATCTATTGCAGTGTTACTATATGGAGCTCAAAAACTGTGAACTGAACAACAAGCTCTTACATTGTCTTTATGATGTTACTCTAAGCAGAGAAATTCTAAATATCTCAGAGAAAGCAATGCCTAAACAAACATTAATTTGTGTATCTGAATGGGGATTAATGGTGTGATTGCTATAATTATGAGATTTATTAGCCCTTTTTCTGGGTAGTAGCTCTGAATGAAGAGCTGCTGTAAAATATTCCATTTAGTTCAGATTTTGCTGTGAAATAATAACCTCTATGGTGGAACAGATGTTACACGTACACATGGGTGTTTCTTTGCAAATCCCTCATTTTAGCAGTCCAGTGGATCAATTTGGACTGGCAATTTATATGTCAAGTCAAGTTTATTTGTAACATTTCAGCAGCAAGGCAGTTCAAAGTGCATGTAATGTGTAACTCTTCCTTAAAGCTTCAGTATGTAACTTTTATGAAAAATAGTTTTTTACATATTTGTTAAAATTAGCATAATGTCATGACAGTATAAGATAGATAATCTGTTACAAAAATGAAACTCCTCTGCCTTCTGCCAGTGTCCCCAGAACTAACTACAGAAATACACCACACAGTCAGAAACAACTAGTCAGAGCCAGGAGGAGGGTTTTAGCGCTATCAATCACCCTTATGTATGTGCTGCTCACACCCCCTACCCCTTGCTTTCAGCTATGCTAGAGCTGGATCATAACAACATAGCCTGCCATGAATGCTAACGCTAGTTAGCATGGCCACCAATGACAGCGGATAAACAGTTTTCCTGGAATGGTAAGTTGTTTTTTTCATCATTAGCACATTCAGTGGCACGTTCACAGGGGTGATTGACAGCGCTAAGACCTTCCTCCTGGCTCTAATTGGTTGTTTTTTTTTTTTTTTTGTTAGAGCGGTACATTTCTTTAAATGGCAATAGTAAAAGTTACATACTGCAGCTTTAATAAAATGGTGATGCTGCAGTATTTTTGGTTTATATTGTGTTGCAATAACCCTATGATGAACTGCTGACCAGTCCACAGTGAACCTCTTGCCCATGGATCTCTGTTGGCATCTATGTAGTAAAGAGCTCCATTCTACCCTCAGATAAAACACCCACACAACATGATGGTGTCACCTCTGTACTTCACAACTGAGATTGTGTTTAAAAACTGGATGTTGTATGTACTCTGGTTTTCACAGTCTGATATTAGAATTTGTTTGATAATCTGAAACATTAAATGATGAAAAAGCTAAAACAGAAGACATCCGTAAGGAAGCAAATACTTTGCTATAGAACTGTAAATCTCTCATAATCCAGAAATTCTCATTGCAGATGAGTGAGATTCCTGTTCCATTAGCTCTGAAGCATCAACCATCACATCATCTGATTTCCAAAGAGAAGTGCAGTGAGGTCACCCCTTTCTTTACTTTTGACAGATGCTCTTCTTATTTGCATTTAAAATAGCATTCCAAGCTTTTTACAAACAGGCTTATCTGAACTCTAAGACCAGCAAAATTGTAGAGGTCACTGGAGACAATCCAATATGCTCAGAGGATTGTTTTCTAAATCTGTGCAAAGATGTCAACATCAAAATTTAATTAGTTAATTACTACTTGCAAAACTTGCATACAAGCTGACGTCATGTTTTACATGACGTCAGCTTGTATACATTTAAAAAACACATGAAAACTTTGTGGATTATCTCCCAGCAGTGAGCAGGATAACAGGTGAAACTATATATGGTATTCTAGGCAGGCTCTGGAAAGCAGATTAGGCATTGGCAGGATTTGTGGAGTCTCCTGCCAAACACAATACTCGACATAATGAGAAACACTTGTTTCAGAATGAACAATCTACCAAACCACACACAAGCCAACCACAAACATAGGAGGTTACATTTTACTCTACATCATTAACACTGATTTTATTTGGTAGACTTGGCTCACAGCCAGAGAAATATTCCCATACAACACATCCCATAAAATTAAAAGTCTGTCTGTTTTATAACTGTCTGAAAAGTGACACTCATAAGGTGGAGAACATTGAGGAGGAAACTAAACATTTCAAAGGAAATAAAGACTGCTATGAAAGCTATACTCATAACTGCTTCCAAGGTCTCTTGCTTCATGGGTGAATTATAATAAACCTTTTCAGTTCTGGATTCCCTTTGAGCTAACATGAGACACTGCTATAGAAAGAGTAAATTAACAAACAGTATGTTTCCTGGATAAAAACTGCAATGCAAAATGAGCCTTATGGCGTCCTAAAGACATCTTTACCAAGTCCTGTTTGGTTTGTTTTTTCAAGCCCTTCTTATTTTCTGTTCATTCTAAAACAGAGACACAAAAGTGTTGCCTCAAGTGAAAATAAAACAGGTTAAAGTTTCTTGTTTGGCCATGAATCTCAGCAGTATTTCAAAGGGAGGGATTAAATGGCAGAGGGTTTTATTGATATGACTGTATCCATGGAGGATTAGAGTTCTGTTTCCCTGAGTAGCTTGAACCCATTAACACTCCAGCACCGTGGAACATTTTCTCTCCTCCTACTGTTTGATGTCTTTGATCCTGAAATTGTATATAGGAACAATGACTTGTAAACTGCCAGACAAAAGTCCTTCCTATATGGCTCTTGAGAAGGGAATGCATGTTTGATGAAGTTCTTGTCATATTTTGTAAGGATTAGCCAGAACTTGCATGACATTGGAAGTTTACAGAAGTGACTATAATACCTACTGGCCAGCCTACATGGAGTTTAGATGAGGACAGCACATTCAAAATACAAAAATTATCATCAATTTATGTATAACTGAAAACAAATTGCTTAAAATTAGAGCTCCTTGAAGAAACTATGCATCTTGTGTTATCAAATATGTCATGTTTAGGTCTGGATGAGGTGAAGGGAAACATCACACCCCTACTGTCATTTGCCTTCTACTGGTAACAAGATGTTCTGAACCTTAGTAAGCGATAGAAAACAGTTGCTACAGCCAAAGATTTGCCTCAGGAACTTTTAGGCTTGACAACATAGTCTTAGTCTTCCACAAAAGATTTGTGTTTTTTACCTGACTTACTGCAAGGTGAATTCAGAGTGATAAACAAATAATCACATTGCAAAGGGGGAGAATAACACTTCGATACTTTGAACATTTAATGAAGAAAAGAGTGATTTATTTGCTATAAGAGTTATTTCTGCCACCTAAAAAACTAAAGACTAAAAAATGTGTTTTGATTTGCTCAGCATACTACTGCAATATCAGCAAAATAGTTTAATTGTTTAATTCTTAAATACTTTTTTTTTTTTTTTACCTAATGTGAAAATATCTTTTCATAATTTGTTCCCTTTAAGTTTCGTCATGCAGACTTTTAACCACTGTTTGTCCCAGTCCTGCCCTACTCTGTACCAGATCCAGCCCAGACTAGACTCAGTCCAACCCAAGCTGCGGCCACTGTCCCTTAAACTAAACACCACAGGTCCCACATATGTCCCTCTGCTCAAGCAATGGACAGCTCTGAGGGTAAGTCAGAGGTAGGAACCGCCTAAGAGGATGAGGGCACACAAAATATCTAAATATATTTCATCATCATTTGGATAGGGTGAAACACTGAACTCCTCACATCAAAGAAAAAACTCTTTCCAACCAAAAACTACTTTTGTCAAACAGGCTGAATGTGAATCATACTGAGAAAAGGAAAACTGAAGATGGGCATAATGAAGTAAAGTAAGAATCCCCCATCAGTCTGTACAGTTAATTTTGTACTTGGTTTTGTTTGGACTTAAATGTTTTTATTTGGAGGTAAATCTATTTTTTATATAATTCTATTTCTAGACTTTGACCAGCCCTTTCCAAAACCTTTGAATGGTGCAAAGAAAAACAAAATAGAGATGGAACAGCTTTTGTGCTTCAGATCATTGTTGTGCTGCACAACCAACGTCCAGTTGAGCAAAAGGACACATGAGGCCTATCGCGCTTTAGATGTTGCTGTTTTTTGTGACCTCACGGATAAGCTGTTGATGTGTGCTTGCAGTAATTTTGGTAGGCCAGCTGCTCCTGGGAGGTGTTCATGACTGCTCATTGTTTGTTTCCATTTGTAGACAATGACTGTCACTACGCAAGGTCTTAGAAATATCCTCTGTTTAAAATTAAAATCCTCTGACAATGACTCTGTTTCTCCTCCTTTCTTGGATTTTTTTTTAGATGGGGCCATTTTAGGACGATTTTTTGAGATTGCTAGCCTTATTTATGATGTCAGGGATGTTCTATTCAAGGGACTTCTATACTTCACAGGTTTGAAGGTGATCATTCCTGTGAGAAATTAATGAAATCTGATATATCAAAAGATCTTCAAATCAGGCCAAAGTGGTTCAAACTGCCTTTTTCCACCTAAAAAATAAAATCATAATTTATTTGTAAACTAATTTTTGTATTTCCTCAGGTTCTCTTTGTTTAATATTAACATTTGTTAATATTAAATGTTTAATATTAACATTTGTTAATATTAAACAAGTGTGACAAAAAAGCAAAAAAGAAGAAAACTTTAAGGCAGTAAATACGTATTCACAGCTCCGTATATATATTGACAAATCAAATCTTAGCGGTCACACAGCAGAAAAGACTAGGACCATACTTTTTCAAATCAAATCAATTTATTGAAATTTAATTTTAAGTCAAAAAGTTTATAACACACATAATTTTTTTTGCAAGATACCTAAACAACTTGTGTAAAAAAAGACATTAACTAGATAAGACAGAATAATAAAAACACAAAATAGCTAAAACATTATTTTAAAAAATATAAAAAACAAAATTATTAATACACGTATTAATAAAAAACAAGTAAGGGTAAAAATAAAGTGTAAAAATCCTAACAATCAAGTATTTTACAACTGAGGGAAGATGTGTCAAAGTATGATGGCTCAGCTTTTGTGGTTACAGTACTCCTTGAATGATGACAACAGTAAAAAAAATGTTCATGAGGAGAAAAAGCACTTTACATTGCAGAAAAGCCATGACAATATTACTCAGTCTAATTATTTTATATATATATATATATATATATATATATATATATATATATATATATATATATATATATAGATATATATATATATATATATATATATATATATATATTTTTTTTTTTTTTTTTTTTTTTTTTTAAATCCTCAATATCTGTAACTTTAAACAAAGTGATAGATGTGGGCAGGAAGGTTATCCTGTAGCGGTTGGTATTACAGCAAATCTTAAGAAGCCTCTGACTGAACAGACTCTTTTTTTGTATAAATGTCTCATTAAGTGGATTCTCATGGCTACCAGCCCTCAATGTGAGCTTGTTGAGCTTTTGTAAGTCCCTGTTTGTAAGTCCCTGGCTCTGATGCTGCTACCCCAACAGATGATGGCAGAAGAGATTAGACTTTCCACAACAGACTCACAAAAGATACAGCATCTTGAAGCAAACACTGCAAGTCCTAAACTTCCTTAAAAAGTAAAGTCTGTTCTGTCCCTTCATGTGACTGTCTTCACTGTTGTGTCTCCAGTCCAGTTGGGCATTCAGGTGAACATTGAGGTATTTATACTCCTCCACCACCTTCACCTCTTCTACTGTGATGGAAACACTGCATTGAACTGCTGTCAAGTGTCTTGGGGAGAAACATGTATTACACATCTCAGTTCTTGTCTTGTAACAAATCAGGAAAACAGGAAGAGCAATAGTGTAGTCTAATTTCACATTTGTTTTTATCAGCACATACTATTTATGGCTAAATAATACCACAGAGTGAATATTCATAGCAAACTACCAAAGAAACTTCAAAAAAACACATAAAAGTAATTCTGATAAAGTCAAATTGTGTTGTTTGGGCTATGTATAAGTACAAATAAATTAAAATAAGCATTCCAGTGGGGCTTGTTTGTCAGATTAAAAGTAACTTTTGAAAACAACAATCTCCTGTGGCAGCCATTCGGGGGTGCCTTAAGCCCTGCTCCTGCAATACCACTCCTATTCACCCAAAGCTCCGCCTTCAAGCTTCAGACCCTAAGTGAGCTCCCACCCCACAGAGGATCCCTCCCCCGCACCTCCCCCTCACAGCTCCACCAGACTAGCAGCTGCAGCGATTAGCAAACACCTGGTAGAACTGCGCGTCTGCTGAGCTTATTATGCAAACTATAATGCTCCTAAGAACGGTTGTAAAAGCATCAATGGGAAACATTAATAAAGCGTTGTTGTGATGATATACTGAAGGGAGTGTGGAAAGAGTGGGAGGTTCTTAAAGAGATAGAGGCCAATTTCAAGGCATCAGATATGGCTATGAAGTGAAGTCAAAGTTGATTTTGATATATACAGCATGTTTATAACATCTGAAGGTGATATAGTTATAGTTATAGTGATATAGTTAATTGATTGTGCTTGCAAATGGCACTGTGTGCATGGAAAATACATAATCCCCCCCTTCTTTTTTTTCTAAAGGATTTTTTTTAGGATATGGTTTGAAGCCAGGACCACTTTGTGGGGACATTCTGGATCCATACATCGGCCTGGATCCATACATCGACCTGGCTCAAGACTGCAAGTTTTAAAAATGTTAGGATAATTTTAATGGTTGCTAGTCATATTGCCATTTGGAGGTTTATGAACTCTTTAAATGAGTTATATTTCTTAAAAAAATATACATTTTAAAATGATTAGTTTTCCAGAAGTCTTAAAAGGAAATAAGACACAAATACTGAACTGAGACGTCTGACCTCCCAAGTACCTAAAAAAAAAAAATAAAAATATTGACAGTCATGAACTATATGTTAATGTCTCCATGACCTGAACTACAAGAAAAAGTGAGTCATGCAACAGGGTAGCAACTAAGCAGGCAGATTGCTTTAGCATAAAATGGATACAGAACAACAAAGTGAATATTTATTGAAAGCCAAGTCCTTTGTCCAAAATAAATGTTTGCAGAAAGACTTGAAGTAGTCAGTTCATGTGAGGAAACCCATCAACATCCCACTGTTGAGGCTGTTCTTTGCAGCAAAATGTACAAAAATTATTAAAAGCTGATGTGTAGGTTGAACAAATGTTATTGGAAACATTTAGACTAGGCTATTGCTCTGCAAGTGAGAATTTAAGTAGTGTGCAAAGGTGCTGACCAAGTCACAACTTCTTTTGTCTTGCATGAATGACTCCACATTTCAACAACTACAAATGGAAATCCTCAAAATGAATAATAAAAATCTCTTTTGAATTGGGACTGAAAAAGGGTTGTCTAACTAAAAGTACACATAAAGAAATGGCACAACAGTGATAAAAAAAAAAAAAGATTAATATACTTTGCTACTGCCTGACATGCACTTTTTCCTTAATAAATAATAACACATTTATTTTTTGACCCATAAAAATAAATGTAACTGCATGTATTCAGGAAAATTTATCATTTTAGTGATATCAATGCAGAAATGTAGAAACATTATTTGCATATGCACAAAACCTAAAGAATCATTATTGGTAGGAGTGGCACCACAAATTTAATAACCTCCTTTTATTTCTTCTATTCCCTCACCAGGCCTCCCTAGTCAGGCTGCCCCATATGAGTATGACTTTGTCATGAATGTCAGTTTAAAAGTGGAGAGGCAAAGTTACTCTATCTATCTATCTATCTATCTATCTATCTATCTATCTATCTATCTATCTATCTATCTATCTATCTATCTATCTATCTATCTATCTATCTATCTATCTATCTAGTCTCATTTTCAAGATCGACCTGTTATATATAAAGCAAAATACAACTACAGAGTCATCAGGGGCCAGATGTGGAGTCACTGTCCAGAAATCACAGTCATAAATTCAGAACAGACCACTGACTGTAAAAAGCTAGGTACAGATATGTTTGTGTTTTTTCCAGATATTGTGTCAGCTTTTCTATGCAATATGGGAAGTTCACAAGCATGCTTGAGTTGAGCACTGCTCGTATGTGACGTTTAAACTTTTGGCTTTGGAAAGCTGAACTCAGCAGGACCAGAACTACCTGTCAGTGCCAAATAAAATGAACAAAGAACACAAATTCAGTACATGAAGTGACCATGTTGTGCATGTGCACGGAAATACACATATCCTTTTGCCAAGCAATTTTAATCTTAGTCTGCTGGAGGCGGTTCTGCCAACAATCCCCACGGGCCTATTTGATCATCTCTCCCCCACTGTGGTTTGTATGAGTGTGTGTGTTCTGCTTCCTTGAATTAGACGCATTTAACATGTCTTTGTGCCAGGCTACGTCACTTCTGTAATGGTTCTGTGTAATAACACAGTTACATCAGCTATGTAAATCCCAGAGATTCAGGAAAAGCAACTGTCATAAAACCACCCTGCTTTAGTAAAAGTATGTATCTGTTTATTATAATTTTGTATCCAGTTATGACAAATAATTTTACTGCAATAACATAACAAGAAAGGAAACCATGGCTCACATAACTGGTAAGATGATTGGTGAAATTATATGATACCCTTCTTTCAAGATAGCTCTTGCAAAGTGCACAGCTGGGATGTAAAGAAAAGCAACAAAGAAAGGGATGTGTTTTGGGGGGATTTAATAGTATGTTCTTTGAGAGTCTTTTACGTCACTACCACCCACCATTTCTCCTCTGCGTATGGTTGAGTTCCAGGAATGTGTTTCCTTTGCCTGTTCTTGACGACAAGGGTCACAACAATGACGTTGCACATGCTGAGAAGAGATGAACTAAACAACAACAACAAAAAAAAAAGAATTCAAGTACAGGAAGGAAGAAAGCTGGTTTTAGTGTTGGATTATCTTCAACTTGTGATTGATGTTGACAACTATGCAAGCTGACTCTGCTTTGGTTTTAGTGGTAGAAATTGAAATGGATTCAAGAAAAACAAAAAGGAAAATTACACAACAACCTGAGTTTAAACTGTTGTATAAAATGTAAATGTGGGAATAAAATTATTAAGTTTTGCTTGCAAGTTAAAAGAAATATATTATGAAAAGACTTTGTAAATTAATCAGACTACATGAAGTAATCAGATTTCATAGGATCAAGGAATGAGAGAGCAGAAACAAGTTTGTACCTCCACTTTTAAAAATGGGGGAACAGCTCCCCCACTTACTCCATTGTTTAAGTGCCTATGATTGCAACTGTGATCCTAGTTAGTTTAATACTAGATCAAACTTTTGAGGTAAACTAAGTTGGGATGTAATGCATCTAAACAAACAAAGTTGTCATTGAGAACATTGTAGATTCTAATATACCCGTCACTATTTTGGATCTGCCTTATGCCTTCAAGGCATATGAAGATATGTGGCATAAAGTAAATAATATTTCAGCAACTGATACAGAAGTGTAGTGCGATCTTCAGCTAGCTTTTCACTGATTTATTTTGACATCATAAAACTCCAAGGCATAAATGAGGATAACATCAACTGCTACAAATTCTGTGTGCTGAGGAAATGTGATGTCTGCATAAAAGAAGATTTAAAAACACATGTGAAATGCTTGGAATGACTTAGAAGGCAGTGGATGGGGCACAGTCTGAGTAATTTGACGAACAACTATTTGACAACTTGGGGGCACTATTAGTCTATGTAGAAAGCATTGGACTCTCAGCTCAGGATGGTCAGGTGATAATGAATGGAAAAAAATGGAACGCATACATCATGGAAAAAACTACCTTGCTCTTCCACAAGCAGTAGAACACTATAACTGTTACACCCTTTATCCCAATACATGCATAATATATGTGATCGGATGCATCATAAACAGCAGACTTCGTATACTGGATGTGATAGGTACTGATGTTTCTTTAAAAAAAATAATTTTTTTTTTGCTTTTGGACACACCAACCTGCAAGACAAAATATAGTTTTAAAGCAATCACATTAGCTTATGATGTTCACATTTAGCTTGCTTATGCACATTAAAGAAAGTACCTTGTGAGAGCTCCTCATTACATTTTATGGCGTTTGTTTATTTGAAAACATCAGAATGATGTCAGAATGGAAAATAACCATCAAGGGCTAGCGATAGCCTCAAACAAACTAGCTTTTGTTTCAACCACTGTTAGCTCATTGCTCCCTCCTTTTTTTTCTCACCTTGCATAACCTTAGTTAAGTGTAATATAAGACATAGGCTATGTTCACACAGCAGGTCTTGAGCCTCAATTCTGATTTTTTTGCTGAAATCCAATTTTTTTTTGCATGGTGACAACTGCAATGAGACATCTGTGTGAACGGTTTCTGACCACAAAGCGACCCACATGTGCAGAAGAAGAACATAGACGTCACAAAGCAGTGTAAAATTTATGGAAGTACAATGGATTCTATGGATCCCACCATCTATGGCTCAATCTTAAAATTATTCAGCAATAGGAGCCAACAGTACAAGATGAAGGGAGTTAATAAAAAGAAAGCACAACTAATAGAAATGGCCTTTTGTAGAGCATTGTCTGAAACTTCTGAGAGAGAAGTCTGATTGGATGTGTAGTCAGACCAGGAGTGGTGGGATTGTGATGTGATGCGCTTCACTGACACAGACCTCTTTCATAAGTTTATAACTATAATTTTCAGCCATTGTTAATGTCCGGCTTTACCACATCTGGCTTCTGCTGGTGCAGAATTATGATCCATGTCTAACAATACTGACATAAAAGTCAGATAAAATGCGACATGACTGTTCAGACTGCAGATGCTTTGAAAACCATCAGATAGGTATCTAATTTAGTACCACATATAGAAATGGCACAATTCAGATTTTTTTGGGGGGTGAAAAGATCAGAATTGGATTGATCAGACTGCCGTAAATAAGTCAGATGTGGGTCGCATTTTCCAGTTGTGTGAACATAGTGATTGTCTGTTCACCTTTAATTGCATATGTGCATGTTTATTAGGGGATCTCATATGCCAAACTGAGCCAACTCATTTTGTCCACAAGCAAATCCAAAGAGTATTCTGTCCAGACAATCATTAGTGAGTCATATGAGGAATTGTTTGCCAATGGGTCTTATTGTAGGTTTTTCAAAAAAGTAATATTACATAATTCGTTGAGCATATGCATCCTCACAGCAGCTGACACCACCTGGCAATCTATCCAAGAAAGACATCCTTCTTCCAGTGATTTCCTCAGCTGAAGTTGGACATGAACTCACTATATGAGAACGAAGTGACTGAATGACGAGATTAAATGACATTACTTTGGTGATTAAACTATATTTTGGAAATGGGTCCTCCCTTTCTGAGGACAAAAGAGTTGGAAACAGGTCTTTCTCAAAACTGAATGTAATTAATGAAGCTGAAGTGAATTTTGACATATGAATGGAGCACATGTGAAAAGCACCTGTTTTTCTTTTTGATATCCATGTTTATACCATTAGGAAAGTTCACAGACAGTGTTACTGAAGCAGAGGAAACTTACCTGGTTGAGAAGTCAATGATAGCATGTACTCTTTGTGCTTCCCTTAATACACAGGCACTGAATGTTGACCGAAATGGCTTTTCCAGAGGCAATAAAGCCTTTAGAGAACAAAATGTGAAAATCACTCTGTAGTATTCTTTACCTGATGCATGGATAATGGGCTTGATTCTCACGCTGACATAGAAACTTTTCAAGATTTGTTGGAGAACATCACAAAATGAGAATAACCAATAAATAGTTTGCCTGAGATTGGCCTGTGTTGGGTGAAACATGAAATGTGGTGATTCTCTAATGGCAATACTATTTCTACCGCAGACTTCCTCCATCTGGAATCATTCTGCTACTGTGTGTCTGGGGACTGAGCCGCACAGGTCAGAGGGCAGAGAAAGGTTTGTCATTAAAACACTGTTGAGAAATACCTCACATGTACTACTCTGTTGAACTGTGGTCCATCAAGCAATTATAAAATACCTAATTGCGGAGGTGAAGTGCTTGATGGTTGGAGCCATAGTCACTTTTGCTGTAGTGGAAAACTCTGTACACTTAATTTAGACAATTATTTTTCTTGCTAGTTACTGTTAGATCTTGTTGCTTGACCTTTACTATGCAGAATGATCTACAGTTTGTTCACAACCTGACAGTGTGTCTATATGCTCATCTTTAAGATATGTCTACAGTCTTTCTGACATGATAAAGACATGTTGGAAAAACTCAAGCTATGTTTACCTCATCTTCACCATTATCAGGCAAGTTTATTGGACTTTTTTAGAAAGTCAGATACTTTCAAATTTATGGCAATGTGATATTTTAACAGTTCAACAGTCCCAAATATTTTCCATTCCTATTTCTCAGAGATTGTTTTTGTAATTTTTTTGGTCATATCTCACCAACATGGGATACCACAATAATACTTTTATGCTGTAGAACTTCTTTATAGAAAATATAGAAGATTTGTTGAATTTTAACATTTTGTATACTGCGCTATAGCTATTTTAAAGATAACTTAAAGTGATGTAGAAATGTTTTCCTTTTTCCCTTTTCTTTTTCATAAGTCTTTTGTATTTGGAGTAGGCGCAAGTGGCCATGAGATCAATGTTTACACCAGGGTTCAGCTGCTGGTTCTCGGATGCTCCACTGTTCTGCCTTCCACCAAGTGACGTGACATTCCCCGCAAGCTGAGAAGGAAGAAACGTTTGATGCCCTAGGGCACTGGGTGTCACAACTGAGGAAGAAGGTACAGACCCGTCATCTCATTCATCATCATGGGAAACGAGAAATTGATTCCCAACAAAGTGAATGAGCTAGTGGCTCTCGCGCACCATCAAAGGAGCTACTGGTAGGCCAGCCTCATCTGCCTAACTGAGACATGGCTAACTGAGCTAACTCTGAACTCTTATATAAACATGGACGGCTTTCATTTTCTCTGTGCCTCTGTTCCAACAGAACAAAGGAGAGCAGTAAGAAGAGAGGAGGGGGTCAATAGATGGTGACCCCCTGGAGATTTAACCATCAAAGACGGACTGTAGCGGTATCAGTCATCTTCTATTGGACTGTATATTGGAGCAGCAGCTTATCTACAGCTGAAGTGGTTAGATAAGCACAGATGCCCCCTCGACCCAGTGCAGGCGGTGGGAGATACAAGGACTTGAGCTAAAATAACATCACTGATGGACAAAGTCTTCCACTTTATGCATGAAGCTGTTGCTGATCTGGAGAGCTCAGTGACAGACTGTTGCATCCTTGGTGCACTAAGGAGTATTATAGGAGATCATTCCTCCCAGCAGCTGTTAGACTCTATAACCGTCATTGCTCCAAACAAACTGAATAAGTGCTTATATCCATGCTAGTATCTGTACAACCCTACCATTTTTCTATTGTCACTAACTTTAAATGGTTTGTATTTTTAATGCCTAGAGCTATGCACATTTTATGCATTTTTAATTAACCAACTCATTTGCACATTCCTCTGTACTGGAGTATTTTTTACAACTACATAGTATCCATGTTGAAATTTTGCCTTACTGTACAGTATCTTTTTATTTTTTATTCTGTTTTTTATATATTTAATATTCCTTGTGTGAGTCTGTTTTCTTTTATTGCCTGCCACTGCCAATTTGCTGCTATTACACATAAATTTCCCCATCATGGGACAATAAAGGATATTTCTATTCTATTCTATTCTCCTCTATTTTTCTATGCTTACTTAAACATCATATTTAATGGGATAGTTCTGAATTTTTGCTAAGATGTTATAATCAGTCAATAGCTTGCCAGTTGTAGAAATCTCTTTTGGCATCATCATTTAGCATAAAGTATAGATTAATTGGTCCAGGCTGAAGTTAATGTCTTGTCCAACTGAGCCAAGACCAAATGGACTTCTGCTGTTTTATAACAAAGCAGATCTCAAAAGCATTATAGTGGTTTTTGCTAAGGCTGTCATAAGAACCTTTAAATTGTTGTGTTTGCACTGGCAGCTTATTTACATAGAAACTGATGAACATTTACAGGGAAATTGAAGGTGGGAGACGGCACTGTTTAATATTAAGTGGTTTTCAATTTTTAAATACAAAAATAATTGAGTTGAAAATGTTTTATTGGTATTTAGACTGACTTACTTTTCTATTGCTTTGTTTAACTGACTGGAAAACCCTTCTGTTTTAAATATGTTTCACACATGATCATTGGGGTTGTGTTACCTCCCATCTCCATTTTTCACCTAAGTAATCTTTGTTTTTGTGTGTAAATAATCTTTCAACGGCAATATGATCTGGATTGAAACATTCATAAAGCAGTGCATACATAAACTAATGTTTTTGAGATTGGAGTTGTTTTAAGACGCTCAAAATCCCCCCTTAGAATAGTTATTACATTCTGCCTATGGTACCCCACTAAGGTAAGGTATTAACATCTTATAACTTTTCAACATAACCACATTTCAAAAACCCTCAACTACTAGATGCCTTGGCATGAATCCTAAAACAGTAAAAGTTGATTAAATGATTGACTTACAGTTTGTACATAAAACATGCTTTTTGGTGTTAAGATTCTTACTAATAATTTTTCAAAGTTTATTTAAAAAGTTTTAACTGAAAGAAGAAAAAAGCAAATATAATTAGACATATGTTTAATTTGGGTTTCATTTGAGTTAGCTAAAAAGCTCAAAGAATTTTTAAAAAGTTTTTAGTGAACTTTATTCATAGGTGGTTGACAAAAGCCTATTTAAAAAAATGTCTATTCATACATTTTACAGTCATTTTACAAATACAGTCACAGGATACAGTGCCTATAAAAAGTATTCAACACTTTGGATGTTTTTATTACCTTTACAAATTACTCATGAAAATTTGTCTTTTTTTCTCAAGAAATTTTACAAAAAAACCCTTAAATGTCAAAAAACTGAAAACAGATTTCTACAAAATAACGTCAAATAAAAATATGAAACATAAAATAAGTGACTGCTAAAATATTCACCCGCTTCAAGTCGGTGTCTAGTAGATATACCTTTGGCTGCAATCACAGCTCGGAGTTTTTGTGAACAGGTCTCAAACAGACTTGCACATCTGGACACTCAATTTTACTCCATTCTTCCTGGTAAAACCGTTCAAACTCTCTCAGTTTGCATGGAAATTGCTTATTAACAGTCCTTTTCAAAGTCCAGCTACAAATTCTCTATCAGATTGAGGTATGAACTCTGACTCGGCCACTCTAGAACATCCACCTTGTTTTCTTCAAACCATTTCTGTGTGGCTTTAGCTGGATGCTTCATGTTGTTGTCTTGCTGGAAAATAAATGTTTTCCGGAGCTGTGGTTCTCTTACAGATGGAAACAAACTGTCCTCCAGGATTTCATTTGGTGACTTTATTTTACCTCGTACCTTTACAAAAACTTCCAAGGCCTGCTACTGATAAGCATCCACAAGTATGATGCTGACACCACCATGTTTCACAGTGGGGATGGTGTATTTGTGGTGATGTGTAGTGTTGGTATCCACCAACCATAACGTCTTGTCTGATGGCCAAAAGGCTCCATTTTGGTCTCATCAGACCAAACAATATTCTTCCTTTTTGCCATGGAGTCCCCTTGAGACTTAACAGGAGTTTTCTTAAAGAGTGACTTTCTCATTGCCACTCTCCCATAAACCTTTGACTGGTTTATGGGAGAGTTTATCAGTTCAGCCTGTTGGTATTTGGTGAAGAACCTGGACTAAAGTTGTTGTATGCAGTAATGAAATATATCCATTTCAGCTCCTGAAGCTTGGAACTCCTTCAGCATGGTCATGGGTGTCCTGGTGGCTTCTCTCACTAGTTTCCATCTTGCACTCCTCCTTTCACTCAGTTTGTGAGGACAGCCTGATCTATGCAGATTTACACATGTGCCATGTCCCTTCCATTTCTTCTTCTTTAACTAAACTCCAAAGGATGTTCAGTGCCTTAGAGATGTTTTTGTATCCATCCTCTGCCTTATACTTTTCAATAGCCTTTTCTCTGATTTGTTTGGGGGGAGACTACCAGCACCAGTTGGCTGGACCTTTGTTGAATTACATCAGTGACTTTAAAGGGGATAAATATTGATTCAATCACTTATTTTATGTTTCATAATTTTATTTAACTATCATTTTCTTTGTAGAAATTAGCTTTTACTTTGACATCAAAGTGTTATTTTGGTAATTTTTTTGTCAAAAAAGGCCAATTTTGCTGATCATGATTGTTTTGTAAAACCAATAAAAAGGGTAAAACATCCAATGGGGTGAATACTTTTTGTAGGCAATGTATATAATCTTCCCTTGATTAAATTTGTAAACTAAGCTGAACAGAGTAAAGCAAAATTTTCAAATCCAAAAATTTGAAAGAGATACTCTCGAAAAGTTTGATAAAGTCTGTCAATGGCAAGCTCCTCGTAAGTAAGTTGTCAGGTAGCTGATGCAGGAGTCAAAGCACTAGGAAACTTGAATTATGTCTGCAATGTCAGGTTGGGATGTTTGAAGGAGTTGTAGGAAAGGAAGCTTGAAATATGGAGGTAGGTAAACACAGGGAAAAGCAACAACATTGAATCCCACAAATGGAGGAGAAAAGCTAGCAGGACACATGGCAGACATATTCACACTATACTTTTATACTATGTCGGTCCTAAAAGGTCAAGAAATGCTGATGATTTAATATCAGATAAGAGCTGGCTTCTTCAATCAATAGTTAACATTTTTTTCAATCCTTAGATTTTTATCCCACAGAATGTGTTTTTCAAGCTAAAGCATATTTTCTGTCCTTGTTTCCAAATACGTTCTTTGAAATTATCGGAATTGACCCCTGGATATAGGGACCAGCTCCCCTGTTAACCTGAACTGATACAAACAAATAAATAAAATTAAAAACCTGCACTCATAAGTGGGTATAGACAATTGATGGATTGATAGTAAACCCCAAAATTATTCATTCGCCTGGCAGACCTTAGGTTTAAAGAAATCATTTAATTTTACCAACATGTTTCTTTTGAGTCAAATTAATATAAACATTTTGTAGTGGTACAGCCAGATTCAAGAACTGATTATTATAGAGAATCTGTGCTGGAAGCCACAGATCAGAAAAATGACTAAGAGGCCTTCTACATAGATTGCCAAAATACGAGTGGTTACGGTTGGCATCACAGCACAAAGTAACTATTTGATGAGGAAGCAAGGCATTCCAATGATTGGTAATAACGCAATATAATTCCAATTAAATCATCCAAATGATTACTTTAAATGTATTAAGAGAGTGAATACTAAAGCTATGTAGCTACAGGTACACTACTCACTGTCTACGGAATAGAAATGCTCAACTATAGTATTTGTGACATGTTTTGCATTTTGTTGTGTTTCAAATCAGTTCAGCCTGTTGATATTTGTCAAATGTCACAAACAGACATGCTGCAATAAAACAACACCCCATTTGGCATTAATAATGGTGCATTATGTACTGTGCAAAAACATGTATTGTGTAAAAAACATTGAGGTCTTTATGAATGCTTAAGATGGTGCAGGGGTCAACATAGCAGAGTATAGAGCTGGTCCAGTGTAAAAGAATAAATGTTTTCCGTCTGTCAATGAAATCACCATTAATCTTTTCCCTCCTCCTTTATCATCTTTGGACAAATATGGGATTTTAGACATAGTTTGATTTAGTGGAGCAAAAAACAAACATGGATTTGAATTAATGACCATTCTAAGCATTGCACATGATTTAGTTTCTATTGCCCGCCATGTCAGAGAGAAAAGTAATTGATGTCAAGATTTATTTTATTTTGATTTATCCGGCAGCCCAACTCTCTCTGTTTTGTATCCTGAGACAGTGCTCAGCTGTTTAAGATCAATTAAGACAGATTGCAACAAAAAGCTTGCCATTATCATGACCAAGTGCAGCTTTCTGGGAACATAGACTGCTTGAGTAGCTGCAGCTTCTCTTGATGAGTCCCTCGAAGCACTTTGATATTCAAGAGGAAGCAGGGACAGGAAATATGCATTGGCTTTGGGGAGGCCAGGATACATTGCACACACTCACTGCTGAACAAACCAGAGGTGAAATCCAGCAGCTGGTTGGATTTGTTTTGGCCCAAAGTTGACCAATCCAGGGCCTACCAAGACCCAGACAAATTTCCTGGTTGATAACAAGCCATTCCTGTCAGAGTAAGCACTGCAGTTTTAGGCAGATAGACTACAGAGCTTCACCTTAAATTATCCAATATAGACGTATTTCTCTGCAAATTTTCACTTTGTTTTTGGAATGCTTCATCAGGTATTCATCCCTAAACGTTTATAGTTAGTGCCAGCCACATAACACAATATTACAAGCTGGTCAGGTCAGGCTAAAATACAAGAGCCATCTTTTGTTATGCAACGCTGATGTGATGTTCCCATTTTCCGATATAATGAACTTTAGAATTGCCAAAATACGAGTGGTTACGGTTAGCATCACAGCACAAAGTAACTATTTGATGAGGAAGCAAGGCATTGCTCCATTTGTGGGATTCAGTGTTGTTGTTTTTCCCTGTGTTTACCTACCTCCATATTTCAAGCTTCCTTTCCTACAACTGTTACAGAAAAACAGAAGAATATTTGCTTCAGTTGTTTTCTAGTTTCCATAAGATCCATGCTTACTCTGCTGGCTAAAATGTGAACTTTCTGATTATCTCTCCAGATGCAAATTCAGGACAAACTGAATTCTATCCAAAGTTTTAAGCCAACTGAGCTCCAGGGTGTGAAACTATTTTGCAGATAAGCTTACAGTTAGAACCAGTGCCAGTATACAGGAGTGAATGGAGAAAAATCAAAACTGTTTTACGCAGTGCTAGTTGAAACAACCACAGCAATTCACAGCTGCCTGATACATGTCTGCATATTCATATTGCATGGCTCACAGAGTTTTGGAAACAAAGGCCAGGTTTACTATGTAGAAAGATTGGAAAGGAATAGAATTTCAAAACATTTCATGTATGATTCCTGATTGTGAATGAGAGTTTGGCAGCACTCATTGATATAAAAAGCCAAAACTGGGTTCAAGGAGATGTTGATTATACTTTCTTTCAGTTGCACTCATTTGGAGATTTAGTTTCCTGGAAAAAGGGGACATTACAAAGTTGATGATGGAGGTGATTTGATGAAATAGGAATAAGACAAAGTGAAATTGTTCATCTCACTTTTGGTGAGTATGAGCTGCTTTGTTTGACCTATTTCTGTTTGAATTAAAGTGAGAAAACTAGCTAATCTTGGGCAGCTAAGCAGAAGAGAAAAAGTGATGAAAGCATCACTTGTGTTTTTAACACAAGGAGTTAAAAACCAACTCCTTGTGTTTAAGTTTGTGAATATATATATATATATATATATATATATATATATATATATATATATATATATATATATATATATATATATATATATATATACTATAACACATTTTTATAATATACCTTACAAAGAACCAGTTTCCATTTAAATAGTGTGTTATGGTTGCAATAGGCACCTGCTTACCCCATTTCAGTTGTTATCGTGACCCTAAGTGGGTTGAGATGATGAAATATTTTCTTGTAACAATTTCCTGAGTTGTGAAGATCAACACACATCTGCCTTCCTTTAATGGTATTTTTCCTTGTCTTACCCATTTTGAAGAGTTGCTAAGCAAAAAAGTTGTCTGTGTCAAGTCACAACTTTGACCCAGAGTGTCATACATTACTATTTAAAGGTTTTTAGATAGTTTGATCAAATAAATGTAAAAAAGTTTAACTATTGTTGATTTTTTAAAAGAAATAATCACTTGATGATTGATTTTTCTCTAAATAATTGAATGTTATATTATGTCTCTGCAACAAAAGATGAATTTATTTGAGGCATTTTACACATATGTACAAGGGGTGCCACTAATTGTGGAGGGAGATGTATTCAGAAGTTATTATAATTAAGTCATGGTTAAGATAAATTGAGGGGGAAATTGTTAAGAGATATATACCTGAATGAGCATGAATGTTTTTTATTTATGTCCTAACACTGACATGCCTTTATAACTCTTATATTTTCCTCTTTATAACAGGGCAAAATACAGTACGTGATGAATGCTTTGTTTAGATTGAACAGTAAAAGCTGAATTATGTTTATGAATGAGAATGTATTCTTAAACCACCACAAGTCATCTGAACAGATATTTTCTTCCATGGCTCCATTCTTTATCAGAAACACTGAGTAGGCTCTGGCAAGGCTGATGGGAAATACTCAGAACTTATGACTAATCCTAACTACCTGGAAGAACTAAGGCGAGTCAAGTGCAGGGATGACGAAGACAAGGGGCTAAAAGAGGGAATTCCCAGAACTCCTCAGAGACCCCTCTTTCATCCAAACTCAAAATCCATCACTGGTGTGGAACACAGAGAGCGCAAGAAAGCCTGAGATGTGCTGATAAGCAGGATCCAATACAAACTCTGATGCCATTATAAATGTGACCTTGGCAAGAGCCTGCTAATGCTGGATTGATGATTGTACATTCAACGTCACTAACCCAAACTCTCACAGAGATAAAAGAAATGAAGATGCAAGAAGCTAGTCTGATACTAAAATTCCAGTATTTCCTTTACATTACCATGTTACTCACAAAATAAAGAAAGAGACTGAAAAATGTTTTGAATATTAGTAATATATCCAGCAATCTACTGAAGTCGACTTGGACTTGGATTGTAAGGACTTTGAATGCTATATTTATTTTATCCCTAAGCTCAAAATAAAAACATTGAGCATTAAAGTACTGTAAAAACAAAGCTCTAAAACAACTTGTCAAGTTACTATTTCAACACAAAGCTCTTGTCACTAATGCTGTTATTTAGGATAGAAGTGTATAAGCCCAGAACCTCACAGGGGAAGGAGCATCTTTTCCTAGCACTGTTAACCAATGTTAATATGATTTCAGTCTGACATTGCCAACTCTAACAATTTATGAAATGCAGAACAGTGTAAGTTTGATCTCTCTGAATGTACCACAAGTAGCTCAGAAATCCAGATTTAAAGCAATGTACAATCAAACCTTATGAAAGAACGGTTTCTACTTAGAACATGTAAGAAGTAACCAAGTGTGTAACAATGGTATCACTCATGTTATTGTACTTTGTTGCACGGGTTTGCTGGCAGGAAGCTACTTGAATGACCTTTAAGAGGATCAAGGAGGTAAGTGTGACATAAAAAATAATCCAACATTACAATTTGCATATTCTTTAACAGTGAATGGTACACTTCACCAGATGTCACCACTGCACTCTGGACACAAAAGCTACAAGCTGCAGGCATTACCTGTGCTTCCCAGTACTCAAAAGCTCTTACCATGTGCCAAACAACCAAGGGTCAAGGCTTAAATCACCCTCACAGATTTATAGGCTCAGATTTTTTCTTCATAGTTGTGAACATAAACATATTTATATTACTATGATAATCTCCTCATAAATCCTGATTAACCTGTTTATGCATGAAGTAGACATGATCACAAGGTTGCAACATATCTGCAATACAATTACATACTGTATGAATTTTGAGTCCCGCAGGCCGTGATCATCAGAGTACCAGCCGTTCTACCAGGACCTAGCTTATCACTCATCTCCTGTCTAGACTGCCTGTAGGGTCTACACTGGTATTGCCAATGATAAAGTATCATAACACCCCACCTGGCTTTAAATGGCCTCAAAGAATCTTTCTTTGTAAGAAAAGAACACTCCGTTTATTTTCAGAGAAGACTGACATAGTTTCAGTGAGCTTGTGTCTGTACAGCAAGCAGAACTGCCAAAATGTTAAATATTTATTCAGCGTAGACATAGTTTCTCAATCCCGTGCACCATATGATTGAACTGATGATTGGATATTTGTGTTCCGTAAATACAAATACATATTTATGTTTCTATTGAGTAAGTATTAGACTTTAATCATTTTCAAATAACTCACTGCAGTTAATAACCAAGTTTTTCTCCCTGTTGAAATGAATGTTCTGAAAAACACACAAATATTAATTAATTGAAATAAGTCTTGGAATAATAATTTGAATTTGTAGCCTGCAACAGTTTTGTGTTTTAGTCAGACTATGTGCCATGCACCCAATGTGAGTATGTAAATTTCTGTCATTAAAGACTTGACTTGGACTCAGGGCAAATGACTTGAGAGATGATTTGGACTTTCCTCTAAAAGGCTTGGGAATTAACTGAGAAAAAAAAAAATCACCTTGTGCACTGAAGAAGACTTGTTAAGAGAACCTAGCCAAAGGAGGGACATATTTTTACATCATTTGCCACCATGATATGTGAGGATTTTGCTTTCATTTCATGTTTTTATTTTGTGTGTTTCATAAAACACTTCCAGCCAGGAAATAAACTCCTCCTGGTTGGAATATTTATTGTAAGGTTTGAGGTATAAATGGGGACTTAAGTCCAATATTACACCTCTGAACCAGCAAGCCATAGTGACGGGGTTAGCGGGCTTTACAGTTTGAGGGCCTGATTTTAGATGACAGATGCACAGCTGACTGGCAAATGTAGGGAGGATCAGGACTGCAGCGATGTGTCGAGTGCTTTCCATTAACTCAAGCTGGAAGCCAAAATCCTTAATACCAGTGACACTTTGAAAAAGAAAACATTTGAAAAACTAAAAAAAACCCATCACACATCACCAATCTGGAAGTGGGAATAAATAAGTTTGTCTTCTTCCCACACTTGTTTATGTAACAATACAGTATTACTATATAAAAATAAACTGGATGACCTAGACAATGTCTATACTGTATGTATATTTATTGTATATATTTGTGTATATGTATATGTATAAATATTTTCCCCACTAAGGGGTGTAACAAGCATTTTTTTCTTTTTTTTATATGGCTTGAAATAACGCAATAAACTAAACAACTAAACTAAACTAACCTTTTGAATGGGAGAAATCTGCCAATCATTTTATGCACAATGCTCTATGTCATGCATGCTAACCCTACTGAATGCCTCATTAGGACCTGTGATGCTGGCTTTATTTATGAAATCTCACATGTACATACCTGGATTGATTTGTAATTTATGAACAGGTAGAACTATCTTAGTAAAGGCTTTATCTTCTCTTCGGCTTTATATTAGAACAGTTTTGTCACAGAGGGCTTTGATAAGCTAAAAGTTATTGACTTAACTTACAAGTCCTGCTCAAAGAAATACTGCTCGTTCACTCTATCTGACAATATTTAAAATTAATTGGCAAAAAAAGTAAAACTGGCATTTTTATTAAGGTCTGAATTGCTTGTTTTGGCTTCAGCAGCTCGGTGCTGTTTCCTTGGTGATCGTTTTTGTTTCTCCATGTTATAAAAATACATCATAAAAATTTTTTTCTCTAACATTAGGCCCTGTTGGATTTTTCATGTTTGCCTGTCTCTCTCAGGTGACATCTGAACCTCTTGAGAATCGCCTGAGTGTGACCACAGCCACGTCTCTGTCCAGTTTAACAAGGCGCTGGATTCAAAGATGGCCGTAAATGTCTTATAGATGGGTGAGAATATGTGGGAGCAAAGGAATGTAACATGTTAAAAATAGATACATACACACACTGAGTGACTTATTCCAGAAAAAGAACCTTTTTCTTCCTCACTCTGCCCCACCTAGCAATCCTTTAGTGTTTTTTCCCCATATTCTAGACAGTGTTCTGAAAAAATTGAGTTTCATTGTGTGTGTTCTGCTGACACAGTGTGGCTTATGGTTGTCTGAAGTACTTTGCAGGTTCTTGTGTGAAACCAACAGTGTAGGGGTATAGATTAGGGGTTAGCACTGTTGCCTTGCAGCTACTGGATTAGAATCCTGGGCTTTTTTTTCATGGAGTTTGCATGTTTTCCCAGTGCATGTGTGAGTTCTCTCCAGGTACTCCAGTTTTCTCCCACAAGATTGTTTGTCTCTACTTTGCCCTGTGATAGACTAGCAATCTGTATGGGTTGTACCCCACCTCTTTCCCAATGATAGCTGGAGCTAGCTGTCCTTGAGCTTGACTTTATTGTCTTCAAGCCTGTTTCCTCCCTGTGACAAAATGCAAGGGAGAAATTTGCCCAATTCCCAGAGCAGTCAAACAGCAACCAGACTTGTAACTAGACAACAGCAGGGAGAAACATCCAGTGTGCAGTACATCTTCAACAATCATGTTTGTGGAAGGTGCTGTTCTTTAAACACGCAGCTGTTTAGAGTTCAAAAACACCAGCTGTGACTAGTCTCTTGCCCATCCAATTTATTGAACTAAAAGTTATTATATATCCAATATAATAATCAGCAACTTCTAGAATAGACTTCTAATAATAAGCATATTATTAGAAGTCTATTGCTTTGATTTCAGTTCAAGCACAAATTTTATTTATAACTAAGCTAAAGCTCACATAGGCTTCAGTCAGACGATGTTTATTGACCAAATTACTATGTTTATTAATCCTTGGACAGCAACCTACTACTGAACTTATTTCAGAGAAAAAGAGATGAAATATTTTCACTCAGTTTTTTTTTTCACAGTTTGCCACATTTACAACCGGTTGAACGGTGAAAAACAAACTGTATGAAACTTACAAGAGTTGCTGTGTAACAGTATATTTTTAAAGATAAAATGTTTAACAGATGTGTGTGGATGAAATCAGCCTGGGCAGCCTGATGTTAGAAACTGGGCATCTTACCAATGTAAAGCACTCTTTTAGCCCCTCTGCCAAAACAAAAAGACATCACTGCTCCACTGTACTAACTATGGCTTCATGGTTACCTTTTAACAAATCTCAGAATATTAAACTACCCTTTGTTTGAGACGATTGATGCACAAAAATAGTGTGTTTGGTAACTATAAAGTCACTAAGAGAAGTTGGTTGTTGGATAAATGAGCTCTTTATAAAATGATACTGCTGTGTTATTCATATCAGTTGATTGGTCTCGCATTGATCATTCAATCTATTATAATTCTGACATGAATCATTTATCTTCTCGGGAAGTGAATACCATAATGCATTCAACAGTTCAGTTATGATGTGTTGGCAAAGGACAGTTAACAATTGGATTACGAGCCCTGGCAGAAATTTAACAAGAAAAGAAACTCCTTAAAACTCTTAAGGTATTTCAAAGAGTTCTCTTTGTGGGTCAAAGTCACTGTAACCACATTAATATTCTAAACATAATATCTATGATCTGTCTGCTTAATAGAAAGATTCTAGCAGCACTACTTATCAGACTCTAATAGTCAGTTTTAAAATGAAAGTCATTCTCTTTCACTCTAAAACTGGAGATAATTCACTGCTTGACCTGATGAGAAAATGAAGGGTTAAAAATGACACATTTTTAAGGGGCTGTCTAATGGTTGCCATTCTTTAGCATAAAAGCTATAACCTGCAAGCTTAAGCACAGAATGATCCAAATCAATGCCAGCCCAGGTCCTACTGCATACCTTCTATGCTCTTTTTGTCTCCTTATCACTAGGAATTGCCATGCAAGAAAGATTTGAAAACTATCCAAATAGAAATCTGACATATTCAAACACTATCTGTAAAAAACCTGTAAATATGGTCTACAATTTCCCAGGAAACATTTACTGGTTGCAAAGTGCAATGGTTTTGAAATAAAATTTGTAAAAATGTTTCTCACTTGTCTGCAAGTGAGAAACATTTGAAGACTCACTTGTCTGCATTTGCTTTACTTGCTGGTATTTTTTTCCACAACAGAAAAACTTAATTTTGCTTCTGCACTAAGAAGTCAGTTTCCTGATAGATTCCAAGTAGATTCCTAGTCGAACTGCTCTCCTCCATTCATTTTTGTCTTTTCATTGTCAACAAGCAGAAGGGCTTAAATTGTAAAAGAAGGCAGTCCATAAAGTCCACATATAAACCTGAAGCCTCCCTCAAGGCATTTTAGGATGCTCCTCTGTTTCTATTTGCACACCATTGTCAAAAAACAATGCAAATATCTTAGAAAGAGAATTACTGTAAAATCTGTTCTGCTTGTACTTTGATACTAAGGTATCCTCCTTCTGACACTAATTCATTTAGTACAAAAAAGGCCCTACCAACATTTTTGAAGATATGGTCCACATGATGATGGTGGTAGCACTTTGGTCTTTTTGTATAATTTTTTGCTGTTGGTTACTGAAATATTTAATCTTTTAATGTTATTAGTCTGAGCCAGTAGGCTAAACAATCATGGGAAAGCCTGCTGACTGGACAGATTTCCATTTTATTGACACTCTCCACAAGGATGGTGCCACAAAAGGTCATTACTAAATAAGCTGGTTATTTACAAAGTGCTATATCCAAGCATATTCATGGAAAGTCAAATGGAAGGAAAAGGTGACAGAGGAAAAGATGCTCCAGCAACAGGGATAACCGCAGTCTTGAGAGGATTGCCAAGCAAAATTCATTTAAGACTTTGGGAGAGCTTCACAAGGACTGGACTGAAGCTGGAGTCAGCTCATCAAGAAACCCCATGGGCTAAAAATGTCCCACTTGTTAAAGTGGCCAAGTCAAAGTCCATATCATAAATGTGAACTAAACTTTTTGTAGTTAAATTTGTAATGACATTAGAAACCCATGGGTCTTTTTCCTTCCATCTCGCAACCACTTGTGTTGGTCTAACACAAAAAATTCAATAGAAACATTGCAGTTTATGGTTATACTGGGACAAAATGTAACAAAGGTTCAATGGGGCTAGAGACTCAGCACTCTACATATGCCTTGGCTTTGTTTGCTTGTATTATGCATTGTCCAAAAGTCCAGCCTTAAAAATGCTTCTTCGGTCCCTTGTTTGACTTTATGAGTCAGTATGCCATACTCCATAGGCTACTGGTAAGAAACTCTCACATTGGGTTTATCTGTTGTTTATACTTTATCTTTAGGTACTAATTGCACACAATGTTCTTTTCTTTTAAAATCCTGTATATTCTGTTTGGTTTAAATCTTTATTTTTAACCACTTTTACCACCAAGAAAACCAATGAAACACTTGCTGAATCTGTATGTTTCGTGTCTCTTTTCTTGCCTTCCCTTTTGCTCACCACTGCTCCTCATTCCCTCTGCTGTATTGGCATTGACTCTTAGTTTAGGGAGGCCTCTGGAGGGGGAGAGCACAGAGGGAGACTTGGAACAATATATTGTAGGTAAATAAATGCTCTGTCTGAAAAAGAATGCCTTCTCAAAACATACTCAAGCCTTCTCAGAGAAGCATGCAACCCAAATAATGCTCTAATTACTCCTCTGATAATATGATAACAGCTCTTCAGCCCCTCTCAGAGTCACTGGGTTCACTAGACAAACAAGAGGCAGCCATCTGAGACAGAGAGAGAATATCATCTGGGGCCTTGGAGAGAGTGCACGTGAGGTTTTTGTGTGTGTCCATGTATCTGTTGGAACAAAAGAGGGAGAAATACTCACTTTTGATGTACAGTGTTTCTTCTTCCAGCTTTTCCAGCTGTAGGTAAACTTATTTAACCACTGTTTAATCTTGAATCAGAAGCCAATATATTTGATAAGTCCTGAGAAACAGGTGTCCTTTCAAGTTGTACAGTGTCTTGGAAAGGGATTTATACCCTTAAAATTTTTTTACACATTTTAACATTTTAGAACCACCTGGTTTAAAACCCAAAATGCTTCAAACTAAACTATTCCTTGTAGCTATGGCTGCATGTTAAGGATTGTTGTTCACTGGAAGGTGAACCTCCACTCCAGTCTCAAGTCTTTTGAAACTTTGGTCTGATCTGAGAAGAACACCTCTTTCCACACGTTTGCTGTGTCTCTGACATGGCTTGAGGCAAACTACAAACAGGACTTCTGAGGTTTTTCTGTCTATAATAACTTTCCTCTTGCCTCCCCTCCATCAAGATTGGATTTATGGAGTGCGTGACTCAAGTCTTGAAAGTGATGCATACTTTTCTTTACATTTTACAACTATGTGCTACTCTGTGTTTGCCTGACACATCAAATCACAATAAAATAAATTGGAGTTTGTGGCCATAACATGACAAAATGTGAAGAAGTTCAACAAGTATGACGTGCTTGGCAAGGTGCTGCATAGATTTTAATGTGGTGATCGAACTACAGGGTAGGATTTCTGCAACCTGTTAATCTGAGTGGTTGCCTCATCCTCTCATCTGGGATCAATAATCAAAGTACTAAACAGATGTGGTGGTACATATAGGAGTACTGGGAAAATTGGACACATAAAGATCCTTAATTAGTCTCACAGGATAGAACTATTCCCATCAACCTTCAGAGAAATTGGATTAACTATTTGGATGAAATTATTGGTAAAACTTTCTATGTTTATAGTCCATAAAAAAAACACATTTCTCTAATGAAGGCTTGCCCTAAATTCAACCTGGCAGACTCCCTCCAGCCTACCTGTGTTATCCATCACCAGGCCACGCCTCCGCTGCTGTCAATTAACGTCCAGGATTCTGGATATAATGCTCACAATCCATGGTTTCACCTGCTTACCAGCCAAGCTTTGTCCCACAGCCACCCCGTCTCCACCCTCGCCCTCTCGGGCTCCTCTGGACTCCCTTTCCTCCACCTCTACTCCACCACCAGGTCCGGGCCCCGGGGGGAAGACGACCCTAAATCATCACCCTATGTTGTTCATTCAAGCTCATGGCAATTCTCAGAGCACATGTCTTCTGCCGGAGTCCGAGCGCCAAAGAACTTGAAGTCAATAAAACTCTCCAATTGTCTCAATCTCTCTGTGTGAGTCTCTCCAGGTTGAACTACCATCTACTGGTGACCATTGTGCCCAGAAATTGTTTAATAAAACAAACGTGCAAACCAAAAAAATCTTCAAAAATATAATATAGCTGCATTGTATCAAACCAGATATTTGGTTTTGTTTTGGGAAGTAAGCATCTTCAACACATTTGTCATGATTTGTGCTCTGACTGCATGTGAAACTCCCAGTGAAGCAACACTGAAGAAATGCAACAATTTAGAGTGGGAGCTGAAATGTATAGAGTGAAACTGAGGAGAAAAGTCTTTGCCCTGCTCCACCCTTGAGTGATATATTCCCATCCACTGCAAATTCAACACCTGAAAAGTTCATCACTTCCCATATGTTTTTTTTATATGGGAAGGCAACAGTTTTCTCTTCATCAACAAAGGAGGAGAAAAAGAGAAAGGAGGGAGCATAAAAAGGAGGGGAGAGAACGTTGCTTCTGCGTCATGTTGCTTTAATTTCTTCCCCAGCTGCCAATGAAAACCATGAGAAGGGTTTTTTTTCTCTTCTTCCTTGGCCGAGCATCCCTGCCTTGGCTAACGGTGCAACTAAAACCACACTTTTAACAAGTGTATTCTTTATACTGTACTGTGTGTGACAAAGAGGGCTTGCGTTGTGATTTTACTTGTTAAATAACTTCCTTCCATTTTTGATCCTGATCAATCTATATGAAAAATATTCATTACTGTGCACAAGGAGCGGATGTCCAAGTATAAGACAGTTAAATATGATTATTACTTATGTGCAAAACAAACCTACTTCTATATATTCAAATGTTGACATGATCCCTTTTATATTATTTTATTCACACAAAGTATGTAAGATGGTGAGAAAAGTTGCACCGCAAAGCAAGAAAAAAGTTCTGTCAGTTGTCCTAGAGGAGTTTTTTGTTTCTTTGTTTTTTTTCCACTTACTTGCATGTCCAGTCTATGGCAATGGGCGTACCATGGTTGGTATGGCTCTTCACTGGTTGGGTGATGCTGAAGTGAGGATTCATCATTAACAAGTTATGATTTAGGGCTAAGTTAAAGGGCGATTTCACTGTTTCTTTTAGGTGTCCAGACTCCGTTTGACCACCTCTGGCTGAATACTTATAAGGCTTGAATTGTTTGATATGTATAACTCTGTGCCAGATAGAATTTTAAAATTGTGTACTTATATTTCACAGAATAACATTCTGTTAAAAATTTAACTTAGATTCGCAAAACCTTTATTCTATTTGTAAAAGCACTAAAAAGGGTATTTATTGCTTTCTTCGCATTGGCACCATCTTAGATTTATTATGTATCCACTGGTGCCTGTTTCTGGAGGTCATTGCATGAGAGGCGGGGTACAAGCTGGACAGGTTGTCAGTCCATCACATGGCAATACAGAGACACAGGACAAACAATAATCATGCACACACTCAAATATTAGCAATATTTTTTAAAAAATATATTACTTTAGAGTTTTCACTCAGAAACTAAGTTCACTTTTTTTTTAAACTACGTGCTTTTTAACGAGTTTTTTTCTGTCTAACGACGACTGAAAACGCAACAAAAGAGTTGAAGACAGACATTACTAATCAGATTAGGTTAATGTTTCAGTTACTTTCTAATACTTCACACTTGTCCCTGTACACAGAAACTAATAAACCAAAGGATAAAGTTGTTCATCATAAATGTTTGTCTTTGTAAACAAAGAACCCTTTTTTTACTCATTTATCAATAAGATATCATTTCATCACACAAAACAACTTTCTTTGTAAGTTAAAACACATAAAAAAGACATTAAAATGATCCTGCGTCTCAAGTGACAAGGAGGGGCTGTGCGTTTTACCCCTGAGGCAAGCGCACTTCCTCCATTGTCCACTGCGGGAATAGGCTATATAAACCCGCAAAAACTGACTCTTCCTGAAACACAAAGTCTGCAAGGAAGCAACGCAATCACTGCTCTGTCTCTCTATCTGCGATCCGTTACAGAAGCTTTAGGAGTGATACTGCTCTGCCAACGCTGGCAAAGCCAACAGGAGGTACCGAAACGCTTTAAAAGGTAAAAGAAAGGGGGTTTTTTGTTTGTTTGTTTTTTTAAATGTTCTTTGCTATATGGCAAGCTTGTCTGGATGCCTCATATTAAAATCTTGCCTTGTGGGTTTATTTTCAGAAACATTGTGGAATCTGAATATTCCATCTGCAGTTTCCTTGAAATCGAACATGAAACTCCAGTTATTTGCCATAGATTTAATACTTCTGTGCATATCTTGCGGAGCAAGTGCGTTGGCAACAAGTATCCCTGCTGTGTCCACGTCCGCGCCAGGTGCCAACATCACCGGGCTTGGCGCGGCGCACGGCCACGGAGAAAGCGTAACAGTTTCCAAAATCAGGAGGAAGCGGTATATTAGTCAGAACGACATGATTGCCATCCTCGATTACCACAATAAAGTCAGAGGCAGAGTGTTTCCTCCCGCCTCCAACATGGAATACATGGTAAGCCAAAGCTTTCATTCAAACATTTTCTTTTATTAATCCAAGCACCAGGGCTCTTATATGACACTGGTTGCAAACTGGTAGTAAAGCCTAGACAAAACAGCAGTGATCTATCAGACATTACAGTAAAAATGCATAGTTTCAATACAGATGTTGTTGCACTTGAAAACACACACACTGAGCCTGGCTTTAACTTTCTGTTTGCCAGGTTTCTTCAGTATCTGCAATTATAATCCAATAATTTAGTCTTTTCCACTGTCTGAACTTCTGGCATGTCCTCCAAACCATTTGCAACAAGTGTCATAAGACAGCAATATGACCTTACTTTAAGAATATGTCTACAGGAAAATGCTGAGTAATTATTTTGGATTTTTGAAATGGCTTTCTTTGCCTCCACCATATCACTGTGTTTAGGTGTGGGATGAGACTTTGGCAAAAACAGCAGAGGACTGGGCACATGCCTGTCTTTGGGAACATGGACCTCCTCACCTCCTCAGGTTCCTGGGTCAAAACCTCTCAGTCAGGACAGGACGGTGAGTGACCTCAAACTTCTCTTTGCTCACATCTGCTGTGCCCCTCAGGATGGAACTCTTTCTCAGCAGTAATGGTCATTTTATTGTAGCCTTCTTCTTGGTTTTCTTAAAGGTTTGTGAACTGTGACCTGTAGACTGCAATAGGAATGCTTCTGTGACCCTTTCTATAAACAAAAAAAAAGTACTTTTAGCCATGACCCATGAAGACAAAAAGCCCTGTACTAGGTCTTGACTTTTCATTTGGAAACATAGGTTACCTCCATGTGCTCTTAAACTTCTAGGTTTTATTCAGGAGCAGCATATATCCCAAATTTTAAGGAAAACAAAATGGCAACAAATTTTTGATGCTGTTCGTCTCTACACACCAAAACACCTCAGATAAAGCTTAAAGTGGCAGTTATCAGATACTTTTTGAATTGTATTTTACTTAAATAATTGTTTAAAATGCAGCACTGAAGTCTAAATATTCATAGTAATATACATTAACAACTATTAATCCAGGGGGGCCGGAAGCATTTGTAATGGGGGGTGGGACACATTGGCTAGGGCAGGAATGGCTAAATGGCAAGATACACCTGATCCGATTTGGCATCCGATCTGACGGAAAATTGGGTTGGATAATGTACACAGCAATTAGAACAAGTTAAAGACACAAGACACTTTCTCCTGTGCACCTCACAGCAACTTAACTGGTCTGTCAAGGTTCTCATTTTAATTGCAGTTTGTGGATTATTTTTTTTTTTTTTTTTTTAATCCTTTTTTTTTTTTTTTAAATTCAGCTTCCACCTCCGTTCAACTTCTTTCCAGCAAAGACTCTTTACAAACATCTGCAGTTCAGTCATCTCTATTGGATTTACTTCAACAGATCAGGTCAGGTTAGATCAGATATGACAGGGTGGGAATAGGTGGGACGCCATGAGGCAAATGAGATGATGAATGATCTGGGACGAATGGAATAAAACCCAGGAAAGTTCAAGGCCACAGAAACCAAAATAACAAAAACAAACAAACAAAAAAAAAATCAATCTTAGATGCTTCTTTGCTTCCTGATCTTTGGCCTCCGGTTTACACTGAACAGAATATGGAAACATAACACTCAAGTTAAGCCTTTCTTCACTTATGCCAGAACAGTGACAGAAATCTGGTAGTTCAACAAAAATCAAACAGCCCTGTGGTTTCGCCTCTATGGTAAAAAATTTCATCTGTTGCTCATCATCATTTACAAACACTCTAAATAATAACATATTGAAGTCACACATTGAATTTGTCTTCATTATGCTCACAGCTATCGGTCCATTCTCCAGCTGGTGAAGCCCTGGTACGATGAAGTGAAAGATTACTCATTTCCATACCCCCGTGACTGCAACCCACGATGCCCTCTCAGATGCTATGGACCCATGTGTACCCACTACACACAGGTACAAAAATAACAATCAAACATTTCATTTACACTCGTAAAAGTCCTGCAGCTATGATTTTAATAAAATCCTTTCTTTTTGATTTTTGCAGATGGTATGGGCAACATCTAATAAAATCGGCTGTGCTGTCCACACATGCCATAATATGAATGTATGGGGTTCTGTGTGGAAAAGGGCAACATATTTAGTCTGCAACTATTCACCAAAGTGAGTACACTGAGCTTCAAGTGGGGGGGGGGGTTGCATTTCATAACGTGGTTTAGTGTTAAATTCATAGTGTAGGAAGGCTTTTTAATTTTGATGAATTTGTTAACCCTGCCCATTATGTTATGTGCTGGGTTATAAATGCCACCCATGCTGATGAAGGACAGATAACCCCTATGTACCAGTACTGCATCACCAGAGGAAAAATGAAGGTTCCTAAATAGGATTCTAAGCAGGGCCAGACATGTGACTCACTCATGATCTTAGTTCTTTAATCCTCCTGGTTTGAAACATATTGTATGAAAGAGTTACACTAAACTATTTCATTTAGATATAATTCCGCTTTCCCCTCAGCAGAGATCACTGTTGTCACCTTTAAAAGGCAAAGTTTATGAGTAATTCCTGCTGGTATGTATATAATGAATCTGAGCTGTATTAAAATAAATTTCCATTTCATTTCTAGTTAGGTCATTATGCTAAATGCAGGATTTGGAACTCCATTTCTTAAATGCCACTGTCCTGCAACTTTTGAATGCAACCCTGTTCCAACACAGTCTGAATCAAATCAGTGGTTAAGGACCAGACCTTTACAAAACTTGCTGACATTCCAAGGATGTAATTCAGGTGTGTTGAAGCAGGGATGGATCCAAAAGTAACAGGACAGTAGTATTGAAGTACTGGAGTTGCAGACCCCTATGCATAAAACAGGATAAAACACAACAGACAGCAGAATAAAGTTTATAAAGAATAAACAATTGTTTCTTACATATCAAAGTTGTAACCTGGGCTGAAACTGTAGAGTGGTTAAGAAGAACATGCTTCCCCTCTAGCTCTCAACAGCAGGTAGTGGCGTATAATTGGGACATCACTAATCAGTAACGTAAACTTTCTGAAAAAGACACCACACATTTACGACTGTTAGAGTGTGCGAAGAATAATTTTCCTATATGAAACATGCACGAAGAACAAAACATGTAAAGCATTTCTACTCACAGTAACTGTCTGTTATATCAAGTTAATTGGTCTACAAAGGAAAATAATCTTTTTTTTATTGATTCTTTTACATTTTTTATTTTGGATAGTAGACAGAAATAGAAGCTTACATTTTCTGTTCCTTGTAAGCCTTTCATACAGGATTATTATTGGTGAAGCATCACCTCCTTCCTCCTCTTTCAGTGTAAATAAACCTCTTCCTTTTTGTAAATAAAAGGTTAAATAATAATAATAATTAAAAAAAACAATAGGTAAGATATCGTCTGCTTATAACCGATTAACAGACCCTCACTCTTCAGCTATCCCTGTCATGAAAGTAGGGCAAATCTTTTTTGCCAAACAAGCTACTGCTTTTAAACTTGAGACAAAAATTTGGGCAAAATATAAATGTTATAATTTTCCACACACATCTAATAAGCTATATATTGAACAGTAGATCTTATAAAACATCTTGAGCCATCCTTGATTTCTATATGTTTTTCAAAACTTGTTCATTGAACCTTGTCTATTTTAGATCACTGACAGTCCAGTTTTTTGATTCATTAAAACCATGAATCATTCAAACATATAAACAACAAAGAGGCTATAGGAAACAAAACTCTTAGGTCATTGTATTATCTCACTGCCTGATGCACAATCAACGACTTTTACACACTACTTTTACTTCAAGACTAGACATGTCATGTCCAAACAATTTCATTCACGGTGAATGTTGTTCTTTTCTAGGGGCAACTGGATCGGAGAAGCTCCTTACAAAGTTGGTGTCCCGTGCTCTGCCTGCCCTCCCAGCTACGGGGGCTCGTGTAGCAACAATATGTGCTTCCCAGCTCTCAAGACTAACTACCTGCACTGGTTTAAGTAAACACAAGCTTCCTACCAACATGAGCCAAAAACCCGTAGTACCACAAAGACATTTTTTTTTAATCGAGTAAGGATTTGCACAACAGTCGAGCAAAAATGCTTTTCTGTATATATGGGCTTATTTAAGGAAAGACATACATAACTGAAGGCACCTAAGGATTTTAGTGACTTGTGAATAAGCTGTAAATGAGTTCTGTTCTTATTTGTGAGTTTGCTACATATGTTAGAAATTATGAAATATATAAATATATTTATATCAGAAATGGGTCATTTTAGTGGTGCATACTTTATGTGGTCTTCAATTCCATTGCATTTACTGTTGACAATGTGGTAATTAAGGACATTACAGCCATCACAGCTCCTCACTTCAGCTCACTTTGGTGCTACAGGTATCACATCTTCATGTTGTGTGCTCTACCTACACAAAAATGTTTTTGATCAAACAGGATCAAAGCTTTTGACCATAGAGGGGAACCTCCACTTGCAGCATTTTCATGCCAAAGGTGACTTGCCAAGTTCACTCATAAAGCAGAATTTGCTGACTTAAAGTGCATGCAAGCTGTCTCAACTCAGATTTTTAAGCAAAGTCTACAAACAATCCAGTTCTGGCTTCAGTCACTTGTGATGATGGTGCATGTATTAAATTAAGCTGACTGGAAAGCCCTGGTTTTGTAGGCTGGTGTCAGCACACATAACACCTCTGTTTTAAAAGGTTTCCTGAAAATCTAAGCAGTACATTTTCAGTTTTAATCTGCACTAATTCACCTCAGTCTCATATCGATGACAATTCATCTTTTGGGGCATTTCACAGATTTTATTCACATGTTTTATAGTAATGTTAGACATAATAAGTCTGATACATATCTGCTTTGTGATAACACCTACATAAATATATCACCATGTATGTTTAAATGTTTTGTTACATGCCCTCATGTGTATTGATGTTTATATTTCGATATGACTCATTTGGGATTCAGGCACTCAAGTGCACCTTAATTGTTTGTAAATTTCTAAAATAGCAGAACAGTGTTTTTTTGTTTTTGTATGTGTAAATAATCATACCTTGGCTATGTTAAACCAGTTAAACTGTAAGTTATTCACTTTTGTATTGACAACATGTTTAAGTTATATTAATTTTGTATTGTTTTATAAAATGATAGCATATTCAACATACTGAAGAGTACACATATAGGAAAAAAAAAAATCAAATTTTCAGCACTGACAGTTTTTAAATCAGCAAAGATATTTATGCAGTGAAGTCCATTTTTTATATGTTGGACTTGTATTAAAATGTTTGATTTTATCCCTCATTTTCTTGTCAGTTTTTAACAATGTTGGGGTCCGTGTTAATGTTTCCTATGAACTATCTTCAGTCTTTTATTCTTATTTAAACCTAGGATGATACAGTGTTATTTGTGAGTGTCTTTTTTAGAATTTTCTTTCTTTCTTCGTCTTTAATTTTTAGAAACACGACCTGTTTGATACAGAAAGTTAGAGCAATATAATAGTGTGTAACATTCTTCATCTTTTTAGAATGAGAAAAACTGGTATAGGAACCAAATGAAAACCATCCAAACCAATAATTTTGATGTAAAGCATTAAATGCACTGATGTGGCCTTTTTTTTTTTTTTTTTTACCTTTTTCAAGATTCATACGCAAACTTTGACTAGTGAATGAAAGCACTCAGATAAAAACCACTGAAAAAACATGTTAACATGGAAATCATTTTTTATTTCTAAGAAACATCAGGATTGCTGAACTGCCGTAAAATATTGCCACGCAGAAGATGCAGTTTGGCTAGAAGGTAAATTATAATCAAGCCATCGTCATCATCATCATCAAGT
This sequence comes from Anableps anableps, assembly GCA_014839685.1. NCBI lineage: Eukaryota > Metazoa > Chordata > Actinopteri > Cyprinodontiformes > Anablepidae > Anableps > Anableps anableps. The sequence continues at coordinate 17,120,030 of CM026082.1, forward strand.
TTAGCATATTTCAGCAACAAGGCAATTCAAAGTGTTTTGCATGATAAAAACATAACACAATTAACAAATAAACAAAACACAATACACTGTAGTGGCAAAATAAAGAGAAGTAATGAAAAATTGCAATCCAGATTAAAACTAATGATATTTCAATTATTATTAATCAAAGGTAACTCTAAACAAGTGGGTTTTTAGCTTTAATCTAAAGGAACTCAGAGTATCCCCCTCTTTAACAGTTTTCTGGAAGTTTGTTCCATATTAGATGGGCATAAAAACTTCATGCTGCTCTTTCCATGTTTGGTTCTGATTCTGTGGATGCAGAGAACACGAGAACCAGAGGACCTGAGTGGTCTGGAAGGTTGATACAACAACAACAGGTCTATAATGTATTTTGGTGGTAAGCCATTCAGTGATTTACAAACTAACAGAAGTATTTTAAAGTCTATTTTCTGAGCTACAGGGAGCCAGTGGAAGTACTGTAGAACTGGGGTGATGTGCTCTATTTTCCTAGTTTTAGTGAAAATGAGAACAGCAGCATTGTGGATCAGCTGCAGCTGTCTGATTTTTTATGAAGACACTGTCACAGTAATCAATTTGACTAAAGAGAAACACATGGATGAGTTTCTCAGGATCTTGCTGGGACATTAGTCCTTTAATCCTGGAAATGTTTTTCAGCTGATAGAAGCCTGACTTTGTTGTTGTCTTTATGTGCCTCTGAAAGTTCAGGTCGGAGTCCATCACTACACCCAGATTTCGGGTCTGTTCAGTAGTTTCTAGCTGTTATAGCTGAAGCTGTGTTCTGACTCTTGATGTCCAAAAACAGTTAGTTTTGTTTCTGTTTAGCTGAAGAAAGTTTGGGCACATCCACACATTGATTTATGCTATGTATCTCATCACCAGGTGACATTGTAATGTAGAACTGTGTGTTATCTGTGTAATAACGGTTACTAATCTTTATTACTCAGAGTAGCCAGAGAGTAAAGAATGAGAGGGAGCATGTAAATATTAAATAGGAGGAGCCCAAAGATGGAACCTTGGGGTACCCCGTTTGTGATTTTTTTTTAATCCATTGACACAAAGAAATCCCTGGTCCTTTGGTACAATACTTGTCTGGTTCTAGTCTTACCTGAGAGTCCAACCCAGTTCGCCAATCACTTCAGTAATATATCATGGTCAACTGTGTCGAATGTTGCACTGAAGTCCAACAGTACCATCACTGTGGTTCTTCCAGAGTCCATATTTGAACACTTTGACGACTGGCAGTCTTGGTACGGTGGTGAGCTCAGAAACCGGACTGAAAGACATCAAAGTGGTTGGATATTGTTAGAAAGCTGTGTATCTGTTGAAACACCGGTTTTTCAATAATCTAACTGATGAATGGGAAGTTGGAGATTAGCCTGTAATCTTCCATCGACAACTTGTCCAGATTGTTCATTTTTAGCAGTAGTTTGATAACTGCTGTTTTTAAAATCTGGGGGGAAACGCCTGATGAGAGGGTTGAGTTCACTATTTAAATCAGATCAGATGCTATAATACGCAAAATCAAGGGGCTGATCATTTGTTCACTGCTACATCCCAGAGTCTCACTTACAAAAAAAAAATAAATGATTTGCTGATGCAAATACACTCATTAAGTTGTGCAATTGTTTGCCATTGACCTCACTTCACAATTTAAATATTCAGTAACACATTGAAACTTTTCACTTTTTGTCATGTTCCAGTTACAAGGTTTTGAATATTTTGTTGGCGTTTTATTGTTTCTAAAATTTTCTATAAAATATAAAAGTTCAAATTTTAAAATCAAGGCAACCATTTGTTTCCAGAAGGAATCTCAGTATAAATCAAACTAATATGTGAACGCCTCAGGGATTTGTTAGAGAACATTAGTGAACATTCAACATTATGAAAAACAAGGAACATATTAAACAGGCAAGAGATAACATTGTAGATCACTTTAAAGCAGGGTTAGGTTATGAAACAACATTCCAAGCAGAACATTGTTCAGTTCATCATCTGAAAATGAAAAGTGCGTGGCACAACTGCAAACTTACTTGCACAGTGTTATTAGCCTTAACTGACAAGTTGGGCAAGAGGCCCATGGTAACTATGAAGGAGCTGCAGTGATTCACAGCACAGGTGAGAGAATCTGTTAACACGACAACTATTAGTTATGAACTCCACAAATATGGCTTTTATGGAGAGAGGGAAGAAGACAATCATGGTTGCAGGTTTCTGTTTTCAGGAGGAAGGTACTCTGGTCAGATGTGACCAAAAGCCCTATATTTGGCTAAAAACTAAGACTAGACGTCACCCTGAACATACCATTCCCAAAATGAAACTTGGTGGCAGCATCATGATGTAAGGACATGAAAGCTGCTCAGAGTTGATGGAAATGTGAATGGAGCCAAATACAGTGCATTCGGAAAGTATTCATAGCACTTCACTTTTTCCATATTTTGTTATATTACAGCCTCATTCCAAATGTTATTAAATTAATCTCGTTCATCAAAATCTCCCCAGTCAGAGGTCAAGAGTGCTGTGGAGCAGGATTTCATCCAGGATGTCTCTGTATACTGCTGCATTCATCTTTCACTCTTTCCTGACAACTCTGTCAGCTGAAAAACATCCCCATAGTGGCATACTGCCACCACCATGCTTCACTGTAGGGATGATATTGACCTGGTTATAAGCCATGCCTGGTTTCTTCCAGACATAACACCTGGCATTCACACCAAAGAGTTCAATCTTTGTCTCATCAGACCAGAGAATTTTGTTTTTCATGGTCTAAGAGTCCTTCAAGTGTCTTTTGACAAACTCCACACTTACTGCCACAAGCCTTTTATTAAGGAGTGGCCACTCTACTGTACAGACCTGATTGGTGGATTACTCCAGAGAAGGTTGTCCTTCTGGAAGATTCTCCTCTCTCCACAGAGAAACACTGGAGCTCTGACAGAATGACCATCGGGTTCTTGGTCACCTGCATGACTAAGGCCTTTCTCCCCCGATCACTCAGTTTAGACAGCCAGCCAGCTCTGGGAAGAGTCCTCGTGATTCCAGACTTCTTCCATTTACTAATGATTGAGACCATTGAGCTCACTGGGACTTTCAAAGCAGCAGAAATTTTTCTGTATCCTTCCCCAGATTTGTGCCTCAAGACATTCCTGTCTTGGAGGTCTACAGACAATTCCTTTGATTTCATGCTTGGTGTTTGACCTCTGACATGCACTGTCTACTGAGGGACCTTATATAGACAGGTGTATGCCTTTCCAAGTCAAGTCCAATCACCTGTATTTACCATAGGTCGGCTCTATAGAAATGTCTCAAGGGTGACCAGTGGGAACAGCTCAATTTTGAGCTTCATCAACCAAGCATGAAGCTGTGAATACTTGTGTAAATGTTATTTGTTTTTTATTTTTAATAAATTTGCAAAGCCCTCACCAAAACAATTCCACATTGTCATAATGGCTTATTGTATGTAAAATGTTGAGGAAAAATATAATTTTAATACAATTTGGAATAAGACTGTAACATAACAAAATGTGTAAAAAGTGAAGTGCTGTGAATACTTTTCAGATGCACTACATGGAGGTTTGTACACATGTACACTGTAAGATATAGGAGGACTTTACTATTATGTTATTAGAAAGTAGTTATAGTTTATTTATTAACAGAACTAGTTACATAAGTTTCTTATGCATCTTTTGTTCATTTTGGTGAACTCATATATACTTGTGAGGCACTCAACAAGTACATTGTACTATAAAGATTTTATAATTCTTTTTTCTGGATATAGTTGATTTAAGCTGTAGAATAGTCACTGGTTACTCAAGTTTATGAAGATAACTAGTTTAGTGTGACCTACAGCTTCTGTGCAGAGATCATTTTCAAAGCTGAAAATTATCAAGAAGAAACTAATTCGTCTGTGTGGACAATAATGGTTCTCTGACCTTCTCCTTCTTGCCATAGAGAAAAACATTCAGATCAAGCATCGTGAGGTCATCAGCATCTTGAAAGACATAGCACCAAGGAGTGTGCTCCTTTAAGACAGGAGAAAGAGAAAGATAATGCAAATTCAAGCCTCTGAGCAAAAGACAGTCTAAGTTAAGTCTCTGGTCTTTGAGCTGGTCTAATTTTTTCAAGTTTGTTTATAAATTTTAAAATCTTCCATGAGCCACGCAAGGTAGCCTGTTTTTCCACCTCAGCACCTGCCCCTCAAAATGTCTATGCATGCCACTGGTCATCACTTTAGAAAATGTTGTACCTTATTTTACTGCTTATTGTTGTCACATTTTACTTAGTCTGATGGTGAACATCTACTCATTCAACATTGTGTCACTTTGAGTAAACATTGAAAACTCAGCTGTTTTTGGTCTTTATGTGAGTTCCTTCACAATTTTATTCCTTCTAGCTAAGTACTCAAGGAGAAATTGGGAAATAAAGCATATTTCCAGCTTTGAGTAACTGGTGCAATAAATCCAAGTGGACCATATAGCTCTATTAGTGACTTCCAGCATTTACTATGGCAACTGTCACACATCTGTATGCTCTTGTGGTATACTTCTTTCCCTGATAGCACATCTGACTCACTGACCTGTTTTTGTTGAACCAGTTTCCCCTGAAGTAAGAACGTGATGAAATGTTTATTTGAAAAGAAGACCGAGACTTCACATGGACCATGGCAGACTGACAGACAGCAGTGGGTGATTTTAGGGTGGTTCATTTCCAAGTCTGCAAGGGGTTATTACATTCCAGTTGTGCTCAGAAGTCAGAGAAATAGTTTCTAGCAGTTTTAAGTAGTGATTATTAAAATGAAAAAGAAAGAAGGGGTAATTGGTGTGAAAGAAAGTTCTTCTCTGAATATTTATTTCAGGCAAATGTTTCAAATTGAAAGACAATTCAAGTACTATAGGTAATTTCATTTTTAACTTGTTTAATGGAGCCTTATTGTAGAATGGGAACGATGTACAACAACATTTTGACAAAGCTGGCATTGCTGTTATTATTAGCATAAGAATACTGAGGATTTAGGGAGTGAGTTGATTGTTTTGTCAATAACATCATTACAGTGAAGATAGAGACGTCATGCTTAGATTGCTGAAGGCCAGCAAACTTTTCAGAATTATTCTACGATAAAAAATTATGCACACTTGTTGCAGGATAATTTAAAAACATAGCACTGAAACTATCAAGACAAAACTAAAAGAAGTTGTTTTAGATTACTGCTTCCTCTGGGTCAGGTGTCCATATCTGTAGCATGTGAAAGAGATCAAAGATGTGTTGTTCATGAGTGATGGAGAAGAGGATAGATGAATTGTGATCATAGATGGATGGGCATGATCAGTAACAATACTTAGGCTGGCTGTGTTGTTTAAACAATGTGAAATTAAGTTTGGTAAAATGTGACAGAAAAAAAAAAAAATCCCATCACACCATTATACCACCACCGCCAGCCTAAAGCATTAATAGAAGGCAGGATGAATCAATGCTTTCATCTTGACTGTGCCAGATTGTGACCCTACCATCTGAAAGTAGAAGCTGAATTTGAGACTCAGAGTCTTAGGACAGTTTTGGGACACTCTTGATAAAGGCATAGAAGATGCCACAGTTTAACTTGCTCCCTCCAATGTCAGTAGTAAGCAGGGTGCACTGACAAGGGGCTGCCAACTCCTCACTGCTTTAATATGGAAAAAATGCAAGACAGAACTCATTTAGGGTGCAACGGAAAAAATACATGACTATTTTTATTAATCAGTGCTTGTGCAACCCTCTCCAAAAGCCACCCTGGGCAACCGCCCTAGTTGCCACAGCTGATTTCCCAGTAGTATGATTCAGCTGTGTTGATACAGAGCAGGGATACCTGTAGGATGTGTTGGTGCCCTCAAGACCAGGTATAAGAAACACAAGCTGAGTTTAATATTAAATACTTTTGGCATAGGTTATGTTGAATTGAGTTAAATGTTTAGGCCACTACATAAGAATCAATCAAGTCAATCGGCTTGAAAATACTGATACGCTGTCAGCCTAATGTAAAATAGAAGTGTAGCTACAAATACTTCACTTTTACAAACCTTTTTTCTTTCACTAACAAATGCAACATTCAGGCACTTTGCACACCACCAGCTGGTCACTTCTCTGCTGATTGTTGCACAGCTGCAAAAATTCTTCTCTTATTCTACTGTATGTGTACTCTACAACCTCTCTGCCCTCCGTGACTTTACAGAATGCTTCAAAACTTGGCTTTGCTATGTCTCCGGAGGGTTATTGGAAGAGATTTCTCTTTAATTCATTGTATTTTTTCTCTTCTTGTTATTCAGTCCCCTCTTGGAAGCACAACAGCTATGTTTGTTTAGCTCCTTCTTGCTGTTCAGCCAGCGGAAATGCACCCAGTACCCTGTACAAGCCTTACTTTATAAACCTCCCATATCCTTCTTTGGCATAGCAGCTCTATGACAGTAATGGATCTATACTACAGAAAACTTTTTCAATACTTAAAGAAAAAAAAAAAAAAAAAAAAAAAAAAAAAAAAAAAAAAAAAAAAAAGTCAATCAAAATTGTTCTGCAAAAAAAGTTAAAGTATGTTTACTGCAGAAATACATTGGATTAACATCTTGAAAAGCTTCTAAAATGGTCCAAACTGATTTTATAAAAATGTTTCTGACTCAAGTAAGAAGCTGTTAAGATAAATGTCTCCAAGAATCGGATCTCAGCTTGAAGAATGTTTTGAGATCTTGTTGAGTGTATGCATACATATGTGAAACTATTTTGCCACTATAAATCTTTCAGCAAAAAGTAACAACAGTTTTTTGTTTTGTTTTTTGTAGCTGTTGTTCTCTTAAATTGGGTGCCATTACCACAAACAAAGAGTAAAAAATAAAGATTTTCAGCTACACAGATCATTTTGTGGTCTTTCTGACTCTCCGTTGTCTATTTTAGTGTGTGATGCTGTTTATTTAGGATGAGGTTTTTATAATATGTGGTGAACATGGTCATTTCACAGAGGTTATTATGGCTGGATTTAAATGGACTCCGTGTGCTTGAAACACGCAAGCATCTGACGATGTTTCGTATAATCAGCCACAATGAAATAGTATATGGTTTTAGCTGAATAGCTTATGTTATGGTCTCTTTTCTTGTCTAGTGACTTTTTTCTTCAAATATGCTCCAGTAAATTATACATAAAGCATATCTGGCATACTTCTGTGTAGATACTGCATGCTAGAACAGAGGACGTAAGCAGCTCTTATGTCATAAAATTGTATAGTCTACAATCAACCTCATATGTGACACTAAAGGTAATCTCATGTTCTGAACCTAACACATTAGACCCTCAGAGGACATAAGAATAAATCTAAAACATGTCTTATGCTGAGTAAAACTAAACTTGACCCCCATAGTTTAGTCTGAGAACCCAAACTAAAGCACAGTTGGCCTATGTTCAGTTTTTGCCCTCTTGTAGTCTTTCTCGTGGACAAGCCCACAAGGGGCCTCCTTGCAGGGACTTCAGAAAGCGACATCCTGCAGCTGCAAGATCCTGGCCAAAATCAATGTCCTTTCAGAAGCACAGTGCTGGGAAACTGGTGCTTAATCAGATGGGCTTCGTCCCTTTGCTCTCAGCTCATTTTTATGCCAAGCTCAAAAAGACTTTGAACCTGCTCACTGATTCTAGCTCTCCTATAACTATTCACAATGGCTTATATAGTCTGTTTCCACATTCTTTTATATGGCTTAAGTTGAGTCAGATTGGATGGAGAGCATCTGTGAACATTAATTTTCTTTGCAAAGATTATCAGATTGTTTAGTATGATTTGATCTCAACCATTCTATTGTAGCTTTTTCTTTATGTTTAGGCTCATTGACCAACCAGAGAGTAAACCTCCACCCAGCCTCAAGTGCCTTGCAGCCTCAAACCCGTCTTCAGTATGGCCCTGTATTTACCTTCCTCCACCTTCACATCAATGCTAGTCGGCTTCACTGTTCGTGCTAAAGTCAAGGATCCTAACAGCATGATCCTGCCACCACCATTGTTCCTTCTACTTCTACATATATCTATCGTGTTGCAGGTTGTTGAACCCAAATGCAAGCAGGAGGCAGTCAGAATCATAAGGAAATTGGAGTTTTAATGAAGATTCCAAAACCTACATGAATGAGAAACAATGGCAGGAAGGAAATTCAAACCATAAGGCAAAGAGTATGGAAGCATGACAGAAACCAGCACGAATATACAGCAAGGACTGAATGAAGAGTATATTTATACTGGAAGTATTAACTAATGGGACAAAGAACAGGTGAGTCCAATCAGCTGAATGTGTAGCAGCTGTGAAGGAGCATGAACTCATTCACAGAGGGAGAATCAGTAGAAATGAGATGTAAAGGCTACAAAGGAACAGAGCAGAAGATAACAGAACAGGAAAACACAAGGGTGGGTAAAATAATGACGAAGGAGATCGGAAAAGGGGGGTAAATACAACAGCACGCTTTTCATATTTTTGTACAGTTAGTCAGTTTGTGTTTATCTTGCTGAGAGGTTTTCAGCATCCAGTGTTGCAGGCCAACATTCAAATTAAATCAAACAAAACATATGAGGGTTACATTCCATTCAAAATCAGGTGATGTCAAAGAAAAATGGATTTGGCGTGATGGTGAGATTTCTTTCCCTTTCTTGGTTTCATCAACACGCTGCAACACTGTCAACATGCATTTCAGTTAACCAAAAAGCAAACTGGAACAACATAAAATGAAATATTTTGCTGGTGTTTTATGATTTCTCACATTATGAGAAAACACAGTTTTCCCCAGGTCCCAGATCTGCTATCTTATCAACAACGATGAGGGTTACATTTCCTTCCTTTTATGGTAGGAAACTGGGGAAGGTGGCAACAGTTTAATTAATCAAAATGAACTAATTTTGAACTTGAACCGCAACTGATCCACATCATCTGACCTGCTGGTTTTGAGCACTGCTTTAATGTGAAAGTACACTGACACCTGGTGGTTAGGGTTTTCCTTTTTTGTTCCTATAAAACTCCAGACTTTTCCAGAAAACTTCTCTTGAAAGTTTAAGGTTATAACAGTGCTATATATGGGATCTATTTAAAAAAAAAAAAAAAAAAAAAAAAAAAAAAAAAAAAAAAACCACCACCATCATCATTCGGTAGGTTTAAAAAAAAAAAACCTTCACAACTGTTATTCAATGGAGTGCTGTGTGCCATAAGATAACATTGGTTGGTTGGAAAGAAGAGAATAAAGTCAGTCTTATTCCTTTGTTAAAGTGCATGTATCTTTTTAACATAAGCTATGAAGGGTAAAGCAAAACTTTATGAATATGTCTCTTTTGTTTCATTCTCTGTCATTTAAATTTCTTTAGAACTAAAAAGTCAGACATCATGAAACTCAGAATACATGTACAGAAACAAACTGCATAAGTATGGTGCAGGTAAAGTTTACAAGGAGGCAGTAGTCTTAGTCAGGCCTTCATTCTGAGGGTGCCATAGTGGCTAAATTGTCTGAATTTTACAGATCACTACTAAAAATGAAATAATACTGTGCATCCATTACTATGTAAGGCTGTGGAGTAACTCTTCATTTCTTTCTGTATTTTGAGGAAAATGGGAGATAACACACCAGCAGTGAATCATTTCATTAAGGAGCCTTTTTCTATACTGGTTCAGAGATAACCAGGATCCAGTTTTGTATCTTATGATACATTATCGAATCTCTGCTCTATACCCACATGGCCTTCTGCATTATTTTGTAAGATTGGTTTCATTCCCTTTTGACTTTCTTTTCCTTTTCTACTCCAGGTATGGATTTGTTAGACCTGCTCCTTCTGTTTTGTCATCTTCTTCAGTGTATTTATAGCAACAGTTTTTCCTGGTGCATTGTCAGATTCCTGTGTTGTAATACTATCCTGACTCTTCTTTATTGTTCGAGGATTATTAATATAGTCAACATTAAGTGACTTTACATATAATGAAATATTATTTTTGAATACCTAAAATAATTAACAGTAAATTAGTGAAAAAGCATCCAATTCCCAAAGGAAGTTCTGTAAGACTACTAAAAAGCCTGGGAAACTATTGAACAACACTGTTAAGGCATAATGTTTTTTTTTTTCCTTTCAAAGCTTCTGAACAGATTTACATTTTGGTCCATTTTGTTAAATGGCCAAAGTTGAAATTTTGACATGGAAATTTAGAGACTCCCAAATCACCCTGAGATAAAACATAGAAGTTGCAAGAATGAAGGATTTATTTTCACTTCTTTATTTCATTAAATCAGTGGTACAGGTTGCACAGCTCAATGTGTACATGTGAGCATTTGCTACTTGCTACGAGCTGAACCCATAAAATTGGGTAAAAATGGGTAATACATTATCATCTGCTTTCATTACTAATGTGTTTTCGCTAGTGCTATTGCTGCATTTGATTTGATTTGTCTTGGAAGTTGAACGGAAATCTGGGAATGAAGTGTCACCTGAGTTGAATTAGCTCATTTCAGAACTTTTCCACCTTTTTATGTAACATTTCTCCTGTGTAATTCAAGTGAAACATAAACAAATCTATTGTATGGAAAACTATAACAGAATAAAAAGTATAGGTGTGTACACTGGTAAACTAATATTTTGTTGAGCCACATTTTGATTCCAAAATAACATTTCGTATTCTTCGGTAGGAATCTGTTCTTATGCCACATGTTAACTTGAAAATACTTTCCCTCTCTGTTTTGTAAAGGTTCTAAAAATCTGTCAGATTCAGAGGGCATTTCTATGTCGACAGCTTTCTTCAGGTTTGACGTATGATAAGAATCACTGTCATACTCAAAAATAAAAATTATCTTCATCTCCAGCTTTCTAGCAGACACCTGAAGGTTTTTAAGTGAAAACTGATTGGTATTAGAACAACTCATGATTTAAACCACCTTGACCAAAAAAAAAAAAAAAAAAAAAAAAAAAAAAAAAAAAAAAAAAAAAAAAATGGTAGTTCCATCTAAAGAAAATTAACCCTGGTGCGTGATGCTCCCGCTGCTATATTCTACTAAGAGTATGGTGCTATTTTGGTAAGTACTGTGTTGTTTTTGTGCCAAACATACTTTTTTTTTTTTTTTTTTCTTGTGGCCGAGAAGCCCATGTTTGGTTTCATCAAACTGTAACACACTGATGCAGGCCCAGATCTTTTCTTTTTTGTGTTTTTGGAAGACATGACTTTCGATTTGCAATCCAAGTCCTTAGCTGAGATGTATGGAGAATAAAGGATACTATTTTCACATCTAGAACACAACCTGCACTATCCAGAAGTTCCTGCAGCTCTTTTAGTGTTGCTGCCAGGCTCTTGGCAGCCTCCCTGGTCAATTCCCATCTAGTCTTTTCAGCCACCATGGCAAAACATCCAGTTTAATTACATCACTGCTGTTCCATATTCTCAGTAAGATCATTTTGATCTTTTTGTAACCTATCTGTAAGCTTTTTGTTAAAGGACATACATGTTACTGCAATACTTCTGGTTAATCAGATTGACTATAATTGATGGGAGATATGTGCTTAAGAAGACTAAATGTTTGAAATTAATCAAAATGCATCCCAGTAATTGCAATTTTTCTTTATGATATTTTTCTGTCCAACCAATTTTCTTTGTTTACTTGTGCAATTTGGATGTCACAAGTATTTTTATGAAAAGAAAACTTTTAATTTCAAGAGTACAATAACAAGTGATATAAAACTGCTTAACATCTGCTGCTTTTTTGTTCTGTCCCTTATTTGGAACCAGTCAACAGAAACTCTGATTACTTCACTGCCTTGTAAGACATCAGTTTCCTTGTCTTTTTTAAACAGATGCACTTACCTCTCTACACCACGAGGGGGTGCAGGTGAGTAGCCTAATCTCTGAGATGTCCAGCTCTTAGGTGGTTATCTGCGACAGCCTTCTGCTGAGCACGGCTGATAATGTCACAGAAGCAACGATGTTGAGCATCTGCCAGATGAACTTGGTGCTCTTTACTCCCGTCTTCACCCTGACGCTGTTCCAACAATCTGACCCCAAGCCAGCTCAACCAGAACCATTAGGGAGTAATGAGCTGGATAACAGGGGCCAACAAAAAGAAATGTGCTTTTGAATGTTTGTGTGGTTTGCTGCTTTGTCCAAAAGGAGGGCTGTGGATGCAGGGGCCTGGCACCATTTTTAACATTCTGTTGGGTTTATGGGGGGTTTTCGCAAGACATCACACTGAATACAGGAAGTGAATAATGGCGCATCCTGGGCTCAGTGCTTAACAGGGAGTGTGTTGGTGAGATATAGAGACCAGGGGGAAAGGAACAAAAAGAGAGGGGGGAGGACTCTTGGAAATAGAAATGAGGAACGAGTGTGCACAAGTTAATACTGTTATAACTAACACAAACCAGACTTCTAAGAAAAGAAGTTTGTTGTTTGTTTATTTCCTGGCATTGTGATTAAAATCAGCAGGGAGTTTGTTGTTATAGAGTGCTTGACCTAAATCACCACTCTGTAAATCATAAATCCCTCAGCAGTTGGTCAATTTTTCCTCAAACTGCTTTTTACAGTTTTTTTTTTTTTTTTAACTTGGAATTGAAGCATCCTACTCTCACAGTCACTGTTTATGTATTTCAGTAATACAAATCTTTATATATTCAAAAGATTTCCAAACATTTTACCAGTGTTTAAGATAGTTGTATGTTTTTATATTGACTCAAGTGTGTTATGTTATTAAGACTAAAAACACACACTCCTGCACCCTCTTTCACATTTTGCGGTTTCACATTGTCACAGACACTTTGTCTAAATGCAGTTACAGCATTAATTCCACTGCAGTTGAATGAGTGTTGCTTTCCTCATGGGACATGTGAGCAAAGGGAGAGTGTTGCTGTTTCAGCTGTGGTAAAAGAGGAGGAGTAGGGGGGCGGACCTGCCAGGCTTTACCACAGAGAAAGGAATGATGCCGGGGCCATGGCCCAGGCCCATGCAACTGACCCAAAGAGTAGACAGTAAACACTGGCTTTATGGACATTCTGCATGTGGTGGGTCTCCAAAGTGAGAACTCTTGTGTTACATCTAAAAAAGTAGGTTTGACAGCTAATGACTCTGGAAGACAGGAAAAGCTTTAATTCTGTTGTTTTAATGCACAGGGATCTGATTCAGCAACAGATTCATGATTTAATGAAGTTTCAGCTTGTAGTAAATTAAAAAAAAAAAAATTATTGCTACATTTCTTATAAAATTTTAGGTGAATAAACATCTAAAATATGACACTGAGTAAAAGTTTAAAATTATCCCTAATGTCTATAATTTGCAGCTATAGCTTATTTGGACTTTTTTTTAAATCAATATCTGTTGTAAAAACTGATCATCTTCAACAGATCATCCACCTGTATACATGTCTCCAGTTAGTAGCTCATGATCCTCTGGCCCTTTACATTAATTTTGCCTTGCTTTTGTATTTTGAGTTTGAGTGTAGTTGTAGCTCCTGTTTTATTTCAATAAACTGTTGTCTCTTGTGCATTGTTTTTCCTCTTCCGTGTTCATGTGTTGCTTTGTCACTTCTGGTCTAGTATTCCTTGTCACTTTTGAGTTTGGTCAACTCTGTTTAGGTGTTGCTCTCCTTTATCCAGGCATTTCCCCACATTTGCCTGTGTTTAGTCATTTTCCACATCCTTTCTCGGATGCCCCTGGCTCTATGCTTTCCCATGCTAATTTCACATTCAGTTAATCGGTCATACCTGATTCTTTTCTCAGAAATCATCTTCCCAACAAATAAATCTCTGCTGCCTCAGTTCTTAGTCAGTTCTTCCTGCTGTGCGCCAATAGTCCTTTCCTCCTCCTTAACAGTCACCATGCCTATTTACTGTCAACTGGAGTTGTACTCTCCATGTGTCTAACTGGTTTGTATCCTGTTCATTTTTGTTTTCCTACAATCCTGCATCCAGTTTTGTCTTTTAAATCCATCTTTTAATTTTTATTAAATCACTTTTTCATTGATTTTGTCTCCTCCCTGTGTTTGGCTCCAACACCTCATTCATGCCTTTTTGGGAATAACCTCATTTGTGCTCAAATAAAACTTAATGTCCAGCAACATTTATGACTTAATGTTTGCCAAAATGTGTGGTCTTTGGTATATTTCATAGATTTATCAAAGGAACTGAGGCAAAGCTAATGCATCTGCTTGCCAGTCTCAGTCTTGCCCCTTAGAGCTAATCAGCAGCAAACTACACTACTGCTTTTTTTCTACTAATCTTCATCCCTTAGAAAATAGGATGTTTACAACTGCTAGTAAACACACAAACTGTCGTGATTTGGTTGTCAAACAGCTATGAAAAGAATGTTTCTTATTTCAGCTGGACACACTAGCGGTGCTAGCAGCCAACATACTTCTGCCCAGACAAAAATAGGTTATTGGTCAGTGGCAAAGCCCATATACTGATACTGAAGTGGGTTTCTGAGTTACAATATGAAGCTAATGAAAGTAGAAGAAACCATCACCAACCACTGGGTAGAGCAACTGTTGGTCTGTTGGTTACCATGGAAACGTCTTATAATGACCCCTAGGACGCAAATGTAAAAAGAAATCCAACATGGCTCAATAATATATAGTATAAAATGCACCCTTTACTGAACTGTAGGATAAGTCTTATGTATAAGCTAGGGGAAAGGGGGGGGTTGTGTAAACAACTAAAAAATTGACCAAAAGAAGGGGAACATTCATCATCACCTCTGTCTATGTTTGACTTATTATGTCACTTAGGTGAAACAACAATTCACTGGGATTTCCCCCCTCATGAGGGGGCAAGAGCACAAGTGCTGGTTCCCCTCTCCTGTTTCTGCATGTGCCACAGCAACCAGTGAAAATGACCAGATGAAAAAAGACAAAACCTGCTTGTTTTCATAATGGAATTTGGTCCACATTACAGCAGAGAGTGGGGAAACAGTGATGACAGGATCAGGTGTTGGAATTAACAAAGAGTTAAACTGAGTATTATTTCCTCCTAGAACCTCAAAGGGTTACCTGTGAACATTTTGGACCAGTGGTTCACAGTGTAAACTTGTTATAACAAGTTTCACCTCTGAAAATGCTAGGTTATTGAAGTTCTACTAATCTAGCCCAATAAATGGTGTTGTACAACAGGATAGGAACTATTGTTGTTTATAGTGTTATTAAAAAGAAGAAAAGAAAAATGGCTATCAACAGCCACTGCATTACTAGTTGAAGAACACAATGCAAATATGAATTCTCTTTTTTTCCCCCAGAAATTAAATTTTCCAAGTTCTCAGATGAAATAAAAATGAACAGAAAGGTCTATTAAAGTCAGCTGAGGGAGAGTGCAGGCAGACGGGGAATCAGGAGATAGATGACAGCTGTGCAGAGAAGCAGGCTGGCAGGCTGAGGAATGGTGAAAGATGAACAGTGCAGAGAGAACAAGTGGAAGAGAGACCACAGAACTAAACAAAGGAGAAAACCTGAAACTACAATAAATAGGCGAGAACCCCAATCTAAAGAAACAAGACTAAATGGACAAATAATAATAAAGACACTGTGGTTCCTAATAATTTTCTGTCATGTTCCCCTTAAAGAACATACATTTTTTCAAGTCCCCCCACCCCCAAATTGAAATACCATTGAGAACTTGATCATTGATTATTTAACATTTAACATTTTTGTGCAAAATTTGCAACAATATTGTTTATTATTTAGCTTATCAGAAGAGATGAAAAGTGCATAATATTTTGCATTCACAGTAAACCCAATGGCCATATAGGTTTTGTGGTATTTCCTGATCTTTTTCTGTTCTCCACCATCACTTGCTCTACTTGTCTTTGGCACCTCTGCTGTTCTTTTCACTGTCACAAACTTCTCTATCACTCCTCCATCAGCTCTGTACACTGGTGTACCTGTGTAGGCTACTACTTCTACTGGGTTGAACAGGCAGCCTGTTGCTTAGTTTGAATATTGCTGCCACCTGGTGACTGGAGGCTTGTTTATCAAATAAGGACAAGTACTACAAGGTGAAACAACACCATGTCCCCTGCTATTTGAGAAGTAGTCCTGGCATAAATGAACTAACACTAAGGAATAACCTAACATGGGAAGATTCAGTGATAAAACAACAAAGAAATGATCCAAAACAGAAACACAAATTAAACTTAAAGTTCAAACACCTTTGGATCATAACAGTCTGATGTATACCCATAAAACTGAATGGTTTTAGGGGTTAAAAAAGTAGGGGATCAGAAACATAAATTTGGCCCCACAGTTTTAAAAATAGAGGAGCAGATGCTCCACTTGTTGTATTCTTTAGGAACAGTTGGTTGCAAGATTGCGTTGCTAATAGTAGTTGGCTTCGTCATTCAATTGTCAAATCCTTGTGGTTTTTGAAATTGGAAAAGCTTTGGGAGAGTTTGAGAAAAGTAAAAGGTATTATCGGTAATAGTTTGATTACCTGTCTTAAGAAGAAAACATAACCTCAGGTAGTTTGTCAAAGTCAATAAATGGCCAGTAAAAATTCTGAACTGTCCCTTTAGGATTTTAAATTTTGTTCATCCCTTAGCCAGATTCGAGTTTCCAAATCATCTTTTTGACTGATGTTTAGTAGATCTGCTCTACATTTTTTTTTTTTTTTTTTTTTTTTTTTTTTTTTTTTTTTTTTTTTTTTTTTTTTTTAAGCAAATAACTGATACCAACATTTCTTTTGAGTACCACCAGTGATACTTGCCCCACAGTTTGAGGACCATAAATTGAGATAATGGGACCCCTTAAACAAGATAAGCCCTCCTAAGTCAGTGTCTCTGTATTTTAAATAAGATATTAATGTCCAATAATATAAATAACATCAGAAACAGCTTTAGCTCATAACTTGAGTATTTTACTATTATTATTGTCTCCATGTGCCGTAAAAGTTCAGTTTTTAGTGTCTGGGAAGAGAAAATGAAGAGATACTCCGAAAATAAATGACTTTATGCACGAACTATATCACACATGAGCCTTGCCGGAGGCGGGGTCAGGGGCGGCTCTCGTGGATCTGCAAAACTGAGGATAAAATGTGGACAAGTCATACTTTAACGACTTTGGCGCATAACACCCGCAAGAAGAAAGATCGGTTTTTATTTTAAAGCGAAAGAGGAGACCTTGTTGCATACATGAACCAATTGGTCCATGTAAAAAAAGGCAAAACCGGAGTCGGTCATCTCCAGTTGCACCTGAGCTGTGCAACTTTGAATTGTCGGGTTTTTTTTTTTTTTTTTTTTTTTTTTTTTCTTGCAGCTTAAGTTTTCCTCGAAACCAAATTCTGCGTCAACTGGGCTCCTTGCAATTCATTAAAGGTAAATTACCTCCACTGTCTGCAAAACCTATTCCAACCATTTTCTGTTTCAAAACGTATTCGCTTCTATTGGCTCCTTATATCATTCTATATTTTCTGCACATTAAAAGGTTTAAATTAGAAATAGCTTTAGAGGTGTATTAGCTTCAGTTTGCTGAATTTAAATTACTGCGTGGGTTTTTTTTTTTTTTTTTTTTTTTTTTTTTTTTTTTTTTTTGTTTTTTTTTTTTTTTAAAACCAGCATTCCTTCCGAATCATTTAAGATCATTTATTTTGTTTGGAATTTAAAAGTCAGTTTTAGGACAGTTTGAATTACTTTTTTCCAGTCATTCCCAGCCTGCCAGTTTATCCTCACTGAACTCCACATTAGCTTTTTCCACAGCACTAGTTCATATCATGTGTCTGAAAGCTAATGCACTTTCCTTACCAAGACCAATATTGACATAAATTATTCAGCAACTCTTGTAGAAAACACTAATCCTTCCACTGAATCTGCACTCCCACCCCTGTGCAGGTAAAGAAAAGTTTTCTGCTTTTTGTCCCCCTCCAATCCCTCCTGGTTGAGTTTGGGAAGCCCACCACCATTCCTTATCATCATTATCTCCGAGGATGATGTGTCTGAGAGGCGTGTCCCTGCTCCTGCTGGTCCAAGCCTCAATGTCTATGGTGATGCTTCCAAACTCCACAGGGTGGGAACGGATGCTGGACAAGTATCTGGATGAGGATGGGGACTGGTGGCAAGCCAAGCAGAGAGGGAAGAGGGCCATCACAAACACTGACGCTCAACTCATCCTGGACCTGCACAACAAGCTCCGCAGCCAGGTTTACCCTCCTGCTTCCAACATGGAGCACATGGTAGGTGCATGGAGCACATATGGGCTGCTATTAGATTCTGATGGTATGATGAACTTTTTGTAGAAAATTAAAAAGTTTTGGCAGAATCACAAGCATTCCAGAAAGATTTAAAATGAAAAGGTATAATATGATTAAAGTTGTTTTTAGTTGATATACAAAAGCACAAATTATTTCTACCTTAGCAACAAAGCCAAGAAATAGCATAGTGAATATTAAAGTTATTATGATGCTGTTACATTTACAGTATTGATTATTTTGAGTTGATGCATATTTAGATGTTTATATCTTAAATGGAAATATTTCCAAACTTTGATTTATCTTCTTTTAACCAAGGGAAATGCATAGAAGCCTTCTTTCAGCCAGGTAACTGCCAATGCACAGAAACATCATGTGGGGGAGACCAGTGCCATGTTGCACCTGCTTTATACCTTCTGTTTCTGTCCTCACAGACAGCATCTTGCAATAGAAGCGAGCATGTCCCCATTTTTGTATTAGTCGACATGCAGCACAAGTGGTGTGTATGCACTGTTGAATATCAGCAAACATCGGATCATTATTGCAAAATGTTGCATTAAAAAGACTGAAAAGTAACATTTTGGAGGCCAAATTTTGTAGTTAAGAGTTAAACAATGTGCTTCCTCTGTCGATTCGTTTGCTATCACTTGTTGAATGCAGGCAGATTTGATGTATAGTGACATCCACTGTCTATAAAGTCAGAATTGTTTGGAGACATGTGGCACACAAAGGTATGCTTGGGGGTTTACTCTATGCTTCATACAGCTGGAAGAACTTTGGGTTACTCCAAGAATTTTTTTTTTTTTGGAATCTAATGAAAAGGAAATTAAGGAAGTAAACTGTAAAAATGTGTGACAGAAAAAACATGTGCTTATGATGCCTTAAGGCCAGCATAATAATGTTTTAAAACCTCAGTGTACCTTGATACTGGTAATCGACCCATATCTACTCAGATGTGACATTTGTGGGATTGACACCTGTAAAAACGTTTACGGATTCTATCAGAGGTTGAAATTGGCCAATTTTATTAGTGATTAGCACATCAGATACTGAAAAACATGATTTTTTTTCCTATTCAGTGAATGCATTTAATTCTAAAAGTTCCTACTACTTTTTACTGTATGAACGCAAGTACTTCGATGCACTTTGAGCTTAGTAAAAATCAAGTAAAGGTTTGGGATTTATGCTTTGATGCAGAAATAGATAATCTTGTAATTATTCAATTATCTGCAGCACTTCTTTCTTCTTTAATGTGTTATAATGTGATCGGAATCGGCAGGTCAGAGTTAATAGAAAATGCACCTTCTGACTGTTGATAATTTGTGAGCTTTATAACTTGGGGAGCTGACCTAGCTGACCTAGTCACTAGACCACTTGGCACCATGCAGTCTCACTTTGCTCACACATGCAAAGTGAGACTAAAGCACCTTTGCACATGAACCCATAACTTTTTACCCCTGTGACTTTGGGGGTGCTTTGCCAAAAACAGAAGAATTTCACCAACTTGCCAATAATCACATTTCTGTACCATTCTGCTGCTCCTTTCAACCCTAACACTCATGCTAAGAGATTTGTTTGACTTTATCCCTTGGCCATCACTTGCATGTGCAGCGCCAGATCGCTTTTCACAGTGCAATTAGAATCAAGAGTGCAGCGCAAAGGGCCTTGTTTTACCAGCTGTCTAACTACCCTGGCTAAACACACATTCATACACCACACCTTGTGGTGTATGAATGAATTCTGGATTTTTTCCTGATCACATACCATGTGCAGGCACAGTGTGGCCCCCACAGCACTTGGCCATCAACAACACATCTCAGGTAAAAGAAAGAAATCAATACAATGTGCAGACAGTAATGAGGTTTTATCACCCTTGCTTCCTCACTTAAAGAGCAACAGAACAAAAGCTCACATTGTTCTCCAGTAAAATAAAATAAACAGTTCCTGCTGAGGACAGTTGCTGGACTGTGTAATTGTATAATTGAGAGGTTAGGCTCGAGGACCCTTCGTACGTCTGTGCAGAGGCACATGGGTGTGAAAAAGTGCTGAGTTAGGCAGAGTGTAGCTCTTTCTACCATCTCCAGTTACAGTAGGCTGTTTTTTAAGCTTTGGGGGCACAGTGGGGTTAAACATGTAGAGGTATGCAACAAGAGGATGTGAGGTATGAGACTGAGTGAAGGATAACTGAGAATGAAAGGTAAACACAAAGTGGTGGGAATTAAAAAAGAAAAGGAGGCAAGAGAGAAAGGAAACTCGCACAATCTGATAACCTGGAGTAAAAATTGTTTGAATAGTGCAAATGAGTCCCATCTCAAAGGCAAAAGTCCATATCTAGATGCTGGCTAGAGATGGTGAGAGTATCATTATCTACAGTGAAATGAGTTGTACCAACATTGGCTGAAAGACCACTCAGCAAAGAAGAAGCCATTACTCCGTTACTACAAATGCACATGACATGTCCTCTAATCTGATGAAACTAAAAATGGAGTGTTTGGCCATAATGATCATCATCATTACATCAGAAGGAAAATGGAGGAAGTGTGGAATCCTGACAATACCCATCATGGTGGGTCTTGGAGAGCCAGAGCACAGACAACTGCTGAAGTGTTGCATTCGGTTGATTTAGTTTCTCAAAAAGACAAAAACTTAACCAGGCTTGGCACAACCATGCAAGTGACCTAAGTGAAACAAAACAGAGAATCCAACAGTGAACAAAGAAAAGCCAGGAACTTAAATAGCTGATGAAACAGGTGAATGGCATAACTAAGATGGGGAAACACAGGTGGGTTCAATTGGCTTGATTGCTGAGACAAAGTAGCTGAACTGAAAAACTGAAACCAAAAGAAGAAGCAGGCCTGGCAATAATCTAAGAAAATAAATTCAAATACAGAAGTAGCGTAACACATGTAAGGAAAATAGCAACACACTACACAAAGAAATGAACAGCAAACCTAAATAGCACAAATTAAACTAATGAGGATGGATGATAAAAAGAAAACACTGATACAACAACATAACAGAAATAATCCAAAGGGGGAAAATATACTCAGGGTTAAAGAATAAACTATGAAACTAGAAATGAACCGCCATAAAAAAAACCTGATAAGCAAGGAATTTGAAAAGACTTGAACTTTGGAATAAAACAAAAAGAATAAACTAACACACTAACAGAAACAACCTAGAGAAACTATTCAGGAAGGGGAACACTAAAATAACTTATAAAAACAGACCTACCAGAAAGAACTAATAATGCAAAAACTATGAACCATAAATAACCCAAAATAAAAACCACAAACCAAAACCCAAACACTCAAGAATCATGACAATAACATCGTAAATGTGAAGCACTGGTGGATGTTGTGTGAATGTTTTGCCCCAGAGGGGACTGGTGCACTTCACAAAATAGATGGCATCAATGAGATAGAATATTAGGAGAACATATTTAAGGAGTTTTTTAGGACATCAGCCAGCATGTTACAGCTTGGGCACAAACTGTTCTTCCAAATCTATAGCAACCCTAAGTATACAACCAAAAGTGGCTAAAGGAGAACTAACAAATTTCTCAGTTTTTGCAGAATATGTACAGGCCTTAGGTCTTAGGTGTTTCCTTCCAAGTCAAATCCCAAGTCAATACTTGCAAACCCCTCGAGTCCAAAGGGAAGATTTGCAGATCACAAGTTAATTCCCAACTACTTAACTTTGGATTTGTGTTGAGTCACTTTACCAAATATGTAATTTTACTAGAGAATAATGAACAGTTTCTAAAATGTATAAATGCTTCTCAAAAGATGATTTTATTTGTCATAACAACAAGCAGGTAGAAGTGAACTGTAAAAAGATAAAGAGACATTGACATTGCTTTAAAATAACACTTTTATTTGCAGTTGTGGCTGTCAATGTTTGAGGTACTGGTCAACTTTACAGGTCATATCCTTCAGTGACTAATTTCCACTTTATTTCAAAATGGCTTTTTTTCCCCAGCTGCTGTCACTTTGCAGTAACCTCAAATCTTCACTCTGCTGGAAGACTTCGTAGATGTGCCCGGCTGTGCTCCAGTTGCACACTCATGCATGCAGAGATGCACAACACCATATGCACAGAGAGAACCATTTGCCCATCAGCTCCTCTATTGTCCTCCACTGTATTAAACCACAACCTCAGTGACCCTCTGAGGCAATCATTGAAGATAACATCAGTTCAGATCTTCTTCTTTATCTCCCTCTTCATCTGCCTTTTTTTCTTCCCCTCCCTCCCTTTCTCTTTTTCTTTCTCCCTGCTTCCCCCTTCCTTATCCCTGTGGCTCTGTTCCCATTCTGTCATTATCCACCATAGAGGCCCCAAAAATTCCCTGAATAAGCATTCACGCTCTGCAGTGGCTTCAGCATGGGGACAGCGATTCTGCCTCTGAGTCAGATGTTGACCCACAGGTATAAAAAGAGAGGTGTCAGTGTTTGAAGCAGTGGAGAACAAACAGATGGCATGTTGAGGGGAAAGGGGCCCACCTTTCCTGATGTTTAACTTGGCCTTGCTGCACCACACTTGGGTCTGAAATGGTGGCGCTGTTAGTGATTCATGACAAAGCTCTATTGATATCTTTTTGCTTTTTCAGTATATTTGGAATGCAATCACACAATATCTAAGCTTAGGGCTTTTAAACCTACCTTGTCACTACTGATTAACTATGGCACAAAAATATTTCTGGACCCTAAAAGTCAGTTAAGAAATATATTGGTTCCAGTATTTTAGATATCTGGATTGATGAGCTGGTTATGCTCAGAAGATCTCCACAGGGTGGTGCCAGAGTGCATTTAGAACAGGTATTCCTAATTCATCCAGACTTCAGTCCAGTATTACATCAGCTGGAAACTTTGATTTTAAAGAATTGCTCCAAACTGTGCAACACCTGGAGTCCACATCACAGCTTAAACTCCACTGAAGCCTGAAGATATGAATCTTCGCCCCCTTTCACTTGCTGCATCCTCTTTATATAACAGCTTGTATGACCACAAAACCATGATTTTCAAAATTTTGCTTTCACTGTGAATCCCTGGCTACAGTTCCTTCAGTCAGTGTGTCCAGGGATCATCACCACCACAAAGAGACACAGGGCACAAGACATATGGAACACCATGGACAGCTATTTGAATATAAAGAAACAGAACCCCCTTAACACAGCACTTGTGGGGTTTAATGACTATTTTTAAAAATCCTGTTGCAAAGAATTTCTGTTGTCTTCGTGAAAATGATTGCTCACTAGCAAAATCTTTCATTCACATGTTTCTTTAAGGGACATTTTTGGACAGGGGACATTTTTGGACAGGGCACCTCCTGGACGGGTGTGCTCCAATATGAGATTCATGGCATGAGTAAATATACCAGGGTTTCACAGTGTAAGATTTTAAACAACATTTAGGAACATGAACTACAGTGGACCTCTGGTATTTGTAGGGGTTAGGGACCACAGTTACTCATAAATAGCTAAGATCCATAAATACTTGAGACCCCCTCTTAAAACATTTATAACTGCCTACTTTAATAGTTTCAACACCAAAGATACTTTGATATGCATTAATACGCACAGTGGAAGCTGTCTTAGCACTACCGCAGAAGCTAATATCTATAATCTTCCTTATCTCCGCTCTTGGGGGTACAACCAATCAGCACCAAGGAAAATAAATGGCACTCCTGGGTTGATTGTTTTGTAAATGCCAGGCAATAGCATGTCAAATAGCATTGCGCCTAGGTATTTCAGCTTCCCACGCTGCATTTTTAAAAAGTATATATTTTAGATATGCTCTATGAAAAAATCTGTGAATAGGTGAATTTTCCACAGATTATTTAGTCACGTTCCACAGAAAAATCCACAAATAGGTGAATCCCAAATACTGAAATACAAATAGGCATGGGTCCACTGTAGTTGCTTTTATTTACACAAATAAACTTTTATATATATATATATATATATATATATATATATATATATATATATATATATATATATATATATATATATATATATATATATATAAAAATTCCCTTCTCACCCTCCACGGGTGGTCTTTCTCAACCTCTGAGCTCGGGTCCTCTACCAGAGGCCTGGGAGCTTGAGGGTTCTGCGTAGTATCTTGGCTGTGCCGAGAACTGCGCATTTCTGGACTGAGATGTCTGATGTTGTTCCTGGGATCTGTTTTAGCCACTGCTCCAGTTTGGGGGTGACTGCCCCGAGGGCCCCGATGACCACAGGCACCACTGTGGTCTTCACCTTCCAGGCCTTCTCCAGTTCCTCTCTGAGGCCCTGGTATTTCTCCAGTTTCTCGTGTTCCTTTTTCCTGATGTTGCAATCACTTGGTATTGCTACATCCACCACAACGGCTTTCCTCTGTTGTTTATCCACCACCACGATGTCCACTCTTTTATATATATATATATATATATATATATATATATATAAGAAATTGAATGTGGTAGCCATCTTTCAGGCAGCTGGACAGCTGTGCACAGGAACATGTGGGAAAGAGGCAGCCCATTAGTTAAATAGCCAGTACTCAGATCCCTCCATCACATTCTCTGGAAGAGGACTGTAGGAACCATATGATGGTTTTGAAACCATAACTTGAACTTTAAACCCATATATACCTTGATAGGAGTAGCCATCCCATGCATAATCCAGGCCCTGATACTTTTTTGGATAATGTTAATATTTGCTATAAATTAATTGTTCAGTCTCGCCTGAGATAGTCTTGCAAGCATTTTTGTATTTATCAGTCAGCCTTTTATAAACTGCAGAGCTACTCAAAAGACATACTTCTTAGAGCCTATCAACTTTTTCCTGAGATAAATTCTCATTTCTTCAACTCTAGATAGGCCAGAATAGTATTTATTCAGATCAAAAAGAATGTTACTCAGATTAACATAAATCCGATTTCCATGTGAAAAGTTTTAAAATGTGTGAATCTTGGTTCTCCAAACTTTTTATTTGTTTTTGTCAAACATAGGGAAATTATTTGCTCAAAACTTTGGGACTTGGTCTAGAATGCTGTGCTTGAAAGACCTGGATGGCAATTCACACTTAAAGCAAATTACTTCACGATCAGTTTTTTTCTTTTGGGTTCATGAAAGAAAGTCAACAATTTTCATCTTTGTGTTCTTTCTCGCAAGAATTGTATTCTATCTTCTTGTTTCTTTGCTTTATTTTCCCAGTTCCTATACCTTTTCTTCACCTCTCAGTATTTCTCAGTATGGTCCATTGATTACATACAGGAAACTCATACTTGCAAAGGAAGTACCTTGTGAGGGCAACCAGACGAACACAAAGTGAAAAAGAAAATATTAAAAAATCCAGACTGCAAATGAAGTGTTAAGTGAAATAAACAATGCCATGTGCGCTACGCTGAAAAATGTTCACAAGTGTGGGGGGTGTTTTTCTTTATGGGCCTCAAAGTAGTGCTGTCAGAGCGGGAGGTGGGCAGGATTGGGTTTGTGGTTGCGAGGTTCCTCCTCCTGGAGTAGCTGTGCAAGCAACAGGCTCTTGACAGTCTAGCTGTACACTGTACTGCTGCAGCAGCTAATAGGAAATGTGAAAATAATTTAAACGGTGAATCTGAGTGGTTTCTTTTAGCAGTTTTCCCCTCATGATGACAATGCACTTCTTTTGAGTGTTTCTTACCAAGTAACTAACAGAAATGTAGTTTGTTTTAAACTGATTTCATTTTTAGAAGGTTGCTGGATTCTTAGAAAGAAATCACAAAGCACCAAAAAGTCTGCTTTTAAAGAGTACGTTTGGACAAACCTACAGCAGTTTGATAAAACCCCACAAACCTTATTAACTATTTATTTGTGACTGTCAGTCTAATGCCATAAATATAGTAAGAAACATGTACACAAGCTTGTGTTTCTTATAAATAGCATTCAACATTAAACCCAGACACATCATTGTAAACCAGCCCTCAGTGGCATCCAAAGATGTCCTTCTTTAAATAAACAATGCTCCAACATCACCTTTCTACATATATACACCACACATAGGTGCCATGGCTAGGGAATTAGTGCAACTCTAAAGTCCCAGCTGGCCAGTGGAGCTAGAGTTGGACATTAGCCAACTGGCCATAATTTCACATATTTAAATGCTAATGGTCATTAATATGTATTTTTACATTTCTAAAAATAAACTGAACTGAAAAAAATTTATCGCAATGACCAAATGATAACATTCTGTAATCTCATCCTAAACTATGCAGACACACTGTCTGCACTGAAAAAGATTCATGCATTTTGAACAGTTGAAGTAACTGAGATGGCAGGAGACTTGGCCCTGTCTTCTGAATAATTCAGCTGGTAATTATTTTATAAGGAGCGAACACTCACATACTGTTCATGGAGCACTGAGCATTCACCCCAAGACGATCCGGTGAGCAATAAAAAATTGAAACTGCAAAAGTTATTTACTCTGTCCTGATGGAGTAGTATATTCTAAATTTTACATCCTTCATTCCAAAACACATGCACTGTAGACAACTGGGCACATAGATTAATTCATAGACAGGATTTTATGCTTCACAAAATGTTTTTAATTTCTTCATGTTTAGACCCAGAAAAAATGTGTTTTTTAGATACAGCAAAAATGTGTCAAGCTGAGAAACGTTATGACAGCAGCTTTAAAATGCCAAAACAGATGTTAAAGCAGATGCTAATGCTGACATTTGTGTCAGCTCTGTGCAAACAGAGGTCAAGTGAGTCCAGAGAGGGCTTGAGTTGAACAAATTCTCTTTATTGCTTTAACCAACACTCAGTAAGTCATCATAAAGTATGGAACAACTCAGCCCTACAGGCAATTTTAAATGGTTGCAGCTCTGATCTGCTTCCTGCAGGGATGCAGGCAGTTAGCATATGATAGTTGTGTATTTTACAGGTTTGGGATCTATGTCAGCTGTGTCAGCTATTAATTTTAGATCAGATTTAAAACCAAACTTTTGATTCCTTTACTAATTTTTTACGATCACATACACATGCATTCATTGATTTTGCTGCACAAACACAAGTCAACCTGAATGTAAACGGAAAGGTGTGTGATTACAGGAACGTTTTGTCCTTCAGAGGAATTACAGCTGTGTTATTTGAGTGTTTTATTAGAACATAGTGCAGCTGTATGGAAGTGCTCTTTGGATTCCCAGAACTTCCCAGAAGTCAGAGAGCAGTGAAATGAAAGAAATGCAGCAGAATGCATTTCTTTTTCCATTTAATTAATTAAAAACAATAGGAAGACCTGTTGAGGATGAGCTAGCTGGTTAGCAGAAGTAAAGAAAAAAAATCTCTACATTGATAACAGCTTCAAGATATAGTTAGCGTGAAGATGAGTGAAGCTACTAAGCACTTCATCATATGGGTTTAACACATCACTGCCCACAGAAAAAGCACATATGGCTGTAAATGTCTCCACTCATTACCAGCTCTCTAACTTGACATTGATAAAGCTCATGTTCTAGCATCAGCTCTCTATCTAATTGACTTTGGATAATGGTTTGTCAGCTTTCCAGCTTTTATTCAACATATTCTGTGAACTGATGCTATTTGTTTTTGTCTATCTTATTTCTTTGATCAGGTATGGGACACAGAGCTGGAACGTACTGCTGAGGAATGGGCAGAAACTTGCCTGTGGGAGCACGGTCCTGCAGACTTACTCCCACAGATTGGCCAGAACCTGGGTGTGCACTGGGGAAGGTAAATAATATGTCATTAATATGCCTGCGAACTTCCACTGGTTAAAAAAGTTAAAATCTTGTGAACAAGATTAGTTTTTTTTTTTTCTTTTTGTGACTCATTGAACTTCAGTAAAGGCATTATAAATGTAACAGGCTTTCCCAATCATGCTATGATAACATTTACCTTTCTTCTATCACAGAATAGACCGTGTATGATATAATACAATTCAATTCAAAAATACTTTATTTATCCCGAAGGGAAACTAAATGTTGATGTAACTCATTTACTTCAGCATTTGTCTGACTTGATTGTTCTATTTCTTCTGAAACACCAGATTAAATAATGTGGGACTGTGAAGTAAAACAAACCCCCTTATTTCAACTCCAAACAGTAGAAACTTGAGCATGAATTTTGTTGTGAGAGAGTGGCTCCTTCTTTGCCCGATCTACAGCACAAAATATTAGGTTCACATAAATTTAGTTAGGCTTTTTAATTTAACAAAAAAAGTTTCAGCTTAAAGTATTCCAGTTCAAGATATAACTATTCACTTTAGGATTGCCCAGGCTAGGTAAATTTGAATTAACTAAGCAGTGGTTACCAATTAGAACCATCTTAACAGTTGTGCTGAAATTGGTGTGTTTATCAGTGGTTGGTAAGGTGTATTGGTAGAGGTGTATTGTTTAAAACCATTCTTTGACTTGCTTAGGTTGTAAGTGGATTTAATGAATCATTACAACTTTGACTGAATATGTGTACTTTATGTAACTTTGTTGTTTCTCGCTTCAAAGATTCCATGGACTGACCCTGAGACACAAACCACTGTTTCTTGGCATCATGTTACCTATTCTACTTACTGCTGTTATTAGGTATCGCCCTCCTACGTCCCATGTGCAGACCTGGTATGATGAAGTGAAAGATTATTCCTTCCCTTACCCTCAGGAGTGTAATCCCTACTGCCCGTTCAAATGCTCCGGGCCTGTTTGCACACATTACACACAGGTAACCTACCTGACTTTACTGATTTAAGGCTGATTTGTGTCAGTTGCTGTGGTAAATTATATCATCATTTGTAGCTGGTTTGGGCCACAAGCAACCGAATTGGCTGTGCCATCAACCTCTGCTACAACATGAATGTGTGGGGACAAATTTGGGCCAAAGCTGTATATCTCGTCTGCAACTATTCACCGAAGTAAGTACACCATTATGAAGTCATACTAGGAAGTTTAAATTTAAAAAAATGTGTTTCAGTTACATTATTTGAGCAGCTTTATTAAATGTTGATTATGTAACAGGGGAAATTGGTGGGGATATGCCCCCTATAAACATGGGACCCCATGCTCTTCATGTCCTCCAAGCTATGGAGGAGGATGCAAAGATAATCTTTGCTACAAAGGTATCCATGAGCCACACTGAAAAAGACGAACCCAGACAAAAGTGAGTTGAAGTGACTCATCACTCCTGTTTCTGTATCTTTAGTTGAAGATGACACATCCATGCCTCCTCTGGAGGAAACAGAGGAAAGCAACTTTATTGAGCCGGAGGGCCCTCAAGGCACAAAACCTTGGTCTCGGGCCTCCAAGCCTGCACCTCCAAGCCTCCTTGACCCAGCCCTGGCCCCCACCGAGCCCCCCACAGAGGACCTGCAGCAGAATGAAGTGGTCAACATACAGCAGATGTGTAAGTTGCCATTTAACTGTTTATTCAGGATCTAGTTTCAACTTAAATTTGGGGGCTTTGGGCTTGGTTTTTAGGGGTGGGCAGATCTGGGAAGTATGGTACAGTATGTACTATAGAGAAAAACTTCTGGAAACTGGACTAAAACCAGCGAACCAGATTTTCTTGTGTTGAAGTAGCAATATGGCTAATAGAAAGGAAAAATTGGAACTATTTTTTTCTTGTGGTTTATGTAAGATTTCTTTTATGTTATGTAGCTTTTACTTGTCATCAACTTGATCAACTCTGACAGTTTGTAAACTAGGCCCAATGCCGCAAGTCACTCTTTGGAGGAGGGGGTCTTTATTTTAGCATGATCCCCTGAGGGCGTGTTTGTTTTTGGCTTGCTGAGCAGGAGTGAGAGGGGCTTGCTGTGGTTTTTGAATGACTTCCTCCCTACAGTGCAAGTGCCCTGAGAGTGTAAGATGAGACACTTCCTCTAGTATTGCTGACCACCTTGAAATATTTTGCTGGGTTTTTTTGTGTGTTTTGTTCTGGAAGCAATGCGCCTATGTTTCCCTTGGGTTCCACTCAGCCTGGGCTTTTCAAGACGAGTACTGAATTAGAACAGCTGGCTCTTGGATGCTGTTTTGTGTAGGAGCATTAACTGAGAAGTAACAGTGTTTGTGTTTCAGCTCAGCTCATCACCTGTGATACTAAACTACGAGATCAGTGCAAAGGAACAACATGTAATAGGTAAAATATAGAACAAACAATAAGACATAATGAGGAATGTACAGTGGTTTAAACTATGGCATTTTCTTTGTTAACTTACAGGTACGAGTGTCCCGCTGGATGCCTGGATGCAACAGGAAAAGTGGTTGGAACAGTGTACTATGAAATGGTGGGTCAACAGGCTGATGAACATGGCTAATGTCAGAACCATGCTAAGGTCAAAGCTTGCAATATTTTTGATTGAGTAGCTGTACACAAAACATTATCTATGGTAAACACTAGGATTGTTTTCATAAAGATATTTTGAGTAGAGCATCCATGAATGTTCTGAAAAGCTGGAGTTTGGCATATTAATTTTAAAAAATACGGTTTTGACACCGTTAGTTATCACGTTTGAGTCAAATGTTTTAAAGTGAGTGTCTGATGTTCTCTGCTCTGCAATTACGTGTCATATTCCCCGCTTTTTCTACCAACACCATAATAGTTTAGGCAGTTTGTACCATCCAAATTTAAAATAGCAGCTAAACGCTGGTGCACAGATCTCCAAGCTTTTTACTATGAAGGACTTGTACCTTTATTATATTAATGCAACATATTAATTATCAATAAAGTACAAAAATAACGCCACCCTAGTTTTTTGTTTATGTGTACCCCTCTTCAAAAACCATAAATAGACCTACTATTATTCAATTCTCACTATAGAGTCCCATCTCCTTTAACCCTAAAACAGATCCCACAGGTATGAAAGTCACACTAACAACTCAGAGAACAATTTGTTATTTTGTGGAAAATCTTGTATCTTACAGATAACTCTCTGTTCATTTAAGATAGTAGGACATGGATGTTTTGGAAATGGAGATTTGGACGTTGCTCCCTTTTCAACCAAAAAATTGTCCGACTGATATGAAACTCACACCAGTAGCTCAGAGGACATGAGTGATTATGTAGAACATTTGATATACCACCCATAATTCTCTTATCCTTTGAGATAGAAGGGCATTTGTTTTTGGGGATTTTTTGTTCTCTTTGTTCTTTAGCTGTCTTTTTCCGGTAAATAGTATTTATTTACTTTACACAATATACTATCTTCTTAGCTTGCTGTAAACCTTGTTAGGTCTATATATGAGGATGGTTCTATATGTCATCTAAACAGATTACTCTTTGTCCCAACATTGATTAAATTGAACTCAGTCTTGGAGGTTTGCATTAATTCACTGGTGGTGGCCTGGGATGGTTTCTAATTTCTGGACTGGATTATTGTCCCAGTCTGCCCCTGGCATCCACAGTACATATTTCTAAAGAAGTATTTTTTTCAAAGAAGTTACATGAATGATCCAGGGTTCCTGATACACTTGAAAAGTGAATATGTATAACACTTTGCACTAATCTGTTGGTGAATAATCAACATACCAGATTTAAAACAAATATCTTTGTTGAGTTCATATGTTTATTTATTCAATAATTTAGCAGTAAGAAGGGATTTTGAATTGAAAATGTTTATTTTGTCAATACACGGTTTTTGATTAAATTGTGATTAGATTTAATTGATTAATTACAGACCCTGCAATTAACTCGAGCTGTTGCACACTGGCAGAGTGTTAGCAAAGTTTTATGTGGGCATAAACCACTTATTTAACTCTGTTGCTCAAGCTAAATATGCATTTTTCCAACAAATATGACATCATTTATAGAGAAATAAACAACCTGTTGAGTAATATAAGATTTATTTCTGAGAAGAATTGTTGCAGCAAAGAAATAATCAACCAAACACAAATTTCCTAAATTTTTGTGCTAATTTAAGGAGGTTGTATCTTTTTTTGTTTTTTTTGTTTGTTTTTTTTCACCACAGTTGTATGTGTTGTATCAAGAAAAAAAAACTTTAGCAACTTCTTACTACTCTGTCAGCAAAATGTACACAATATATATATATATATATATATATATATATATATATATATATATATATATATATATATATATATATATATATATATATATATATATATATTTTTTTATTTATTTATTTATTTTTTTGCAGCAATCAAGTGTGTGTAGAGCTGGTCTACATGCTGGTGTCATAGATAACAATGGGGGCTGGTTGGATGTGACAAGACAAGGCAGAAAGAACTATTTCATCAAATCCAACAAGAATGGAGTTCACTCTCTAGGGTGAGAGAGTAATTTTAGAAACAAAATTGCCATTTATTTGTAGTACACTTGAAATACTCGGCAATGAGCTCATTACAATGTAATCAAGCCTGAAAGGAAAAGATGAAAAATAATGTTTTATGTGTTTCCTCTTCACAGAAAATATCAAAGTGCTAACTCCTTTACAGTTTCCAGAGTGGCAGGTAAGTCTAGCAGTGTTACACATGTTAAATATTATATACATATATTGAATTGCTCATTATAAGGTATTCTGCTGCATCAATATTTGTAGACATTTTTTATCTGTTTTTTTTTTTATATAGTTAAAGCTATTACATGTGAAACCACAGTTGCACAACTGTGTCCATATGAAAAGCCCTCAAGACATTGTCCAAGGTAAGAACATTAATGTATTTACTGTTTGACAAATCCTCAGTCTTTGGTGTTTAGTTTTGCCTTTACTGGTGTGTCAAATCCTGAAATGATTGTGCTTTTAGGTTATACTGTCCAATGAACTGTTTAGAAGAGAACCATCATCTGTCCAGAGTCATTGGTACCAGAATATACTCAGATGTAAGTTCCTGTTTTTGAGATAAATAAAAATCCCCTTCCACAAAGTTTTAGTTCATCATTATTTTTCTCCTTACTGGTTCTTTTAGAACTCCAGTATATGTCGGGCAGCTGTCCATGCTGGAGTCATCAGGAACGGTGTGGGTGGATACATAGATGTGATGCCAGTGGACAAGCGGAATCACTATATTTCCTCATACCAAAACGGGATTTTCTCCGAGAGGTATGACACGAATTATTTATAAGTATAAAGTGTGAAGACAAAATGTGTGTACGTGTGTGTAGGGATGTGTTTTTTTAGTAGATTTTGTTGTCATGAAATTAAAGGGCATATTTTATTGTTTTACAACTTTTCATTTTCATTTGCTTCAAGCTGTTAGCTCATGTTATGTCCATTCCCAATCTGAGTTCAGAAACATGCAAAAAAAAAGCATAAAAGGATATCTGTTTTAGCCAGTCATGCAGTGGTGGTGTGCATAACATAGCAGCAGTGAATGGCAGGTGCTAAAAGTCTAATTTTTGTACACATAATCAGTACGTGTTTGTAACTCCTGGGGGTTTGCCATATAGGGATCTAGCTGTTACAAAGGCATTCTGTCTGTCATACCACTAAAACTCTGTAGGTCTGCCAACAGTTAATTTTCCCACATCTCATTTTGGACTAAATATTCAAAAGTTTTCCGAACAGAGACTATTTATTCTTCATACATCTTTAGAGAAATAAGAGTGCTCACTCTATTTTTTTTTTTTCTTCTTCTTCTTGTGAGTCATTTGTGTCAGAAAAGTGTGTTTGAAAATGATCTATCTGTTTTGGAAAACAATAGAAAGGTGACATTTATATTTTCAAGATCTGTAGGTTTTCTGATATGTTCTTTTCAAGCATCTACCTAATTTAATAAGTGAAGCTTTATTATAGCAGCATCGAGAGTAGTAAGTTTAACATGAAAGAAAAACCCTACGTAAAGTAAAGAAATACAGCTGATGAGGTCTTTGTTACTTCATTTTCGAAGTATTGTCTGTGGGGGGAATTGAATAAATAGCTCCCAGCTTGAGAGGAATTGAACCACTCTTTCATCTTTGTGGCCCTAATCTTTTAATGATACAGACACTTTATGAAACCTCTGATACAGTGTGCCTCAGAGGGCCATTTGCATGATTTGGATTTAATATAATTAAAAGCTCTGAAATTATTATTGAGAATATGAGTGCATCTTCATGTATCTCTGAGAGCTGTCTTAGTTTTTTTGTTGTTTTGAGAAAGCAATCAACGTTGCCTGCAAAAGACAACAACCTTTCAGTCAAAAAAATCCCACAACCTGAAAATAACAGTTTCTCACTATCTTAACTGTGTAATGGCAAATCTTTTGAAGTTCTGAGTACTTAATACATACATTTGCTAAATTATTTGGGACATCCTTGCTGATGTCCCCACTTATCCCATAGACAGCCCCCTTTGCAAGATGCTGTTTAGCAGTTTCTCTGTCTTGGGACTTAGTGTCACCCAAAATGTCAGATATTCTTGAAGAAAAAAAAATAAATAACTAAAGCATTTCTTTCTGTCTCTGCCAACAGTAAATTGATAATAATTGTTCTCAGATTGTAATTCAGTCCTCTGGGGACAGATCTTATATAGATCATGGGGAGGTCAAATTTTTCACATTCAGTATTCAGGAACAGGCCATATAATGTGGTTTGAGCAGTCATAAAGTGTTGATAAATTACAGTGGTTTAAAATGTAGAATCTGCTTGTTCAGGGTTATTTTTCAACCCAAACTTTATTTGGATTCTATCAAGATTATCAATGCTTTTGGAAGAGAAACAGACCCACAGCATTAGGGATCCTCCACCAAACTTCACACTGGGCATAAGGTGTTTCGCAGCTTCACCCTTTGTTCGTTGCCAGACTTGCCTGGAATGTTTGTTGTCAAAAAACTCAAATTTAGTTTCATCTGACCTCTAAACATTTTTGTCATAAACCCAGTTCAAGTGCCATTTGGTAAACTTCACACATTTTGTTTTGTGATGGTGCGAACAAAAAGGCTTTTTCTGGCCAGGTACCAAAAACAACCATTGAACAGGTATATAGCCTCTAAAGTTTGTTATGGAATCCACCATGCCACTCTGAGTTTTAGATAACATTAAAGGATCTTGATTATTGCTCATACTATAGATGTGACCAAGTATAGGGGAGTAACTATTTTCTGACTTCCAAAGATCAACACACATTTGCCTTACTTCAGTGGCATGCTCTCTTATGTTACCTCTTTTTGAAGAGTGACTCAAAGAAATGAGGCTCTGTGTTATGTTATATTTTTACCCCAGGGAACCAGGTTTTAATGAATTACTGGTTAAAAGTTACTCTGATTAACTGAAAAATGTAAATATGAGTATAAGAATCCAACAGTTTATTACTTTGTAGCAGCCGTCAGGTTGCCAGTTAGTGTGCCATTGGTGATTCAGTAAAAAATTGATTTTTTTTCACAACTAAATAAAAGTACTCAAATTGAAGATTAGATTTTTAAAAATATATATCTAAGAGATTATGCTACAACATTATGAGATTTTTACAGATCTTTACCAAGGGTGTTGAAGGCACCGTAGTGCACTTCAACACCTACATTCTTCAGTACCCGACATTCATTGATCATATCAGAGCACAGGATTGAGAGTAAACCTCTCCTTTTTGGGATGTGCTCACACACATTTGGAAGAAAAGGAACTAATTGGTCTGGATATTGGATGGATGAATGGATGGAGTTGCAAACAATCAGCTCTTCTGAAGACTCAGCAGATGAGATGGTCCAACAAGTTCCAAATTTGTCTTTTCAGTCCACACAATATATTTTTCCCAAAAGTCTTGGGAACCTTTTATTGTGTTATATTTTTGGTCAGCAGTGGTTTTCTCCATGGGACTCTCCCATGGATGCCATTTTTGACCAGTCTCTTTCTTATTTTTTTAAAACATGATCACTGGCCTTAAATGTGGCAACTAAGGCTTGCAGTCTCTTAAATGTTGTTCTGGGTTCTTTTCTGACCTCCTGGATGAGTTGTTGACGTTCTCTCAATACAGTATCAATTGTGGGTTTTACTGTAGTTTACTGTAATCATAGTTGTAGACACTTACAGCACCATACTAACTTTGCGTGTATGTTTCTGTCAGTTACGTCTCGTAGCAAAACACAGCACCCAGACTGATTCCTCTTCTTGCCCCTCTCTTCCCTGCAGCCTTCAAAACCCTCCTCGAGGGAAGGCGTTCCGGGTCTTCGCTGTGATCTGAGCAATGAAGAAGGTGGTTTAACTAAATCGTACAAGGCACTTGAAGCTTTTGAGGAGACATAGATCGAGCCATGTTGTCAAACAGAATGACTGAAATCTTTCAGGCTCTGCCATATTTCAAGGGTGAGAGGTTGTTACTATTGACAACACAAACCCAGGAGAAAAAACTCAAAAAGATTCCATCTCTTTTAAATTTTTATTTTTGTTTTATGGTAAATTGTAAATATTGCTGATATTTTGCTGTACATACTTGCAAATAGTTTTTTTCGATTGTGTCTTTGACTTGCCTTTTTATCAAGTACAGTATCTTTGTATAAATACGGATTTAAAAAAATACTAAATCATAATGGCACATGCAAGAGAAATCTCATTTTATTGTATTATGCAAAGCACATTTTTATTGGTGCTTTGGAGCAGTTCTGTCTGTACTTTGTACTTTTTTAATAACAAGGGAAATTCATATGCATTTTTTGTGTATATTTTATGCCATGTATCAATATAAATTGTAATGGATGCTGCTGAATGTTTTGTGTATTGTATTTTCCCTCCTGGTTGGTTATGTTTGTATTTTCCTGAGGAAGAAACTTGAGGTAAAGTTTCCTGCTGGTCAGGATGTGCACCCAACCCACAGAGTGGTCTCTCACTCATCAAAATATTTGTGTCTTCATCTTGCAAAAAAAAAAAAAAAAATAATAATAATAATAATAAAAAATAAAAAATAAAAAATAATGGCATGCAACAGTTTTTGCAGGTTGTTCAAGCTATAATAATTATATTGGACAGTTAACTGTACTGTTGTCTATCATGTCATACATGCATCAAATTGTACACATTTCTTTCTTCTGGAAGAACAAAGAGGTAAACATTTTCAATAAAAGATGGAATAACGTTAAATCTCTGTCATACATTTTAAAAGTCAAATTCAGTCAGTTTCATGATTTTCACATAAATAAGTCATTGAGTGTTGTAATAACTTCAAGCACAGTGTTTTTCAAAAGTATTGACACCTCTTAAACTTTTTCACATTCAAATTGGCCACACAATTGTCATTATATTGGGATTTTATGACAGACCAACACAAAGTAGGACACAACTGTAAAGTGGAAGGAAACTTATGCATCACTTGCAAAATGTTTTGCAAATAAAAAGCAGAAAAGAAAGGCAGAGTCTCTCAGTCAATATGTTGTAGACATACTCTCAGTCAGATTTAGGTTTGAACTTTGACAAGACCATTCTAATACATGAATATGTCTTTAGCTAAATTATTTACCTTGTAGCTCTGGTTGCATGTTGCGGGTTGTTGCCCTGCTAGAAAATCAACCAATCCGTAAACCAGGTTTACGGATTTTTCTTTTTCTATTGAAGAAAAGCATCCCCACAGCATAATGTTACCAGAGTAATTAGACAGAGTAACTAGACATGGAATAGTGTTCAGGGTGCAATGTTTCCTCCACATTACATTTGGCTAACTTTCAGGGGGAACTCGTAGTGCTTCATCTGAACCATGCTCTTTCTGTCACGTTATCAAAAAAAAAAACAGATTTGTGGAGTGCATAGCTACTAGTTGTTGTGTTGTCCCATCTGAGCTGTGGATCTCTGAAGCCCCTCCAAAGTTACCATGGATCTCTTGGCTGCATCTCAGATTAATGCTCTGATTGGCTGGCCTCTCAGTTTAGCTATATGGTCATGTCTTGGTAGGTTTCCATTTCTGCCATATTATTCTTGCTCCCAGGCGATGGCTTGAACTATGTTCTGTAAGATGTCCACAGCACAGAAGTCCAAAACGTTTCTGGCACAACTTCATCTACTCACAAGGTGCATGGAGAGGGGCAAAGATGCCCAAAGCATGAAAAATTGCCTTGTAACGCAACCCTCCTCTGTTTCTACTGAGAATAATTAAGTCTACTAATTGTTGACTTCTAAAGGCAATTGGTTGAATTGGATTTTATTTCAGGGTATTGGACTAAAAAGGGCCTGAATACAAATGTACACCACTCATTTTCAGATTATTATTTGTTAAAGATTTGAAAACATTTTTTTTTTTTTCATCCCACTTCACCATTTTGCACTACTTTATGTTGTCTGCCACATAAAATCCCAATAAACCAAAATGTTGTTTCTGGCTGTAAAGTGACAACATTTTCAAAAATTAAAAAGAGGATGAATACTTTTGCAAAATACATGCTGTCTTTTCTCATTTAACAGAAACAGTAGCATGCAACAGTTTTGCCAAACATTATTTTTGAGATGTAAAAATTATAATAAAAGTCTAACCTCTCTTGTTTTTCTTTTGATCACTTTAGAATTACGTGTATCATGTATTTGTATAAATTTTCTATTATCAGGTGATAAAACAAATACAATGCCATCAAAAATTTCAACTAGATGTTTGCATTTGAAGCCAAAATAATCAGCCTCATGAGAGCATTAATGGATGGATGGATGAAAATTTTATGATGGTATCATCTTAGTATCAACTTCCAGTGAGAGTTGTCAGCACTCATTTGTTTCTTTGCAGCAGTGCAAAATGTGACCTGTCCATAATGGGTTCCAGCATGTCCATGTCTGTCAATGTTATGTCATCTATAGAGGTGCAATAACTTTACAGTCTAGTTGTCATTGTTTATTATTCCACAGGGAAGTGCTACTAAATTTGACCATATAGACTTAGTGTGTAGCTCCAACCTGGCTGCAGCAGTATGAGAGAAATATGGAAACTGTCCTGCTGAATTAACAATCTGCATCTTCGCAGGAATAATAACAAATCTTACCGCACTGGCAAAAATTAATACACACAGATGGCAGGTCCTCATAACAACTAATAAAGAGCTAATGCTCTTTACCTTTACAAACATTTCTCATTAACTTTTTGACATGCAGATTTGGTTGGAAAGGTATTCTCTAAATTGCATAAGTTAGGTTGCATACATTCTACATCCATGTAAAAACATTCTTGTAAATGAACAACCAGTGTGCACACATAAACAAAACATTTTTATTTTAATTTTAGCACTTAAACACTTCCAGTTTTTAGCAAACGGAATCACTTGGATTATGATTGGCTACACTCTGCAGGGGATTGAGAGATTGATGGGCCATTCCTGCACACCCAAAAGTAAAGAGAGGCATACATCAAACAGGTGTCAAAATTCACAGCAGGGTGAGGGGATAGGTGGTATGAGGCTCTGAAAAATGAAAGGCAAGAGGGTCAGCAGAGATAACTTGGAGGTTAGAGGAAAAACTACAAAGTTTTGATAATCTCTTCACTTTATGAATGTGGCTTTACTTAGAAGTTCTCCTCTTTTTTTTTTTTTTTTTTTTTAACTCTATTTGAGAAACAGTTCAAGATTCTTAAGTTTATAGAGAAAATAATTTTTTAAAAAGTGCAACACATCTGTGTTGGAAATAATTATTAGATGCTTTCCCATGAGACCAACAAGACCCTCTATTGGAGCTCGCTGGACAGACAAGGACATATTAGGAGCAAAATTGACAGAGTGAAAGCCATGGGGCCATTAAGACCAAAGAGGGGGAAGTGAGTGAAGACAGATGGGATGAAAGACAAGCTTGTAGCAAGCAGGGTCTGCATGGTGCCACCAGTGTTTTTAGACTGTCGTTTGAAATAAAGAAGGCCATTAATAACCTCCTCACTGTGCTCTGCTCCGCTGCAGTCTGGCGCTTGTTGCAAAGCTAAATGTGGCATTGCATGGCAGCAGACTGGCAGGCTGT
Source organism: Anableps anableps (assembly GCA_014839685.1). Classification (NCBI taxonomy): domain Eukaryota; kingdom Metazoa; phylum Chordata; class Actinopteri; order Cyprinodontiformes; family Anablepidae; genus Anableps; species Anableps anableps. The sequence continues at coordinate 17,160,030 of CM026082.1, forward strand.
GTCAAAGAAACCATCTATACCTGAGGAAGACGGAGAGAGAGTGAGGCGAGTTGATGTGTCTGGATGTGCTTGTGATGTTAATATGGGTATGATATATGTTTATTTTCAAATCATTATTTTTGCTTAACATTTACTTACCTGTTTGTTTATGCTCTTGGTGCTGTCTGGGGCTAGTGTATAGCTGGATGGGAATCAGATGGAGGCGATACAGTCAGAAGTGAAGTGAGAAGTTACGGTTGCCAGTGCTAATGACTATGTTCCTCCTTGTCAAACCTTTACTTTGGCAGATGAACAAAACATAACACTTGACAGGGAGTGGGTTTGCGCTGCCCTCGTGATCCAAAAATATTGCATGCACATAGCCACACTGTGAATGAGGTTCTTCTTTTTTCTTTTCTTTTTTTTTTTTTTTTTTTTGCAAAAATGGAGGTGGGGGGAGAGTATGCTTTTCTTGAGTGGCAAGGTGACTCATGTAATTATTGAGTTATTTTAGGCCTCTGTCATATCTTGGACAGTTGATTTATAATAACCATTCATTACAACTCACTCTTCTGCAAACAACTCCCCTCTTTTGACTGAAATTAGAAACATGTAGTATGTACTGAAATTGCTACCACAATCCACTTGAAATTGATGGTAAGAAAAACAAGTTAATTGAAGTGAATTTTTTTGAGTGAATTGGCAAGTGCTGTAGGTTTTTAGAACAACATGGGACATTATCAGAGGGACATTATCAGAATGGTTGTTTAACTGCATTTATCATTTGCTATTTATTCACTAGGGATGCTCCGATCACGTTTTATGCTACCGATGCTGATCACCCATGAGTACCGATCACTGCCGATCACCGATACCGATCACATCGCTTGACTGTTAATTTTTTTTAATTCTTTTATTGATTTGGTTATAGGAAGGAGGTAGCTGCCTCCGAGGGTGACATTTTTTTAAGCTCCTTTAGAGGAGCACTCTTTTTTTTCCTCAGATTATCTGTCTCATGTTATACTGTCATGACATAGTGGCCGTTACAGGTTAAAAAGAAAAAAAAAAAAAAAAAAAAAAAAGAACATTTTTATAAAAGTTGTATACTATAGCTTTAAGGAGACGTTCGATGTGAGAGTAGAGTACATTGTCTGGTGGAGCTCCTGACAGACGTGTTTGCGTCGGATTTGCTGCCGCGCTCTTGCGCAGTGTGAAGGAAAGAGGGAGAAACACTACACACCGGGCCTCTGGAGGCTGCGAAGTATGAGGTTCAGGTGATCGGGTTTTGAGATTGGCAACACAAGACATTTACTGGCGAACACTGATCACATACTTTTTCACGGAAATCGACCGATAATGATCGGTGGCCGATCGATAGGAACACCACTATTATTTACCCGATCAAAATTCAGAATTATGTAAAGAAGCATTGAAGAAAGCGAGTACAAGTTCGCTGAAATTGCCCAAGAGGGATATCGTTGTGTTTGGAAAGCCTTCCTTGGGCATCAGTATACACGCAAGAATTAAGGAAAGGAAAGTATCCAACTCAAATGTGATTTTATAAAGTGGAAATTTATATGGGTGTTTATTCAGTGAGGATGATGGCAGAATAAATTATATCTGAGAGCGGTAGTGGCTTGGAGATCTGAGAAACCAACAACCTAGAGAGAGATTTTAAAGTATTCTAGGGTGAGCCCAGTCTTCCTGTAATTCACTACAGTTGCCATTGACAGCTTGTGATAACAATTGGTAACATCCAAATTTTGGCAGCATTCAGATAGCCATAATTTCTCCTCTTGTTGTGACCATCATTGTTGTGTATACAGTGTGTTCCTCCCACCAGCTCACCTGAATAACCCACTTTATATTAGTGTGCCATACTGTGATTATGCAAGTCTGACTTTTCTCTACATAAAAGTATGTGTTTTTGCCTTATTAGGGTTTAGTTACACAACAGTAACACAGCTGTCAAAATTCCACTCAAAATCTATAAGTTCTTTCGCAGTTATTTTTTTCATGTTTGTCCCTAAGTCACTTCATTTGGTGGATGGAAAGGAAATTAAATAGTGATCTACAATTGGATTCCAGCTGCAGTTAAACATTATCAATCATTTGGCTCAGACACATTAAAAACACAAGTCACAACTGGGTGTAATTATTTTGGCAAAACATGCAGAAAGATTGTTTGAAGAGAATGGTTATTAATTTAACATGAACTGTGACCATCAGCAGATATTTTTTACTGACATAAGACATAAAATGTAAAAACCACTGTGAAAAATGGCATTTTTAAAAATCTAATAAACTTTCTGTTCACAAACAACTCCCGCCTTGGTGCTCTGGCTGTTTACCCCCTGCCTGAGCTACGTGTAGTAGCTGTAGCATAAACTGTGTTGTGTCCTCTTTTCTTGGGTTTGGGTTGTTGTGTATCCAGTGGAGAGACAGTTTTTATGTGACTGAGGAAAAAATTATCATTTTCATCTGTTTATTTCAATGGAACTTATACACACTTCCTGCATTGATGATCTTTGTTGCAAAAGTGCTCCTACATATGTATGTGCTTCTAAAAAAGCAGCCACGCAATATTCTCAGTTCCAGATGGTGCCATTACAGACGCAACATAATCATCCATTTATGAAACTGCTTCCTATTTTAGTTTGTGTGATTTCAAAAGCTTTCTTTTTGTTTAAGAAAAGTATTTTTTTTAATTACTTGCTTGTTATGAAAAACCATAGAGAAGCTGATTATGATTCAATTATGGATTATCCTTTCAATGTTTTTAGCCTTTTCTGCTTCTAAAATATGATATATGAACTTTAAGCACAATTGGAGTACAATTGGAATGAGCTGAAGTCTCAACAGCTTTGACTTGGTACATGTATTAATTAATTGCTGGGGGCTTTTACTGATTAAATATTCCTCCTATAGAGGCTTTCCAACACAAATAAAACACACCGTTCAGAAGAAAAGTTTCCTTTCTTTGATGAAAAATTATACAATGTTGACTAATGTTGCAGCAGTTACCAACAAGTGGTAAGAAAATACACAAAACACCATATGATTTATCTGGGCATATTTACAAAGTGGTCTCTTGTGATTTTCATCTCACTCACAGTGCTCTAACAGTGATTAACCTACATTCATCTTACTTACCCACTGACAAGGCTACAACTGTATTTTTTTGAGTCCTTCAAAAGAAGAGGGGGGGTGGGGAGGGGAACCACACATGAGATGATTTATTGTCAACAGATTGCGCACATGTAGCACCACCGCTGACATTTGTCCCTGTATAAAAAGGTGTCAGTCAGTCTGCTTTTGCGTTCTGAATACAGATGTGGGCCACATGTTGAAGTCTTCCTAAAACAAGCAAGAGGGGGAGTTGTGCTTACAGGACCTCTCCAGGAGGGGCTGGCTGCCTCCCAGACTGCACTGCTGTTAGATCTGCCACTGCAAATAAATAAAGTGAGGTCTGCATCAGATCTAGGCATTAAAAAAAAAAACATGACATGTTTCTCATTGTGAGCAGAATTGGAAGAATATGGAGTAAATGTTTTTCTTACAGGCTGGGTGACCTGGAGGTAATGTCTGAAGTAGCTGTTTTCCCCACAAAACAAATGAAAACAGAAAAAAAGCTTTAAAAGTTAGCAAATATTAAAGAAAACCAATTAGTTTGGGCAAGGATATGTATTTTATTTATTTATTTATTTATTTATTTATTTATTTATTTATTTATTTATTTTTCGTTAAGTCTTGACTGTCAATAAGCTGGGTTCTCAAAAACATCTCTACCACATATTTAAAAGTAACATGTTATATAATCATGAAAGAAATAATTAGGATCTTTTTAAAGTGAGGTTCTGTTTAGTTATCAATATTGCTTCCCTTACTTGTAGTAGACAGATGTCATATGACCATGACTATGACAAAATGTAAATAAATGCTCACAACAGTGGAATTCTAACATTCAGTCCCATTATTTTAGGAATTTAAAACAACTGAAACTGAAAATGCTTATATTGTTTGGATGCCATGCTATGTTAATGGATCTTATTTGCCTATACTTTCACAAGTTATTGTTGTTAAGCTTGTTAAGTTTGTTGCTGTTTACGCAGTTGAAAAATGTCTGTTACTACACTGCTGAGGGTTTTAGAATATTTTGTGAGTTTCTACAAAGGTGATACTGCAGCAGAGCCACTGTTTTATTACCTGTACAAAAGGATGTTGCTTAATAGCTCTGCTAGCATGTCCAACTGGTTTACAAACCTACATATTACGGCCACAGACCAAAGAGATTGCTCTGTTGTCAGTCAAAAACAAAAACACAGCCTTGTATTGCCATCAGGAATACATGTACTTAATTATCCATCTTGCTTGTCAAAGGATGATACCACACTGTGTATGTGCATCCCTTCTCATTTAGCTTTCAGTCTTTTCCAGCATTTGGTTAGTGGGTCACTTTGACAACAAGGTGTCTAGAGTCTTCTAGAAAACGCTGGAGCTGTATTCTGTATCATTTATTGTTAACATATATTTGGATGTTTTATTTTTGTGTGCAAGGTGATGTAAATGGGCAATTCTATATGTCCACTCATGAGCAAAATTTCCCAGTTGGAACAATAAAGTACAAATTCTAATGTCATAATGTCAATCAGTGTGTTGCATGGAGTTGAGGAAAAAGTGTGTATCTCAATGTTTCTTTTGTGGGAAGCAGTTAGGCAGATATGTTTGCTTCTGGGTATGTGTCCCTGATGCAACATCTCCAGCCTTTGACAATTATTTTATCTCCGTATCTCCCTATGTGTTTTATGTTATAAAATCCATAAATTAACAAGTGCATTACATTTTCAATATTAGTCAGAATTGTATTCTACAACAGAAAAAAGCATGTTTTGGGATGGGATCTGGAGTTGGGATTTAAGATCACATAGTTGAGAATTGAGGCTTGAATCTTCACCAACAATTAAATTTGATTTAGTATCAATAAAAGCTGCTTATCTAAGGTTTAGCATGATTATCTAGAAATATTTATCTGTACAAATTAAAAAAGAACCTGAAAAGCTAAATACAATACAGCTGGAGAGTACAGCTAAAAATAAGATCATATGTGGTAAATGGGAACATTCTGCTCTTTGCCTTCAGATATGTTGAAACAAAAAGAATGCAACATGCTGAAGTCAAATTCTGTTGTTGTTCAGTAACAGTAATGTGACAAACAGGCAACATAAAAAAGTACAAATCTTGAAACTGCATTTTTACGACAACATTTGTCAATAATAATAATAAAAAAAAACAGCCATTATAAGTTTTGGCAATACAAATAAAAATTGGGTTGTTTTCCTGTTTCTTGATTAAGTTGCCAAAATGCTTTCTCTTTTGCAGCTGTCACATGGAACAGTGGACAGAGTCACAAGTCATGGGCAAACAAAGAGTTGAGTGACAGACCTGCTCTTTTCTTCTCGCAGAGTGCAAAATATAAAGAGCTACAATAAATCTGAGATGAGCAGCAGAAGCCCAGGCTAGGGCGGTGACAAAACTGCTGACCTTTCAGATATTTATGGAAGAGGTTTGATTTCCACTCGTTTTTCCATGCACATACACATGGGCTGTTGTGACACCGCCCCAGTGGTGAAAGGAGTAGCTTTGTCCTGACCTGGCTGGTGAGCGCTGGACTCATGTCCTTGTGCCAGTTCTAAAGTAGGACTAAGAAGCCACAGGAGCTGAGCGAAGCACAGACCACCTGTTTCATATAAATTCTGTCAGAATAAACACAGAACCCAATAACCTGCACAGCCTTAAGGTGCCACGAAATAGGACCCATTATAACACCGAATGTAGTTTTATGTATTTAAAATGAATAAACCAGCCAACCAATTTTTTTTAAAAAAAAAAAATACAAAACCATTGAATCCACCAGTTCAATATCTATATTAAGAGAGATTACAAAAAGTATTTTCAAAAAAATATTTTCATGTTGTTGTGAGGGTAAAAATGTATTTGACTTGTTCTGTTTTATATATAAAAGGAAAAGATGAGAGCACTTCATTTCAGCTTTATTTAGTTCTTCTCGCACTGTAGACAATGTTGCCCTCTACAGGGCATAGATATTAGTCACGCTTCCTTCTACTTTGTCTCGTGTTTCACACTAGACCCCAACACTTATGATTATACAGTTAGAAGGGTTACAAGAGATACACAAACTGAGACTCCACATAAATGTCCTCTTTTTTATTCAATTAAGTGAAAAAAATCCTTAATCTGAGATGCTTTAACCCCCACTTCATTGTATTGATATGAAAACATTAAAGCTTTAAAAGAATAGATTCAAGTATAATCTGAATAACAGCTTTAAAAAGAAAAGATTATGTACATTACTTCCTCACCTCTTTAAAAATGATATACAGTACCAACATCTATTGGCACCCCTCATTAAAGATGTGGAAAAAAGCCCTAAAATAAACAAATCTTTTATTCCAGAAGCATAATCTCATACTAAAAAAAATTGAAGCTCCATTCTTTAAGTTTAGAACATTTATTCAGTGGGAATAAAAATCCTATAGCAAGAAATAATTGTTTATAACACAATCAGTGGTTGAACAGTTGCTGGTACCCCTGCAGTTATTAATGGCACAACCCTTGCCTGTAGATAGAAAAGTGGAGTAGAGTCTTTGGACAATCCTTCTAGTTACGGTCTGGGTTCTTCTCTAATGCTCTCTTCTCTTTAGCCCACCTCACATGTTTTCTATAGGATTTTAATCTGGGAAGTGAGATGGAAGGGTTATTGTGTATCTAGTGAGTCATTTCTCTGTTGATTTGGCCATTTGCTCAGTTTACTAGTTGAGTCGATCAGACGTTTATTTACATTTTCCTGTTATTTTAAAACGTTCATGATGCCATGCACTCCAACAAGATTCCCAGGGTCTTTGGAAGAGAAACAAGCCTACAGCATCACAGACCCTCCACTGTGTTTTCATGAGGGGCGTCATATTCACCCTTTGTTTCATGCCGAAAACTCCTCTGTTTTCTTACCAGAGAACTCAGTCTTAACCTCATCTGACAAAACCACACATTTAAAATTCCAGTAGAGTTCAGCACACTCCATACGTTCATAGTTGTGATGGTGGAACAAAAAAAAAAGGTTTTTTCCCTGACATCCCTAACTAAACAACCACTTTGCATATGAATAGCATCTAAAAGTTGTTATGGAGAATTACCATTTTCTACTGTTGTTTTCTAAGAGTGAGCTTGTGTTTAATCTACTTTACCATTCTGCTCACTGTATGTGGTGGCAAGACAAATATGGGCGTCTGTGTCGTCTCATATCTACACCCCTAGAAAGCAGAATATCATAGATAACTAATTAGAAGTTTGTGCAATCTCTGTTCAACATAAGAAAATAAAACATAGTGTACAAAGGCTTGAGCCACAATTTGGATCGGCAAAAAGTTTATCTTCTGAGATTTTGACAAGAACAGTTATTTTTAACCTTTAATTTTTTTTCCCCCACTGAATGAAAGTTCTAAACCAAAGTTTGTTGTTATTTTTTTTATTTACAGTGTAATATTATGCCATTACAATGTAATATGATTTCAATGCTTTCCACAAATCATTGCAAATTGTTGTGATCTCATTGCTCTTCTGGGTTTGGCTGTGTCCACTTTACTCTCTTATCATATAGGAAGGACAGAGTTTGATGAACTGTGGATTCAGCATCCCCCCTTAGTCATTTTCTCAGGAAAAAGCCAGGGCAGAGGAACAGACAAGTCTCCAGAGATCTTGCCTTGGGTTTAGCCTTGTTGTGACGCAAGATGGACCCCAATTTAGGAGACAAAGACTGGGTCAAACCAACTGGAAATGTAGCCTTTCCTTTCCTGAGAGCGATCCTTTTCTCTTTTGTGTCTCTGTACTTGCTCTTGCCTCTCTTGATCCTATTTTTTCTATTTTCCCCTCCACTTCATTCTGCTCTGTCTATTTCCTTTTTTGTCCTCACTGTCTTTAAAAGTTTCATGTCTTGTTTTCATCTAGTTATCTTGTATTCATCTAGTCGTGCTCGCTGAGTTTACCTTCTTTTCAGACTGATGTGCTCATTTAAAAAGATTAATTTTATCCTTATGCATCAAGTCAACCCAAGAATTCCACATTAATGTGTGTTTATCTGACAGTCAAAGTTTAAATACTGGAGCAATGTGGTAATTATTTATCAAGTGAAAGTCATTTTTTAATGATGGAATGGATGGTGGAAGGATGGAGAGGTTGTCAAGTTAAAACATTTATTTTATTGTTTTGTTTGTATGACACAGTAGCTCCAGTTAGATCAAAATTATACAACATTGTGATTACAAGATGATTTAATCATAACAAAAATATTCATCTGCTTTTTTAATGTGATTAAACTGATTCAGAAATGTTCATTTTATCACTGGAGATGGTTCCTATCACCCTGCAGTCCTTAACAGGAGGATTTAGATATAGCATATTGAAGTTAATTAAATAATTTTCCATGTATATCCTTGAAAACCCAGTAGCTACAGTAAAATAATATTTTTTTTCCCTCAGTATTACATAGTCTTAAATGGTATTGTAATTGTGTGACTGGTTCTTACTTAACTCACAACAAGGATGTTCTGAATTTTTAAGTCTCTCCTTTCTCTTTATCTTGAAAGTGACAGATATTTATTCCAGTTGTTCTGCACGCTTTGCAGAAAAGCCGTAATATATTGCTCCAGCATGGGTTCACTATTTTAGGCTGCTATAAAGTCCAGACAGTGCATAAAATGAAATGCTCATAGATTTATTACTTGCTTCAATAAATATATCTGACTTGACCAACACAGCTACAGTCTTCATTAAATTCACATTGTGCAATGTTTTCTGAGGCTGGCATTAGCATTTATTCTTTGTATTGATATGATTCATTGATTATTTGTACTACATTTGAAAACGGTTCCAGCTAACTGTGTGCAGACAAAACTTACAAAGAAAGTTGTTCCACTCATAATGCCTAGTGTTTTGTCTCTCACACACAGACTAAAGGGCACACAAAACAAACCAACAGGGAGCTTCAACAGTCAATACAATCTCTCTTTCACTGTGAATATAAATAAAAACAACAAAAAAACACTCAGGATTGTTGCAAAAAAATTATGATTCATAAGTTCAACAGCATAAAGTGCAGGGCCTATTATACAGTTTTGCAAGTTACCGTCTGTCATGATCCACAGATGTTTGTGTTTTGGTTCTCTCTTGTGTTTTTATTTAGATCATTTTAGTGTTATTGTCATTAGGGTCTCTCCATATTAGTTCATTGCTTTGTGTTGAGTTTCTGAGTTCTTACTGTTCTGTGCATTTGGCTTAGATTCTCATGCTGGAATTATTCATTATCTTTTGGTTAGTTAGACCCCCTGTTTCTGTTTCGCCCCATCCCAGATGTCCCTGCTTAGATTTTCCCCCAGCTGCTCTGCGTTCCGTTGATTGTACTCACCTAGTTCCACGTCACATTCACATTTACACATTATTTAAGCTTCTTGGTTTCTTTTCTGTCACTATGGGATTCCCACCATGATTCCTATGTATTTTCCAGAAGTCTTTTAGTTTCTTCAATAAATTCTATCTTCATTAAAAAAAAATAAATTTAAAAAATGGCCACGCAACACATATCTCCACAGCTTGCTGCCTAACATTGTGGATGCAGCTGCGTAAAATCACAGGCAGTACTTCAACATTAGGAGCAGGGGACTGAGTTTAGTCAGGGGCTCCTACATCCACCATTTAAAAAAAAAATACTGTGATTAATTTTTGTTTTAGTTCAAATGAGACATTATCCAATCAAAACAACGACAAGGCGTTATCAATTAAAAAAGGCATATAAAAAAAAGAAATATAAAAAAAAGTGTTTTGAACATTGTGCACTGGTTAAACTTTTCTGTATCTGCCTTTGGTGTACAATTTGAAAAAGAATGTAAAAAGAAAAGCCTAAATGTTATGCAACCCTTTACACAGACTAGAACTCATGTGTATGTGTATATTATGTGTATTAATGTTAAAGCATTAAAAATCAAGCTCAGTCTCTAGACAAGAAATTACATCTGGCTTTATTTGCAATTATAAATGCAACTTCCACAAGAAAAGAAAAATGTGAAGTGTTCAGGTCCAGAAGCTCAATGATTGGCTAAATTGACAGAAAAATGGTCCAAATCATTTTTGAATGTAAATGCGTTCTTTATTTCAACCCTGATGGGATGAAATTGAAAATTGAAGCTGTATCTACTTAATCATCTCCCAAATTAATTCACAGAAGCAGACATGACATGCTGCTACAAATTTAATCATATCCTTAGCTCTTTGAGTGTTAATCTGGTAATATGAGGAGCCTTTGTAAAGGCTTATACACTCTGCTCATTCACTGACTAAAGTAAAGAATCCTCTTGGTTCGTTCACCCACTCTCATGGTTCACCTTCTGCAGCTGCAGAAGGACAGTGAGGCCCTCCAACTACTTCTACATATAATGGGGTAAATGACAAACATACTATACCCTGATCCCCTGAGACTACATACCATGCACGTAACCTGTGTCCTTCTTGCATGGCTAAGGAACCACACTGCACAGATCTGGCTATTTCTGTTATTTGAAGAAACTGATTTTTTTTTTTTTTTTTCCTTTTCCACTCAAGTTTTCCTCCTCTAGGCATTGACATTTAATCAAACCCAAATCCCATTGTGACTATTAACATATCAGCCTGATATGAGTTGCTGTAAAAAGCTTGAGTACAGGCACCCAAAGCAGAACATTAACATAATGTGTGATCTCTATTTTCTTTTCTGCGCCTACATGTAAAAAAATGCTTACCTGGCACACAGCTCACCACAGAGTCGCATTTCTCTCTCGCTTCTGCTCTCTTTTTTCTTCCCTGCTTATCTTTTTAGAAAGTGTTAATTATTTAGCTGTTTGTGCTTGTGAGCCAAGGAGCGCTCAGGCAAACTAAGCATTTAATGCAAAAGTGGTTTTAATATTTCACCAGGCAATTAAAATCATCTTCACCCCTGTAGCGACTGAATAAACAGATCAGGTCATTTTTTTTTTAAAGGAATGCTTACTTCTTTAATGGATGGTACGGCTTCTCACTATCAATCATCATAGACAGGAAGGGATTGATACACGATGTGAGACGAGAGTGAAAAATGGCAATGATTATGAGATTTGGGGCTGATAAGCTGCCATATTGGATGCTGATTGGTTTCCACAGCTCAGCAGATATTGGCTGCTTTGCATGTGTCCTTGGTGAAGGTCTACTTGCTCCTGAGCGAGACTCAACACATCTGACCCCACTGGCAAGCACTCATGTATGTCAGGGCCATATGTTGGTTTGTGTGTCAGCCTACAGGCAGAGAGTTCAGCCAATTTACCTGAGTCCAACGAGAGGTTAAACTGATTGTTAGTGCTGTTTTGTGGCAGGCAATTACTTCCTTTAAAACTGGGACGACTCCTAGTAATGACAGTAGCCAGAGCAGCGTATTTGATACGATGGAGGAAAAAAGAAAACGTTCCTGTCAGCTTTGTATTCTTCATGAGAGGATGACAAGGCAGTAGGAATGGAACAGGGAGACACTGAACAAAGAGGATTATGGAGACAAAACAACTTTGACAAGTCTGATATTTGAGGACACGTCCAGGGAGATGCGAAAAAGATCAAAGTCAAGCCATTTGTTTCAAGGAGGTTTATTCTCCGCACCCTTGTGAACATTATGAACACCAACAGAAAAACAGAAAAAGAGAGAGAAAGTGAGATTTACCTCCAGCCTCAAAAACTGACACTTGACAGGATAGCGCTTCTCAAAGTGGCACCTGTCAGCGTCAGACTGAACAAAGCCTCCTCTCAGTAGGAGGGATTGTATTTTGGTGAAACACAAAAAAAGTACATGAATTAGTGTGAGGGAAACAACAGTTGTGGATAGATTGCTCTATTTGCTGAAACAGAAGGCAATTAAACTTCCTCTCTTGGCTCCCAAAAGTCAAACTGCCTTCTGTTTAAGAAATTACCATTACCAAAAGGAGTAAGAAACTACACTCCCTTATTTGATTACAAAAGAGAGGGTGAGATGAAAATGAGCTGTTTCACTTTTTGTTCAGAAAAAAGTGTCAAACAAATGAAATTAGTTGGATGTACCCTGTAATTGAAGCGCCTCAATTATCACTTAGGCCCCAGCTACTGTACTCCAGTTATTTTATCTTTTTTTTTTATATCTGTCTAGACTCTCTGAGGAATTCTAATAAAAAACGCTGTTGCCTACTTAGTCATTATATTTAGTGAGTTTTCTGATCCCTCTATCGTCTCTTTTTCAAAAAAGCAACCAAAAACAACTCTAGCGACTTTTTTGTCTCCAATTGGGGTCTCCAATATCACAAAAATGTGTTACTGGAGACTCTTGGAATATCCAATTACAAAGAAAAGTATACACCATTCTTACTCTCCTCAACAAGCACTCACAGGGAGCCCAGTTCTTGCACAACAGCTACTCTCCCCTGCAATCAGAACCGCTCTCCCTTGACCAGACTGCATATGGATGGCGCACATGTGAAGCCGCCTCTGGCTGAAACCCTTTCAGTCTGGGTGGGATATGCGCCACTGGCAGATTTAGGTCTAACGTAATCTTTTATTTTACTATTTTCTTGTGAATGGAAGTGATATTAATGTTTTGGAGAAGCCCAGCCAGAAGGAGATAATGATTAGAGTGCTGCCTCGGAGGCCTTCCAACTTTAAAGGCTTGGAGGTCGTCACCAAAGATGAATTCTTAAAAATATCCCTGGAAACATGCAAAAAACTGCTCAACATATAAGAAAAGTTTGTTTGCTGCAATGCTTATATATATAGAGTCATACTCAATAAATTGGAATATTTCTCAAAAGTTCATTTATTTCATCAACTTAGTTCATTATGTTAAACACAATATATAGATTAATTACACACAGACTGATGTTTTAAAGTCTTTATTTCTGTTAACTCTTGTAAGCTGTTCTAGTCTGTGGGACCCGTTTTCTCTTTTCAATATAGCAAGACGTATAGAAGTAATTATTTTTTCAAACTGAGACTCATTGGCCTTGGGCCATTTATGTGAAGAACATAATTCAAAACAAAAAAAAAAAAAAAATTATGTCTTCCCACCACACACACCCCGCCCAACAAATTTACATCACAGTCAGGATGTTCGGGTCCACCAGACCCAGAGCTGATAAAACTGTGTTACCTTCATGCTGTGCTTCTTCCTCAGGGTGTTGTTTGTGTGTGGAGGGTCCTGTATGTTTGGGTGTGAGTGTGCTTGCAGATCCTACTTATAAAGGCCAATTATAACCATTTTCACCAACAAAGGGAGGTCATTTGTAGAAAGTGAGGACATTTTCCTGGTCCTCACTTTATCAGTTGTAATGAGCTCTACTAGTTAGGTTTAGAGGTATGTTATGAATTAAATTTTGGTTAAGGTTTGTGTTAGGGATATCATTGTAATGGTTAATGGCTAGGGAAGATGTCTGGGTTTGGCATAAATGCAAAAACTAAAATGAACGGAAGTCATTATAAAGTCCTTGGACTGATAGAAGTACAAGGTCGTTTGTGTGCATGTGTGAATGTTGTCTTACTGCACCGGGATTTCTGGATAAAGTTGAAACATTGATGCAATGTGCAGGTGCCAGATGCTTCACAGCTGACACCTGCACATTCCTAAGCTAACATGGTGCCAATTTGCGTTTGACTTGTGTTCTTTTTGGTTAAAAATTCTAATAAAAGTAAAATAAAAGATAAAAATAAGTTCTTATCATATAGCCTTACAGGGAAATTTAAAGATATACATAAAGGTTTACTTATATATTGAATAGAAATTTAGTTATTTTTAAATTTATATGTTTTAGTCATATAGCAAACATGAACAAGTTGTACTGATTTTTCTTAAAATGTTTTCTTTCAAAGTTAAAAGGCAAAAATCAACTACATATGTAGTTTATATTGATGTAATTGAAGTGAAGTGAACATCTTTTTTTGTATTTTAATGTAAAAAGTTTTTGTTTGTGTTGAATTTTTAACAGAATGCAGTGGCTCCACCAGACCTACCAACAGTGGCCGTGTAACCAAAATATGAACAGTTTACAAGGGTAAATATGATTATATTCCGTTTATAGCTAATGAAAGTGTGCCATTTAAGATTAGAATATTATATCAGACCAATAAAAAAAAACATTTTTAAAACAGCAATGTGGGATTAATGAAAAGTATTTTTAATACCATCAAAAGGTTGTTATTTTCTAAACATACATTTAATCTGAAAATTGAAGCACTATTCTAATTTACTAAATATGACTATAGATGATTTTTGATTTTTGACAGGCCATTATTAAATTAAATGTTAACAGAATAGATAAATTTAAAAAAATTATACTCCTTTTCCAATCTGCTGATATCCAGTCTTTATATATAGACCACAAATGGATTTTCCAACAATCTCCATTTTGGAAACTGGGTTTAAAACTCTCTTTTTTTCCCACTAATAAATCTATTTGAGTGTGGACAGAAGATACAAACAAAAACATATTCAGTTTTGTGAAATATCTGCATTAAACAAGGCCTCAATCATAAACTGTACTTACACACTTTATACAGCTTACATAACTCTATTACATAAGCCACTTCTCTTTTGCATTTCACACTGTACAAGTAGCCTTTCCTATCAATATACCTGAGCCATCTGCCATCTAATATCAATAACTTCAACATCTCATACCACAACCAAGTCAGAATTATAGCTTTGTTCTTTCACGACCACTTTATCTGCCACACTATGTTGGTATAAAAGCTGTTGTTGGATGTGTCATATAATACGGTTGGTTCACAGTTCCTTTGCCAGTCCTTACATCACACAATTGGTTTCATTATTCAATATATCAGCCAACATCAATTTAAAACTGCCTGCTAATGGCAAAACACACTGCCACAGCACAGTGGTGGACTAAAATTGTATTCCCTTATTTGTGTGCTATCTGTCAAAAAATATGGAAATGGTATTCATGCTCAGACAAGTTGTAACAAACGGCTAAGAATAAAGCAAGGAATGAAATATTCCAAACACCAGGTTCTGTAAAATGTTTGCATATTTGTGTCAAGCCTTTTGTTGGACATAGGAAAAGAGAAGATGGAATGGTTACTTTAGTTAGATGATGATGAAAAGTCACAGAAGAAGTGGAGGATTCAAACACAGTGTTATCAGTGGCGGTTCTTGCATTAGTGCCACCCTTGGTGGGCCCCTTTGTCTGCTACCCGCCAACCAATCAAAATTCAGGAAATCATCAAAGATTTGGGGATAAAATGCAGTGCAGTCTAGCAGAAAGCCCATAGATAAGTCTCCCTATTCTCTACAGTGAACATGGGGTGCCAACTCCACATTGACTGCAAATGCATAAAAGCAATATTCGTTCCAAGGCAACTGACAAACAGGTTATATGTTTTTTTTTAATCTGCTGGCTGTGACAGCCTTCTTGGGGAAGTCACAGAGTGTTATAAATAATGAAGAAGAGGTTCTTGATCAAATATCTTGGCATGCAAAGATTTACTGTATAAAAAGTGAACTAAGACTGCACCATGACATAAACTGTTTTGAAGATGCACAAAATGTCTCTGGTGAGATTGTGGCAATTCATTATTGTGGTGGAAGAATTTGTTGGTCCTGGATGGAGGGGAGCACCCTGGTAGAAGCAGACACTAGCCCCCCATTCAACCATGTTCAATGCATTTTCCTGTGCCTATCTTCAGCTGTCATTGAGTCACCAGTCAATCTTTTTGTTTTTGTGGCAAAACAGAGACACACAGAACAAACAATCAAACACACACAACACTCATATATGTAGGTGGAATCTAGAGCAATATGTTTTTGGACTGGGGAAAGAAGGAAGGGAAGTGTGATAAAAGGATTAGGATAAAAGGGTAAAAATGCTAACAACTCTATCACCATCCAAACAACTTACTGTAACATTTATGCTGGCATGGCAGGCATGCTCATTGGGTCTCATTACTGCATTAGCTAAAACCAAAACAATTTCACCAAACAGATAAAAGGAGCAATCCACAGTCTCCAGATGGTGTATACCCCTCTCACACTGATATAGGCACACACAGGTTTCCCTGTGAATCTAGGCCCCTGGATTGAGACATCGGAACACACCTCCATATTGCATATTAGTCATTTTTTTCCCTTCTTTTTATGTGTCCTGTCCAACAGTGTAGCATTAGCCAGTTGCAACACAGCTTTTGGGTTTTATGTGCATGATTTGATCCACTTGCACACACTGACCCATGCAAACACTGAGAAAGCGCCAGCGTCATGTTTATCTTTACACAGAAATAAGGTTATCTAAAGTTGCAGCAATCCAGACACATTTAAATCTCATGGCAAATTTGGTGACAATATTACAGTTTTATCAAGACTCTAGAAAGATGCTCAAACCACAGGGCGGATTGACCTTAATCTGCACATATATTTCAGTCAGTGGTCCGATAAAAAAATTGTCAAAGGTTGAAAGAGAATGGATTTCATAACAGAACACTAACACTAAACACACCTTAATATCTACAATGTTAATAATCCACCAAATTGTTTCGCTATGAATCGTAGATTCTGTAAATTTAATACAGCTGTGGATAGCTGTATTTTGTGTGTATCCAAAAAAAAAATAAAAAATACTTGTGAAAGTAAAAACTTGGCAGCAGAAATTATTTATAAGACTGCAATATCTATTAAAGATGCTGGTACTTGTACTAACCATGCATATTGCCCAAAGCGCGAGCTCTTTCTGTTTAAAAGATGGAAATTAAAAAGTAATATTATTTGAAAAATGTATGATACATTTCATCCACAACTTATGCCTTCCAAGAATAAGGTCATCTTTTACTTACTTAACTATTCACTGAAGAGTCCATATAATATAATTTTTAGCATGCAGGATGATGAAAAGTAGTAAAATTCTCACATCAAAGAAGCTGAAGGCAGAAAAAAGACCAATTTCTAAAAAGACTTGAATTATTATTTAAATATCAAACTAGGGGGGGCATTGTGTGGTGTAGAGGTGGAGCGGACGCCCCACATATGCAGGCTATTAATCCTCAACGCAGCCATCCTGGATTCGACTCTCGACTCAGGGACCTATACTCTCCTTCTCCCCCCCCTTCTCTTTCTAACCATTTCCTGTCTGATCTGCATCAAATACAGGTCTCTCGTACCAGAAAAACCTTAAAAAAAAAAGATATCGAACTGGATATCCTGCAATTTCACTTTTCAATAAACTATCTTTGCACACTTACAATAAACCAACATCTTAGCCTCACTAACAGCCTTGTATAGATATTTACATAACTATTACTGGTACTCCTGCTCTCAGTTCAAACCTCCTTTCATAGCTGGACAGCATTTAGTCTTCTACTGTGACATTTTACACAGAGAGAGGGATTTTTGACCATTCCTCTTTGCACAGTCATTCTAGATCGGAGTCCAGGGTCCTCTTGTATGCTCTCTCGTCTTCAGATAACCCCACACGTCTTACACAAGACATACATCTGGTGAAAGAGATGGCCCTGAAAGAAGATTGATATTATGTCTGGTTAATAATTTCTGTGTTGATTTTCCCATATGTTGTGGATCTTTATCCTGTTAAAAACCACATGACAACCCATTATCAGTTTACTCAAACAGTTCATTTTACTTTAAAATTATTATCAAAAAACTGGTATTTTAAAGAGTCCATGATGTCATGCATTTAAGCAATGTTCTTAGGGTCTTTGTAAGTTAAACATGCCCATAGCATCATAAATCCTTCACCTTACTAAACAGATGACATGAGTTTTTTTTTTTTCTTTATAGGTTTATTTACTGTTTTTCACAAAAAGTATTTGAAGTGATTGTTTCCAGGAAGATCTTGTCTCATCTGGCCAAAGGACATGGTTCCAGTTAAAGTCCCATATGTGCTTAGCAAATGTCACACATTTACATATTTATTGATAGGACAAAAGTGTCATTTTCCTGGCATGACCACCAAACAGATTGTTGCCAATTTAAAAAGTGTCAAATGGTTGTCATAGAACTCTTGTGTCTACTAAGATATCACGTTTATAACCAGATCTCTAACAACAAGATAATAATAGGTTCTAGCCCAGGCTAGCAGCCAGTGGCTAACAGAAACAGGCCTCCCTGTTATGTCATATTTATACCCCGGGTAAACAGGAAATCATGAATTACCAGCTTTAGGCTCTTAGAGACTCTGATCGACCAACTTAAAACAGTGAAATTTAGGTTTAAAATGTTCAGTAACAATTATTATGTAGTTACTGTTAGGGGTACCAATAAGTTTTGGCAAAAAATATTTCTTTATGCGGATGCGGATATTTTAATTTTTCACCTGTTTGGTATATATATATATATATATATATATATATATATATATATATATATATATATATATATATATATATATATATATATATATATATATATACTACAAATTTTGGGATAGCATTGTAACAGTTTATTCTCATGGTAATTATATTAATAAAATTTGTTGTTACTTTATTGTTGTGTCTTAGTTTAGGGTTAGCTACAAAAAGAGAAAGACAGGGACTCATAACAAAGTTTTCTTTTGTATAAAATTTGCTGTAGTACCTTTTCTGCTGGGTTTAGAGTTTTGGGTAGAGAGCAAGAGTGCTGTTTCCTCAGTGTTTTCCTCTTTTCTTTAGTTGTTGGCTGTAACAGTTTCAAATATAGAGCTAAACACTGCCATCAGCATGCTGAATTAGTTTGTTGGTCTGCATTTTAATTTTGTCTTTTGTTCAGTCATCTATTCTTTTTTGTGTAAAAAGCTTGTTGCACACTCAGTTGGAACTTTAAGTATTTTGATATAACCTGAACTACTGCTGAATGTAAATAAAAAAATTAAATTCTTTTTAATATTGCTCTTGGCCAGTGGGAAATCATCATATTTTAAGTACTTGTAATCCATGCATTTTTATTATTATTATTAATAATGCTAAACTAATTTCATTGTGATTATCTTAAGGGGGGGTATTATGTAAAACAAACTTTTTTGAGCTTTATTTCATGTCATAATGTTGTTCCCTCATCAAAAACTTACCTGAGCATTGCTATGATTTTGACATGCATGTTTTCAGAAAGCCAGCTGTTTAGGCATCCCCAAATGGATGTCAAAATTTTTAATGATGCACAAAAAATCCTATCTATCTATCTATCTATCTATCTATCTATCTATCTATCTATCTATATATCTATCTATATATATATATATATATATATATATATATATACAGATATATATATATATATATATATATATATATATATATATATATATATATATATATATATATATATATATATATATACAAAGCAAAAAAGAACAAGAGAGCCAGCTTGTTCTCGACGGTAAGCCCCTCTCTCCCACCCCCAACCCCCTTCGCTTCTCTGGGGGATGGTGTGGTCCAGGAAGCGCCTCTGCCTCCCACCTCTCCCCGGCTTGAGTGAATCAGCTGACGAATGGTATCTCCCTCCTCTCCCGGATGGATCGCTCCGCTGAGCCCGGCCAGCCTGAGCGCTAGCCGACACCGGAGCAGGTTGCCCGCGCCGCTTGCTCTCCTCCCGTCGGATGTCACACGGACCTAGCCTCACGTAAAAGCTTTCGCCACTGACAAAAAGCTTCACCACGCTATTTCGTTTTCACCGCATCTTTCGGATAGGAAGCGACCCGCTTCCCCTCACCATGGCTTCCAACTTCAACGACATAGTGAAGCAGGGGTACGTGAGGATACGGAGTAAGAAACTAGGGGTGAGTAGCCACTGTTGCACTTGCTGTCTACCGCGGCGGAGAAGGAGGTGGAGGGAGAGCAGCTCCATTTGTTGGCAGTCAGTGATTAAGAAACAGGTTTTAATTGCTCCATAGCAGCCGTCTTGTTGTGGGCTCTTCCACCGGAGCCGATAAGTTTCTATGAGTGCTGCTCTGTCAACAAAAGCAAACACTGAAACCTGTGGGATTGATTGACACCTGGTGTCATGTGGTTGTAAAAATAACTCCTTTTATTTACAGCTTTTGCTCCTCGGAACTTTTATTTTATTGGAGAAAATCAAACTTTACTTATTTTATGTAAAAAATAAAATAAAAATAAAAAAAGTACTGATAAAATCAGATATTAAACAATAGGGATAAAAATAGGACCTGTGGAAAATTATTGCTGTTCACAATTTAACTGTCCTCTTTCTGTATCCATGAATTCTCAGCATTGAAAAGTGTGCCTGATTCAGAGTGATAGCAGCTCATCAGCGCCTTGATAATGGACTTGCACTGAGATCCAGCAAGGAGGGGGAAAAAAATGTCCCAAATGCCTAAATTGAAACGAATGATATACATTCAATCATAAGCACCCCATTGTCTGACTCATAAAGCCATCTGCTTTTGTTCATACTTCCAGCTCATTATGCCTGCAGAGCGGTCACACTTCCTCTCCTCTGATGAAGTATGATGATGGGGGCTAATGATGTCTTCGCTCTCACACCATCACCTGGTTTCATCAACAATATTTTCACTTTTGTTGCAGCTTCTGAGGCTAACTTAGAGAAATCATTGTTAACTAAGAGGAACCTTTAATCAGTGTTGAAGACTTCCAATTGTACAGCAAGTCAAATGAACATATAGGAGGAGGTACAGCGGTTAAAACAAGTTTACAGACCCATGTAAAAATACCAGGTTTTGGCATTGTGCAAAAGATAGGTTAGAAATTATAAAAATTAAAGGATGTATTATGTCTGATAAAACAAAAATTGAACCGAAGAATGCCATGCCCATGCTGAAATGCGGCGATGGGAGCATCAAGCTCTGGGAGTACTTTTTCTAATATGGAGTTAGATTATGAACCATTCTAAATGCCAGTCAGTTTTGACCCAAAACCTTCAGGTGTCTTTGGGAAAGTGTGGGACTGATCAAGCCAGAAAATCTGTAGGGTCACTGAGAAAGACTGTGGACAAGAGATGTCCTCACAAAGTGATAGAATTAAAAAAAACCTTTGCAAGGCAGAGGGGGTAAATATTGCCAAGTCATGATATGGAGTGCTGACAGGCTCCTACCAAAAAAGACTGAATGCTGAAATTGTTTTTAAAGGTGGTTCAACAAAGTAAAATTTTAAGGGTGTGTACAGTTTTGCAACCATCTTGTTTTTGCTTTTTTGTTTTCCATTCTTATCCTCTCTCAGATTTGCTTGATTTGCAGCTAGCTTAATAAAAAAAAGTTATGTCGCAGTAAAAGCGTAAAAAGATTTCAAAGAATTTATCATGCTAGCATTTTGTAATGCTACAAAACCTGGGCATTTCAACTGGGGTGTATATACTTTTTATATTCACTGTATACCAAGGTCTTAAGTGATTACGGCCCCCAGAACTTCTCAGGTTAAGTCCATCACACCGTTTATATGGTGTAAAGCTCTTTAATGGGATACAGAGTATGTACCAGATTGCCAGGAGTTGTCTCAGTCTGTAAGGAACACAGAATAACACAGTAATGCCCCTCCCCCACATGTTGCTGGACATTATAAGTCTGCTGGGAGTAGAAATTTTTAATTCCAGTTATGGTTTCAGAGACACAAAACATTTGTGCAAAATTGTGATTCTGAAATCGTTCTTTTAAGTCTTTTTAATGAGATGTCACAGAAAGTCCTGGGAGTGACAAACATTTTTGTCCCATGAGTAAAATAGCACCTTCCCAAGCTTGTTGATGCCCACTGTAGATCAGCTGGCTGAAAGAGAGCCCCTTAAACTTCTTCCTCCCTTACAAAGTAGACTAATTTGGAAAAGTAAAGATAGCCCGTAGCTTAAAAACAAAAGGAGTGCCACTCTTCACTCCTATGACGATAAACCTGCTTGAAAACAACAGGAAGGAAGCTGCAAGCGACTACTTAAGCGGCTAGCCTGACTAATTATCCAGCTATTAGCTTGGTATACTTGTGTTACTCTGTAAAGAAGAAAAAATGTTATGTTCTGTGCTCTGAGTATTTGAACACCCCTCCTAAATTAGTTTGCTTCTGTATTTTTGCTTAACACCATTTATCAAAA
Organism: Anableps anableps; assembly: GCA_014839685.1. NCBI lineage: Eukaryota > Metazoa > Chordata > Actinopteri > Cyprinodontiformes > Anablepidae > Anableps > Anableps anableps. The sequence continues at coordinate 17,182,144 of CM026082.1, forward strand.
TGACACATAAGTGTTAACATTATGATAACAGTTAGAATCAGTATATTAGAAGTAGAGGGAATAATTGTTGCTTTTCTGTTTTAAATAGAAACACATATTATTCAAATTAATACCGTCATTTTTGAGATTTTTCTCGTAAATGCTCTCTCATACCAGCCCACAGCTACACAAAGATTTTACTTGTCAATGTGCGAACCAACTTGGATCCTCTTGAGTCGGTTTATTTGCTTTTTTGCATAAGCTATTTTAACCATGGATGGCCTATGACTTTCCAAGGCAAGCGAGGAGCCATGTTGGCTGTGCTTGAGGTGTGGATGCCATATCGCTGCCAGCTCTGCATCTCATCCCCGCTGTTTGCTGAAGAAAAAACTGTTTGTGTCCTGATCGCCCACTCCCTTCAGCCCCTCCGCCGCTTGCTGCTGTTTCATCATAGAAAAAGTCATGCTGCGATAGCCTCGGAAGACCCCAGTGTGGGCAGGCTGAAAGGATTTATCTTTACACGGTAGGGTTAGTTATTCCAGCATGATTAACATTCTGATTCAGACAAAACCAAGTGATAACTGAATGGGTTTAGGCATCTGTGCACTGAAATCAATATGCAGCTTTTTCTTTCCGTAGGGGGAAAAAATGACGTGGAATTAAGGTGTAAAATTGGATATATGAAAATCTACATGTGTGGCAATTATAGATGTTGGCTTACTGGAATAAATATGTAGAGGGAGATGATTCACAACAGGCTTAAAGGGAAAAACAGACAGACTTGTTTTGGAGTTTATTTTCAATGTGAATCTAAGCATTGCTTTAAATTCATCTTATTTTTCTTAATTATGCAGGTTTTTTTTTGTTAATTTCACAGCTCACTGATGTTCAAGGGTGTGAAGTGAGTCATCCTCTTCCTCATATGCTATATACAGAGATTCAGACCAGAAGGTTTAATTTATACTTTCAAATTTAGCAACACACACAGGGAGATGCAATGACTTCTTTGCTGCTTTTCTTGAGACTGCTGATATTTTCTTTGAAAGTGGAGCCTGTATATGAGGAACCTTGTAACATTCCAAGCAAAATTTATGTTTAATCTTTATTTACATCTACTTATTTCAGAGAGAGAAAAAGAAATCCCCCATTAAAAGCTTTGAGATCCCAACAGATTTGGGCTGTCTGATAACTTTCACCAAGAAGTCAGTCAGCCTATTATGACTTTGCCTCATTCAGCAGCAGATAAAGGCCACGCGATGTAAATATCAAAGCTTTATGAATGCTGTGACTCACACCATGTCCGGACAATCAGAGGCCATGAGCGACTCTAAAGAGCTTCGTAGTCCTCTGACAGTAAAAAAATCATGTCCACAAAGTAAAAGAGCTGCTTAGGGAGAAGGCAAAGTGTTTTTAGCTTGTTGATTTTCTGTTCATGATGTATTTTAGTGGCTGTTAACAGCAACAGCAGAGATCAATTTGATGTCTTCCTAGAAAAATCTGCAGATGGGATTACTAAAAAGGTGTTGGACTGTAAAAGACATTTACGCAAGAGAAAAATGCAGGACGAAAATATTTTCTTCATAGGGTTTTTAGTGTTTTGTGAGCATCATTATTCTGGTCTGTTTGCAAATGAATGTTTAAACTATTCTGTTGAGTTTAATACAGCCTTTTGAAGGTAAAACATAACTGAGTTTAAGTTAAGAGCTAAAACTTGGTTTTGTACAGAGAGACTCATAATTGGCTCCAAAATGCAGTTTGACACCTACCAAAGATGGGCGTTATTAAAATCTGTCTTCAGCTTTTGCCTTTGTTATTTTTAAACTAAAGGGAAAGAATAAAGTAATGAAAACAAAAACAAACAAAAAATAACAATCACATGCAGAGTAATACAAAATGGCATCCAAAAATTTCCTGTAAAATAAATATAACTAAAGTATATTTTTAAGTATTCACTTTTTTAAGTTGATCAGAATTGTGAGGCTTCCGGTTTCCCTGGGGAATAAGTATGATATAACACGGAGGCCCTGTTCAAAATGGGGTAAGACAAGAAAACCTCTCATCCAAGTAAGGTTAATTTTTGTTACAGATTTACAAAGAAATTAGCTGGTGATCAGTACCGAACAATTCCCAGCGTAACCGACAGAATCTCAAATATTGCTGAATGGACCAAACTCGGCCGCTACTAGGTCACACTAACCATAACGTTCCTAGAACGTGTGGAAGTTGTTACAATGAGAAGAAGACTCAAAGTTAGCCATTTTCAGTACAAGTAAAGCATTAAAAGAGATGCAGAAAAGCTGTAAGAAGCTATTTAAAAGGAAGCCTCTTTTTTTTTTTTTTTTTTTTTTTTTTTTTTTTTACCAAAACATACCAGAGACTTTGGTGGATGCCTGTTATTTCACTCGTTTGCCATACAGTACTTTTCCAGTTTTCTTCATTTCCTACCTCAGTTTTTAGGGTGAGAATAATCAGGTAAGAAAAATGTCATCCAAAGGCCTATCAAGACTTACTTGACAGTTTAGTGTGGATAATGTGAACTTAGTATCCTTGAATAATAATAATAGTAGAGTTTAATAGGTTTTGGCAAGGGTTTATATCTTCAATGGAATACACAGAAACGGCTGTCTTCAATTAGTGATGCTAACCATGTTAATCATGCTAATTACTAATATGAGATGCTAAGCCAATTCAAAATGTCAACTCTGTGATTGTGCTATCTTTGTTTTATGGAGAGTTCTGTCTTTCACATATACACAGTGTGACGTCGTCTCTGCTCCATAATACAATTCTGTAATGACTGCTCTTGGCAGGGAGGCAGGAAAACATCAAAATGTCGTTCAATATAGGTCCTAAAAGAAATTGGTATCAGCAAGTCGGATTATTCCATAAACTGGAGATTGGAAATAATCCATAGATTCCTGATATAATCTTCATAAGGAAGGGCACCAAGAAAATAGCTACACACCCTACAGGGCTGCACAATAAATTGTGAACGTATAATTATTGTAATGTTATTGTCCACAGTATTAATATTTCAAAGGACAGTTTTTATGACTAATATATCCCAAATGTTGTGAGTTTCCAGATTGCATGCAAATGTATTATCCAGCATGTTTGATGCCGTCTCACTGCAGTCAATGCTTACAGCTGACAGGACCAAGATGCTAAAGGTCGTAGGAAGTCTTGGAATCACAGATGAATGAGAGAGGAGGGAGGAGCATGTGGAAAATGTATATCATTGCAGCACTGTCGAAACTTGCCAAAATCTATAGTTAAAACAGTAATTAAACATTTGTGTGGAACCATTGTGAGATGACAACAACAAAAAAAGCAAATGCCTGTTGCTAGTTGCTAGATCACTTCTTACTTTATTTCTTACTTTAGAAGAAACCTTCAAATATTCTGTCTTTATTTACCAAATTGTTACAACTGTATTTTGCTATCACCCCAGTTACCCAGCGCGACAGTTTTCAAGTTATTTTTCTTCAGTGTATAAATACAAGCTTATGATCTGACAAGGGCTTTAAAGGTCTCTCAAATCTGACAAATCACGACTTTGGATCTCAGTTGACCTTCAGCTGCTCCCACTTCAAGTTTCTAATGTAATGCTGTGCCATTTTAATATGAATTATACATTATTTTTATTAAAATGTGGTACAGTTGAATGGTTTTTCCTTATGCAGTATGCATTAAAGTGGCCGTAGCGACACGAACAGCTTCGACCCGAACCCATGTGCATCGTTCGCTGTGATTGGTTCATTTCCAAAGCCCGTCATGTGTGAAGGTTTAGGTCGTGGGGTCAGTTCTGTGTTCGGGGCAGAGTTATCAGAATTACCAACTGAAGCACTTTCTCTCTCTCTCTAACTCTCTTTGTTCTGGGACATTTGTTTTATTTTTCCACTGACTTGAATGTCAATGATTTCCTATATTAGCCAGCTTATTTGTCTCTTTCTTTGTTTGATTGAGGAGGCTGCTGTGTCCTAGAATGCACAAGTGCTATCTTTTCTTTCACACTTTCTCCCCTCCTTCCTTCTCGACTCTAAACCTTTTCTGTCACCTCTCTCCTCCCCCCGTCTCACATACGTAACAGTGTCGCTCTCATCTCCTCTCTCCTCTTTTATCTTTCTTCCTTTTCTATTTTACCTGGCTATCTACCTAACCTTACCCCCCTTTCTTTCTCACCTTTCTCCCCTTTCCTGGTTTGTAGACAGCTGCGGGAGCGAGCACAAAAGCATCCTATTCATCACCCCATGCTGCACCCTCTATAACCCCCCCAACAGGCTATTTCCCCTGACACACACACACACACACACACACACACACACACACACACACACACACACACACACACACACACCACACACACACACTCAAATTGGCATGGTTCAACACTGAAGGACTGGTGCACACATCACACATACACACAACAAACAAGTAAACAATCTGCTGCCAAAATACACTGTAGATTTTCAATTAATTTTAACCCTGTTGCATTCCAACATACGGTAATATTTTTCTTTCTACTGAATGCTCACAAGAGCCAAAAACAGGAGAAGTGTCTCTCAGCAGAGCAAAAAAAAAAAAAAAAAAAAAAAAAAAAAAGCAGAAAATGCCTCAGAAACAGCAATAGATGTGATGTTACTGCAGTCTGTGCAAGCTCTTTTTCTATCTGTGCAAAAAAAAAAAAAAAGGATGCTTATCAGTGGGATGGGGCGCCTCCTGAATGTCTGAATAAAGTGACCTTTGAGTGTGTGTTTCAGTCTCTGAGCAGGTACATGTTTCTCAGGCTTAGGATCACTGCGGTGAATGGAAAAGGTCAGCTGTTGAATATTTCCTGATCTTCTGTCCAGCTTTTCTTCTAGCTTTACCAAAAACGGTCAATTTAGGTTGCTGCCGGTTTGCTCTTCGTTCCTTCATTCATAGTCGTGTTTTGTCTCATTAATTGCACTGGAAATTAGATACTGGCTCAAAAGAAGGTGTGTAATACTTGAAAGGACACAAGAAATCTGCACATATAGACTTCTCGCTTGTGGGATGTAACTTTCTTATCAGCAAACTGGGATATTTACAGAAACAAATACACACAATGTAGTCAGCTGGGAGGATGCCTAATTTTTAACAACAGAAACTATACAGTGGTAAACCAAATATAGATGTTAAGTTCAGCAGCAGCAAAAACATAATAGTTTCTTATCAACAAGAGGAAAATTGGGATTTTTCATAGTGGAGTTAAGTGGTGTCAGAGTTGCCAAATTTGTTGAACAGAGATAAAGAGTTCAGCATTGTAGTTTCTGTGAATCTATGACCTGACAGTACCAATTTTATCTGTTACTGATTTCTCTGTAATAGCTATACGGAGATATGAGAACAGCATTGTATTAGGAGCAGAGACCACACCATGCTAAGTGTGTACTAGAGAACTATTAGAGGGCTATTACATATTGCTTGGTTGACCTAGACTCTGGGTTGACAAAGTTGCCATTGTGAGGTGCTACTAGACAATCAATTGCTCTCATAATAATCATAAAGTTACTATTCATCATCTTATATAATTAGAGCTAAATTTAAACTCGTTTCAGTAGACAATGCTTGATATTTTAGCCTAAGACTCAGTAGCTCAAGTATTTAACTTAACAGTAGGTAGTTGTTCATATTGCTAAATGTAGTGGTAAAGGCCTCATATATCCTACTGCATCTCAATAAATTTGAAAATCATTGAAAAGTTAATCTGTTTTAGTAATTCAGTAAAAAAAACTTTACTAAAATGGTTTATTGCACACAGGATGATAAATCCAAAGTGTTTATTTCTGATATTTACGGCTTTCAGCTAATAATCAACCTCTTTCATGTGAAAGGCTTGACCATTGTCCAGAAAACAGTCATTAAAACTTTCATAAGGAGGGTAACCAACAAAACGTCATTGCTAAAGAATCTGGCTGTTAAGTCAGTGATACATCCAAGCACAATAATGGAAAGTTTAGTGGAAGAAAAAAAGCATAGTAGAAAAAGGTCCACAGCTAAAAGGGAAGACCAAATCTTATTAAAGAATTTGAATTTGAGAGAGACTCACAAAGTGTGGACCACAACTTTAGTCAGTGCTTGAGGAGCCTCAAAACTAATAGAAATAAACGCTTGAAATATATCACTGTATGTAATGAACTGATATGAGCTTTAGTTTTAAAAAATGAATTAGTGAAATAAAACAACTTTTTGATGATATTCCAATTTACTGAATTTATAGTGATTTTACAAGCATGGCTGGTCTTATTTAAAAGGTTTGAACACCATTGCTTTGTTTTTTCATTTTTGTGTCATAATCCCTACATGATTTTTTTTGCAAATTGTGCTGCATTTATATTGCCTGTATTCCAGGTTATGTAATAAGTTCAGGACATTCTGATTTTCTGCTGGATATCTAAAGAGAGTCGTGTACTGCTTCTTTGGTTTCACTCTCATTCCCATAGCTGGCACAAAAAGCATTAAAATCACTTGTACTTAAAAAAAAAAATAAAAATAACATTCACATATATTGTGTACAGTGAAACTTTAGAATAAGTTGTAATACCAAGAACATTTTCAAGAGCTCATTGACCAAACAAAGCCATTAAATGTCAAAGCTAAAAACATCAGATCTGTTGTTGAAGGGGGAGGAGTGAAAATATGATCACCCCGAAATGTGGTTGTAAATTAATAATCAGCAAACCAATAAGCAGGAATCCAGACTAAGAATTCAAGTTGTTCATCATCTCACACAGCATACAGTTCTGTTTTTAGATTTTAAAGAGATTTGAGTTTTTAAAAATTACTTTTTTATGAGGGAGCACTTTCACAATAATGTGCATGCATGCAGTTTGTTTTGTTCCAAACACCTCTTTGTTATTAAAAAAAAAAAAAAACAAAAAAACAAAACCCCAAACAACTGCAGAATATTAGATTCTAAACAGTGTTTGTTATATTGGGACATAATAGGAAAGTGGATTTCAGGGACTGAGAGAACACAACATAAAAAGTGTTCCATCCAAATACTGTCCAGATGACTGTAAGCAATAACTACATTCAATTATGTTTATACCAGTATGTGCTGTTCTCGCTTTATGGCTAAACACTTACTCAAAAATGTTTACCCATGAGACAAATAATGAATATTGATTTATCAATGAACATTTCCATGTTCATTTTGTCAGGATAGAAATGAAGGTTGTACATGTACAGATGAGCTAGAGTTCAATCTAAAGTTAAAAAGATTGTTAGGCAATCGTTAAGTCTGTCGACCAAAAAGCAAAGAACTGACTTAACGTCTTTTTCTATAATTACTTTTTAGCTTCTCATGGGAGATTTCTACACCTTTAAAACTGCAAACATATTTTCTCCTCAAGTTTTCCATTTAGCTTTTAGAAATAAAAGCTAAATGAAATGAAATCACAAACACAGCCAATTCTGACTTTTCATGGTTATGACTTGGTATCACATTAAAACAAATAATGGAAAATTTGTAAATTTGATTATTACTTTTGTAACAATCTTGTATTTATGTTTAACCACAAAAGTTTTGTAGTAGTTTTCAAGTGCTTATTGAACAAATTATAATCTCTTTTTGACCTTGTGGTTTTCATAGCGTAACACATTAGCGAGACAGACGATCTCCTAGGGTTCACAGTAATCCAGACAGCTGCCTAAAAGACTTGCTGCATTTAGCTTCTCAAGTGTAATTTGAAAACTATGGAGAGCTAGTTCATTCAAAATTAAATAAATACTGTTATTAATACACCATTAAGAAATATTTCATGAAATAAATAAATGTCCCTATGAAATAAAACAAAATCAGTATTGAAAAACACATTTTTTCAAAGCGATGTGGAACATCAGCAACTCTCCCACAAAGTGGTTGGCCATGTAAAATGACAGAGCGGGGTCAGAAGTTGCTGAGGTACACTTGATGGACTGCATTGGGTAAGGTTTGGTGCAGAGGGTATTATCGTTAAGTTCAGTTATTCAGAAGTTGGGCATGACCTGTTCGAGTGAATAGAACTCTTAATGCTTCAGCATACCAAGCCATTTGGACAATCTCATGTTCCCAACTTTGTGGAAACAGTTTGGGTAAAAGATCCCTTAATGTTCCAACATGAAAGCACACCAGTGCATAAAGCAAAGTCCATAAAAAACTTGGATAACTGAGTTTGGTGTGGAATAACTGGACTGGCTATAGGTGGAGGAGTAACAGCACTTAGTTTTTAAACCATTTGGATTATCACAGACAGTTTTTGTGGTTTTAACTCCATAACTTTTTTTTAAACCTTACATTAATACTGGTAACAGACCCACATATAGTTGTCATAAACTGTAATACTATAAAGGTAATCTTATCTAGCTTCTTGGAATACTTTTTTTCTCCACAGTTTAAATTTGCTGAAGTTTTTTGTATGTATCCTCCAGCATGTGCCTTGCTTTTGTTCTAGTTTCATTTTGACTTATTTTTTCCCCAGTGTTTGCTTGCTTGCCTGATTTTATACAACCTTTACTGTTGGTTAGTAAAGCATGAAATGTTGCTTTCACCATCTTGGCTTTTGGGTCAGGCTTTTGGATCCTCGTCTCAGCCTTGACATAATTATACAAAGAAAGCTGAATAAATTATTTCTGATCTTAAATGCTTATTTACAACAAAGTAGCGTTAAGCCTTAACTCCGGTCACTCCGACACTCTCTGGTGCCTTGTTAAGAGGACTTTACCATAGCTATCGTATGACAGACTATTTAGCAGTTTTAAAACTTTGCTATACTTTGATACTAGCATCTGACCAAGACCTGTCTAAAACTTAGGTTGTAGCTTATAACCCATTACAACGAAGAGAGAAAGCAGGTGTTTGTGGTGAAGTTAATAAAAAGATCAAGATTTATCACTTTTTTGGGCTCAGTGCTGATCTCTACACTATTCTGTCTCTAAAAATGATTTCCACTTGTACTTTTTATCTATTTCATGTCTTTTTTTGTCTCCAAGTTATTACCTACAGGCATTTTTAGTTTGCAAACCAGTGGTCTTTAAAAGGAGTGTTAGCATTGTAATATTGTGTGCGTATTTTCTACCTTGTCGGCGGACAAGCACAGGATAAAGCAGATGCAGAGTTAGAAAACAGTGTCTCTATTGTTAGAGATGGCCCAGGCATTTAAGATATTATCTTACCACTTCCATGCACTCACTGTTAACAATGACAGGCTGTGGAGAATAGTGATTGTCAGCAGATTTTCCTTTTTCCTATTACAAGAACTGAACATTCAGTTTAAAGTTGAAAAATACAGAGTGAGTGTTAGTTTCTGCAAATGAGACTTCAAAACAGCTGATAAACAGGATGAAAACACATCTAATCAATTAACAAATAACTCACTTCCTAAATTTGTTTCTTCCCTTTCTTTGTAGCGAGCAAACTGAAGCTCGACCTGAAGCAGGTGAAGAATTTTTAATATGCCATCATCTGTTTATTACCTTACTTGTGCCTTGTGGGTGCACTTTAAGCTCCTCCTTTTTGTGATGGATGTTCTAGAGTTTCAGGGCATTAATTCACACATATGCAGGGCTATAAATTGTATGGTCATTTTCTTTGGTTTTCATCAGTTTCTTCCATCAGACAAAGACCTCAAGACAAATCGCGTAGACTTATTGGCTCTGATGAAATGCATCTCTAGCAGGATATAGGAACAACAGCTCAACAGTCATTTTTTATGGTGAAAAATGTGCCTCTATTATTTGGTCACTTTCATGAATAAATCTCTGCTTAGACCACACTTAAATATTTTGTGTCAGTGATTCATGTTGTTGCTAATTATAGAAAACGGTAAACATGGATAAATAGCAGTGGTGGTTCACGATGTCTTAAAGCTAATTGATCATAATAAAATACTGGAACATCATGACAGCAAGTTTGGCAGAAACATTTGTGTTGTTTCTGCCTTAGTTATTGGCAGTCTTTTGAATGTTGACACCATATTAAATATGATTTCTTGAATAGTAATTCTCTTGGGGCATCGTCATCTAGGAGACATTCTACATCGAACTTTTAGCAGTCACATCATTCACAGCCCTAGTACCTGGACATAGTTAACACAGAAACATGTAGACTGACAATCCAGTGACCTTAAATGGCTGCGGAGACAACTCTGCTCTGAGCTTTTTTCCTCTTAACTGTTCATTCAATCTTCTTCAAACTTTGTAGTTATATCTCTGGGGATTCAAGGAAATATTCAGCCTAAGGCTTTCCTTTTCCTTGACATTTGTGAGTTCTTGTATGATGTCACTTCTCAGCTGTGTCCTCAAAACTCCTAGTGACCTCATTTATGCACGTTTAATAGCTTATTTCAAATGTGTATTTTGTCCAAATAATGTTTATGTGCCGATTTATAATTTTGAATTGGTCATCTGCTTAAGAATCTGTTAATGCTTTAAAAAATATACAAAGTGATGCAATGACTCTTCTTTGTGGACTATATTGTTTCAGCTTCTATCTTTAAGCCTTGGTGTCAAAAGATGTATTTAAATTAAATTAAAGGTAGGACTGGGCGATATGGCTAAAAAACGTGTCACGATGTAAGCATCTCATATCAGTCGATATCGATAAATATTGTTTCGTTTTTGGTTTTAAATTTCCAAAATACTGTCAAACTGGTGACTTGTTCTTTCGTCTTTATCAACAATATTTTCTTGAGCTGTTGTGCTCATTTTCTCCTTTCTCTCCACCCCCATCTTTTTTAAAATTTTTAAGCAGTTATGGGGCACAGTGGTGAAACATGAAATTGCTCCCACATACTCAGGCGAACTGTGTGTCAGAGGTTGCGCTAGACTTTCTTGATGCCCATCATTTTGACTGATGGCATCAAAAAATCCTGTCATAATCTGTTTTTTTTTTTCCTGTCATAATCTGTCAGTTTTTAAATGATAATAATGACATATTCAACTGCTTTTAATTTTCATTCAGTTTAATTAATATTAAACAAGCTGAAAGGAAAATCCAAATTGTTCCATCACACATCTAGCAGATAAATACATGTAACTTTTTCTATGTAGTGACAAAAACCACTGACTGTGGCCCGATTAACTACATATAAACAGATAAATGAAACAGTCACACTTATTTATGAACATGGACATGAATTGTGCACCTGCTGTTGCGCAATCAAATATCTCAGGGTTTTGATGTTGATCTGCAGGCTGAATCAAAGTTCTGCTGCTGCACTGCAAACTGGAATTACAAGTGCCCCTTATCCCTCCTTTTGCTTTTGGGTCATAATGAGAAACCAAAACCGAGTTTAAAAACATGGAAAAAAAACCCTAATTGATATTTTTTCAACTTGAAATTTGATGACTTTTCCTATGTTGACCCCAGCATTAGAAAAAGTAAGATGTTACATTTTTTCATATTCCCATGTAAGCTATACAAAGTTAAAATACAGTCATACTGGATTTAAATCACAATCGCAGAGTCAATTACACACCACAAAGATGTGAAAATGCTTTGGTTCTTTCTACAGTTTATCAGTAGCAGACAAAAACATGACATGTGGTCTTCTCCAGCAGAATGCACTCCCTGTCCACTGCCTGGATTTGGTAGCCAAGGGGGTGGCACTATAGATGAGGGTTTCTGGAAATGCGAGAACATATAGCATTTCATGATCGAAATGTAACAATGTTTGCCGCCTGGTCAGTATGTGTGCCTTTTTGCCATCCTACAGAGGGCAAAAAGTGCGGAAAAGTACAGGTTCTCGTGATTAAAATATAACAATATTGCCACCTATACAAAAACTAACACAATAAACAGTGCCATAGAAATGAGTGGTATCTCCTGAATAAATGCAGTCTTTCTGCCATGTGAAGAGGGAAAATTCATGCATTCACTCAACTCGTAGTGAATGGCAAGTTATTCCTTCCGGCAAAATATAAAAAATCATGTTTAAAATTCAATCAAGCTATTTAAATTAAGGGTTTGAGTGAAGCCAGAGGACACGGGGTGTATACAGAATATGAGGACCGCAGGTAGCCCCCTAAGATCAGATTTGATCAAGGGTTATAATATGTCATATATATCTAGAGTCCACTAGCTAAACTCAAGGGTCAGAACCTGGAATAAGGGTTAAATATAAAATGTATTTAGAAAAATTCTGCCAGTATATTAAATTATTTGGGATTTAACCTTTGTAAAATTATTTATCTGCATGGTTCAGCAAATACATAATGACTAAGAGGATAAAGCTGAGTTGCATTGAATAAGTACAATGATAACAAATTACAACCAAGGAGTATGAAATGAGGATACAAAATGGCAAAGGGGTGAACTTACCCAATGCTACATCCTACAGTGTATATACCTCAGAAGCTAATCATATCAGTGACAAACTATATATTTTTCTCATTTACATTGATTATAATGTCACCCAAGGCAGTTATATAAGTTGACCTGTACATACACTTCTCTTAATCAGTTGATTTTAGCCAATTCTTTTCTGTCTTGCATTAAATGTATGAAAGATAACTGTTCAAGGTGGCAACTTATCACTTTGTTATTTTGACAGTTTGTTGAGTTATGTGAGTTTCTTTCTGTCATTGTCACAGTTGAGCAGCCCCCACTGCAACCCAAAAACCACAGAACTTCCCAACAGAACAAATCCCAGTTCAACGCCAGAGTTTTACCACATTTTTTTCAAGGTAGTAAGTACTTTTAGGAAGAGACTATTTATATTTAAGACCATCATAATACTGTCATCCCACCTCATTGAGCTTTTCCCTCTCCTGCCTGCAGTCATGAACAAATTGGCTGTTCATGCAGAATCTCTCCAGCTGCTTTCACTGTGTAATCAGAAAGTTGGCTGTCCAAGTGTAGGTTTCCTAGCAGTGTGTTACAGAGTTAATCTTGTTTTAGTAGATTTGTTTTGGAGCTAAATCTTTATCATGTGTATGAAAAAAATTATGCAGAGGAATCTACAATAATATTATTTGGCAGTGAACTCATTTCCCCTCAGTGATATGAGATGTATGATATAATTTTGGAAAGTAAAAGTATTCTGACTGATCAGCATATTTTGTTGCCACTCTGGGCTGTGGCTTTGCAGTTTTACTGTGGTGCTACAATGTTCAGATACTCTAGAGATTTGCCTACCAAACAATGGGTCTGGAGGAATCTATCATAGGTCCATTAACACTTCAGCTTCATCCTCCTCTTCTTGTCTTCTTCCCCTCATTAATCAGCAGACCAGCCCCCAGGGCTCTACTTTGCAGCTAAGCTCTCTTTCAGTGTGGGTCTTTATGCATGGGGTACAGTACGAGGGCATTGTGTTTGACTGTATTTGCATAAGATTGCATGTATGGAGGAATTTATGCATGTGTGTTAATGAACAGTATGCAAATAGTTTAAGTTTCTCTGTAAGTTCATTGAGGGTTTCTCCTAAAATAAAAAAGAAATCTAATGAAAATGAAAATCAGAACTGTCAGAGCTTTCCTGAGAAGTCCTTCATCAGTCAGTTATCTAACTCCTAAAACCAATTTAGTCATTAATTGATCTTCAAAATTTGATCAAACACCCTCTTTTGAGATATGTTGTCAAACTAAAACAAACGTGTGCATATAGATGTTCTGGGGAGAGTCAGATTAAGTTATTCTTGGAGAAAAGTCTCACTTAGCTTTTATGTTTGAATCAGTGTCTATAATGAGTTTGTCTCCTGCAGTTACCTTTCATCAGTCTGCTTGCCAAGCACATTCAGTACAGTGTGAAGCCAAAGATAGCTTCAGCTGTGTCTGTGTATGTTAAGGGGCCTGTCTTTGTGTCTGTGTTCTTAATTTACTCTCTGTACTGCATAGGTAAACATTATTATGGCCTTGCTTAACAAATAACACATTGCACCTGCTCTGCATTAAATACAGGAGTAGCCTTGTTGAATAATGGAACCTTGCTTATGCTGTCACCTATACAAGGCCAATAATTGTGAGGTCTTTTTTGGCTAAAAAAATTCTTGACCTCAGTTATTGGTACTTGGTAGAACAGCAAGGAGGAAAAGTGTTCTTTGTTTCTGTTTGTTTGGACACTTTGCCCTCCCTCGTTTCTTCATTCGTAGGGCACTTCTTTTAATAGTAAGGAGGTGACAGTTTACCTCTCGCTCAGCTCTGGGGGGTGACAGCTTGGTACCTGGCCAACTCAGCTTGAAACACTCTAGCTGACTGGCTCACATTGGCCTCAAAAGATACATGCTCTTTAAATGTGTCCTCCATCCTAATGAAGCAAAATAATATCAAATGTAAGCCAAGGTAATTGGATTTCCTCGCTGTTAATACTGTACAAGTGATGAATTTTGGGTACGTTCTCCTAGGGGGAAATGGAATGCACAAAAGTAGCAGTAACAGTAAGACTTTTAGTGGATCAAATCATCCACCTGCTGTTTCATGCTAATTCAAGATGAGGTTGCAGAGTTAACAGGTCCAGATTGGAAACACAGACATTGCTAACACCAGTAACACCCTCGGCTCATTCCGAGGAATCCCAAGGCATTCTCAAACCAGAGGAGATATAGTCCCTCCAGCAAGTTCTGAGTTTACCTAGGGGTTTCCTTCCAGTGGGATATGTCCAAAATTTACAAAGGGATTGGGTCAGGAAGCATCCTCATCAGAGGCTCAAACTATTTTAGCTGACTTATTTTTCATGACTCTGAGGTACCAATAGATGGACTTCCTCACATCATTTTGAAAGCCACGTCTATGCCTTGTCCCATCTGTCATAAGAGAATTGGGATGTGCACAACGTCCCTTTGCCTTTATACCCCTGGATGATGCACATGGCATTTCCTGCAATTTCTCTTTTAAACAGTGGACATGTCTGCAGAAAAAAATCAACCCTTATTTAACAATTGGTAGCAAAAGAAGATTATGTAAGAGAAGTGTGTTCCTAATACAACTCTTAATTACAAATTTTAGCCTCATAAGCCTCATAAGTGTTACTTTTCTCTTTAAGTACACCCTCTATATACAGTGTCTGTGCTTCTGTTGCAAAACTTCAGTGGGTTTAAACCAGGTGTCAAGCTGAGCCCAGCCATCCTGAGGGGAAAGCTTGTTTCAGTTGTTTTTATTTGAATATGGTCTTTAGGTCATTTACATCTCATGGTCCTAGCTGAGGGACGGAATGCTGACATACTGGTCAATTGAGAACTTAGCATTTTGAATCAGCTCTTTCTTCTCCAGGGTACTACAGACAAGTCCTGAGTATGTCTGTCTATGTAGCATTTCATTCATCCGAAATTTGATAAACAAGACACAGAGATAGATGAAACAGGTCGAAAATAAACCCTGACCTAGGGGGAGCAGTCAACCCTTTTTTTTCATTGAGAACCATTGCCTCAGACGTTGACAAGTTGATTGTCATCCCAAGTGCTTCACATTCTGCTGATAACTGCTCCAATGCACACTGATTGGCAGTACTTGTAAAGACCAACAGAACCACATCATCTGCAAAAACCCATACCTGAGACCCTGAGGTTCCTACGCCAAACATCCTCCTTTTCCCATTTATGCCTGGAGATCCTGTCTGTGAACACAACAAGCACGGTTTGTAATGAGGGGAAGCTCTGGTGGAGTCTTAACATGCTCTAAAACCAAGCTTGACGTTGTGCTGAGTTTGTGAATTCTTGCATCAAAGCATCCTTGGCAGCCCATACACACAAGCAAGTGCAATTTAGTGTCAGAATTTAGACAGTTCTTTCTTTAACAAGCCTAAAAATACACAAGGTTTTGGGTAGACATGCACTGAAAGATCAAGTGGTGACTAGAAATGGCAGTTTTTCAACTCAGTTGGCTCTGACCAGTGACTGGCTGGTCAGAAACTTTAAAATATATATTTTTTTTCTGGATCAGTGAACACATCATACAAAGTGCGACCAGGTTTCCCTGACAGCAACAGTCTATGATGTGGATGCTGCAATTAGCTGAAGATCAGAATCATCAAACTGTTTAAAAATGCAGTCACAGGAAGCAAAAAGATGTGAGAAGCTATAAAATAGGAAATTGTATTTCTAACTACATATTTAAACACACTGTGTCTCTGGTTTATTCAGGCAGCGAGAAAGAGAGCAAGACTTTCAGCAGATAATAGCAAGTCTGAATGAAACACAGTAAAGTTGCCTTTTGAGCATTCATCTTCTGTTTGTCATGGAAGTTGCAGGATTTGGAAACATTAGCAGCCTATTGGGAAGCTTAGCTCAAGTAAGGATCTACATGTTATCAAAGAATACACATAAGATCACTGTTTTTGTAATGCTAAGCAGTCCAACCACATTATTTACCAACCTAAGATACTAAAGGCAGTTTAAAATGTCCTGTGTAATCATTTTGTGTTAGCTACTGCTATCTCACACACCAGCATAATGCTTGCTCTGCTCTTAATGTTTCAGGACAGCTGAAAAAATGTTTTAATCCTGTTTTGATATATATCCTGATCGATCCCTGTTTAGTTTTGGGACCAAATTGAAAGACAAAATATTAAAGAGAAGGAAGAAAAGTTCTTCTGAAAACGTTTCACTCTTCACGTGTTTTAAGGTTGCCTGCACTTTCGCATTTAGCAAAGTTAACAAGTATGAAGTTTGAAGCAAAGCAGGGACTGAGGTTGGCTAAGCTGCTGCCGCTTCCCCCTCCCCACTCATACACCCCTTACCCCTCCTTCCATTCTCCCCTCTCATGCTCCCAATTGTTCACTCTCATTTCAGAGAAATGTCTGTTGGGCAAAGTGATAATTGCATTCCTCCATGATTTCATGCTGAGACACAGAGTGACACCGAATCGTTACCCACTTATTCCAAGGGAGTGTGTTCTTTGGGGGGAATTGAGACAAAAACAATATGACAAACTCTATTGGAGCCTGTTCTTTGACATAAAAGTCTACATTTGCTTGGTCTTGCACACACATGCACGATTTATTCCCCCCCCCAGAAGCTTCGCCTTTGATTTGCAGAGCAAATGTGGCTGAGTCAAGTTAGTTCCAGCAAGCACAAATCTCTGCCTTCTGCTTGTGAGGGGATAGTTATAGCAGACATGGGGCCCGGCGCTTTCCCAGCTAACCGTATCAGAGAAGCTGCCCAGAACATCAGTGAGCGGGCACCTCTTTAGAATTAATCCTCAGGGAGGGGGGTGGTGGATCACTGCACCAGTGCATACTGCTTTTAGGGCTTTTAATGAATTTCAAATAACAAAGTGTCCCAGAAAACACTTGTTTTGTAACATCCTGCTCAACATGCAAATATTTGCTGGAACACTGAACAACAGTCTGTGCCTCATTTGATTTTACAATCTTTATTGATGTGATAATCAAGTGGTCAGCAAATGGAAATTAGGCTCCATGGAGAAGTCTGATGGCTGTTGGGCAAAAGCTGCTTGCATGTATCCTGCTCCAACAAGTCGGTCACTTCTAAGGCACGCCATTTGGCTTTCATGTACCCACCTCCTCACCTGTTGGCCTAGATGCTAATTTTCTGGTCAGCAAGCTGCAGGCGATGTGAAGACCACCATGCAAAAGTGGAAAAAAAGACTTTACCCACCCTTCACCAGAATTTAAATGAATTTTGTTAATTGATTTGAAATTTATTTTTATCAGTTTTTAATTTTGAAATATTATAGTAAAAGTCAAACAAACCCAATAAAACTAACAAGGAAACTTCAAATGTAAGCTTAAAGAATGTTCAAATTAATGCAAAAACAGACAGCCAGTGTAATTCTGATAAAACTGGGCATGGGAGATCAGGCTATCAGAAAAAGTGCTGCAGCATTTTGAACTAACTGCAAACCATGAAGAAATTATTGTTCAAGGCTAGTATATAGAGAATCGCAGTAGTCCAATTTAGGGGAGACAAAAGCAAGAATGTGATTTTTCGAGAAAGCTGAGCTTTAGCATTGACAGTCTTTTGTTGCTGGACTATGGACCCACTTGCTTTTCTCTTTTAAAAGATCTAAAAATACTTCAAGATTTCTATCTATGAGGGCACAGTGAGAAGCATGAGGGCCAAGAGTATTAGTTAGCATTATTCAAGGTTAATAATTTCCAAATGTTATGCTTTTTGGTTTTGTTTTATTCAGTGTAAGATAATTTTGTTTTAACCAGTCTTTGGCATCTTGTAGACAGTTAAACAGAGGCTGCATCCAGCCAGAGACAGATTTAAAAGGTAAATATGGATGTCATCAGCAAAGTGGTATGCATTATGGGGAAAAAATATTAGACTTTACTACCATTAGACTATTAGTACAGTCAGGATTTGAACTTCTTAGCAATTAGTCCAAAGAACATTTCTGAACAGATTTTCATCAGTTTGTGCATATTGAACAGCTCTTGTAAAGTAAAATAAACATTTAATAAATATGTTAAAACTTGGAGAACACTTGGTTTACACTTGGATTAGACCTTTATATTTTGCTAAATGTCAACAACAACTCTCAGCAAGGAGCATTCTTACCACGTAAAGTGTAGCTAATGAGGCTAAAAGAAACAAAACGGAAAAATGTAATGATTTCTTGCAAAATCATACAATAGCAAAAGACAGAATCTATGTTACAGATAATATCACAATCTCTGCTTTAGCAGATTCTAATCAAGTTCTAGTCTGTCACGATCCAATATCGTATCATTAGCATAACAATGAAAGTAAATATTGTACTTTTTGAATATTGATCCCAAAGGCAGCATTTATAAAAACAAGATAGGACCGAAAACATACCCTTGAAGCACACCACAAGAAATAGGGGCTGAATGAGATATTCTCACATTGAAAGAGAAAAAAAAGACCTCTATGACCTTTTCAACCATGATTTGTAAAATAATAGGCCCAATGACGTGAAAGTTTTCTTTAGAAGATTAAAACTGATGTTTTGGGGGGAATTAGAAGGTTTTACTTCCCTTAAAACAGAAAATGACAAAATCAGACAAACTTCTGTTTATTTTTGAATTTAGTTTAGGTCAGTTCACTCTGGATAAGAAATAAACAGTAGACATCTCATTCTCTCGGTGTGAAGAAAACACTGCACTGCTTTGGTGCACTTTTTGCTGCTGTTGTCTAAGTATGCTTGTCAGCGACGGCATTGTGCCATAGTCATATTCCTCTTTGTCTGTGTGTTATTGACTGTGAAAGCTTCAGTTTGTACATGGATTAAATGAAAATTGCAGTGTGTGTGTCTTTGTGTGTGTGTATGTGCAGTGGATTGCTGACTAAAGCTGCAATACATAAAGAGCTTTGAAAGAGGGATGGTTTAAAGAGCAGGCAATTGTCATAATGATGACTTAAACCAGAACAGTCCCGTCGTTAAGATGTTTCCCATGCGAGTCTGTCTCAGCCCGGAACACTGTAACCAACTGTGCCTGCCAACCTAGATGTCAGCCGGATCAATAGTGGCTAAAATTTACAATAGAATAACTTCACTACAGGGAAGGAAGCAATGTTATGAAGTTGTATTTGGAGATTATGGGATTATGATTACAGGGTAATCCTTTGTCCTCTCACTTCCTGTAAAATTAGTGTTTACTGTCCTTGTCTAGACGTCCAGCATCCCAGAGTAAAAGCTGATTGAGCTAAAGAGAACACGAGCAAATGTATTACTTGTTTACAGAATAACAGAAAAAAAGTCCTCCTATTCTGCTTTATTGCCTCATACCTGAGAGAAAAACTTCAGTTCTGACCCACATCTCCCTCAGAATAATTTGGTTGCTATTTTTGTTCAGTGCTTAAAAAACTGCTTTGCCACATGCATGATGGCTGGATACACACACAGCATGTGACATTGAAGAAAAAAATGTTTTCCTGCTCAAGGCTGCACAGCCTGGCTTGTGTCAAAAAGCTCCCTTGTCTCCCCTCAGAAAAGGGAAGCAGTAGATCCACTTTCCTGGATCTTACCATTGTTATTTAAATAACCTTTAAAAGATTTTCTCTGAAAATATACTTTGAAAACCAGAGAGCTGTACTTTATATTATGTTAGAAATTTTATTCCTTTGAACTACACAGTTAAAGGTTGTTATTACAGTCATTACGTGATTTAGCCCTGAATCAAAACATAAATCTTACTGCCTCCAACGGTTTTCCTGTAAAGGAGTTCCAGTGCTGAACTGGGGCTGGTGGTAGAGGCAGTAAATGTGGATTCTAGTAAACTGTGAGCCCCCTTCTGATGTACTCCGAATCTCTGAAGATAATCGCAGTGCAGGGAGATCATTTCTCTTCACAAATCAGTCTTCCTTGCAGAAGTATTTATATCACTTAACCTTTTACATGTTTTTTCAAGCTGCAAACACGAACTTGGACACATTCTACCAGGATTTGACATGATAGACCTGCACAGGGCAGTGCATAATTGTGAAGTAGAAAGAAAGCGATGCATCACATCTAGAAACTGAAATTTTTGCCTGTTCTTCTATGGAAAATGGCTCAAGCTGAGTAAGAAAAGTTTGTGAGTATAATGTGAACAGCATACATAGTTTCGTAAATGGATTAATTCTGGACTCTGGTTAGGCCATTCTACCACATTAATCTACTTTGATCAAAGCCATTCTATTCTATTTCTGGCTGTATGCTTGGGGCTGTTATCCTGCTGAAAGGTGAACCTCCACTCCAGTCTACCAAGGATTGCCTGCTATTTAGCTCCATTCATTTTCTTATCAGCTCTAATCAGTTTCCCTGTCCCTTCTGAAGAAAGACAACCCCTCAGAATGATATTACCAGCACTGTGTTTCACCGTGGGCCAGCAGATGTGTCAAGATTGTGTGTCAAGATTGGTTGATAATTTTCCAGGACATTTTAAGAGGCAAAGCTTGATTTTTGACTTTATCCAACCATAGTATTGTCTTCCACATGTTTGCTGGGTCCCTTTACATGGCTTTTGGCAAACAGGATCGCATATGGCTTTCATCTTGCCACTCTTCCATGAAGACCTGATATGTGAGGTGTGCAACTAGTAGTTGTCCTGCTCTCACATTCTTCCCTCTTTAGCTGTGGATCTCAGCAGCTCCTCCAGAGTGACCATGCCCTTGCTGTCATTTAAAAACACTACCATATCTATATAGGTTTGCTGCTGTTACAAATTGTTTCCAAACCTCTAAAAAATAAACAAACAAACAAACAAACAAGTGGACTCTATATATTATTTAGGGGACTTTTGAAGTTGCACTGGATTTTGTCGAGGGGTATCAGAGTGGGTTAGAACGCAAATGCGTGCCACACTTTTCAGATTGTTCAGGCTGTGAACAATTTTTCAAACCATATAAAAATTTCCATTTGTTTCAGAATTATGCTCTAATATGTGTTGGTATGTTACATAAAATAAATATATACGGTAAAGTTTGTGGTTGTTACATGACAAAATGACAACTTTTGCAATACACTGTAACTATCCCATTATTGCTGCAAACTAATGTCCTAATTTGATCAGCCTAATTTAAAGACTGTTAGAACAACAGTCTGTGTTTTTGAACATGCTTCACATTACTGGAAAGCTGAGCACTTTACACAGATTTTTGTTTAAAGATATTTTGACGCTAGTGACCTTTATTAAACACTAGTTTGACAGGAAAGAGGATAGTGAGGGAAGAAGAATTCATGCCGCAGATTTCCCGAGACTGGGAATCGAACCCAGGACAATCACATTGAGGACTATAGCCTCTGCACATGGTGCACCTGCTCAACCAACTGAGCCGTCCGGCATCTATTTATACACAGTTCTAAGCAGTATTTTTGAATATTTGCAATAACAAATAAAAAGCAGTATTTATAAGTTGAACTGGAAAAACCTAAACCTCAAAATTAAGCCCAAAACTGTTATTTGTAAAACTGCTGTTGACCAACTATTGAATATGCAATGTTAATACAAACATCACAAATATTTTTTTCCCAGTCAGTAAACTCACCAAATTAAGCTCTACAACAGGGGTCAGCAACTCCAGTCCTTGAGTGCCACTGTTCTGCAGTTTTTGGATGCATCCCTGATCCAACACACCTGAATCAAAAGACTGAACTGCCTCGTTGGTATGTCAGGACGTTTTGCAAAGGCTTGGTCATTTATTTGATTCTGGTGTGTTGGAGCAGGGATGCAGCCAGAAGTTGCAGGACAGTGGCACTGGAGGACTGAAGTTGCAGACCCCTGCCCTACAATGTCGCCTTGACAACAACACTGTTTAGTGTTGCATCCTCTTACTGAGGCAAGAAAACTTAAACTATTTTTGGTAGCACTGTGGAGTTAAAAATGAAGTCAGACAAACCATAGTGATATTAGAAGCTATTAAATGAAAAATGTATTTATGATGTCCATGTGCATTCTACATATTTCTCAATTTCCCCCATTGCAGTTTTTCATACATTTCAGCCATTTACTTTTCAGTGTATAAAACTAAAATTGACAGAATTACATGATTTTGACAAATTCTGTAACAATTATCTTACAATCTTTTATATTAAAACATCCAGTCACTTTTAAAGGACTGTCTAAAGACAAAGTTCTGTTTTGTGATGAAAAAGCTGTAAATTGACAAGTTTGTGAATCTGATATTACATTTTGGGACTAGTTTGGCTCATGCGTGGTTGATGTCACTTTCCAATCACGCACAGACAGAAGAAACAAGGAATGGGAGGGGAGGAATTTAGCCTAAAAGGAAGGGAAGAGCAAAAGGCAAATCAGAACTGGATAGAAAGTGAGAAAGGGGTAGTTGTACATGTGTGTCTACAGGGGTGTGATTACTTGCTGCTGAGGTAGCACTGTGTTACAGATGAGGATTTGAAATGGCCCAGATAAAGTAATCTGTGATTAACTGGGGCGAGGCTGGCGTGTAACCCTGCCAACAGCTGTAGTCAGGGGGGGATTTCAAAATTATGGGATGTCCAAACATTTTAGATGCGGCAGGAAATGTATTTTGGTATAGCAGGTGGGAGGCAGTTTGTCGGATGAGAGCTATGCATGAAGTCAAAGGTGACAGCCGGCGACAGAGGAAACAGTGGTGCAATTAGGACAAAACTGTTTTGATTTGGTTGTTGCATTTGCCTGAGAATTGTTGAAATGGTGGAACAGCCACGAGGGGATTTGCAGTGGTGGAGCTGTAAGCTTGGGGTCACGGCTTGAGGAGTGATCGCCACAATGATTACTGTAACAACTGTCCGACGGGATAACAAATCAAATTATAAAGATGGACCCCCCAGCGCAGACCCCACCGCCGTCGGAAATTGATTGCTAGCACCAGGAGCTGATATTGCAGGGTCTGGTCTGTCATAGTCCATCAGACGTCATTATCACCAGGGGAACCCTAAACCGTATGCAGACCTGAATGAGGATGAAGCCTTCACTCTCCTGCTAGGAATCAGAACCAGAACCATGCTTTAAAAGATGGTTTTTATCGTTTCAAGGTTAAGTTATTATTTCTGAATACTATTAAAAATCAAGATGTTAAGCATCCTTATCACTTCCAAATCCGGCCTGTTACCATTGTGCTGTAGTGTATAGGGGCTACCTTGATTGAAGTGTTCTCATGTGTTGTATTACATGTAAGTGCAGCAGCAATCATCTTTAAACCATCATTTGCAGGACACAGATCTGCAAAAGGGTACTAACCCTCAAACCTCTCCCTTTTTAAAGATCTTGTAAATGTATTTGCACCTCTTAAGTATTATGATTTGTGTTTCATTATTCACTGATTCTCCCATTCTTGCAGACAGCTATTTTTATTCCGCTGTGTGATTAGTCATTAAGCTGAGGCGAGCTGTCATTGGAAATCATTTTCATGTCTTTAGACAGTTCCTCAGTTCATCCAAATGATGAGCGATTTTTGCCTGTAGGGGGAATGGGACCCATATTTTATTGAGAGGCAAGACAGTTCCTCAATAATGCCAGAAGTTTCATAATTTTCCCTGATGTGAATGGACTTTGTGTTTTAGGCCATTTACAGAAAATGATGACAACTTTAAAGATGGCTCATTATTTTGTCCCATGAGGTGTCTGCATTCCTAAATTTGCACCAGTCCTTCTGACTTCTTGTCATATTAAATGTCGATAGATCTTAAAGTAAGATTCTTTTATAGACAGGTGTTTTCTCAAGGGTTCTCTAGTTTAAAGGGGACTTCAAATTTTCTGTTCTCGAGCGCATACGGTGGCAGCCACATTTACTGGCAACCTTGACAAAGATGTGAAAAAAGCCCTTAAAAAACCCACTTATATTGATGTGGCATAGTCTCACACTGAAAATCTTGAAAATACCCAGCATTGGATTTGAGAAATTGTATTCAGTGGAGAAAAAATCTGAAGAAAAGGAATAATTGTTTTTCATAAAATCCAGTTTTTGGTACTTTTAACAATCTCTTTAAAATTAATGTAATTAAATCTCTTTTTTAGTTATGTACTACTTTTTTAAGTTGATCAAAGTTTCTGAGAACCTCTAATTAGTAGGCCGTTACTAACTGGAGGTTTCCCTAGCATACAAATATGATATGACAGTCACTGGCCACAACCCTGGACAAGGACCCGTATTTTTCTTGCGAAGCACACTGAGAAAGATGGTAAAGAAGGTTGAAGTCTCTATATACCATTGTTAAAAAACTGCAAGCATGAAAGGAACAACATTTAGGGTGTGACCAGGTCTCCATAACAACAATTTGTCACCATCAATGTGCAAGTAGGGTGCTTGGGAGTGATGTCTTTTCTCTCTTACCATCACAAATGTAAAAAACCTAAGGTTGCTAAACTCTACTTGGAATTTAACTGGAGGTTTTGGTAAGATGAGAAGAAATTGGTAACCAGACATAAAATGAACACAATCAAGCTGAAGCTTTTGATAAAATTCCAAACATTACCCTGTTACACAGAAATCAACAGAATGAATCCCATAATATTGACAATTTCATTTGAGATACAAGCAGCATTTTTCTTCTCACAAACATTAACAGTTTAACATGGAAAAAAAAAGTATCATAGATTAATTTTATTGTTAAAAATTGTCCAATACAAGGAACTCAAAGTAATATTGAAGAAGCCAACCTGTGATGGGGGAAATGGTACAGTGTTTTTTTTTTTTGTTTGTTTGTTTTTTTACCCAACTGCTTATGTTTCTAAACTGATATAACCGTGGCAAGATTGTTTAAATGACCTAAACCAGTTAAACACCTTAATTATAATGAATTTGTGTATAAATAATAATTTATTACCAAATTTCCATGGGTAAGCTGCAGGCATGGGAAATGTAAGTTATTTAGTGTAAGTGTGCGATTCTGAACTTGGTTTACTGTGTGCTATTGTGTGAGGTTTCTTTAAGGGTTAGAAGGGATAGAGGGGGAAAAATGATGTGAGTGGCTTACCAAGTCTGCTAAAATCAGTTCTAAATGAAGTACATCCAAAGCATTATAGACTTCAGATTCCATTTTAGAATATTAAGTTGTGTATAATACCCCATTGATGCACCATGGTTGCTTTTGACTGTTAGTCATCTAATCGCTCTTCTATTTTCTTCACTATGCCAACAGTCTCCAGGTATGAACTGAAATGTTTTGTTGCCACACAAAGCTCTTTACAAAAGAAGAGACTGCCTTTAAAATGCTTGCATGATGCACTTAATGATTTTAATTTTTTTTTTTTTTTTTTTTTTTTTTTTGTAATTGTGAACTATTTCTAATTTCTAGTTTATCATTAAATACAATATGACTGCTTTTTCATGTTTGTGTATTATTTACACATTTTCACTGTACTGACTTCTCATTACTCAGCAGATACAGTTAGACAAGCAGTTTTTCTCTTTATAAATAAATATAAATCAATTTGTGAGCATCAGTACATGTGAGAATACAAATGTGTCCATTTAAGCAGTGAGAACTTTACTTTTTTCCCCCAGCTATTTTCAAACTGGTAAATTACAAATACTTAGCTCTGATAATTCACTGCTAATAATGGTAATGCACTAGTATTCCTAATTGAATGAAAGTTGATTTTAAAAAAATACTTCAAATAAAATTAAGTGCCAACATGCCTGTATGTTCATGACAAAAAAAGGTTAAATAAACAAGTTAAGACAGCAGTATGTATAGTTAGATCAATAGTTTTAGTTTAGCTTTCCTATAATGGAACATCAGATAAAGAAACAGCTTGGCTTGGCTGCTGGTTTTCAGTGCGAGTTAAACGAAATACCTTCTCTTCCTATCTAAAAGTGTGTGCTGCTCTGATGAGTCACTTGCCAGGTCAACTCTGCAAGCTTCACTGTACTGACTTCCCATTACTCAGCACATCCAGTTAGACAAGCTGTTTTTCTCTGTAATGCCCAACTGGTAGCCGTGCAAAGTTGAGTATAGAAATCTACTGTAATGTTTGGTCTGTAATTGTGCAAAATGATATCCATAGTTGTTGAAAAAAGGAAAACATTCCTGCTTTCTAAAAGTGGCTTATCAGTGGCAATGTAACGAGATCTTGTAGCACAATAATGTGCTACTAAACTTCTCAACTGAAAGTTATCTTTCTACGCGTTATTCGATCAATATGAGAATGTGACTTCATCTTTTAAAGTACATATAAGCTGTCCTTCTCTTCATCAGGCTGCAAAATTTCAATCTAAAGACCTTCTATGAGATGGCATGGATAGAGGCTATGCAGAAGGAATAACACATACCATTTTCATCTCCATGTATTACAGGCCCTCCCCAATTTCCACACTTCACACTGCTTTTCATTGTTGTTTGTCCCTCTGCCTCATATGCATCAATGTTTTTATGGCTGCCTCACATATACTTTTTTTTTTTTTTTTTTTTTTTTTTTTTTTTTTTTTTTTTTTTTAGATTTTAGTTTGCGTTGTTTCCCTTTTGCTCTATGACCTCTATTGACCCTATGACCCTTACTCTATGACCTGTCACCCTAGCCAGAGTTTTGAATGCAGCAACCTGTTCTTGCTCTGATAGATTTGGGTTTTGAAATTTATAGAACTTCTGTCAATAGACAGTCTAGAGATTTATTGGACTAAACACAAACAGATAATTGCAGAACGTAGCCACATAAAGGAGGGAGTGGTAGCATCTTAATGGTGATTTACACCTGTGAATCAGACTCGCCGCTGTTACTCTGCTAAATACAAGAGGTTCTTGTAGAGCAAATAATACCACTACACAAAAGAAATGGTAGGAGAAAAAAGTTAAGTGGAAATATGCTTTCAAGACACAAGAACATATGTGATGAATTTGAACTTATCTTTGCTTGCAGCTGTGTTTAATGACCATAGGAATAGAAATACCATCCCATTTTTAGAATAATCCTGTGTACCTTTGTACCGTATTACCACCCAACTCCTACCCCTTTTACCTAACCTAAATAGAGCTTTATTTAGAGCAGTTGGCTTTTTCTGAGCATTTCAAAATTGAGCAAATACGACACTGTGAAAAAGAAGTCAGCTGGCCACCTCTGAATTTGCTCAATTGATCAAATTCAAAGGTTGCTTTCCTTTTTGTTGATGCATTTTATCTGACACTGTCATGGAAGTAGTGTACACGCTCTGTGCTTATGCACAGGTATGCAACAGTCCATAGAGATAATATGTAATTGAAGAAAAGCTCAAGGAAGGATTTAATCTGGTAGGCTTATTTTCTCTAAGTCCCTTTCTTCATCATCCCATTGTTTCTTTCTTGTACTTGTAAATTGACTTGCATAGCCAAACAGCATGTTTTTCACCCTTGTGGCATCATGAGTCACACCAACCCAATAAAGAGTCTCCTTTTCCCTCTGTGTAATTACAATCAGTGTAGAAGTGTCACTGAATAGGACCCAACCACCAGCTGGAGAATAGGGCTGCATTGACAAAGCACTTGCAACTGTGGAACAAGTAAAATTAAGTCCCTTCTATTCATACTCCCTTGTTCTTATTATGCAGAAGCTATCTCAGCTTTTGTGTTGCTGCATTGTTACTTAATCTGAGCACTCCTTGGCTGAATTACTTTGCAGGCATCAAGCATTGGTTTGGCTCAAGCCCCCAAAAGGGAATTGTGGCTTTTTTTTTTAATTTGGTTGCTTTAAAGTTTTGAATATAGTTTTGGCCATTAGAGATTCACATATGTGAGCTTCTATCAAATAAGCAGTTTCGGTGTATGTTTATAGAATCTAGATTAAAGATAAATGGAGATGACCCCAATGGTTTCTTTATTTCTTTGGGGCATTATAATTAAGGAGAGAAGAATTATTAGCAGTACATTATAAGAACGTAGACTGTATACTACAAGGTATTTCTATTTTGTGCTGCTTATAATGGGCCTGTGCAACACCTAACTAGAATTGAGACCCATTAAGGCAGACCGATAAGGACCGAGGGATCCACTTTAGTCATTTACTGCAAAGTGCCAAGTTCAACTCAGTGGGCCTTTTATAGAGTACACCAACTAGGTAAACAAATTAATCGTCCAGCCATGGTTTCCCAGCACAACCATGCAGCCCAGGGCAATCATACATCAGACAGAGTGATAGCGACTGTCTCCACCAGGAAATAGAGGGCTTCTACTATTAAAGACAGGAAGCTGCAGAGGACCTGTTGGTTAGCGCCATTCATACCTATTCTGCCTCTCAAGTGTGCTGTTCTGCTTCAGTTGGCAGTGGGAATAATAAGGTAAAAAAGCTAAACATATGACTGTCTAAGGAATTCTGTACTTTGATCAGCACCTGAAGATGGTATTACAGTATCAAATTAATAAGTTTGGCCATTAATATAAATGTGAATATCTTAAAGCACAAAAGGCATGGGATATTATAAAAATATTATAAAATAGATTTTAAAAGGTTATCTACAGGAAATAGTTGCTTTTTTAAAAAGCAGAAATGTAGCTAACATTACTGCTATTATTATTGCATCTATGAAAAGATAAATCGGAAGCCTTAAGTTCACGTATTTACCTTTGTTCTCTGCCCAGGTATCTACCCCTCACTAGGCTGTTGATTTTACTAACAGATGTTAATTGTTAAAGCTCATATAAGCAGTGATGGCACAGTTACCTTGAAAAAGTAACTTGATTTCTGATTATTAATTACTCCTTGAAAAATTAACTTAGTTACTTTACTGATTACTTGATTTTGAAAGTTACTAAGTTAGATTACAAGCCACTTTATTAGTCACATTCAACAGCTGTTGACAACAGTCCCTTCCGTTTCAACATAACTAACGCGACACTCGAAATGTAGGCACAGGTTGGCAGAGCAGAAGTGGAGAAAAAAGATAAAAACCACCAATTTCTGAGAAAATAGTAGTTTTCATTTTTTTGCAAAAAATACTAGTTGAAATTATGAAGAAACCACCTCATGCTTTAAATAGCGTTTCAGAGGTTTTAAAATAGTATTAGCTTTGTGTTTGAATTCAGCTTGTTTACAGGGTAAAACTGAGCCAGTTGGGGGGGAACTCAGCGGATTAACATACCGGGCTTTATTGGTTATCACATGCTATTGTTTTGGTTTCGGCCAATCAGTTGCAAGTTTGAAGTAAACACATGGCTCATTAACATCGCTGACTCATCAGTCAACCCATGTCGGTAACGCACTGTTAAGAAAAAAAAGATACTTCGGAGATGACAACATCCACTTTAAAGATACAGGTGGAAAGAAAACACCAGGACTACTTATATGATCGGAGGCATAAAAATTTCTATTTTTGCTATGTTCAACTAGAGAAAATGGATTTTATACTCTTCAAGCTGGTCTGTAGGACTAAAATGACTAAAAAGTAATTTAAGGTTGAAGATCATC
The DNA here is from genome assembly GCA_014839685.1 of Anableps anableps. NCBI lineage: Eukaryota > Metazoa > Chordata > Actinopteri > Cyprinodontiformes > Anablepidae > Anableps > Anableps anableps. The sequence goes on from CM026082.1 coordinate 17,211,842, forward strand.
AGCATAGCAGTGATGAGAGATATCACTGAATGAAAAAGATTATATCAAGAAAGCAACTAAAGCAGAAATAAAACAGGGCCAAAGATAGAACCCAGTGAACCTCCATGCTTAAGAGTAGCCAAAGATGACTGAAAGTTTGATTTTACAATAGAACTGATAAAGATGAAGAAAACATATTTAGAGACTTTCTACTATTTTAGTGTCTGAAGTAACACTAAATAATGCACAGGATCAAGGGCTGAACTTAAATCCAGGGTCTGTAAGAGCTCAGATTCTTTTGCATCTTTATGCAGCATGACTTGTCACAAACCCTTTTTCCACTTCTGTATTACGGTACCTTAAAACAAACTAATTTGAAAATTTTTCCTACAGGATAACTTTTAAAATGGCTTTTTTTTAAAAATAAGGTTAAAAAGTTGAAGGTGGTTTCCTCGCTGTTGGTCATACAGAGCTGACTGACAGCTTGCAACAATTGGTGTGGGCGGGCAACCTTTTCTTTCTTCTGAGAGTTCTGACTGCAGCACCTCACTGAAAAGACTTTAAACCTCGAGAATCGTATGATGCACAAAAGTTGCCCTTTTGAAACCACGTCTGGTTAAAACTGCGGTGCACCATGAAATCGGATGCCGACCCATTTCCAGTGTTGAGTGTCCTATTTATGGTTTGATCTTGAAGTAGACCCACAAATGGTACTCCAACTTGCACCAGTGTCAGCCACATTGAGAATATGGGCCACACCGGTCTAGTAATTACTAAAGTACTGTAATCTTCAGGGTCAGAAAGGGCAACTGTGTGACTAGCTGTTGAGGTGTGTGTGTTTCTGTACTTAGCTGCACATTACATCATAACAGACAGGAACAGCGTGTGCAGCAGAGCACCTAAAAATGGAAACCCATTACCGCAGGTTCAAACTAAGTTATAAAGTTGTTACGCTTGTACAAAGTTCATTTTCGCCAAAGCTTTCAGTTTAAATTGCCTATTTTGAAACACTTTGAACACTTAAACAGATTTGGGAGTTTAAAAATATCTGTTTTTCTCCCTCACTCTAGAAGGCAGATTTTAATGGGTTTTCAAGACATATTTGCCTGATACTAAATGAACTGAAAGAAAATAAATACAGACCTGAATAAAGCTTAAATCGAGTATATTAATTTATGGCAATATGAATACTGAAATATAACCCTTCATTCCCACATAACAGAGAAAAAGACATATGAGGAAAAATGTTCTTTTTTGCATTCAGAGGGATTTTGACAATTGTCTTCCATTCTACAACTGCTGTCAGAATTTGCCTCTGTGTAGCAGCGAAAGCCCCAGAGCGGCACAGAAACGGCTGAAAAACACCTTTCCTGAATCACCTTCTCTGTGTTGTCAGGTTAGAGCTGTTTTGGTTATTTCATCCTTGTTTTGAAGAGGTGGGTGCTCCGCAGGGAAAAGGTTATGTCATGTCTGTGCACCAGTCAGGCTCAAGCAACATGTTAGTCCTGAATCTTGTGACAGCTGGGGGTTTGTTGTCTTTCGTTTCCAGTCAGCTTCAATTAAATTTGATCAGGACCGTTGCTCTGAAGCAGGGTTAGAGAATTTCAAATAAGATTTAGTTGTACTACTGTTGAGCCTAATTGTAACATTTATCACAGCCCTACAAATGCCAACTATTAAACATGAGTTGCATAATGAAGGGGTGTTTGGCAGTGGATGGAATTACGCATGGTTCTGTTATATCAGCTTGTTCTAAAGTTCTATACACAGTTTATGTTCAAAGTGAAAAACACCCCCAAACACTTACTTGTTAAACCCACTCCCACAAGGACATTTTGCATCCTCTTTGCGTGTTCACACCATTTCACACTACTGTAATGAAAATGTTAGATTCAATTCATGTTAACTGGATAATATTTGCAGACAAAAACAAGTAACATCCTTCACACATTATACCATGCAGTGGGCAGGTGTTAGGTTTTGTACAGTCCATTGAGTCAGCTTAATAAGTAAAGTGGAGGACTGGCCCATAGGGGTGACCCATAACATTCTATCCTGTTGTCACAGCGCGTACAAGTTCAAGATCGACGGTTTGCTGCAGTTGTGCTAAAGGTGGAAAAACAACCTAACATTACAGGAAAACTGTTTATCCGCCGTCATCGGTGGCCTAGCCTGCACATTCATGGCAGGCTCCGCTGTGCGGGAGAAGCTGCAGTGCAGCAGAAAGTGGGGGGGGGGGGGTGTGAGCAGCGCATACATGAGTGTGATTGACAGTGCTAAGACATTCCTCCTGGCTCTGATTGGTTGCTTCTGTCCAGGAGCAACAGATGGCAATAGGACCACAAGGAGGAGGCAGAGGAGCTTGATTTTTTTCCACAGATTATCTGTCTCATATTATACTGCCATGTCAGGTCATATTGAGAGTTTTAACAAATATGTAAAAAAAAACATATCTTTATAAAAGTTATCTACTGCAGCTTTAGGGAAAGTGAAAGTCCCTTCATGTGGTCCAATATGGTTTTGACATACTTATTGTGAATAAATGACACTTGGAATATAATAGTCTACCAACATTGAATCTAAGCAGTCCTTTGAGATCGTAACATTGCACATGTTGATATTACGTTGATTACTGCAATTGGATCTTTTGCTGTTTTGATGCGACATGTCTTGATGAATAATAAGACCTGAGAAAGAAACTGCAAAAATACATTTGATAAAGCTTTTGCTTGATGCAGTATTAATGTTTAATTTCTTGTGACATTCTCTACAGTTTTAGGATTATGGTTGTCGAAGAATGAGTATGATCTGTTATAGCTGAGCTTAACTATTAAGTACACAAACAAACCATTCGGTCAGTATATAACATTTTGTTCATTACAGAAATTCATACAGAAATGATTTGTTTTAATGATATGCTTCAGTTATCTTGTTAGCTCCACGTCTTTTTGCATAAAACTATTTTTTCTTCACATTCAGTGTTATAACCTGGCTCAAGAGCTGCAAGAAACTGAGGGAGACAACACAGAGTGGTAGTATTTTTAACATAACTTAATACTACTAACTGACCGGAGCCGCCTTTATAGGGCAGGACAGAGCTAAGGTACATCTCATACCACTAATGGCAGGTTCCAACCTGACAAAGAAACAGAAAGACAGCCCCTAGTGGTGGTGTCGCCACAGTTAGCCTCTAAGGATGTTTTGCCTATATTTTTTTGTTTGTTTGTTTGTTTTCTGGGGTTTTCAATGAACAATTATGCATTGATTCTTTCTAGACAGGATGTGCTTATGTAACTGTATCATTGTTATTCTTTGTTGTCAGATCTTTAGGAGGTGTTGGCTAGTGTTTAAAAAGGCTTCAAGTAAAGGACCCAGGCGACTAGAGAAGTATCCTGATGAAAAGGCAGCCTACTTTAGAAGTTTCCACAAGGTAAGCTTCTCATCAACGTCTTGAGCGTTTTCTTCATTTAATCCATGTTTAATTGCCTGCTTTTTATCTTATTGTTTTTCTAATACCCCTGTCACATCACTGTGTATCTGTCTTTGCATTTTATTGGAGTATGAAGATGTGCAGGTTTAAGTAAAAAAAAAAAAGCCCCATCTGATCCATCTTAGTCAAAGTCTTAGTTAAGTGTCGCAACAATAACCCTATGGAATAAATAAAACAAGACTGTAACATCACATAATGTAATGTCTTCACATTTAGACCCAAGTAAGACACATTTTATGAGAATATTGTATTGTCTGCCATTTCTTTTATGCAAGCTAAACTGTACCATTACCCAGATCCTAACAGTTTCCAATACATGACTCAACCTAACTTGAATTCAATTCTCATCTTGTCCAAAACCGACATTAAACTAAATAAAGACCAGGCTTTGGTCCTCCTAAGGCTTGACTGTTTTTTATTTTATTTTATTTTTTGTAAACAGATCCTTATCAGTTAATTAAGCCCAGGTACACACACCTCAAATACAGTTTACCACAGTATAGAGAACACTAATTAGCACTAGTTAAATTTGGTATTTTAGTATTTTGAATTTTTTATTTTTATTTTTTTTTTTTTTTTACAGTTTTTAGTTTTTGAAAGAATTATTAAAGCTACAGGTATGACATTTTAACTTTTTCTTTTATATAATCTAGAAGTACTAGATTATAATAAAGCTTTTTTATTAATGTGAAAATCGTGTGATAACAAAAATATCACTCTTGAGATAAAGGGTTACAGTATTATCATTTAGGATATTTCTTCCTATTTATTGTTGTGATGACTATGGATTTCCGAAATCACAATTTGGAGAGCCACCAAGAAACCACTTTTTGCTCCTTAGCCGAGGACATACATTTCTGATAATGCCTCTGGTTCAGGAGTGGCTTAATACAAGGGATGCACCAGCTGTAGCACATGTTTGGGACACGCCTGTGTGGTAGCTCTTGAAGTACTGACTCCAGCCACAGTCTGCATCGTTAGTCTCCCCTAAACTCTTCAGTGGGCTTTGCTTCACAATTTTCTCAAAGCTGCTGTTCTCCCTATTGCCTGTGCACCTTTGTTAAACCGCACTTTTTCCTTCCACTTAACATAATATACTTGGTTACAGTACTGTGTGAAAAGCCAGCCTTTTTTTTTTTCTCAGCAAATATCTGGATTCCCCTTCTTATGGAGGATATCAATGTCTATCTGCTGGAAAACTATCCAGTCAGCATTTTTTCCTGTGACTTTTATAGGCCATAACATTTCTGTATTACACAACACTGTTATTTTAAATTGTCATATAAATTTTCACCTTAAATTTTTGTTCCCTAGGAAGGTTGTATATACAATATACAACTTTTGTTTCTAGGGAACAAAAGTTTAAGGTTTTATAGCTTTAAGCTCAACTGAACTGAAATAAATGCTTGAAAAATGTCAACTTGTGTTGATGACTATGTATAATGAGTTTCACCTTCTGAGTGGAACTGCTAAAATTAATTAATGCTTTCAGTGATATGCTTATGTACTGCAATGCACCTTAACTGAAGTTAGACAATATCTAGTGTTTGAAATAAGATTTTTTTTTATTTTTTTTTTACTTAAAAATATGGGTATTAGTTTTGCATGAGGCCATGAAAGTGGTATTCAACAATTCAGCATGATAAAACTTGTTTTGTTGTGATATCGGTTGATTTATGTGAAAATCTTGAGATACCAAAGCTACCAAAGCTACTTTTCTTGAGAAAGGGTTACATTATTTAGTAGTAGTACATTGACAAATTTCTTTATGAGATAAAACGGGCTTAGTTATCCAAAGCAAATGATTACCCAACTGATAATATTGAGAAAAAGCACACCAAAATTAATAACTGCCCATATGGCTGTCCCTAGCCTCTGTATGGCTCGGTAGATGTATCAGTTGAAAGAATTAGCCTTATCCTTAACAACTACACAATAAAGTATGCCTGAGACAGTGATTTATAAGCAAATAAAAACACAAAGTTAATCATGCTGTCTGGAGTTATATGCTTCTTTATTGATAGCTTTTGAATGGTGTGCAAACCATACTTTATCAAGCTTGGACATTCAAATCTGCAGTTTTGTTTAGAGAGGTGAAGTCTATTATGCTGATGATGCTGATCCATTCAATAACTGGGAAGCTGCATCATGTAGCAATTACGTAGCCATGAAATTAAGTATTGATATTTTACAAAGTATGATCTTTATTGATTTTGAAATGCTTTGACCTTTTGTTCATTGCCATTATTAGATAACCATCTCTATTTGAGTCTTTGTTAATGTTACCAGAATCTGCTTCCCTGCAGCATACTGTGGGTACAGGTGGTACTAGTAGGATGTTGAAAGTGAATGCCTGTCTGTCCACTTTGTCTTTTCAAGTACATAAAGCTCCTCAGGCAGCTGCTTCTGGCTAAAGTCTAAATGCCTCTGACATAGACATGCAGCGCATAATTACCAGACAACAGCCAAGAGTTTCATTTGCAATTTGGCAAACTGCTGAATTAATTAACGTCGAGTGATAACATCAGCTGAGACCTCCTTGGCCAACAAATGAAATAGCATTTAAATAAGCTTAATGAGTTGTTAGCTTTGAACAACACAAATCAAAAGGAATTGTTTTTCTTAGAATTTAGAAAACTATTCTATTAAGTGTGTTTATATATATATTATATATATATATATATATATATATATATATATATATATATAGAAGATATATCCAATGCTATATATGTATATTATATTCTCTTTTCTTATATTATACTTCTATCTCTTATCTTATAGCTTATCTTCTAATTTCTCTGTCTCTCTCGCCACTGCTTATCTCTATCTCTCTATATCTCTATCTCCTCTATCCACTCTCTGTTCTTCTCTTCTCTTCCATATATCATTATATCAACATGAACTCACACAACGCGACGACTCGCAAATCTGCTGAAATGAGGGAACAAAATATCAAAGTACTCAGAAAATAGCTATTTCTTAGTTTTCCTTAGAAATTAAAACAATTACTATATCAGTGGAAAAATCATCAAATATTTAGATTTTTATAAATGACTGAAATTATTTAGCTGTATAACCTAGAAACTGTTTCTGAGAATTGTTTTACATATGTGTTGCATCGAGTTGACTAACTTCCTGGCACCGGTGAACAGGGATTCCACCCCAATGCGACTGAAATATGTTCCAGTGTTCTTCTGCAGTTCTTGGTTTTGTTCAGAAATGTCACGTTCAGTTTCACTCCACAAGTTTTCTGTTGGATTAGGCTGCCATCTCTGTGACGTTATTCTTGTTGGTCTGAAACCAAGATGCTGCTTATGTACAATTCAAGAGCAATTCCTCATCAACATCAAACCTTTTTAAGTATAAACATGGATTCAAATTTCTATAATCTTATATTCTATAATCCATGGCAAGCAATAAGTAGGCCAGACACGATAGTATAAGAGACATCCCATCCATAATTAAATACACTCTCAGTCAGGCTGCGATTGCCATTAAATGCATCTTGTATTACCTTGTACTGTGTACTTTCCATTGAAGTTATAACTGTTATTATTATATATATGCATATGTTGTTTGTTGTTTTGGATTCTCGGTTTTGTTTGTTTTCTCTTTCTGCAGGTCTAGAGGCACACTTCGAGGGAGATGACTTGTTTTATCTGCTTTTTTGCTATCCTCTACTTTTGTCTCCTTGTCTTTAAACCTTTTCCCCATTTTCCTCTCTTTCCTTTTGCTTTTTTTTCTCATCTTTGTGTCCATTACATTTGAAATAAACCCAAAGCAATTTCTAATAAAGTTTCTTGTATATACCAAGTGGAACATCATTGCGAAAGCTGTAATGCTCCGATTGTGAAAGCAAATCTGTTGGGCCTTACCTTGACACTCAGACAACAATTCTGAGCGCCAGACTCCCAGACAGCACACTGTAAGGAGAAAACACAGAGACATCCCTTTAGCATGCTTTACAGTGTACTGCGACTTGAACTCTCTGTGTAGGAATCATCTGACGAACTGTGTGCGGATCCTACACCCAAAATATACAGTGGATTGCAAAAGTATTCACACCCTTGAACTTTTCCATATTTTGTCACATTACAACCACAAACATAAATATATTTCATTGGAATTTAATGTGGAAAAACCAGCACAAAGTGGTATTCAATTATGAAGTAGAAAGATTATGCATGAGTCAAAACATTTTTTTTACTAATAAAAAAAATGAAAAGTGTGGTGTGCAAAAGTATTCAGCTCCCCCCAGTCAATACTTTGGGGAACCACCTTTTGCTGCAATTCCAGCTGCAAGTCTTTTAGGGTCTGTCTCTACCAGCTTTGCAAATCTAGTGACTGGAATTTTGGCCCATTCTTCTTTGCAAAATAGCCCAAGCTCATTCAGATTAGATGGAGAGCATCTGAGAACAGCAGTTTTCAGATCTTGCCATGGATCCTTGATTGGGTTTAGGTCTGGACTTTGACTGGGCCATTCTAACACATGAAGATGTTTTGTTTTAAACCATTCCATTGTAGCCCTGGCTTTATGTTTAGGGCCGTTGTCTTCTGCAGACTCCAACAGGTTTTCTTCCAAGATTGTCCTGTATTTGGCTCCATCCATCTTCCCATCAACTCTGACCATCTTCCCTGCTGAAGAGAAGCATCCCCAGAGCATGATGCTGCCACCACCATATTTGACAGAGGGAATGGTGTGTTCAGAGTGATGTGCAGTGTTAGTTCTCCACCATACATAGCGTTTTGCATTTTGGCCAAACAGTTACATTTTGGTCTTATCTGACCAAAGCACCTTCTTTCACATGTTTGCTGGACTTCATGATGCTGTTTGCTCCGCAACGTTCTCTTAGCCAAACTCTGAGGCTGTCAAAAATGTTTTGAATCATGTATAATTTTCTTTCTACTTCACAATTGTATACCACTTTGTGTTGGTCTTTCACATTAAATTCCAATGACATATATTTATGTTTGTGGTTGTAATGTGACAAAATATGGAAATGATCAAGGAGTAGGAATACTTTTGCAAGCCACTGTATCTTTTCACCCTTTGGAATGATAGTTTACTGGTTTCCTCAACACTTTTGTTTAAATTTACAAGCATTTTGGGTCATTTTACTATAGCACCCAACCCGTATTCTCTACATTTATTGATACATTTCCCACTCTTCAATCAGCTTTTTGTACATTTGTTGCCTTCCTCCTTAAATAAGGGCCACCTATTTTCTCTCAGAATTAATGATCTCACTAGTCTTATAGTTATATTTTACTCTACTACAGCTGCTAGTAAATTATATACCATGTGGAAATATGTTTTCCACCAAAAACTGAGGTTAATCTGGTTATTGTTGTTGGACTGCTTTTATTTTAAACACAACTGAATTTCATAGAGCACTAGGCTGTTTAAAGCATGCAATAAGAACACTGTTTTCATCTTTGCATTGTAAGTACTGTCCACTGATATCAGATGATGAAGTTAAGGATATATTAAGGTGCATTTTGGGACTTTAGCTTGTCCTCTAGGCTTTTTCCCTCTCTTTGGAAAGTAATAATCCTCCATATAATATCTCTCTCCACACCTTCTAAGCCCCTTGAAATGCACCAATTATGATTCATTATCCTGGTAAGTGGAGATGATTTTAAAGGAGCAGCACCATGAACAATGTTTTATCCTAATGAGAGGAGATAAGGGAAGATAATAGAGGACTGCAGAGTAAACTTTGTGGGTGCAGTTCGAGAGGCAATTTAGTTCTTTCTTCTTTCTTGTGATAATGAGGCAAATTGGTGAGGTTTTCTTTCCAGTTTTGTTTTTATCTGTATCTTTCTATTGATGTCGGCACAAACCAGATTGATGTTTTGATCCACTTTGTTTGCACCATTTGCTGCCATAGGATCAGTCATGTATTGTGAATTAGGCATGTCTTTGCCTACTCCATCATGCTGTCACATGAAGCAACCTGTGTGGCTGAAAACCGCCCAACACACACCCACACTGTAGTGAGCGATGGGCGTGCGCATGCACCGCTGAACCTGGTAATGCATTGCCACCAAGATCTAGAAAGGTCCTGTCTGAGGGCTTCATTCAACGCTGCAGTGCTTTGGGTGGGAAATAGGCTGCACTGGTGGCTGATTTACACAATCAACACAAAGGGGATTAGATTTTTTTTACACTCACTTTTTTTATTCTTTCGCTCTCTCTCTCTCCTCCTGCAGCACTCTCTCTTTGCAGACCACTGGTCCATGCTTTAAGAGAGATCCTGCATATTTTTGGAAATATCTTTAGCTTCCTCAAGAGTTGTTTTTGAGGCATGCTGAATTTGTTGTGCTGTCCTAAGGTCTGGTTTGAGCCAGCTAATCCAAAAATGTTAAGCTGTATTGGAGCACCTGTGGATAGATTGTCTGCATATGTGTGGTATTAGGCAGTATACAATAAGACATGATCAGACTGGGTCACATATTGATTGGTTTAGTTACTAGATATATAGTAACATAGTAGTACAGTAGTTCTGGTGCAATGTCTTTGCATTTTTGTAGACCTATTAATGATTCCTAGACACTGAACCCGATGTAGCATGTTTGTAGCTATACCGAAAACTGAAAAAGAAAAATCTTCATATTTGATTACTTGATGATGGCAACTGGTGTAGTTTTTGCTAACATAAAGCAATTATTGTCTTATTCTGTTAGTTTTCAAAGCTATTACCTGTTAGCCCTGCCGTTGCCTTGCTATGCAATTCTGCTCGATTCTAATCTCACTTCACAGCTCAGTCTGGGCTTTCTCCCATTGACTTGGATTTCTCCGGTAAAATTTGAACTGGGCCAATCGGCGAACAGAGGGAAAAGTTATAAACGATGACATTGATTTTCAGCGCTGTTTTAGAATTGTAGTCTGCCAGTAATTTTAGCAATGGCAGCAGAGGAAGTGAATGCAGCCGTTCAGTCTGTGTTGGCCACCCTTCCAGATATTGAATTAACATTAACAACTGCTTCATTCAGCTCGGCACTTCTCTCTTTGCAGTGGGGGATTGTTGTTTACAGCGCAGGCAATTTCTGGTAGGCTTCATATATGGAACTGGCACACTGCATACTTCACGGGCAAACGTTAGTGATTAGGTAAATTTTAAAACCTCAACAGAGGTCACTACCTTGTACTTATTCTTAATTGAGAAAAGACAGCTTTAGGGAGACCATTTATCTGTTCAAATTTAAACTGTGGTCCCTAACTCACAGGTCTTTTCTAATAACTGGACCAAATTGGAGCTCATGGAGGGCAAATAGCACAGGTTTAAGAACTGATCTCTGAGGGATGCCACATGAAGGAAGAGAGTTAAGGAGCAAAAATAAGGATACTATGGTTTACCATATCAAAACCATTTCTGAGGTCCAAAAGCACTAGTATTACAGAATCTATGCCAATAGATAAAATGTATTTTAACATTTTTAAAAATGCCTTCTCTTTGCTGTGATATATCTGCCCTGCATTTTTATAGTGCATGGGGATAAGCGGCTTTAAGTGAATACCGTTCCTAATTGTCCTCCTGTACATCTGATACTCTGACATATTCATTGTGATCTCCAGGTAAGCCAAGCTGCCACAGATATGTGTCAAAAATTCTGTGATATAAGCATTGATTCAGAGAAAAAAAAGCACATATGCACCACTGCTACAGAAATTATGCAGCAGTGACCCAAGAATAAAATTACTTAATCTGATGCTGCACCATGTAGACTCTCTGTTTGTATTGATGGAGAGGTGTAGACGATGAGCTTAGCATACTAAATGCTTAAAGTGGTTGACACCGCTGTCAAGATGGTCCTGTCTTCTGAGTAAATTGGCCAACATTTATTTAACCACAAGAGGGCACTCATTGAGAGTTATAAAGCATTGAACTTTTAGGCCCAGATGGTCAAGCAATCATTAAGGACCAGGGAAGGGGGGAAAAACAGATGGTGACACCACTACCGAAAACTAACCTGTTACATCATTAATGATACACATACACATACTTCACCTGCGTGACCTGACTTGATGTTTTACAAAATGTTGATTTCTTTATGTTCCAAACCGTGTTTAAATTGTTTTTAGATATACAGACATGCATGGCAAGTAAGGAAACATTATGGCAGCAGGTTTAAAAACACAGTTAAAATTAGTGTGTAATTGTGACTTTTAAAGGTTTGCTTTTTTCCCTTTTTGTTCTCCTTATCTTCTTTTTTGTCTGTAAAGTCAATGAAAACCATTTAACTTCATAAGTTTTACAATCTTTACAAACTTTTCATCAGCATTGATAAAATGCTTGACATGTAGCAAAAAGTAGTTAACAAATTTTAAAACAGTAATTGAATAACTGGTGCTTTTCTAACTTCCTGTAGCAGTTAGCCATGCTCTAGAACTAATGCTAGCTGCTAAGCAGATGCAAAATTGGAGGTTCCGTTTCAGCAATTATTATTTCACTCTTCTTTATAACTACACTACATCTACTAAGATTTTGTTCAGCATTTTTGCTTACGAAGAAATACAAAATTTACTTTTATGCTGCAGGTGGTTAAATTTTTGATATAATTGCTACATACTTCCTGGGATCCAGCCCTGTTTTTTCCTACACAGCTGACATTGAAATCCCACAGCCCAAAAACACCCAGCAGGAAGCTGCTGCACAACATTAATCATTCTGGAGGTTATCCAAGAGACATAGTAACCCTGGACAGGTCACTGGTCCATCACAGGGCCAACACAGTCACAGGAGACACATTCTGAAACTCACTCTTAAGGGTCAGCTTAGAAGTGCCAATTTACCTGACATGCAAGTTTTTGGACTCCAGGTGAAAGCTGGAGAAGTCATGCAGGCTTGGAGACAGAATACAAACTCGGCATTGCTGTAATCTTAATCATGACTTCAGAGTTTGATAGTCACTAAATATTGAGAATAATATACACATGAGGTGCACAGGATTTATTCCCTTGAAAACAACAAGAAATTGAACATAGAGAATGGAATGCTGAAAAATAGGAGTTAACTGATTAAATACAGGAAATATTAACTCAGATGTTTGATTTACCTTATGTAAAATACAAAGAACTTCATTGGTCTTTATCACAATACATAACGAATTAGGTTTGAAAAAAGTTTGAAACAATTTTGGATCTCAAGGTGACACCAGTACAATACCTTCCTCATCTAAACAACACCCTGAAACAACCAACTTATGTTTCAACCACAGTTTCAACCATCAGACCCAAACTGACACCTTTAGATGAAAGTAAATTTGTTAGGGTGTCCAGGAATAGCCTAGGAACCACTAAAGCCTCAATCTTACCATGAACTAGGAACTGCAAGAATATTACTGTCACTGTCCACACTGATGCAAGTTTTACATCATCAACCAAAATAATTAAGAAAGAAGCCACTGCTCCAAAATTAATACCTTCAAGGTCAATAGAAATTTTCTGCTTCTTATATGGGCAATCCAAATGCTTTCTGAAGAAATGATTTCTGTTCAGATGAGAGAACAAGCTTAGTTTTTGGCTACAGTAACAAGATGATTGCTTAGTAGAGTGAATGTGGAGCATTCAAAACAAAGAATATTGTGACATCTGTCAAGCACGATGGAGGTAGCATTATGCTATGGGACTATTTCATTGCACAAAATAGATGGAACAAAGAATAAGGACTTACCGCTAAATTCTTGAACTTCACTTCAAATCCATAAGTACTGAAACCTGGACCCGGCCAAGTATGGCTACAGGACAATTATCCCAACCATACATCCAGACTGGTTTTGAAATGAATAAAAGATTTTTGTGGATTAGTTAAAATCCATAGTAAATTCAAACAAATGCGCAAAATTCTTGTTTTTGAATTCATTGGAGCAGTTGTATCATCATTTGACCCCATAAAGAATGGCCCAATTAAATCTTGAAAAGCTGAAAACGGATTGTCGAGTTGGAACGCTACCGCATAAACTAAGTACATGTGGATAGGACAAAACTCTAAAAGTAGAGTGAGTAGAAATAAAAACCTGAGAGGCTTGTGAAAATCCCTCAGCTGAACCTAAATGTTGAGCACAGGGTACCTAACTGTAGAGAGAAATTCATTACATGTCACCCTATCGAACAAAGAAATCTGCAGTCTAAATATGGTGTGTGTGCAATAGGGTCTTTAACCTTTAACAGTCAAGCTTTACTGTACGGGCAATGAGCCCAGCTAATTCATTTGTAACAGTTTGGCAAGAGGCCTATAGTTAGAACACAATAGACTACATTAATGTAATGGGCCTTATCTGCTGGAGACAGCGAATAGCAGGAAGGCTGTTGAATAAAATGCCCAGTGAATGCTGGTGATATTCAATAAAAAGTTATCTTCTCTTTTTTCATTCACTATAAGCCACCTGGTAAAGTGATTTTAGATTCTTATGATTGGTTTCCTCTATAATAACTGGAAGAGTATTTTGAAGGAGACACGCAACGATGGGTATGCTCTGCATACAGTAAGCCTCAGCCTCTGCAACTGCATGCGAGACATTATAGAGTAGAGCAGCTCGCTGGCTTGCGTGATCTCTTCCTGTTTAAAAGAGCTTTTCAAACATCATAAGATTGTTTACTGTGATTTGTTCTTTAGTATGACCTCCTCTGTTTAAGTTTACAGCTCTACATCATCATCATTAAGTACTGCTGCACTTTCAGCAAAGCTGTGGAGGATAGCAATTAAGCCGTGCTGTTATTGCTTCAGTGTTCATTCATGTGTTGCTGCTACTCTCTCTGACTTTTGTAGATCACTGAGCTCCATAACATCAAGAACATCTCGCGGATGCCACGGGAGACGAAAAAGCATGCTGTCGCGATCATCTTCTGTGATGACACCTCTAAGACGTTTGCCTGCGAATCAGGTGAGTGTCCTTCTCTTTGTGCAAAAATCTAATTAGTCACTTTCAACCACAGTAGGATGAAAGAAGGGGAGAAAAACATTTTATTTTGCTGCTGAAGATGTGTTCTGTTATGAAAAAAATAAATGTGGAAGAAGAATGAAGCACGTTGGTTCAAAACAGACAGAGAAACAGAAGTGATGGAGGCTATAGTGAATCTGAGTTTAGTCAAGTGATGCTCATTTGCCGCTACATTAAGAGGTAGGAGGGTGGGTTTTGAAATATTGATTTTCATTGTGCAGGTATGAAAACCAATATTGGGCATAATTTGTGGTGTTTTTCAACCCAATTACGCACTGTAACAATAGAGATTGCATCTAATGCGTGGGTGGAAAGCCAAAGGAGCACCAGACCTTCCCAAGCAAGTTGAAATGCAGCTTTATTTAAGCCTAGAGCTGTGCAAGGAAAATAAATATGTGTAGCTTATTGTGCTATTTCTAATGAACAAGATTATTTCACGCTAAGCTGATGTGTGTGCATATTTTGGCTACATAACACTCAGAAGCCGGGAATTGTTGAAAACCTTTCTTTCCAAAATAATGCCTCCATGATCCCTTTTCTTACTACTAATAGTTTGCTCAAGCATCTTAAGCACCATTTATGGACTTTCGTCTTAAGAAATAGAATTTAAAACTTTAACTTGATTAGAAAGATTGGCCAACATTTTAAGACATTTGTTTTGCCAAAGTGTGTTTCCCTTACATTTTTCAATTCTAGCATCTAGTTTAACATTTTAGTGCATTGCTAACTGCAGCTATTTAGAATTGCTATTGGTCTTTGCTTAACATTAAACTGGAGGACGTTTTCCTATTCCCTACACAGAACAAGATAAACTTCAGGAGTTTTATTGCTTGATGTGATCAGTTGTGTTTTGACTGCATTTCTGTTCCGTTAAGGTCAAAATCCAGCCTCTGTTGTTCCTTAACATTTCCTGTATTCAGATGTTTTTCCTTTAGAATTAGATGGACAGTCTCAAGTGTTTCCTTAGCTATGTTAAATTCGAAGAACTGATTTCAAACCATGAGATTCTTTAAAGTAGTGGTATCCAAAGTCATATCCAAAACATGCAGGGCACTGGCCTTGAGGACTGGAGTTGGGTTCCCTTGCTTTAAAGAAATATGGATCCTATACATGATTGCTGTTTTACCTTTTTCCTATCCAAATTGGAAAGGTTTAGTTTTGTTTTACCTGCTCACACAAATATCTTTTGGCTTTCTGATTTCTCATTATCATATTTGTTTTTTTGCAAATTAACAGCCATATTAATTTGTAGATCTTACGGCTTTCTCCTTGCAGCCTTTAAACACCATGGTTGAACTGTGTTCTCTTGGTAGTAAAGCCATTATTATTTGAAAAACACAGAGGTGACATCCAACCAAATACTGAAAATGTTCAAATTGTTGAGTGAACTACCTCTCACACCAATACAAGGATTGCCATTGGAGTGGTCTTTGTTGGTTAACTAAGTAGCATTAGCTGTGTTGAATTAAAGATATATGTGTTAACAGGTGGTTCTGAAGTGAAACAAAGGTTGAATTATTAGAAAAACACCTTATGCCCACTGTTAGGTAGAGTGGAGGACCTGGGATGCTGTGGGTCTTTTTCTCTTCAAAAGCCCCTAGAAATCTTGTTCATGTCCAAACTCTTTAGCCCTGCTTTTGAAAGCTTGTACATTAAAATAGGTGTCAGATCACACTTGGTTTGCATCACTGCCACTGATTGGGAGCTGGTTAAAGCAACTTCATCTTCAACCTAACTGCTATATATTACCAGTTAGGGTGGTTTGCAGTAGTAACTGAAAAACCATGATTAAGATTTCTAAAGGTCTGTCTCTGTGAAAGGCATGTCTCCGTAGAAAAGACTTTGAGTTTTCTTACCTCAGTAATAATTTCCACTGTAAAGAGCATTGTTCTTAGCACGACCCATTAGCGCTTGGGTATGGGTATGGTGCGTTCACCGACCGCAAAAGATGTGTTTGTGTGGTTAAGCTGAAAATCTGAAATGTGTGTTTTTGTTTTTGTTTTTTTTGTTGTTTTTTTCCAGCTTTTACATATTATTGAATTAAAACAGTAAACCTTTAAACTTTATTGGATTCTAATACGGCCTGCTTCCTTGCAATACAAGATGGTGTGTCAATATGAAGATGAAAACTGTCAAGCAGTGTGCTGTTGTTTAAAGACGTCATTTGAAAATGGATGACTAAAAAGTTTTTGTAAAATGTTTTATTTAGGAAACAAAGGATGTTTAGCAGTTATGAAGATCTGCTATTATGTTACTTTTAAAACAAAACCTTTGTTGCACCCTCCCCAGCAGCGTGCTGTCAATGAGGCACAGAATGAAGCGAGCAAAAAAATAAAATAATCGTGCATTTTTGACAGCTCTGGGTGCAACTGTCAAATATGCACATAAAGAAAGATGAGAGTGTGACCTTGAGTTATGACTACCATTGAGAATGTCAGCTCCTTAAATTCCACCGAGGAGTTGCCTCTGACAGATATGAATGCGAGTAGATATACATATTGTATTTCTCGGTATAATGACTGCTGCTGCTGAAAACGTAAAGAGTGTCTCCTGATTCGATTTCTGCATACCTGACTCGAGCTTTCCGTGCGTTTGTAAACACTCATTAATACAAAATGCTGCACCGTTTCTCTCCTTCACTCACCAACACATGCACATACAGGGACATCTTTCTGCCGTATCTCCTGATGCGCTGCATGTAGAGTAGCCAGGATGCCGCTGTGCTGATGAAGTGTTTGTTTGGCTGATTTTCCACTCGGTGGCCTTAAAAAGTGTGGGAGTTTAGAAACACTTAAAGGCCATAGCAAGGGGAATTAATGAAAGCACTAGGAAAGAGATGAATCGCTGGAGCTGCCGCGATTCTACTTTCTCGTGCGTGTGAGTAAAGTGCTTCGGATAGCTGCTGACCTTTTCTTAACCCTTCTGTCCAATCTGCATTTTCCAGTTGATCTGACAAACAGGTTGTTACATAAGGCCCCCATTTACACCAAATGCTCCCCAGTGATTGAATACCTCTCACACCCATTGCATAAGCTTTTGATCAGAATTGGTTAACAGAAATAGAAACAGGTCAGTACTCTTAATTTGAATGAGTGTTTTTTTTCTACATGAGTGGCCATAGTTTCAGTTCCTCATCAACGTATTTACTCTTGGACCTTCCCACATTTTGTCATATTTTAACCCCAAACTTATTGTGTTTTTATATGTTAGGTCAACACAAAGTAGCACATAATTGTGACGTAGAATGTAATTGTAATTCAGCCCTCTGAGTCGGTGTTTTGTAGAACCAAGTTTTGTTTTAATTACAGTTATACAAGTTTTTGTATGTCCCTACCAACTTTGCACATCTGCGAAACAAAAATATTCCACTTCACAGTGCTGCAGATTCTTACTTTTACTGGGCCATTCCAACACATACATATAATTGCACTTAAATCATTTTATTGAACCTCCGGCTGCATGTTTAGGGCTGCTTTTTCTAATATATGCAGTCTAACATATGACTCTACTGACTCTTTACTGCTGTGTGCAGAGCTGGATGCTGAGGAATGGTGCAAGCTGCTGTGTGTGGAGTGCCTGGGTACCCGCCTCAACGACATCAGCCTTGGAGAGCCGGACCTGTTAGCAGCAGGAGTGCAGCGGGAGCAGAACGGTGAGTGCCCAATTAGTCCCTGCTAACACACACAGCTATTCGAGGTCAATCCCTCTCAATCAGCCCTCCTCCAAGCACTTATCTATTGTGTGTGGGGCCTGTTTGCGTTAAAGCAGCTGAGACTTCAGAGGGTTAGGGGAGTGGAGCGGACAATATCCAATTAGGCTCTGCTAATAAGGGTCATTTTTGTCAATATTTGATTTCAAGTCCCCTGTTAGAGCGTTTTGTCGTATGAGCTCAGTATCCTTCAGCTTTGGGTTTCTGAGGTTTGTTTTGATGTGGGTTGTTAAAGGAAACCTGTGTGTGTGTGTGAAAGTACAGGTCATGGGCTCTGGCAGGGGCTCTGTTCCAGGCCTAATGAGAAGTGCTGTGCATTACTGGCTTCCCTCGTAATGAAGCTTGTCATAGAGATGGATGAGATTATGGCTCCTAAAGCCATGCGAAATAAATGTGCCTCTACAAATATTCCACTCTCTGAAATGGAAATAAAAAAAAGAAGAGAAGGTCCTATCGCAGAGCAGCTCACTCACTGTGTATAATTTGTAAAGTTGTGAAGGAAATTGAAAAGGCAACAATCCAAACGGAGCAGTTTAGAGTTTTAAAAGAGCAAGTAATTGAAAAAAAAAAAAAAAAAACTTGCTTCATTTTGATGCATTTCATTTCCCTGCAGCTATGAAGTGAGATTGTGCTCCTCAGCTATACTTGGCCTCTTTTATGTAAGATATCAGAGTGCAAGGTTTTGACACAACCCCTCTTTGGTTTGTTCAAATAAAGCTTTTAGCAGTGCAAGATCAAGGCACACTGAACCAGCACATTTCTGCTGCTACTTTGAGTGAATAATATAGGGCTGGGCGATATTGAAAAAGATCCTGTCTTGATAAAATTTTTCGTGTTAATCGATACATATTCACAATATAAAACAAATCACTATCACTCGCTCTCATCTGGGTCTGTAAACTTTTTTTCTGCGTTCTCCAGCGGGTGCCGCTGCACTCAGGATAATTTGCAATGCACGCGCTTTGTTTTTTGTCCGCCTTTAACGTCCAAGATACCCCCACACGACTGAACTGTTCAGGTTCTTCTTGTTGACGATGTCATTCGCTGTGTCCTCCGTCTGTTCCTCCTTTGTGGCACTCGTTCTTTCTCCCTTTTTTCAGTGATGTCCTACCTGCTACCTGAAGTAAAAGGCTACAAAACATTAGCCATTAGCGTGTTTGGCTGTGGTTCTCTGTGTCAACCTAACTGTGCGTGGCTCTATTCCAACTACATGGTTGGTTCAGCATGGAGAAACTCTTATTAAACTGTCTAGTCATCTTTTCTGAATATTGAAGGTCTATATCGACCCTTTCTCATATATCAGTCATAGAAAAATTATTTTATGATACATATTGGTGGTGTTTTATTGCCAAGCTATGGAATGATGATGCAAAAATCACAGTTTGCATCAAACTTTTGATGCTTGCTGGACAGCAGGGGGTAAAGTTTATTTTTCCTAACTCTAAGGTTACTGAATTGTTAGAACATGCTTACAATTTGCCAGAGCAGCATAGATCATGCTATCGTCTGTAAGTAGGGCACAATGTTTATGTGTTCTGGATGCAGAAAGAATCGTGGAATTTGACAAATAAACTGGATTCCTACTCAGTCTGGAAACGTCTGCAATTTGATTTCCTTCCTTACATCCTGCCTCTCTTCCATGTGTCTTTCCTTCCCTCATCATATGCTTCCTTCATTTTGTCCTTCCTTGTGTTTTGCATTCCTTTGTTCTGTACTTTCTTTCTTCCTTGTTTCCAACATTTCTTTCTTCTGTTCTCTGGTGTTTGCAGCTCTGGCTCTATCTTTATGTCAGTAAGCTATAAGGCCATGATGCAGAGAAGCATTGAATCCAGTTGAGGAATTTATCCCCTACACATTAGCCCTTCCCCACAAACTGGTAAAAAGATTCTGCTCTAAAGTGGCTTAAAATTATTTATTTAGGCAATTAATTATTTTTTTTAATAATTAAACTTTCTTTTTATACCATCTCCTCCCAGTTCCTCCACTATAGGAAAGTGTGTATTTAAAGAGGTTTGCCTTGAAAACAGGGATTAACTGACTGAAACCCATCATCAGCAACTGTTATGAAGCTTAGACGATATAATTATACAATAGAAAGGGGATGAAATCACATCAGCAAAAGCACCCGGGTAACATGCCAGAGCTGCTGAAAAGTTGATAAACTTGCAGTTGAAACCAGATATTAACATATTCTGTATAAACATTTGTTAGTATTTGGTATAATTACCTTTGAAACTGTATGACTTGGATCAGATGTTTTGGTATCCTTCCTCAAGTTTCTCACAATAGTTTGCTGGAATTTGGCCCATTCCTCCTGTTAGAACTGGTGTAACGGAGTCAGGTTTGTCGGCCCCCTAAGCTCCCACACACCTTTTCAGCTCTTCTCAAAGCTTTTCTGTGAGATTGAGATCAAGGCTTCATGATAGCCACTCCAAAACACTAACTTTACTGTCTATAGACCACTTTGTAACTAATCTGGGATTATGCTTAGGTTCATTGTCCATTTCGAAGATCCACAGGTACCCAAGCTTCAACTTCCTGGTTGATATCTTAGGATGCCTCTTTAATATTTCCACATAATGTCATTTACTCATTAAGCGATCTATTTTTTGAAGTTCACCAGTGTGTCCAGCACCAAAACAGCCACCCTCATGCTTCACACTTCAGATGGTGGTCTCAGGCTTGCAAGCTTCCCTCTTTTTCCTCCAAACGTAATGATGGTCATTGCAGCCAGATATTTCAGTCTTAGTATCAACAGACCACAAGGTCTTTGTGCATTAGCAAAATTTTATCTGACTTTTCATATGTGGAGTAATAGCTTTCCCCTTGGTAAATAGCCGTTCAGACCATGTTGGTACTGGACTCTTTTTACTGTGGATAATGACTCTGTCCTACCAGCTTCAACCAGCATCTCCACAAAGGTTTTTTTTTTTCGTTCTGGGGTTGATGCAAAAAAAACATTCAGCTCTGAGACACAGAACCCGTCTGATGGACATCGCCATGGTGTTTTTGTTTGTGTATAATTGTGTGAACAGATGAATGTGTCACCTTCAGGCATCTGGAAATTGCACCTAGGAGGCTTCACAAATAGCTTAAAGGGATAGTAATCTTAGTGTATGTCAACTTCTGAATTTGAAGAAAGTAACAAAACAATCTCTCTGCTGCTTCTCTCCCTCTTTATTCTAGTATTTATGAAATAGAAAATGTTTTGGTAATCCTGACTGACCTTGAAGCAGAGGAAGTTTAGTCTGATTTAATGTCAGACAGTGAGGAGAAATGGTTATGTGTAATATAGTGAGTGTGGACATCTGGCTTTAACTGTGTATTTAACCTGCTTCTGTGATAATTAAGTTTAAGATAAATTAAAACAGTTTTTAAAATAAACTACAAAGGTCTTAAATTTCAAACGTTAACGTTTTCCTGTAAATAACATGGGTTGTTTTGATTTATTGAATGTAATTATTAGTATGAATTGTAAGACATTATGAAAAAAACTTTTGCATATTTCCATCTTTTGTCTATAAGAGATTATTTTACTGTGAACAAATAATCTGTTTTAAAATATAGCCCCTTTTCGTAGCAGATTTCCAGTTGCAGTTAGAAAGACTTGTAAAAACACCAGAGATGCACCTGTCGCAGTTTTGTGGGCCGAATCCAATTTCTATTCGTCATAAAGTAGTTTCTCTGATTGAGCTTTAAATATTGCATTTAAAAATCTAGATTTTTTTTTGTTATTTATTTCAGAACGCTTCAACGTGTACCTCATGCCCACGCCGAACCTGGACATCTACGGGGAGTGCACCATGCAGATCACCCACGAAAACATTTATCTGTGGGATATTCACAATGCCCGCCTCAAACTCGTCATGTGGCCCCTCAGCTCCCTGCGCAGATATGGCCGGGACTCCACCTGGTTCACGTTTGAGTCCGGAAGGTGTGTGTGCTTCTGCTGACTGTGTCTCTGTGCTTGTGTAATTGAAATGCCAGCAGCGAGAGGGGGGAAAAACAACACAGTTATGGAAACACGGTGACAACTTTAACAAAGAAGCTTTGAAAACCAAAAACATCCTGGGATAGATGCTGCAGAGGCCTTCAGGCGATGATGATGTGGCAGGCGTTTCTGTGAAACTGTCTCGATTTGTCTCTGTTTTTGCCTTCAGGGGGGGCTACTTGCATTCATGGCCCTCCCTGTAACCTAAACATTCAACCATGCATATTTTTAAATGAGCAATCTGAGAGAGAGTGCGATCAAAGTGTCTCTGTGTGTGTGTGTTCCTGGCGCAGGATGTGTGACACAGGAGAGGGTTTGTTTACGTTCCAGACCCGGGAGGGCGAGATGATCTACCAGCGGGTCCACTCGGCCACGCTGGCTATCGCCCAGCAGCATGAGAGGATGATAGAGGAGATGGAGAAGAGCTCCCAGGTATATTAGTGTGTTTTGGGTTTGTTTATCTCTTATCAGCTGCAGCACACGATATCACTGTGGTTGTATTTCAGTGCAAGAGCATTTTAGAATTGTTTTTTTTTTTATTCTTTACATTCCATTCGTCATATCACTCTCAGTGATACACAGAGAAGTGTGTATAAAAACTGCTAATGGCTTGATTTTCTGGTTGAATGATCAGAATTGTGTTTTATAGATACATGAAGTTAATAAGTCCTGATTTTGGTGTGAATTGTGTGTTGGACCAAGGAGTTCTCAGACACCCCAGAGTCTTGGCCATCTCTCCCTCCTTCCCTCACAACAGTCATTCGTCGCTTCCTTCCTCCTTCCTTCCTTTTCACTGTCATCTGCATTCTTTGTTTACATAGCCCTGTGTCTGATGATCCTTGACCATATGGCTATGCTCCTGAACCCTGCAATTTAGGGAACATTTCCAAGAGCAGCTACTGTCAACTATAAGAACTGTGCACATATTGCAATGTTTTAGTATCAGTATACTTTACACGTGCAAAGTTTCATTCCTGATTATACATTGCCTTGCCAGTAAGTCCAAGTAAGTGTTCTTACTCCTTTTCCAAATTTTGTCATGTTGTAAACACAAACTTCAGTGTACTTTTTTGGGATTGCATATAACAGACCAGCACAAAGTAGTGCGTAATACATAGTGCATAGCTGGGAGGTGGAAGGAGAAGTCAAATAAATGAAAAGTTTGATTTCATTTGTATTCAAAATCCAGTGCAACAACTTCCCCTCAGAAGTCACCACCGAAAAACTATCAAGAGATCTGTGGTAACTCTGGAGGTGCTGCAGAGATCTGTAGCTCAGGTGGGAGAATCTGTCAGCAGGACACTTATTAGTTGTGTGCTCCACAAATCTGAGCTAAAAAAAAAAAAAAATAATTAAAAATAAAAAATTAAAAAAAATCAGTCTCTTGATGTGCAAATCTGGCAGAGACATACCCCAAGACTTGCAGCTGTAATAACATTAACTTGGGGGCTGAATATAAATGAACTGCAGACATTTCAGATTTATATTTGTAAAAAAAAATGTCAAATCATGGATCATCCACTTCACAGATGTGCCCTACATTGTCTGTCACATCAAACCACAGTTAAACACATTGAAGTTAGTTGCTATAGCATGACAAAATGTACAGGTGTTTAAGGGATATGAATACCTTTACAAGGCACTGTGGATCAGGATTTGAAGTTGGAAATATAAAACCAAATCCAAACCGTGCTGGAGAAAAACATAATATTCCCAAATGAACCCCTGTCTTATCCATCAAACAGCTCCTCAGCCTGGAGACATGCCACTGAGCCTTCAATATGTGCTACTATTCACACCTTTTCATGCGCTGACAAATGCAGATCAGTTTTCCCCGAAAGTGACAGAAAATAAGATGCAGTACTGTCTGACTCTGTCTGTTTCAGTTTCACTCCAGAGAGACGTTAACCAAGTCCATCTCCCTGCCACGCAGCGCCTACTGGCAGCACATCACGCGCCAAACCAGTATGGGGGATCTCTACAGTTACCAAGGTACAGGGGAGAATTTACTAATTATCAAACTCAAAGTGTAGCTCTTTGACTTTACCTGAAATTACAATGAGATCAAGAATGTAGTAAACAAGGCTAATGAGGATTTTTGCAATAACTGACCTTTAGCTGTACTGGTGGTGGTACGTGTGCAAAGAGTATGCTGTGCATCTCAGTACATAAGAATGTAATCAAAAGTCAATGTATTTTGATAATGACAGAGAGAGAGAGATTTTTTTTTACAATGAAATAGATATTTATTTGTTATATTTTTTGCTTATGGCTTGCAGCTAATAAAAACCCAAATTCTGTTTATCGGAAAGTAACAATATTACATTAGACAAATAAAAGTAGGATTTAAATACAGCAATGTCGACCTATTAAAACATATTTCCATGTATATCAATACTTATCAAGGGTTCCTGTTGCTCCACCCACAGTCCACGCCTTACAAATCTCCCCTAAAATTGTGACTGGACTTTGCTTCACAATTCGCTCAAGTGTTGCTTATGCACCATTCTCAGCCACACTTTTTCCTTTTGCTCAACTTTCCCCTAATGTGCTTAGAACAGCACTCTGAATAGTCATCGTCTTGACCTTTTGTTGCTTACCTGTTTTGTGGAGGGTGTCAGTAAATGTCTGCTTGGACAGCTGTCAAGTCAACAATAAAGATAATGATAACATTATAATAATGGAGCTGCATTGTGTGCAAGCAGAGTTTTTGTGAAACTACAGTGGAAAATAATGGCAATATAATAATGGCTGATTTAAATTACCTTCATTAACGGTACATGTATTTGTCATGGTACTCACATCAGTTCAAAGTCAAGCCTCTTTTATTCAGAAAAGTAAGCCCACATTCATTGGTATTGCTTTTGACTAAGTGCCAAGACAGAAAATGAATGATTTCAGTTCCGGTCTAAAGCAGTCCACACCAAACCAATGCAAGACTGGCTAGTAATATTTACACATACGAGGCTGAAGACCAACCTCCAGTTCATACACACCTTTCAGGTCTACTCATATGGGAGCGGTGGAGTGAGAGCAGTGACATGTTTCAAGCCAAATTATAGCAGGTTTATGGCAAGCTTTTTGTGCATTTATACTATATAATTAACATCTGGTGTTTTTTCACCAGGAACACTTAATGAAAACAACTGGTTTCTTAATAATTGCCAATTAGTGTTTAAACAGTTTTATAACAGAGAAAAAGAGATGTTTTATTGCCAATTTGTAGTTTTGAATCAGGAAAAGGTTATTTATTTCACCTCTTTTTGTCTTTTTGTCCTCCATGAAGTTAGGGCCAAATTAATTGAAACATAATCCTTTTATTATGATGTTTTATTTGCACAACAGGAAAAGTATCTACCAGTTTTCAGATTAATGAAACTCCTGAATGGCCTGTGGGGTGCTGTTTAGTTCAAACTGGGTGGGCATTTTTGAAATGTTTCTTGTGTTTAAATGAATTTACCAGGAAACATTTACATTTTTGCCATACACAGCGGTTACTCACTAGCAAGGGATGTTTGTTTTTTCCGTCCTAGTTTCTGTGGGGGTTATTTTCTGTTTAAAAGAAGTGAAAAGAGACCCAGCATTTGATATTTGCCTAGATCTCTATTCTCCATTCTACTATACCAAACCTTGACCCATAAAAACAATCTGGTTCTGCTTGTGGATAATTTTAAAGCTACATTTGTGGTGGGAGATGTGGGTTACCAGCAGGATCAAGTCACTCTGTGAAGTCATCATGTTTGTAAATCTACCATACAGAATTATCCGGCGGGTCTACACAAACTAAATCAAACAGTTTTTTTATAACTTCACTTGAAAAATGTTTGTTTGATATGTTAAATCTTTTTTTGAAAAAAGGCACTGCACACAAGAGTTACTTACATATACTCAGTAATAAAACATGGTGAAGGTAGATTAATAATTTGGGCTGCTTTGTAGGAGCAGACTGAAGACACCATCACTAAAAAGGGCACCCTTTCCTATGTTTATTTCTATGTGTCTCGTTCAGGGTATTGCAGTTGTCTATGACTCTTAAGTAAGGATTCTACAAAAGAAAGAAAATGCATTCATCCATGCTTATATGCCCGCAAATCAGGGAGAAATTGACAGAAATACATTAATAATGCAGCAGTTGTTCTATAGCATCTGAGGATGGCACCATATGTCCTTTTTGTGCTCTTTATCTGCACATATACTTAAGTAACTGTAAATGTGTGAGTATGTGCACGTTATATGAGACCAGAGGCAGGGAGGTGATTAGTGTGCTGATGCGATTATCCTCTGTCCATGGTATTAGTTGATTAGAAGACTTATCTGAGGATTATGGGCCTTTTGGTTTTCACTGATAGAGCAAAAAAAAAAAAAAAAAACGGAAGCCAGGCAAAGATGAAAGTCCCTCTGACGTCATAATTTTCTTTTTAAAAGTGAAGACTGTTATTTTCCCCTCTCATTATCATTTAATTGTGTCCTGATAAGCTTGAAAGCAAGCTGTGAGCTCTCGGTTCCAAACATCAACATGTTTGTGCCTCGCAAAAACTAAACGGTAAAACGTTCACCTCAGGGTTAATTCTTCACTGGCCCGCTCTCTGCAAAATCTGCTGCTAAACTCTTGCTCTGTAAACTATGGCGAGCAGATGAGCTTCTCGGTGATCCATCACCTTGGCACCTCGGCCCTCCCACACTTTGTCCATGTATCTGCCTAGTTCAGAGCAACCTTTCCGCAGTCTTCTGCTCATACGGATGCATCGCTGCCGTTGCGTCCCCTCGTTTCCCATGAATAAATTGAACGCATCAGTGTGTCTGAGGTCCTGTCGAACAAGGAGGTCTAGAAGGTGATTCCTGGGGGGTGGTGGTGAGAGTTTAATTCAAGCTGTGACATGTGTTTGGACTATAAAGAGGCATGTGAGGCACACACCTCTTTTATCTTGGAAACAAGTCATTCTGAGATGAATTCAGCCACACAATAATTGCATCAGTTCCTTGTGGACAACAGGTCTCCGGCTTTTGGGAGGAAATTTACATTTTGTCTCTGTATGTGTACGCACAAGATGAACTTATGGCACAGCGGTTCCTAGCCTTTGCTTTCACACATGGAGGATAGTACCCTACAGTCTACCCAACTTCCTTTACTTTTATACTCTTAAATAAAAATCCAAAATTTGGTGATTGTTATCATTCTAATACTCTATTTTAAACCATGCTTTGTTTAAGAAAAGAAAATCTTAGGATGGCTGCTACAATGCTCTGCACATGTATTGGTACCCCTTTTAAAGATGTGTAAAAAAATATTTAAGTTAATCGGTCTAGTAACTTTTAGAGGCCCAATTCTCTTAGGCATTCCTCAAAATGGGAAAGATATGCCAATCAATTAAGGAAGTCGTATGTTTATCTTAAAAAGTCAGAGAATTGCTAAAATGCTATACCTACTTGCATAAATTTAGACAGCTGGAGCAATCGCTGAAGGTTTATGCTACTAAAACCGTATCAAACAAGATTAAACAAGGACTAAAGTTTCTCTGGCTGACATGCATGGTGACCAGGATGGGAGGGAAAATTTAAAAAATCTCTAATTCCTTGAGAAGTACAGCAAAGACAGTTGGCTCAGGCTCAAAAAGAGACCATATCAACCATTAGATAAACTCTACATGCTAAAGGATAAATGCATGGGAAAAACACCTCATCCCTAATGTTAATGTTGGAGGATCTGAGATGCTGAGGGCCTGTTTTCCTTCCACTGGTCCTGGAACCCTTGTTAAAGTGCATGGCATCATGAACTGTTTGAAATAGCAGGAGATTTAAGATAGCAATCTGGTGGCTTCTGGCAAGAAAGTAAAAATGGGTCGTCATTGAGTCTTTCAGCAGGATAATAATCCAAAACATTTAGCCAGATAAAGACAGGAGACGCAAAATCAACCTTTTTCAGTGGCCATCGTAGTCCCCAAACCTAAATCCTATGGAGAACCTGCAGGGTGAGCTGAAGGAGAAGAGAGCATAAAAAGAGGACAATCTAGAGGGATTGTGCTGAGAGGACTCGTCAAAGGTCCCTGTTCTCCAATCTGGTGAAATGTTATAGGAGAAGACTGTGTGCTCTCCTGTTGGCAGAAGATTGCTATTAAACGTATGAACAGCAGGGGCACCACTAAGTGTGCTATACATGATTTCATTTAAAATAATTTATCGTAAATTAAAGGCTTAACTTTTTGAAATTTTTCAGTGTAAGGTTGTGCTGCTGCAATAAAATCTGAATTTATTTTAAGCCTTTTAACACATCTTTTTTTTTAGGGGTACCAAAAGCTGTCAATGCGACTGGCACAGTGTTCTGTATGCTTCTCTGAAACCTATACTGATCAACATTAATACACAGATCTACTTGCCACGTTCACTAAAGCCCCCACGATACGGAATATACAGTACCGCGCTTTGAACTTTACCGCATTACAAGCGCAAACGTGATGTTATAGAACCACCTTTTGCTACATCTAAGGGGCAAGTCTAAGGGTTATGTCTCCACCAGTGTATAAATACACCATTACGATTTTTATTCCTACAAAAAACTGAAACCGTGTGTTATGTCCTTCCATTTCATGACTGTTTGCTTTTTTTTGTGTGTGTTAGTTAATTATGGTTTTTCATAAAGAACTCAGCAATCAACCACAAAATCACTTGACATATTTAAAGGAATTTAGTTGCACATTTAGTTAAAAAAAAAAAAAAAAAAAAAAAAAAAGTTTGATGCTTCATTACTCTCTAGTGTTGCCACTATTGTTGTTGTGTAATTTGTTTCTCAATGGCAGTCAGAAAACAGGTTTTCTGGACCACTGTGGCTGACTGTGTTTGCTTCTTGGCTGTTTCAGCTCACACATGATGAATATCCAATCAGCACAGTCAATTTGCTGAGTCATGCTTGGGTTGCTTTCAAATACCCTGTGGGTCTGGAGAAATAATTAAGAAACACAGCTCCTTTTCGCCCTGTTGAGGTTGATTCACCTGTTTGTTTCTTTGTTTGCTTGAGTTATCGGGGAACCAGGTGCTAAAGAAGCAGAACTGATTCATTTTAATATGTTTTTACACCTGTTTTGTTTTTTTTTGTTTTTTTTCCTGTAGACAAAAATGCCCTGAAAATACTTCCCAGAACTTTAGTTTACTACGATTACAAAGCAGAAGAGAGTGTATTAGAAAGATGTCAGATAAATGTTTTATTCCCACTGAAACTTGCAGTGTGTTCTCCATGAATACAATATATCTACGTTCTGCTGTCTTCCACCCCTGCTTTCCTAATGGGATTCACTCTTTTGCATTTCAGTGAAAAACTGCTGTTTTCTCCAGGCTTGCTGATGCAAAGAAATAAGTGCACTTTAAAGTTTTGGAGCTGGAGAAGCAAGGTGCCATGCCTGTCAGAAATGGTTCAATTACCAGCTCTTATACCGGAAGGGAAAAGGGACTATAATCCATACATTCTTTTTTTTTTTTTCTTTCTTCCTTTTTTGTTTACCCATTTACAAGTTGTCCCTTCATCCTCCTGCTCGCTCCGTGCTTTATTGCACTCCAAAGTTTACTGCCAGAGCATTAGCAATTCTAATGAAATGGAGCGCTGTACACTGTTTGATCCGCCCAGGAGTGATACTAAAGGGATTTTACCAAGAGGTGAGAAGAATCAGAAGACAGAATGATGGAAGAGCGGGGTGATGACACTTCCTTGCCTTCAAGCAGGCAGCGTGAACAACGCGTAGATGTAGATGCAAAATGTGAACTCCTGAAAGAAAATTTGCGACTGCTAAATTTGAGTTCAGCTGTCTTGGTCTCTTTCTGGATATTACTTTTAGACTTCAGTTCATGTTGACTAAATCAAGTTTTTTTTTTTTTTTTACTTCAGCTACATTTGGTATTCATACCTCTTGAACATTTTCATATTTTGTTTCATTGCAACCAAAAACCTGAAAGCATTTTATTGGGATTTTATGTAACAGACCAGCACAAAGTAACGACTAACTGTGACTTGAAGGAAAGTCATACATTCTTTACAAAATTGTGTACAAATCACAGAAAGCCATACAAAATCCTGGCGTTTGTCACAAGCAAGCATTTGGACTTTTTGGCCTGCAAACAAAATTATATTTGTGGTGGGAAAAAAAAAAAAAAAACCTAACAGCGCACCAGCCCCACTGTGAAACACGGTGGCGGGGGAGCATGCTGATGTGTGGGGATACGTTTCACCGGCAGGGACAGGGGAAGCTGGTGAGAGCGGATAGAAATGTGAATGGAGCTAAATACAAGGCAATGATAGAAGAAGGCTGCCTCCTGTCGTAAAAGACTCGAGACCGCTACACACAGAAACCCATGACAAGTCCCGTTTGCAGTTTGCCATAAGCCATGGAGGAGATGCAGCAAATAATCCAAAGAACGTGCTCTGGTCAGTTGAGACCAAATTCAGCCTTCCTGGCCAACATGCGTCATCCCCAGTCAAACATGGTGGTGGCAGCATCATGCTATGGGGACGGTTGCTGTCAATAGGAAAGCTTGTCAGAGTGAATGGAAAGAAACACAGAGCTAAATACAAAGCAGTCCTTGTCTTTCATTACTCTATCACATGAAATCCCAGTGAAATAAGACTGTTGCTGCTGTCTGACGTAATCTGGATCTTGTGGTACATGCAGTCTCTCTGCTGTTGTTAAGACTGCCATCTGGGCAGCTACAGTTGGAGGAGGGAAGGTGTGGACAGGTGTGTGTCAACATGCATGCATGAATAGCTGCTTGTGTATCCAGGTCTGCCGTTTCTCCCTCCTAATATGTGTGTGTGTGCGTGTGTGTGTTTGTTCTCGCTGCCTGTCCTGTCTGCTCTGGCCCAGCAGCTGCCACCCCAGGCCAGATAGGATGACATGACCTTCCCCGGTAATGAAAAGGCACTGACAAATCACTGTCTGCTTCTCATAGTGTGAGCACAGGAGGAGGGATGCTGACGCCAACATCATCCCTCTCTCCTTCCCTCTCTGGTTCTCTGTGGTTTTGTTGTTATTTTCTCGCAAGTGTGTCTACATGTTTGTCTCTCGTCCAAAAGCATGGCTCTCGTCAGGGGTCTGTCCCTAGACAGCAGTGTTTATGACTGAGAGGATGATGGGCTCTGCTTCACCCTCTCCTTCCTCTCTGGGCTCCCTGCCTTGCATCTTTTTTTTTTTTTTTTTTACCCTTAATTGGCCTTGGTTGAGGAGAGGGATTGTCTTGGCAAAGATGTGAAAAGGATATGCCTGGTTGCACACCAGTCGTTTCAGCAATCTATTAAATACAACTTGCAGGGAAGAGGGGAGCATTCTTCCACCTTACCCCGTCTCTGTTTTTGCTTTCTGTGACGCGCACTGAGCTGCATTTCTAACTTGGTATTTCTCTTTTGTTTCAGGGAGTGGTGGAGAGGAAAGACTAACAGACAGAGGTGTGTATGCATGACTCACCTGCCGCCGAGCATCCCATTTCGTTCTCATCCTCACACCCACACCAGCCCCTCCGTGCCTCCTCCCACTAACCGTTCCTTCCACTCGCACAGGAAAATGCTTTTTCTGTGTTTTTCATTCTCACTTTCTCTTTCTCCTTCCTTGCATATCACCCATTTCCCCAAACGCCTGTTTTTTATTATTTTTTTTTTTTAATTTTTAACTAGACTTCTCTCCCTGTGGCTCTGACACGCACTCACCCTGTCACTTGACACTGATTACTGGCCTGACTGGGTCATGTTGCATATTCCAAGTCCCAGTTGGTGGAGTCATGGAGGCAATCCTGGCAAATAAACACGTACAAACCACAAACTTCAATCTTTTTATTGGGATTTTATGTAATAGGCCAACTCAAATTAGTACTAGTTTAAAGTGGAAATGAAATTAAACAGAGTTTTATGAAATGAACAACAAAGAATCTGGAAAAACATGGTTTGCAGTTGTGTTTAGCCTCCTTTACTCTGTTGCCTCTAAAAAAAATCACTTCATCAATACAGTCACCCCATCTAATTTAATCTCAGTATAAATCCAGCTGTTTCATGAAGGCCCCAGAGGTTTGTTAGATAACAGTAGAGAACAAATGCCTTCAAGAAAACCAAGGGAAACAGCAGACAGGTTCGAGGTAAAAATTCAGAGAAACTTCAAAAAAAAAAAAAAAAAAAAAAAAAAAAGCAGAGTTAGGTTATAAAATAAGCTTTGGGCATCTCATTGAGCTTCATCTGAACCCCACCAACACATTTCCACCCACCTAAACTGAGAGGACAGGCAAGGAGACCATTAATCAAAGAAACAGCCAAGAGGCCTGTGGTAACTCTGGACAACTACCAGGTTGGGAAAGAAGACGACGAGTGCTCTATCCTGGTTGAGTTTGGAAATGGAATATTTCTGTGATTTGTATGAGGCTATTTTGCTTTGTAGGTTTTTTTTATGTGGATTGTCTTATAAGCCCATGTGTGCTTATAGTGTCTGGGCACCAGTGGTGCATGACACTATTTTTTTTTTTTCTTAGCTGTGCCCCTTTAAAAGTTTTACTGGCCCAGTTTGATTACCCCAATGGAAAATTTTCTGGGGGCGCCACTGTTCGCTGAGCAAGAAAAATGAGAAATGGACAAAGATTTAAATTTCCAGATGTGTAAAACTGTTAAGAGACATGTTCCAAAACACTTGCAGCTGTAACTGTAGAGAAAAGGTGGTTCTGCAGAGCAAAACACAATTTTCTTATCTTTATTTGTAATGTAGCTTTTTTTTTTTTTTTTTTTGCACTTCAGAGTTATGCACTACTTAAAGTTAGTCTATCACATAAAACCTAAGTACAATACACTGAGGTCTGTGGTTGTGTTGTGACAAAATGTGTTAGAAAGGGTGTGAATACTTGCAAGACAGTGTGTATTTGGATTTGCGCAGGTTCCAATCAGATTCAGCCATCGGCTCCTTTTTTGGATCAGCAAGAGTTCTGGAAATGAGCCTCTGGTCAGTTTCACCAATATTTTAATCTTTGAATCAAATGTAAATTAACATCTGCGGGCTTATGGAGTGAAAGTCAATATTTTGAAGTGCAGCCACTTCTCTCGGTCTTTGTTAGCATGCATTCACCAAGACAGGTTAAAGTTGATTATAGTGTATTTTTGTTTTTCTTTTTTTGCACCTTCTGAAATATTGATCAGTGGCCACTTCCTCCTTGTTTTGGTGCACGATCAGCAGCTTGCCACCTCTGTGTGCACATTTCCAAACAGCGCACTAATGTATTATTAATGCTCTCACGGTTAGACAAGAGCATCCCTCCGCCGTTGAGTATCCATTACTCCCTCTCAGTGCATTTAACCGATATGAACTGAGGAGCAAATTGGTTCAATTAATTTGAATTAAGGTGCAGAGGGAGACGGCAGGACGGGGAGATGTCAGCAGACAGGTCTCGGAGAATGACGCAGGGAAACGAAGCTGTTTTAACCGACAAGCAAATCAAACTTGGAACAGAACATCCAACTTATTGTAGTTTTCATTTACTCTGTTAGGAATCTTGCAAAGTAGTAATGGCACATATATTTCAGTGTGGTCAGCTGAGTTTTTCCTCCTCCCCAACAGGAGCCGCGCTGTCGAAGACTTTCATCCCCCGAGCGCAGACGTTCCCCAGCTTTCTGTCTGATGAGCCCGAGCAGGAGGAGAGGAGTCACCGCCACCAAGAAGAGGCTCCGTCGCCCTCTAGTGGCTGCGAATCCAGTTGCAGCCTCAGACCGCTTCAATGACGGAAAGCATCTTAAGCTGATGTGGACACTCAACCCGTCACTGTAGAGAGGATTCAGCAGTGTGTGTATAGTGATATGTGTAATATAGCTGTAGAAGCTGTAGAAGGATCCTGGAGGATTGTGAAGTGTGCCTGCAGAGGTAGCTTCTAAAAGTGCACCAAAAATCCTCTAAGTGTTATTTAAAGTGTTTTTTTTTTTTTTTTTTTTTTTTTTTTTTTTTTTTTTTTTTTTTTGCCATTGTTCTGTTTAACTCTGCATGACATGCTACTTTCTAAACTTTTTTTTCTTTTTTAGACAAAGCACTTGGAGAGAAGTTAAAAGAACTATGACCTAAAGATCTGCTGTAAAAGAGCTTTAAAAAGCTTTTGTTCTGAAGTTGATGAAATAACGTCAGGCGTAATCCAGCAAGGTGCTGCCTCAGCAGCCAGTTCAAGGGAAAAAAATCCACCAGTTTTGACACAAATTCCTCCTCCACTAAACCCCCCCCTCCCCCCACATCAGCTTTGTCGCGAGAATGTGAAATCGATCAATGCCTTACACAAAAAACAGCTTGATGTCCACGGCAGCGATGAATCAGCTAAACTTTTCTAATCGGCTTCAACTGGGGAAAAAAAAGTCATTCAGAAATGGGTTGGGGCGGACCGTCATGTCAGAGATGATAAAAAGCGCAGCCCTCCTGCAGCCTCTGCTTTAAGCTGCTGGCATTACTCTTCACTACAGCAAATTGACTTTAATAGCATCTGAGGTCTTCTGAAGCTCTGTCTGTCAGAAGTTACTGATAAGCTGTTCATTAGTAGAAAGGTGTGGAGAAAAAAAAAAGAGTCACCCGATGGGATGATGGGTTATGCAAAGCAAGGATAAAATTCACATTTAGGCTCTGTTATAAGCTAAGAGAATGTTTCTTCAGAAGGAAAAACGTAACATTAGACATTCAGGGAAAGTCGTTTTTGATGTTTTGTGTAGGTTTAGGAAATGCTTGTGATTCTGTTTCCCAACATGAAGCATTCCAGGGTTCCAACTGGTAACGTATGGAGTTAGATTTTTATCATTTCTGAGTCTAAAACGGGATGAAAAAATACATTTAATAAGGAAAAATGGTTGCGTTTCCAGGACTTCTTCATCATTCTATTATCAAAAGCCTTTTAGCTTTTTGGCCTACATGAAGAAATTGATGTGCAGCAGAAAACCAACACTGAACATCACCCTGAATTTACCATCCTCTAATGTAAAACATTATGGTGGCAGCATCATGCTGTTGGGATTCTTTTGTTTGCTTTACAATTATGCACTATTTTGGGTTAGTCGATCCTAATCCCAATAGTAGTAACATGAGAAAATGTGAGTTTTGTCCAACCATGTTTTTGATTTGGTTTTTAAATTATTGACAGAGCCCACAAAATAATGCATACTCATTCAAAAACAAAAGGACCATTTTTTTTGTGTGTGTGTTACATTGCTTTTCTAGACCCTTTTAGACCGAGGTTTTAAACTGGACCTGTGGTTTTAAATTGGGTTTGGTTTAGACCCCAAATAAGACACTAACACAAACATAATCCAAGTCCAGGGGTCTGAAAAGTAGTCAAGTTTCTTTTTACTATACCGCTGAATAGGACGCCCACTTCACGTGTTTTATGATTTGCGGAACATGCAGACAATAAAACCCAACTAAGTAAATGTTTTTTTTCCTCTCAAATGAGCAAATCATTATAAAAAAGATGGCTAAAAAAAAAAAAAAAAAAAAAATCTCTGCACACTCAGTTTACCAACTCCTCTCAGTGTGTCACTCTTCGTGGGACCATCTGCATTGTCATTGTCCTGCTCTCTTTGCTCAGGTTCCTGCATTTCTGGCCATCATTAATGTCAAACCAATTCCTAAAATATTGGTTAAAAAAGTTTAGAGAACACCATTAATCCAAGAATAAAGTGACAGAAAGGCAGGACAGAGACAGAAAGCCTCAATTATGAATCCATCTGTTCCTGCAGCTCCGCTGACAGTGAGGTGGTATAAACAATACTTGGTAGGCTTCTGGCGTTTTGGTGGCTTGGATCATTTATTCTAACTTGGACAAAATGTATGTCAAACAGAGAGTCAGTCAGCCAGACTTTTGTGCCTGCTGTCTGTGCTAGTATGGGGTCATTGAGGGGAAATGGTAGGTGAACAAGGCAGGGCTGCGTTCTGCTCATTTTACTAACAAAATATATTTCCTCTTCCCAGTGTTTTTAAAAAAAAAATTATGGAATGGTTCTGAAAAGTGAGGTTAATGCAAAGAATCCTAAATAGAAACTCTGTGTGTTGTAAAGGGAACTTCTGATCTATTATAACTGAATATAATAGAAATACCCTTTATTGTCCCACAGTGGGGAAATTCAGGCGTTACAGCCTCAAAGTGACAGGACAATATGCACTTTTTTTCTTGGTGAGTTTGAACACTGAGGGTGTAAAGTGAACAGTGGGTACCAAGGCTCATTGCAGTAAAGTCTTTACCAATTGCCGCTAATCAAACTGTAGCGACAGCTCTTGAGCTGCAGAGCCTTTGTCGGCAGGAGTGTATTGGAGGGGGTGAAAAATAGCTCAAAGAAAGACACATTAGGTCCGAGTTGTTCATTTGTATTGCAAACTCCACAGATAACAGTTTGACGTGGTTTAATGGCCTCCTCAGAGAACAGTCCGAGTTAAGAGAGCCCACCCAGTATTGTGCACCTAATAGCTAATTACTAGTGTCAAGAAGTTGGAGTTCAATATCCCCACTAACATGTATATAAGGGTCTCATTTGGATTTTGCTCTGACTTGATGGGTACTAACTGGGCAAGGACTCACAACAGAACCTACTTATTTCATAAAATAAACCCATATCAGCAAAACCAGTTGGCTACCCTGTGTAGGTCTTAGCTGGGTCTTAAATTGGTATAAAGAAAATGAACTCAAATTGTTTGCCACAGGGTTTCCCAGAGTTGTCCTGCATCAAACTATGCAGGCAAATAATGTCGTCATGCAACCTGTGGAAAATCCCATGTGGGGCCCATTTTAAAAAGCTTCCTTTGCATGTGGGCCCCAAATATAAATATTGTCCGGGGATTTTCTTTGTCTAGTTGGATAAAATAAGCTCATTATAATGCCATTTATAATTTGTAGTCTATTAATGAAAGTGTTTATTACAGCATTTTGAGCCTATAACAGGTTAAATGGAGTTTTGTTTTAGCAGCTAACTCTGTGGATGTGTGTAGCTTCTGCAGATTGACAGTCAAAGCCTTCTTATAGTCATAATGTATCTTTGTTTTCTGAAGACGTAGAGTCAAACAAAATCTTAAACGTATAAATGTTAAGCTCATAAACCAACTGAACCAATGGTACCCACCACAAGGGCCTCTAAAGAGGCACAAAAGTAAGCTAACTGTTGCTCTGTATCGTGTTCTTATTGCCATGCTCAGCGGTCTCTATGGCTAATTAACAGACATGGTATTAATCTCCTTTTAGTAAAATATGTTGCCTAAAAAGTTGTTAAACTATTTTAAAAGAGTGACATGTTTTCGGTGTGTTAGTAGCAGAAGGAGCTACTGTTAGCAGCGTAGCTAAAAGACAGTAGTAAGAATGCTGTTACTAAATCCTTTTTTCTGTTGCACGAATCAATTGTATCTTTAAAAAACATGACTCCATATGATGAGAAAGACTCTAGTGCCTTCAAATGCTGACTGCAGATGGTGACAGCAAACCAAAGCAGATATTAGACTCCTTAAGTTTGCAATTGCTACTTTAGTTTATGGTCTACTTTAAAAATAACTTTAGGTGGTGTTCAAAATGC
This sequence comes from Anableps anableps, assembly GCA_014839685.1. Taxonomy (NCBI): domain Eukaryota; kingdom Metazoa; phylum Chordata; class Actinopteri; order Cyprinodontiformes; family Anablepidae; genus Anableps; species Anableps anableps. The sequence continues at coordinate 17,249,484 of CM026082.1, forward strand.
TGGAAATATTGTTGACCCAGTGTCATGCTATCTGACTAGGATTAGATTTTCTGCTCGCTGTCCATCACCAGAACCTTCCATGAGACTTAGGCATGGGCTGGTATGAGATCCTCATAACCTTGACAACCTTAAAGAGAAAATATGATTTGCCGCATCAGTGAAAACATTTTAAAGACAAATTGTTTAACATGAATTTTCTGATTTAATTTAAAACAGCAATCCAACTGTAGTTTGGAACAGTATTGAGCCGAAGCAAGGTGAAGGCTGGCACTCCATTAATTTCAGCACCTGGACTGTCTTTTGTCATCTCAACCGGAAATATTTTTAAAACGACCTAATTAATTATGAGCATGAGAAAAACGTTATAGCTTCCTTTTAGCCAGCTGACCAATAGTATGGAGGGACAGTTGAGGAGAAGGGAAACCCTGCTTCAACCTAAACTTCAAACACCCTTAGAAAAATTCAATCACTCCAGCAATTTCACTGGCTTCTCAAGAAAAATAAAATGTTTCAAACCACAGGAACGGTAGCTATCGCAAAACATTTTTGCGGTTTTGGAACTGTAGCTTTTTACAACCTTGGCATACCTGGACACCAGTACCTGGCCCATGCCTACGTTTAGGACAGAGATAGAAAGTTTTTCTCTTGCTTTGCACAGTTAAGTGGGTAAAGACAAAATGATTTCCATTGACAATCAAATGTAGGCTGCCAAGCAGTCTTTTTCATGTTTGAGTTTTTTTGTTGCTGATGTCATCGCTGTATGTCTACAAATTCACTCCTGTACCCAATGAGCTGGAAAGTTACAAGCACATTTTGTCTTAAGATACATTTTTACAGTTGATTTATTTATGCTTTAACAAGTATTTCACTTTAGGAAGATATATGTTGAAATGTTGGGTCACAGTTGTGCCCTAGTTGTCTTGTTTTAGTTGCAGTACGGTGAAATGTATGTGAAATAGTCCCTTTCTCTTTGGGGTTGCACTTACTGAATCGCCTGGATAAATGCTACAGCTGATTGTGCTCATCTGCCATTTTTGTTGTTTACTGTATTCACTTGTTTGTAGAGATGTCATGTTTTGTGTTCTCTAACTTTATATGTTAATAGCACTTTGAATACACTGGTGTAGGACTGCAGTTTTCACAAATGTACATATGTAATGTTTTTGATGAACATAAGGGTAATAAATTGAATGTTCATATCATATTTCAGCATTTTTTTTTCCAGGGGTTTTCTCTTATCTGTGAATACAGGTAAAAATGTATTAACACAGCCTAACCTTTGGAATACTGTTGGGGAAAGCGCTAAAGTAACAACCAGTGGTGGTTTTTGATGTGGGCAGTTGCCCAGGGTGGTATTAGATAGGGGAGCCCTTACTAAAAATAAATAAATAAATCTTATTTGTTGGTTGTGCCTTGGACAAATTTTCTATTGATATTATGGATGTGATGACAATGGAGAGTTGGTGTCCCCTGTGAGCTGCTGAGAAGAGTTAAATTACTATACGTGTTCTGTGACGGACTGCGCTACATTTTATTCTGCCCCAGAATCGTGACAATATCCTGCTTTTTGGTGGGGGCAGCTAAAGGTGGGGCTTACTCAGGGTGCCAAAGATGCAAGAACCACCACTGGTAACAGCTAAAAACATTCTGATTCATTAAATAAAAAGCAAGTCCTTTAAGAGAGGGAAACAAGTGATTTTGTTCTGAACAGAGACGATGTTCTCAGACAGTCCAACCTTCACTGCTTTCCCCAAGCAGATTCATTTACATTTTGATTTATGTGGCCTCTGCATTTCACATTTCGGGTTGGTGTACAATCCACAGAAGCAAGCGCCCACTACTTTGGTAAATTGGGTCAGTGACACGTGTGACCGCTACCTCTGGGCATCTAAATTCTTAAAGCTGCTACCAGAACTGAGCAAGCTTTGAAAGCAAACAGATCTTAAAGAACCAACAGGAAATACGGTGAGCATATCTTTGAGCATTTTTGAAGGTTTCTCTTTCAAGCTGAGCACACATTTGGCACCAAGATGAACTTTGTAATACCTGACAGAGTTGGAAAATAAGTACATAACGAGCATTTTGTCGTTCTTTTGGTATAGATTCAGATAATGTTCTCCAAAACTTAAACTAGTAACCTATCTTGGGAACTAGAATCTTCTGAGTGTCCCTGTAATTGCAGCTGTTGAGATAAATATTGGGGAAAAAAAAAACATTTTGTGAGGAATAAGCTGGATGCAGCCTGACATGATGTCATCTAATAGTTTAGTCTTGAACCTATTTAAACTTGCATCTGAAAGCTATAGCTTACGGCTAAAGCCGTAGTTTTCCCATTTTAAGCTATGGCTGTACAAGACAGGCATAGAGCAGCGCATCCTTACCAAGGACACAGGGTCAGCACCCTTTGCAATTCCAGCAGGCAGTTTCGCTCTTGCTCCTGCTAAATAAAACTTTAGAGCCACAAAACCTACCTTACCTTTAGAAATATTTATAATTTAACAAGCTTTATAAATATATGCTATAAAAATGTTTTCTGAAATTAACTGTAACTTATATTAGTTCCATTTTCTAGGTCTACAGACAAACAAAAGGGAATAAACACATTTTTTTTACATGGACAAAAACCACTTGAGTTCTTTTTGATATTTGTGGTAGCCAGCTTCAAAAGATAACCCATAAGCCTAAGTTTAAAGCCCTTCTGATACAGCCAAAGGATTGAACACAAAAAGGATCCCTATAAATCAGTCATTTTGGCAGGGTTCTAGTGCATTTTTCATTTCTGTTTGGACTGACCCTTTATTATTGTTTTTTTTTAACATTCATTTTAATTTTCAAACCTGTTCAGACCTAAACAGGTGGAAAAAAACAGACATTTTTTTGATCAGATTGATTCCAAATGAACCAAATGTCATTAAAAATAATCATCATGACTATAAAGGAGAAACAGACCCCATTTGAGCCCCCTATCAAGTAGTTCCTGTAACAGTTTTCAAGTTTCCAAAAAATGGTGGCTTATGGTTAACACTTCTTTTTTTGGATTATTCGAGGCGCTGCATTTTTTTTTTTTTTTTTTTTTTTTTTTTTTTTTTTTTTTTTAAGCCATGAGGGAATTTTTTTTCTCTTCACACACTCCCACACCATAAGACAGAGAGCTATAGACAGTTTTATTTCTGTCACAAGGAGTCTTCATCAGTCATAAATATCAGTTTCAATACAGCTGGTTGAACACAGAGAATCTCAAGTATCATCAAATGTACATTTACAGTTTCTTCAGGAACAGTGCAAAGGGAAAACGAAAACAAAAAAAAAAACAAAAAAAAACTCATGAACCCAAAACTGTAATGTCCCTTTATGTTCCACATTTGTCTTGTTTCCTAGCGGAATAGCCCGCTTATCCATTACTGCCTCTGCCACTGCCTCCATTTCTATGGAGATAAATGAATTAAATTACACAAACAGCACAGAGTTTAATTTTACAGCAGCTGCCATACACCGCAAATATTGATTTACAAAAGCAAACTCAGAAAAAAAAAAGAATAAATACCAAAGGGGAAAAACATTCGACAGTTCATCTTTTTTACATTTTATACACCAAGGGAGGGGGGGATAAAAAGAACATGGATATTCATCAAAAAGCAGTCAGAGAGAGTAAAAGGAGATATAAACTGCAGCCCAGGATTTGCTAATTAGAGTTCAGCTTTCACACTGAGGGCGTGCTGTAACTAGAATGCAGTCAGAAAGCCTGTTGGGGGGGGGGAAGAAGCAGTCTCAAGTGACAGTACATTGCTGAGCGACTGCTTTTCTTCTCCGTTAGATGATTAGACACTATTGTCAAGCTTTGAATGGAAACCAGGAAGGATGAAAGTGAAAAGAGGGCAATTACACGGGCTTTTGTCAATCGTTTTACTTGGAGGTGGTTAGAGAAGAGAAAAGAATGATTATACGGGCTTTTGTCTTTCTCCTCTGTGTGATGGTTACTGTCAAATATTGTTTTGCCGAAAAAGCAAACATCCCCTCAACAATAATTACATAGTACATTTAATTAGGGGGGAACAAGGCTGGTCCCAAACAGCCCCCGTCAGCTTTCTGACTCCGAGATGAGCACCGGCTTGTTAACTCATTTCAAACCGCCGTGTGAATATTAAACAGTGCCGGCGTGAACCCTGCATTTGATTAAAAACTCAAATGGATAATTACAGTCTGCGCTTGCTGACATTTATTTATCCTCGCTCTGATGTACAGTGAATGGGGTGTGAAGCGCTGAGAGCACGCTGACAGATGTGAGAAAGCGACGGCGCTACAGCATGCCTTTTCTTTTTTTATCCTGAGGCTGATGTTTGGTTTGGAGCGAGCGCCCAGCCGGCAGGTTGGCATAGATCGGGAAGCTTTTAGTCTGCTTGGTATTCTTCACAATCCTGGGACACAGAGGGACGTTCTCATAGATATTCGGCTGTGAGGAGGTAGTGGATGTTAGTATACTTTAAGGTAACAGACAGACAACCATTACAGGCTTTCACCAGCAGTGCAGCTGATTGGTAAAAGAAAACATGCAGTGCCTTGCTAAAGTATTCATGCGCCTCAAACTTTTTTCACATTTTGCCTCATTGTTACTATAAACATCGAGGTATTAAAAAAAAAAAATGCATTTATATTCAGCCCATCGGTGTTAGTTCCTGTGACAACCACTTTTGCAGCTATTGGAGCTGTCAGTGTTTTGGAGTACATCTCGACCAACTGTACACATCAAGAGACTGAAAGTTTTGTCTTTTCTTTGCAATATAGCTCAAGCTCAACCACATTTTGAAGTCATGACATAAATTCTCAAATGAGTTTGTTCTCTCTCTCTCCAGCTAGGTTCTGGTCTGGGCTATTCGAACACACGAATACGCTCTGATCTAAAGTATTCCATTACGGCTCTGGCCGTATGTTTAGTGTTTCTGGAGGGTAAATATCCACCCCATCCTTGAGATTCTGATCAGCTTCCCTGCTTCTGGTGAAGAACAGCAACCTTACAGCATGATGCTGCCACCACTAATAATAATAAATCTTCTTCTTCTTAAAGCAGTTAGTTGCAACTCAGTTTAAATCAGGAGCATGACAGTAAAGCCCTGCACAAACTCCTTAAGAACAGAGAAATTAGGTTTCTCTCCAGGGGCTGCAGGACAAAAGTAACATGCCATTTTTGTACCTCGTTCTTGAGATGTTCTGAGCAGAACGTTTTTTTCCCTGTGTGGTATCTCACAGCTATTAAATACAAAATGCCACAACAGAAGAAACCTATGAGGACTTCCCATGAATTCATCAGATAAGTACTTGCGAAACCACAAAAAAAGACTTCTTTGCTCTTGCAGAATATGTGCAGGCTTTAAAGGGGGCTGAATACAAATGCACTTTTCACAAACCACACTTTTCAGATTTTCGTTCGTAAAAATCTTTTTCAATCTTTTATTTTTTCCAATCTTTTTATTTAACATTATTGGTATAATCACATAATCCCAGCATAATATATTGAATTTTGTGGTTTTAATGTGACAACATGTGAAAGTTGAAAGGGTATGCATACTTTTGGATGTCAATGCAACACACAGATTTCTTCCTCATATTTACAAAACCTAATGGCTAAAGAATGATTATGTGCTTTTTTTTTTTTTTTTTTTTTTTTTTAATTTGAATGAATGGCTTTGAAACCATCTCTCTTCCAGATTCGTCAAACTGCACAGCTGGGAGTGGCGAGGAACTAGTTAAGCTCTCTGTATCAGATCAGATATGTTGTTTAAACATTAGTTGGAAAGTGGAACAGCCTTGTAGTTAAGCGCGTGTCTTATTAGAAGGCGAGGGAGAGCTTTGAAAGAGTCAAGCGTAAAGACAAGAGTTGATACAATGAATAAACTAACGCCTACCTGTCGCTGAGTGGGGTGCAGTTTGACTCGGTACTCCTCCCTTCGGCTTTTCTTCCTGTGATGATTATCAGACAAACAGTTCCACTTTAGAAGCCAAAAAACACCCAAGTTAAAATAAAGCTATTGCTTTAATTGTCTATACCTGAGCCTCAGTGCAAGTATGAGGAAGGAAATAAACAGAACAAGTCCAGCAGCTCCAGCTCCGATGTAAATATACATCATGTATAGAGACAGACTGAATCCACCTGGTTGGAGAAGAAAAAATATTTGATATGAAATACATTCAGACCCATTCAATAAATCGGAATATTATTGAAAAGTCCATTTATTGTAGGAACTTTATCACTCAGTGAAACACATTATGTAGATTTATTACACACGGATGTTTGAAAGACTTCATTTCTGTTCATTTTGATGATTTTTCCACTTACAGGTAATAAAAACAAGACATTTAAAATCAGAATATTGTATCAAACCAATAAAAAAAAACAAAAAAAAAATTTTTTAATACAAATGTAGCCTTAATGAATAGTATGTTTAATACCTGCTTAAAGGTTGTCAATTTTTAAGAGTTTTAATCTGACAAATGAGCTTCACTGGAACACATATTCTAATTTATTGAATATGACTGTAGATAAGACGAAGCAAACCACCTGCAATTCAACTACATCGATTTTCTGTTTGTAATGAAAACAAAATTTATTTTATGACCCAGATAAATCTAACCAAACTAGACAAACAGCACATCATGTTAAAGCTGCTTGAAGCACACAGAAACCTGACGCAGGAATTTGTGGTTTTCACACCTCTGAATGTGTCATAAGCCTACTTTGTCTTTGTTTCACTATACTTTCTGCAGAACACTTGTGCAAATGGTTATAAGCATGGGAAATGAAAGACTAAGGTCACATCCTGTGCATTACTTTGTGTACCTGGAGGAGCTATTCTGAGTTGCACAACAGTGGTCTGCACCCCCACGTCTGTGTTGAAGGTGCAGCGATAGAAACCGTTGTCTCCGAACGCAACATCAATCAGGTGCAGACTGAGATCCAGGCTGTCAGCGCAGTTCACTCTGCCCCTCTCGCTGTAGTCCTCGCCCACAAGACCCCCTTCCACCTTCTTACAGATGCCAATGATGACCCACGGATGGCCGTGCAGCATCTTCTCCAGGATGACCTGGTAGATGGTACCGTTGTGTGGGTGCTTGCAGCTGATGGTCAGGTTGCTGCTCTCCTCGGCCACCAGCTCTGTGTCTGCTAGGACGTCCTCTGGGGGAGGGGCCTCTGTGCTGTTGTTATCTTCTGGTGGCTCATCTGCAAAAAGAATAAACAGATCTCAAAATGTAAACATTTTAAGAGGATCCATATTTTTTAGGGCGCGAGGACAGATCGGTCTTAGAAAGCCTGGAATTTACCTAAATCCTCCACCTGAAAGTTCTTGGTCCAGGGCCCCTGAGGGAAAGTCTGGACTGAACAGTGATAGAGCCCGATATCCTGATGCGTGACGTTCTTCATAGAAATGCTTCCATCCATAGGCGCCATCCTCAGGAACTCTATTCTCTCTCGGTACGAGTAAGGGACGGTGACTCCAAAATCTGGAGAGAACACAGCTATGGGATTTTTGTCTGGCAATTTGGTCCAGGACACCATGCTGAGCTGGCCGTCCCAGGGACACACGCAGTCCAGCACCATCCCTTCCTCCAGCCGTACTGTTTCGACGTCAGTCTGCTGGACAGCAACTAGACAGAGTTTTACTGTTAGTATCCTGATTGTGACACAAAATGCTTCACAGTTCAGCATTCCTGGCCAAAGACAAACATTTTGAGAGACAGAAAAGCTTTGGTTTGTTAGATCTTGTTGACAGATGTTTCTATAGTACACCAAAGTTTAACTATTTCACAAGTTTTCAAGGCTTTTCCTGAGAAACACATGAAGATTATGCAAAGTGTCAATGTTTACAGCACTGAGATTTCTTATTCAAGACGACCTCATTTAGCTTGGACATACTGGATATTAGCTTCAGGGTCAAATCCTGACAATCATGACCCAGGCTTAATTTATTGGCTGTTGGAGTTTAACATTTCAAGGATGGACTAAAGCTGTCAATAGGAAAACTGAAAAGTTTCCTGGCGAAAGACCCAAAATTTCAATGTTTTTGTTTTTAAAAAAAAAAAAAAAGCACTGCCATCACCAAATTGCTCTTGGATCGGTGGGTAGCGTTTCACCCGGAATCTATTTCGATACCTCTTTATTTATGGTTTTCATTTTAGGCAAAATTTTGAGTGATCCCAATAATTTGGACATGATGTAGTTAGTCACAACAACGGTCCAAAGATGCTTCACTTTTGGTATGGTAGATTTCAACCCCCTCTCCCCCTCCCACAGTCAGGCTTTTTTTCCAGATGCCCCAGGTGACGGCAGCCTCATCGTAAGAAATCCTGCTCCCTCGTGTTTATTTTATAAGCTGCTTATTTTCTGCCAGGCCAGCCTCCAAAGGTTTCTGCTTCATTATGGGTACTTGCACCTTACTGTTGCTGTTCCAGAGCAAGCTCTGCACTGGTGGCAACATAAACCCTTAGTTGTCTCCTACTTAGGTTCTGGCACCTGCTGGATTTCCTTGGGCAATCTGAAGCCTCCTTAAGGCTTTCTCTCCTGGAAGTTTGAGAGGATCCAATAAATGGTTGCTTTGGTTCAATCTTACTAGCTGCAAAGTTTTTTTTGCCTGTGAGGCTCTGATCACACTTATTTTCTCAAAAGGTAAGAGTTGTTGCCAAAAAAAAATATGACAGTACAAATATGGTTTTGGTAGTGAAGTTAATGGCTTTGGAGTTAATTGTGATTCATTTCAAATCAGACTAAACACAAAGCTAACCAGCAGAAGCTGAGGCAGAACAGTTTGTTTAAAAAGAAGAAAATAAATAAATAAATTTCTAACGGTCTCAAAACCTTTCCCTGCAATTGTGGAGTGTGAAAAAAGAAAACCGAATCTATTTTTTTTTTTTTTAACAAGGTAAGAGTTTTAATTCCAATCCAGCTATTCATAAAACTTTGGTTTATTTAACTTTTTTTTTTTTTTTTTTTTTTTTTTTATCCGGGATACCATCAAAGCTTGTCCTAAATGGGCTAACCTACGTAATCTTTCAAACAGCCTGAATGAGAACGGATTTCATCCTGAGGAGAGACCTTGTGAATTTAGAATAAAAGTTTTAATTCAATCTAGGTTGAACAAAATGTTTTTATTTTCTAAATCTATAGCCTATAGTTTCTAAGTCCATAAAACTACATCATATATAGACGTTTTGTTTTTTTAAACAAAAGACAAGAATGAGAAGTCAACACAATGAACAAAAGTTTTACAACATGAATAAACTTCATAACACACACACACAAAAAAAAACTACATATATATATATATATATATATATATATATATATCAGAACACATCTAAAAATTCGCAGACATTAAGCAAAAGTCCATACCTTTAAAAAAAGGGAGAAAGAGGAGTACCACGAAGTACCAGTAATCCTTTTGTACAGCTTCCATCTTGCCCCACCAAGGGAGAATGAAAGATGCATTGATGAGACGAGTGCAGAGGCGCCCGAGCTGCACTTCCTGCTCCATCTCTGGCTACAGAACAGCACTTCAGCTACAGGGGTACAATTCATGGTGTCCCACTGTTGGCTCGCGCCACACAGAGAGGCTCTTTATCACTGGGATTGAGGATGGATGGCAAACTTACGACATCATTCTGCATGTTGGGGTGTATAATGAAGTTTTCCCACATGGAATTAAACACTGAAAACTGTTTTTAAAAATATATTTTATGCATTAAAAGAAAACAAAAAAACGATTGAATTAGTATGAATAGATGAATCACATCTAGTGTAATTAATGATTGTGTTTCCTCCAAATGTAGGGTTTCATCATTTGAAAATGTTCTTGTTGTGGTTTTCACAAAAACTGTCATGTTTCAGAGTGAATCAGCTGCCAAACACCACTGCTGCTACAACGGATGAGTTCAAAGCCACACAAAGCTTGGTTCTGATAAATGAGATCAGGCAAGGAAAAAAGGCAGACGTCACTTTCATATCTAAATGACATATTTATTAGATAAGAAAACATGATACAAATAAAATCGATTACATTCAACTTTGTAGCAGCTGGGAAAGGTGATCCAGGCACTTCTGCAGGTAGGAACTCAAAGGTTCCTGCTTCTTCTCTGCATCTACAGATCAGAATAACAATAATAAAAATGGATTAAGAACAAAACAAAAGTTTGTTGGTGATCAGGGCACTCTCTGGTAATCACATTTCTCAAGAGTACAGTGCTGAAAAACAAAAAACACCCAAGTGGTTACTTGATTTTTATTTTAAAATATAACATCTTTAATTAAAACTGAGCCATTTTTCTTTTTAGTGGAGAAAAATAAATGAGCAGAAATGTAAATTAGGTTTTCGTTTCATACAAAATGGGACAATTTTATTTTTATTTTTTCTCTAACACCTTTCATATCTCAGCTTGCGCAATCAAAGTATAAGCTCCCCCCTGTGACATCACTGCTAACATATGGTGGAGGCATTTGTTTGACATTGAAGTCAATATGATTTAAAGAAAAAAAAAAAAAAAAAAAAAGAAGAAATCATATTTTTTACATTCTCATCCTCTCCTAACTCAGTTCTATATACGTCTTCATTCTGTATGTTTTTGTTCATCTATTTGTGTTTCAGTGAACATGTTTGAGGTTAAGAGGAAACAGTGCCTCCAACTGTCACATAACAGGATGGTCACAGAATTAGATGGCTGCCAAGTAGTATGAAAAAATGGGTGATTTTGTTTCTTTACCAGTAAATGCTATTATTTTAAAATTGAAAACAGAATCAAAGCCAAATCTTAATTTCTTCTCCTCTGTTTTTCCACCACAAAAAATAAAAAAATGGCTTTCATTTCAGTGTCATTTCAAAAAGAACATTAAATAACCACTTTTTCACTTTTTTAGTACTGGTTTTTGATGAGAACATCCAATTTCCAAAACATGGATGCACAGTTTAAAACTGGTATCTGGAAGTAGAGTTATTTGGTTATCAAAGTGAGTACATGCATGCCTTTCTTGAAGATGATCAGTGCCTCCTCGATTTTTAATCGAACAGATGGACATTTCAGTGTAGTCTTCGCCTGTCAAGAGAAAACACTGATTCAGAAAAATCACTTGTTTATAATGCTTTAAGAATGTGGGTGTAGGTAAATGAGAGGACATAATAGCTTTTAAGAAGATTTTTTTAGGATGTTTTAAAAGCATAAAATCAAATGTGAAAATAAAAAGATAAACTAAGGACTTTACTGGAGGTGATATAACCAAGGACAGATGTAATCACCTCAACAGAGCTTTCATACTGCAGGTGAGTGTGTGTTAGTGTGTGTACCCTCTGACTGTTATGGAGTAAAGCCCACAGTGCAGATGCTCCCATACAGCAGGTTTCAATCTCTTTACTTTCCAAACACGATAGCAAAACTTTCATGGCTTTATCTGGAACAAAATCATGAAGATAATCAGTAATGTCCATAAGACCATTAACGAACATAAATGATTGTTTTAAAATGTTTTAGTCATCATAAAGTTTAAATAGAGACAATAACCCCCCCCAGAGAAACGAGGCTAAATGCTGGCATACAAACGACACCCTAATGATTTCAATTATGTGGTCATAATTAGGGTCTAAGGCTCACTAAAAAACTTCCACAGGAAATGTCAAATCTTCCACAGGAAACAAAAAAAAAAAAAAAAAAAAAAAAAAAAAATTGTGGTTACAGCACAGTTTCCATGCAGCTGGTCCTTCAGCTACCACCTGCAGTGTACTTTGTGTGGAACACATGTACACCTGCAAAAGCTTTTTCAGTCTCAGCAGCTTCCTCCGCTTTCATTTTCTATCAGTCTTAGATTATTTCATCTTCATACAGCTGAAACTTAAGCAATGTACTGCTAAAGTTAGAGCTATCTGGTCTGAACTGTGACTATGGCAAACAATTTTGCATTTTTTTTGTCACACCTTAATTACAATATTTTGAAAGTAAAAGATTGAACTGCATATGTTATACACTTCATTTGGTATTTGTTTCTTAGTGCCTCTAATTGGTTAATTATAGCCTAATGCAGCAATGATATGTCAAAACATGCGGAAATGGCTTTTTATTAGGAAATATCTGTTTTTTTTTGTTTGTTTTTTTTAGTTTTTGTTTTTTTAAAAAGGAAATATTGTTTAAGTTCAGAGAGAAACAATGCTCTGATGGCTTTATTCAACATTTTGGTACAGTGCTTAGAAAAAAAGTTTTCATTCCTCTTGAACTTCTCCAAACTTTTTTTATTTTGAAAAATGTTTATTATATTAAAATCCTAAAGAGTTCTTTTTCATACTTTGAAGAACCATATTTTGATGCAATTACAGCTGCAAGTCATTTGAGGTATGTTCCTAACAACTATCCATCGAGAGACTGAAATTCAAAGTTTATTAGCTGGACTTTGACCTGAATACGATGTGTTGACCTAAATCAGGAGTGGGTAACTCCAATTCTCAAATCCTGATGTCCTGCATCTTTTAGATGTGTCCCGAGTCCAATACAGCTGTATCAAATGAATGGGACATTACAGTCCTGCAGAACCTCATCACAGGCTGGAGAAGGTAATTCATCTGTTGAAATCAGCCATTAGAGCAGAGACACACTGGCTCTTTAGGACTGGAGCTGGCCACCTCTTATCTAAACTATTCCATTATACCTCTATACCTATTTAAGAGACTATTTACAAATTGGGTGAAGTCTGGAAGCATTTAGTTGCAATTAAGTTTTTTGTAGGGGTGTCAAAGTAATGGGGTAGGAATACAAATTCACTTTAGAGATTTAGAAGCTTCAGGCAACGTGACAAAATGTGGGAAAGTTTAAGGGGCCTGACTGCTTTTGCAAGCACTCTAAATTCAATTAATGCCATTAATTGATTTACTGCTGATGAGGGGATTGATTTAACTTAAAGGAATGGAAACAGTTTTCTAAGCAAACTTTCTGGCATTTATGAAAAATACACTAAAAAGAGCACCCTAACAATCACCAAAGTCCTTTTTAAACCTCTAAGTAACAATTAAATCAAAACCCATCTTCTGTTCCATACCGTTGGCCATGACATGTGATTTGTTGGCAGGGCAGAAGCAGAGGTTGTGAAGGGTGAGCAGTGCGTGTTGACGATGCAGTGCCAGGTCTGCCAGCAGCTCCAGGACTCCGGACACTTTCAGAATACTCTGTTGTCCATCCTCTGTGGAGGACAGGCTGACCAGGAGTCTCAGCCACAGGGCTAGGGGGTTCCCACCACCACCTACCTTAGGGACCGGCACCAACAGGAAGGCTTGAAGGAAATTATTCTGAGAATCACAGGAAATAGAGACAGGTTTTAGCTTTAGCATCATGTAAACAATTCATTAAGCGTTACCTTCAGAAATTATATTCTACACAGTGTCGACAGGGAAAAACTGTCATTAAAACACACGTTTCAATTTGTGCAACTATATCTAAAAAGGAAAAACTAGAACTCATCTAATTTTTCGATTTGCCATTTTCATTTTAATAATGTCGTCGTACCTTTTGCAGGATGCACCTACAGTCCCGGGACACAGCCAGGTTAGTCAGGAGAAAGAACGACAGGTTCTGGATGGGGCTGTTGTCCGGGGCGAGAGAGCTCAGCTTCATGACTGAGTGCATCAGAGAGGTGTTGGAGGAGCCTTTAGCTCCTGGCACCCCACTGGGGCTACTGCCACAGAGAGAACTGCATGCTGGGAACCGAGAAAAAAAAAAAAAAAAAAAAAAGGTTTTATTATAACAAAAGAAAAAAAGCAAAAAAAAAAAAAAAAAAAACAAAACATAAATTTTGCCATCTATACATCTCATAACTATATAACATGGCATTTAAAAAAACGTCTCTGTTCGGAATATGAATAGAATAGAAATATCTTTTATTGTCCCACGATGGGGAAATTTCTGTGCAACAGCAACAAAGTGACGGTGACGGGCTATAACAGCAAACAGACTCACACAAAGATAGAATACAAAATATATATAAAAACTGAATAAATAACAAAAATACTGTACATGAAATGATCAAGTCAGAACTTCCATGTTTCAAGAATTTCCAAAATTTTAAATGCCTCATCTCTTAAGAAAGGAATTACTCTGTATAAGTCTTTACGGATAAACTGGCTTACTTTAAAAATAAAAATGGATCATGAATTTTACATTTCTTGAATTAACTTTTCTGTGTGCGTCATTCTGTTTTATGATCTGTTGCAATCTTATCTTTAAAAACACAGTTTTTGAAAATATAACAGCACTCAGGCCAAATACCATTTCGAATTGCAATTTCATGCCAGCAACAGAGCTTGAGTGCAATTTAAAGTTACTACTGATAACAGCCACACAGTAGTTCTCATCCCTTGATAGAACAGCTAAGTACAACAATGAAACACAACTGGAGCTGCTCAGCTCTTTCAGTTTATCTTAAAGCTGAAGATCTTGGCAGCCTGTAGCACCAGTCGAAGAAAAAAAATGCAGACTGGCTCCCTGGGTGGCAACGCTGTCTGCTACAACACCCAAACATCACTGCACGGTCCTTCACTATTTAGAAATAGGAACTGTCGAGTAAAATAGGCAAAATGATGAGGAGAAGTGGATCACAATGTGAAGCTGATCATTTGTTAAATATTTAATTGCTGAAAAATAATAGAAGCTCACTCAGTGTTCACTTTAAAATAGAGCTTTAAAGCATTTGTGGCAATTTTCATTTCCTAATTTTGGTTCACCTTGAAATGACTGCCTCATGACACTACAGTTGACATTATGGCAACTGTAGTGTTCTGACTGGGTGGGAGGCAAATTAGTTTGCTTAGCAGCCTCAGGCTGTACTTATTATTTATTATGAAGAAACATCCAGAATGCAAATACCAAAAGGTGTCAAGGAAGTAAAAGATAACTATAAAAAATCTGAACCAAAAAACAACAACAACAACAAGGCATTCTGACACTAATGGATGTTGTTCGTTTGAGAACACCACAACTTGCTGGTTATACTAATCCTAGAATGCTCCCTCAAATGTGACTGTTAGCCTCAGGTTATGCTTATGCCTGTCAAGAAGCCATCATAAAACTGACAAAGGTTAACACAGGATCTCTCTGATATGATCTTAAGCATTCCAAATGCTGCCATAAATCTGATCAAATATTCTGCAATACATGGAACATCTCGTCTCAAGTAAGAGCGGGGGAAAAAAAAAAATGCAGTTATTTCTTGTTCTTTTTTTTTTTTTTTTTTTTTTTACTTTCTTTGCATCTGTGAGAGCAGGTTTTGAGGCTATTACAAAAATATCTCCAGAAAATAAGTGGAGAGGGCACAGATGAAAAACAACAGTTCCACTTAAACTAGCAACGCTAACAAAGTTTCGGATGAAGGTGGTAGACAGGGGATGAAAGTGTGAGTAGAAATGTAGGAGTCTCAGGAGACTCAGTGGTTGCCTAAGGGTGGATGGTGTAATACTAAGCTAGGCTGCATGAAGCCCAAATCTAACCTGCTGTTCGGTTAACCTTTAGGGAAATACTCTGCCTGACTTCACTGATTTCTGCGGCTTCACAGCTTGAGCTGATGTGGGTGTGGTAGGGGTGGGGGGTCTAAAGCAAGTCAGTTTAGATCCGAGTGTGCGCACACATTCACTCAAGACCTGCTGCCAATCAACTTTAGTGTTACTTACCCAAACAAGTCAACACTTATGAACACTCATTATCAGAAATTGCTACAAGCAAGAGAAATTTCAGTTCCTCACTGATGAAACTGATTTGCACTGCACAACCACAGTGTCTAGTAAAAGTCTTCAGTACATAACTGTAAAGTGAAAGGAATAGATTACATTGTTATTTTTTTTTTTACAACTTAAAAATCTGAAATGTGTGGTGTGCATCTGTATCAAGCTCCCCTGAGTCAATACTTCTGGGGTATAGCTAACCTGGCTTGGAAAATCTGAAACTGAATGTTTTCCCTCCATTTTCTAAAATAGCTCCGGATCACTCAGGCTGGATGGAAAGTGTCTATGAAAAATCAATTTCAAGACTTGTCACAGATACTCAACTGGATTTAGGTCAGGACTTTGTGCACCAGTCTGTTCTTTTACTGCCAAAAATAAAAGGGTTTTCAATGTTTCTTGCTCCATCTGTCTTTCCAAACAATCAAACCAGCAAAGCAATCCAACTGTCTCTGCTGGTGGAAAGCATTGCCACAGGATGATGCTTCTACACCCATGTTTGTCTCTGTGGATGGTGCGGCGGTAGCTTTCCACCAGTTATATAATTTCGTATGCAGAACAAAAAGTTACATTTTTCTCTCACCCGACCAGAACACCTTTTTCCTTCTGTCTGCTTAGTGCACGGGTTGGCTTTTGGCAAACTGCTGATAGGGCATCTCATGGGTTCCTATTGACAATTACTTCTCTCAGAGATCAAGTAATCATGAGCTGTGAAAATTAATTCCCCAGATTGTTTTCCTCTTAAATCTTTTTTTCTTAACAAATAAGCTGGTTGGCAAGAATGAACACAGACATCTCAGACAAGCCAGAGATGTTCTCTTGTTTTCAACATCATGTCCCACTGGTCTGAAACCGACGTGCAGCCTGATCGATCCTGACATGGTGCCCATTGTTACCGGCAAGCAAACACGCACTGCTCTTACACAGTGAAACACAATGTGGTCACTGCAAAAGACAATGGCACTCTTAATGCAAAGTGTGCATGACTCAGTGAGATTGCTAATCGCAGAAGGAGGCGACAGGACAGGCACAGAGCCTGCACAAACATCCAGAGAGACACAACATAAACAACACCTCATTCCCACCTGACTGGCAGTTGGCTGTATAGACACACAGGAGCTCCAGGACCGCTTCCATTGTGGGGTCGTCCAATAAGACCCAAGGCCATAGCGCATAGAGTCTGAGAGTTAAACGAGCATCCATAGCAACCGCCTACACACATAAACAGATTAGATTGATGTACTTGTAAAGAGAAAGGCTTTAAGTTAGTTACTTGCAGAGTAAAAGAGACAAACCTAATTATAGGGCACATTTGTGATAACCCAATGCAGACAAAGATACCTGTAATCAGCCTAAAATGGCTCAATATCTTTCTAAATGTAAAAGACAGGAATACAAAAAACCCAGCTAATTTCCTCTAAAAGTAACAAAACAGAGATAAAGAAGCTCAACAAGAAGAAATGTTAGCAGCATCTTGCACATTTAGATGTCATTTGGAGGCAAACGGCACCTGTACAGCGAGGTTCCATTAAAAACCAATTAACTGTGGGGAATTTAAAAGCAGGCATAGAGGCTCACTTTGCATTCATCGTTGCAATAAAGAGCACTCCGCAAGATCTCTGCAGTCAGCTTGACTTCTTTTAAATAGCCCCCATCCTGAAAATATGGGAAAACAAAACAAAAAAGCAACATGTTTAATTGTTTTGGATTAAAAACAGTCTTTCCTGGCCACACTAAACACTTGAATAGAACAGCATGATAACAGCTGGACAGTATAATTCCATATCATAACATTTATTCTAAAAACTCTTTCATGAAGGCTTCGTTTGTTATTTAACCCAACTGAGAAAAAAAACAAAACAAAAAAAAAAAAAAAAAACAAACACACTGAGCAGAAAAGTGCTGAGATAGGAAGATTCCCATCAGCCTGTGCTCACCTTTTTGCGGTTAGAGGCCTTGCTGGGTTGGATGGACTCCAGGTGGAGATGGGAATAAGTCTGCTTCAACTGCTCCACACAGCTGTCAATTAAACCAGCTGGAAAACAAGACATGCAGGAGGATCAAACAAGCGAAAAAAAAAAAAAAAAAAAAAAAAGTATTTGTATGTGAAAAAGTATTTGTCACCTTCAAGATTTTTTTTTTGGTTTTCTTTTAATAATTTTATTTATTAAAAAGGGGGAAAAAAGCTATCCGAACAACAACAAAAAAGTAATTGCCCCCTAATCTCAATAATTAGTTGTGCCACCCTTGGCTGCAACAACTGCCATCAAGCATTTGCAATAACTAGTAACAAATCATCTTTTCTATTTTGTGGAGGAATTTTGCCACAGTCTTTTTTGCAAACCTGTTTTAAATCAGCGATGTTGGAGGGATTCATTCATAAATGGTCTGTTTAGGGTAATTCAACAGCTTTTCAGTCAGATTTAAGTCCAGACTTTTGACTGATTTTCTCTGAAACGGTTTTAGTTTTATGCGAGATGCAAGAGGAGTCAAAACAGTTCTACTTTCGTTTAGTCAGTCTAAAGACTATTTTCCCACAAACCTCGAGGATCATTAAGATCTTTTTAGACAAATGTGAAAGGGGTCTTTGTGTTATCTTAGGTCAGAGGTGGTTTTTCCTTTGGAACTCTACCAAGTAGGCAATTCTTACCCAGTGTCTTTCCTGTTGAATAGTGAACTCTGACCTTAACAGAGATGAGTGAGACCTGAAGTGCTGTACCAGCTTATTGAATTTCATGCCAAGGACAGGGATTAAGTGTACTTTGAAGTGACTGCTGAAAGTAACCCCATAGTACTTTTCATTGGTTGAAATAACAGATTTTTTAAAAGATTTTTTGGCACTAGTGGAGCAGATGGATCTAATCCAGAACTATAGCCTCTGCCCATGGTGCACCTGTGTGTGGGTAGTGAAACTGAAGCCAGACAATTACTTTTCACACAGGGTCAGATTACTTTTGATAACCCTTTTTCCTTAATACGTGAAGAAATCTGAAAGTTACTTTTTGTACTTACTATAATTCTTATCCGATAATACAACTGATTTAATGATCTGAAACATTCAAGTGTGACATAAGAATCCTTTTGTCACACTTGAATGAAGGGAAATAATTTTTTTCTATATGTATATATGCACAAATATTAGGAAAACATGCAATAATAATACTGGTAAATATCGCAATGACAACATGACTTGCAGTAAGTGTAATAATGTTGTTCTGCTTTGGTTTTATAGCAAACAGACTCCAGAAAATGAGAAAGCCTATCCAACTACTAGCCAAAAAAAAAAAAATATTAAAAAATATAAGCTTCCATCTTAATATCAATGTTTTATTATTAAAAAAAAAAAAAAAAAAGTCTCTTAGTGACTTAACCACCTTACTACTTCTTTAAAATCACAAAAGGATATCTATGCTGCATTATACAAAAATTGTCACAAAATATATTACAGGCATAGAGAACCTGAATTCACAGTACCTAAATTATTTGCATAATTTGCAGTCCCGGCGGTTTTTTCCAATATGCATACAGCATACAGTAATACTGCAATAACGTAAAATTGGTGATACATTGTGCAGCCCAAAAGCCCATATTATCATTAGCACAAACAGCTGTCTAGGGACAGGGGAGCTGTCTGAAGTTTAATTTAGGGAAATGTGACACAGGCTGCTGCACAGTTTATTCATGTGGTTTTAACACACGAATGACATCTGAGTTTTGGGGAATTACCTTTGGCTGCGTAGCTTTGAGCTGTGGGGCTGCAGGCCAGAAGTGTCATCAAAGCTCTGGCTGTGAGCTTCTTTAAAGGGTCCTGATGGGTCCTCTTCTCAAAGCTCTGACAACAACAACAATCAGGTTAGTGTTACTGTACACTCAAACACCTCTTTTGAAGTCTAAAACTGGCCATAAACACACAGGCAATCCTGGGATTAACAGCACCTCGGATGACAGAGGAGACTATCACATAACTGCAACACACACACCTACCTGCAATAACAGTTCGCACAGTTCACTGGCAGAGGGACCATTTAAGATATCTGACAGAGTGCTGCTGTGCTTGGATGTTGAGCTTTTGAGTTCTGTGCCGCATAGCTTTGTCTCCTCTGTGAAAACTGTGGAGAGGAACTGCAGAGCTGCTGTGTGGAGTAGGAAATCTGCATTCTTCTCATTCAGACACTGTGATAATGTTCCTGCAGACATACAAAATCACTGACTGTAATAAATAACAAATGCTTTATGAATCACAGTACAACAACAACAAAAAAAGCAAATCCAAAGTTTAAAACCAGGGACAGCTGGATATTTGACTGTGACTGAGCGAGCTTGCACAAACTAATCATTTAAATTCGTATGTGAACACCCAGATGCCATAAACATCCTAGCTGACAAAAACACACATGAGCACAAAGGCTCAGCATTCATCTTTTACTGGACTCATTAAACATCCTTGCTGCGTCATTAATCTGGGAGGAAGATATGAGTAGGAGGGGTAGAGGTGGTTTAATTATTCTACCCTTGCATCTGTTAGAGAATGTTTATACAAACAGTAAAGATGCAACTGGCATGCTTAATATTTTTCTTTTTCTATTCATTTGCCAAGATGAAGATGCTTCCAGTGTAGATTTCACTAAAAAGACTGAAACATGAGAGGTGATCCGTAATATGATTATACAACTAATTTTGCCCTCTCAACCAGCAAAATTATTTTTGTCACTTAAACTCCACCACAGAGAGGGTATCCGTATACCTGTGAATGTCCGCCAGCGTCTGCCCAGCACGGCGGAGACAGATGGATGAGCTGCCGAGCCGCCTCTCCTCACCAGAGTAGCCAGAAGCATAAACACGTCTGTCCAACACGTGTAAACCACATCCCACGTACCTGCGTCTGAGGAGGGGAAAGTGTGAGTCACAAATTTTATGACAGCAAATGACCACAAAGGGGTAAACTGATCAGCACTATAGTTAAGCAGCAGAGAGCAGAGTAAACACCTAAATGGGAGTCCTAAACAGAACCTGACTGATGTATATAAGGCATTATAGGGGTGTACAGAGCCTTGTAAAAGGGCTCATACTGGTTTGACCTTTTCACATTTTGTAAAGCTCCAACCACAAACTTCAATGCATTCAATTGAGATTTCATGTGACAGACCAACAGGAAGTAGTGAATAATTGTGAAATAGCCTACAGAGCTGACAGAGGAGGACAGATGGAGCAGTTTAAGACAGTTAAAAGAAATACAGCATGAGGTGCATGATAGAGGCAAGTAAAAGTAAGTGATGGTAGCCAGCAGAAAAAAAGAACAGGAAATACGACCAAGCCTACATAGCCCTTGGGTTTACTGTTAATGCAAGATGTTATGCACTTTTCATCTCTTCTGATAAGCTGAAATATAAGGAATACTGTTGCAAAATTTACACAAAAAAATGTTAAAGTTAGATGCCTTTTCGAAAAGGAATAAGCTGATGAGACATGACAGGGAATAATTGTGAACCACTGGTATATTGTGTTAGAACGGCCCAAATTTCAGCGCTGTCTTAACAAACAGATAACCGTCTTGAAAATAAATGTTTAGATACTCCCCATTCCAACCTGACAGAGCCTTTACTATTTTGCAAATAAGTACAGTTAAAAAAAAAAATTCAGCCTCCAGGGTGGGAGGGGGGGGTCGGGGTTAGGATGCAGAGGTACAACATTATGTTCACATTTTATTAGTGAACGAATGTAAGGAAATTTTCCTTCAATTTAGATGGTCTATCACATAAAACCCAAGAAAATGTTAAAGTCTGTGGTTGTAACAGAAAAAAAAAAAGTTAAAACGTTTAAGGGGTATTCATTAACTTTTCAAGGCACAATATATAACCTATTTTATCACAGCCAGTCTTAGTGATGAATTCAGCATGTGAGCCCTACCTAATAATTTTGTATCCAGCATGAGTGCAGCCACCAGATTAGATGAAAGCAGCTTCAGGAAGTCCATCTGACCAATGAGTTCCTTGCTTGCCATGATACAAGACTGCAACAGTTTGCAAAAGCTCGACAGGAACCGAAGTGCAGTGACAAACTGAAAAGTTGCACATAAATGAATGCAAATTTACAAAGTGCAGGAAAAATAATAATAAAAAAAAAACAAGCAACATTTGTTAAGTTGTCAAAGTTGGAAAGAAATAACAAGAAAATAGTAACTTAGCTGAAAAAACAAACCCCAACTGTATGCTTTGCGCATAAGCTTGTTAAATATTCCACCCACACTAAAAATGTGGAGGTGCACTTAGATAACCTGTTCTGAAACTGGCAGAGTGTTCCAACCCACGCATTTTGTGGTGGATCATAATAATAATAAAAAAAAATAATAAAAAATAAAAAAAAACAACTGGAAAAGTTCCTGAAACACTGCACCGATCTGTGCTCTTTACCTGACGCTTGATGTCTTCTCTGATTCCGGGAAGGATGCTGGGGGTCCTCAGCTCAGTCAGACATTTCTCCATGAGCTCGATATCTACTAAACTGAAAGGGGCAAAGAAACATGATGGGACAAGTCTGTTGGCAAAGATGTAAGTGGAGAACAAATAGCTACTAAATATGATAAAACACATTTATATTACTACAGTTTCATCAGTATGATTGGTGAAATAAAGGTAGAGCAAGGCATACTGAACATACCAGCTCTGGTTTCTTTAACATTCTAGAGAGGTGACAGTGTGGTGTAGAGCAGGGCCAAGCCTGTGGCCTTTTACCTGCTCAAAACCTGCAGTAGCTGGTTATCTTGGATGGCAGTGAGGGTGAAGTCTGGCAGGATGGCCAGCAGATTGTTCAGCAGGCCGCACTGGGCCGTCAGGAGGTCAGGAGTTACCATGACAACAACTTCCATGCCTGAGGGCTTGCCTTGTTGGGAGTCCTGCGAGGTAGTCGAGCTGCTTGTGTCTCTATCACTCTGACCTGTGAGACACGTCAAAACACACTGTGTGAATCACACCCTGAACTGTCTCTTGTGTCGTCCAGAAAGCCATAATCAAAAGCATTCGGCTGAGGCAAAATACGAGAAATGAGAGCTTCTCCCTCAGAATTGTATGTGTTACAGTGGTTTTGGTTTAGAACTGTTCCTGAACACATTGTGGGTTACATTTTCCAAAGAAAGACAATATTCAAGTCTTTGTGGTGAGATTAAGTCTAGACAGACTTTTCTCTGTGTCGTACCTTGAGCCATCAGTCTTGCAGGAGTATCATCTGGGATGTTCACCAGGGAGAGAACCTTAGGAGCATTCAGCCTTGAACCCTTTCTCTGTAACAGAAAACAGGAGAGTTTGAGGACATTTTCCCAATTTCATAAGATCTATTAGAACAACTTATTAAAGGTGGATGTAGTGTAAACCAAACAAAAAAAAAAATGACAATTGACAAAACAAAGTACTTATTATGACTAGCACTCCTAGAGACAGACTAAGAATCTAAGAATATCTAAGAATGCTAAATTTGCTAAAGCTAATCTCTCCTTCCAAAATCTTTGTGAGCATTTCTACCTAATGCGCAAATAGAACTGAATATATGAGAATGTGGAGTTTATGTCCAAGCAGGAACCACAAGAAATAACTGTTTCACAGTTATACATGTGGATGAACATATGCTGATTCCTGCACTTTTCTTAATAGGAGGAGTTTGTGTAGTTTAAAAAGCAGCTTTCTGAATAATAAGTTTCCAATCACTACATTTAGTTGGCCTACTTAACAGGAGGAGATGAAATAGAATTACAGATTCCACTGTTGGGGTTAAAATCTCCTGCAGTAGTTGAGTATCAGTAGTTACTGAAATAATTAAACTTTTCAATAATATTCAAATGTACTGAATATGACTAGTATATAAAAAAAAATGAGAATACAGCAAAAATACCAACCACACAGTACTCAACAATGAAAAAAAAGGCCCGTTTTCTTTAATGAATATAATGTCTTGTATTAAACTGGACCCATTTTAGTCATCCTGTCGGTTTTCTCACCCAATGTTCAATGAATATCTCATTTCCTAGTTGGATATTAGATGTTAATAATGGGGGAAAACAGGCCCACATTTCAAAGTTCCCTATTTTTACTGCCTCAATCATTCAGAGTTCTCACTTCTTAACCAATTTTGCAAACATAAAAAGAAAAGAAAAAAGATTCATGGTAGAGACTTTTACTGTGATTAGTGTAAACAAGAAACCTGTGAAACTTACAGAGTGTGAGAAAGAGGAAGGAAGAAAGTGCAGTTGAAAAAAATAAAAATGCATGCACAGATGGATGGGTGGATAAATGAATGAATGTATGGATGAACGACCTAATGAATAAATGGATGGAGGGACAGATAAACTGAAGAGTGGTTTTACATACTGGAGCATTGCTGACTGCAGTACTTGAAGTGGAAAGTGAGCTGGAACTTCTTCCAGAGGTGACACCAGGTGCTGGGTCACATCTCCAAAGCAGCAGAGAATTCTCTGAACCCAAGTAAGCATATACACAGAATTAAACACTAACACACAAATGTGACACATAACTACAAACATTTCTGGTATTAGCAAGCATAATCCTTTTCTTTGCTGTAATCCATCATTGAGACTGTAAGGAAATCAGGGTTTACCAGCTAAAGAGCTTTCCTGAAGACTGGGATTGCCGCTCCCACAAGGCCGTGGCTGCAGGTCAAAAGTGTACCTGCCACGGTAGCACACTGAGGCAGAGACAGCTACATTTTGGAAATACTGACAGTGGTACAGCAGAGCCTGCAGCGCTGGAAAACCCACCAAAGACACACCAGATACCTCATCATGAACACACGGGTGCTAGGGGGGGGGGGGCAAAAACAAAGAAAGTGTTTGAATTTTCTTACATTTTTGACATAAGAAGAAAAAAAAAAAAAAAAAAAAAAAAAAAAAAAAAAAAAACTGAGACAGAGATTTAAGATATCAGTTAAGTTGCGATACATAGGTATAAATGACAAAATGCCATTTTATGTCTGAGATGACATTGTGTGTCCTAGTTTTTTTTTTTTTTTTTCTTTCCCCAAATGCTTCCCACACTGCTACTCTCAAAACTCCATCCCCCTCCCCCCTTTTCTTTTACAAGAACTTCTATCTGTGCCGTTTTTATACACTGCCTCTCACATACAGCTCTCTTCCTGTGTACCTGCATCCTTATTTAGAATGCCTTTGGAGTTTTGACAGAAAGCTTAATTAATTTGGATGTGAACTCTCTATGCGTGCACCTACATCTAAATACATCTTTAATTCAGCAACATGCCTGGTCCGAACTCAAAAGCAGTTTTCTCTGTAAACAAGAGATCTGGGGAGGGTAAGAGAGCAGATCCAGATGGAGGAAAATAGAAAGAAAAGGGGTAGAAAAAGTTCATGGTCTGTAAAAGGGTTTTTAACTGGCAGGCAGATCTGCTGACCTGCCAGTGGGAGTCCTTGGCCTCCTCTGCGTTGGCAGGCATAGGCATCACCAGCAAGTTCTGCAGGATAAACACAGCCTGGACACACAAACCAAGGACAGAGAGAAACACACACACAGTCTGGGTTAAGGTGGACTACACCAGCAACAGTGCCATCTGCCTGTGTTTGGTTGGCAATACATTTTTCTGAGCACTTGAGTGGTTTTGCTTATTTAAGGTGACAGATCATAAGTTACATTACACTGAAATACCAGCGATAAATACTCAAACATCTATATTTTGACTTATTGTGAAAAATTCTTTATTTCCTGTAAAGTAGTAAAAACGTAAAAGAGCTTTTTCATCATGAGGTTCAGTTTTTCCACCGTACCTCTCTGCGAACCATGCTGCTCTCCTGTTGATCCAAGAGGATGTTGAGTAGCGTGCCCCACAGACCTCCGCTGATGTTCTGACAGCTGGCACACAGAGTCTGGCAGCCGCTGGGCATGGAGGAGAGAGCAGCGCCTAAACTCAGACTGGCAAACCTCACCTGACAGAGAAGGAGAAAACACATGCTAAAATGTTAAATCTAAGCTTGCTGGCTCCTCATAAATTAGGAGAAGCGTTTTAGTTTGTAACATGTTTGCTATCAGTTTAAAAATGTTTGAAAAGTCAAACATGCAAAACTTGATTCCATGGCATCAATATGAAAAATGACTGATGGACGCTGGTGAACAGCTTTACCTCTTGATCTCTGTCCACCCAAAGTGGGATAAGCCAAGCCAAACCGAGCTGAGAGCCACTACCTTCCTCTGTGGTTCCACTGGTTCCAAAAGACCACTGGGTGATCAAGTCCTAATATTGGAAAACAGCCTTGATTTAATGAACATTTTGTTAAACACAAGTCAGAACCAGAACATTTTGTTACAGTGGGATTTTATGTGACAGACTAACACAAAAGGAGCTTATGTTTGATTATCATTCCCACTTTTATTCTCACTTTTTTTTTTTTTTTTTTTTATTTTCCTCTGACATTTGTTTTTTACATGTTCAAAATAAAAGATTTCACCATCATTATCATAATCATCAAGGAGCACAAAACCTTTTGCTGCAATTACAGCTCTTCAGGAGCATGTTTCTACCAGCTGCCCACATCTACAGACTTTGTAACCATTCCTCTGCAGAAAAAGGCACCTCAGATTAGGTGGAGAGCATCTATGAACATCAATTTTAAAGATTCTGAATTGAATTTAGCTCTTGCTGTTGGTTAATGTTGTCTGCTGGTAGGTGACCCCCCCCCCCAACCCAGTCTCCAGTCTTTTCCTGCCACTAACAGGTTTCCATCCACGACTCTCCTGTATTTGGCTCCATCCATTTTCTCTTTCAACTCTGGCCAGCTTCCCAGTCACTGTCAAGGAAAAACACTCCCAAAGAATGATGCTACCACCACCATGTTTGTGCTCAAGGTTTAGGTGCAGTGTTAGATTTTCATCAAACTTGTTCAATTTTAGTCTCATATGGCCAAGAGCATGTTATTCTACATGTTTGCTGTTTACCCTGGAAGGAACCTGGTACTTTTATGGCTTTATATCAATATTGTTTTTTTCTTGCCACTGAAAAAAAACTGGCAAGAAAACACTAACATTCTTGCCTTTAAAATGATAGTGTATGAAAAATAGTTGTGCTATTAATAGAGTCTCCCACTGAAGCAGTGGATCTCTGCAGCTCCTTCAGATTCACCGTGGGCCTCTTGTGTGATTAATCTTCACCTTGCAGTTTTGGACATATCCTTTCAGATTTTGAGATGAACACTGCTCCATGAGATGTCCAAAGCTTGTGGTATTATTTTACAACCTAACCCTCCTTTAAATTTCAACCACAACTTTATGTGTAACCTATCTGCTGTGTTTTCTAATCTTTATGACACTGTTTGATCACTAACAAACCTCTGAGGCCTTCATGGAATAGCCTCATGTATACTGAGATTACATACCAACAGACTCTGTTGACTGACTTCTGAAGGATTTTCAGATTTTTATTTGTAAAACAAAAAAAAAAAAAAAATAAATAAAAAAAAATAAAATATATATATATATATATATATATATATATATATATATATATATATATATATATATATATATATATATATACACACACACACACACACACACACACACACACACATTTTCTGTCCATCTCACAACTACGCCTACTTTGTGTTGGTCTATCACATAAAATCATAACATAACAAAATACAATAAAATGTGGAGCTACAAAGGGACAGAACTATTATAGTTACATTACAATGTGGAAACATTACTCTGAGACTTGCCTTATCCTTGTTTTCTGTCATCATCTCATGGGACAGATGAAGCAAGCAAATAATGGCGTTCTTGGTCACACCTTTCCCCATGAAAGACAAGGAGTTCCCTCTCCACTCAACGTAAAATGAAGAGATCACCTACGTGAGTGACACAAAAATGGCTTCCTAAAAACACCACATCATACAAAAATATAATTCAAGGACAAATTTTTATAGTATGTATGTCTGTGTTATCATAACATGTATTCGACAAACTCAAAAAGCCTCGACTTACAGTAAGTTCTGTTTTAGTCAAGGCCAATTATATGCTCGTCAAGCACTGCATCCAAATGAAACTTTAATACAGCTGAGAGACTAATTAGCTTGTTTTTGTGTTCCATCAATATGTGAAACTGCACAGAAGAGCAGATGAAGAGAGAGGAGCCAAAGGCCTGCAGAGCTCTAGGACCCCACACTGCCAGAAAAGTCAGTGGAGAGGCCAGTCAGAAGATTAAAAGGGGATAACTCTGGTTTTAGACTTAAGTAAATTGAACAATGAATGATCTATAAATATCCACTTCTATTTCTTTATTATATTTGTTTTAGAATAAAACAACAAAAAAGTATATATGATGTAAACAGAGTCAACAGGGTTCTCTGTTTCCAAGAAAAAAAAAAAAAAAAAAAAAACCCAAGAAACACAACAACG
The DNA here is from genome assembly GCA_014839685.1 of Anableps anableps. Taxonomy (NCBI): domain Eukaryota; kingdom Metazoa; phylum Chordata; class Actinopteri; order Cyprinodontiformes; family Anablepidae; genus Anableps; species Anableps anableps. The sequence goes on from CM026082.1 coordinate 17,277,613, forward strand.
ATCTTTTGACACCTTTGTGCTGATAATTGTTGTACAGGCTGGTCCTCACTTTGTTAGGCTATTGTTTTATGCACTGCTGAACAGATGGGAAAAGCAAAGGTGATTAATCTCTTCAGCATACCTGATCACTGAGGTTTTGAGCAATTGCAATTCATGTCTCATAGGTAGGTTTTTTTCTTAAAGTTTAACTCATTCCTCAGAAATTTCCATGTTTTACCATACTAACATTTCTGTAGGCACTTTAATATCTGCATAACCAGTAGGAGGTTGGCAGAAGCCCATCCAACACACGAACATATGGGCACACACACATAAACAAGCTGAGGCATTCACACTCACCTCTAATAATCCACTGAGATACTTGGAGCAGAGGGAGCTGGGCTCCAGGTCAGGGCAGTGGGAGCTCCAGCCAGGCTGGGCAGTCAGGCTGACCATGCCCTGCAGTGCCCTCTCCAGGCTGGGAAGGCCATAGAAACGCGGGGCATCAGACAACCGCAAGCTCTGAAGTAAGCGCAGTGCCAGCTGGCTCTTAAAGGGACCTGCTAATGCCAAACACAGCCTGGACAGACAGGAAAGGAGACAGCGAGAAAAGAAGCAAAGCAGACAGGCAGAGGGGGGAAAAAAAAAAATAAAAATAGGAGACAGAAATAAATTGGAAGGAAAATTAGGAATTGATGACAGCAAGCTTTGTTTTTTTTTTTTATTCTTACACAGCAGGCAAACTGAAGAGCATTAAGGGACACGGTTTCTTTCCTCATTCTTCAAGCTTTACGATTTGTTTTTTCATTGCTTTTTAAAATGCTTCCTTTGTTCTGTATATAGAGTCCCTTTCTGGTAAAACAGTTTTTAAAATAAAATAACACGCAATGACCTAAAAACAAAGGAGAACAGGTTTATGTCTGACATTAACCTACCTGTCAGTTGTGTTTGACAGTCTGATCAGCAACGTGTTGAAGAAATTGGTGAGTTCTCTCTGCAGTCTCTGGCTGATGTGATTCTTTGTATCCTCAGGATCCTCTAAACTCTGAGTCAAGTTCTGCGTCTCCATACCAAGAAGCAAATGAAGAAGAGCAGCAGTTTCCTAGGAAATTAGTGGATAAAAAGAATTCATTTGAACGATCTGATTAAATTCAATCTTATGATTAACACTGAAGTGTCTTATAACTCACCGTTATCGAAATCAAATATTATTAAAAACAGATTACCAGAGTGTTTACTAGATTGTTAACTGGTAACTTAAATGCTGTAAAATGCATTATTGGGGTGAGAATTCTGCTATAGAGAAGTAACTGCAAAATTAAAATCATGTAGTTCATCTGAAAATCTGCTTAAATTAAAAATAATAGAATTTAGTGTTTTATTCAGTGAAGTTCAACTCTTGGGATTACAGGATGATGAAGGAATGTGGAAAAACTGTCAGTCATAAGAGTTATTATGGGGTATGGGATGTATTTTGTATAATTATTGAGCTTAGAAGAGTATCTCTGACACCTAAACGAAACATCTGTAAAGAAAGATTGATACTGTAAACTACAGTTCTCTTTGGAATATATTTCAAGTGTGATGAACTTGCATTATATATGCTAATAGAAATTTTAGACAGCTGAGCATAATCTCACAGCAGCAGATGCTCATGCATGACACAAATAGCATTGCCCAAAATGCCAAAGGTCACAGAATAATGGAAAATAGTAATACACTGCAATTAATGGAGTCATTGCAATATTTACCAATGTTATCGCCATCGCAAGATTTTCTATCATGCAGCCCTACTTAATGAAAGTTGGAACAATAATGAGGCGGACCTCAAGTAAAGCACTGTGTTCGTTATACTAGAAGGCAGCTTTCTGGTGCTAGCAATTTTGATAGGTCACAAAGGTAATGTTAACTTGGGATTTTCTCCCCCTTCTACTCTTCCCTCGAACATGAAAATTAGGCATTAAAAAAAAAAACAAACAACAAAAACACGTTAAGCCATAGAATCATTTTTCTTTTGGGTTATTTGTCTCCTAATCATTAGTGTCTAGATTAGAATTAGTTTGTTAATCAGTGAGTAAAATTGGCTGATTGGTAATAAATGTGATTCTTAATTTTAGTGATTCCCAGCAAAGGTCAATTTTGACATTTTTAATACAAGAATTAACTTTTTGTAATGAAAATGTCTGAATACTGAGGAATACACTGAGGTCTCCTCATGCTTCTTCTAGCATGATAAAAATAGCTCAAGGGAAAGGAAAAGTATTCACTCTTCAGATTTTTGATAGGTTGTAAGACTGATAAAACATTAATAATATTCAAAGTAAGCATAGCTTCACCAACACTTTTATTCCTTAAGAAAAAATATGCTCTTGGCTGCCACATGTTAAAAAAAATTTTTACTGATCAGTGCACACTTCATGCAAGTGTATGAGGCGACAGATGTTCCTGAAACAGCTCAGTAATTACAGAAAAACAGAAGAGAGCAGCGAGGCTAACCCCTGCTAGGCATTAAATCTGAGTCTTCTTTAGCCACCGGGGGAGGACTTATTGTTTACACACATATTAATGAGAAAACCAAGGTGAGACTGATTAAATACAGAAAGCAGTTCTCCTTACTATAACAGACGGGTAATTCTAAATAAGAAGTCTACGTTTTTTTTTTTTTTTGAAGAGTTTAGGAAATATTATCTGCTATGTCTAAGGGGAAAAGCTACATGGCTGCTTTTCTGCTATGAGACTATAATGTGTTCAGGGTGTTTTATCAATCTGCCTGGTTTCAGGGTTTGATTGCTGGGATATACTGTAAGCTTCTGCATTGAGGAACTTATTTAGGCAACTACCTTATGGAGTCGCTTGCCTGAAACTGGCAAGAGGACACACATACACAATTACAGATTAATAAGTGATGCACATATGGTTCAGATGGCAAACACTGATGAGAAATTACTCATCTATATTCACATATTAAAGCCAATGGTGCCAGATCACAACTACAGTTTCATTCAAACATAGTGTACAAAAAACAAAAACATGACTGTTTCTTTGCATCATAACCCTTAGAAGAGAAGTACACTGGTGCAGCAGGTTTTACTTTAATGTTTGTCCATAAAGTGTAAATGATCTGGACCTGGTTGAGAAGCAGCTCCAGTATCCAGCACAGGTCCCTGTCCTCCTGGTCAGAGGTACACTCTGTGGGAATTTGTTTGAAGTAGGCATTCAGAAATGTCACAATTCCCACCAGCAACCTTTCATCCTCAACAGAGGCTGGGTGCACCTGGAGAAACCTGCAGGGAGGATGAGACAGAGTGTGACAATCATGGTAAGAGGGGCACTGGTGAAAGGCTTTTTATAATTTCCATGCAGGTACTATGCAATACATCCGCCTTTTGCTTTGTTTACATTTTTCTTTATGCTGAAATGTTACAGAAAAGAAACTTTATTAACTAAAGAAACCAAGAACTGCATTGGAAAGACACAGAGCAGTGGGAAGCACATAAAAACAAGCCAATTAATTGAAACAGTTGAGTCAAATGAAAGATAACTGATATATAAGCAGTACCTTGCAAAAGTATTTATACTACCCAAACTTCGCAATTTGTCTCGTTACAACCACAAACCTTAAAGTATTTAATTTATTAAGCAGACCAACAGAAATTAATAGCGAATAACTGTCAAGTGGAAGGAAGATAGACTTTTTTTTGTACACAGGCAAGATCTAAAAAGGTGTGGTGCACATATGCATTCAGTCTCATTTACTGTTTGCCTTAAATAAATCCAACCAACTGCTTTCAAAAATCATCTGTTTTGGAAATAAAGTCCACCGGTATGTAATCTAATCTCAGAATAGTTATTCTCTGAAGGCCTCAGATGTTTGTTGGAAACATTAGAGAACAAACACCATTAATTAATTCTCTCAACCCTGACCATCTTCTCAGATGAAGAAAAAAAAAATCTCCCTGCAGCTTGATGCTGCCACCACCATGTTTTACTGAGTATAGTGATGTGCATAGTTAAGTTTTCCACCACACAAGTTAGAAAGTTTAATTTTGGTCTCATCTGATCAAATGTCCTTCTTCCATGTACTTGTGTCCCCAAATGGCTTGTGGCAAACTGTGAATTGGACTTCTTAGTAGTCTATCAAAAGTGGCTTTCTTTTGGACCCTTTTTTATACCAGCCAAATCTGTGGAGAATTTCATTTGTAACACATTTTGAAAACTGAATCATTTTCATTTACTTTCATAGATATGCATTGCTTTGTGTTGGTCGATCATTTAAAATCCCAATAAAATATGACTGTGAAAAATAAAACTATGGCTGTGGTTTTAGTATTACAAAATGTAAAATAGTCCAAATGGTTTGCATACTTTTGCAAGGAACGATGTGTATGTTTAAAGCAACCCACACTTTGCATGTTTTTAAACCTACAAAATCATACATTTTTAATCATTGTATTTATTTACCCAAAGAACCATACATAAAAAAGGTCAAACCTTGAAATAACCAGACAATTTATATCTGCAAAAAATATTGAATAAAAACATAAGTTTTAAATCTTTGTTAAAAAAAAAAAAAATCCTTTAATCACTGTTTTAAAAGACCAACATGAAATAGAAAAACCAAAGACATATTTTTAAAGGTTAATTTCCATAATTTTTATCATAAACAGAAGTTATCTATTGAAATAGGTATTCGCAAGCACTGTATGCAGAATACAAATCTTATTTGAATGTGTCTGCAAAGTACCTGGTCAACACTCCCTGCCAGCTAAGCAACTGAAGGACGTCTCTGCAGCTGTGGGTGGGAACATGAGGGAGAGCCAGTCTGTTAAACAACAAGTAGAGGCTGAGCCTGGACAGGGAATAGGCTACAGATTTGTGCGCCGCTGCAGTCACGATGGCCTGGATGCACTCATGGACCGCAACTGGAGGGTGCACTGCCCGAAGCAACAAGAGCTGTGACTCCGATAGCTTCAAATCAGGGTGAAATCTGTTGGAGTCATATTGGAGTGGTTAGAAATTTATGTTGTGACCAGATTCTATAACTGTGGATCTGCACATAATCCTTAAAAGTATAGAAATGGCTGTGTTAACAGCCTAGTAATAATCCACAAGGATCAACAATTTACAAACCATCAGAAGAAAGACAGATTTTTTTTTCTATTAAGTCACACAGATATAACAATGTCACACTAGTTGTGCTCTAGGAGCACAAAGTAGGAGCAAAAAATAATTAAAGCATAATGCTACAGAGCAGCACATGCAAATATCAAGAGTAATCCATCTTAAGCAGCTGCTCTTCACCCAGTCACAGCACTATACAGCATCTCAGATGAATTGATCTACCAATGGTGTGTTTCAAATGTCTTAATCAAGCTGGTTAAAACTGTAGAGAGACATTCTCATTTGTTTGAATTAGGTCACATTAGAAGAAAATGAAGACGGATGAACACAATATGCTACAACTCTGGTGCTAATACGCTGCTGAACTCCCCGCTGGAGACGGTGTCGTTCAAGAGTAATACGTGGCGGGATCTTTGTTCGCATGAAAATCCTGTTATAGAGTTATTGCTCTGATCCTGTGATCCAACATCTGCTTAACATTCCTTTTTCAAACTAATGTACTTGAGACATATCAGTAAAGATACTGTATATGACCATATTAATAAATATTATGCATCTTACAACAGAAAAGAACAGAATTGCCTGAAATAATACTAATTAACCCTGGTTTCCAAACTAATTACTGCGGTAAAAATTTTTATTAGTACATTTACAAAAATTCTACTTTTTTTTTTTTTTTCACTGTCTGTAACAAGTTAGAAACAGTAAGAGCCTTACTGATCAGCATCACTAGCAACACTGTTTGGTTTTTCCAAGAAATTATCTATCCCAGAATGCCATGCAGCATTCCAGGCCACCTTCAAGGCTTGGCGAGCAAGGCTCAGGGTCAGAAGGTCAGAGGCGGGAGCCAAGATGCAGCAGTATGGGCTGACAGCATGATGAGTTGCTGCCTGGAAGGGAATGTTGTACCTTTAGGAAACAACGGTCAAATATTAGAAATTTGTGTGTATGGCTTGTTTGTCAGATGATTTCATCAGATAGGTAAAAGTGATTTTTTGTTTGTTTGTTTAATGTGAATTACTGTGGACGAGCCCTACCTCCGTACTACTACTACTGGGAGAGAAAATGGTGAGAGGGTCACATCTGTGGTGGATTTATCTGACCTGATAAGAAACATAATCAAAGAAGACAACATATTTTTTAAAAATACTATCAGGTGGTGTTTTGATCACAACAAAACTGCACACTTAAAAAACATCTGGTTAATAAGTGTTGATTAGCATGTCAGGATTTCATAAAGGCACACAGGAAAAAAAAAACAAAAAACAAACAAACAAAAAAAAAACTAATTCTGCTTTGTGTGTATTTAGGTTGATAACATAAGATAACACACCACATTTCCAGTGGAAATAAGATGCAGCAGTTATGCCCGAAACATCTTTCAGACTTAATGGAGCATCTCAACCACACTATGGTTTTTATACAAACTTGGGGTAAAATGATTGCTAAAATCTTTGATAATGAAATCTAGCCATTTCAGTTCGCCCTGGTCCACTTTCATGTCTTTCCTGGCTGCCAAATTATCCTAAAATCTATGTAGTGTTCAAACACCGGCAGAATTCACAGAAGAACTCAGAACAGTCTCCTTATGTGATGTCACCAGAAGTACATCTGCATGAAAGCTTGTTTGTGGGAGGGTAGTGTTTTTCTTGAATAAATAACGATTAGTAACAAAAGTACAAAACAAATTGACCATGAAATGTTCTTCTATAGGTGCCAAACTGTATCTAAGGTGAGTGAAATTTAATTTACAGAAAACCCTGGTGTATAACTTTAATGCAAAGATAGGCATTATTATCTGGTAGTGAGATAATATGAAAAATATAATAACACATTTAGATAGAAAATATAAACCAACCATGTTTCAATGCAGGCAATCTCATCAAAAAGCAGCAAACACATGAGGACAGCCACCTCGCTGCCATTGCCTCTGATCTCCTTCAATATCAAGGAAGCTACAATGAAGAAACAACATTCATATAATAACCAAAGTTAATTTTTTAAATTACAGATCTAAAATCCAATTCACACCTTAAGACTTTAAAAACTTCAGACATGTACAAAAATCTTTGACATCTTTAGCTCAGGTCTCTCAATAAAAGCTACTCTTTTCCAAATCAGACTAGAAAACAAGTCAAAATGAATCAACAATTAGTACAATTAAATTAAAATGACTGCCAAAGAGAAATCAAAAACTGATCTACAAATTATGGAATAATTTTTTGAGCTGCACTAATTTTCAGCAACTTCTGTTAAAAAAAAGAAGCTGTTAGCACTGTCCGGGTAAAAAGCTGAGCAACACATCAACAAGTTGCATCATAGATACATACTCCTGCTTCATATTATATGCCACTTACTGAAGCACAACACATTTAAAACAAACACACAGGTGGATGACCTGGGATTTTGTCCATGAGACACTCAACACAAGAGTGTATAGCTGGTAGTAAATGAAGTGTGTTGTTGTGCATACCCCTGAGCAGTGTGAGGAGCAGGAGGTTGTGTTGCGCCAGGCTATGCCTCAGAGACGGATCAGCGTACACCAGTTTTCTCAAAATGCATGCACACGGCTCCAGAAGACAATCAAAGCTCTGGGGAGCAACACGTAAGTACAAGATTGCAAACATATATTAACACTATGAAGCTGCAGCACACAAATTCAGTTAATTCTTTGAAGCTAAACCACAATTTACTGACTGGTGCATCTCCTGTATGCAGCCTTTTTATGTTAGCTTAGTTAAGTTCCTGTTATTCGCTCTCCTCCATGTAGCCAGAATTGTTGGACAATCACCCCCGGCACTTTCTGATTCCAGGACTGGAAATGATCAGCAGACTGAAGTAATTTTGGGCTCAGGGCAGAAATCACTGTTGAGCAGGGCCTGTCTGACACTATTAACATAGGCCATTTCATTCTCCTATCATCCACGCCTCAATGGCTTTAGTACACACAGGCATAAAAACATATAGTATGACCAAACACACGTACACAGGTTTGTTTTATTTGACTAAGGGATTTATTTAATAATCATTATTTACCTTTTTGCCAAAGGTGTTTGATTTTTTTTTTTTTTTACCTTGTTGCCATTTACGCTGTCTGAGATGAAAGAAATTACTTTCTCTGTGATGCCAAGACTCTTCAGTACCGGGTGCATTGTTCTGTCTGTAGGTGAGAAAGAGATCAAATTTCAGCAACAAACATTTGTTTACTATTTCTGTTTGCCTAATCATATTCCAGTGAGAAGGAAGAAATGCAGCTGAAGCATCTGCCAATTGTAGTTTTCACAAGAGAAATGCACACAGTCAAACTTTTAAACTTTGCTTCTCAATGAGCTTAAAATTTTGCACTACATAAAGAAAAAAAGTAACTACATTCTGCCTGCATGCCAGAAAGAGACCATGTAGGTCACTTAAAAGTATGCAAGCACATAAATCATATAAACAAAACTGTTCTTTACTTTTTTTATTCTAATGATTAACATGGAAGATTTTTACAGGCTTCTCACCTTGTAGCATGACAGAAAGCTGCTCTGCTGCCGATCTTCTGAGAGAGATGTCTACAGTGCCTGAGCTCAGGATGCAAAACAGCTTCTCCACTGACTCCACCTAACAAAAAAAATAAATAAATACACAAAATAAGCTGTCTCTCTAAGTAAAAATGTTTTGTCATTTTTCTGTATGTGGCTTTATACCTTTAGAATGGACTTATTGCAGGTGTCCAGAGTGATGTCTACAGGGATTCTGAGGCATAAGAGGCTGGGAAGAGACGCCATCACTGATTGATCTGTGCCTAGTCTGGTGGGGTTTGCATCAGCACGGCTGGTTAGGTGGGGCAGGATGTGTTGCACTGCAGCTATTCTGACTCTGTTGATAACAAGTTTTAGGAGACTTTAAGCAAAACTTCAAGGTAAAAATCACATGAACTGAGTAATAAATGCAATTTTTGCAACATCACACCTCTGACTTCTAAAATTATACAGACATTACAAGCAATCCACATGAAAAATGTCTAGCAGTAGATTTATCTGGTCTTTACTGGTATTAATTAACATCAATATACATAGGACAGCAAAACAATCACATAGATCTCAAAGAGCATTTCGTGGATTTATTTACCTCAAGTGCTTTGGAGGCTTATTAATAGGACTTTGAACTTCTCCAGATCTTGTCACAACCACAAACTTCCAATTTTATTCAAGATTTTATGTGATACACCAAAAACACCACAATTAGTTTGAACAATAATACAAAACGTATTCCATAACTGCGATGTGGTAGGAATAAAGGGGAGCATTACTCAGAGAGGTTGCCTAGAAGCCTGTGGTAATCCTTGAGATGCTGCAGACATCCACAGCTCAGGTGGCAGAATCTATCTATAGCACAACTATTAGCTGTACACTCCACAGATCTAACCTTTATGGAAAATTAGCAAGAATAAAAGCCATAGTTGTAATAAGGAAGTCCCATTTGCAGACTGCCATAATCCATGTAAGGGACACAGCAAGCATGGAAGAAGGTGCTTTGGTCAGATGAGACCAAAATGGATTTTTTGGGGGGCCAACATTAGGGCTGTGCAAAATTTGAAAAACTTACAATGGTAATGACATTGGTGAATACTGCGATGACAGATGCAGTATCTGAATATTAGATCAACATGCAAAATGCAACTTAACACCTGGAATATATTAGCAAACAATTATTGCACTCCAAACAGTCTTTTGTGATATGAAAATTGCACATATTTCTATTGTGCTGAGGTGATATATTGTATAGTCTTAGCCGACATGCAAAATGGTGGGGGGAGGGCACATCACATAAAATCTCTATAAAATACACTGAAGCTTGCTGTTTCCAACATGACAAAATGTGAACAAGTTTGAGTGTGAATATTTTGCAGATTACTATACATGAAGGTAAAATACAACCACTAAATGTGTCAAACAGCAAAATATTCACCTTTACTAGATGTTTCTTCCGAACAAGAACACTGAGACCAGAAAAAAAAAAAAAAAAAAAAAAAAAAAAAAAAAAAAAAATCAAACAAACAACAACCCCGCACAGAAAGATGCCAAAGAGCCATACCAGAGAAATATTATGTGCACCATACACATCGAAAAAAAAAAAACACCTACACATGTCTGAGCACTTAACAATCAAACAAGCTCAGACAACGGGAAGACCCAGAGCTCTGACTTACGTGGGCTGTTTAGAGAAGAGGAGTCGGAGCGCTGCTTTCAGCTTGCCTGTAGTGGGGAAAACATCGTCTCCTGTCACATCCGACATGTCACTTATCAGCAGGACACACTTTCCAAATGACTCCTCCGTGCTGGCATAGCCCTGCCATACAGCCACAAACACAAGTGATTGTCAGACTGTGCTGGAAGACAAAGTAGTGAACAATAGGGAATTCCTGCTAAGCAATGCAACAGTAAATAAAATCTGCATCACTTTGATTAAGGGTGGTTTCATTTCATCTCTTGTTGACATAGAAGGCTCAACTTGCAATGGCCTGTTTGAATTAAATCACACTTGACAGCCTGGTCAAATTCTCATGTATATTCATGAGGAGTGTTCCAGCTTCCTGTTGCCTGAAACGGAGCAATTAATAAAAGTTTGTTTCTGTCACCTAAAAAAAAGAAACAATATAGCACGGAAAATGTAAACGAGAGAATAATCAAGTTTTTCCTCGCAGGCAGCACAATAAGCAGTTCTTGTGTTCTGAGAATATTAAATATTCCTCTACAGATGATAGCTTCTTTGATAGTGGGGGAACATGCACTGCCATATCCCTCAGTAAATATAGTGCAATGAGTTCCAAACAGGAGGCTGGCTTAAGAGCCCAGCAGTGAAATTACTTTGTAATCTCCACAAAGTGAACAACACCTGTAATATGGGTATGACCGGGTAAAGTGCCTCATTGAATCTGTCCCAGGCTGGTGCTGTCATCATTAATCGTCCCTTGAGGAGAAATAGCAGGACATCCTTGGCAGCAATGTTCACCTATAGATCACAGGTAAAGAGCTGAGTTCACAAAGCAAACCCCAGTCAAACAGCTGCTATCAAGCTACTATGGGTGACTAAATTATTCACATAAACGGTGCCTTGCAAAAGTATTTATACCCTGAACATTTTTAGATTTTTCATGTTACAGCTACAATAATTTGAATTCTATGTTTTAGACCAAGATAAAGTAGCATATGATTATAAAGGAGAATGAAAAGGATATATAGCTTTCAACATGTATACATAAGAATATACGCATATACATAAGAAGAGTGTAATTAATGAAATATAGCCATAAGAAGTCCAATTTAAAGTTTAACGTAGGGGACATGTGGAAGAAAGTGTAATAATACCTTAAATCCTCAGCCTACAGCAAACTGAATGAATGAATGCCAAAAAAGGCAAAGGAAGAATGAACAAAGCATATAAATTTAATATTTAATTCAATACTTGCTTGCTTTGGAACATCTGTGACTATTTAAGACATTTTAAGGCCCAAAATTAAGATGGTTTGATGTAAGATTTTGCAATACTTTTAAAGAGTTTGCAGAAACCCTCCACATGAAGAAAAAAAAAAAACAAAAACAAAAACAAAAAAACCCTATGCATGGTTGTTGCTCGTTACCCTGTTGAGAACAGGTTAACCACAGGCGCTCTCAAATGATTCACCAGTCCACCTTTAGTTAATGTTTCCATTTAGAAACAAGATCCTAATGAGGTTGAAAGACAACTTTTTTTGGCAATGGCTAAGTTTAGCTTGGAAGTTCGAACTAAGATTTCTCAGTGAAATTGTCTGTGAACCAGTCAGAAAACCGGTGTAATGGTTATGACCAGGTTAGCTACAACTAGCAAGACAATAGCCTTTTTTCTGGATTTTATGTGCTGAAATGCTAAAGTACGTGTTCACGGAGAGATGCTGCACTGTGCTCAGCGATCACTGATGTTTAGCAGGTTTATTATACTGCAAATTTTACTCTATTTTAAAAAGTCCATTTAGGTCAAAAAACACAACCCTGTTTAAAACAAACTATAAATTGTCAAATTGTTTGACATGAGCACTACTACAGGAGAATCCAAGTTTCACCAGTTGTGCATTTATCACAGTTTAAGAACAATCTGTTCAGATTAAAGCACATTCCTTTGTTGGAATGGCTTTATCAAAGACTTATAAATGCCTTTTTATTGTATGTTGTGGCAACATGACAAAATATGGAAAACCCCGAGGGGTATATATACTTGTGCAAGACACTGTACACACAGAATTGAACAAAAACCATAAAAACCTTCCTACAGCTAAATATGAAAACACAAACATATATCCAAATACCTTTTGAGCAGAGTCCTGCAGTCCAAAAGCACTTATTTCATACAGGACCCTGTGGTGGAGAAGGAAGTTAACACCAGCGCATGCTGCTGCTTCCTGTCTCGACAGATTCTGGATGCCAAGGCAGTCCTGGGGGTATATGCAATCACATCATAAATTATCACTATCCTCTCACTTGTGCTCGCATTCATGAAATACAATTCACTCTCAATTCTAGACTGATTGGTAAAATGAAATGAGAGACTGATTCAAAATGTCAAGCGGGGTTTTTAAAGCATGCTGTCAAAGAGCTGTTCCTCATTTGTCTCCATTTTACTTATTTAGGTGCCGAAGACCCACACGACAGCTCCCTTTTAAGCAACATAAGGCTGGTATGTTTCAGCCATGACCCTTTACGCTCATTTAAACAGCCATCTATAAAACATCATGCTCTGACCTTGACCAGGTTTAAAGTACACTCATATGTTTCCGTTTTGACAGGCGGTGAAGGATGGGACAGCAGCTTGAGGAAGAGTTTCTGGCTCTCAGACTGGAGGAGGGGGCTGGGCTGATCAAACTTCCACCTCATCAAGGAAAGTCAAATGATTTTAAAGCATCTTATACAAAGTCAGAATGGGTTTACTTAAACAGATTCTTGTCTTACAAGTAAGAGCACATGTGAACGCATTCGTTGATGAGTGGTAGGTGCTGATGAAATGGAAGACCGTCTATGGCTTGGTCTGCAAGTTCCAGTAGGTCCCACCAGTTCTTTTCCCCCTTTAGAAAGAAAAAAATATGCTCGATTACAAGATTAAGAGATGCTTCCATAATTGCAAGCTATAGTTATATAAATCACGACTATTATCTTGAGCGCATGTGTCCCACAGCTCATACTTCAGTTTGTGCCTCCTTTAAGAAGTTGCAAGTTGATTCCATCCAAAGCGCAGCTCTGTTCACCCTCCTGTAGAGGTTGTGGCTGTCTGAGTTCACTTGCTCCAAGTAGGCCACAGCTGTCTCTTGCATGCTGGGTAATAAACTTCCCAGTGATGAGTCCAAGCATAAGTGAAAAATGGCTGTTGCTGTGTTTTCAGGGAGATTTTCACTAGCCTGTTCAGAGTTCACAAAAATAATATAACGTTTAGACTGAAACTGCAATAAACTGATGATTTGGTTGCACAAGCACAAAACTATTCATTCTGCTTTTTTGTTATATTTAGTGATTCTGCAACCACAAACTTCCAAGTATTTTCTTAGAATCACATATGACAGACTAACACAAAATAGTACAGAGAAATTTATTGTCAAATAGACTTAGGTCTGGACTTTGACTGGTCCATTGAAGCGCATGATATGCTTAGATCTGAACCAGTTTGTTCCAGCTCAGGTGATATGTTTTGGGTCTGCCATAGACTTACATCTTTTGTAACATCTAAAGATCAGTTTGTTTCCTTCCAGGATTGCCCTGTATAATCTATCCATATTTCATCGATTCTAACCAGTTTTCCTGTCCCACAGCATGATGCTTCCACCGGCATGTTTCATTGATGGGATTGCATGCTAAGGATAATGTGCAATGTTACTTTTCTGCCACACAGCTATTTGCATGTATGCAAATAAAGTTCTACTTTTGTCTCATCTGACCAGAGCACCTTGTTCCACAAGTTTGTTGTGTCCCCTAAATGACTTGTGACAAATTTTAATGGCAGTTATTATGGCTTTGTTCCATAAATGGCTTTCCTGCTGCCACTCTTCCATGAAGGTTTCATTTGTGGAGTGTTAATAGCAATAAATAGTCCTGTCAACAGACTGATTCAATTTAGAGTTACAATGAGCCTCTTGGCTGCTCTTCTGATGAATGCTCTCCTCGCCTGGCTTATGACTATAAAAGGTGGCTTCTGAAGGCAACTAGTTGTACAGGATTTTATTTAGGGATATCAGAGTAAAGGGGGCTGAATAAAAAGGCATTTTACACTTTTAAGATTGTTTGTAAACCTTGTGTCATTTTCCTCCCACCTCAAAATTCTGTGCCACTTCATGTTAGTCTATCACATGAATTCCTATTAAAATACTTCAAAGTGTGTAGTTGTAACATGAACACTTGACAAAAGGCAAGGCACTGTACACACCTTCTCTGGAGGGAGTATGGTCTGTAGGAGTTTAATGGTAAATATGGCAGTGCCTATATAGGCCATTCTGTGGTAAACCTGAGAACTGAGAGGAGAATCGGCTGAATGGTTCTGGTGAAAGCTGAGTGTATCCCCCAGTTGCTCCATGCAGGCTTGCAGCTTCTCCTTCTGAAATAAACAAAGGGAGAAATATAAACCAAAGCATAAACCGACAGAAAAGTAGATAAAAGCACACATGCAACAAACACACACCACTGAGCACATTTTCTCAGACTCAAACAGAGCTCTTGGCAAGGAGCCAGTAGAAAAATTGTTCATTCCAGGGGTTGAGGAATTGAATGTAATCAGATTTCAGGGTTATTTTGGGATGAGATACAGATCCACCCTATCTCTGTATGAATAAATTGGAACAATCTATTCTCAGTCACTTTGTTCTGGATGCAGACATAGAACAATAGAGGGGAAACACCAGCAGGGGGCAGTACATGTCCTGTGAATCGCTCAGTTCGGCTCAATCCCACAGGAAAACAGAGGGGTCTGACAAACAAAAGCTGCTCCCCATATAAAGATAACAAAATAGTTCTTAGGTTGCACAACTCTGAGCATGTATTAAACAGCAGAGGGCCACAGGGGCCCCGGCTTGACAAGTGCGTAAATCCCACAGCAGAGAACATACTCTAAGGGCTGCCAGAGAATATAATAAATAACCCTGTGCAGTTAAAAGCCACAAGCCTGTTTAACACAATCTATTGTCTTGACTTAACATACATAATGAATGAAGACATTTTCTAACCCAGCAGTTATGATGTTTGATTAACCCAGGTGCTGCAGACAATAAGTTTGCACGTACGTGTACATAGAGCTCTTTGCAACCGAGTATAATTCATTCAGCTTGCTCGCATGCCCACAGTTCTCCTTGACAGTTGAGCACCGTATGTTTGTGTCTGTGACAAACTGTCTGGTGGCCAAGCCAGCTCCCCATTTCAGTGAAGTGTATCCATTCATCTACATAAGAGGCTGTCATGAGTTGTGTTGACTTGCCAGCTCCATCCCCACCAGGCTGCGATCGTCCCAGACCAGCTCGCAAACGCTGTCCCCGAGCAGGAGGAGAGCATCACACAGCAGCTCCAGAACACGGTGGAACGCCTGCAAACCTTCTGAGAGGAAGAGAGAAGCAGAACAAAAGCAGAGGAAAGGTTTGTTTTTGACAAGATCAAATAACACCGGATAGAATCTAGTTGATGTAGGGAAGCAGGACTGGGGATATTTACAATATTTCAAGTTTATTCAAGCAGAGAAGAAAGCAAAACAGACAGACAAGAAAAAACCCAAACAGACTCCCACCTGTCTTCAGCAGTGGTATGGCATGCTGCATGGTAGCAACAGCGAACTGGGCCACACTGAGCTGCTGCAACTGAAGCTCCAGTACATCTTCCACGCTGAGGTCTGGAAGCTCCAGGTGAGCCGCGTCGGCAGGGGAACTGGGGGTCTGTTCGGAGGCCTGGACTGTTGCCCCACCTCCGTGTGAGCTGCCACTGGATTAATCACAGACATAATCTTTAATATTCCCTCAGACCATACAAATTAAGGAATCAAAGGCTGGACTGGGCAACTGAATTTGCCATAACTGGAATAAAAGTGAACTCTTAGAGGGATGCTGATAATGCAGGAGAAGCAGGAAATATTTTTAGTCTCACTCGGACAGTTTTAATTATTTTGAAAGACGCATAAAAATGGCTGAAAAGCCAAACATGAGGCACTTCTGATATGAAATGTCTGAGCGTTTTAAAATCTAATTTACAAAAGGGTAAAGTAGCAGACTACCTTAATAGCTGATCATTTCATCCTCACAACCAGACCACTAGGTTATGTTCACTACTCTGTTTCAATTAGAAGCTATAAAACTGAGCAACACAAGAGGGGTTCTTCAATGCTCCATTCTCAGACCACTTTTATTGAAACTTTATTGGATCCCCCTAGCTCAGATCATGAATTACTACAACATATCTTGTAATATTTCTGTTGACAACATACAACTTTTATTTCTGTGTCAATACTTGACCACTACAGTCACTGAGCCAGTGTGTCTAAAACATCCATGAAGGTCAGAATTTTCTCCAGCTTTTTTGCAGAAAAACCAAAAGTTACTGTTTTTTGGTCCCAAAAATCCAAGGTTAAAAATCAGTACTCACCCAGACTCTATGGGTCTTAAGACCAGAGGGCACATAAAAAACAGAAGTATCATCATAGACTCTGACTTTAGTTTTAAATTTTAACAGCCACATAAATTCTGCTACTAAATCAGCTACTACCTTGAACACATAACTAGAATAAAGGGTTCCTTGTCATATTAGGAAACAGGAAAAAAAAAAAAAAAAAAGTGTATTCTTGTATTTTCAGTTGGTTATATCACTGTGATGTTGTCTTTACTGGTTTCTGTAAACCAGGCAGGTGCAGCTCATACAAACGATACTGCAAGAGTTTGGATCAACATCAGATAAATTTATCACATCATACCAGTCCTTAAAATTACTGCACTTGCTTCCTGTTTGTGAAAGGACACATTTTAATACCTCGTCAACAAAACACTGAATGGTCTCGGGCCTAAATACATTTCAGTGTTGCTGGTGAGGTGAAGATCCCCATGTAAACAACTCAGGTAAGCAGAGAGCTGCTCATTCAGAGTTCCTATGATCAGAACTAAACGACGGGAGGCAACATTTAGTTTCTGTGCAACTCAGTTTGGAACCAACTCCCTGGAAGCCCGATATGTGCAGAAACCGTTGGCTCCTGTAAATCTGGACTGAAAAGATGACTGTTTGTTACAGCATAAAAGGCCAAAGATCAGGTCATTTTTATCATGTCTTAGTTTTTTAAATTTGTTTTAAATTCACATTTTAATTATTTCTTTTATGTGATATCAGTGTTTTAATTTATTTTGTATTTTTTTTTATGTAATTCTCTTAATCTCTGCTTCTTTAATTTTCTATAAAGCATCTTTAATTACCATGTGTATGAATGGTGCGATACAAATAAGCTTACTTGCTGTATGTGAATTAGTAGTGTGACAGAAATAGATCTAAATACTAGGGCCGGGAATTTAATGTGTTATTTTCGATTAATTAATTACATCAATTTGTATTGTGTTTCTGGTATGCCCATAAATCTGACGCACAAGCAACATCCACAAACAACAGCGATGGACTACAAAGCTGCTTCTCTTGGCCCAGTGGGAGTTAATTTTTGCATCGAAAGACGATCTGATGGGACGCCGGACAAGACTATTGTTGTGTGCAAGTTGTGCAAAAAGTTGGCCTGTCATTCAAGCCTAAAATACCAGCTCAATGCAAAACATGTTGCAGCAAGCACAGATGTCCAAACACGAATGTCAGCATCCACAGTTCACATTTCTAAAGAAGTTACAGGAATGATCAGGGGTTCCTGAAACACTTGAAAGCTGAATAAGTATAGTAGCACTTTACACCTGATTGTTTACAATCTGACTGTTGAAAAACAGATTAAAAACAATAAATTACTTTATTGGTTTTTGAATTGAAAACGTTGCTTATTTTGTCTATATGGTTTTCGAATAAAATCCAATTAATTGAAATTAATTAATTACAGACCCTGCAACTAAATCCCACCACTACTAAATACATTTTCCAAAAACAACACTATTAAACATCAAGAGCAAATATTCAAAAATAGTTTTTATTATCAACTTAAACTTGCGCATAGTTTTCCACAAACCTGCTTGAGGCTGCATCTCCATCCTGACCGTCTCCCCTGGCTCTTTGACCAGTGCGACCCACCACAGAGGGCCGAGGAGAGCACTCAGCCACTGGTGAAGAGGCCTGTGAACGCTGGTTCCCCCGAACCTCCTGGGTGTAAGAGAAGGATGAGTTCTGCGACACTGGATCTGAACAGTCACAGAGAAATTAGACATTAATTATTTGTTTGATATCAGCTTTTCATGTAACTACATACTGGCGAAACAGAGCAATAAGAAAACATGTCCCACTAAATAGCATGTCTATTTCTGCTCTGAGGTTTACCAATACTCACCCTGGGCATGAAAAACATAAAATTAATGTTTTTAATGATTCACTGTAAATTTTTTTTTTTTTTGTTTTTTTTTTTTTTTTTTAAATCCTTCTTCCATGTATTAAAAAAAAAAAAAAAAGAAATAATGTGTTTTATTTTCTGATCCACAAAGAATCTAATTTATACAAAAAAATAAATAAATAAAAAAAATTAAAAAATTTTAAAAAAGTCATACATATAGACATGCCTACATATATTCACCTAAACCTTTTAATAGAAGACGCTGACAGTTCTCGAATAATTTAAGCCTTTTCTCTTTGCCATTATGATTGATTGCTGATAGTTTTTTTAACTATCAGCAATAATAGTTTAAAAAAAAAAAAAAACTATAACCAACACTCACACCTGTGACTATGTTCATAGTGAAGTTAGGATGTATACTGCCATGGCCTGAGTGTGCAGATCAAGAAACAAAAGAAAATGTTTATAGTCAGATAAGACAACAACTGAGCTATTTGGACACAGTGGCAAGATGTATGTTTGAAGGAGTCAAGGTAAAGCTTTCAAACCGCTGACCACTTTACAAACTGTCAAGCATGGTGGCATCAGTAACATGTTGAGAGGCTGTTTCTCTGTCAGTGGTACTCTATTGCACAAGGCGGACTGAATGATGATGAACAATTTCTATTCATTCTTCAACAAGGTTGCATCTTCAGGTGTTTCAGGATAATGACCACACTCATTAAGCTGGTACTTGAGTAGATGAAGCAGGCTTGCATTAAGCTTTTGGAACGCCCTTCACAAAGCTTGGTGCACAACACAAAAATGGAGACTATGCTTAAGAACCATCTCTGTGCCAGTAGAGCAACCAACTTTAAACTAACTACCCTCCCAGGAAGAGAGGTAAAATGTTCAGCCAGAATTATGCCAGAAGCTTGTTAATGTCAACAAAAAACATGTGGTTAAAGTGAAACCTGCAAAAGAACATTTAATAACATATTAGTGAGGGTGTATGAATATGAATATTTAAGCCTAATTAAATAACTCAAAGCCCCAAAATATTTTGATGGGTGTATGTAAACTTGTGAACACAACTGTCATCTTCTTTCAGCAGGATAGAATACAATAAAATTTCTAAAGAAATTTAAAAGGGGCCTGCCAAAGTGTGCGTGTCGGTGGGAGCTGAAAGAGCTGTTTCGATGCAAAAGATGATCAACAATGCAAAGGTTATCTACAAGGAAGTTTGTAGGATGGAGAATATCACTGACATGTTGAGTAATTGTTACTTAGTCCACTCAGTATGCAAACTGTAGTGTATGAGCTGAAATTAGTCAAAATGTTGCTGTGTGCAGAAGTGAAGATGGTATGTTGACACGCACACTTTGGCAGGCCCTTTTTAAATTTCTTCAGACATTTTCTAGTTGCAGTTACACTCTAAAATCATGATTTTTCCTAAAACTTTGGGTCGCTTAGAGGCTTGTTGTGGAAAAATCGTCAGGGGTACCAACATACCGTCTTCACTTCTGAACACAGCACGAACGTATCTACAAACTGAGTGTTGAATGGCGTTTGTAGACAAAACCATAATGACAGTAAATTCTCAAAAATAGTGTTTTTTTTTTTGTTTTTTTTTTTAGGATGCCTTCAGGACCTCGCTCCATTGACTTTGTATGGGGTAGTTTTTCGCTAATTACGTCGCCATGGTAACTCGAAACGAAAAGTTGAGTAATAGCACACATCTCGAGAACGAGCCGGAATTTTTGATATGTATATTGTGGGGGTGCAGCTACGGTTCGGGCCACATTAACGGAGAAAGCAGTTTCAAGGTGGAGAGTAAAAGGTGCCTCCATGCAATGCTATGGCAGGCCCCAACAAAAGGTACAGGCAATAAATATCCAAACCTTTCTTTAAAATGTCTTATTAAGACTGAGAGCGACATGGCAAAGCAAAGATAAAAAGATGCATTCATACGTAGTGCCCGTTAAAAAGGCACGTTACCCTGTTTTGCTGAGTAGAAGCCTGGATCTTGATGAAAGCGCAGTCTCCTCTTCAGTCCTACACAAAGCTGCCGCAGGCAGGACAGGGCAGATGAGTGGAGGTAGCTGACCTCAACTTTACCTGAACCCACCCTGAGCAGTAACAAAAGGTTCTGAAAAAGAAGGGCGCATCAGTTGTCATCATACTTTATACCTGGGTAACTGATAAATTATGTCTAATCTCTTAATTTATTGATTTGATTCAGTATACATAATCCATGAAGCAGCAATGTGTCTAACACATAACCTTGACCCAGACAATGAGAGAGAACAGGTAGTAGGAATCAATAAGCAAAAAGGGCAACTGGAATTGAATTACTAAAGCAGTAATTTGTTCACAGTTCTAATTTCCTGTCGTCCGTTGCTAATGAAGATGTGTGTCTAAGTTTAAGTCGGGGGTTTTTTTTCCCCCTTAACTAAGAACTTAAAAGAAGGGGAAAGCAACACAAAGAAAAGTATTTTTCAGTTATGTTTTCCTCTGAACACGAGACTGCTTGGTGACAGTGTTGCTAATGGTGCCCTGAGACCGTTGTAATTTTAAGCCCTACTTTATTAACCAAATTGCAAGGCTGATAGTTGCTCATTGGTGCAAAATTATATTTCCCTTAAACACTCAGTCAACAAAGTCACTCTGATAGCGCCAAGCTGCGCTTTATACTCAACATGTCAAAATAAATATCTAATCTCAACAGATAAATTGAGAGGTATCTGTAAATGTAAAAAGTCTGAACTCGTCACAGACTACCGATTTAAGAATGCCGGCATCCTTTGTTGACACGTCTCAAATAGAACTGAGCCCCAAAGGTCAATGCCTATTCAAAGTGTGAACGACTGTTTCTTGATAAAAGTAAAGCAACAGAATGTCCCAGCAGCACTGACCTTCACACCTTCCAAGAGATACATCGTAGCCAAGCTGTATCCTCACAGCAATCTTCTACCAACAAGAAAAAGAAACCTCAAGAGAACTGCAACTGCAGCTCCAACAGGATCAAGGACACACTATCCAAAACTGATATGTTCTTTTGCTATTCTAATTCAATTCAAAAATGCTTTATTGATCCCAAAGGGAAATTAAATAAACAGATTTTTACACTGAAGAAAACAAACAAACAAGCAAACAAAAAAAAAAAGATAAATCTAACAAAAAGCTAGTCAATCAAGCAACTGCAGAAAAAGAACAAAAAGTCTTGCATTTCTTCTCCAATATGTATAAATGTCGCTTTTGGTTTCTAGAGAAACTAGAGAAGACAGTCCAAAGTAGAGGCGAAGGAAAAGTATCTAAGAAAGTTACGTTGTATTAGAGTTTAGGATTGGGCCTAAAAAAATCCAACCCGACCAGCGCAAGCCCATAGGCGTTGTATCCAAGCCTGATCCCACCCAACTATTTAACTTTAATTATAGGCACAAGCCCAAAGAAAACCCGACATACTATGCCGTTTTTAGCTTTTGTTTAACATCTTCCAGCTCCATCTTGTCGCTTGTTGTAACAGCAGAGTCAAGTGCAAACCATCTGGAATGTGTGATTGAAAGGATCCCATCTCTGCCACTGCTTGAGCGGAGCAGGGTGGAGCCGTGTGTGCATGCAGTGCACCGCGCTTGTTACAGTCTGATTAACTTCTGCACCCTACTTACTTTATTTCCTCAGCAGATGAAGCTATCTACTCCTCTATTTACACTATAAGTAGATTAACACAACTTTATATCATGCATTCTCATTTGGCTTTCTCTGTGCTGTATGTATTACAGGCCTATTAAACACGCCACAGAAGCCCAACCCGACCCGGACCATCAGGCAGATAATTCTGGCCCAACCCTGCCTAAATTTCGCATCGCGCCATAAATCTAAACTCTAAGTTGAATTCATTTTTTGGTTCAAACTTGTGAAACCAACCCTAATGTTAATGTATGTTGCATCTGAATGACAATAACATAGTGAATGAATATAGTTTGGCCTTCATCTATGTTTCAGATAAGTTTTGAACCGCATGACATAGCTTAATGTCGGGTAATTTTTCCGTGGAGACTCATTTCTGGTTGCATTTTCAGATAAGTATATTAAAATATTTTCAGAAGAAGAAGAAGGGACTCGAGGAAGACATTAAGGGAACGTTAGATGGGGATGCTCAATGTTCTTTACTGGAGATGCTCAAGTTCTGAGGAATATAGAAATGATAGTGATCTGTACCGTGGCTTGTGTAATAATTAAATATTCCTTGGGTGATACTGGTGATTGAAATGAATCTAACACTTCCCAATCATTATGCAACTCAGCATCAATTGGCCCTCTCAGACCGAGTTCCCATACAACAGGGCATTAGAGCTTTTTTTTAAAGAAAAAAATAAAATGCTCTCAGCCAGGCTGCAAACTGTGCCATGAGATTACTACAGTAGAGTTGTAATCTAGGTTGTACAGATTGAATATAGTGAATAAATGTTTTTTAAAAAACATTCAGTTTGAAATGATCATAAAACCATGTTGTTCTTCACCAAGGAAATGGTGTGTTCATGGTTATTTAAATCGTTAATGCAGATAAAAAATGTTTTTAATATCACTACATCTTTTTTCGGTATTTATACTCCATACTTATTTCTTCATAAATGTTGTGTGAGCTTTATTTCTTTACCTTGTTATAATAGTTCTTTTTTTTTTTTTTTTTTTTTTTTTGCTCCAATTGATCATATGTTGCTTGGATTACTGAACGCATATGTTTCCTTTACAGTTAATTACCTACTTTTATCTTGATACAGCGCTGTGAAAATGTTTTCCCTCCCTTTCCAGATTTCCTTAAAGCTGCACTTGTACTGAGATCTAATAAAATACAATGAAGCAACTGGCAGCACTTGGTTTTATTTAGGGGTATTAAAGTAAAAGGGGCTGAGAACAGTTTTTAGAATTTAATTGGTAAAAAAAGTTTTGGAAACCCTAAATTTGTCTCTTTACAGTTTATACTTAAGCCGTTTACATTTGTGGTGTTCTATCACATAAAATTCTCCAGAATACATTGAAGTTTCTAGTTGCAATCTGACAAAAACGTTAAAGAGTTTAAGATGAATGAATACTTTAAGGCATTGTATATTACACTAATATAAGCGTTTAGACATTATAATGCAAACTACCTTAACAATTCCAGGCCTTTGCAGGAAGATCTCTGCTGGAAAGTCCTGCATAATGACGTCACACAGAAGTTCACAGGTTGTCCTCGCCACGTTAGGATTGCTGCTCCTCAGAGAGCTGCATCAAATTAATGAGTGTGGATATATTTAATATTTGTAAAAAATAAATAAATAAATAAATAATAATTAAATGTGAACATTATATAACCACTAATTGAAATACAAAAAGAACAGCGGAAAATAAATGCGATCCTGTTAGCAGAGCTGGGCATAAATTCAAAAGTTTCTGGAACTTAAAAACTGAAGCATGCCAGGAGCAGAACAAACAAGAAAAATAATAGTGCAGTAAGCTGTGTTATGTCTTACCTCTCATTGGAAGAAAGTATGTGTCGGTCCGTGTTTGTTAAAGTCAGCCATGGAAATACAGAAAATTTCAGACACCTTACAGATTCACGTACTGCATACATAAAAAGGGGGGGAAAGAAAAATATAAACCAATCTTTATATTACAAATAGGATGACCTTTAAGAAAAAGTGACAGTATCTCTCAGTAAAGATTACCTGCTATTTTCTGTGGTGGTACATTTATGTTATAATGCATACTCTTGTGGAAATAACCCATTTTAGGCACATTATCATCAACTGAAGCAACTGTTGGGGCTGCAGAAGAGACAGGACATTTATTACAGCCCATCTTAGATACAGTACATCTATTTTCTGCTAAAAGAAGAGGGTAAAAAGACAACCTGCCTGCTGCAATATAGCACAGTGAAATAAAAATCATTCTCAGGTAAAAGAAATATTTGGTTCAATTTGTGACACCTGTTGTAGTTGTGCTGCACGGTCCATGAGAGTAGACAGCTGAATGACTGGGGAGTAGCTCAGGAAGCTGGAACAGCTGGTCCAGGGTTCCATCGATGACAGCTCGCAGTCTGGGCTCGATTGTAGGAGAAAGCTGAGAGAGAAAGTCCACCGCACCGACATCCCGCAGCATCTGGGCTGAACTAGGATGCTTTGAACACCAAACAATAAAATAAATACTCACAAAACGAGATCAAAAATAATCTGTTATAAAAACTCTGATGTTCTAAAGGTTCTGAATCATTTGTGTTTGAGCTGATCACCGGAAAACTGTGACGATAGACATTTATTTATTTTTAACTCAATGAATACACCTGAATTAAACTTAAAAAAAAATTAGATTTTATCTTCTAATACTTTAGGTTTGCCTTAATGTAATCTTCTAGTTTCACAATTGAAAAACATGATGCTGTGTTGATGGTGGACAAGGTATACTAAATGTCACTTTCAAGTCCATCAAAAATGTGTGCAAATGCAGACATGTCTGGTTTGGATTACTATAATATGCCCTTTTAGGTAAAAAAAAAACAAAAAACAAAAAACAAAAAAAACAATTCAATTTAAGTTTTTGTTAAATTTACTTTTTGATTCAGACTTGAAAATAAATTTATTTTTTGTGTGTTTTAGATTAGTGTTAATCTATCAGTATATGTGCCATGTGTATTGTGTAGAGTTTGTTTAATAAAATTATTGAAGTAAGTGGTTTGGATACTAATTGCTTTTAATTTACCCCAAAACAGCAGAATAAAAATTAATAATTAGAGATGCCGGCTTAATTCTCTGAACCATTGCACTTAAGCGACAAAAAAAATATGCCGCAGGTTCTTCAACTTCAAACAGTAGTATTCACTTAAACGGAAAATGAAGGGATTTCATGATTAGGTATCAAAGTAGGGTTGCACAGCATCAGGAAAACATGTAATTGCAGCACTATTGTTGGATATTAAAAACATGGTGATGATATCAATAACTATTACCCCAGTGGTGTCCTATCCTGCATGTTTTAGTTCTCTCCCTGGTGGTAGCATCTACCTCCTCACCACCTCAATGTTCTCCAGAGGCCTGCTAACGAGCCATCATCTGATCCAGGTGTGTTGAACCAGGGAAAGAACTACAACATGCTCGATCCCAGCCCTTGAGGACCGACTTTGGACACCTCTGAATTATCCCCATCTTTACTCTTCTGCTTTTCTTTCTTCGTTACAGGTTCACTTCTACTCCTTCAAAGATTTAGTCTCTCTGCCATTAAAAATATACATCTAGTGTGGGCATCAAGGGCAATAAAAATCTATCCAGTAATAAAGATATGATTTGCTTGGCAATTCAACACATTGTGCAGCTTAACATCAAAGCATGTGCCAATAATGTTTGTTTTTTTTTTTTTTTTATTTCTACAACAAAGTATGTGTTTTTGGTTGATGGGTTTAAAGATTGACAATGATAGTTTTTTTTTGTTTTCATGAATTTAAACGTTAGGATATAAAATATTTATTTTTCAGCGTTTGTCCTGTGGATCACTAGTCAGAGTTAAATAAAGGGAAATCTGGCCAATTCCAGTGTCTGGCTAAATAACTGAGTTTTGTTGTTGACTACAGTGGTGTAATGATCATTTTAGAGCAAAGCTTAATAAAAATGCAGTTTACTAATTGTACAGCTCTAGTTAGTAGCTAATATTTTAAAATAAGTTTTACTTTCATTACTGATTAAGCTGATGGATCAAATTTAGCAGTGTCTTTCTTCAGTCGAAGTCTCACTCACATTGCATTTTCTAAGTCTGAAAAATGCTGCATTTGTACCTTTGCTAAAGTTAAAAGCAATCCAAGGACTTCCTCCTTCATTGGCACCTCCGGGAAATTGAACCATTCAAGCAGATACACAAACAGCATCTTTTCTTGAACAATGTCAGTCACAGTGATAAGGGAAAGCTCCAGCTTACTTAAGATGCTCTTCAGCGCTCGAACTCTAATTTCCACTAAAGAGTGACCTGAGATTTGAAGAAAGCAATCACATGAGTCGAAAACACAGTTGTAGAGGAGTTAAGGAAAATTCATGCACGAAAAGTTACTTGAAATTAGCTGAAAAGCTAACGGTTTCATCGCTAAGGTTGTGCTAGCGTTAAGTTGAGCGGTTCGGCTTACCTATTTTCTTTATAAGCGGAGATAACTCCATGTTTAACCTGATGATGCGTCAAGGTTTTCCGTTCAAAAACCATGAAACTGTGCAGCAGTTTGCGTGTCTGTACTCTGGTTATCTATAAGCGACATGTCAACAACAACTTCCCCGGGTTTGTTTTCAACAACCGCGCCAGCGTCACCGCGCTTCCTGTACAAGTCAGAACTGAGGCGCATTCAAGAACACCAACGGTGTAGGAAATTTATACTTTATAGAATTTCAGACGGACGCCTTAACTTCACCTCCAGGATATATAATAATTTTAGCAGCCAGGTCAAGATAAAAAAAAAAAAAAGTTAATATATAAAAGTCCACCTCGACAAAAGATAGAACTTATGCATAGGTAAACGTTAACTATGTAACAAACTGAATTATTTAACACTTTCTAACGTTTCTTTTTTTGTTATTCAGAGGTCACTGAAACTTTTCACAGTGTTATTGCTACAATAACTACGGAAGCCGAGAGCGGACCTGTTATGCATAAACTTTTTCTGATGGTTTTCTCGAGATAACGAGTTATGCCGATGGTTTTCTCGAGATAACGACTTAATTTCGGGAAAACAAACGATCACATGATTAGTGTGTGTGTGTGTGTGTGTGTGTGTGTGTGTGTGTGTGTTAAATCTGATTCCATCATTCAATGCCACACAAGCGGGAGAGGACTTGTAAGTGTAAGTCATGGCATGCATGTGTAATTCTGTGAATAATTCTGTAAATAAGTGATAGGTAAACCCCATCGTTGGTCATATGATTAAACCATGGGGAAATTAACTCGTTATCTCGAGAAAACGGTCGTCGTTATTTCGTGGTAATGACATAATTATCTCGCGACAAACTACCTCGCATGTTTATTTTCCCGATGGTTAACTCGAGATAAGGAGTTATTTATGTCGTTATAAGGACATAACGAATACCGTTTTCTCGAGATAACGAGATAATTATGTCGTTATCGCAAAAATAATGACGACCGTTTTCTTGACATAACGAGTTAATTTCCCGATGGTTTCGACCAACGACGTGTGTCATTATGGTTTACCTATCACTAATTCACATGCATGCTATAACTTACACTTATAAGTCCTCTCCTGCTGGTGTGGCATGTATTTGATGGAATCAGGTATAACACACACAGCAATCATGTCGTGATCTTGAAATTAAGTCGTTATCTCGAGAAGACCATCGGGATAACTCGTTATCTCGAGAAAACCATCAGAAAAAAGTTTATGCCTAACACGCCCGCTTTCGGCTTCCGTAGTACAGGAAATATGACATAATGAAATAAAAACAAAGAATTATAGTTTATTTCTATGGAAGCCGAGAGCGGTCGTATTCGCATGTTTAGTTTCTCTATGGTTAACTCGAGATAACGAGTTATAACACTTATTTACAGAGTTGTTCACAGAATTACACATGCATGCCATGACTTACACTTACAAGTCCTCTCCCGCTTGTGTGGCATTGAATGATGGAATAAGGTTTAACACACACACACCAAACATTTCGTGATCTCGAGAAAACCAAGTTTGTTTTCTCGAAATTAAGTCGTTATCTCGAGAAAACCATCGGGAAATTAACTCGTTATCTCGAGAAAACCATCAGAAAAAAAAGTTTTTGCCTAACACGTTGGCTCTCGGCTTCCGTATATTTCAACACACGATTAACTGAAGTTTTCATTAATGATTCTTAAATGTTTATTTTAATTATAACACATGGTACTTTTGGCCCTCAACTGTCCAACCTGACTCAGTGTTTAAAGTTCAGCCACATAATACTTTCAGTAAACCCATCAACAGGAATTCTCAAAAGCGTTAAAGTCTGTGTACATTCCTTTTTTAAAACATTTGGCTAAAACTAAATTATCATTCACTGTGTAAAAATGAATCCAGTTGCATGAGATCTCACACTTGAAATGTGACATTGATAAGTTCAGCCAGCAGGGTGATAATTAATACGCTTAGCAAAAGATTTGATGTCATTATAATGTAATCACACTTTTAAAGAATTCCACCGGGATGTAGGCACTATAATTAATTTGAGCCTGGCAGTGAATGTTCTACAAACACAGAAGACAGCGATGCTTTGAGAGGGTGAAAACTACAAAATGATTTATACTAATTCAAGCATATGTTTTTGCCATTAGATTTTTGCCATTTGCAAGTCCAGTGAGGAATTTCCAAGTTATATCCAGTCTACCGTATTCAGTAGTATCCTAAATGATTGAAATCACATCTGGTTTTTTCTAGCGGTTGGACAGAAAGACTTGAGGAGAAATCTTTTCACATAGAAAAGCCGTTTTAAACTGGTTTTTTTTTTTCTTTTTTCTGTAAATCTTTGCCTCTTTGTCAGTGTTTGGATTGAGGTGTTTGCACAGAAATAAACTTGCCAGCCTTGGTGATCGGCCGGCCATATGCCTCAGTGATCTGCAATTTTAAAATTTACAGCATTTCTCCCTTCCCTGAAAAGAAGCGCAGAATAGGAATTATTATCATTATTATTATTATTATTATTATTATTACTTTGCAGTTGTAAAATAGAACCCAAAAGGCAATGGAGGACTACAATTTTGTCATTGGTCGTATGTAGCATCAGTGTTTCACAACCCCATCTGGACACTGGAAGCAAAACCATGTCTAAAAGTTAGAGAAAATACTTCTTGTTTAGCAAGAAGTATTTTTATTTTATTTATATTAAAAAAATAAATCAGCTCTTCAGTGGATGAGTTGAAGTTTAAGGGTACATTAATTGCTTTGGTAATTTCAGCCATTAATTTTCCAGATACTTAGTTTCAGGGTGCTGCATAATCTGAAGTATGAACAGTTCCCTTTTATCTATGAGATATCACAAAAAAAGAATAATTATTTTGAAGCTAAAAACAACAGTAATTTCTTGTCATGAACAGATGGCAATAAAACTATATCAGTGGCTTTGTTGTGGAAGGAAACAATAGATTATCTAATTTCAGACCAAGATTTGCATCTCCCATTCCTTTCTAAGGTTCTAGAAAAGGCTGTTTTATGCAATGACATTACTTTTTTAGAAACAAACTCACTTCTCAAAAAATTCCAGTCATGGTTCAGATCTCGACACAGTGCTGAATAACTTTAGATCATAATTAGGAAACAGAAGGTTTTTTTTTGTTTTTTTTTTTTTGTTACAGGTGGGGTGACACATGTTTCCATTCTTGGCCCTGTCCTGTTCTCTTTGTACATGCAGCCTCTAGGGTCTGGTTATAGCCAAATATAATCTGTCTTTTCACTATTATGCTGATGATCTACAAATCTGTTTGCCAAACAAACCCAGTGAAAGCATGAAATCTATCTCTTTGCTGGAGCTGCGGAACGGAGACAAAGCTATGATTGTCCAAAAATATTTTTCACTTGAATAATGACGACACTATATAAAGTCTTGCCCCAACTTATCTCTCAGAAATTCTCAGGCTTCATAAACATGAGAGGGCATTTCAAATTACTACATTTTAGAATTATACAAAGAAAATCTTCAATAATAAGAAAGAAAGAATGTACCATTTGCACAAGATACTTCAAAATAGGAATAAGAGGATGAGGATGGTCATTGGCAGGAGAATGAGCAGACATTTGTTGTTACCATTTGTACAGAAGGCTTACCATATGATGGTTCTGCCGTGTAAAATACTATGTAAGCCATGCGTGGAGCGGAGAACACCAACAGCATCAAATGAAATAAACACAGGGTTTTTTGATTTCAACATTGGTTCTAAAAATTTGTAAGTCACAGACTTTTTCAGGTACACCAACTTTCCTTTAGTCATATATTTGATCGTTTTCCTCAACTCCCAACATAATGGTAGCCTCTAACGAGCACATCGCCTCCAAGCAAATATTAGGTATATGTAATGATTCAGAGAAAATTCTGGGTATCCTCTTATCAGGGATGAACAAAAAGCTATGCTACTTTTGTTAAAAAAAAAAATAAATAAATAAATAAAAAAAATTCTATCCTCGTGATTTTTGTTCATGAAAGTATGTGTTTTGGGAACAATCATTTATCCTTAACTTGGAATGAAGGAAAGTGATGGGGGGGGTTAATTATGCTGGAGTCGCTTAAAGGTGTAGCATTTGCTGTGTTTTTATGTTTTAAACTGAATTGTTTCACATACACCGTTTATGTCTAATCTTAATTTCACCAAATGGAACATTTTTTGTTCTTCCATATTTTAAATTTTCTTTACTTCTATTTTTATTCTGTTTGTGCATGTGCCGCAGTATGTTTCCTCTCTTTTTTAGTTCCTCTGTTTGCTCTAACCACAAGACCATAATGAAACATGCATCTCAAAACATTTGCAGTAGCTGAAGATAATTGAGGATGTTTCTTTTTTGTTTCTCAATTATGAAACAATTCAGATTTCCTGTGTTTGTTTGCCCCTTCAGGCCTCTCCTGTTGGGTGGGTGGGCAATGCTTCTGTTGTTTCATATGTTTTTTTTCTTATTCAGATTTATTAATAAAATATATTACAGTAAACTGAATGAATGTTATTGTGTTTGCTCCCCAGTTTACAACAGGATACTCCACAATAGCACAGGATTTTCTACTTGCAGGTTATTTATTGGTCAAATGTCATGTAGGTGAAAGTCTATATAATCATAGCACTGCAACCTTTAATGTTTTTTGGGGAAAAACCCAGGAGTTTGGGATGATGTTTGTAAACTACTGTGCAAACCATAGCAAAATCTTTTTGAGTGATTCAGAGTTTTCAGCTTTTATGCCTATGAAACATTCTCTATATCAGGTAATCTAGTCTACATGATCAACTGTGAGACCCTGTATAGATCTAAATTAGGCAATATGAAATACTTGTGAAGACACTTTATAAGCATCTTGGGAGCCTGACAACAAACAATAGTTGTTTTTATTAAATGGGAGGACAAACCAGAAGACATAAGATATCTTACTAATTAGCTATGATTTAACTACTTTAATTCCTATGATGGTAAATGGCCTGTACCTGTGCAGCACTTTATCAAGTTCAGAGGACCCCAGAGCGCTTTACACAACATTCAGTCATTCGCCCATTCATGCACTGATGGTGGTAAGCTACTACATGGTAGCCACAACAGTCTGACAGAAGCAAGGCTGCCATGTACTGGTGCCACCAAACCCTCTGACCACCACCAGCAGGCAAGGCGAGTGAAGGGTCTTGCCCAAGGACACAATGACAGAGACAGACAAAGCAGGGGTTCAACCCGGCAACCCACCGCTTACAGAACAAACATCTACCTCCTGAGCCACTGTCACCTGTCAGAATTTAATAATTCATTAAATGTCTTTTAACTCGGTAAATGCCATATTTTCTGCTTAGGAAATAGTGGTTAAAATCTACACAAATAAGATGTATACATCAGTTTTAGACATTTGTTTTTTCAGTGTAAGAACATCTTCCAGGAGCAGAAGCGTAATCATTATTGCAAAAGCCTTTTTACAATAAAATGTTTCAACTGTTCAAAATTCAACACTCTGCATGACAATAAAATCAAATTTCCCAAACTGAATAATGTAAAAGTAAAATGTGTTAATCACATCCAAAAAAATGTTATATAATAACAAATAAATAAAGCACATCAACAGAATCATTTTAGAAACTTTTGTTTTGAAAGAAAGGTATGTACCTGACATGCCTGCATCACCAGTCTTCTGCTCTGTTAGGAAGATATGAAGGTGGACATATGGGCCCACATCCCCCACCAACAGCTGCACTCCAACAAACCTCCCACCAGCAGAGTTAGTCAAGTCAAAGGCCTCAGCCAAACTGAAGCAAGCACAGACATATTGTGCAAATAATTTATGGCTGATGCAGCGTTCATTTGAAATTAAGATGAAACACTAGGAGCTTCCTCACATGGAGTGGTATCTCATTAAATGGTGTGCCCCAATCTTTGTGTACACTGCTCATCTTGGCTTGATATTCAGAATTTTCAGGTTAAAAATGCATTTTTTTAGGCCGTCATATGCTGTCATAAATCCTTTTTCAGACAGCCATTTTTTTTTCTTTAATAAAAGTTTAAACAGTCCAGATATTAGAAACTATTTGATCTGTTTACCCTGTCATGATACAAAAGGCTTGGTTATTCCCACAGCTGCATATTTAAATGCTTTTTACGCTCCACTAACAAATATCAACCACACTAAAGTTTGTTTGTCAGGTCTAATTTAGCTTGTACAAACACTGCATTCTGTACTTCTCAGTGTCCTTGGTGCTATAACTAATAGCTGCAGCCCCTCCTTCCTCCCCCACTCGATAAGCCCACCCTTCCTGTGCCGACATATCAAGAGGAGGCAGCTTGATCAACCCTAATAAGGCCTGGTAATTAGAGTCTTTGCATGGAACCTGTCTGTGCACAGCTACTAAGCAGGTTGGGGAAGGACTGCCATGCACTTGACAGCGTGGAAAAAACAATGTAATGTTCGGTATATGGACCAAATTAGCCCTGCAGCGGTAAACACATTCCACTTCTAAAACAATGGTGACACTAATTAGGGAACCAATGTTTCATTTCAGAGTTCAAGTTTTTGCTGCTGTGTGAAACACTCGCAGATAGTTAGAGAGCCATCTTGATGTTTCATGAATGCAAATTTAAAAGACCTTCCTGAATAAAGGCTTTAGGCACAAGCGAGCTTTAGAGAAATAAAAGACCGCAAAATGAAATCTTGAAGATCACCTGGAAGCATGCAATAGGTCTTTAAATAAACATCTACATTACTTGATATCACCTAAACCCATATGCTTTTTGACATTTTCTTTGCATGGAACCTGCATTAACTGCACACTTCAGTTTACAAAAAAAAAAAATCTATTGAATCAACACATATTTGGGATCATTACTGCATTATGGACCTAGTATGATTCCGAAAGAAGAGACTGTTGTTAAGGGCACAGTTTGTTTCGTTCTTTGTTTCCCCACTAAATGATATTACTACAGAAAGTCCAAATTTTAAAATCAGTCTCCAAAGAGGAGAAGAAAGAAGCATCCATGGAAAAATTATCTTGAGTTACGTAATATTATACTAAATGGTTTCAAAGCCTGCAAAGCCAAAAGTCTAATGTGGCAGAGAGAGCTGATTTATGCCTTTGCTGTTGGGAGTGAAGTAATACTCAACTTTCTCAAAAAAAAACAAAAAACAAAACAAAAAAAACTACTCTTCTTTCCGTACATGAACTAAAGAATCAAACTTTGTAATTGCTATAAATCTAGGATAAATGTTTATGTGCATGTCAATGACAACAGTTTCAACAATATGAGTGATAGTGGGCATCAGAGAGCAGCTTTAATAAAATGTTCAAATGCATTAAAAATTTAGACAAATTAGTGATTGCAGCTCCACTGTCTTGTAAAATATTTACACCTGATGAACTTTTTCACATTTCCTCATTATGCAATTACACAACTCAATGTATTTTAATGGGGTTTTATATGACAGACCAGCAAAAGCAGTGCATAACAACAATGTGAAACCAATAATGTTGACTGTTTTTAGTTTTTTTACTACTTAAAGTCTCAGCATTTAGGTGTGTATTTGTATGCAGCTCCTATGAGGCAATACTTTCAATCCTTTTGGGTAAATACTGAAATGTATGCCCACTCTTCTTTGCAAAACAGCTCAATCTTGGTTACATTGGTTGGATAGTATACTGTTTGTGAGCATACATTTTCAAGTTGCGCTATGCATTCTCAATTGGATTTAGGTCTGGACTTTGACTGGTCCATTCTAAAAGATGAATACCCTGTCATCTAAACAATTCTATTGATGCTTTGGCTACATTTTAAGGGCTGTCTTGGGATTTCAGGTGAACCTTTTACCCAGTGTCAAATATTTTGCAACCTAACATATTTTCTGTAAAGATTGCCCCATATTTAGTTAAATCCATCTTTCTCCAACTTCCCTGCCACTGTTAAAGAAAGCATCTCCAAAGAATAATATAATAGTGTCTCCACCATGTTTAGCTGTGGGAATGGTGTGGTCAGGGCAATGTGCAATGTTGAATTTTCCTACACACATCGTGTTTGGGATATGGTTCAAAAAGTTTAATTTTGGTCTTAACTGACCTGAGCACCCTTTTCTATTTGTTTGATGTGCAAGCTTTAAAGAGGACTTCATAGGGCTACATTTCATCAATGGCTTTTTTCATGTCACTCTGTTATATAAAACAGATTTGTGGAGCACACTTCTAGTAGTTGTCCTGTTGACAGATTCTCCGAAACTCAGCTGTGGAACTCTAGGATATTACTTCATAACTTATCCCAGCGTTAAACTTCTCTCGCAACTTTATTTCTGACCTTTTTGGTGTGTTCCTTTTATTATACACAGGTGCATTCTACTGACTTTAGGTGAATTTTGAAGGCAATTGGTGGTACTACATTCAACTTAGAGGGAGCAGAGTAAAAAGGGACTGAACACATATGCACACCACACAACAGATATTTATCTGTAAGGGATGTTGAAAGCCATATATCATTTTCAATTCTATTCAGTTAAATTCAATTCAATTCAGTTCAGTTCAGTTCACTTCAATTCAAATCAAATTCAACTCAAAAATACCCTATTAAGCCAAGAGAGAGAAATTAAATGATGTTGTTACTCATATTATATGATTTTCCTCAAAGAGTTGTTGTAGATGCTGATAGCTTTGGGCAGGAAGGATCTCTTGTCGCTACAAGAGATTTCTCAGTCAGTATTACAGAGAATCTGAAGAAGCCGCTGACTGAAGATATTCTGTTGTTGCATAGCAGTCTCATGAAGAGGATGCTCAGGGTTGTCTGTAATTTTCTTGATTTTATGAAGAAACCACATCACAGTGATGGATTGCTTCATGTTGCTCTATCAGATAAAATCTGAATAAAAGATATTTGTGTTATGTAATATAGTAAAACATAACTATTCATTTTTATATAAACACTGATATGAAATAAAATACATTTATTTCATGAAAATATCTGAAACAAATGCATGTAATAAAGCTTCTATCTATCTATCTATCTATCTATCTATCTATCTATCTATCTATCTATCTATCTATCTATCTATCTATCTATCTATCTATCTATCTATCTATCTATCTATCTATCTATCTATCTATCTATCTATCTATCTATCTATCTATCTATCTATCTATCTATGTCTATATGCAGACATAGAGAACTGTCAGTCACCACAAATGAATTTGTTTCCTTTCTTTTTTGGCAAGTGAGGAAAACCCAGTCTTACTTACTAGATGCAAAGTAAGACTGGGTTTTCCATTAACAGTCTGATTCAAGAGGATTTAGAACATAGAAAGGCCTCTGTTTCAGCAGATAAACACTTGTTGGGACTTAAATTATTTTTTGGGAAGCTTTCATGCCGTACTTCTGTCTCCACTCCGTGCTGTGCTTGTGTTTGTCTTTGTACGGAGCTCCCCCAGTGACATCAGTGGGAAAAACACTATGACACAGGAATGAGTTATCAAACTGTGGCCAAATATCATAACTGATTGGCGAACACTTTTAAGATGAGATCAAGCCATCATGAAGAGCAACTTGCTCAATGTCTGAACATTGTTTGCATTTCAAGCTGTGAATTTTAGGCAGACAAATCAAGTGCTTTCTGCTAATGATGAGACTGTGCTTAACCACATGGGGTTGGTAGACAACACCGAGATTCATTCCAAGATTAAAATAAAATTTGATTAAATCAAGTTTATCTGTTCTTTATGAGTGACAATAGACATACAGGGCAGAGCTCAGCTTGCCTTCTTGGGTTCCCATCAAGGAACACAACAAAGTGAAGGATTTTAATCTACATGTTTCAAATGGAAAATAGATGTCAGTCATGTTTATGCATACTAAGTTATCCAGCATTCACAATGCTGCTAAAAGCCATTCCTTGTTTATTTATCTTTAGCCTCCAAGAAGCCAGCCTTTCTTAAAATATTTTAAATGCTCTTGTGCAAATTATCTTCCATCATTTTGGACATTGGTTGCACTTAAGTCAATGTAAATTTTTAGAAGACAGTTTTATTTATTTAACCCCTTTAGATTGACTTGTAAATCATTTAGATCTATTAGGCTCTTAAACTCAAGGTATCAACCAGTGTTGCATCTACAAGCAACCTTTCATTTTATGAAAATGGTTGACAGTTCTTTTATTGAATCTGTCCTCACTTTCTCTTTTCTTTGTTGGTTTGGTTTGCTGAATTTAAAAAAACATAGCCACTTACAATGTGTCGTCAAAGAATGTGGAAAAATCAGTGATATACAATTGAATGATATTATGGACCTATTCAAGTCTAGATCAGAATCCATAGCTAAAAAAAGTCTTGGCAGATTCCACCCATCCTCTACACATTCATCTTAATCTCCTCCCTTCAGGTAAGAGATATGGTCTACATAGGTGTAGAACAGACAGATTGAAGAACTCTTTTATCCCCACAGTCATTGTTTTTTAAACAAACTGTAGAATTAATACCCTGACTTAAGGTCGCTATCAAATTACTGCAGTTTAATTTTATTTTTAGCTCAAGTTTTTATTATGTTTTTTTTTTCTTGACATATACTTTAGATGAATCTTCTTATCTTTGTTTTATTACTTGTTATGTTAAGGCTTGTGTGAATGTGTGATGGCTGCCACCACCACAACTTGTTGCAAAGGAAATGCCCTTTGGGGACCTAATAAAGTGAACTGAATTAAAGCAATAAACTGTTTTAGAGTGGTTTTACTACACTGCACTTTATACTTTTAGTTGAGTAACATTATTATGAATTATTGCTACTCTTACTTGAGTAAAATTTCTGGACACGCTTCCGACCGTGAGTAACTTCACTGGATGAAGAACAAACATATTTTAACACAAAATTTACCAGACGAGGACACAAACATACAGTTTATGTTAAAGTGAGACTTCTTGTTTTAACACAATCTTCATTGTTCTATTGTTTTCTTTCAGCTGTACCTGTTGTACCATTTGGAGGTCAAGTGAACATAACACCATACATAGTCACTGGAAGTACTTTACTCTGTTCAAACATATACATACATTACTTGTTGCAGTGTTAAGTTAAAAAAATGATCTAGAAAAGCGTTTTTCTGCTAAAATTTGTTGTTTTATAAAATTGCTTTATTTGTATTACTATTTTCATTCCAGTCTTTAAAATAGCAGAATTTCCACATACTTCATTTTTTTGTCTGTCTGATGATATCATTGTAAAATATTAAATAAGGTGTTATTATCAGTTGCTCAGTACTTGAGTAGCCTTTTTACAGAATACTTTTTTACTCTTTCTTGAGTAACTTCTTGAACAGCTACTTTTTACTTTTACTTGAGTAAAAATGTGTTAAAGTAGTGCTACTTTTACTTACTAAAGTCTGGTAAGTGCTATTAACTCTTCAAACGTAGATTCATGGCAGAAAAGTTGCCACAACTCTGTGTATTATGTAGCTGCAACCTGTTATGTAATACCAGCATTGCATTTGCTACGTTAAACCTTTGAGTCCACACCAATGTTTTTAGAAGGTCATAAAAGGACATCACAATGAAACATTGCAGGGACTTTCTGTGTTTGTAGGAAATTATGTAATATATTGGAAGAGGTTTCACCTCTCATTCAAAACCTTAATCATTCCAAAAATGGGTTGAAGTATCATGGTGATATGTTCAGAACAAACATTAGGGCTATTCAGGTTGTTTACATGGCTGTCAGATTCCCATGAGTCACTGGCCCTACAATCTGTTTGATTCAGTCTTTGGCTCATTGTCACTTAATGGCCCACACATGCCACCTAATAATGCCAACAAGTGAATTGTTTTGATCATGTCTCAAGATTTGATTGACACTACAGTAACCTAGGGAGATTAATTAAGTCTGCACTGTAGGTGTTAGAAAGATGACATCAGAGGCCAGGCCCTCTGTTTAGTGTTGGGCTTTTTATGTTTAACAGAGATAGCATTGGTATCTTAAAAAGAGTTGAATCTCCCTTGTCCTTGAGTTTAAAATGAACCACTGATTATTGACCCAATGAGCTGGCTCTTCTGTGCTCAACATAGGCTCGACTTGTGATACCACCAATTATACCTTCTAGTTGCTATTCTAGAAGTGCCAGGTCTTTGCAAATTAAATCATTTAGATACCCATCATCGGTTTGGATGGCTTTCAAATTATGTTCAAATAAAACTATTATTTCCAGGTATTTAACATGGCATTCCTGTTTTAGTCGATAAATGTTGTTTTACACCAACAAGGGTAGCCCTAAAAAGCTTTTCAGTTATAAATTCAGCATAAAGCAGATCACTGATCCTCAAACTTTTATTACTAGTACCATGTAAACAAATACTAAGGATCAGTGGCCGTTTCATACAGTTGCACAAAACTGTAAAAGTAACAAATTGATTCATTTAGATTGTTAATTGATTTCAAGGAGTAACTAATCTGGTTTCCCTTTATAATCATTTAAAAACATGTTACAAATAATATCATTATTTGCAGCTGGTTTTTCATGCTGATGGATTTCCTTTTTGTTTTACAAACACAAAAAGCTAGACCAAATGATTTTAACAGATTTTATCTTGAACCCAACCCAAAGAAAAGTAATCAACTTATATTATTATTATTATTATTATTATTATTATTATTATTATTATTATTATTATTATTATGTTTGGGGGAGTGCTGCCTCCAATGCGCTTTCCTGCAGGATGTGGTGACTTGCTGCTGCCGTTTGATTCGCTGCATGTGATTACACACCGACTCAGCTCCCACAATTCAACAGGCAACAAAGGAAGAAAGGAAGAGGCCGTGAGCTACAAAGAGTTAGCCGACCTAGGTTAAAAGATGTCTCACTAATTGTGCCGTTGTTAGACGCCAGTATATTCCCGTGTCTAAAGAAAAGAACAAAGTCCGTCCATGGTTGTGTTTTTATACTTTGTTCTGGTGCAGAAGTGAACAAAAGGGACGGTGACGGTGATGTTTTCGACATAAAACGCTAACAAAGCTAACTGATTTAGGTAGTAAGGTAGCACTGGCTACGCTAACGTTAGCCAACAGTCGCCAAGCAGCATATCTTTCACTAGTGTGTTTTCACTGACATATTGCTAAACATTAATAAACTTCTTACGACAATAATAAAGCCGGACGTGACAAGGTAAGAGACAATGTTGTATGCTTTTTTAGACAAGTTTAGACTTATAAAAAAAATTACTTTTCACAGGTCTGCTAACAGCAGTTTCATGTGGGCTTTCACGCAGTCTAACATATGAAATAATGCGCGTCTCTGTTCGATATTTTTTCAGGCGAAATGTAATATCTTTGAATTAAACGGCGACTGGAGGGATTCGGATTATTCAAACTTAAAGTATATAAGTGAAATGCTAACAACCGTAGCTAACCTCTAAGCATGCTCTTGTGTCCGTAGGCCTTTCCAGGTCAGGGCATACCTGGCTAATTTTAGTGTTTAGCACAACGGCTTTATGGCTTTTGCATATCTGTAGGTGTTTCATTTTTTTTCTTCACAATACATTTGCTTGTGAGTTATATCTGCAGATTTTCGCATATGAACTTACTCTTGCTTATTTCAGCAGTAAATGAAAGGTGGTGGAGGTGGAATTTGACCCAACTGAGTCACCATTTTCCTGCAGATAATGGTGAGTAATCAAATTGCAGCTGTCTCGATTATCAAGCAGCTCTGTTTCAGAGCTTCATGTGGCAGATGTCTCTGGACACTGTATTCCTGTTTTACGAAAACGTCTCTGAATGTCGGGGGGAAAAAAAGCATATGATTGTGATGTTCACATGTCTTGGAAAATGCTTGAAAGACTGACATATTGTACTGTAGAGCCGTGTTAGTTTGAAGTTTGAGGGGAAATCCATGGAGCACCTGGCAAGTTCTCAAAATCTGGAACAATTTTTAACAGAATTTCCCAAAATTGTCTGTATATTTAATCTTACTTTGTTTTAGTGGTTTTAAAATATTTGCTAAACTGCCATTAGCCTTACTAAAATAGTTAATGTTTCAATATCTGGTGATTAGAGTCCTTTTAATTTGCAGATATGAATTACTTTCTTTATATTTAATAGTGTTAGACCCCTCTACTGAGTCCTTTTTGGACCTATAAATGGGAATGCAAAAATGTGGGCCCCTCAAATCCTAATATTTTCTTGCTGACATGTAGGTGACCTGATTCGAAAAGTGAAACCTTGATGGATGACATTTATTTTATTGTTTAAGCAAGACCACTTGGCTTTAATATTTATTTCAAGACAAACAGATCCTATTCTTAAGCAGAAATCTATAATCAATCCAGACATATAGATTGATTCAGATTCAAATATATACATTCCCATTTGATCCTTATCTTAATACAGTGCAGTGATGTTGTTTATTAGGCCAATTTGAAAAAAACATTTTCTATCTAAATAAAGCCAGTCAGTTGCATTGAGTCATCGACACACATAACCATTTGAAGAAAATTTAGCGGAAGAACATTTTTTTACTCATCCTACATATCCTTTTGTTGCATGTTAAGCTCTTTTAACTTCTAGTTGTGGGGATTTTTGCCCATTCTTCCAGCAAAAGTGCTACAGTAAGATTTTCTTTAAAATTCTTTGCCTTAATTGCACTGAAGTTTTTCCATTAATGTTCAGATGGGAAACGTGTGAGGCTTTTAGCAGCTCTTACCTTGAATGTTTTTGTGACTTTGTGCATTTTCAGGTGGTTACAGCTTTCTCCACGTGCTATGGAAGACCAGCTCTTTTCATCTCTGACTCTTTTATCAGTTGTTTATATCTGGAGTTGACTTTTATGTTGTAGTTGTACTTTCCATTTTGGGTGGAAATGTACCAAATACTTCCATACGAGGCTAAAGCACATTTATTTTGTGTGTATAGTTGGGCAGATTCGGTAATTGTTTCTGCAAACAAATCTTTTCTGACTATATCCACACATTTTCTGTTATACATTTTCATCTGTTTAATTCACCACAATTTCATCAGATTTTTATTTTTAAATGTTTTATATCACATTTTAATATAAAGATACTGTCTCCTT
The DNA here is from genome assembly GCA_014839685.1 of Anableps anableps. Lineage (NCBI taxonomy): Eukaryota > Metazoa > Chordata > Actinopteri > Cyprinodontiformes > Anablepidae > Anableps > Anableps anableps. The sequence goes on from CM026082.1 coordinate 17,319,417, forward strand.
ATTTTGGTAACTGATAAATTATTGCGACATGTCAGTATAATTCACCACCACTTTGTTTCGCAGTCAGACTTTTCTTTTTTCTTTTTTATAGATTGGTTGCATGCATATAGTAATAACAGAATGTTCTTGCAGGAAGGGCAGAAATTCAGATCCTAGGATTGCAGTCATTTATAGTATTTGCCAATGAATACTAGAGGGACACCACTCGCCCTGATTTCCTTAATTTTTGGTGATCTGCGATCAGCTGATACACGTGAAACTAATCTTATCCATCGACCTTATCTCCCTCCATAAAGGTCTGAAAATCAGCCACTTCTCCTTCACTTTTCATGTGAAAGATGAAAGGCTAAAGGCACTGATTTTTGTTTAGTTAATTTAATAGTTTGGACCACAGTGCTCTCAGCCAAGGGTCTTTTAGAGGCGCCCCTGCTCCAATACACCTGAATTAAATGGCTGAATTACCTCCACGGTAAGCAGTCAGGTTCTCTAGAGACCTGCTAATGACCTGATTGACTCGGGTTTGTTGAAGCAGAGATGCATCTAAAAGTTGCAGGACTTTGGCCCTCGAGAACTGGAGTTGCAGACCCCAACTCTAACCTTTTGTATTTATATTTGATAGCACTACCTCATGTGTAGTTAAAATAGGTTTGTATTGTTTCACAGGGTATTTTTCAATAAATAAGATTGGAACATTGAATTTGTATGATGATCTTATAACACCTGACAGTGTCACTAATTTAAAAAAAATCAGCCCAAAATCACAATCGGCAGGTCAGGTCAATCGGCAGGTCAGGCTTTTTAAAGATTGGTGATCAGCTAGAAAACCGTAATCAGTGCACCCTAAGGCTGAGCGATTGGACAAATTTATCAACCATTGATGGAAAGCTGCACCCTTTACCAGTATTTTTGAGAGCAATTTCTTTTTTTTTGTTTGGCCTACAAGTTACTTTCTTAATTATTAATGATGCTTGATTGAAGTCAAAAGACACAGCCCATGAAAAAAATAACAACTAATGCTGTTTTTAATGATGTACACAAACTCCTTTCAGCTGCAAGCAAAGCTTTTTTTCCCCAGAGTGCCTCCAAGTGCAGAAACGATTTATTTACTCAGTTATAACAAAAAGGCAGTATCATATGTTCAGAAAATACATTTATTTAAATATTAAACTTAACGGTGGAGAGGCAAATAAACAGAAACTGGCTATTTCCTCAGTTTAATCGTGCTTGCACTGTTTGTTTTACAGACTCTGCTAAGTATGACACAACAACGCGTTCAAAATAAATACATGATGGAAAAATCCAAAAACTATACGAAATCAGAACAGGAAGCAAAAAGGAAAATGTTTCTTCTGGATAAAGCTTAGAAATTCTTTGACAAGGAAAACAAGCATGTTTACGTTACTGGGATTTAGCAGTGTGCCCTGGTGGTTAACATTATTACCAGCCGTGCTGAAGATAAGTTCTGAATGTTGGTTGTAGCCTGTCATTTCTGACATCAATGGGAAACATTTTTCATGCATTTTCCTTTGAGAGATATTTACAACCAAGCACTGTGTCAGTCTGGGGCTGTTATTTTCATATTTAACCATTTTAGTAAAAGCACTTGGAATTTTCTGCTGGTGAAAAGCTTTTTTCGAGCTTGCTGATAGAGCTGCAGCACCTGGTGATTGCGCAGCATACTTAGCTGGATGGTGAACATGTAAATGCTCATGCAAGTTTGTCTTGTTTGAGTCCTTTGTTGAAACTATCCGACTGCACAAGCAGCAAACCGCTTTGGTTACGTCCTGTGGTTTACCTCTGTCATCCCGTTTAAAACCAAGGCAATCCCAAAAAGGCAAGTTTATATTTTTTGGTAACTAATTCCTTCATTTCTGGACTTTGTGTTCTAAATTAGCAAATAATTCTGTGTATGTTTACATTGTTCCGCCCACAAAAAAGTCCAAACATCACCTGCGCAAATATATCTTCCGTCATCATTTGTTGGACTGTTGAATATCGTTTGGGAAAATGTTCCATATCGCCTAACCTTTTTGTACCCATAATAAAAGCCTTTTTAATTTGACATTTTACTTCTGTCTTTGTATTTTTACTTCTGTGTAAATCTACATGCTTTGACTTTCCTGTCACTTTGGTGCTGGTACACCTTTAAAGGTTATTTCTATTTTAAAAATACTAGGCCGTAAGGTTGTACATTGTTTAGAAAAACATGCAGTGTGACTTCAGATTGACAATACCATATTTTTTTTCTCCCTTTACTCTTTTCATTCTGTCATGCTCACAATGTTTGCAACTTAGCATCTCACTCTCTATAATTGCTGTGATCAGGCCTTGCTTTTTGAGGGTTCATCTGATTGGTCAGATTTGTCGGATGTTGTACATGAATGTATTGCATTACAGCTAAATGTAGTGTATTACAAAGATACATATCTTTGTAATATTACCATCTGGCAAAAAAATAAAATAAATAAAATCCATATCTTGTGCAGCTGTATAGAGTTGATTGCCAATAGCTGAAATATGATATAGGAAGAAATATTCTGAAGCTTTATATCACTTAGTTTTGAAATGAACCCAACCTCACACAGCGAAGTATGTCTGAGACCTTATGGAAATTACACGAGAGCTCCAATCTTGTCTTTTGTGAACTTTCATATGGTATTTCTTTTAATTATAAAACAAAATAAAATTCTAAGGAGAATTTGTATTATTTCTAGGCTATTATTATCAAACTGACTAAGATGTGTCTTTTTCTGTCTTCAGGGATTTTTGGATCCACTGTATGGATGACTTGTTTCATGTGGCCTGATGGAAGGACATTGTGGATAGTGCTTTCATCAGGATACCAGGAGAGCCGTCCCATGCCCCCACATTGGAGGGCCTGTCAGAATGAAGAAGATAAGCCTTAAGACGATCCGCAAGTCCCTCAACATAAAAGGCAAAGACGAGGGTGACTTTGTCATGCTCCAGCAGCCTTCAGTGACAACAGAGTTTTCTAAGGAGGAATCTCTTTTTGGAGGCTGCTACACCAAAGACCTTTCAGGGTGCGATCTTGGTTGTGAGGACGAGAAAGGAGGCCAAAATAAAAGTCGATCCAAGAGTGAGGGCCTGATGGGATCATTAAAGAGGAGACTGTCTGCTAAACAAAAGGCAAAAGCAAAAGGTGGCTCCTCAGCTTTGTGTTCGGTGGATGATGACGACAACTTTTCGTCCTCTTCTGTGCCTATCAGCAATGAGGTAAAAGCCCAGAGACCCCTCAGATCCTCATCCTTACGGAGTCACCATTATAGCCCCTCGCCATGGCCTCTGCGTCCAGTCAACTCTGACGAGGCATGTATCAAGATGGAGGTAAAGGTTAAAGCCATGGTCCACTCTCCCTGCCCGAGTCCCAACTTAAATGGTGTTCATAAAGAATTTCATAACTTCCAGATGGAGGGGCTCTTTCAGGACCAAGCGGAGTCCATAAAGTATCTCCAACAACCACAGAACGGTGAGCTGCATCTAAACATCGACGAAAATGATGTGCCTGTGGTGCTGGGGTTCACACCCCAGGACTACATCCAGTACACAATGCCTTCAGATGATGGAATGTACCCAGAAGGGTCCCACTCCTTTTGCCTAGATGGTTCTACTCCCATGGAGGTAGTGACAGAGGCAGACAACAGGTCCCTCCATGCAGAGCAGGGGCAGGAGGAGCACGAACTGGTTAATGGGATGCCTGCGGACCTCTTTATGGAAACCTCAGTCAATAGTTTTCTTTTAGGTTCTGCTGGTGTGGTGCTCCAAAGCTCTCGAGTGGAAGTCCCACCTCCCCTCAGCCCACTGCTGCCGCCCATGACAAGTAACGGACACATCCCTAGGACTTTTTCCAGCTTCAGCTCCACAGACAGCCAGGTCGCTGAGAGAGTAAGACATCACCTCAACTTTGACCCAAATTCAGCTCCCGGAGTCAGTCGAGTGTACGATTCAGTCCAGAGCAGTGGGCCGATGGTCGTGACCAGTCTGACTGAGGAGCTTAAGAAGCTCGCAAGGCAGGGCTGGTACTGGGGTCCTATCACACGGTGGGAGGCAGAGGAGAAGCTGGTCAACTTGGCTGACGGTTCATTCCTAGTCAGAGACAGCTCAGATGACAGGTACCTGCTCAGCCTGAGCTTCAGATCACAGAGCAAAACTCTCCACACGCGCATCGAACACTCCAACGGACGCTTCAGCTTTTATGAGCAGCCTGATGTCGAGGGTCACACATCGATTGTTGATTTAATTGAACACTCCATCAGAGACTCGGAAAATGGAGCCTTTTGTTATTCCAGGTCTCGCCTTCCAGGGTCTGCAACCTACCCCGTTAGACTAACCAACCCAGTATCTCGGTTTATGCAAGTGCGCTCCCTGCAGTATCTTTGCCGCTTTGTCATTAGGCAATACACAAGGATAGACCTCATCCAGAAACTGCCCTTACCCAACAAGATGAAAGATTACCTGCAGGAGAAGCACTACTGAGGACACAGACAGGGCAGTGGTAACAGTTTGCACTTTTGTGTTCACTTAAGATTTTTTACACAAGGTTTACAGACAACCACAGTTTGAGATGGCTGGGTTCTGGTAGCTCTTGATTTATGTTTAAGTGACTCTGTCATTGTCCATTCCACTGTTCTGTGAGGTTTTATTTCCGGGTGTTCAGAAGGTTCTGCATCCAGTAATACTTAATCTATTGCAGAAATATAACTGAGGTGAAAAGCAAAGTAAGCTTAGTTGGAAACGATGAAGTGCAGGCATTTGGCGGTTGTGATGTATGTTCACCATCCAGCTGTGAAAATAGAAGTTCCTTAGTTATCTGCAGTGAAGTTAGGCTGGTGGGAAAAATTAAATTCCTATTTCAATTGAAAATGTGTTGCATTGTTAACTGGATTGTACATTGCGGAAATGAATGTTTGCTACAATTGGTTTTTCATCTCTGCAGACTGACTACATTTGCACATCTTTTGCCAATCAGTTTCCTAGATGTTGAAATGTTTTTTGTTTTTTTTTCTACTTTAGGCATGATCAAATTGCAACCTAAGACTTTACATAGTAACATTGTTAAGGTCTTATTGTATACTTCCGTTCTTCAGAATGGTGCTGGTGTACAAACATGGACGATAAATGACATGTGTTTGTCAAAAGTTCTTAAGCTAACCAAAGTACTAAGCCAAGGACGAACAGTATGTATCAAGCTGTATAGCAAAAGATGTTCAAATTTTGTCAGCTACTGGGATGCTTTTAACAGTTAGGTCCGAGAAATAGCTTTAAAATGGTATGGCCGCATTTTGTCATTATGCATTTTTCAAGCCTAATGGTACTTCTAATGCTGGATTATGATGTGCTTTTTTTTTGTTTTGTTTTTTTGTTTTTTTGTTTTTTTTTAAAGAAATGGCATCCACTAAATGTATGGACTAAAAAAAATGCATTGTAACATTAAAATGAGCATTCTGCATTTGGAATCTCGCAAAACCTCCACTGCAGGTTTAACTTTTTCACTAATGCTTGTGTTATCTGCATGTTGTAAAGGCTTCAAGACTGTCAGACACAGACTCAGTACTCCACATGGGAGAAGGTGTTGAACAGGGAGAAAACAACTTGGTTTCAGAGGTTATTTAATGCACAACTGCATTTGCCTTAGGAAGTCTGAAAACCTTGCTCTCATAACTAAGAGAGATCTCATGTGAAATCTGGGCTAAGATTAGAGATGCACCGAGAATAATCGATTTCCGATTGGTGGTTTATGTAAAGCTTTATTCAAAGGCAAGCAAAGGTGATGCCACATGGTGTTAGGAAGAGAGAGATGTTTCCATACAACAGGGTTTTATTACGATTTTAAAACAGTATTGTTCAATTTGAAGTTTAGGTGTTGGCCAGTTAGATTTCTGAAAGGCCGCCATTATAAATTCAGCATGTTCCATGATGGGCAGAAGTCAAAAAATCAATTTAAAAACAGAGCAGTGTTGATGTACTCTATTCAGCCTTCCTCCCAGCTTTGGAAGTCATGCTCTCTCTCTGAGTTTCAGTGAACTGCCGACATGGTTGTTCTAGAAATGACTGTTTCCTTTTAAACAGCTTATTGCATCTCTGTGCTTCCTGTTGCTTCTTTTCTGAACACCTTCTTCCATCAGCAACGGCTTCCATACCAGTCACTGTGGTTAACACCATCTGGTTATGCTTAGGTATGATGTGTTCACTAATCATAAAAAAAAAAAAAAAAAAAAAGTCATTATTTTGAGTTTCTGGCCATCCAGTTGCCAGTGAGGACCAGACTATCGGGCATTTGCTGATTTCTCGGTGCATCTCTGATCTGTATGTCGTGCTAGCGGCTGCCTAATGCTGGTAAGAGACACGGACCAAGGAGAGATGGTTCAGGCTTTTGGGAAAAAACGGATTTGGGAAGCATTGGTCAAGGAGTGTTCATCTTGCAGGGATGTCAGGGTCTTGGTATGTGCTAAAAGTTCAATCACACCTGTATACTATCGTTAGTGTTCTAAAGATTTCAAGGAGTTTTGTTGTCTTTACCGTGTTTTTCATAGTGTCTCAAGTCTGTCCTTTCAGAGCTGCACTACCACATGTTATGCTGAGCTGATGGCGTCAGAGTAAAGGGAAGAGCACACAGTATGCTACGCAAGTGCTTTATATGGATAATTGACAGGGAATTGTCTCCTCACAATATGAATGATCATCTTTTTTGACATCAGTGTCCTTAAAAGTGTTGGGAAATGGTCTTTGACATCTTTGGTAGGTCTTTAGAGAATAGTTTTAGTTGTAGTTAGCTGGAGACATCTGAGGAAGCACAGTGGAAATTAGATAGGATCTTTGAACGGTGTTTGCATGTTTAAACACTTAGCATTTTAAAACTGAGTTGTATAGGAATGAAGGATAAGATGTGTGTTTTGGCTGTATAGAGAGATTTTTTTGTTAATGTCACAAACATGGGCTGGACATTTTTTTTTTTTTTGTACAAGAAATGTATTTTTCTTCCTTTTTATTGTGTTTGTGGTTTTTTTTTTTTTTTTTTTTTTTTTTTGTTTGTTTGTTTTTTTTGTGTGACATTTGCCATCTGGGGGATGGGGCCGTACAAAAGGAATGTACACTTGTTTGAGGTATCCTGTTATCTGCCTGCAGACCCGTTTCTGAAAGCATGGGGAACATAAGGACTACAATGACACATAATTTGCACTTGAACATTCATTGAACCTCTCTTTGCCTGGAGTTTTCCCTCAGATGGTGATTTATAAAAAAAGAAAAGTCACAGATTTGTCATGATGTATTCATATAACTGTAAGACTAAAACTGTTTTTTTTTTTAATCATATCTGTGTGATTAAAGGGGGTCACACACCAGCATAATTTCAAAGCTATTCCTAATTGGCTGTTAAGATATGGGATCATAGCAAGAATGTGGATGTAAATTTACTTTTACCCTTTTCTGTATGTGAGGAAGTTTTTCAGTCAAAATGTGAAGACAAAATGTTAGTCTCTTTTTCTTATACAGTGTTTAATCCATCTTAGTTGTAATTCCATTTTATTTTTAAAATTTTTGTCACTTGGAATCCCTTTTCAGATGGTATGCTTGTGCATTAAAGCCTTCAATGTTCGATTCCAGAGGTTGATGCTTGTTCTGACTGCTGATTTGAACTAACAACAGCTGTTAAGAACCTAACATGCTCCAACTATTTTTCCTTTTGTGCATCTCAGTGAGTGAAGGTAATTGTTTACATCATCATGTTTGGACAAAACCTTCCCCTTTTTTTTTCTTTTCTTTTCCTCAATTAACATCTTGGTACAATTTAGAAAATTCCTTTAATGTGTTCTACACATTCGTGCTGCTTTTTGGATATTATTGCCTTTCTTGTATTTAACAATGGTGGAACTAGAATGTTGCCACTCTAGATGTATGTACACATAATGACTTGGTTGTCATCTTGGGAGAGCAAAGCAAAACTTGCAAGTTGTTAATGACTGTAGTCGGTTAAAAGAGAATTAGTATTAATTAGTAGAGCCTCTGTAGAATTACCAGTTCACTCCAGTTTACATTGGTTGTCAACTTTCCAAAGTAGATAGTCTTTTTGTATTTTCTTTTGGAGGAAAAAAAAAAATCAATGATTTATTGCACATTTTGGATACAGTTAAAGAGTTTTTTGTATTTGCCGATTATAAATTATAAATAAAACTATATTCTAAAAAAATGAGTAATTGTATCTTTCTCAGTTTTAATATCAAAAGTTTATCAACTCAGTGATCAGTTATTCAAGAGTTTCTGTTAATGTTAATTATGGTTTACATTAATGAAAATCATAAATTCTGTTATGCACAAAAATACAAGATAAAGATTTTTAACATAGAAATGTCTTTGGCCATATTATGGCCTGTAATATATGGAAAATCACTGACACCCTCTGTAAGGCCTCCAATCCAGAAACATGACTTTGCTAAAGAAATTAGCTACTAATAGTGTTGTATTTAATATTGAAAGTTCAGTGGAAGGAAAAAGTATGGTGGAAGCAACACGAATACCCTCAGCCTTGAGAGGATTGTGAAGTAAGCCTGATTCAAGAGTCATTTCATGTGTTTAGCCACTCCTGAAGCAGAGATGACATCAGAAGTGTCTCTGGGCAAAGCAACAACAGGGCTGGACTATTTCTCAGGAGCCCAAAATGCCCCTTTTCAAAGGAAAATAAATTATGCATTCTATTAAGAAAACCAAGGTCTCAAAGTTGGGAGAAAAAGTGAAGAAATACAGATTACAAATTTCTTGAGGTCCAGTAGGACACTTCCCCAATCTGGTGTTTTCCATTGTTGATCCACTGTTTTATTAAGTCCAAAGCCAGTGCTGTGGTCTTCCAGGGAAGTTTTTTAAAGCTTAATGCTTTCATCTGCAGGCAAGCTTTATGGTGATACTTCTTTTATTTTTTCAACAGAACTTGGCATCTGCCCACACTGCCAAAAGCACCGATACCTGCTTTAATGACCACGGTATTACTGTGCTTGACTGCCCAGCAAACTCACCTGACCTGAACCCCACAGAGAATCCGAAGTATTGTCAAAAGCGAGATGCGACACACCAGACTCAACAAATTAGACAAGCTGAATGTCGCTGTTAAAGGAACCTCGGCTTCCTTAAAGCCTCAGAGTGCATTTACTCTGTATTATATGGCTATACTTTTCAGTAAGCTGACATTTCTATATTAAAATCCTTTATGTTGACCTTATGTAATATAATTTCTGAGGACCTTGAGTTTTGGGTTTTCATTAGCGACAGACATAAATAACAGAAAGAAATGCTTGAAATATACATTATTAATGTGTGTGATACAGTCACACAAGAGTCTAGACAGGATTAATCATTTTACCTCCACGGTTTGCATCATAGCACAGCCTGGATGCAGCAACACCCGTTAGGAGCCAAGTCATGCCTGCAGCTGTGTTAACAGGTGAAATTCTAAAGGTTTAGGAGTCTATCCACAGTGCGTACAAATTAGCGGCTAATCCTTGAGCTCTGGTTGTCTAATTTACAAAGACGTTCTGGGGGGTCTTTAAATACATCAGAGTGAAGCAGAGACTCGGGGTAAAATGAGCTGCAGTGTTTCCATCCTTGCTTTAACTTGACTGTTGAAAATGTGAGACCTTCTTTGGAGAAACAGTGGAGAAGGTTTGATTGTGGTGTCAGGATTGGACTTGAGTTTACTGAAATGTGCTTTGAATGCTGATGAGGAGGTAGACTTTGTTAACTTCTTTGTCTGACAGGCCTCTCCAGGCATCTGAGGTGAAGATGCATAACTGTTTACTCTCTCTGCCCGGTTCAGTATGATTTATTCATGGCACGCACTGGTGGTTGCATGTCATATTGAGATGCCTTCATCATCACAAAAGGACTCCTCTCTGTTTTTGCTGTTTCTTTTTTTTTTCTAATTTGCAAGTTTTCAAACTTTTTTTTTTTTTTTAAACTGTGTGCTCAGAGTTTAACGGGAAAGGATTTGCTTTCAAAGAGATGAACTTGACATGAGGTGACACGCCATCTTTTCAGTGTTGAATTTTGCCAAGAAAATGTGATGTTTGTCCCTCTAACCTTGTTTCTTTCACTTAATGTTGCCTCCTTTCAGTGCTATACTTCTGTGTGGCTGTTGGGAGGGTGCATTGTTCCGTGTGTTTCTGAGTGAAATATTTAAACAGAAGCAGAAAAAAGTCTGTTATTAAAACTTTTACTATAGAGGCTTAAATAGAAAGTACAGCTTATTTTAATGCTAAGGGTAAATCCATTTTACCAAATGCAAATAATTGCTTATTACTTGTTCTTTTGCTTAGAGTGCACGCCATAAAAATGAACCACAGACTGGATGGCCTCTGCAGGATTTTGGAGAGCACAACTGCTATTAACAAAGCTTTTTTACGGCGCTGTCTGCACTGATTGGAGCAATTACAGTGAAAGAGCTTGTTAAGTAAAACCATTAAAAAAATTGTACCACTAGATTTAAAAAAAAAAATGTTCTGCTAGTTATGTTGCACCGGCCCACCTCATTCATCACTCATAAAGAATATTAATGTCAATAATAAACAAAGAGTATGTTAGTCACTAAAGGAAAGGGACATTGTGAGTGAGGCTTTTTCTTACACTTTCATTTGAATTGTTATACATGATCCATAAAGTAAATGTATGAATACAATTTTCTTCCCTGTGTTTGTGCTTTTTTTTTTTTAAAGTAATTTAATGTGCCCAAAATTAACTTGCAACAGTTATCCAAAACAGGTGGGGGTCCACTATGAAGCAGTAATAGTGGTTTAACCTGGTCTGTAAATGAACCTGGTCAGATCACTGTGGTAACAAACACTGAACATCCAACCTTCTCTGGATTTGTTTTGTCTGTGAAAAACAACATTCCTTGAATTTATTAGCTTAAAACAAAATATTCATCTTCTATCTGGCAAAAATACTAGATTTAAAAGCACAAGGCAGGTATGAGAACGAATACCTAGTTGTTAAACATTGACAGAAACTCAAAGATTTTAACATCACCCTCAAAGGCAGTCAAAGTATCACAATTAGATAAACCAAATCAAAAAGTTGGTGTATATCAGATAATATTCAGTCAATAAATTTGTTAATTTGCTGAAGAAGGCAATTTATATATTATCATCAAGCTATATGAAATTTTCAGCTAAAGTTCAAAGTTTAAAAGTTTTGGTTTTATGTGATTGGAATGACTTGATCAGATACATGACTTATTATTTTTTCTCCACTTCCTATTTTCTACAAGCATTCCGAAAGTTTCAAATTTAGCAATGTTAGTTTGCTGTGATAGTTTTTATATTTTCACACCCCTCATTTCATGCCATCTGGTGTTCCTATGAATAAAGTGTTAGAGTGATGTGTATTTCGCTTGCAATTATCCATAAAACTCCATACCTAAAAAATAAAGACGAGAGCCTGAGTTAGCAAAGAAAGATCTTGAGTGTGGTCATAGTACCTGCTTTATAGTATAACCTTCTGGTGGTAAACTGGGAGTACAGATCAGGCATTAAATACACAAAAAAATATGTATATATTTGCCTTAAAACCTGCATCTATTCATATCCTTAGTTCCAAGGTGGGAGTATGTAATTGCAACTGGATTAATGTAACTCTTTCAACTTTTAAAACCCATCCGTATTGCCTCTCAATTCAAAACTAGTTACATTGCTTTGCAAATATATTCATCCTCCATAATTTTTTCACATTTTGTCACTCTAAAAACCACAAACACATATTTTCAGATATTTTTTGTGAGACAGACCAACTCAAAATAATACATAAAAATTGCAGGAAAAGGATACGTTTAAAGTTTTTGTGGCGCACAGTTATGTTCACTCTGAAACCCATAAATAAAATCTGTTACACCAGACAGCTCTTGGATCAAGCTGTAAAGCATGGTTAGGTTTTAAAACAATACCAAACAATATCTTCGACCACCTAAACTGATGGAATTGTTTCAGAAAGCATCGATCAATGAGACCTCTAAAGGTACATCTCAAAAAATTACAATATTGGGGAAAAGCTCAATATTTTTATTACTCATTTCAGAATGTGAAAGTCATAAAGATTTATTACACATAGTGAAATAATTTTGATGATTAATGGCTTCCAGATATTGAAAACCAAAAATTGTCACAGAAAATCGGACTGTTGTGAAAAAGTTAAGTACAGGAAACTGATGGTGTCACACCCAAGTCGACTAAGTAACTTAAAACATCTGCAAAGGTTTCCTGAGCATCTATGCTTCTCTCAGTCTGGTTCGGTAGGCTACACGATTATGGAGAAGACTGCTGACTGGACAGTCACAGACACCCTCTAAGAGCGGTAAGCCACAAAAAACCATTGATAAAGATCTGCTTCCAAGCATATTCAGAGAAAGTTGAATGGAAGAAAAAAGTTTGGTAGGAAAAGGTGCGCTGGCAACCATGATACCTACAGCCTTGAGAGGATTTTTAAGCAAAATACTTTGGATAATTAGTGGTAGATTCACAAGGAGTGGTCTGAAGCTAGAATCAGTGCATCAAGAAGCACGACAGATGAGTCCTATACATGGGCTACAAATGCTTCCCTTCCTTGTGTCAAGCCACTCCTGAGCCAGAGACTGGACTGTCGCTCAGTGGTCCACAGTCCTCTTTTCAGGTTAAAGTAAAGTTTTCACAGTCAGTGATGATTTGGGGTGCTATGCCATCTGCTGGTGTTAGTCCACTGTGTTTTCTGAAGTTACAGCCGACATAGCCATCTACCAGGAAGTTTTAAAGCTCTTCATGCTTCCTTCTGCTGACAAACTTTATGGAGATACTGATTTCATTTTCCAGCAGGACTTGGCACCTGTCAACACTGCCAAAGGTACCAGAAGCTACTTCAGTGACCATGGCATTACTGTGCTTGATTGGTCACCAGACTCACCTGACCTGAGCCTTGTAGAGAATCTATGGGGTATTCGAGGAAGATGGGCTGAAGGCTGCTCCAAGCATTGAGTTCTTAGGAATGAACAAGGTTTTTTCAGAAACCTGACATTTCAGTTTAAAATATCCTTTTTATTTATCTTATGTAATATTCTAATTATCTGGGACACTGAGTTTTGGGTTTTCATGATCTGTAAACCATAATCATCAAAATTTGAAGAAATAAAGGCTTGGAATATTTCCCTATGTGCAAGACATCTATATAATGAATGAGTTTGCACTGTCTTAAATGAGTTAATAGTTTTTGTTGAGCTTTTTCACAATATTCCAACTTTTTTGAGCTGGAAGTGACCTATGGCAACTTCCAGCTGGAGCTGCACACATGTCCGGTTCAGGTGGAAGAATCTATGGATTAATATTTTGTCTCTGAGTGAGCCAACCTCTTTATGTCTTTTACAAAGTCATTCAAATCTCACAAGGTCCACAACATGAATGGGTTTATATGTTTCTCTCAGTGCATAACATTGACACAAAGCTGCTTGATAGTGAGCAAATGTCTTCCCTGTGTGACTTGTATCCTGAAAGTGTTTACTCTGGGGAATCCATACATCACACGTCTCCTGTATCAGACTGATGATCCATTCCTGCCATCTGCTGCGCTGTGTGGTGCGCCCCATTTTTCACCTCCTAACAGGGAATATGTTGACAGCCTAAATTGGCCAATATGTGTATATATATATATATATATATATATATATATATATATATATATATATATATATATATATATATATATATAGCTTAAAATTGGTGCATGCACACATACACACACACACAAAACATGCTTGGGTCTATGCTTGTAATGTTAAAGCAAAGTTACCTGCTGGTAACAGATGACTTTGAGGCCTGAGTGAAAGGTTCAGCTCTATTAATGCCTCTGATCTCTTGCCAGCAGTTTCAGCCACCACTGAGATGCCGTCCTTTTCCATCTATCATTACATTCGATTTCTCTGAATCCCAATTAGTCCTGTTAGAGATGTGACTGCCTTCATCATTAGCAGGTCCCCACAGATGCAACACCTCGTCGTGGTATTCATTGTGATCATCCTTCACACTTTCCCTATGTATGTGAGAGAGAGTATTATTGAAGTTCAGCTTGGCAGCTACAGCTTTTTTGTGGCTCCCGCCATCATGCTGTATGGTGCCCAGATCAAGACGCCTTTTATCACGGTCCATTTCCAAAAGCAGCGTCTCTCCTGCACCATGCAACAGACAGAATTTAGCAAACAAAGAGGCGGAGGCTGTAAAGACTGAGTTAGCCAGCTTCATTTGCACTGAGAGAGCAAGAAATCGAACATCCTGGAGATGCGAGCGTGGTTAATGACCAGAAAATGGCCGATCCAGATGGCCCCAGCTCCAGGGTGTCAGGAAAGACGGATTTGGCCACTTTGATATCTGAATGATAATCTGTCAAGGAAGTAACTCCTCTTGTGCAGGCTTTTCATGCTTTACATTTTCTTTTTAGAAAATGTAGAACACCATTGTTTATTATCATATTCTATGGCAAGAAATAATGTAAATGAGGTTTTTGAGTGTTGCCATGCAGAGTTATGATGACATGTAAAATAAGAATCTGAATTTACAATGTTGTTAAAAATGAATGTTTTGGATCTTCACACTAATTTTAATGGATAACCGGATACATTTGCTGTCACATTTACTTGAGTAACCTTTTTAAAAAAAAACTTCCAGGAATAGTTGTAGTGCACCAAACTTTACTTCTGCTTGAATAATATTATTTGATTTATCGCTACTCTCTGTCCACCTCTACTTGCTTCACTGAATGAAGAACAAACATGTTTTAAATCCAAAATTTGCTAGAGACACGACATGCAGATTGCTGTACAGACTGAAGGCCGAAGATGAGTCACAAGACGGTCATAAAAAGGCCGACATCTGGAAACAGAGGATCATTGAGTCCCCACCCTTCTTTGCCCCCCTGTGACTCCAACGATCGAACATTGTTTCCTGCTCATTGCTAACACCAGAGCTAGGTGTGCATGCAGTGAGGTGGTGGTGGTGGTGGTGGGGGGGCAGGGATGGAAGGAGGTGAACAGGTGGCAGCCATCAGGCAGTAGACAGGGGGACTGTTTTGAATAGGAAATCTGCCTCCATTCCTCACAGAGTACCTGGGTGTCTGCCCTTCACTGGTGGTCCAAGAGGCACAGCGAGCATGCAAGAGAGATGAAATGAGAACAGGTGGCGGCTCGTCATTTAACCGGGAATGGAGTTCCCCCTGTAGGTCTGAAGCAGCGTGGCCAAAAGTGATGTTATAGACCATGTTTTTTTTGTTTTTTTTTCCAACAACAGCATTCCCTGCTGCATGTACGTCATGGCAGATCTTTATATCTAAAACAAAGCAAGAGCTCTTTGATGCTAAAGCTTTCCTGAAAACAGAGCATGAAGCTGGGTGAAATCTGTTTGGCAGTTAAAAACAGAAAATTTCCAGGAGACAAAAAGTGCAACATCAGAAGAATACGAAGAATGTGTAATTAATGACATACCTGCCTCCAATTTGTTAATGGTCAAGGGCCGGGCTGCTATCTTTTTGTTCTTGATTGAATTGCGGTCACATTTGTCACTCTTTGAACTGCCACTGTCCCGACAGAGCTTTACACTCCGTCTTCTGCAGGGTTGCAATTGACAGTTCACCCACCTCCCCTCTAACCTGCAGCCACAGCCTGCTGAAAATGCTGCCCACCTTTTTTATTTCACTCCTAAATAACAATGAATATGCACATCTGCTACTTTGTAACATTAAAATCTCTTAACTCTTGAAATCAAACCAGTGCTTTAGTTGATTTTTTTCCCAAAGATAATTACCATCTATTCTTTCGTACTTCTGTGATACTCAAATGTGTGAATCAGAACATCACAGTTAAAAGAGCTAGTTTAGTTGTGCTACTTTACATGAGTGAATAAAATTTTCTTAAAAGAAAAAAAAAAATCAACTAATATAAAATTCATTCATTCAGCAAAAAGGCTGAAGGCTTTGTTTGTCTTTGGTGTTCTTTGTATTTGCATACAGTGTCTTGCAAAAGTATTCATATCTATTGAATAATGATTTTGATGTCTAGTTGCCATCATTGTTTACATATAACAATCTGAAAAGTGTGACATGCATTTGTAGTCAACTCCCTGAATACATTGTAGATTCATCTTTCAATGCAATTGGAGCTGCAGGTATTTTGGAGTATGTCACAGCTGTGGACATGTTGTAGCTAGATTTTTTTTTTTTTTTTTTACCCATTACTCCTTACAAAATGGCTCAATGAGTTCTAATAGAGAGCATGTGTGAACATCATTTTTTTCAAGTCTTGCTGGAAATTCTCAATTGTACTTAGGCTTAGGCTTTGAATGGATCATTTTAACACACACTGATGGGTTTTGAAATGAGTGATATGAGCAATATGGCTTTCTGCCCAGGGTGCCACAGCATGGGGGATGTTATGAGGACTCAAAAAAAAAAAAAAAAAAAAAAAAAAAAAAAAAAAAAAAAAAAAAAAGGAAAAGCACACCCAAGCAGGACACTTGGAAAATTTGCTTTGATCTAAACCCATCCATTGTTGTTGTCCTGCTAGAAGGTAAACCTCCACCCCGGTCTCAAGTCTTTTGCAGCCTCTAACGCTCCATCCAACTTCCTATTAAGTCATCACCATAGCATGATTCTGCCACTAGTAAGTTTCAGTATGGTGATAGAGTGTTAAGACTGATGTGTAGTGAAAGTGTTCACATGTAGTGTTTTACAAGAAGGCCAAGAAGTTCAGTTTTGGTGTCTCCTGTTCAGACCACATTTTTCTGCCTGCTGTATCAGCTACATGGCTTGTGGCAAACTGCCAATGGAACTTTTTATAGGTTTCATTCAGCAATAGCCTTCTTCTTTGTGGTCTTCCACAAAGGTCTGCTGCTCCTCCAAAGTTACTCTGTGCCTCTTTGATGCTTGTATGATTTATGCTCCCTTATGCCTCTCGGTTCAAATGAACATACATACATCCTTTTCAGCTGTTCTTCAAATTCCCTCTGTAACCTTTATCATCTTGGGCATAGTAATCTTTGTGGGTCTCTACTGCAATGATACTCTATCCAAAGAGATACAAGCTGAAAATGATGCTAAGTATTATGCACACCAACACTGCTATCACAAATTATTCACATTATATTGTGCAGCCCTAGTTTGCAGCTGTGTCATACTTTTTTCATTCCAGTTATCATGATGGATCAAGCAGTTTTTCAAAGCTTGAGACATTGTTTTATATCCTAACCCTGCTTTAAACATCTTGACTACTTTATCCATGACCTGTCTGCTGTGTTTTTTGGTCTTCATGATGCTGGTTGTTAAAGGGGCTGTATTATGTATTTTCCAGGCATATAGCACCATTATATAGCAGAATCAAGTAACAATGGTACCTTCAGTTGTTAAAAAATTGCTGTGTATATGTAACATAACTCAAAAGAAATTTGACTTCACAATTTGACGCCATGAAATTGGCCTCTGTCTTGTTAAGAAGCTCCTACGCTTTCCGACACTCCACCTTCAACACATCATCACAACAGCGTTTCTCAATTATGCTGTAGAACCGTTCTTAGGAATGTTACACTGAGAAGTAGTTCGTATGATAAGCTCAGCAGACCAGCAATTCCACTAGCTGTTTGCTAATTGCTGCTGCCACTAGTTTGGAGGAGCTGTGTGGGAAAGGAAGAAGGACGTTCTATGAGCTCTGTGAGATGGAAGCTCAGCTGAAGGCTGCAGCTCCAAGGAGGAGCTTCGTGGAAATAGGTGGCACCATGTGAGAGCAAGCGTTTAGGCACCCCCCAATGGCTGCCAGGGAAGATTAAAGGATTTCTCAAACATGTATGAAAGAATCAAAGCAACACTTCAGGTATGTTTTTTATGAGGGAATAACATTATAACATGATATAAAGCTCAAAAAAGTCAGTTTCATATACAACCCCTCCTTTAACTTAAATTCTCCAATAGACTTCTGAAGCCTTTATAGAACAGCATTGAGATTAAATTACACACACAGGGAATGTATTAATTAGGTGTAACAAAAAACATGTATCATTTCACAATTATATATAATATTTTCTGTTGATTTATCACATAAACCCCCCAAAAATACATTGAATTTTGAGGCTGTGATGTGACAAAATGTGAAAAAGGTCAAGGAAGGTGAATACTTTTGCAAAAAACTGTAACTGATGTCATAGCAATATTTCTTATAAAAATGACAAAAAGACATTCATGAGCTATATAAAGAGTTCTCAGATCTTTTTAGACGGACTTTCATCATTTCTGGAGAATGATTCATCCAGATTTTGATACACCTAGACAGTCTTTTATCATCTGATATTGAAATTCCCATCCACGTTCCTTGGTTTACTCCAGTGTAGAAAGCACCTCGTCTTTGTCCATCCGGTCTGTCCATCCATGCCAATCTTATCTATCATTCGAGCGAGCGAGCGAGCGAGCGAGCCGAGGCGAGCGAGCGAAGCGAAGCGAGAGAGCGAGCGAGCGAGTCGAGGACGAGCGAGCTAGCGGCTGAGCGAGAGAGCGCAGCGCGGGCGCGGCGCGGCGCGCGCGCGCGAGCATCTCTTTATCTATCTATCTATCTATCTATCTATCTATCTATCTATCTATCTATCTATCTATCTATCTATCTATCTATCTATCTATCTATCTATCTATCTATCTATCTATCTAATCTACTAATAAGTAATCTTCATTTTGAGCTCACATACCCTTTAAAGTGTGGTGTTTATCATCTGCACGCTCCCTCTCTTTTGCAGTAATGGAAGAAGAGTCAAGAGAATGGGTCATTATCTCAACATTGATATAGATCTGAACAAACAGCCAGAGTAGCCAGCTTGAAAGTGGACCTAGAGGGAAGTCTTTTCAAAAAGATCCAAACTGAAAGTGATGTGAGGGATATTGGGCACCACTTCTAGAAGAGTAAAATCAGTGTATCAATCTTTTACAAAATTTCATGCTTGGTTGTAAGTCACCACTCAAAAAATGCCAACACTAAGAGAAAAATGGTAAATGATTCGGATTAACATCCAAATCATCAAGAACTGGATGAAAGAGACTCATTTATTACCTTGATTCTTGTCATAACCCCTGTTGTTTGGGATTTTCAGATAATCATACTGGCATTGTCACTCCAGTCTCTCTGTCCAGCCTTTCTTTTTCTATCCCCGTGGTCATCTAGAGAGACCTCTGCTTGAAAATTTTCAATTCCATTAGATCATACACAAATAAAACACAATTTTTATTCCGGATCTGATGCTTTACCTTTTTACAGAAACAAACAGCAGCCTGAGTGTGGGGCAAGTTCCCTTTCAAAACACCTCTTTTGTCACCACATAAAGGGCCTTAATGTAACACGGCGTGGAAAATGAAATGCTAATTCACAATTCGGTGTTAATTTGTGACTCCCTGTCCTGTAGTACACTGTTTGTCAAATTGTTTCCAGTTTGTAAATAATGTAATGCAGTTTTATGAGTAAAAGTGTCCATGGGCCATGCAATAGTAATGAACTGAGGGAGCAGGCTTAAGCAGAACTGAGGAGATATTCACAGCTGTGATTAGACACATTTCCTGCATATAAAAGAATGAATTTCTTTATTTATTAATACGACAAACTGTCTAGTGGTCTACAGACATTTTGCTTATCAACTCAAGAAAAATCAATGGGAATGTTTAAATAAAACATCTGTCCCTTTATTGAATATCATTGACACTTCTGGTAAACTAGTGTAAAATGCATAAATTAATCTTTTATTGCTGCTTTTTTACTAGTGGTGAGATTTTAAGATAGTTTTGTTCTTCTTCATCCACCTCATCACTCTGATTACAGATATGGGGAAGTTTAGGTGAGTATCTGCTTCTTGTTAATATCGAGCTTATGAAGATCAAAACATCTGCTTTCTTTGAAGGGCATGTTCTCGTGCCTTTCCCATTTTGAAGTGTGGCAAGGAGAATGAGCCTCTCTGTCATGTCATGTTTATTAAACAGGGAAACAGTGAGTCATTGGCTGTTAATTAAAAGTCCTTTCAATGTACTAGTAAACGTTAATGAAGCAAAGTATACTCAGAAATGATTTGGTTACAGTAATTCTATACAGTGCCTCAAACTTTAAGATTTTATGTAATAGAGGAACACAAAGAAGTGGAACAAAAAAGACTCAAGCTTTATAAGATTTTTATAAATAAACATCCAAATTGTGTGTGGTGTTTTTCTATTTAGCCTCTTTTACATTGATACCCATACAGAAAATCCAGTGCAACCCATTGCTTTCACCTAATTAGTTAATAAAGTCAACCTGTGTATAATTTATTCTCTGCATGAATACAGCTTGAATTATTTGTGTGGTAGAAAATACACACTGCACAGCACCCTGAACACGCCATCCTCAGGATGAAACATGGTAGTGGCAGCATCATACTGTGGGAATGCTTTTTATCAGCAGGGACAGAGTTGATGGAAATATGGATGGAGCTAAATACAGGGCAATCCTGGAAGAAAACCTTTTAGAGGCTGAGGAAGACTGGAGCCTGTTGCAGAGGCACATCTTCCTGCAGGACAATGACCCTAAATGTACCACTAGAGCTCCAATGGAATAATCTAGATCAGTCCATCTCCAGACCTAAATCTAATTAAGGAGCAAAAGCTGAACAGTGCTGTTCAGACACTTTTCATTTAGTCTGACTGAGCTTGAGCTATTTCTCCCTGTTGTAATTAATGTAAAAGATGCTTCTATAAAGTCAGGTGGTATTAACACATAAAATTACAATAGAATAAAATACATGTTGTTGGTGTATCATGACCAAATAGGAAAAAGTTAAATGGGGTATAAATATCTCTGCGATGCACAGTAAGAATTGTCAGATGAGCCAAATATTTTAGCAAAAATATTGTAGCAAAAATATTTATATTCTACTTTGTTGATGATTCCCATTGCACAAATGCATTCAAATCTAAAGTTAACATTTTGCTATTTTTTTCTCTTTAATAATATGATCTGCAAACTGATATTTATCTATTTAATTTCTTTACATATTTAAACATAGTTTCCATTATAAAATATGAGCAATGCATGTTCCTAATGTGTACAATTTGTAATTTTTACAATAACTCTTGAAAAAGAAGGAAAAAAAACAGCAAAAATCTTTGTCAAAAAAATGTATCTAAAATGTTTTTCACAGCCCCAGTATTCACACTAATATTAGATCCTAAAGTGAGTTCTTTAATCAAAGTCAAAACTAATGCTTGTGCTGATTGAACATGATGAGGCAAATGTACCTTTCTGGGAAATGAAGGATTCTCAATGTTACTGGTTTTAATGAGAGTCTGTAGAGAAATCAAGTGGTCTTTGTTGAGAGTGATGTCATTTGTGAGTGGATGCAACAAAATAATACACACACACACACACACACACACACATAGAAGAGCAAATTCACCTTAGAACAGTCTCTATATATCTGAAAACAATGACATGCAATTTAATTCTATTCGAGAGATTTAAAAAATCCTTCATTTTCAATTTAGTGTGTCATTTCCACTAAGTAGCTTTAGTCAATGCATGTCTGCTCCTCCTACTGAAGTGTGCTACTTAGTTCTAAGTATAAAAATCCTTCCAAATCCCCTTGAGAAAACAGCAGCTTAAGTACTGTACGTTAATGTTTGCCATAGTTGCTTCCCCCACTTTGGGCAAGATTATGTTTGAGAACATGAATCACTACCAGCCTTGAGTCATGAGGGATAGCGGGTTTGGATCTATATGTAATAAAGCAGAATGCGATCCCCCCCCCTTTTTTTAAAGCATAAATTGTGATAGTTTAAATATGACAGAACGTATCAGAATTTTTTTTAATGATATGAACCTATGGTGATTTTTGCTGTGTTAAAAAAGATTATATCAAAATGTCAATCTTTTTGACTTTCCTGCTGAAATCACACATACTTATTAGAGTTACATTTTATTTACCTAAGATTTTTCTGCCATAACAAAGGGAAAATGTATCATGATTCCTGCAATATTTAATTTGACCCACAGATGTCCTCATTCAGCAAGTGGTACTGTTGTGATTTTGTTCTAAAATTACCTCGGTGTTTTTTTAACTCAATCTGAAAAACAAACTCTTTATATCTATTTCTTTAAAAAAACAGATGTACCTGAAAAATAAATCCTTCATGTCGCTTTTGTTTTTTTGGGATGATTGTTGCATATATATATATATATATATATATATATATATATATATATATATATATATGAACATAACATGTGAGCCTCTTGTTTTAATGTCTTTAAACATCACTTCCTCTCTCATAAGTTGCTGCAGAGCTCTTGCATGTCTAAATAAAGATGTGTTCCAGAGGGAGACCTATTGGAAGCTGCAGTGCAGGCTCATCTCCTCTGTCGCCTCCACAAAGGTTTCTTTAAGTCAGCATCTGAGACACAAGTTGATCCAAGAAAGTTGAGACACGTGTCTGCAAAGAATCTGATTCACACCTTAAATAGACAAAAACACTGCTAGTCAAAAACTTTGGTTTCTGTTTTTGAAATGAGTCAACCTTGAGATAGGCTTTGTAAGTCCGTAAAATAAATTCATATAGCACCTTTAATAGATAAAACCACTAAGTGCTTTACAGAGATACAGATATAGGCTTTATATAAAACAAAGACAGTAAGGACAGCTGATAAAATACCATAAGTCGAACACTGAACTAAAAGCTTGTCTGAATGAATGTGTCTTAAACTGCTTTTAACCCCTTAACTGTCACCCTCAAAATGTTTACATGTTAGTTATTGGATCCATGAGGACACTGGTATCCTCATCACAGTTAAGGGGTTTAAAGGAATCAACAGAGTCAGCCACACCAAGAGACAGTGACAGGGCATTCCACAGCCTGGGGTATGCTGCCTGAAAGGACAGGTCATCCTAAATTTTAAATTGGGTCTTAAGGACCTTCAGGAGATTATGAGCCGAGGATCAAAGAATTGGATTGAAGAATAAGGCATCAACATTTCTGTGATGTATTGGAGGGCCTGTCCATTTCAAGCTATAATACTAAAGACTAAAATTTTAAAATAAATTCTAAATTTGACAGGATCAATGTAGAGAAGACAAAACTGGTGTGATGTGTGCCCTCCTGTTAGTTCCTGTTAAAAGCCTTGCTGTAGCATTTTGGACCAATTGAAGATGAATGACAACAGATTTGTTAAAACAAGTAAATAGGGAGTTACAATAATCTAAATGAGAGGAAGTAAAAGCATGAATAATCATCTCCAGGTCAGATGTTAATAATATTGCATTCAATTTAGAAATATTTCTCAAATAATAAAAGCAACTTTTTACCAGAAGTCTTAAATATCTGTCCAGAGATATTGACTGGACACCGAGGTTTCTGATGCTGGGAAGAGGAGCTCAGAAAACCGAGGTGTTGAAATTTTATGTTCAAGAGCAATGATCAGGGTTTCAGTCTCACAAGAATTTATCTGAAGACAATTGTTAACTAGCCAGGCCCTAATACAGGAGACACATTTTAGTAAGTCAGCTAACTT
Organism: Anableps anableps; assembly: GCA_014839685.1. Taxonomy (NCBI): domain Eukaryota; kingdom Metazoa; phylum Chordata; class Actinopteri; order Cyprinodontiformes; family Anablepidae; genus Anableps; species Anableps anableps. The sequence continues at coordinate 17,342,980 of CM026082.1, forward strand.
GTGTGCTTCTGTGTCATTGAAAGAGTAGTACAAACGGAATATCGTCAGCATACAAATGGTAAAACACCTTATTAAAGCTACTGATAATCTTACCAAGGGAGCTGATGTATAAAAGAAACAAAATGGGACCTAGGACTGAATCTTGAGGAACATCATGTAACAAGGTAGTGACTTTGGACATTATGGTATTTGCAAAAATGGAAAAAGTTCTGTTGCTCAGATAAGAGGAAAACCACCTTAAGAAGAATGTAACCGAATTTAGTGGTTGACTATGTCAAAAGCTGATGAAAGATCCAATAAAACCAGTACATGCACTGACCAGAATCCGCAGTCATCAGTTTTTTATTAGAGACGTTTAACAAGGCAGTCTCAGTAGAGTGCATCTTGCGGACACCAGACTGAAACTAATCCAGGGTATTGTTACTTTCCAAGAAAGTAGTCAGCTGCCTGGCCAATAACTTCTCCACAACCTTAGCCTTAGCAATAAAAGATAATTTTGATATTGGCCTGTAATTGCTAAGCTCAGTAGGGTCCAAATCTGGGTTTTTCAAAGAGAACTTAAAACTGTTTAGATTACTATTATTAGTAATTATGTTGTATTATTTCTACAAAAGCTCAGCAGATTGCATTCATTTTTTTTCAGTATAACATTGTTTAACACATTAAATATTATTCCCTAGACTAGAGTAAGATAGATCAAAATCTTTTGCACACTCACAAACCTCATCTGACTTTTTGATTTACGGCACTACATACTTTGAGGATCTCCTGAACTGCTGAGCTCCAGATTTTATCTCTAACAACCCCTCAGAGAAGTTACTGTTGATTTTTTTTTTTTTGTATTAGCAATCCAGTTTTTTGAGTATCCATACCCACTTTTGACCTCATGATCACAGGTGAAGGTAGCAACATGTTTTAACTGGTAAATAAGTAGCTTTACCTTATCGATTCTGCTTTCCTTCTGGCAGACCAATAATGTATCAGGATCACTGCAGATGCTCTCCATCTCTGTCTGAATCTCGATGTGCAAGACCCCAACACACTTCCATTTGAAGCACTGAGTCTTCCCCTGCCAAGAACTGGAGATCCACCATTCCAGACTTTTGCCACAAACTTTAGAGGAGCTGAGTAAGAATCTGCTAGCCGTCAGTGCTCAATGAATCCACCAAGTCTCATCAAAGCAAAAAGCAATATTGCAATTAAAAAACAACCAAACTGGAAACATGTGTTTTGAAATTCTGCCACCAGTTTCTGACCAGCTGCCAGTTCAGCTTGAAGTCTCAAAGAAAGACTGAGCTGAAGTGCTCAATGCCTAAATGATACTTATAAGACCATTTTGATGTCCTAGGTGAGATTATGTTTTTTTTTATTTTTTTTTATTTTATTTTATTTATTTATTTATTTATTTATTTATTTATTTTTTTTTTTTACCAAAAACTAAATTCTTATATAACTTTAATAGTAGTAATGGAAGGTTGCAAGATAGTTTTCAATTATATATACTGTTGTGTTTTTAAAATGAAAGTCAAATATGTGGCAAAATTGCATTAAAAAGACAACTTGAATCCATTTCACATTGTTTTTATCTCTATGGAGGTTTAGAAAATGTTGAAAGTTTAGCCTTTTTTATTGACACTGTAAAAACTGACTTTTCAAGCAACCATGTGTGGACCAATGTGGTAAAGATTTCCTCAGTCCATCTGTCCAGGACAGATGTAGATTAGATTTACATGTTACTGAACAGTAAAATCAAAACATCCACCTGCAGTAGACAGACTACTGGATGTTTTCAGCATAACAAATTATTTTGTTGAGCCTAATGTTTTCTAAAATAAAGGAGTTGCACAGCAGCTATGGTATCCACAGTGGCATTATTAGGAATTTTTTCTTTTTTTTTTTTTTTTTTTATTAAGATAACCTTTGGAAATATGACCATAACATAAAACAAGAGCAAAGCTGCACCACGTCCGACATCAAATAAGCACAAATAACCTGACAACGAGGGAGATGTTCTTATCAAACATTAACATACATTTAAAGCAGCTCTATTCCTCACCAGCAATAAGCAAATAGTCAAATTTTTGAATCTGTCAACTATTTTCTGGAGAAAATAAATGTGGACAAAAAAAATTATGTTCAGTTAAAAAAATTCAAAGCTTCATTATACTATTCTGTTAACACTAAGAATGTAACAATCAGATTATTTGGTGAAATATAGTATTTATGATAACAACAAATAAGAAAAACGATGAAAAGCTTAATTTTGAGTGTTTTCTACTTTTTCAGCCATTTAAAACAAGAACACAGCGTTTCCAGTGGCAGAATTATTTCTATGTAAAAGGTAAAAAAGATTGAATTCAATCGAAACAAAACTCAGCAGAGACTCACATTCTGTTCCCACTTAACAAGTCCACATAAAATGAAATTACAAATAATAAAACTTTTGGATTTTCAGGAAACAAGAGAATGTAAAGTACAAATAATCATGGATCTGGTATAGAGTAAAAAGTTATTTATGAGTTTATTTTAAAATGAATAATTAATTTTACATCTGGTATGACCCTGTTGTTGGCCAATTCACAGAGGAAATCCTGTTCAGCAACTATTCAGCAGGTAAGCTCATATTTAATTTTAATTTCATTCTATTGTCACAGCAGACTCAGTTGTTGCCGCGCCTGGCAACTGCCTATGTGCCGAGAACCAGCCCTGAGTAAGACCAAACAAAGTCGGATGATTTTTCACTGACAAAGTACCTCCTGCAGGTGACCTGTCCACAAGAGGTTATACTAGGACAGACCCAATGGGTGACAGTCTGTCCATCTAATGCTCAAGTCTCCAATTTAGATCTGGCTTCAACCATTTACTTTTTTTTAAAGCAGAAACACAACAAAATACCACTTTAACAAGTGGCAGGCTCTCAGAAGGCACTTGGATATTTTAAACTTTTCCAACCTAGCATCAGTTCAACTCAGTGGTTCAAATAAGCAGGGGTACGTAACATCTCAAAAGGTCACTGTCCTTAAAACACCAAATGAGCCAGATGGCAGTACCCAGACATGGTGCGTCCTGCAGGTGTGCCCAGCTTACTTATGGCATCGCTTTTGTCTCCAGCTGTGGAGATTAAGCTCAGACCAAGGTTCCTGTTTTCCAAAAACACCCTATTGGTGATCAGTTAACAGTTCCACTCAAAAGCTTAAGAGAGGTGGGTAGTCAACACTTGAAAGATTGCTGTGCTCACAAAAGACAGAGCTTTATCCTCTGCTCATCATCCATATTGTGTTCACAAAAAGGTGGTCTCATAAAACTTGCTCAGGTTATGGCTGGACATACCCCACAGGCAATGATGCAAGACAAGCATCAACCTTACCCATGGCTTCCAGATGTACCTAGGTATTCTTGATTATCGGTAAGTTGACAGCAGATTTTACATTTTTGAGTCATAAAACCGTACTGAACCTAAGTTTAGCCTATGAAAACCATGTGCTAGAGCTATTCTTGTTAGTTCATTGGATTTGTTCATTTTTTAAAATCACATATTGCACCATAAAATAAGCTGATTTTACAAACAAGTATCCTGCTTAGATGGACATTTGTACAAAAACCTCACTAGGAGATGTACAAAGGCACTAAGCAATGCTTTTGAATCTTTGACTCACAGAAGCAAAAAGACTGTCAGCTCTGCTGCTGCAGTGCCTAGATCTTAAGGAGTGAGGAGACAAGAGGAATGTGGAGCAAACGTGGGCGGTATTTAAAACTACATATAAATAAATAAAAGGTGTAAATAAATAAATAAATAAATAAAATCCTAGCTACATCACTGAGCTGATCGTTATCTCGTGTGGGATGAATCAAAACAAATCAAATGGAGGACAAGCTGCTTAATTTTCTTGGTTTAGCCTTGAGTCTTTAGGCTTCTACTCAGAACTCCATTTATATTCAACTCATGCATATATATTTAACCTTATCAATGCACTGAGTTCGATTACACTTGACACTTATATGTGACTCATATGTCTGTGTACAATGCTTCTCATTCAAGCAGAGAAGAGGGGTTTTTAGGAGTGTTACCTCCATAGACATTTAGCTTTCTTTTCTGCCATCACTTCAGAGAATGAATATTATAAAAGCCAGCCATAAATGAGCATTTTTCTGAATATTATTCAAATTAGGCTTTCTAAATTATAAAAGGACCAAAAGTACTTAGTTTCGGATCTGCTATCACCTGACAACCCTGCAAGAACAGGAAAAATCTTTTTTGTTCAATTTTCAAGAGCTTTCTTTCTTGAAAGTGAATAACATTGGCTTGTATTCAACAGCAGCAGCTAATGGAGGAGTATTCACAGGACAGCTGCCAGATTAGCACCATTCAAAGCAAAAACTAACCAATGCTTGACACCTATAATTTTGCTTTTGAACAAAATTAAATGTCAAAAAGTTCAGACCCAGCAAGCCAAGTGACAGACTTTATAGCTTTAATTTTGAAAAAAGTGATTGTTGGTATCCAGTGTCTAAAGATACCTCAAGGTCTGTTAATAGTAAAAGACATTACTGAAAACAAAACTTCACTGACACTTAGCTGGAGTGAACTGGGTTCCTTTTGCAGCACTTTAGATACACAGTGCAGAGAAAAAGTATCCGTCCTCCTCCACATTTCTTCTGTTTTTCTGTTTTTTTCTCACTGTTAAATGATCAATAATAATTTCAAACAAAAATAACCAGTAAACACAAATCAACTGATCAACTGCATGTTTTTATTTAATGTCACTCACCACTCCCAGGCCTGATAAAATTACTGAATTTTTAAAGATCTTAAAAAGCAACACATCATGCCCAAGTATAGAAATTCAAGAAATGTTGATGAAACACAGACAGTTATCGGTTTGGAAAGGTTTATTAAGTCACTTCTGATGCTTTCCAAACACAAAATTTTGCAGCTGCCTTGACAAAATCAAATCAAAGCAAATGAGAAATATTACTTGTTGTAGCAAAGGGTGGCACAACCAGTTATGGTTTGGCAGTTGCGTTTTTACATCTGTTCATGGTGATTTAGATTACCTTTTTTTTTATTATTAAATAATATCATAATTTGAGAGCAGTTTTTTTTGTATTAACAAAAAAAAAAAGAAAAGAAATCTGCAATGGGGCCAATACTTTTTCTTAGCATTGGACGTGATAGAGTATTGTAAAGTAGGACATATTTTATAGTGGGAAGAAAACCATTAATGCTTTTTCATTTTTTTATGAAATAAAAATTTGAGTGTGGCAAGCAGTGTAATTTGGTCACCTTTACTCTGATACCCCTAAATAAAACATAGCTTCAGAGTAGAACCCCTACAGCAGCTTAGGGACCATATGCAGGAGGAGATAAGGAGCCAAATAAAAGGGAGTGCGCAGAGTTTAGCACTCTAAGTTACTTGTGTTGGATGTCTAAGATGTGCCATGATGCCAAAACACCTTGAGGGTCCATGCTGACTGCATTTAATCTGAACTTGATATCAAAGTTACCTTGGAATTTTAATGGAAGGTCTGTTAAATTGGGTTGTAGTTTCCTTTTGGAGATGTTTGTAAGTCTTCCAGCCTTGGCCTTTATTATTATTATTATTTTTTTATTACTGCAGATTTTTGTAATGAATCTTTAACCAATTTTATTGCATTTGTCTTAACATGGTTGTCATATTTTCATTTTCCTCATATTAAAGTGAGAAGGTTTATTTTGTTTGCAACATGCTGTCCTTCAATTTCTGGGTTGCATTGTTGAAAAATATTTGTAAAAGACAGTCTCTGTGTTACATCTTGAAGTCAGCCAATCCATTTATGATGTTTTTTTGGAGTGAACACTGGTTGTAAATCTAGGTGATTCATTTTTTTGTGCACCTTTTTTTCTGTGATACACTAACCTGTGAGTGACAAAAAGTGAGCGATGACTGACAACTACACTTACACACATACTAATCTCTACATTCATGAGGCTTCAGCATGTTTTTCAGTGTCTATACAAAACCACTAGGCCTTTGTTGACCAATATATACTAAAATTCATTCTTTTTTGTGTTCTAGTTTGTAGTTACAGATTCTAACCCAAGAAGGGGCAATGCAGTGATTTTCAACTGCCTGATCAAAATGAAAGAAGTATGAGTTATTTGTTTCCAGGAATTTAAAACTTTTTCCTGTTCTCCTTTATAAATGCTAGCTTATACTAGAGATGCCACAATCAAACATTTTGCTAAAGATCTCTGATTAGCAATTTTGCACATCTCTGACCTGCAAATTCTGATTTCTCTTTATATGCTATACAGAAAAATAAAATTTATTTATTTATTTTACTTTTTGGAGAAGCTGAGAAATAAACTTTCATAATAATACAAACTTTATCATGAAACAAAATGTTTACAGAGTTGATTTTGTAAGCAGTCTTTAGCTGGTTAATGTGATTAGCACAGTTAGCATTACATGAGGATTTAAGAAAAACAATTTTATGGGACACCCAGTCACATTTTTTGAAGTGCATGTGTCGTTTCTGATTTAGTCTCCTTCTGAATAGTGTGTGTATATTGGCATCAAGAGTGTGAAACTGACAGTGTCCCTCTGCATCATGCCCAGACACTTTTTTGTGATGTTTGTCCTGTTCATTTAATTTAATTTATTATTAGGGCATTGCTGAAATATTTCAATCACAGTTGCATTAATTCTGTACCATTGGTGCACATGTGCAATACACATGCAATGTAAGAACTCTTGCGTTCATGTTGTGGAATTTTTCAGCATGTCCAAAACATCCATGTCAGTCTGGTTTATCTGATGATCAAATTGTGTATGTTGCTGTGTCAAATCTGTTATAAGGTGATACTGAAGTATTATTTTCCTGGGACATTATGTCTTCTCATAGCACCGAAACACAAGACAGATATGGAATACTTTGATGAGGGTATTGGTGCTTGGTTTGGTGCTTTAACTGACTGGAAAATCAATCAGGTTTTCAGGTTCAAATCAGGGCTGGTAATCAATTGATTTTTTTGGTTCATCTCAAGTTCATACAAATAAAGACAATATGAAATTTCTTTGAGCATGCTTATTTTAGCTCAGTGATGAATGGCAACCAGACCAGGGTGTATCCTGCCTCTTGCCCAATAATTACTTAATACAGATGCCAGCCACCACAACTCCCACCTCACTCTGCAAGGATTTGTAGGTAAAGACCATGGATGAATGGTTTTAGATCCGTTTATGGATGGATGTTTATCTTGTTTGGGTTGTCTTCACCTTTTAAATGTTAGTTGTTTGGTTTTTTATGTCTCATGAATTGCTGTCACAAAACAAAAATCTAGGCAGCACAACACTGGCCACAAAGCCATAAGAGGGACTTATAGATTGTCTTCGATGACAAAATTTACATCATATTGTTGAGTGGACAATAAAATCATGAGTTGCCTTCTATGCACCCTTGAGTTCTTAGATATCTAATCATACACCAACAGGCTCCTCATCTGTTGTCAAGCTTTAAAATTAGCCCACTCAGAGTGTAAACAATTGACAAACCTGTCTCATGTCAGACTATCATCTTTCACACCTCCTTCTTTTCTGGCCGCTCCACCTAGAGCATATTATTTCACTGAGTCTTACCCATATGCCACAATCCAAGAACAATTCAAAATTATGTCTTAAAGGATATAAAATAGTGAAAAAATCTAAACTGACTCTGTTTGTCCCCAGCTCCTACTTTTTGTCTTCTCTAGAGCCAAATATTGACTGTGGCAAGGTTGGTAAAACCCAGCTGAAACTGAGGGAATAATGTACTTAAGCTAACAAAGCCATGACTTAGTTATGATTCTTCAGTACTGCACAACACACTTATTGCCAGTATTAGGTAAGATGTGCAAAAAATCTTAAAATAAATTTAAATTTTATTGCAGGTATTTAATACCCTACTACATATCTATCTATCTATCTATCTATCTATCTATCTATCTATCTATCTATCTATCTATCTATCTATCTATCTATCTATCTATCTATCTATCTATCTATCTATCTATCTGTATATAGTTTTTTTAAACTTCAATTTGAGACAGTTTGCACTTGGGGAAAAAAATCTCAAGCTGAAAAAAATATTGATTTTAGCTAAATTTTCTGTGCCACAATAATTGTTTTTTATTTTTTACTTTTTAAATCGACCAGAGTGTGATGGAATTTTTAATTAGTAATCCACAAGTTTCTGTTTTCTGGGAGTACAAATATATGACACAAGGGCCCATTTCTTCTCAAAATGGAAAATACAAAATAAGCTTTCATTTTAGGTACATGGGTGCTATTTAAAAACTTAGAAATAGATGCAATAAACTTTATCAATGTTTTTGTATGCTGATGTAGTAACAGGTGGATTTTTACACATATTTACCATGGGAGCCAGTAAGTGCAGAGACTGCTCTAACTCTTTTTGCTTTAACAAGCTTTCTTCGAAAAGATTAAGATTGATAAATGTGATTATGCCTACAGTTCATCACTATATCCCTTAAAAAATGTATTTTTACAGAAAAAAGGTATGAATTATTTATATTTTTTTTTAACATTTTTACTTTTTAAAATATGAGTTGTTTTGAGTTTGTTTTTTAACATTTTCATGGGTGGCAGATATACATGTGGAACTGCAGTGGGAAGCTCCAGCAGAAATCAGCCATGTGAAATATTGATCAAACCATTCCTGACTGGTCAAACCGACAGTGCTGCAACAAGCCCGAGCCTCCTTTGTGTCAACCAGAGGGAGTTTTCATTTTGGTTGCTGCCTTCCTCACAACAGGGCAGGTGAAGGGTCACCAATACAACATTGTTCATGGGGCTGACTGAGATTCAAAGTGCTTTCGAGGAAACTTCAAAAGCACTGGGGCAAACCAGATCTTGAATCTGGGTTCACCACCCTGAGGACAGTGTCCCTGCCACCTGCTGCAGGCTATACTCATGTACTAGTTAAAATGGATAGCACATATCCTAGTAGAAATGCTACACTGTGCCTTGCAATAGTATTCATAACCCCTGGAACTTGTTAACATTTTGTCACATCGCAACTACAAACTTCAATATATTTTATTGGGATTTGTGTGATAGATAATGACAAATTGTAAAACAGGAATGAAAAAAATGATATGGCTTTGAAATATTGTTGACAATATTGTTGACAAATAAAAAAAGCTTGAAAGTGTGGTATACACATTTATTCAGTCCCTTCTTTAATCTGACATCTCTAAAAAAAAAAATCTAGTGCTACCAACTTCCTTAAGACGTCAACCAATCATTCTTGTGTGTAATTTAATTCAATCCAATTCAAATTCAATTCAAAAATACTTTATTGATCCCAAAGGATCAACTCATATTGTTCAAGGTTCTTCAAAGAGTTGTTGTAAATGCTGATGACTATGGGCAGGAAGGATTTCCTGTAGCGGTCTGTATAACAGCAGTTCTGAAGAAGCCTCTGAATGAAAACACTGTTGTTGTATGGCAGTCTTGTGAAGAGGACACTTAGGGTTGTCCATAATTTTCTTGATTTTATGAAGAATCCATCTTTCCACTATAATCTCCAGATCTTCCACAGCTGTCCTCAGAACAGAACCAGCCTAATCAGGTTTTTGTGTCTTTTCAAGTCCTTGGTTTTGATGCTGCTGCCCCAAAAGATGATGCCAGAAGAGATTACACTCTCCACAACAAACTAATAGAAAATATGCAGCATCTTGTTGCAAACTTTGAAAAATCTAAGATCCCTCAAGAAGTACAGTCTGTTTCATCCCTTCTTGTAGATGGCTTCACTGTTGAGTCTCCAGGACAAGCTGTTGTCCAGGTGAACACCAAAGCTGTATAATTTCAGCATAAATGCACCCATCATGTGAAGGCAGAAGGGTGTTAGAAATCATTAGAAAAAAAACATAAACAAAACAGTATAGTGAAGACCAAGGAACACATCAGACAGGTCAAGGATAAAGTTGTGGAGCAGTTTAAAAAGAGCTAGGTCATAAAACAATATTCCAAGCTTTGAGCATCTCACAGTCAGCCATATTATCTAAAAATTGAGAGACACTGTCATAACTGCAATCCTACAAGGGCATGGCTGTCCAAGGAGAAAATCTCTTGTTTGAATGCTGCCTTGGGCAACCTCTGCTTTCTTAATCATCAAAAAAGCAGCTAAGAGGGCAAATACAAAGGTATTATTTTCACAAATCTGGCCTTTATGGAAGAGTGGAAGGCAATTGTTGAAAGAAAGCTATACAAAGTCCCCAGTTGAAGAGTCAAACACACCGTTTCAGTAGTTTTCCACAAGCCATGTAGGAGATACAGAAAGTTGTTGAAGAAAGGCTAAGTCTGAACTTTTTACAAAACACTTTATGTAGTGGAAAATTAACATTAATCATCATGCTGAACAAATTCAGTTCATTTCAGTTCTTTATTGTCCCACATGGGGAAAATGGATCACAACAGCAGTCAAAGACAGTCAACAGTAATCCACACGTCAACACAATTACCACACTTAATAATAATCAACAAATCAACAAGGAATAAAACCGTTAAACATTCTAAAATGTGCCAAGTTTGTTCGAAGTTGAGCTTTCATTCTGTTTGGGACAAAATCATGTTTGTATTGATTGCACCTTATAGTTGGCAACCTGTACCTTCGACCTAAAGGAAGAACAAATTCCTCTAAAAGAGGCTGGTCTCTGGCTAGGATGGTTTTGACCTTTTTCATAATCTATCTGTTCCAGATATCAGACGAGGTGCGCTGTTGAATACCAATTCAATTATACCCACGGTGAAATATAGTGGTGGCAGCATTATACTCTGGGGATGTTTTTCTTTATCAGAGACAAGGAAGCTTCCAATCCTGAAAGAATACCTGAGAACAAGACCTAATTACAAATCCAGGCCCCACGTTTCAGATTTTTATTTGTAAAAAACTCTAAAACCACATTTCTATGTATGAAACTATAATAATGTTTAATTTTAGTTGCATAGTTTGGTTATTTACAGAACAGTTTCTGTGACGACATTTTTTTTTCATATCAAGTTTCTTTATACAATTAAGATTTGACATTTCAGTGCATTCAGACTGGAAATCTTCTAGTTTCCCAATAGAAACTCTTTTTTTCATACTTAATTTATATTTAAGCCATGTCTTAACAAAGATTTCCTACCAACTGACTGTATCTATGTGCCGTGTATTTACACAGCTTGGGTCTTATGTACAGTGCTTTGCTTTATTTGTTCAGGTGTGCTGATAGACATCCAATAAGAGCAAGGAAGGGTAAAAAAAATATAATAGGCCATTTGCGCAATTGACACTGAGCCTCTTGAGAACAAGCAACTGTAACCTAATTATAGAGAAGAGACAGAATGTCATGCTGTTGTTATACCTAAGATCACCAAATAATGGTTCATAGACCAACAGCCTCTCTATAGAATTACAACAACATGTTATGATTCTTTGAAATTTGCATCCAAACAACCTAAAACACGGTTTAGCTCATACAAATTTGTTTATGGCTTTCTACTCTGGAATATGACAGCAGTTAATTTCCTATGACAGCTTTTTTGTGAAGCTCTTCAGTTGTTTCCAAACTGCCATATAATGACAAAGCAGCTGAAAGCACCTCAAACAAGAATCAGACACCTTCTACCTTCCTCTTCCTTCCTGTTACTCATCTTTGTCATTAACAGTCTTGCTAATCCTTTGACCTGTGGGATGCTACGTCAGTTTCTTTGCAGCAAGAATCAAGGTATTCTCCATGGTACCAGCTGGTGCACCACTTGTGCCTGTTTGATCCTTTGGCAGACTCCCAATCCTGCTTCAAGTATATTTGTAGGATATTAGAAAACTGAAGAAGTGTTGTAATGTTGGGTAGATGTGTTTTTTTGGTATCAGTAGTTGTCAAGCAACTTCTCATGGAATGTCTGCATAAACAAGCAGAATGCTTTCTTTTTTTGGAAGAGTCTTGTTTTGTTCTCTGTTCCAAAGTGGCAAAGTCCAGCTTGGATCTCAGCAGTAATAACTAGAGGTCGTTTGTTACATACACATGTAGAAATTGCATTTGGTTGACACGGTACATTATGATTAAAGGTTAATATTTTACATTCTCACAGAGAAAATACAGCTGCTTAGTGGTATTTCTTGCTAGAATGCTACCCTGGGCAACCTCTACTTTCTGCATCATATGTATGTATAGGTATATTCTTGACTAAATTTAGGTTGTTCTATTGCCAAAATCGTATAAAAATGCTCTCCTTGTTAATTAGCTAGTACAATAAACAGTATTATATTCATAAATGGGTTTTTAAATCTCAGTGAGTATCTGTTTAGTGTAAAATAATGCAGTTAGGTTCTGATCAGCCTTCATACTTTACATTTTGAACTAACAATAATCTACAGAAGCACAGAGCTGCCACCCAGGCAAAAGAAGAGCTATATCATTTTATAATGTCAAAACTTTATTGGTCTAACAAATGCGTTTCATGATTGAACAATATATTATAACTTTATTACAATATACATATTTATTATGTGATGAAAAACCTTGCACGTTCTTATATTATAAGAATATTTACATTGTAAGAATGTGATAATATTTTGTGCAAATGTCAAAAAGATGTTAGAATAATTTTTTCTAGCTAGAACATAAAACATTTCACATCCAGAAACGCCATCAATCACTACGCATATTCAAAAGGCTTCCGGTTTGTCAAAAGAATCAAAATGGCACATTCATTTGAGGTAATTTTTAATTTGTCTTTGCTTCACCATGTATGGGTCCAGATATATCTGTAAATATCTCACTGTACTCTGCTTGACAACATTACTTACCTGAATGCAGTTCAGGAAGCGTAGTTGGAGCAACCCATACCCCTCCAGCTGATTAATTATTTGCCGCCTCAATTGGATCACACTCGTTATTCCTCTTGTATAACCCTATGTGTTTAAAGTTCCTTCTCACTGTACATAAGATAATCACAATACTATCCAAGTTGCTGAATAACAGCAAAACCTCTCCATGGCTCAGTTCAAGCACGAAACAGAACAGGATCAGTTCTCATAGACAAGACATTTTCTTAGTTGTTTATCTTCATCTCATTAAAGTCATAAAGTTTTAAGGTAAACATATATGTTCCAACAATAAAGGTATCATGTTTTAGCTATAAAACATTATTGTTCTAACAATATAATTTTAATGTTTGCACAATATATTATCACATTACTACAATATAATATTTAAGTTGTACCACCCCTGACTGAATGGCACTCTGGACGATGAACCACATTGTGAATGTAAAAAAACAATCATTGAAACCACTCTAACTTAACATTTTACATATTACATGTAGTAATATGCAGTTAGCACGTAGGCTAACTGCTAATGAGTATTTATTTTTTGTTGACTCAGATGAAAAAATACCAATTAATAAGTTGTTAGTGGTATTTTAAAAATTTAGAATCAGTTGAACTCGGCTTATTTAAGACAAATACAATAAATGAGTTGTAACATTGCCTCTGATGTTGTGAGTGTAGGTCAGTGCCCTCAGCTGTCCTCACAGTTGCTGTTGATAACGGCATTTATAAACAGCTTGTGCGACCCAGTTTCTCAACACTGTCAGCTGTTATAAGCATCACAAACTGGTGTTTGTACATCCTGTTTGAAACAGTTTGTGCAACTCTCAGGTGTTGCTCCCTTATCAAAATGAAAAGAATTTCCTTAAAAAAGTTTTTCTTTTACTTTCCAGTGTCAGTCTCCTCCACCTAATTGTAATGATGATTTTAGCAATGATCCCTTTTTTCAATAGCTGTGGGTGGGTCCATAGTTGCCAAAATACCAATTTTCTACTCATATCCTTACTTAAAAGCTCATGTATACACCTCATTGTTTAATATTAACACCTATGTTGATCTAAACTTGACTAAACCAGGGCATTTTTTTGCTGATTATATCTATGTAAAATGAAAAAAACAAACAACCCCTCCCCCCCCAAAACTGATCAAATTATTCATTTAATATATGTTCCCTCAGTATCATTAAACTGAATCATGGACTTAGTCAGGGAAAATATTTCATATAATGCCCAAATTAACAGATTTTTTTCCTACTCTTTCATGGTTCAATAAACTTTACAAATTCCAACCTGCTGCTATTTACCAGGCATGAATAATTCTTGAGCTTAAGTATAAAAAGAAAGACTTTACATGCAGAACAATCACTGCAAACAAGATATCGATCTGACTTTGAAAATCATACTCAAAAGCTGTGTTTTTGCATTTGACATAATCTCTTTTTGTTCAGCAGTAGCAGCTATTATCTAATAACAGAATAAAACATGTTCAACTTCCTTCTTTTGTATCTGACTATCTGGAGCAATTTAAAGGAACACCTACCATCACTCTTTAAGTGTCTCATATTAAATGGCTTGACAGTGAGGATTGGGAGGACACCACAATCTCTCTCATCCACTTCCTTCCGCTTGTTATTTCCACTGTGTTAAATTTTAGCTCTCTTTCTTTCCTCCCCTGTGCCTCCATAAGTCTCCTGGGCTTTGAATTTCTTACCATGTTTCTGTTGTGGTATTGTGACATCTCCTTCACATTACCTGGTGCCACAGCCTTGACTTCCATTCTCTTTCTTAATCGGCAATAAACAACACAGCTGTCTGGGGACTCCACACTCCTTGCATGGTATGGGATTGTATTTTTACACCCAATAAAGAAAGAAAGAACTAAACAAGAAAACAATGCATGATTAAGGATGATGTCTTTCACACTTTGTGTACAATCGTAAACAGTGGGGAGGTACCCCAGTTAATTCATGCAGCTAATTGATGTTGCCTCCGAGTATCAAAATATTTGGCAGTTTTACTTTGCTAACAGAGTAATTCTCAAAGTCATAAACTAAGGATGAGTTTCGATTTTCAAAGCTTCGAATAGCAGTTCCAGCCAAATGTTTGATCTTAATGTCCTATGCTTGAGCCAAGAAAGATCATAGTTGTCAGTCATAAAAACTATTAAGCTGCACACTCCACAACTCAATAACTGTACATCCCTTCTAGATCCTGAAAAAATAACCAGAAGAAAGTCATTGTAGAGAGAAAGCCATATAAAGTTCTCAACAATTTACCTAGAAGACACATTAAATATATTGAAGAATGAAGATGAATGATTTTTTAAATTTGTGCTTTTGCTGGTAATGTTCATCTTTAGTGTAACTGAGAGATGCCTTTGCTCAAACAGACAGTTTAATACCTTCCTTAAAACTGTGAAAATAAATTAGGTAATTTCTTCCAATTTTTAAGGGAAGTTGAGTCTGCTGCACCACCCTAAGATCAAACATTACCTACTTTTTGCAAGTCTGAGTGCAGTCATTGTTTTGCTGTCTAAACACTCCCACACATTCTTTTTTAAACTGTGACATTTGTCAGTCAATTCATGTCCCATGTCAGCTAAACCTGCTGAGAGAATAAACACAAAAGCATGACAGAGACAGATTAGCAACCTGAAGGTTGGAGGCATTAGTATCTGAGGTTTATAATGATTCCAGCAAGGATTTTTGTCAATATCAACTAGCAGGGATATTGGAGAATTGATTCATTATTATTTGGTTGGTGTGGGAAAAAAAAAAAAAAACTGTTGGAGAACAACACAAAAATGCTAATATTTACAATTCTTCAAGATAAACCTACATAATGCCCACATCTTACTGTGTTTGATCAAAAAGCCTCATACCAAGATGAACATATTTCTTATGAACAAGCACTGAAACAGATCTCTTTCTTGCAGCAGTAGTGTGTGTGTTCGCTAAGAGCCCTTTCAGCTGATTAAATATTTGAATATTTAAAAATGACAATTCTCAGCACAGCTGCACGTAGTCGGCAGGTTCATTCCTGAGGGAGCCGGCAAGCTGTTCCTCCTGCATTCAGCACCACGCGCCTGCACTGCACGAGGAGTCTCCAGCGCCACTGGAGGGGACTCCATGTTATTTGAAGAATCTGATTTTCCACCATAAACACAGAGCACTTGGCACGCCTCTTGCACAAAAAAGACGAACCCTGAGGACTGTAGAGTGGCGTATTTTCAATTTGGCAGTCCCTCCCCTTCACTGGCTCCACCGCTTGCCTCTGTGTCATTGTGGCGAGCGTGACAGAGTGGCCGCGGCTAAAGCTTGGCTGTGATTATTTGTGGAGGAAGCCAAGGTGGTAAAATGTTTGGTGTGCATGGAAACATGACCCTATCTATATGACATAGATTAAAAGCTTACAGCAAATAGGTGATCATTCATAAACTTTGGAATAATGTTCATATTAATCTCATAAGGTCTAACAACCAACTTAATTAAAGAAACAAAAATTCTATTCTTTTTTTTGTTTTTTTTTTAAACTTTACTTATGTTTTTTTTAAACCTTCATTGACCTTTTTGCATGCCATTTGCATAAGCTACTATGGTACTGGCTGTGCCTTTGCATACACCATTAAAAGCTGAGAAGATGGAGGTCTTGCCCTGAACACTTACCCAAAAAGAACACCAGACATTTGTCAATTACATTATTAGAAGTATGATTTGAAGTTTTTAGCATTAAATGAAGTAAGGCTAGTGCCAGGGCATAAATTCTTTTCTCCTGAAGGTGACCCACTTTTGCTTTATGCCATGTTACAACTACAAACATTAATGCATTTTATTTGGCTATTATGTTGAAGACCAATCCAAAGAAGTATTTGACTATAAACCAGAAGGGAAATTATACATTGCAGGACGCTGTAAGCCATAATAATCAAAATTACAAGAAATAAAGGCATGCGATATTTCACTCTATGTGTAATTATTCTATAGAATATAGGAGTTGCACAAAGAGTTGTGTTGCACAAAACACTAATATTCTGTTGAAAGTTGGTATTGTTGCCAGCAAACTGGTGTATAGCAGCAGTCTCTGACACAACTCTATGACAGACAAATTTGGTTGTTTATACCATCCACCCTGGACTGCACTCATTTTCAAGAAATATATTCTTATTTCTCCAGGAAGGAGAACAATTTATAATTAATGCAATTATTATTCAAATATTACTTAGCATTTTGATCTATTAACTGTAACTGACCTTTCTTCTTGCCTTAGTTCAAGTTTGGTTGCTTTATGTTGTTTTTTTTTATGTACCCACTTTTATTATTTCATTGTTTTTATTGATTAGAGCCTTAGTTGTGTTTTACTATGATTATAAAACCAAATTACCCTTTGAGGGACAATAAAAGTTTATTGAACTAAACTCTCTGAACTATAATATATACATATTTTACTAAGGATTAGTTGTTATTATGAATAACAAATCTGTTTCATGTGTTCAGTCTTAATTAATTATTTAAAGTAAACAACAGTAATGCCTTGTTTTATTATAGAGTTCTACTTATGTACAAGACTTTGTTTCTTTAACTTTTGACATGATCATTTTGTGATTTATTTGCAACTGGGTTATTTGTAGCTGTTTTTTGGGGGGTTTTCCCTTAAAGTATGTGCTTTTCTACCTCTCTTCCATGGATAGAATAAGAATTGTAAGTTCACAAAGTTTGAAATATATAATCAAACTACCTATCAACCTATATTTCTCTACCAAATAATTTAAAAACAGATGGATTGACATTTAAAAGCTCCAATAGAAATTATCCAACTGAGTGAACACACTTAAGTGAGAATATGTTTTTTTTTTTAATAAATCAAACAATATTTGACAGGGAATGAGGAACTTAGGAAATACATTTGTGTAGTTTAGTGACACAGCATTTAACTAAACTACACAATAACAAATGTAACAACACAAAAAATATAAAATCAAACAAAAAACAAAAACCTAAAATACAAACCAATCTGAAAATTATACAGTAATATTGTTATATAGTTGTTAAATGCCTAAAATAGAAATAAAATAACAAAACATAGATTAATCAATAAATGCAAGCTAAATTTTTAAATAGTTAAAATGCAAATAAGATAATAACTGTAAATTGATAATAAATACTTAACTTTAACTGAGAGCCAAACTAAATAGATGCTTCTTTAGCTGCTTTTCAAAGAATCCAAATTCTTAGCTGCCCTCACATCCACATGAAGACTGTTCAACAGGTGCAAGTCATAATAGAAAATTGATGTCTCTGTTTTCACCCTCTGCTAAGGTATATAAAAAACATTTCCAGAAGACCTGATGAGTCTGGAGGGCCTGTATAATGGAAAATCTAATAAAGAGGGCAGACAAACACTAAGTGTTTTAAACATCAGCAAGAGCACCTTAAAAATCTGTTCTAAAATATGTAAGTAGCCAATGCAGAGACTTTAAAATACTTATTAGCAGCACTGTACAAACACAATCCAGGAATTTCAGTGTAAAGTGATGCATCCCTAATTGTCTTCTCAGCAACCCAGAATATCTATAGGGAGGTGGTAATAAAAAAAAACAAACAAACAAAAAAACAACAGATGTTTGACTTACAAACAAATTCAACATGTCATACATGATCTTGATATTTTGGCTCGAATACATTTAGCTAGCAATCAGAGCCAAGAGGAATGTCTTAGCAGTGTCAATTACGCTGGTGTACAAGCTGTTCACACCCTCACCTGCACAGCGAGTACAAGCTCAATATTGCCAGTTTGCTGCAGCTGTGCTATTGCCGAAGAAACAACCTAATGCTACAGGAAAACTGTTTATCCGCCGTCATTGGTGGCCATGCTTACTAGCCTGCGCATGCATGGCAGGCTCCGCTGCGAGGAAGGAGCTCTGGCACAGCAGAGAGCATAGAGAAGGTTGTGAGCAGCGCATACAAGAGTGTGATCGACAGTGCAGTGCATTTCTGCAGATGGCAGTAGGACCAAAACAAAGGAGGCAGAGGAGCTTGATTTTTTTCCACAGATTATCTGTCTCATATTCTACTGTGAGGACATAGTGACAGATTTAGCAAACATATAAAAATTACCTACCTAAAATTACCTACTGCAACTTTAATAGAATGATTCAGTGATAAAATAGATAAGTGACAAAAAGGGCATCTGTGGGAGAGTTTCAAATAAAAGCTTACTGATGAGCAAAAGACCACAAAAGGCCAACTCACACCCACCACAAAAAAAAAAAAAATAAATAAAAATAAAAAAAAAATAAAAAAAAAACAAAGATCCTGAAAACCTTTCGGAAAATACTTTGACAGGACAAAGTACAACTTTTTGAAGTGATGTGTATCCCACTGCATTTGGTATACAGCTAACAGCATTTCAGAAAAAGAACATCATACAGAGAGTAAAAGGGTCCAAATAGAAGTGACATTGTCTGGGGTTGCTTTGCTGGTTCAGGACCTGGACGACCTATCATGATTAATGGACCAGTTAATTCTGCTCTCTACCAGAAAATACTGAAGGAGAATGTTTGCCTTTCAGGTCATGACCTTAACAGGTTAAGTTCAGGCGCACTTGGTTTATGAAGAAGGGCAATTATTTGAAACACTAGCAAGTCCACTTCTGAATAGCTCAAAACTCCAAAAATGAAGTACAGTAGTAGTGGCCTAGTAAAAGTCTGGTCTAAATCTGACTGCAGTATTGATGCATCACCTTAAACAGGCTGTTCATGCACAAAAACCCTCCAGTGTGGCTAAATATGAAAAATTCTGCAAAGACGGGTGGACCAAAAGTTCTTCAGTACAATGCAAGACTTTTCAGCAGTTATCACAAAAGTCAGATTTTGATTTAGATCGGGTTGGGTTGGTTTGGATAGCTTGTTTATCTTCGTAAATTAAATCATTTGAAAACCGAATTTTATATTTAATCAGGTTAGCATTGTTGGATATTAACACTTGTTTGATGATCTGAAATATTTCATTGTGAGAAGAAAAAAAACTGAAGAATTTTCTTTTAGCAACGCCAAAAGAAACAGACGAGCTGAAGATGTCACAGTTCACAGGTTATTCTTCGAAGAAAACATAGTTTGAAACTCACAGACAGCAGGTTAATATTTGTAATGCAGACTTGTCCAGCATTACACCATCTGTTGTTAACAAGCACTTAAATTCACCCCCTTTCATTTTTACAGTTCAGTCTTCATGTACTGTCTGTCTACATATTATGAAAAACAGAAAGATATGTGAATCGGACCGTTGGTAAAGAAAGAGAAAAAACCCCTCTATATTCTTGCCAAAGATATAGAAAGAATACCATGGGAAGAGAGCTGCAGGAAATAATTGCTGCATATACTGTGCCAAAAATAATGCTGATGGATTAATTGATGCACACAACCATAACTAAATGTCCATAACAAGAGCAGCATCCATTCATTTTCTATACCTGCCAAGTCCTTTTGAGTGTAGGGGAGACCATTTCATGTAAGCAGGTATTAGACGACAGGTGGGGAGGCTCTGGACTTGTTGTCAGTTTCTAAATCAAAGTGAGACAGAGAACCACAACCCCATCTCGAAGGCCAAAACAGCCCCATGCTATTTCAGATATTGTAATGATTCAGAATTTGAGACACTGTAGAAACTACCAAGAGACACCATAGTTTGATTTAGTAACATCAATGCAGAAATTGATCAATCTATTTTTTTGACTATTCAGGTCACCAAGGGGGCAGTATGAACTGACAGTAAACAGCAAGAACAGTAAAAAAAATAATAACTTGGATCAATACAATGAAGCAGGTTTCTGGATAATTTATTGGCTTTAGTAAACACTATGCTCAAGAAGCCACTATGAACAGATTCCGATGTGGATTCTGAAGTATTTTCATCATGTCCAATGGTCTTTTTCCCTAACAAATACAACTTGAATAGATGTGGCATTCCAGCTGCAAGGTTATATGTTTGAGTCAAAATATGAAGACAATGATAATGGCTACTAGGCTAATGATTGTCTTCGGAACATAAACTGAATCTCTTTAAATTCCCCATTGAGGCTTACTGTCTGAATGCCTGCTGCACACGGCTGTCACTTGTAAACACTACATACATCCAGTGGGTATTACCTCAGCTAGTTATGTGATATGCCAAGACAAGAGCCATGCAAATTACAAACAAATTCAACATAATGTACAACAAAGAACATAAACACAACATAAACAGAGTGGAAAACTTAATTGTGTGACTTTTGCAAAACTGAACCACATTCTTGGTGATAATTCTTGGCAGTTGTAGTGGATGATGCAGGAGTTTTGCAGGTCTGCTGCATAGTCTGCTTATGAAAATGACATCTGGTCATTCAGTTCCACTCAGTGACCACATTTTTTCTTGGTTTAGGGACTATATTTGTTAATCTTATTTTGTTTTTAACAAGAATGTATACCAAAAAAACTGTCTATATGCAACACTGGCTTGTTTTTTAAGTAATTGGCACTGTCTTGTTATAAATCTTCATTTCCTCTGCATTTTTTAAATAATCTGAGAATACTACTATGACCCTCTATATTCCTTACAAGTCACCAAACTTAAAATGAGACTTTCGTCTTTCTTCTGCTTCTTGTTTTAGGAGCATCACTCAGGACTGATTTCTTTGTTGATTTTTCTTTTCTTATTTTTCTCTTAAATTCCAATTAAAATTCTCAGTTCCCTTACAAAAATGTTTTGATCTCCAGAAATGCATTAATGAAAAACTTCTCAGTTTCTCCAACTTCACATATGCTTGGTGATCACATAAGTCTGACTTTAATTAAATATTCCAAGTAAAAGGGTTTATGAGCTGCACACTTGTGATTATTCTTGCTAATGATCAATAAATCTAAAAAACAGATGTGTTTGTCATCATAAACCACAGAAAAAGACAAGAATACCATTAGCTCAGGGATGTGAAAAATGGTTGTAGTTGAGTTTTAGCAAACAAAATATATCATCAAAGCACTTCCTTCACGATAATATAGTATTTTTAAAGCCTCAAAACATTACATAAAGGAAAGACTTAAAAAGAAACTTTCAAAAATTTAAACAAGCACATTCTAAAATCAGCTAAGTTAATTTGGAAACATAGTTCGAAGAACCTCAAATAAAATTAAATATTTGGAATAGGGCATTTTAGTACCTTCATTGTGTAGTATAGACAACATCATATGATTAGGTAAGAGAAGTTAAAACAATTTTAAATTTATTAGTATTAAACAAATAATACATTAGAATTTATTTCAGAAGTATCACAACTGTATAAAAGAGACAAGATCTCAAATAACTGAATTGGAGCCACGTGTGAACAAACAGACTTAAGCTGTACAAGTGTATTATAACTAATTGGGTGACTAATAATAATAAAGAAGCTGTTAGTTACATTATTAGGTTGCATTAAAGAAATTTGGAAGAAAATTTCCTAACTGTAATGCATTTCAAACACAAATTAAAACACCAAACTTTTCATTAATGGAAACTTATTTCATTACAGAAAATAATTAAAAAAAAAACAGACTTTTAAAATAAAAGAATATGAAACAACTAAAATTAAATTTTATGTTATCTAAAGTTTCCTGAAATAATATTTGAAGACTTCTTGAAAGTGACAATAACTCATGTCTTTTTGAGCATAAGCCCTTCTCCAACTTTTTGACTGAAAACTGTACAAGACCAACTGAGTCAAATGGAGTGTGTTTTAGGGTGAACTCTTTTTGAGTTAGCTGAGGTATTTGAGATCCCCTGACGTCTATTTTCATTCTTTCTCTTTGTGGAAAAAAATAATGACGTATCCCCACACCACGATACTGCCCTTTCCATTTTTAAGGGTATCTAATAAGGGTCTACAATTTATCAGATGTCGTAGATCCAACCAAAAACAGATACTGAGAGATAATCTACAGAAACTGAATTTGTCCAAGTACAGTAGAGATACAACAGGACACCTTGTAAACACAGACATTTATGAACATAATTTTATTCAGGGTTGGCAAATCCTTGCCTTAATTTTAAAAATTAAAAAACATGTTGAGAACATTACCAAAGCCCAAAGGTTCCATCTAAATTTAGCCTAAAAAAAAGAAACATAAAGTCATTCCTAATAAATCAACTGCATTTAGAAGTCAATAGACATATTTATGAGAACCTCTGTAACTTATCTTGTTTGTAGGTCATATTTTTGATGTCTTTTCAACAAAATTATACTCAGAGTTCAGGATGGGGTTCCTCTTACCAGGGTCACTCAATGTGTGGTTACATGATCTCAGCTACATTCTATAAAAGAAATCTACGACAAGCCCAACCTGAACTTTCGCAATTAATAGTACTGGAGTCTGAAAAATGTTATTGCTACACCGGATATTAAATGCGATGATATTGAACCAGCCCAAAACATGAACAAACTAAGCAGTTGGACAGGGCCCTCAAATTGGCAAAAGGTGTTGGGTTTCCCTGAAAATGCTTGTAAATTTGCCTATCACAATGTAACAAACCCACTAAAAATTCTGCATTTCAGAAAAACCTCACAGGACAAACATGAAGTGCATTTTAGGGGTCTGACATGCTGGAGTGTTTGTTACTCACGCGACCTGCTGTGTTCCGTTGGATAATGATCTATTTTTCAGAAAAACGAAGAGTTCTGTGGAATGTTGGGAAATACTGAAGCATCCAAGTAAGACGTTAAAAGGCCCCAGGACTCCCTCATCCCCACTCCAACCTCCAAAGGCAGTGAAAGACAGACTTTGGAGCTAACAAACACAAAACGCAGAGGAATCTCAAGAGAGTTTTTCCTGTCCAAGTTTCTCTTTATGCTCCAGTCCAGATCAGAAATGGATCAATGCATTTATGAGGGTGTCAACTAAATATTAAATTATTCTAGCATTATCAAAAAAGTCTATAAGGTTTCTTGGTAAACACCAGATATGAACAGCAGTAATCTTTATCGTCCATAAAATAGAAAAATATGTATGTTCCAGTCTGAGCCCTCACAGCATCACCTACACTTTCACACAGTGGTGGTCTGATAAGGCATATCACCCACTCACACTACAGTTTTTTTGCACTTTGAATGCTGATTTTTCAGCTCCCTCTGAGATTTACTGGAGTCGTGCTTCAGAGTTCTCAGCTCTCCTACTGCTCACACACACTCCCCGCTGAGCCCATCTGCAAGCTCAGCCTCCGCCCGGCCCCTCTGGCCCCCCTTGCTTGCGTCAGACGTGCCCCTGAATTGCCCCAATCACTCTCTCTTTGAGTGTACCTCTGAGGTACAATCACACCTCAAACACACACATGTCCACACTGCTGTACTCACGCACCCAGAAGAACAAGGGAGAGAAAAGGGGTCGGTGGGTCTCCTTAAACACAAATAACCTCTTGACGAGCACTGAGAAGTTTGCACAGCACTCAATTACCCGTATTTGATTATTGGCTTCTCTGGTGTTTGGCTTGTTCAAATGTTGCTGGTTAATGACAACATAACCTTAAATGCTTCTGCTTGAAGCTGTTTGCTCAACCACCATCTCCGTTATTTGACAAAATTATGGATACTTGTCGCCTCATCTTTTTGCCTGTCATTATTACTTGGCAACAACCATCCATCTTTTCTTCTCTTTAGCTTGACTTCTTTTTATCAGCTTCTTAAGGCTTCTTTCTATTTTTTTCTCTTCCTCCTGCCACCTCTAATATCTGGCACCTTTTCTGACATACAAACGAAGCTAGTTCTTGTGCAGAATTATGAGAGGAAAGCTGCTGAAATATTCCTTGCACCAATCTGCGGCATTAATTGTACCAGAATTTTGAATGATCAGATAGGAATTTTGAAGAAATGCATAGTAGCTGGTAAATCCAACTGGTTTAGATGATTTCAGATACTAATAAACCTGCTAGTTTATAGTCTAAATACAAAGTAAATGTTTTTAGATAGTTATGGCTAAATTAAATGAGGTAACTAGTATTATACCTCTCAGAAAAATAAGTCAGCTTATAGCCAACATTTAGAGGCTTGTGTAAAAAAATCCACAAGTCTTGACCAAGTGTCACTTACCAACTTGATGCGCTGTCCCCACCAACACATCTTCACAAAAAGAAGACACAGCTGTAGATTCAGGATAGTAGTGACAACCAACCACCTTCTATTCATCAATGGTGTCAAGATGTATTCTGGGCAAAATGTGAGGTTCATTATAGGAGACCTATAGCTACCAGCTGCTGACTTTAATGGCTGATAAAATCTGTAGATTTTTTGAGTGGTGGAGTGTCAAAAGACTATGAGAAAGTTGTGAGTGAACTCACGACAATGGCTTATTTCATGGCTGTAGAGCTCATTGGAAACGTTTAGAGAGAACACTTTCTTTCCCTTTTTTGGAACTAGAGCAATATTGATTCAGATAATTGGTAATGGGTTATGTTTAGGTACAATCATCAGCGATATTTGTGTCAGCCTATTATAAGGTAAGGGCAAAATTAAATAAGAGCCAAGAAATCACAGATTTTCGCTTGAAATTTAAAGAAAAATGCAGAGCATGTTTAGAGAACGACAGTAAAAAGTACTCATCCCCTTGGATGTGTTACCCTTTTATTGCTTTGACAAATTAATCACAAGCAATAAAATTTAGCTTTTTTGACAAAGTAAAAAAAAAAAAACAACCTTTAATGTCAAAGTGAAAACTGATTTCCACAAAATCTCAACAATAAAATAAACATATGAAACATGAAATAAATGATTGAATAAATATTCAACTCTTTAAAATCAGTATTTAGTAGATGCACTTTTGGCTGCAATCACAGCATGGAGTCTGTGTGGACAGGTCTCAATTAGGCTTGCACGTCTGGACACTGCAATTCTACTCCATTCTTTTGTGCTAAACTGTTCAAGCTCTGTCAAGTTGCATGGAGATCAGCTGTTAACAGCTCTTTTCAAGTCCAACCACAAATTATCTATCACACTGAGGTCTGGGCTTTGACTGGGCTACTTCAGAACATCCACCTTGTTGTCTTCAAACCATTTCTGTGTAGCTTTAGCTGGATCCTTCGGGTCTTTGTCTCGCTGGAAAATAAACGTTCTCTGAAGCCATAGTTCTCTTGCAGATGGAAACAAATTATCCTCCAGGATTTCCCTCTATATTGCCGCATTCATTTTACCTTCCACTTTCACAAGCCTTCCAGGGCCTGCTGTCGAGAAGCATTCCCACATCATGATGCTGCTACCACCATGCTTCACAGAGGGGATGATGTGTTTGTGGTAATGCACAGTGTTTGGTGTCTGCCAAACATAGCGTCTTGTCTGATGTTCAAAAAACTCCATATTGGTCTCATCAGACCAAAGAACTTTCTTCCACTTGACCATGTACAGCTGCTGAAGCTTGTTGCTCCTTCAGTCATATGTGTCATGGTGGTCTCTCTCATTAGTCTCCTTTTTGCACAGTCACTCAGTTTGTGAGGATGACCTGATCTAGGCAGGTTCACACATGTGCCATATTCCTTCCATTTCTTGATGATGGATTTAACTGAATTGCAGGGGATCTTCACCGCCTTAGAGATTTGCTTTTGTATCTATCACCCTGACTTATATTTTTCAATAACCTTTTCTCTGATTTGCTTGGAGTGTTCTTTTTGTCTTGGTGCTGCAATGGTGGCCAGGAGTACTGATAGACCTGATAGACAGAGACATGCATCTTTATACTTCAATCACTAGAGACACAGTTACTGTACTTAGGTGATCTCCAATCCACTCACTGTGACACACTAGCACCAGTTGGCTGGACCTTTTTTTTTTTGTTTGTTTTCTTTTTGGACCTTTGTTGAATTAGGTCAGTCACTTTGAAGGGGGTGAAATCAGTTTTATATCAGCTTAAGACACACACACACACACACACACACACACACACACACACACACACACACATATATATATATATATATATATATATATATATATATATATATATATATATATATATATATATATAAAACACATCCAACAGGGTGAATACTTTTTATAGGCACTGTATGGTGGTACTTGGAAACCTTAGTGTTTCCTGTGGTACTTATATAAAATGAGAACCAAAAGTCTAGTCTTGAAATGATAAGATTTAAATGAACTGTTAACACCATAATTTTAATCTAAATGGAAAAGACTACAGTTTGTTTTGCTTTCTCAATCCTCTCAGTGTATTCAGAAATACAATAGTTTTATAATTATTGGCTGAATTAATGTCTGGGGTTGTCCAACTAGAGTTCCAACTTGAATTTGATAGAGAATCTGAGGAGGGACCTAAAGTTTAGGGTAATGGTAAGAGGCCTTCCAGCTTCAAAGACTTAGAGTTCATCACCAAGAAATAATCAAACAGTAAAAAAAAAAAAAAAAAACTGTGAAAAAATGCAAATAACTTGCCAGCAATGATAAAGAGGGTTTGACTGCTACAAAACCAAAAGCTTTTTCTTTTCTTTTCTTTATTTACTGATTATTGAGTTGGATCCAATTTTTTTGACATGCTACTTCTTTTATTAAAATGTTAATAATGCAGATAAATTAATTTCACACCTTCTTATTATTGTTTTATCTTTTGAAAGACTGAATGAAAATAACTAGAAATTTAAATCAGGAGAATGAATAATTTTGGACTTGCAAACTGTGGTTGGTTTTTGTCCAGTGTCTTAAACCAAAAGTCAAGCCCTTCTTTTCTTTTTTTTAACATTAATTAAGCACTTCTCTGGTGACATTTACCTAAAAGCTGAATGGAGGAAAATATTGCACATTAATGACAAGAAATCTGCAGTAAATACATCCCCAAATCCATCCAACCCACAGCAGGTTTAAAGAAAAAGCACTGTGGACAAAAACTTGAAGTTGCTTGAAAATGTTTGATCTGTATTAATCTTTCTCTAAAGTCTTTGCCTCAAGAGTAAGAATTAAGCTGATATGTTTTTAAAAATAGATTCTTTAAACTGATGAATAGAAATGTTGCAATTTATCAAAAGTCAAAGATTTACACACATCTGTATGTATGCTGACACTTGCCAACCATTTAAACATGCTTGAAAACTAATCATACTCTTTATATGACAAATCTGTGATTGCTTAATTGTGGAAAAGCTCAAAAAAGAAATTGACCATGCTGTTCTGTTCCTCCTGAAAACTAGAAAACTTATGAATCCCACTTAGTTATAGAAATGTTTTCTTCGTGTGATTGCTAATAAGTCCATAGCCCTGCATTAATCTTCTTTTTTTCAATCTGCACATCCCCTGCCCCTTCCCTGTTTGTTTTCACAATACAGTAACTACTAAAAACATCATATGGACACATGAACTGATGACTGTTTTAGCAGAAAAAGCTTAGGCTCTTTTTTTCTGCAACACACCTCCTTTAGCTGAAATGGATCTCGTAAAACGAGTAGTGGTGTCAGAGTCCAAATAGGTCTGTTTTATCTGAAATAGGAGTTCTATTTCACTTTCTGTTCTTGCTGCTTTTTTTGGTCATTCTTGCTTTTACTCAGTAGTTTCCTGAGATTGTAAATTACTTCCTTTAAAATAACTATTTACATGAACCAACACCTCTTGGAAATAGCTATTAAGAAACACAGAATAGTTTTACATTCAAGAAGGAACCATCTATTTTATGAATGTTGCCTAAGACTGCATTAGTCTTTTGTGGCACCTTTGAGTAATTGCTGCTGGTGCATTTACCCAATCTTTTATGTGTTGATTTTGGGACTTTTGCTGTGAGGCCAAATAATAAACAGTAATAAAAGCATGCCTATAAAGCTGCCAATTTCTGGTGTTTGAAAATCTCATCTTTTCTTATTTTATTGAATTGTCTCCGTTGTTTTAATTGCTAGCTTAATAGTACTGAACCAAAAAAAATGAACCATGACTTTGAAAACATTTTCATCTTCTGTTTCCTGCCATTCATGTACACATATACAACACACCCTCTACATGTAATGATGTTCTAAAAGCATTTTTAAAAACATCTTCTCTTGCAGTTGAATAGGAGCTGCTACCACCAGGCCAAGGAACTACTGCCACTAGTGTTGTGACCAGCTTCAGTGACCAGCTACCAGGCCCAAACACCAGCCAAGGCCTCCTAGACTTATATCTAGCCATTAAGGCAGGCCTTACAGTAACATCCAACATCTACCGAGGAATGCTTCAAGGTAACACCATCAATGTGCCAGACTCTCTTTGAAGCGAGTTGGCTATTGCTTTACTGCAACAATGCCACCAAAAAGCTAGTTATATAAGCGGTAGATGACATTAAAAAATCTCTTGACATGTTTGACAGAGGACATGTCTGTTGTTAAACAACAACAATAGACAATACTGACCTTGGTGGAGGAGGTCAAAATATTGAGGTTACAGAACATAGAAAAAGACAAGAGGATTGTGTCACCCGATAACCGTGTTGCTGAGCTGGAGCAGCATATAAGGCTGAATGACATCATCATAAAGTTGGATTAAAAATCAGACCATATTCCTATGCATGGGCAGTATCAAGCAAGGTTTCATTCATATGTGGAGACAATAATATAGACTTCCTTAATAGCAGTAACCACAGGCCAAGAAAGGAGTTCATAAACCTAATTCACAGTTTAACTCTTTTCCCCCAAAATCACTAGAACGAGCAGAATAACATCCCACTCTGCCACCTTAATTGACAACATCTTCACAAATGACATTGTTAATAAATCTGTAGGAGGACTATTAATTGATGATATAAGTGATCACTTACCAGTATTTGTTATATATGACAAAAAAATGTAGAACCACTAGGGATCAAGAGCAAACGTTACACAGGAGAGTAAAAACTGAGAAAGCAGTAATTCATTATACAAATGATTTGTTAACACAGAACTGGAAGGGTTGCTTATCAGAAAAAGGATATTAATGAAGCCTATGAAAAAAATTTCTAGAAGTGTTCATGGAGCTTTATAATAAAAACTGTCCAATAGGGGTATACAACAACAAACATAAATACTGTAATTCTCCTTGGGTCACAAAAGGATTACAAAATACCTGCAAGAATAAAAATATGCTTTATAGAAACTTCTTAAGATTAAAAACCAGAGAAGCAGAATATAAATATAAGAAATCCAAAAATAAATGAATCAGTATTTTCAGAATATGTAAAAAGGAATATTACAAAAAAAAATATTACATGAAAATAAACACAACATGAAAAAAAAATTGGAAAATCTTGAATGGTATAAAAAAATAGCACAGGTAAGACTGAGTATCCAAAATATTTCCTCAGTAAGGGAACTGAAAATTATGATAAGAATTAAATTGTTAATAGCTTCAACACATGTTTTGTAACTCTATGACCTGAGTTTTCCAAAAATGTCCCAGAATTACCAAGTACAGCTCAGAATCTGGACAGAAGAATAGATCAAAATCCCAGTTCTATGTTTCTCCATCTTGTGACAGAAAAAGAATAACCAGATGTTGTTAGAAATGCAAAAACAAAGGGTCCACTGACTTACATGGAATTGACATGGAATTAGTGAAGCAGGTAGTTGAAGGATTTTACTACAGTTAACTTATATTAGTAACTTGTCTTTCAACTGCAGCTTTTCCAGATATGATGAAAGTAGCTAAAGTAATTCCATTATACAATACTGGGAACAAACATCTCTTCACCATTTACAGACTGGTTTCTTTGCTCCCACAATTTTCAAAAACATTTGAGAAACTGTTTAATAGCAACTGGAATCATTCATGGAAAAGTATAAACTGATTAGTGAAAGTCAATACGGATTCAGATCTCAATGATCAACAACATTAGCAATACTGGAATCTAGAAAAGCTATTACATCTGCAATTGATAATAAGAAGCTTATTGCAGGAGTATTTCTAGATATAAAAAAGGCATATGTTTTTTTAGCCATACTGCCCAGCCCTAACACAAAGTAAACTGTCAAAAAGTCTATTTATATTAAATAAAGACAAACATGTCCTGGAGGAAACAGCTCTCTACATTCTGTACTGTTCCCTAGTCTTACCTCGTTTGAGTTATTCAGAGTTATGGGGCAACAACTACAGAACTTCACTACAGCCATTAATAACATTGCAAAAACGAGCAATAAGGGTAGTCAATAAGGTTGGTTATTTGGATCATACAAACACACTATTCATATAATCTAAACTGTTAAAATTTGCTGACATAGTGAAAATACAAACAGCTATTATCTTGTTTGAAGCCAAAAATAATTTATTACCAGAAAACATTCAGAAGTTTTTCTTAAAAAAGGAAGGGCTTTATAATATAAGGGAACAATGTGAATTTAAAACTTTAAAATTCAGAACCACAAGAAAAAGCTTTTATATATCTGAATGTGTGGTGAAGCTGTGGAATTATTTAAGTATGGAAATCAAGCAATGTCCAAACATAAAACAGTTTAAAACCTCATTTAAGAAGATGGTCATCACTGCATATCAATATGAGAAATAATTACTTATTACTGTTATTATCAATGTTGTTACTATTTAATTAAGTTGTCTATGACTGCATTATGGTATATCAAAAATAATATTAACATATTAAAAAAATATTGATGCTTGTTCAAATGGCATGCTAATATGAATACACTGTACCAGTCATAGATATGGATATAGAAAATACTAACTAAGAAAGAATGTTATAACTAAGTTAACATGAACAGTAACTTAGTGGATGGTGCTACTGATGTAAGATGGGTGGGTATAAAAATAAGTTTATGCTACTACCCACTCCTTTGAACATATAAATATATTTCACTGCTGTTCTTCTTCTGCTTGTTTTTTGTTTGCATTTATTTTCTTGGTATATAACTTTGGTTTATTCTTTTATTACACCACATACAATAATGTCAAATTCAAACTCCAATATCTCACTCTGCAAAAAAGCTGCAACAGCCAATAAACCTTTTTTTTTTACCCTCCTTTAGTATTACGGTTGGTAAGTTATACTTGAGTCCTTGTCCAGCCTTCTTTGTTACAGTTTCAGCCTATAATGTGTCTGCATAAACCTCAGAAAATATTTAGTTGCACCCCTGACTACAATGAAAGACAACTTTATTTTAAAGTTGTTTTACCCACATCTACCAGGAGTGCCAAAAAAAACATGAAAAGACAACAAAACAAATATAGAACAAGTTGTACTTAATGTCTACTAATAAGAAATATCACACAAAAGTATAATTATATTGTGAAAACAACATTTATCTGTCTTTTAGTAGAACACCTATTAAAGCCCTTCGCTAAAAGCATTTCCTTTGTTCAGGTTTTTTGTTGTGTTTTGTTATCTTACTTAAAGAGCAGTGCCAAATTAGTGACTAATTTAGACAACATCACATGGTTCTGTCATCTTAAAATCCAAGCAACCTATGTTTTAGTTTTTGTGACACAACTTAGGCTTGTAAACATTTTAAAAGGTTCAGTGTGACATTGTCCAAATTTCATGTCACAAATTACAAAGGTGACATGATTAAATACAGAAAACAACTTTTTTTAAAAGGATTTTTGTGGCTCCAGTGGCCTTTATTTGACAGTGGATTGACAGGAAAGTGGGTTGTGAGAGAGGGGAAAGATATTCGACAAAGGTCAGCAGGCTGGGTCTCAAACCCGTGATGGCTGCGTGGAGGACTGAGGCCTCCATACGACTGCAATTCCCCCTTAACCTAATAACTGTTTCTACAAAAACCATTAGTAATAATTGGCACTGAATCTTTTGCATCGTTGATGAGTTTTGGCTCATGTTCTTTGCAGAATTGTTTTAACTTAGCCACACTGGAGGATTTTTGAGTATGAATGGCCTGTTTAAACTCCCGCCGCAATATTTCAATTTGATTTAAGTAATTAATTTACATTATTTGTCAGACTGCCACAAGGCAGCTGTGACTACAATCCAGTAGCTTGCCATCATCAGCGTGTAAATGTGTGCATGAATGGGAATGACTGATTTCATTGTAAAGCGTCTTTGAGGGTCCTGAAAAGTTTGAAGTCATTTCATTACTTTGATTTGGCCACTCCAAACCTTTATCTTTAAATTTAATTTGTTTATTCTTTGGGCCACTCAGAGGTAGACTTCCTAGTGGACCTGCTGCATAACCGAAGTTTGTTTGAGCTTAAGACCAACTGATAATTGGACATTCATCTTCGGGAACCTCAGGTACAGAGCAGAATTCATGGTGCCAAGTCATCCACGTTCTGAAGCAATAAACTGGCTTCAGACCATCACACATGGTGGTGGTACAGTCAGTACTGTAATGAAATGTTTCTAAATATGTGGTTAGTTTTGTGCCTGATACAACTTTTTTAGTGATTAATGTATTCAAAGCAGGGGGGGATTATGTACTTTCCAGGCATATAGTGCTATTTTATACCACAAATCAAGAAACTATGCTACCTTCAGTTTGTTATGAAAATGCTGTATATATCAAAAACAACTTAAAAAAAAATTTGGCCTTGCATCATAGCCATATCTGATGCCATTATAACATGATATAAAACTCAAAGAAGTCAATTTTGTGTAATACCCCCCCCTTTAAAATGGTCAATGTACATTATTTAGCATCATCCAACCATTATCCTTGCATCTGTATCCAATTTATCTATATCTAAGTTTTCATTCAGTTATGATATGTGACAGAAGCATAGCAATCAGCTGCAAAAACTGAGTTTGACAGTTTCAAATGTGTCTAACAATGTGTCTAACATTGTCTAACATTCATCAAATAAAATTTTTAAACTTTCTAACAAATATCTTAGAACTTGCAAATCCATTATTATGCCAAGATCTTTATAATCCTGCACTACTGGCAGTCTATTTCCTAACACTCCAACATATGGACAAAAATATGCATAGTTTTTTTTTTGTTTTGTTTTGTTTTTTTTACATAAAGATGCGTACATGAACCACACAACTAGTCAGAGATCTTAATGATTACATCCAACAGTTCTTTTAAAGACTGTACTAAATAAATACCAAAGGTATTTTTGGCAAATGTGAGATGGGTCAATGTGTTCTTCTTAGTCACAAGTGGTTTTCACTTTGGGATACAGTCTTATTAAGTCATGAACACTGTACTGTAACTGAGACAAATGAAGCCTACAATGCTTTAGATGCTGTTTTATTGGCCTCTTGGTTGAATTGTTGATGCAGTTAGTTATTTTGGTTGGAAGGCCACTCCTGGGAAGTTCACTACTGTATCTGCTTCCTGTCTTTGCGGATAATGGCTAACATTTCACGCTTTGTAACCCTTTCTATACATGATTTTTAAGAAAGAAAGAAAGAAAGAAAGAAAGGAAGGAAGAAAGAACAAAAGAAAGAAAGAGAGAAAGAAAAAAGAAACAAAGAAAGAAAGAACTTTTTGTTGAGAGCTACATACCAAATGTCTTATAAGCAACCCAAAATCTCTATAAGGAGGAGATAATTAAAAAAGTAGCTCTACTTAAGTAACACATGAATTCAATATGCTGTGCATAATGATGTTTGGGGTTGAGGACATTTAGGTAAGGTTAGAGGTTCTGCTCCTGTAGAAGTAGAGTATCACACCTTCACCTTTCAGCTCATGTAATAGAACATGAGTAATTGTTTTTTAGTTTGTCCAATGTAGTATTTCAGAAATGTTGATGTATAAAACATATCTTAAAAAAATGTTTCAAGAACATTTTTACAAATGGTTATAGGCCTCAGCTTTACAAATCATTAAAATGATTATAACCATAAGTAGAAATCATATTTCCGAGACAACTGCGTTTTTCACATAAGAGCAAGTTGGTTTGAATTGCTTTTTTCCCCTTAAAAATTAAACCCTCATCTGAAAGCTACTTTTTGTATTTACTCCTGTTATCTTTATCTTTGAGTAAATGAAATATTTAACTGTCAAATGTGTCAAAAAAACAACAACAAACAAAATGTCTAAGGGGGCAACCACTTTTTCACAGCACTGTACATTGTGTTTTTTTCCCAACAAAACAACACATTCTCAATAGATTGCTAAAAATCTTACAATACATTAAGAAAAGACTAAATTTAACCATGTCACAGAATCAAAAATTAACAAACGACTGACAGGCCCCGCAAAATGTAAATACAATTGTAACTGGAAACCAGAGGCTAAATCAGGGCATTCTGACAGATTTGGTTCTTCTTAATATGCCATTCTATGATAAGTAAGGCGAAGTGTGGAACATTTCCTTGCTCATAAATTATAATCTAGTTGACAGCTGCACAGCAACACAGGAATGATGTGAATCTGCTGGGTCTCGGAATATTTTCATAGCAAATGAAACAGTATTACTCAGATATTAGACAGCAGTTTGTGAGCCATGCTTTATTAAAATCCTCCCAAATGTGATAAAAATTCTTGGAAGGAGAGAAGTGACAATATATTCCAAGTTAGAGCACGTGGTTCTTTTATTATTCATCTGCAAAGTGAGGTCTTTTATTTAAATAATGTTTGCATCTTGGTTTTTTTTTTCATCTGTCATTGTTTCACATATGATTTGATTAAAAGTATGCCGTTCCATCTGCCATAGCAGAGGCACAAAGCTGGCATCAGACCTATGGGATGGGAGGCTGCCGGGGCTCCCTCCCCAGCCTAAGTGCCTTTCAACCTGCACTTCAGGCTCATTCTTAGCTACTCCTTCATGCTGGATGTTTGTCCTGGATATAGGATGGAAAGTCATGACTTAGTCAGCTTCAAATGCAGCTGTGCTCTGCTCTGACAGGGGTGTGGCACCATCACAGGCATCCTAACTTTCTTCTGTGGTAGGAAAAAAAAGATCCACTATCACTTATCACATGCCTAACACACCAGGTATCCATGGACATCCACCCCCACCTCTGATTTTTTTTTTTGTCAGGTTTTCTCCACCTTCGGCAAGCCGTTGTGTCTGTCACTCATTCTCTGCCCTCCGAACCCTCTTCTTTCCTTGTTTTCTCTCTCTCATACTGTCACCTGCCTTCACCACCTACACAGCAGGCAGGTGTATATAGCAGCTTCAAGATAACGCTGTAGCCCAGACAGTCAGACACCTCATTTATCAGTTCATACTCTAGTTATTCACTGTAGAGTCAAAAGGCAGGCCTGCCCCTTCCCCCTTGATTAGCTCACATTAGAAATTAGAACATGGAATCCATCATTACAGTTCAACTAATAACTAAAACATGTTTTGGGCTTACAGAAAATTGGCATGTTTAGAGGGTTGTGACATCATTGTACAAACTATTTCATAGGGTTGATAATGCTGCATATGTCAATTCTCTAAAGAATTTCATGAAAAAAATAATATCACCTTTTCGTAGGGGGTTGTTTTGTCAGGCCAGATTTCCCTCCTTGGTAAAAGGGTTAGGTACAGTAATATGTGGCTCTACCTAAATGACTTCACTCTGATTGGTGACAACCATATTTCGTAAATGCTTCAGTAAAATGCGCTGAACATCGTCTCAAATGGGGTTATATTTGCATGGTACTTCCCCATAAATGAACTTCAGCCACTCTTCTCTGATTCTCTCAAACTTTGGGAGGAAGTGGAAACTTCCATCTGTTTTAGAGCACCCTCAGACAGAACAGCTCCCCTTTTTAGTTGCCATCCTCTTCTCAAATGGAGTAGCCAGACATGCTAGCACGAATTAGCCCTTAAATTAGCTGGTGTCTCAGCTGGGGACAAGAAGGAAGGGCTGTTTGGTTGATGGTGTGCTCTAATTGGAGAATATGAATTATGTAGAAAGATAACCTATGCAGAAAGATAAACTGTTCTCTGATTCGTCCATTTTTGAGCAAAGAAACAAAGCTGACTGTCTATGAGTAGGACTTTTAATACCAACTCTTGACATTCACATAGCCTCATCAATGCACAATAGGTCATATTATACCCTGAAAACCTCAGAAAAATGAAATTTGTTGTCGTGACCCCTTTAAAGGAAAAGAGATATGCTGTAGTTTGAAGTCTTTTTTCAGATACATGTACTTCACATGCCTGTGTATATTCTCACTCATCCGAGTCATGTCTACTACAACACCCTTAAATCGAAGGCAACCAGACTTTTCGCTGAGTTTTTCCTGAAGACGTTTTGACACCTATCTAAGAGTCTTTGTCAATTCTGGAGGCTCGCAGTTGAGCAACTTGGAGTTGGGAACTGCTGTTTTTTAAGCACATGGAGGCCCATCTTTCTTGGAGCATTCCCAATGAGAGGTAAATCAATGACCTGTTCATCCCTCACCTGGCTTGTTTAGGTCTTTTGTTTAGAGTGGGTTGTGTGCTTGGTCACTTGAATCATGATTGGAATGCTTATGTAATTTTTTTTGAATGAATTTCAAAACAAGGCTGTAGATGCTTGAAACCTGAAACCTCAACCCTCTACCTTGGTTCAGTGTTGGTTTTTCCCTTTTGACAAAGATCCCATCTTTGTCCCTTCCCTTCTCCCAGTGCTCCCAATACTAACTGTAGAAATACACCACTCAGTCAGAAAAAAACAATCAGAGCCAGGAGGAGGGTCTTAGCACTGTCAATCATCCTGAGCATGCGCCGCTCACACACTCCCTTGCTCTTTGCTATGCTAGAGCTGGATCATAACACCATAGCCTGCTATGAATGCCAAGGGTAGTTAGCATGACCACCGATGACGGCAGATAAACAAATTTCCTGGAACAGTAAGTTGTTTCTCCACCATTTGCACATTTAGCAGCACGTACACTATGCTTGTTGACAGCACTAAGACCTTCCTCCTAGCTCCGACTGGTTATTTTAGGTTGGGAGCGGTGCATTTCTTTAGACGGCAATAGTAAAAGTTACATCCTGCTTCTTTAATATTCAAATTGATCAAAAACTTCTTCTATCTAAGGGAACCCAGCTGAGTGCATTAAATCATTGATTTGCAGTATTTACTCCTCCTGGACGAGGATGTAGTGACATGAACAATTGTGTTGTTGACTTTACAGCAATCCCTCATATCAAGCAAGTATGTCATGACAGTGGAGAGGAGAAACTCCCCTTTAACAGGAAGAAACCTCCAGCAGAACCTGGCTCAGTGTGACTCAGTGTCATTACTGATTGGGGATTTGAGAAAACAAGGAATACACACAAAAAAGAAACAGAAGCACTGATCCAGGAATACTTTCTAAGTACTCATCATGTTCTTTTTTTACTGCAAGATGGTACACTTCACAAAAAAATGAAGCAAAGCAAAATGGCTGCCAATCATAGCAAACAGCAACAGCTGTATGACACACCTGTTTGTTTTCAATCAGTGCACAAAAATGTCTGACTTTCGTTGTTACAGTGGTAGCAGTAGAGAATAAATGGCAAGCCACTGTGTTTGTACTTTGCAAAGTCTAATAGGATTTTTATTAACACCATAATTAAGCTTCCACAGATTCAACCATCCCGCATGACACTAAATATTTTTTATTTGTTTACTTTTCTATGTTTTTAAGGTTTTATCTATTGTTTAACATAAGGGAAAAAAACAAGCACTCTTCTTAGCAGATAATCCATAAAAATCACTAATGCTTAATCTACAACACAATGAATTAAAGTACATACATAATTGTAAACAAAAAAAGTTAAGAAAGGTGAAGTACTAACATAATAGTTAGTCTTGTGGGTTCGAGCTACTTCTGTATGTGACATTTGCATGTTCTTTCTATGTCTGTGTGGGTTTCTTCTTCTAGATAGGTATATCCTAGTTATTCCAACAGTCCAGTGACATGCATGTCAAACTAATTGGTGAGTAGTCATGGTTATCTGTCTCCTTATTTTCCCATAAGCAACTCAGACTTCGTTCTCCATTCTTACAAATGCTATTTTTATTGCAAAATAAAATTTTAAAAAACATATTGACAAGTACAGTTATCTGTTAATCAGTCAATTGTCTTCCAGTTTTAGATAATTAACAACACAGAATAATTTTAGGGCATCCTCTGCCAGTAATTTGACAGACACAGACCTCTGTCAGATCTGTGAAACTACAAGTGCTATGTTATTAAATGCAGCATTACCTGAGATAAGATAAAATGACTAATTTATTTCAAAAACTCTATAAAGTTATTTAATAACTTGAATTTATTCTTTTTATGACAAAATCTAATGCTTATGGATACTAGCAAGCTAAACAAGGCAACAAGGCAAATACATAAATAACACACATTTGTATGCACATTGTCACACATTTTTTTGTTGTTGTTGTTATTTTTGGAGAATTAAGTCAAATGACTCTAGTCTGATATTGCTAAACTTCAAAAAGCTGATTCATCTTGAAACCTCCTCTAGCATACAGAAAAAAATATCCACAAAAGAACAGCTGAATAAGTGTTTTGGTTCATTAAAATTATTTTTTAGTGTTGTTGTTTAGTTTTTATCAGATGCAAGAAACTACAACAGTAGCTTCCACATTGGAAATCAGTCAATCCTTTTCAAAACAGCCAGAAACATTAAAGAGTAATGCTCTACACTAGCCATGGACCTGCTACTAGATTCTCATATGATAACCTGCCATGGCATTTACACAAAAGCTTAAATATTTATACAATGTTCTAATTGATTTAATTTAAAACTGGAAAAAATAGCCAAACTATTCTTATTCTTATTCTTATTCTTAAGGAATTGAACTGCTGAGAACCGGTTCTCTGCAGGAACTGGTTTCCTAATCTTATCCCCTGTACATATGTCTCTGACATACATATGTACATATGTCTTAATTTAGAATAAATCTCGATTAATTGGGCATGGAGACCAGAGTTAGGTGACCAATTATGCTTTCTTGAACAGGTGAGGATAGGTCTACGGCCTTTACAAAACATGTTCATTGCACTTTTTGCACAAAATAATTTTTATATGAGATTTCAGACTAGTTCTAGTCAGCTCTGCCTATTTTGAGTGGTAAAGCCAGCTGAAAATCATACTTGAGCTGTACTGGGGTTGCTAGGCAACGGTTGTGACGTAACAATCAGGAGGTTTTTGGAACGGATCATTTTTCAAATAACACAAAACATAATCCTATTGCCAAAAAACAGCTGGGTGTTTTTTTTTTTTTTTTATTGCTTGGGGTGTTTTTAGAAACAGTTGAGACCCAAATGGAATTATAACAGATAACTTGAGACGGGTCAGGAGCAAAAGAGACTTCTACCTTCTTAAAAAAATCTTTTAATCTCAAAAACATCAGAGCAGTTTTTTATGAATGCAATTTGAACAGTCATTACATTTGCATTAGATTGTAATTTACAGAGAAGCCAATAATTATTACAAGGGAAATGTCATAGATGTCGCTAACATCTACATTAGATGTAGGCAGAAAATACAATGAAAGACTGTACAACTAGCCTAACATATTATTAGCAAGGACAGTTTGAATGCAATGCACATGAAGAATAACAGCTGACCAAATAATATATCCAAGCAGTGCTTTGTGAATTTGATATTGTGCTAACAATTGACAATCAATATTTTGTGCATCCCTACTTTTATACCAGACAGTTACACTTACTGGGAACTATTTACAGGTTCAGTTCGCAGTACATGTTTTCCTTTGGAAGATGACTCATGGCACACCCCTATGTCCCTTTTACATGCAAGTAATTATCTGTTTCTCTGTAAACAATGCCCCAATACAAAAGTGATAACAGCTATTTGTGTAAAAGCTCTCTTATGTACTTTTAAACCTTTGCAGTTTTGAAAATAGAGTTTTTGAGATCCTCTGGTTCACTTTGATCTTTATTTCTGTTCTCTCTCAGAATAGCTTGTAGTTTCAGTCTCCAGGTACAAGTGGATTTATGCTACATCAAGATCCCAAGAGAGTCATCTACTTCAGGTAAGATATCAACTGCTGGTTATCTTTTTAATAGAACCTCAGTTTAAGATTTCGGAGCTCTCACTTTAAAGTATGAAATATTTTAAAATTTTATTTGTTTCACATGTAATGTCAATACCAAGTTAAAATAGAGTTTATGCAAATGAAGAGCCAGGCTGAAGGTTACCTCAGTTTGTCTTGGCAATCGTGTGACAGATTGGTTGAACAGGGGCACCCTACACTTGCCACATAATCAGGCACATTCAGTCACGTGACTCTGTTCATCCTGCATTCTCGATCTCACTCCCTGCTATACTGCCTTGTCCATCCATCCATCTGATTGGCAGGTTATGAGCCAAACCCCACATAAATGACTCTGACACACCAGTAATCCAGACCGACTGGGCTCAATCAATCTCAGTTAAAGAATTTTCTATCGCAACTAGCTCACTAATACGGAGACAGCAGAGAGGGCAGTTCCACCATAATACCATCAGGTATCTCCTGGAGGTGCTGTGAAGATCCCTCTTAACATTGTAAAGGAGAGAGGAAGGGTAATGACAATTTGTATAAAAAGGGGAAGGAGGAATAAAATGTGTAATTGCAATTTTATTCTCAGTTTTTTGGTTGTGAAAGCAAACAAGTCCTGAAAAAGGAGAGAAGAAACACAATTTCATGTATCAGGAAGATATGAGGACAAAGGGATAACAGCAGCCCCACCTCTGTTAATAGTGGTAATAAAACTGGATAGATTTGGCTGAGTAACGTGACACTAAGAAAGTCCTAAGGGTTCTGTGACTGCAAACACTGCGAGGATAAACACTGGGAAAGATTCCTTCAGACTGTACCAACATTTGTTCGTATGCTGAAGGTTCACTCCCTTTGTTCCAGGTCTGCTGCCATGGGGAAAGTAAATTTAAACTCAACTCCTCAGTGGTGAACAAGTGAACTTTCATTACTGCAGATTCTATTGACCAACAAATAACTTCACTCAAGAGACAGAATGATTGATATTCTTCATCATTTCCACCTCCCCCCTTCAACCTCCCTAATTCAATTCCATATAACGGCGAGGTTGTAGCACCCATACCAAGTCCTCGCCAATGTGGCAATATTATTGATCCACAAGCCACCACAGAACCTTAGGGACAATGAAAAAAATTTACAGCCTCATTCTTAAAATATTTTATTCCAAGCTCAAACTAAGGATTCCTTTTAATAACAAGAAATGTGATGACAATAATGAAAATGTACGATATAAAAAAAATAAAGAAACTTTTTTTTTCAATGCAAGTTTGCACAGTCTGGGACTAATCTACTACTATAGTTCAGGGTTATTCAAAAACAAATACACCACATCTAAAACAACAATAAATAAAAATTGCCCAGTTTGAAAATATTTTTGTATCAAGTTAGCTTTGGTTGAAACAGCTATACAAAGATATTATGTGGTGAATGGAATCAGACAATTATTAGCTTGTTGGAAACTCAAAAGTCAGATTTTTGTCTGTTCAGCGAATGCATCATGCCAAGCACTACCAGTCTGCATTACTCTTCAAAAGAAGCTATAGTTGATACTAAGGGAAAAGCACGCCAAGTTAGTCATATTAGTACCAACAA
The DNA here is from genome assembly GCA_014839685.1 of Anableps anableps. NCBI lineage: Eukaryota > Metazoa > Chordata > Actinopteri > Cyprinodontiformes > Anablepidae > Anableps > Anableps anableps. Next base: position 17,385,268 of record CM026082.1, read on the forward strand.
GGTGTCAAATATGACATCCAAGGAAGCATAAAAATGTAAGAAGATATTTTACAGGAAACAGTTAATTTAAGCTATGAAAAAGCAAGAGAGCAAGACTTCAGCAGGTAACAGGAAGGCTGATCAGAGTAAAGTCAATGCGCTCTGTTTTATCCATTTGAGATTACATCCTCATGTCATGAAACATGCTGTATTTGAATTTTGGCAGTCTTTAGAAAATAAGAGTTAAGTTTCTACCCACCCCATCCTGCAGGCCTGGGTTAGGCTAACCCTAATCCCTACCCTATATATCTATATCTATATAGATATATAGGTAAAATAAGTATTGAACACATCACAATTTTTTATAGTCAACATATTTCTGCTGTTGACATGATGCTATTGACAGGAAATTTTCACCAGGTGTTGGTAACAACCCCAATAATCCATACATAGAAAGAAACCAAAACAAATAAGTTCAGAAATTAAGTTATGTGTAATAATGTGAAATAACAGAGGGAAAAAGTATTGAACAAACACAGAAAGGGAGGTGGAAAAAGTAATGGAAAGCCAAGACACTAATTTAAATCTATCAGTGATGAGAAAGCCATCCTGCCCTTTGTCAGTTCAGATGAATATCAGCTTGTTCAGTCCCAACTGATGGACTATAAAAATGTGTATCATTACCAAGGTGTCACACAAGGAACATCTTATGATGGGTAAAAGCAAAAAACTCTCTCAACACCTTCACAACTTTATTGTTGCAAAACATTCTGATGGCATTGGTTACAGATGGATTTCTAAACTTCTGAACGTTCTAGTGAGCTCTGTTGGGGCAATAATCCGAAAGTGGAAAGAACATCATTCAACCATAAACCAGCCAAGACCAGGTGTTCCTCACAAGATTTCTAACAGAGGAGTGAAAAGAATTATCAGAAGAGTTGTCCAAGAGCCAAGGACCACTTGTTGAGAGCTGGAATTAGCAGGTACAATTGTTTCAAAGAAAATAATGAGCAATGCACTCAACGGCCATGGCCTGTATGCACATTCACCTCGCAAGACTCCATTTCTGAAGAAAAAGCATGATGAAGGTCGTTTAAAGTTTGCTGCATAACATTTGGGCAAACCTGTAAAATAGTGGGAGAACATAGTCTGGTCAGATGAGAGCAAAATGGAACTCTTTGGACGCCATAGCACAAACCATCTTTGGAGAACTGCATTGCACATCACCACAAAAAACACCATACCGATGATGAAGTTTGGAGGTGGGAACATCATGGTGTGTTTTTGCATATGGTACTAGCAAATTTCATATAATTGAAGAGAGGATGAAAGGAAAAATGTACTGAGACATTCTTGAGAAAAATTTACTGCCACCTCCCAGAATGATGAAGATGAAACAAGGCTGGACATTTCAGCAAGACAGTGATCCCAATCACAGAGCGAAGGAAACTGTCAGCTGGCTTCGGAGAAAGAAAATAAAGCTGCTAGAATGGCCCAACCAATCACCTGACTTGAATCCAATTGAAAATCTATGGAAAGTACTAAAAATCAGAGTTCATAGAAGAGGCCCAAGGAATCTTCAAGATTTAAAGACTGTTTGTGTGGAAGAATGGACCAAAATCACCCCTGAGCAATGTATGAGGCGTCTTGAAGCTGTCATTACCAACAAGGCTTTTGTATCAAGTATTAAATGAATATCAGTAAGAGTGTTCAATACTTTTTCCCTTTGTTATTTTACATTATTATACATAAATTAATTTCTGAACTTATTTGTTTTGGTTTCTTTCTATGTGTGGATTACTTGGGTTGTCACAAACACCTGGTGAAAATTTCCTGTCAATAGCACTTTTAGAAATATGTTTACTATGAAAAATTGTGATGTGTTTACCTGCTGTATATATGTATATTTATACACATATCTGCCCTGCATGTCATAGATGTGTCCTGGCTTTAACACACCTGGTTCAGATGAATGCAGTTTAGCAAAAACCTGTTAATCAGCCATCAATTGAATCAGGTGTGTTGAAGCAGGGAAACGTCTAAAGCAGCGGTGTTTGAAGTCAGTCCTTGAGGCCAGCATCCTGGATGTTTTAGTTCTCTCCCTGGTGATAGTAACTACCTCCTCAGCATGTCAGTGTTCTGCAGAGGCCTGCTGACGAGCCATCATTTGATCCAGGTTTGTTGAACCAGGGAGAGAACTAAAACATGCAGAGTCCCAGCCCTTGAGGATCGACTTTGGACACCACTGATGTAAATCATGTCAGGCAGTGCCCATTGAGAGCCAGGTTTAGGAGACACTGTTCTGAAATATACACAAAGACTTCTGGTTTGCTATTGCTAGTAATCGCTTATATAAGATTGTCATGTTGCATGCATGAGTGAACTAAATGCAGACAGCAAGGCTGAAGTCAGATGACAAAAGGTTTAATAGTGATATGACAAATGAACTTACAAATAACTTAAACGAGGAACACAGGAGAACATGAGGAAGACAACAGTAGAATCCAGTGGTTAGTGACTGAAAATGAGGAGCTTAAATACTAGGAAGTTTGATTACTGGATAGAGAACCGGTGGCTGACGGTAATGGGATGCAGCTGTGAGAGGAGACCAGACAGGTAGACTGAGGAGGGAGAGAGAATGGGACAAGAAATGCTAAAATTCATATTTTCAACTCCATAGTCATTTTATCTTTGTTTTAAAATGTAAGTAGCACCCTGTTTTACAACTTTTACGCTTCTTATGTTTTGTTTTATTATAGTTCTTAAAGACAAATCAGTTTTTGTAATATACCTGTTGCCCAACATTTTTTCCAGTTATTGTTGACTGCCTTTGTTTGAAAATAGTGCTGTGGATACCTTTGTACTTTGATATTATTTTATGAAATGTCCTGTAGAATCTGGTATGAAGGTGTCGCTGGAGTGTTCAGTGTAAACAGGGGTCAGCATGGACACCCTAACTGGGTGCTGCTATGAAAACCCATATGCAAACCATCATGACACTGTGTATTCCGAGACCACTTAATCAGAACCATCATTCATTAATCAGCCATTTGAGTGAAAGAAGCTCTTCAGTTAGAATGAACCACATGGGCAACCTTCCCTCCATAAGTGTATCAGTGTATCTTGGTTGTCCATGATTCTTTCTTTGACTATTATAAATCCCAACCACTGAAGGAACACCCCACAAGGATGACAGTTTTGAAGAAACACCAACCAAGCTGTCTGGCAATCACAATTTGTCTCTTGTCAGACTTGCTCAAATCCTTAAATTTGTTTATTTGGTTATAAGATATCAACTTATTGATATCTTATATCTAAAGTTATAACTTTATATCTAAAGTTATAACTTTAGAACTTTATTCTAAAGTTATAACTTTAGAACAAAATGCTTACTTGCCTGATATATCCCACCCTCTAACAAGAGCCATAAAGAAGACATAATTAGTATTATTCACATCACCTTTTGGTATGCTTGATGGGTTCTGAAACAGGCAAGATACTGACTGCTAATAAATACTTCAACAATCCCAATTTTGGGAACAATTACTGAACTACCATATAAAGACTCTTACAGGGACTATTCTCTCAAGAAGGCCCCACAAGATGCTGTCTGATTCAAGACTATGAGACACAATAACACATATACACACACGCACACACACGTACACATGAGCACACCCCCTCACCCCACAAGTACACGCATGCAAACACATGCACACTACCACAGACTTCCACACAGACCCACACAAGAAAACGTTTCAGCCTTCATTTCACTGTCCTTTTCCTGAGGTTACAACCAGTCAGCATCCTTGTCTATTCCAAGTCATCATATTTCAAGCCACAGCGGTATAATCGGCCGCGATCAGGAAGCCCCCCGGACTCTGAATGAAGCACTTTTATGCACAGAAGCCCAGCAGCTACGATCTCATCTTTCTGTTTTCAAGGTGGAAGAGGGAGGGAAGGGTTGGCAGGTGTGGTGGGGGGTTTTGAGCCACACGCAAATAGCACAACTGCGTTATTGGCAAAAATCTCTAGTCTGTGTGTACTGGAGTCTGGCTTTGAATTTATCACATCAAAGACTCGGCAAGTTAATACATACTGTAATTCAGTTCGGAGTATGTCTGGCAAGACTGCAGAAAATACATTTTTAATTAAGCAAGAGCACATTTATTTTATCAAGGAAGATTGTTTTGTTGCATTTTTGCTAAGGAGGATGAAAGTTATTAGTGATTTTGTTTTGCATGTGTGTGATGTCCATCTAATTTCTTTCGCTGCACCGCAGAGATCACAGTTTCCACAATGCTTTGCTTGAACAGCTTAGATCAGCAAAAAAAAAAAAAAAAAAAAAAAAGTCATAGTAAATGCTCAAAATGCACACCCAGGAATACAACATCTGACTTATTTTTGGTTTCCTTATCTGTCCCATCATATTCATTGACACAAACACTAGCCTAATGACTTGGAGTTTGTTTTTCTCCCCCGACATCAGGGTACAAAGTTAGTTTATGACAGAAACTTGCATGATTTAATATTACTGGATGACATAATGCATTTAACAATGCACCTGGGTAAATAATATCAGTGAGGAATGGCTCATAAAGTGTCATCAGTCTCTGCAAGGGATGCACAAGTGTGAGATTACATGATGTCGGAGATGAGAAACTGACCTGATTAGAACACTTTGATAAACACTGAGAGGATTGTCTCTCGCAGTCTCCAGCTCTAACTACCTCACTCGTTAGCAGCCTGAATGGCACCGCAGCAGAGCATTTGCTTATATTCCACATCATCTCCACCATCCACCAGCAGAAGAACGCATCACTGATAAAAACAACAGATGCACTGTATTTTCATGGCGTCCTCTTGGAATCATCTAATTTCAGACCGCTGTGTTTATACATCCCACTGTCTCTTAATGCCCTTAGCATACTGTAGTATAAGGGTAAATGTAAATGAAAAATACATTATTCATATTCCCCAGCAAAGGCAAGAGAGTGTTTCCTGTGGTACAATGTCTCAACACAGAGAGGAAAAAAACCCCCAAAAAGACAAAGCTTGCCGACACAATCTGTTATTGACTTTATTGATTTTCTTCATCTTTCAGGTAGGGTGTAGATGTCTGCAACTAAATTGAACCTTAAATCAATTTTTTGTGCTTCTGAAGTAAGTTTTGTGTAGCAGGTATAAAGCTTGACTTAAACAATATTCTTCCACTTTTTATTTTAAAGAGATGCACTTGAATAGCAATGAGGAAAGAAATGACACTGGCAAAGACTACATGTTAAACATGTAGAAGAGAGAAACAAAAAGGAAAGGAGCTGCAACCCTTTCTTCCAAGTATGATTTATGACTCAGCTTGAAAATTACCCATAATGATTCAGCATGTTGATCAAAGGGTTGTACAACAGTGCATGATTCAGAAATATTGCAGTGAAACCCTGAGCAGACAGCAACACAGATCAATTACCCCACAGGTTTCACATTGTGCATGCTGACATTCTACCTGTCTACAGTCTCGCTCCATCAAAGGAAAAATTACCCAGAAATTCCCTGCAGCATGCAACTCACATATGCACTCTCCCCTCACACATGTTGGGAATCAAAATTTGCATTAATGTTTGGCTTAATGTTTGTAATTACTAATACTTATGATTAATAATTTATGACTAATAAAATTATTAGTAAAGTTAGTTTCTTTAACTGAATCGGAGCACCATCCACAAGCTGGAACCATAAGTCAAACTTGTCAGTCTTTTATGAAGGAGAGAGGCATTAAACCACATTTGAAAAGAAGAAGACAATTAAATTATCTTGTTTAACTACCTTATCCAACCCAAACACAAATGAAATTCCGACTTTATTTGTGAGTTGATCAGGCTCACTCAGGTTCGAGATGATGTCCGGAGACTGGTCCAAAAGAAAGTTCAATAGCTGGAACAACTGGTGGGCTCTTTGGGAAAAAGCCATGCGTATACTGTAATATACTATAGTATTACTGTATATGCAAGCCATGGCACATTATAGAATAATTCAACAATATGTCCTGTATGCCCTCTATGTCTGAACTAAGGAATTAGGGTTGCAAAACAGAACCTGGCCTGGCTAAAATCTCCCAAATCATTCTCGTAGAATGCGTTAAGATTGAATTGAACCAAACTTGAACTTTTGGGTCACAGTTCCAAATGCTTGGTCTAGCACAAAAACGATACTCGTAGGTCTACCTTCATGCAAAAAGAACATGATATTCACAATAAAAGATGGTGAAGCATCATGATCTGGGGTTATTTTTCATTTGAAACTGATGTATTTGTCAAGGTGGACACAATACCAGTCAGCTTTGGTCCAAAATGTTTAGTTTTCTGCTGTACAGCTGAAGATAAGAACATGATTTCTTCTTCAGCATTATTTTAAGCCCAAGCATACATTCAGTCTGACAAAAGAATGAAATCAGGAGAAAACAAGTAAAGCTCTGGAATGGACTAACCAGAGTCCATAACAAAATTTCACAGAAAATCTGGGAGTTCACCTGAGGAGGGTAGTGACCAACAGATGTCCTCACAATCTGAGAGATTTGGAGAATTTTTGGAAGGTAGAATGACCAACAATTGCCAAGTCAAAATGTGAGATACTGATAAAATCCTACCAAAGAATACTAATTAGTGAAATGGAATACAATTTCTTTTTTGTCAGACAATGTTTGAAATTGGTCTTGCATCACTGCACTGTTGTTTACAGACATATACAAACATACACAGACCCAAACAGAACCAAAAGCACACATTGTAAGATGCATTGATCATGGCGTTCTATGCTGGTTAATGTTCCATGTTTAGTTTTAGGATTACCTGATGTACGTAATCTTTTTTTTTTTCAGTTTAACCTTATTAAACTGTGATACCCTGTATCTTTGACCTGATAGTGGCATTCTGTATTTATGATTAAGAGTGCTGTCAAGAAGAGAGCCGATGTTATCAGTTAATCTCACCGTATTATTAAAGTAGGAAGATTCATAACATTTTTTGACTGGGTGACCTAAAACCTTAGAGCAAATTTTCATTTGATGAAGCAGATTAGCTTTTACAGCAATGGTAGGATTTTTATACCATGTGGTATTACAGTTCTGCACGATATTCATTATCACTGAGGTACAAAACCAAAGAAGTTCTTTACTTAGTCGTTGAAGGATATGCCCTTTGTTTTGTCTTTTTTACAGATTAATTCAATGTGGATTTTCCAAGACAATAGATGGTCAATCATGACTCCTATAGAAAAGTACTTGATTGATTTCTTCATTATGGATGGTAATGAGAACTTTCTAACATTCAAGTAGAGCTCCAAAAACAGTTTCTGCAATTTTTGTTGTATTTATTTTTAGAGCATTTTCATTAGTCTATTGAACAACTTCATTAACACCATGTTGGTGCAGCGCCTCGTTGTCAGAGGCATCAGGGTATTTTAATATGTATTGATTTCGTGTTTTTATACTGCAGTCATCTAAAGTGTAAACAAAACAGCTGAACTCGGGAATCCCTTGGGAGCCCCAACAGAAGTTAAATCAAACTGTGTTTTAATAAAGTATTAGTTAAAGTCACATCAAGTCAGCTTTATGAAACGCATTTAAAACATCAAAATTGACCAAAGTGCTCTGGGTGTGCATAGTTATATATTTAAGTTAATGCAGCTTTTTCATTTTTATGAAGATAAATAAACAGTTTTTTTTCCTTCACCAGTTTTATTTATCAGTGTAATTGTACAGAATACATCACATTAAAGACGAAAAAGGTTAAAATACAATTTATCATTGCCTTATTTTTTACAACACAAAAAACTGCCATTTTAACAGGGATGTGTAAACTTTTTAGAGCCACAGTATGTTGAAATGAGGCAGCAGAAGTACATGTAAATTATTGAGCAGTGACTTAGTCACATGGAGCTGCATCTACAGAATGAGCAATCATTTTGTTCCTCCTGAGACCAGAGGCTGTTTATGGTGCAGGGTGAGAGGTGAGGTGAAACTCCAAAGGGTAAACTAGAATCAAATCCCTCCATTACTGATTTATCATAGGCTGCCTGGGCTGATATGGGACAGACACATTTGTATTAACAGTGTAATTTTATCTCACAAAGCTGTGGACATCCAAAACAAAAAAGGTTGTGTTGACAAAATCTAAAAAAAAAAGAAAGAAAAAAAATTGAAAGATAATCTGAAAGATAATATTTATGTCAAATGCCAAAACCTATGTACTTATTTTATGTGACTTTAACTCGGTTCTCTATATACTCTATAAGAATGAACTGGTAAATAATATATGCATACAATAATTGTCCTTTGAATCCTTTAAGCAACATTCTTTGTTTTGCCTCAGCACAGCTGAGTATAAGGTGGCAGCTGCAAAAGGTCACTTATTTATCTGTGATGAGTGGAGTTGATGGAGAGGAATGACATTTACATTTTAGGTAAGAGTAATGCATGCAAGGCTGATTTTAAAACTCTTAAGACTCTTGCAATTCATTGAAATTGTTTTTTGATTACGTATTTTGAATTATGTTTTTTAGACTAAACAGGATTAGGGTGTTTTGGTTTGTCATTCACAGAGATCTGAAAGGATCTGAAAGATTTGCCAACAGCCCCCCACAGTTGCAGCATTATGAATCATGACTTCAGTCACAGATTTGATGGCATTGGATTTGACTTGAATAATCTCCATCAATCCACAGTCAGACTGCGTTTGAAATTCAAAATTATTGCTGTCCTCTCAAGAAGTACAGCATCTATTAAAGATCACTTTCTTCAAGGGCAAGGTGTATTTAAATCAATGAGGGCACACACAATGCCTTGAAAAAGTATTCACACTCCTTTATTTGTTTCACATTTTAACATCTTAGAGACACAAACATCAATATACTTTACTGGACTAAATAGTTTGTAGAACCACCTTTTGTTGTACTTACAGCTGCAAGTCTTTGTGGTGTGTGTCTCTACCAGCTTTGCACATCTATAAACTGAAACTTTTGCTTATTTTTGTTTGCAAAAAAGCAATCTGTAACGTTCATTTTCAGGTTTTTTCGAAACCGTTCTACTGTAGCTCTGGCTGTACATTTTGGGATCCTTGTCCTGCTGGAAAGAAAACCTCTGCCCATTCTCAAATCTTTTTTTAGCCTCTAACAGGTTTTCTTGCATGGTTGGACAGTATTTAGATACATCTATTTCACAAATTAAGTCTGACCAGTCCCTTTGGTCTATATGCAGTAGTGTGAAAAACTGTTTGCCCCCTTCCTGATTTCCTTTTTTTTTTTTTTTTTTTTTTTTTTTTTTTTTTTGATGTTTTTCACACTTGGGACTTTCAGAACATCAAACCAATTTAAATATTAGTCAAAGACAACACAATCACTTTTTCGCACACAGGACCATGTAGGTTTGAATTTTTTTTCTCCTTTAATAATAAACACCTTCATTCAAAAACTGCATTTGGTGCTTACTTGTTTTGTTTTTGACTAATATTTAAATTGGTTTGACATTTTGAAACACTTAAGTGTGATAAACAAGCAAAAAAATGGGAAATCAGGAAGGAGGCAAACACTTTTTCACACCACTGTAAACTTAAGCTAGCGAAGAAAAAACATTCCCACAGGCGGAATTTCCTCCACCATGTCTCAAAGTGGACAGATTCATTTCAGAGTGATGAATTAAAGTCAAAGAGCAGAGTTTTGGTCTCGTTTGAGCAGAGCTCCTCATTCCATGTCTCCCTTTAATGGCTTGTAACAAACTGCAAACATGACTTCTGACTCTTGTAGGCATGTAGCAATTGAAATTTAGGTGTTTATTTTTAAAAATTTTTGAAAAGTTTTTTTTCATGGAGCATCACTTAAAACAGATAGTAAGAACATTATTTTTACATTTGAGGAACATCTCAGAATTTAAATCAATAGTGTCAACAAGTGAACTTAAGATGGTCATGCATGCTTATGTCTTTACACAGCTGGACGATTGTAATAGTCTGTTTACTTGTTGCAGTCGGATGGGGCTGGCTCATCTTCAGGTTGTCTAAAACTTTGCTGCGAGTCAAACAGAGGAACCAATATAACCCCTGTTTTAAAGTCACTATATTGACCGTCAATCAGATCTATGTTTCATTTTAAAATCGTTGTCTTAATGTTCAGGTTGTGTGTTCACAAAAATTCTTAGAGTCCTCTCATGGCACTCCCATCTTAGCCAAAAAAATTCCTGCCAAGGAGTTGACAGAAATATCCATGTTAGTGAGGAGGTGTGGATGATCCCTTTGCTAAGTGTGACGCTGTCTTCTATGGACTGTGATTGGTTGCTCTTCTTCTTCTACTTCTGTTTAATGGCAGTTGGCAAATAACTTAATGGAGCCTTACCGCCACCAACTGGTAAAAAGTGTGTACCAAATGTCACCCAAAAAACAAACAAGCAAAAAAATACACTGTCTTAAAAATAGAATATGGCATGGTAGCTTTTACTTCTTGAGTCTTTCTGAAATAATTCAACAGGTCTAGTTTTGGCTGTGACTAGTAAATACACAAAACAAAATAATACACAAAAAAACCCAAATACATCCCCTGTAATCAGTTGATAGAAATTTACCAATCATTGAATCTAGACTGGATTAAGAAAAGGTATCATGATGATGAAACTAAAATTCAAATAATTTCCACACAGCATCAACAGGTTTGATTGTTCCTTATTTAAATCCTCATTATTATTATGCTTTTCACCATGCTGGTAATTTTACTACATCATCTATTTTATTATTAATTATTGTTAATGTGGACACTCAACTGTGCAAATCACTGTGATTGCCTGCTTGTATAAACTTGTCTTTATACAAACAACATACCTGCTGTGTTATTTTTTGGTGTTTATTTTGTTCTCAATTTATTTTCAAGAAAATAAGTTGTCACTTATTTTTCTTGAAACTTATCTGTTTGTCATCTATGATGAGTCAGGACATAACAGTGTACATGTCTGAAAGTATGAATGGGTGAATGTGGCTACACTTTAAAGGGCTTTCAGTAGTCCATTTCAGTCCATTTATGAATAGGATGACTTATCAGGGGTATCATAGCACAGAGGATTGAACACAAAAGCATGGAACACTTTTCAGACTTTTCTTTGCACAACAGAAGGAAACCATGTGTCATTTTTCTTCCGCTCCCAAATCATTGTCGACTTTATGTTGGTCCACCGCTAAAAATTCAAATGAAACACATTTAAGTTTGCAGTTGTGATGTGACAAAATGTGAAAAGGTTCAAGTGGTGTTAAAACCTATGCAAGGAATTGTACCTCATGTATTGCATTAGACTGGATACTATAAACCGGCTTCAGGAATTTGAAGAAAATGATATTATTGTACCAATGTTTTTATTATACCAGTGTTTTTATTGTTTCAAAAACAGCTCCAGAGACCAAAGATGTCAGAAAACTGGAGAATGTTTGGAAATGTATAAATTCAACACATGGAACTGCTATGAATTAATTGAGATACACAAGTCCATTCCATTTATGCCATTATGGCAGACCTTGTAAGAACATGGACCTGTTTTGTTAATAGGCTTAAGGAGCCTCCTCTGCCACCATTTTAGAGCGTGTTTAGAGTGTCTATGCAGGAACAACAATTATCTGCCACCTTAATCAGAGGCAATCTTGTTTTCAATAATGAACAGAGACACAAAAAAGGAGAAAAACCTAATTTTCCAAAGAGACTTGATGCTGATACAGGATCAATGTAATGAATGTCTGATGGTGATCCTGGTTTGCTCCAACAGGATGATCTTGACGTGGAATTAAAAACATGTCAGAGTTGTCACATTTAGCCGGTTTGCATTAAATCTGTACTGGGTACAGGACTGATAATGGATTTGCTGTGAACAATTAACAGAAGAGTCTTAATTGTGTCATTTTCTTAATTCTGCTTGTCTGTGTCATATATACAAACAGATTTGAAACAATACTGGTGTCACTGTCAATTCAGCAGATTTAAGTGAACAAGACACATCATGACATCTTTCACAGCCTTGACTGTGATTGACTCTGAATTCCCCACTATGTTCCACTTTGCACATTCTTTCCGTGGTTTTCTGTTTCATTATTCCATCCAGCTCCATGGTATCTGCTGCACTTTTACCCACAACAAATGTGCTGAGTGTAGATAACCCACAGTGACAGAAGCCCCTGGAATTGGGCGTGCGAGACAGATCATAAAGGGTTATGCACCTTTGGAGGATATCATCTTCTGATTAATGTAGTCTCCTCGCAGCACGCTGACAGGATTGTATGGGGCATCTAGAATAAAAAAGTGATAAAGAACTAATTAAAGATAGTAAAAGGTGAATATAATTTTGGGGATCTGTCAGTAATTGGGCAAATGAAAGATACTGGCAGGGTGCAGAAGCCACCGCTGCTCTTCCTGATTAGGCACTGATGTGAAAGGTAATGTGTTTTGGGCTTAGGCCCAGGCTTGTGGAGGACAGTTGTGGCATGATCAGCTGTGTGCCTCACAAGGTGGGAGTGCCACAAGACTCTTTAAAAAACAGTAAAAATGGCTGCAATATTTACAGTAGTATCCGCAACATTATAACCGTGTGGAGATGCCATACAGCATGTTTGCATAAAAAAGAATATTATTAAAAACTTGTGATAATAAAAAAGCCATTACAGTTTTCACATAATTATTTATTATAAACTGTAAAAAGATGACATCTGATACCCGGACATCTTAGCAAAAGTTATGTTGCAAAACATTACATCCTTTTATCAATGCTTTCTGCCATTAATTCCCTGCCCTGCATTTACTCCTTACTGTCTAAATCTATTTAAAATTGCATATAAACAAAAATGATGCGATTGTCGTCAAACAGATTCTAAACTAAGGACAGGTTGTCTATTTGAGTATAACATATCCAATAATATAAATTCATGTATTTAAGATACAAATTAGCCAATTTAGACACAACTGAACATAACTCTGACCATCTGACGAAAACAAAAGAGCTGTTGTACAACAATATATTTTGGTTTGGCTATGAACTATTAATAATAAGTGCCAGAGGCAATTTTTGACAAAGTTAGCAATTTGGATGAAAATTGTCAAATTGGAGCACCACCTGATTATCAGGGGGAAAAAAAGCCAAATACCTTTTGGTCTCAGTTATTGTTTTATGAATCCCTGCCTGGTAACGTGTGGTATTATAGAACAATAGATAAAAGATTAAGTTCACACACTGATGTTTTCAAACAGCAAGCCCTGCACACATATACAGAAAAAACACAGACAATGTATGAACAAGAAATTTTAACCTTCAGTTAAAATACTTTAATCAACAAATTCTAATCTAGAAACACTCAACTAAACTAAGTAAAAATGAAAGAACAGTGAAAGCTAATACACTACCGGAAGTAAAACAGCAGAAGGAACAAACAAGAATAAAAACCAAAACCCAGTAGAATGAACATTACTTTAGCAAGTGCTAAACCCTCCCCCATTTCTAGGGTAAAGATATAAACACCTGGATAGGTTTGCATTCTTCATGTAAAAAGCAGTATTGATAAACTTCAGTTTTCTTACAGCTCCTAACAATAGGTTTGCTGGAATATCAGCCTGTTTCTCCTGACAGAACTGGTGTAACCTAGTCACGATTTTAGGCCACCTTGCTCACACACACCTTTTCAGATCTGCTTCCAAATTTTTATTAGTGAGATTGGGGCTTTGTGATGACCACTCCAAATTAATATTGTGATTCCTGAAGATACTTTTGTACCAAGCATTGTGTTATGCTTTGTGTCATTGTCTAATGTAAAAACCCTTTGTGCCCAGGCTGTAACCTCCTAACTGATGTCAGTTCTCCTTTTCCAAATAATGTTTTTTTTTTTCTTTTTCTTGTCATCCTATCTAGTTAGTAAATGCAATCTCATGTGCAATAAATATCCTCACAGCATGATGCTTCCACCCCTGTTGCAGGCTTCTCCTGTTTTCTACAAATATAACAATGGTCATTAAGGTCCAACACTTTCATCAGACCACAGGACAAGTCTACAAAAGCTGGAACCCAGTGACTTCATACATACATATAATCAACAGAAGCTGCTGTTCTTGTTCTATTTCCCTGTTCTTCAGCCATGAAATGGCTGTGGATGGAGGTGCTTTGAGGTTTGGTGTTAGGGTTACATTGCATATGCAGAAGCCTGACAACGTGTCAACTGTGTTAATACAGCTGCTCTATAGCTGATTTAAATTCACAGGTGAAAGCAGAAAATGTGAGCATCACACTGCAGCAGCATGAAAAGTCTCTAATATGAGAATCTATGGCCTATTTAACTCCCGTGCTTGATTTAGTTATGTGGGGAGAGAAATATCTTTAAAAGGACCATTGTGTTATTCTGACTTGTAAAGAGAAGTGTGTATTGTAGCTTTTTCAAAAATAGCTCATCAATGTTGATTCCCTCTCAGAGAGGGGTTCTGCTGTGTTTAATAGCAGTTGACAAAGTGAATGCTAATTACTGCTTTATTTTTTTCAAAATAAAGCTGCCTTTTGGTTTATCTATCACAATCAAAACTCCAAAATGGTACATGGAGGTGTGTGGTTGTAATGTGACAAAATGTGAAAAAGCTCAGGATATGAGTGCCTTTGAATTGCCGTTGTCTCTGATTATTTACAAATTTACCAGCGGCAACTTTTTTCACAGCATCCTCAAACTCTGCAGCTTTTATTGCATTGAGCAAGTTGCTACATCTATAAGCTGTTTCAGCAGAGTCTCTGACCCCTTTTCCCCAGCTGAGTTTCATAAAAACCATTTTAATAAAGCTAGACATCATCCTGGAAGAAATGAAGGAAAAAAATGTAATGAATGAAGTTTGTATACCGGAAAACAAAAGATAACAATAAAACACACCACCAAATTGTGTGATTAGATTATTTTCTGAAAGTGGATTTTCACTGTAGGGTAGCTTATTGCAGCCTTCTAATATAAACAAAAACTCAGCAAAGTTTGAGCTGCTGAGTGGAAACTTGGAGCTGATCCGAAATCCAAATGTTGCAAACCATTTTAAAGCAGCTGCGACGGGAGGCATTGCAGACATATGATTCCCTAGTTTTGTTGCTATTGCTCATCTTTGCTAAAGCCAGCAAATGAGGGAAGTGTCATATACGGATAGTGAGCACATCAGGAAGGATGTAGAACAAAGTTTCATGATTCAGTGCAAATCGAATTTTCCCTTTGGGCCAGCATGAAAGGAATTTACACCTAACTTAGCAGTTTTTCATAGCATGTGGTCGCCTTCCTTCACAGATCAAACGATTGAGCCCAAACCTGGATGGAGCAACAGAAGGAAGCCTTGAGGCCATGCCACCCTCAAGCTCTTTGCTAAATAGTAAGAAGATGTTGGTTTATTTTGCAATATTTTCAGCCTCCGACAATGATTATATGCTGTTATATATACAGTTATTCCAGCTGAAAATGTAATATACCTGCATGAAAGGGGGGAAAAAAATAGAAGATAAAGCCCCATAGTTCTGAAGAGTTGAATCATCCAGTCGATATTTTGGGATTTCATCTGGGGGAGGGGGTCCTCCGTTGTTCTGTTTTGCACTACTGACTCACAATGTGTGTATGGAACACTGCTAACTTTATACTTGTGTATGTTTTCTCCACAAACAAATCTAGTTCATAATTGGCAGATGCAAGGGGTGAAATATTGACTAGGTTTGTGTGTGTGTGCACGCAGATAGCTGCAAGCTGGTGTCTGCGTGTATGCATGTGTGTTTGTTTTTGGCTGCTATCCTGGTTTCATCTCAGTGTGCTACCAAGGAGACATAAGCCACTTCCATCTGCCTCATGTTCCAAGTTTCTTTTTGTTCCCAATAAAAGACAGGAAGTGGAGTTTAAATCCAGTTTTTGACACCACACCAGTCTCTAATTAAAGGCTAAATAAAATGTGAGAAAATAACATATTTGTTCTATTCTAACTCACAAATCAAGAAACCATAAAGAGTGAATTTATTTTATCTGGTAATATTATATTTTATATTCTTATGATTATGTTCTGTAATAGATTTTGTTTGAGAGAATATGTTTAGTGTGCACATCTGGCTTTGTTTTAATATGATATATTTTGCCTATTGGTTGTACTGTGACAAATTTTCAAGAATTAATTTAAAAATCGTAATCATAAATTTTCCAAAAATATTTTCAGATATCTATATCTGGAACAATAAAAACTCATTCCAGTGCTCTTGGATCAAAGATTTTTTCCATTAAACCCCCCCTGTAAATGTGATTTGTGATGAATGTGAAGTTTTTCCAATGCAGATTCAAATTCAAATATTTATTTAAAATCCATAGCTGATCATAAAAGGACCAAAATATTCTCCACTGATGCTATGCTATTAACATATTTCTATGTCCCTTGGTTCCATGGTGTTTTAAAGACAAATAGTTATCTGCTACTTCAAACAATATTGGCAGTACATTCCCACATTACAAAAATTCTTATAAAATCCAAATTCAAGTACATTTTAAAAATATTCTAAGATGTCCGTGGCAGCAAGACGGACTATTGAACTGTGTCCAATTGTTCCTTTACGTAATGTTTTTTTTACTAAAAAATGTAAACCTCTACGTTTTCGAACGTTGACTTAAATTTATAAAAAAATTCATCATTCTGAAAATATTTCCAGATGGTTTAGGTGCTAAATGTCATCAATGATTTATCATGTCCATAAATTCTTTAAAAATCCACAATTCATCAGAAAATTACCAAAATATTCTTAAATAGTCATGTCAACATGTGAAATCATATTCTCTATTTCCAGGTACCTAAATCAAATATTTTTTCAAGAAAAAATAACTGCCATTTTATGCCATAATGACTGAAATGAATAAAGTCTTTAAAAATCCACAATTTATCAAAAAATTACAAAAATATTCTCAGATGGAGTGCCCCCACTCCAATCTCTATTATATTTATTGTGGTTTATAGTCAGGAAGGATGTGAACTATGTGCCACAAAACATTCGGCCAAAAAGAGATTGAGCTGCTACTGCAAGCTTTAGTTACAAACTTCATAAATAGTAATGGGACGCTTTCATAAAGAACTGCAGACTTGGACCAATACCCTTAGGCTCCATGCAAGAACACATCCTGAATGTTTTAGCCCTTTAAAATCAATGAGTGATTTTTTATGAATTTTTGCAAAGGTTAAAGGTTAGACCTACATTTTTGCCGATTGGTCACTTTGACCAATCATTATCATATCTATAATCTATAACATAGTCTCAGGATTATAT
This sequence comes from Anableps anableps, assembly GCA_014839685.1. NCBI lineage: Eukaryota > Metazoa > Chordata > Actinopteri > Cyprinodontiformes > Anablepidae > Anableps > Anableps anableps. Next base: position 17,402,552 of record CM026082.1, read on the forward strand.
CCTGAAGATTCAGTCCAAGTTGCATGAAAATCTGCTGAAATGTGCTATACAAATAAACTTGACTTGACTTTCCTTGACTATAGTCACCATTGGTATGGTAACTATTGATAAATCAAACTGTTCTGAAGTTATGCTCAATAAACTTTGTTTTTTGCCAAAAAAAAAAATGTGTGCAGGTATTTTATAAACAGAACATTTTTTCGAAAATCTGTCCACATAGTTTAGTCAGCTGCTCATTCAGTCTTGCTTCGATTGACATTAAGCCTTTGGAGGGAGGTCCGAGCTAATGAAAATATTATTTGCATACTATGCCAGTTTTCTACTGATAAGCATAACTTTATGATTTTTTTTTTCAAAACTCATAATAAAACAAGATTCAAAGAACATGCAGGAAAAGAGAAATTGTGTCTACATATAATAGGTGGGAGGAAATCAATAAAACACATTTCTTGTTATAACAGTGCCACCTACTGGTCAAATTTAGCAAACATTCCTCCAATCGAGGAGCAATCTGTATATGGTCTGTGATTTGTCCCGAAATTACCATTAGAGTTTCCTGAGTTCAATGGTCAAATGTAAGACAGCATATAAACCACGCCCACTTTACAATCATAGTGAAAGTTTGGCCTTATGGTGTGGTTTTGAATATTTGTACCAAGTTTGGTGTAAATCCATCAAGTGGTGTTTAAGATAAAAACTTTTAGACCCTATAGCGCCCCCTATCACTAAAACTCAACCTAAAGTGGCAACATCTCATCTCATATTAGGATCTCAATGCTTGTTCTGTAATCATGTATGTGGTGGAGATTTTCTGGTTCTTTTACTGTACATGTTTAAGTGGAGAAGAACAATTAGCAACACTGAAAAATCCATACAATTACAATAGGGTTCCCTGCTCCACTGGGAGCTGGGTAACGCCCATGAGTGCCCACATTCAAATAGCCATATCTTCTTCATTTGTTTTTATTTCCATGATGTTTGACATTATTGGAAAGCTTAGAATACAGATTTCAGAATCCGTAAATAACTCAAAATGCCCCCAAGGAGAGTTGTTCCTACATTTGCCGTGGCCAGTCACATTTTGACACACAAGCACAAAATTTTCTTGTGAAAATTCAGTGTTGATGTCAGAGCAGATTGGGAAGACTGTTTCTAGACAATAGAATCGTAGCAGTAGCAAAAATAACCGCTCGTTACAACCAAAGTATAATGATTTCCATTGCTGAATGCACAACACGTTGAAGGTTGAAGCAGATGGCTTACAGCACCAGAAGACCACAGCAGGTACCAATCCACTCAGCTAACAACATGGAACTAAGGCTACAAGTCACACAGATTACTCCAAAATTGGACTGTAACAGATTGGAAAAGTATTGCCTCATATAATGTGTCTTGATTTTAACTGCACCATTCAGATGGTTGGGTCAGAATTGTCAACTACCTGATAGCTTGTATCCATGCTGCACTGCATTGTATCACTGGTTCAGGCTGCTCTTGGCGGTGTGATGCGGGATCTTCATTTGGCACACTTATTTGGGCCCCTTAGTTGATAAAACCTCATTTAAACACTACAGTTATACTGAGTTTTGTTGCAGATCATGTCAATCCATTTGTAACAACAGAGTATCTACCTTCTTGTTGCTACTTCCAGCAGGATAATGCACCTTGTCACAAAGCTCAAATCATCCTAACATGGAACATGACAATGAGTTTACTGTACTCCAATGGCCACTACAATCACCAGTTCCCAATCCAACACAGCACTTTTGTGATGTGGTGGGATAAGGGATCCACTTAATAGATGTTCAGCCAAATAATTTGCACTAACGGGGTGATGTAAAAGTAAATATGGACAAAGCTCTATGCCAGGAAGAATTTAGGCTGTTCTGAAAAAGTTCAACTCCAAGTGGCTGGTGAGTGTAAATAGATTAACTTGCAATTCTGAAAAATAAATGTAGCAGAAAAATGTAGCTAATCACACTGACAGTCACATATAGAGGTATTCCAGGTTTGTAAAAGAGTGGCATTGATCCCTGAAAAGAGCCTTCCCAGTAAGAATAGATTTCAGTAAAAATCTATGTATGTAAATGTAAATGTAATATAAATCTGCTGGGACTACTAGAATAAAGATAAATGGATTCATATATTATTTAGCACTAAAGAGCAAAAACATGGGTGTACAGGTTACTGATACTGATTGAAGTGATTGACAGCAAGAGTTTTGGAACCTTGTATTTCAAACAGTAATTCTTGGCTAAGTTTTTTATTGGCTTGACTCTGAGTGAATGCTATCTGACGCTTAAAAGAAACAGTGTTAATTGGACTTAAATTCATCTCAAATATGGCCTTGAATTTTCTTTTTTGAAACCATAACAGCAGTGCCTCAGCTGAAATGGCACTAAGCTTGGCACACATGTTTAAGAAGTCCTTGAAGATAGTACAGCCATATTGCTTACCAGAGAAGCTTTTTTGTTCATTGTCATAGGAACCATGTTTACTAAACTTAATTCACAGAACTTAATGTTTTGTTGTTTTACAAGGAGTCATTACAAACCATCTTTATACATATTTTTTTCAATATCAAAAAATCATTGTATTTTATTCATTTAAATTTTTGAGTTTTAATTTCCTTCTGGGATTAAAAAACTATTCTTGAAATGATTTAAATAGAATTGTAATTATATGACAATGATAAGACTTATGTACAGTGCATCTGTGCATTGCAAACCAGACAGTCTGCCATATGTTTTTTTTTTAAGGAGTGGCCTTCATCTGGCCACTATACTGTACAGGCCTCATTGGTGAATTCTGCAGAGATGGTTGTCCTTCTGGAAGGTTCTCCTTCCTTCACAGAGCAATGCTGGAGTTCTGACAGAGTGACCATTGGATTCTTGGTCTCCTCCCTGACTAAGGACCCTCTCCCCCCCATCACTCAATTTAGCTATTGGCCAGCTCTAGTAAGAGTCCTGGTGGTTTCAAACGTCTTCCATTCATGAATGATGAAGGCCACTGTGCTTATTTGGACCTGTAAAACAGCAAAAGTTTTTCTGTATCCCTCCCCAGATTTGTGCCTCAAGACAGTTCTGTCTCAGAGGTCTACAAACAATTGCTATGATTTCTTGCTTGGTGTTTGCACTCTGATATGCACGGTCAACTGTGGGACCTTATACAGACAGGTGTATGCCTTTCCAAATCAAGTCCAATCACCTGTATTTACCACAGGTGGACTCCATTTAAGCTTTAGAAACATCTCAAGGATGATCAGTGGAAAATCAGCTCAATTTTGAGCTTCATTAACAAAGTATTAAGCAAAGGCTGTGAATACTTATGTAAATGTTTTTGCTTTGTTTTTTAATTTTGTTAAATTTGCACAACACTCAAAAAAATCCACATTGTCATAAAGATTTGTTTGTGTGTAGAATTTTTAAGAATGAGATTAGTTTAATATAATGCACTTTATTACATAAAATAATTACAAACACATGATATATTTAAAAGTTTATTTCTGGGTCTTATGGCTTACAGCTAATAGAAACCTCAAATTTTTCAACAATAAGAAAATTATTACTCATACAAGGTTTCATAAAGACCAAATATGATGTGAAAGAACTTGACTAGCCTTCACAGAGTCCAATCATCAACCTTTTAAAACCCCTTTGGGATGAATCAGTTTGGAGACTGAGCCAGGGCTTTTTGTCTAATCTAATATTATAATGCCTTACCTCAAAAATGTTCCTCTGCAAGAATGGTCAGAAATTTCCATGAACATACTCCTTAACCTTGTGGAAAGCCTTCCAAGAAGTGTAAGCTGTTATAGCTCCAAAGGATGAACCAAAATCATATCCAATCCTATGGATTAAAAAGTGAAATTTTACTTAGTTCATATATGTATCTAGGTAAATAAGCAAATACATTTGGCAATGTCGTGTATCATCAGTTTCGGTTTTTGAAAATAAATTACAGAAAAAATTATCTTTTTGTTGATACAGAAACATCTAATTTATTGAGAAGAAGCTCTGTGTTTTGATGTGTCTAACAGTAAATTAACCCTCTTAAGGAGTGCCATTGTTTGATATCTACAGCAAACGGAGATAGATGAAACATGAGATAAGACCAGAAGAAAACAAGAAAGGGTTCTAAATCCATTGGACAAAGGATTTGTTGTTGACGATATGAACTGATTACAGAAAAGTGCCACATTTCCATGTTGTTTTATACTTACAGATGAAATGAAGTATGACATTTTGCCATTGGAGTATTGCCAGTGTTTCTCAGGTGTTGTTTTGATTCAGCATGTCCAGATGTGACCTGACAGATTTTGAGGGCTGGAAGGATTTTTATTGTCTCTACATGTCATATGGGGTTGTAATGTCTCACAATGCTTTTTATTCACAGGAGTGAATCTTTCTGCAATGAGGAGAATCAAAGTCTAATTAGCTGACCAACTACTATCTATGTTTTTTTTAAACCAGTAAGATGGAAAGAAAATCCTTGACTTTTTGCCATTTTAAGATTAATTATTTATTAGAAAAGTGCATATTCACACTTAAAGGCCAAAAAGAAAGATCATGTAACTGTTACATGTAATTATCCCAGTATTAAATGACAAAAAAGGCCCATCTGGTTATTATAAAATAATTAAGAAACACAGCAAAGACAAGAGACATTTTACTTTGCACTTTAACATAGTTAATGCCATTATGGGGGAGTAGCTTTATCACAGATCCCATAACACCAGAGGGAGTGTTTCCATGTTTTAATCAGGTGCTAAGTGGCTGAAGCTCAACGGTGCATGACTGTACCTGGAAAGAGCCTTGGTTGGCATCTAATGAGGAATTACATTTAGCTCTGCCTCCAAGTGTGAATATCAAACACCTCTCATCTCTTCTTTTTTCTTTGCATCACATCTTTTTTTTCTTAAAGCCTGAAGGTTTATATATTTGATGGTGGAACTATAAGAAGACAGGACAGACAGAGTTGGAACTCAGTCAAAAGGGGTTGTGTGTACTTGCTTAGGTAGTTCTGTGTCTGCGCACAGGAGCTTCAGCATTTATAGATTATCGGTTTGATGTAAATTATTCTGACTGACTGGAGTTTTCAACATAACACCTTTTAATGGATGCTACAAAAACTGATTAAATGAGTGTTTGAATACCCCTGAAGGATGAAATGAGAATGCTAAATCCAAGAACATAAAGAACAAGAGTATCCTTTTTCAGTATCAATGTAAAAAGTTATGTATCTGATCCTGTTCACAAAGTATGATCCACCTTATTTTCAATGAACAATTTTTGCACTTCTGCCTTATTATACGGTTATATACCAGAGTAATGTCAGCAGCATATGCATTTCCTTCTGGCTTTAAACATGAAAAGAATTCAAGAAGATCCTATACTAATGCCGTTTGGACAAAGCAATACTTATGCTGGCTTTACTTCTGTCCTTCTTGGTCTTCCTTAATCCAACATGCGGAAAAGCTGCAGAAAAAGCATGTCTTTACTTGGCTTTTTGCTGCTAATATCGTCCAACTAAACAGATTATTAAAAGTTTAAAAGATTGAACACTAACTCATATGAATGCAACTACATCGAGCAAATGTGTTCTGGGTGAGGAATCTACAGGAGGTATTTTAAACTTATTCTTTTAGGCTCTTGAAAATAGCAGCTCCATTCAGATGAATATAATAATTCCCTGCTATAGCTTTTATGACGGCATTTAAATATAGCAGGTACAAACATGATACTTTATTTGTTTCTTTTTCATTTCTTTTTCATTTTTTACATCATGCATTCAAACTGTGTAACTTTGTTGAATTAGGTTTCATGTGTTGCTGCCTATCTTGGCCAGAAAATAGAAACATTTAAAAAAAACATATGCTCAACACAAAGTGCTAAGTTATAAAGCAGAACACCATCTTTTTATGTAAACACTTCTTTCTTTAAAATGTGCTTTATGAAAACAACATCAACAAGAGAAAGATGTGAGATTATTGAAGACATAAGTTGGTTGTTTACGTTGTGACAGACACCTTTAGAAACATGAAACTGTTCTTTAGAAACTCCTGTTTAGACAAGATATTGGTCACTGTCAAGAAAAACTGAGACCACAGCGTCTGCAACGTTATTTGAAAGTCAGTTCAATAGGGCAAAATTGTAACACTTTGTACATCATGTAATACTTTCAAAATATAGTATGATATTTTATTGCACTTTAAACTTTATAGTTTTTAAGCATATAGATCCCATTGATTTAGTGGATAGTCTGACTGTTAGTTAGCAGATGACTAAATGACTCAGACAGAAATGAGGACAAAAAATTCCAGACTGTAAGAGCCCTAGTAATACTGTCTTTCAATAATTTCAAAGTACACTACATCTCCAATGCATTTAAACCACAGGCAGACATTTGTTATGCAAAAGCAAGTCTTATTCAGCAGGATAACTGTGTACCTTTCCACAGTGACATCTTTATTTCTGTTTTCTACATGTGTTCCAACAGATTTCAGGCAACATTTCTTAAACAACAATTTATTCAGTAATGATGATGTCAACACAATAACCTCTACTGACATATGGGCCAGATGGCCAGCCAAGATACCCTTTCAGATCACTGATATGCACAGTAAACTGCATGTGTGTGCATGTGCAGGTTCATCTCCATATGTGTGTGCTGCTCTAACATGTATTTGTTATGATAGAATACAGATAAAATATTTTACTACAGATGGTGCTATTCTATTTAGTGTCTTTTTGTTATTAAATCACATCAAAACCAGTAATACATTAGTCTGTCTTATTTTATAGCTTGTCTTCTTTATCTATAAAGTCCAGCCACAAGTTTACTTGTTCATAAGTAATTTTCTGAAGCAGCCTAACACTGTAGTTTTAATCATATTTCACTCAAACAGAAGCAAGTTGTATTTTTGTTGGCATAATTTATCACGGGGGGTGTAGAGACATTATACTGAGGAAAAATGAATCACCTTATTCAAATGTACAGGGCTGCTGTATCTGTACCAATAATATTGAGGCCTTAAAGGAAAGGATTCCTGCAATAAAATCCATGAGACTATTTTATGCCTCACTATGGAACTGGTTGGTGTAGTTTGGTACACTATGTAGTCTGTTACTATTGCAAAAGCGGCCCATACAACTTACCCATACTGCACCATTTGTGGGATCCCTTCAGTTCTAGGTCCATAGTACAATGGTATGGTAAAATTAGGTTGGAGCTATTGGCATCACACAACAAACTCCATTGACTGGGGGGACAGAAAAATGTCACTGCTCACTACAAGCATACAACATACTAGTGTGTCACGTTTGTTGTAAAGTAGTAGTATGTGCCCTAGTATGACACAACATTAGGCATTTGGGTTTAACCCCATTTAACCAGTGAGAATCCAACTGGTGGTGGAAACAGTCTCCTGAAAACTTTGAACCATAAAATAGTGTCCTGAACCACACCAATCTGTGCCATACTGCTCAGTGGAAACAATGCATTACACACCACCTACAGCGCTCTGGATATATCCCTTGAACATTTTTAAAAAATATATTTTATCAAGTTACAACCACAAACCTCTACAACCTGGCATCCACATTTGTGGACATCACATTTTTGGTTGTTAGCACAATAATACTTAATTTAGTGTAACTGAAACCTGTCCAGAGTGTACCCCTCTTCTGGAGACCTATTGTACAAAATGATGGACAGTTTTGCTGCCACCTAGTGGTGGCAGAAGGGAAGAATGGGTCACAGACTTATTTCAAGATGGCGGCAAACACATCTGAAAAATCAGGTGGCTCCACCCGACCAAAACAGTTTCAAGGTAAGAAATGTAAAAAAAAGAAAAACAAAAAGTCAAAATGTTGATTTCTGTTTTGTTATGCATAGTAGTGTCTGGCATTCATATTTGCCAGCATTTTCAAACAGTAAAGCTCAGTATGCCGCTAAAGTGAGGTACACAAATGTGGATAGTGGAACTTAATTTTGATTCAGTGTTTGTAAAAATGTAAGTATGAAAATGTAGTTTGGTCAGTAATTTGTATTTTTCAACTGTATCTCATTTTCTCACTGTATAATTTCCAGTGCCTATTCATCAAAGGCCCTGAAATGGATATTGGAGACAATTCCTGAAGATAACTCTGAGTTAGAAGACTTATCTGACATGGATGACCCCTTAGATGATGCTGATTAACATCCTCTATTACAAGAGCCAAGCAGCAGTTAGGAGGAGAATATCCCACAGTCAACTGAAGCCAGTTCAGGAATTGTAATCATAATTTCTGCCTTTGCCAAACAACCTTATTCACTGTGATGTGTTGTTTTTCCAATAACTAAGTTAAAATACCTATTTTATGGTTATTGTTCTGACTAGGCTTCAGTATTTGCACATTCCCATTATGTTGAACTCGTTAGGTTGAGTCTGATGGCTCAAAAGATTACCCAGAACAGGCAACACCAGGACTGTCCCTTTCAAGGACAACCCAAGCAAATGACCAGTTCTTACACACTGAATTATTTATTCAGTATTTCTGACAACACATCTCATTGATTCCAAATGTATGAATGTGTCGATACTTTTAATGTCATTCTGATTTTTTTTCTGCCGGTTGTGGAGTGCACTGGAGGATTCCTCAATACAGTCCAAACCCAACCCAGTATAAGTCTGAGGAAGAAACAGGAATCCACAAAACTTTGACATGCATTTTTTCCATTTCCCCTTTATTTGGGTGTCTTCAGATAAAATGCAGTGCATGCAATTGCCATTAAACATTACCTAGTTAGTGTGCAGAGTCTACCTGTCAGTAATTTAATCTCGGTGTATATCAAGCTGTTCTGTGAGGTCCTCTCAGGTTTTTCAGAGGACATTAAAGAGCAAACAGAATCATTAAAACCAAAAAACTCAGCAGATAAGTCAGGGTTAAAGTGAACAAGTTTAAAGCATGACTGGGATATAAAATTATGTTCAATCCATCGTCTGAAAGTGCAAACAGTATGGTACAGTTGCAAACTTACCAACATACAGAACAGTCAAGAGGAGCAAAGATCAGAGAGGCAACCAAGATGCTAACTTCAGAGGCGCTGCAGAGATTCATAGTTTAGGTGTGAGAATCTTGATGGGACAACTCTTCACCATGAACTACAAAAAATTGTCCTTTATGGAAGAGAGCATCAAGAAACCAATTGCTAAAAGGAAGCTCTAAAAAGTCATATTTGCAGTTTGCCGCAAGCAATGTAGGAGACGCATTTCATCAGACGTAAGCTGCTCTGGTCAGATGGCCCAAAAGTAAACATGCAAAACACTATGTGTGAAACAAAAGTTAACACTGCATACTACCCTGAATACACTATCTCCACTGTAAAACATGGTGGTGGATGCTTCATGTTGTGAGTATACCTTTCTAAAGAGAGCTACAATGGAATGATTTATATAAAAGCAGATTCATTGGTTAGAATGACAAGTCAAGGTCCACTGTAAGTCCATCACATTATTTCTGTTATTGACTGTTTTTGTAATAGCTTTGCAAGTATATCTGATTTTGACTCACTGATATCTTAAAGGGGCAGTATTATGTATTTTCCAGGCACATAGTGCCATTTTATAGCACAATCAGGTAACTGTGTTACCTTCAGTTATTATTAAAATGCTGTATATATCAAACACAACTTAAAAGAAATGTGACTTTGCAATTTAATGCCTTGAAACTGGCCTGTGTCTCTTTAAGAAGCTCCTGTTCTTTCCGACACTCCACCTTCAGCACGTCATCACAACATTCCTCCATTATGCCGTTTACAACTGTTCATAGGAGCATTGGACTGAGAAGTAGTTCACGTGAAAAGCTCAGCAGATGCACAGTTCCATCAGCTGTTTGCTAATTGCTGCTGCCACTAGTCTGGTGGAGCTGTGTGGAGGAGGGGTGCTGTTTGAGGCAGGAGCTCGGCTTGAAGACTGCAGCTTCAAGGAGGAGCTTTGTGAAAATAGGTGGCGCTTTGTGAGCGCAAGCGTTTAGACACCCCCAAATGGCTGCCATGGGAGATTCAAGGATTTCTCAAATATGCATGACACTCCACCTATGTTTTTGATGAAGTAATAATATTATAACATGATATAAAGCTCAAAAAAGTTAATTTTACGTAATACCCTCCCTCTAATGAAAATGTGACTTCTTTGTGCCAATAACCACGCTTAAATGTAATGTTAAAGTTCTGAAAAGAAAATGCTTTTTCACTGTAGTTTAATTACAAAATATAATGAATAGTGTTATCACAAGGTGCCTATGCTGAAAATATTTATGAAGGTAAAAATAGTTAAAAACTTTTAAAAGGAAAAACGAACCCATTAATCTTACTAAAACGGAAGAAAAAGAAAATCAAAGAAGGAAATTACTATAAAGCCAATAATAATGTAAAAGTATATTAACAGTGCAAGAAAGAGTAAACATTAAAACAAAATTATTTGCAGAATTGATGAACATTGCTGCACAGGTTTACAATGGTGAATGTGATCGTCACCCAGAGCAACAGTGTGGCTCAGTGATTCATTTTTAATACTTACCAAGCAACACTGGAGCAACAGTGCAGTGGAATCAGCTTTAAAATGCTCTGGCCACACTCAGATGATTCAGAGGAACTGAAGATGAACAGAAGAGTCATTGCTGTTTCTGGTCTTTCTGGAGGACAATCAAAACAACTACTAATTGCCAGGCATATCAAATATTTTCAAGCTGCTCTTAAAAATTTCTTACAATGAAAATTCACTCATGAAAGCACATCTAAATAATTACACTGTGGCCTTCAGGAGATATAAACACTTTTTGAGTCGGTTAGTAAACCCTTGGAAAGCTCATTGGCATCTTAACTTATGAGAGGTAATCCAGGTCCACCTCTAACAGGGTGCTGGCTGCTGGCATTTTCCCTGCAATTTGTTATGGGAGTGAGTTTACATGTTGATTTAATAAGGCCCATAGGTATGGCCTCGAACAAGAATCAATCATCAGGCTGGAGAAAATTAGGTTCTGGCCAGTGGAGAACAAGACAGCTGAAATCAGTGGTGCCGGTACTAACACTTAATCTGCTTCTCCACTCTTTTCTCCCTCCCTTTTTCTCCATCTTCATAGACACACGTATTATGCCAGAATTGTTCTGGCTCACATCAGTCATAAAAGCGGCAGTTTTCATCTAACCAAGAATCAAAGGCTTTGTCTAACTGCATGATTGTCAGAGGAGCATGAAGGGAAGTCGTTTCATTTCCACAAAATATGGCCTTCGTGCAATTTAAACGGATGCACATGTATTTAAGCCAGTGAATCACACACCGCCTGAAGACATCAGAGTCTGTAGGGGCCATACTTCTCCATGTTCCATTTCTCATTACTGTCTAATACCTAGCTCCCTTGATATGGCCTCTCTGAAACCTCCTGATGGAACATTCATAATTGATTCTGATTTGAGACCCTCATTAGCAACAAGTGACTCTGTATTGGTGTGTGCTTATTTAGCTCCAGAGGGCAGATCCTTCAGAGTATATGTTTTACCTTCACTTTCATTCTCACCTGCATATGTGACTCTCTCATGTCGAATGCACATGCAAAAGGAAAAAAAAAAAGAATATGTGTGAGGGAGAAGAAGGGTTGACATCCTTTGTAGTGTGAATCTTAGCTTTTTCCCTCTATGCTTCACTCTGTCCCATTTCCTTTGTTGCACACATATGGAATGAACCCACACACAAACACTCTCACATGCACACAGAGGTATCTGTCTGCTGCTTTTTCCCCCTGCATCTCGCACACAACAGAAGCAGCAGGTCTGTTTTGCATCAGTAGACAAAATGGTAATGCTATGAAAACTGCTAGGGTGACACTTACAGAGGCAAATGGTTTGCACGGTTTGTCAAAAAAAATACAACAATTAAACAATATTCCCACCTGCCTGAATAAATGAAATCTGCACAATAAACATCGTTTATGTGTTTAATACATTTTTTGTCTTTTCAGAAAGGGTACAGACTGAAAATAAGTTCCTCTCCTTTTAGCAGGTGAAGAGGCCATGGACTGATCTCTCAGAACTGAAAACACTACACCCATGTGATGAGATAACATGCCAAGTGGCCCTGACCTTGTCTAATGGCATCTCTGTCATATTTACCAAATGGTATTTGGAGCAATCATCACCACTCAGATGGAGAGATTGACAACAAAGCAATCAAACCGAGGGTGTGTGTATGTGTAGCTGGATAAGTCAAATACAACCTGTTTACAATGCAGATCAAACAAGATGGATTTTGTCACTGACGTAACAAACTCTCCTGTTCCCCCATCCAAGCAAGGGTACTATCAGTTCTTTGTTCTATAGTCTGATTTGATCATAAGCAATTAAATTAGAGAGATTAAATGTTCAACAACAGGGTGCATGCTCTCCATCTTTTATTTATCTTGGCTTCCCTCTTCTGTTACTTTGTATACAAATGCATGATATTGAATTAGCTCTTTTTATAGCATTCAAAACTCAATCTCTAATATTTCATTATCTTACAAGGAGGTAAGGGACTGGCTACTGCATGAGAGAGAGGCCATCAAAATTCAGCAAGAACAATCAAGAATGATTCCTCATGGGCCTTTCTCCTTGGAAGATGACCTGAAAATGGCTCCTGGTCTTGTCAACCATGGTAATACAGTGTAAGACACTAAAGGGATAAACACCTGGCTGACAAATAAATGTGTTGTAAAAGGGGCATTAATCGCCAGCTTTGTGGGACGTGTGTCCTTATGACAAAGGAGGGAGACATTTGTCAGTCTGTTCCACAGATGGCCTCTCAGAGCCCCTGATGAATCACCTCCACCTTCACTTAACTGTCCAGAGAGCCAGCAGCACCATGGTGGCTCATTTTACAGCTGTCTTCAAGGTACCATGAACTGGTTGAATAAAACATCTTAAGCATACTCTGTACAGAGGACACCTCTGTCTACCCACTTTTGTCAAAATTAGTAGTTTAGATATGAGAAAAAAGCTCAGTTCTTGCACTTCATTATTTGGTACACTGGGGATTAGTATTAACAGCAAGGTTCACACAGCTAAGCAATTCTAAGCTTTACTTTACATAGCAGTTTTTCATACTTTTGAGACCATTTTGTTTTATTTGTTTATTTGATGCTGGTTTTTCTTTTATCTGTAGAAAATGGTTAATACTTAGGATGCTGCTTATAAACTGAAATCTTCTTTTATAGCATTCTAAGCCCTATTTTTACAGAGTAAAATGAATTAAAATTAAAGACGACTCCCAACACTTTCATAATGTACCAAAGTACATTACAGTGAGTTTAAGGAATTTTGTTTTAGTTGATCTTTGCGACAACAAAGGAATAATAAAATTCTACAGTTACAGGCTTGTTAAATCCATTGTCATCTGTGCAGATATTGTGACAAACACTTACACGTCTGGACAAAATTGCTGGTATCTCTCTGTTAAAGTAAACATACTTTATTTTTAACATGACAGTATATCCAGCCAAAATCCCTTTAATGTTATATAATATTCAAATTTGGATTCAAATGTGTCTTCAAATTAGGTGGTGAAACATTGGCACTGAATACTGGGTTGATCTGTTTTTTTTTTTTTTTTTACTGAATGTACTGAGACATTTAATGTCCTATCCAGGTTAATTTGCTGTAACATAATACATAAACAATTCTGACAAGTCACACCCAGACCTGATTACTAGCAGACCATTATAATTAATAATCCATGAGACAGCAAAAAACTAGACTAAAAGATTCCACCCCAAGCTGTTGCCAAAAAGTTGGGAAGATTAAATTGTCAAAAATATCTTGGTTTGCTGTAATATTGAGAGTTTATTTCACAGTAAGGGGCTGAGCCCAAATCCCCTTTGCTCCAAATTTGACCAAGTACAGTCAGGCAAATGTCGTTCTCCTGGAAAATGCCAAACTCAAACTCGTCCACTAGATTTCCACACACAGAGGGTGGATGTGTTATTCTACATAACATGTCTCCACTGTTCTTGAGATCAGTGGCAATGTGCTTTACACCAATGTTTCTGATGCTTTTTATTGCATTTGGTGATGTATGGCTTGGCTGCAGCTGCTTGGCCATTGAAACCCATTCCATGAAACTGTCTATGTATAGGACTAATGTCTCAACAAGATCTGGAGAAACTCATCCATGCATTTATCTTTAGTCGCATTGATTACTGCAATAGTGTCTTAACAGGTCTGCCTAAAAAGTCAACCAGACAGCTGCAGCTGATCCAAAATGCTGTTGCTCATGTTCTCACTAAGACCAAGAAAATAGAGCACATCCTCCCAGTTCTAAAGTCCTTACACTGGCTCCCTGTAGCTCAGAGAATATACTTTAAAATGTTAGCTTATAAATCACTGAACGGCTTAGCACCAAAATACATTGAAGACCTGTTGTTGCTGTATCAACCTTCCAGACCACTCAGGTCTTGTGGATCTGGTCTGCTCTGTATCCCCAGAACCAGAACCAAACATGGAGAATCAGCATTCAGTTTTTATGCACCGCTAATCTGGAACAAACTTCCAGAAAACTACAAATCTGTCGAAACGCTAAATTCCTTTAAATCAAGGCTGAAAACCCACCTGTTTAGATCTGCCTTTGATTAGTAGTCTGGACCATAAATCTGCAAACAAATCCGGGTAAGATAAGCTTGGTTTTTCCAAAGGGTGGAAGTTTGAGTGTAAATTAGTTAAATAAAGTAAGTGAATCATTGCTCAATGTTTTTGCCGATGATTTTCAAGTTTTATTTGCAAGATAACTTTGATAATTTTGCTCAATGATTCTGATGTTTTGATGATTCTGCTATATACTTGATTGAGGTTTTTATGATGTAAAGCACTTTGAACTGCCTTGCTGCTGAAATGTGCTATACAAATACATTTAACTTATGTACCGTTTTTGAGATAATAGCTGAATTCAATGATTTAGAAGAGTAAGTAAATACTTTTGAGAAAGTGTACTTCCACAAATTTTTTTTCAAAATTTGGTAAACTTGTCCAAATAACACTTTAGAATATCTTACATATGAGAAATATCATTGCAATCATATCAGTATTCAAAATTGTTCCAAGAATGAAATTCATAATTATAGAAGGACGTCATATTATTTTAAACAACAGATATTCATAGTTAGATTCCCTGCAAGCAGGAATTGGAAAGGACGGTCTAAATGGCCTGGAGAAAAAAAGAGAAGTTAAAATGTCACAAGTTAGCTTTTCACTATAAACATTAGGTTTATTTAACAGTTTGGGCTTATCCAAGTGTTGCCTTGTGAAAAGTACAATAATTCTGATTATTATGTTTTGTGGCCATGAATAGTTACAACGGATACACTTTGAATCTACTCCAAACTAATGTAACGTAAACTAGATAGAGATATGTTCAAGCACTGAATTAGGTTTACATTTTAATAGCACAAGATCTCAAAAGCATCTCAAAAGCAGCACTAGCCATTCTACAACAATTACATGTCTGTTGTGTTGAACCTGTACCAAGCCAAATGACCTTTAATAAGCTTCCTTTACAATTTTTCTCTCACCCTTGGATAATGGTTCTGTCCTACCAACAACTTATATCGTAAACTGAAATTAGCATTTTTCCATGTTTGTGAGTACATGTCTTTTCACTTTGTCTTTCTTCTCTGTCAGTGTCAGTCCTCTGAGTTGTCTAGCTTATTTTTGATTTGTTCAATGTGGGACATTCTGTAGCATACCCACAAAGTGAACCCTGCTCAGTCTCGCCAAGGAGAGTGACCCTGACTCCCCTCCTAGTTCGCAGAGCTCACAGAGGATGTGATTAATCACAGGCCAATTAGCTACTGGCACCTGTGCCAGCGCCGGCTGAGGAGTGTGAGCAACTCAAGTGAGAGCCAGTAGCACTCTGCTCACCAGTTCTCTAAAACAGTTTTAAAGACTTTCCCCGCTTTGTGTTTTATTTTTATTTCTCCAGTGCTCAGCGCATACGGCAAAAGACTCCCTGCGAGCGAAAACGATCAATTATGCATGCCATTAAATATGTATATCTCTGCCTTTGTTTATTCGATTGCCGTGCTCAGATATCTTTCTCTCCTGCTCGTGATTTACAAAGAAAGTTGAACCAGACTCTTTCATACTTGTAAAGCTGCCTCAAGCTATTAAGCTTTGACAAGCACTGATAAATATGACCTGCCGATAACTTCCCGTGTGACATCACTGCAAATCTTTAGTCTGCCTCTGCCAATCAATACCGTCTTCCTCTACCCACCAAGCCTTCAGGGACACCTTCTTTGGCATCTCAGTGCAACTAAATCCTTTTACATTAAAACCTTGTGGCCGTCTCATAGCTGACTGATGATCCTGTATTATACACTGAATTGACAATAAGAAGAGATGCTCTGTGGAAATGCTTTCGCAAAAGAAAAGAGCTCCTTAATAGTGCCATTGGACTTCAGACCCAACATACTCATGACTCAAATACAAGTGTTTGTGCTCGATTTCCGTGGGATTAGAGTGCATAATAGATTTCAGAGCAAGGGAGCACTGATGCAGCCCAAATTCAAACATTGCCCGGGGCCTGTAAGCCCTCCTTACAAAAGGATTGCATGAGAAATAACAGTAAGTCTGCAGTTGGGTAGGAGCTAATAGCATCTTAGGAAAATCCAAGACTAGTGTCAATCAGGCAATCTTTGATTTCGTGTAAAAGCTGCAGAAAAGCCTTGAAACGGCTTTCCTCAGATTTCTTCAGTTCTCCTTAAGTTCCCACTTGATAATAACTGAGGGAACATCAAGTCTTTCTCCTAAACACTTCCACATTGTGAACCTGAAGTAAAAACTAAAAGTTAAATTGTACAAATTCTACTATTGCTTTCTAATTAGGAAAATTAAAGTTGCACACTGTTGATGTTTATCTCTGTTTGAAGACTGTTTGTCTCAGTGTTGACAATCTGCTGTGGGTTAATATGTTCTGAGCAAGAATACTGGGCCCGGACCACTGACCCTGAACACAGCTAAGCCGCATAGAGACAGATAGGGCTATTAAAGTACCATAATGGACAGAGAAAAGTGACACCAATTAGATTAAATGTGTTAGATATTCAGCAGACTTTTTTCCCCTCTTCTAATTTCTGTTGGCAGAGAACCAGAGAGCAACTCAGACTGGATAACAGAGGATAATGATCTCATTACAGTACACACTTCTTGTTCACGTGGAACCTGAGTGAAAAGGACCATCAGCCATGACTGATGACCAGATAACACACTCGTGTTGGTCAGACTGTGTGCTCGGCTGAGGTTTCCCTGACACAGCTAGCATGTTGTGTGAGTAAATATTTTTCAAGGCTAATGAGACAATCTCAGCAAAAGAAGCACGCCACAACTTGTTCTTCTTGAATTATTAAGCATTTGAAATTTTTACCAACCCCCAAAGTTCCCTTGCTTTTAATTAAAGACATTCAGCTGAAAAACGTATGCAACTTTCCAAGGTACAACCGTTACATCGCACTCTAGAAAGCAGTTATGATAGAACTATGCACAGCCATGTTGCCTTTTCCTTATCCCTAAATATGCAGTTAAGAATCAAACAACCTAATTCAGTGTTTTCAAGTTACAGGTATAGCAATTGCTGTGACTGGACAAAAACAACAGAGTTGCAGATCATTTTTGAAAATTTACAATCCTCTCTATCTTACAGCTGCCATTTGCTTCTCTTTTTAATTAGTAAAAAAAAGGTTTAGACTTTCTGTTATAAAGAATGGTTTAGGGAAAATAGCTTTTTAGATTTTTTGTTGAACGTGTAATAAAGTTGGATCGGTAAGGTCCTTCTGCCAGCATTCTTCAACATATTTTAAAAATGGACAACATTTAGTGGAAAAGAGTGAACACAACTGAAACTCTTGTACTCTTTACTCTCTTGTACTGTACTCTTTCTACATTCTGGTTCCACTAAAATCTGTTCTGTGAAACAGTGATAGCCAACCAAGTTACAATCATTTATTCTGTGTAAGGATTTTATTACACACACACACACACACACACACACACACACACACACACACACATATATATATATATATATATATATATATATATATATATATATATATATATATATATATATATATATATATATATATATATAGCAGATGGTCACAAACAGCCCAAAACCTATTGAGAGATCTGGAGGTAATGCTCATAACCCATGCTTTCAAAGGGAGGGAAACAAACGAAAAGACATGAGAAAGGGGATTGTGCACAAAGTGATACTAATACTACATCAACGAGCAAATCTCGGCTAATGAGACTGCACCGCTCAGGCAGGCCCAACCCTCTACTGGGGGTATTTAAAAGCTGCATAACCTTTGTACTTTACCTCACTAACCTCACTTCTCGGCTCCTTGTATGCCATTTAACTGTCCATCTGGAGGTGAGCTCCCTCCCTACCTATGGTGTTGCTATAAGACCGTGTACTGGTCTTTTAGTTTGTTAATAGGTAGTATCCCTCCTTCTCTCTTTCTCTCTCTTCCATATTTCGCTTTCCTAACGTAGCTCCACAATTGCTTAGCTGTAGGCTAAGAATTGCAATTAAATTCCAACTTTCTGGTTCACTACCTGGCAAATTAGAGAATATGTATATAAAGAGGGTATTTCTCCGTGGTTTCTACTATTACCCCCAAGAACAAGAGAAGGATTCCTGCATTTCCAGCACCCATGACCATATCTACGTTGCCTGCATATTGTGTGTGTGATGCCTGATGTTTAGATATAACTAATTCTATAAGCATAAAAATTTTAAAATTTGCATCAAAATCAATATAAACTGGGCTGTTATTCTCTGCACACCACATCACACCACAGCACTGCAGACACACAGATGCTCAACCCCTGCTCACTCATGCAGCAGCTGATGGCTGAAAGTCAAAACTGTCATCTCTTGCATGTTTTAAAACTATTATAACATGACAAGTAGGTAGAGAAAAGATCTTTTGGAACTCACTTTTGCTGGAGGTTCCAGATCAAGCAAAACCCCAGTAGGAGGAAGGATCTGGTTTCTAACAGCTTGTTTAAAGCTGCAGCAGGTAACTTTTATAAAAATGTTTTTGTACATATTTGTTAAAACTGTCACTATATCCTGACAGTATAATATAAGACAGATAATCTGTGAAAAAAAAATCAAACTCCTCTACCTCCTCCCTATGGTCCTACTAACATCTGCAGAAACGCACTGCTCCCGATCAGAAACAACCGATCAGAGCCAGGAGGAAGGTCTTCGCACTGTCAGTCACACTTGTGTAAACGCTCCTTACACCCTCCCTTGCACAGCACTTACAAGCTCAAGATTGCCAGTTTGCTGCAGCTGTCCTAATGGCAGAGAAACAATCTAACATTACAGGAAAACTGTTTATCCGCCGTCATCGGTGGCCACGCTTACTGGCCTGCACATTCACAGTAGGTTACGCTGTGGGGGAGAAGCTGTAGCGCAGCAGAGAGCAAGAGGGAGGGTGTGAGCAGTGCGGACACGAGCGTGTTGACAGTGCTATGACATTCCTCCTGGCTCTAATTGGTTGTTTCTGACCAGGAGCGGTGTATTTCTGCAGATGGCAGTAGGACCACAGGGAGGAGGTAGAGGAGCTTGATTTTTTCCACAAATGATCTGTCTCATATTAAACTGTCAAGGCATAGTGACAGTTTTAACAAATATGTAAAAAACATATTGTTTATAAAACTTACCAACTGCAGCTTTAACAAATGAATCCAAGGTATGTCATCATCAAAATTAACACTGTCAGCAAGTGTTATCTTGTCTTATCTTTTGCTCTACAAATTAGTTTTTCTTTTTTAGCTAAAAAAAAAACAGTTTATCACAATGTTCATTTACAGCTAAAATATATTTTTTTAAAAACAAATTCAAGAGAAAATCATCTGAATTAAAAAGATATAGACATCTTTTTAATTGAGATTTTGTAAAGTTATCAGCAGCTTGTTATTTCTCTGAAGCATACAAAGTTTAGTCATCTTACTTTGAAGAAGAGAAGTCCTTACCAAAGGGTCACACAAACGTCTAGTTAGGTGAGTTTCTAAAGCTTTACACTGCCATCACTGTTGTATTAGATGGATGATTTACAAAGACATTTATTTTCATACTTAAGAAATTTACTGAAAAGGACATATCTTTATCATATTATGTAAGCTACAGCTGGAGACTGTGTTGAGTGACAACTATGTGCACGCACCTATGAAAATCTTTAAGTGAAAACTTCACCATGATAATCATACCACTATCAGACTATGGTTGTAAAATCTGTTACACCATGAGGTTTAATGCTTAATATTAAATTCATAAATTAGATGTGTTGGCTTTTTCCTGTCTCCTTTGCCTCCGAGTATATAATGTTAAAATGCCTTCTCTTATGTCATTATCCATACATAATATTAATGACTGGTTTTAATATTACTGTCTCTTTTAATTTTGAATATGCTACAGGTTTTGTAAAGTCTGACCACAGCTGTTCAAATCCTCACAGTTCAGTGATGGTGAATCTGGGTGTGCTTTGAACCCCCCCACACACACACACAAGCCCACTGTGCCCCCTGCAGACCTACTTACACATGAACCCCCTGAACAGACACTCACACCCATTCACTGCACCTTAAAGACTACTAAGGACTGTTACATGTTCATCCTGCTATTGTTCTTTTTCACACTTAATCACTTAATTTATGTTTTATCCTTTTTTAAACTGTTTTTATTTTTCCCCTTATATTTTTATTTTTGCTTTATTACCAAAGTTACCACTGCAATTTTGTTATGTTCTAGCAACATAATGACCATTAAAAACTGTTTTCCTAAGTCTGTTGCTTTCCCTTTGCACACAAGTCAAAAACTGGCAATGTGAACAGATTTTATAGAATTAAGTAGCACATTGTTCCACATGTTTAGCAGAATATTAACATCAAATGTGTTGAGATTTGATCATTCTAAAGCCATGGTGATCTTGCAAACCAGTTCTTCTTCTTTTTTTGTCACTATTTATACTGAGCTATATTAATTTGCCTCTCACTATTTCATACACTTCAAATATTTCCATGTTGAACCCTCGCCATGGAACTCAAAAAAAGGTAATCAGAATAAAACTTTTTACCTTGACTAACTTGACTAAAAGCCACTTGGCCTCAATATACAACATGCAAACAGATCCAGCTCTTTTTCAAAGTTTTATCTTGCGAAAACAAATGCTTAGCTTCCTGTGTCAAATACTGCGATGCAACCTTTTGTGTTTTGTGCCCTCTATTCTTTGAATAGGACAGACTTTGAAGCAGATGCCACAAGTTAAAAGACAGACGTCATGAGTCACATTTGGTCTGATGAGTTACTGGGGCACTGTGGTCCATCTGCTCTCATAAGACATTTGCTTTCCGGTTGCCAGCCTCCCGCTAGTCTGAATGTACTCTGTTGTGGCAGAATGCACTTATTAGGTTTTATAGGGGTCCATAAACATAATGAATTATTATTCACA
Source organism: Anableps anableps (assembly GCA_014839685.1). NCBI lineage: Eukaryota > Metazoa > Chordata > Actinopteri > Cyprinodontiformes > Anablepidae > Anableps > Anableps anableps. The sequence goes on from CM026082.1 coordinate 17,424,079, forward strand.
AAAAATATATTAACAACAAATAACTAATCTAGTCCGGAGATACTTCGTCAGAAAACTGTGATCAATGTGTTTAGTACATGATTTTTTTATCTTTGTCTTTGTTTTTCATTATTTAGTTTTTAGGTTAAATAACCTCATTGTAAGTGAGGTCCCCGCTCACATTTATTGGATCTGTCATTGTTATCACAATGAGTGACTACCCCAACAGTTCTTCTAAACTGAATAATAAATGGCCTGTATTTGCATAGCGCTTTATCTAGTCCAGAGGACCCTAAAGCAATTTACACAGCATTCAGTCATTCATCCATTCACACACATTTGCACGCTGTGGCAAGCTACTATATTGTAGCCACAACTGTCGTCCGGCAGTCTGACAGAAGCAAAGCTGCCATGCACCAGTGCCATCGGGCCTTCTGACTGCCACCAGCAGGCAAGGCAGATACAGTGTCTTGCCACAACAACTGAGACAGACGGAGTGGGGGCTCAAACTGGGAACCCACCAGTTACACGACAGACTCCTACCACCGTCACCACTGAAGCCTTTTTTAAGGTGAAGTGCCTTGCAAAAATTTACATTTTAGCAGGACAGCTATAAACATACAACTAGCACTGCCAGGGAATTGTTACTTTTGAGGTGTTTTCAGACCTGAGGTGTTAAGTTCATTTTTAACAAACTCTTATTTGTTCCCCCCCTTGGAGTGGTTTGTTTGTGTAGATGTGAACAGATGTGGTCTATACCCAGTTGGGTCTCAGTAATGGTCTCAGTAATGGTCTCAACATTACTGAGACCATTGGGAGGAGGTGGTCTCGGTACAGTTCCAAACAAACTCTGGAGAGGTTCGCTTATAGTGTGAATGGGATTCAACCTTGATCCAACACAGCTGCAAGGTATATGCTTCAAGCTTGAGCCAAATACCTTCCCATAGTCATTTATGTGCTACATTATGAGATGCAGCAGAGTAAACAAACTAATAAACAATGGCTGTGTGTCTTCTTTATAAAGAATAAAGCCCCATAAAACTGTCAAAATATCTTCTCAAAGTCATTTGGCATACTTTTTAGATGATTTTGCCTGAACTACCACAGAGCAACACACTAATGACATGCCAAAATTCTCCATGTTTTCTGGTAGCTCAAAACACAGTATCTGCTTCCTCTATTTTCATTTGGTACTCCAGTCCCAGATGCATCTGACCAATAAACAGACTAAGCATTCTTGCAGGGTATGTAGGAGCATGTTTTAGTTTGCTTGAAGTTTTCCCTGCGTGAAAAGAAACCAAACCAAAAGAAAAAAAAAACACCAGCTGAAGAATAAGTAAATGAACTGTTGGTGTGAAAACGCCCTAAAGCAAATGTATGTTAAATTTGCAAAGCTTGTAGAGACATATCCAAAATCTTGCAATATTAAATACGGCAAAAGGTGATTCTGCAAAGAAAACTGACTCATGGGTACCGATACAAATACATATTTACACCACACTTTACACATTTATTTGCAAAAATGGAGAAAATAATGTATAATTTCCTCATACATATCTTCATGGATTTGTTTTGGTGTATCCCCCAAAAATCCTGATAAAATACACTGAAGTGTTGCAAAAATGAAAAAGTTCAATGGGTATGAATAGTTTTCTAAGAGGCCACATACCTTTTTTAAAAAATCAAAGTGTCCAAGAACCTATAATTGGTCATCTATGACAACCCATTTCCCATTTCACTGGGCTCACTGAGTTCCACTGTGTCACATGACATTTGAAAAAAAAAAAAAAAAAAAAAAAAAAAAAAAAAAAAAAAAAAAAAAAAAAAAAAGAAAAAGAAAAAGAAAAGAGGAGCAGGTTAAATTAGCCAATATGCCAAAAAGAAAAGAGAAAGAGATGGGTGGGGGTGAAAAACTTAGGGAATAAAAACTGAAAAAGTTAGAACAGGATGCAGAGAAATGCGCCAAATTAGCAGGTATTTTCCATCGTGGAGGGGCCAACGTCATGGCAACACAGAACCAAGCATCAGGTCTACAGCGGATTAGCTAATAGCAAGCACAGACTACATGGATCTTTCAACCCATCCCAGACTTGGCATATACTGTATTTGTGTTTTTGGATGTGTTCATGGCACACAGAACATTTAAAGGCAGCCTATCAGCAATGTATAAAATAAATAAATAATAAATAATTAATCTGCTTAATCAATTAAAATCAATCTATACTGGCTGACCAGAAAAAGTCACATCTCTTTATAGTATTTAAGATGATGTACATATATACAGATATACATTTAGTTTTGCTGTTGATTTTTTTTTTATCAACAAAAAAATACATAGCTTTATCAATACATAGCTTTTTTTTTTTTTTTACCAACTCAAGAAAAATACAAATAAAGTAAATAATTCACATTAAAACACTTCATGTGTGTTTAGCGCTTTTCTTAAGTTGAGCTTTCATATTTGTATTTATGTGTTAACACTATGAATTCTTTGCAAAACTGCTATAAAGTGTATCATTGTTGTCAAGTAGTAGACAAGGACAGTGTCAGCTGTGGTTGTAGAGTTGTAAAAGAGGGACAGGATAATGACAGTTGGAGTAAAAGCAGGAGGAAAAGATGGATGTGGAGGAACAGGAGAAGGAGGAGGAGAAGCAGGAGAGCGGAGCAGGGACCACTAAAAAAGTGCCAGGTACAGATGCAGTGTGTGGCATTAGGTTGGCATTATGTCTTAGCATAATGCCAACCTATGCTAAGACATGGATTATATTAAGCTCGAAAGATCAAAGTGGTCCAAACCTTGTGACATTCGAAAACAATCTAAAAAAATTATTATTTCCATTCATGATGTAATAGGTCTGTAAAGCTTTGGAAGTTGTTTTTGTTCCCCAATATTTGTTTTGATTTTTATAAGCTGCTTGCTTAATAACCTTTTCTTGACTGATTAATTTTGTCATTAAATACATGTACACACAGAGTAGTTTGACTGTTGGAAAAAAACACATAGTATTTGTATACTGAAAATAAACTTCTTTTGTTTTGAAATTATAGGTCTAATTTCATCTGTTGTGCGATGAAAGACCTCTCCAAACCAAGCTTCCGGGCTAAATTTCAACCCCAACCCACCCCTGATGAGGACCCAAGCTCATCTTGCCAATAAACACAGTAAGGGAGGATGGTGAGGGAGTTAAAATATCTAACTCATTTTTTACACATATTTACAAGGGGTACCTAAATGTAGAGGGTCTTGTGTTTTTTTTAAGGTAAACCTTGGTTTTAAATTCCCTTTAAATGACCTTTTAGTCCCACTGAATTTTATATTACATGAAAGGTACAAATAAGCCCTTCTTTAATTAGAAGTTGTTAAATGCGTGATTCCTTACTAAAGAAAGCAAAACAAATCTGATCATTCAAAAGGCAAACAGAGAATGATACTTACAGTAAAGTTTTCTTAAATAGATACCTTACTAAAAAACAGTTTGTAACATTTACATTGGCAAATTTTTATAGAGGCTTATTCATTCCTAAAGTTTTATGTGAGAAGCAATCATTCATTAGATTTTATTTAGCTGAAAGTACCACATTAGATTTTTAAAATTGTAAATCAATCATAGTCCAGTATTCTTTCTATTGACAGGTCTTACATAAGAGCAGTCATTCACAGAAAACACAAAAGCCTAACGTCGACGCACTGGTAGGATGCAGAATACAAATGCCAGTTCTTACATCTTTCATTGACTCAGCTCTTACAAATGCTGCTATCAGTTTTCTTTTCTTCCCCCAATCACACAAAGTGCTCATATCATTAGTCACTCCTTCATTCGGTAGCCTCAGATTACCTTCCTCTTTTTGCCTTTTATTCTTTTCTTTTGCACTTTCTTCTCTTTCTTCTGCTCTACCTTTGGATTGACAGCAAGAGAGGGGCTAAGTACAGGGTGCCATTAGTTTCAGTCCTCAAAAGTCATGCTAATCATGGCAGAGGAAAAAAAAGATGGTCAAGGAGGAAAAAATATGTGCTTCTGACCTAATCTTGCATCTTGCTGTGGCAGCTTTCTGGTTAGATATTGCGCCTCAAGGGCAGATTTGACTCCCAGTTGCTTCTCTCCACTTCATTTTCATCATATAGTCCACAGTGTGAAAAGATGTGTGAGCAAAGACATGGACAGAACCTAGAAACTACATCCCCATGTTACCATACTGACTCCAAAGTCTGAATTACACATTTCACCTGTATGCACGTTTGTGCCAACATTTTTTGTTAATCACTTTGGGTGTGGCTAATCATAATTTCATGGACATTGTTTTGATTTCTGATATTTGCCTGTAGGGTTAACTGATTTCATGCAATGTTGGGAATAAAACAACATGTTGCCTATCCACAGAAAAATATAAAGGTTTTCTTCCAAAAGATCCAGAGCTCCTCTGTATTTGGCACCGGAGGGGCCATAGCCTGATCAGATGTCACAGAAGATCAGCATGCTCCATAAACAGTGTTTAATTTGAATACTATAGGTCCCACCTTTGTGTATTTTCTGCGGGCAATGTTATGCAAGTTCACTTTTATAACAAGATGCTTATAGTTCACCACTTCAAAATTCAGAGCTAAATTTACAAGTATGTTTAATGGCTGCTTAAAGGTTATTTCAAATGGTACTTTTAATCTGACAAATGAGCCTCATGAGAACACATATTGGAATTTAATGAATTTGTATTTCAGGTGTGCTCTGTACAAGTTCATTAGGCAAAAACAGAATTGGTCTCTTCAAATTTTGTACATCTTAACTTTTCAAGATTACAAGAGTGTTCCAAAATAGGATATCCATATAAAACATATGAAAGGGAAAATTTAGGGCAGTTTCCATATTTTATGAAAGGTGACGTGAACTTGTTGGTAGCTTGTGTTAGTCCTAGATGTTATCCAAAACACTTATTTTAAAAACCTGATAATGGAACCTCAGATATGTAGAAAACCATCAACCTATTCAGGGTTTCCTGTAAACCACAGCAGAGTTAGAGACAACTCTTTCAAATTGGAAATGGATTGTTGCATTTACATGAATCACAATGGGGACAACAGTTTAAATACCCTGGTTATACAATCAGTTGAGGTCATTCATTAATCGGAGGACTTTGAAAGGTCGGGTTTGCCCAGCTGAATTGTTTTACGTTTTTACTTTTTGGCAAATTTACCACATTGATGAGTCAATTTTAATCACATTTGTAAGTCACTTTTGCTTGTGTCCCAGTGAATTGCTTTATTTGAAGCATTCCTTTGCTGTTTGTTTTTTTCCTAGCTTATAAACTGCAAAAATCATGATGTACAATAGTTTATAGCCTTTTATCTGATCTGGTATATAATGTAAAATAAGTTAATTGTTAATAAAATTAGATGCCATTTTGCATTACATTGCTGCCAGACTTCACATTACTGGATTTGGCCCTTGTCTTAACTTCTGGCAAACAAGACTGAATGTAACAATAAACACACACACACACACACACACACAAAGAAAAACTAAATGTAGGGAGTTTATCTCATCTGAATTTGTAGAATAGCTTTGTGGTCATTGCATGACATATATATCTGTTAAAACATGACAGAAGATTATAACATTTCTATTACATTTCCATTAAAAAAATCTTTTATTAGTATTTGCACTTGCCAAAAAAATTAAACTTGTGTTTTATTTGTGTCTAGGGAACTTCTTAGTCTTGCTAACTTGAAACCGGGCAATATCAAGCATCCTGAGATTCCTGCAATGACGTCTTCCTTCTTGAGGTTGAATCACATGACTTTGTGTATTTAGCTGTTCAATAATTTTTGTTTTTTTTTGTTGTTGTTTGTTTGTTTTTGGCCTATTGCTTGCTCCTCATTACAAGATGACAAAGTTGCATAAACATAGACAGTTAGAATTATTGTTAGAATCCAATTACCTCTTTCTGATCGTCTTTAGAATATTTATCTCCACACAACTGTGCAGAGCTGAAAAGGGCCATGGTCTTTAACTTGAAGCAAAATCGCAAAAGAAGTAAAAATAGAGCAAGAATATATTACTCTGAAGCATTCTATGGATATATATAAAGAAGACAGAATAAAAATCATTCATCTAATTTCCTTGTTCAGAACCTCTATGGATTTTGGAATGATACCTGAAACAAATTCAGTTCCTTCATTGCTCCCACCTTAAATATGCTCTGAGCTGAACGTAATAAGAGGGAAGGAGCCTGAAAGCCATTAAATCCTCTGGAGTCTATTGATAAGGAGCTGAATGCGTGTGTATGTGCACATACTGAGAGTTCAAGCGTTCTCAAACTTTGAGTATTTGTGGTAGTAAAGCCTGACTGAGGTTAAAGATTCCACCAGGGACTCATATGAATGATTTCAATCACCCTGTATACAGTTATTCTTTAATATATCGTCAGTTTTCATGTATTGTCTATCCTGTTAATGCCTTAATTTTAGACAAGTGTGAAAGGGGTCTTATCATTTATGTAATTAACAGAACATATTTGTGAAATGAAAATAAAAAAAGTCTAATATAATTGATTAATTTTGTTTAATTGGGAAAAATGTGTTTGTACAAAGGTGTCAGTCAGGAGTAGAAGACCAAAAAAAAAAAAAAAAACATCATGGTATTTTATATTTATACAATGGTCCAATGAAAATAGTCACTAATAAGATATATATATGAGTTACAGTTACATTAGAAAAACACTGTCATGAAATTAATTAAACAAAACTGAAACTGGATTATGAAGCTGCCAAGAAGCAGACAGCAACACTGAATTGACTGGAATCCCTACAGAAATTAGAGAGTTTTCATTGATTAAAATATGTCTGTGTGTTTACAGGAGCTGTTTATCTGTGCCTGTTAACTCATCTAAGGGGGAGAAGACAGAGGTTAGCAGCTGGTCAGTAGAAGCGAAGATGTGAAGATGAACAATAAACGGCCTTAGAGTTTCCAGGAGGACTTTTATTGCATAGGTTTCTCTCAGCTAGGTGGTGAGTGGCTGGTCTGGAGAGGTTTTTGATGGGCAGGTAGAGAGGAATGTAGCTGCTGAGCAAATGTGGATCTGATTCAGGTTCAGATAGGTATGAAGCATATGCAGGTTACAAAGGGAGTAGAGGTCTTCAGGAGAAAGTTACTTGGACTCAAGTTTCTTCAGAGAAAACCAGGATTCCGGTAAGACTGGTAAAAAACCATAAGACTGATAAATAACCCTCTGGTAAATGACCTGGAAAGGACCCAGAAAGCATAATTGTAAGTTCTCTGAGAGAAATCACTACTACACTTCGAACTTGACTTGATACTAACGGGAAGGATGAACATCAGGCAATGAATGGTTATCAGAAACCTTCTTATATCCTCCAGGAGCTGTTGAGGAGATTATGGACAGGTGTAAGTGTTGCACATCTCCTCGCCGATCCCGCGAGGAATCCTTCAATTTCAGAAGGAACAAACACAGTCAGCCTAACACACTCAAACATCAACTATGACACTTTTCTTCCTAAGGAAACACTGAAGATTACCAAAAGAAAACAATACTCGTAGTGAAACATGGTAGTGGCAGTATCATGATGAGGGATTACTTTTTTCAGAACTGATGGTTTTGTCAAATGGATGAAAATATGAAGTTCAACAGTTCTAACAACCACTTAATGCTTACCAAAACCTCCAGGTTTCTGCTAGAAATATCAAGAGATGAACAGATTTAATTTTTCATAATCAAGGTGAGTTCAAGAAAACATCAAAATCATCAAAATAGTGACTTCAAGAAAGAAAAACTAAAGTTTTTGAATGGCCAAGCCAAAGCTACATTTGAAAGAAAGTCTTCTGGGTCACCTGAAGAGGGGTGTGAACAGTCCACACAATCTGATAGTTACAGGCCAGAGTGGACAAATATGACAGACTTCTATCAAAGAAGACTGAATGCTAAAATTGAAGCAAAAAGTGTTTAAATGAATCCGAAGTGCTTAGCCCTGGTTTTTAAAGCTCTCTACCTCGCATATTTCTGATATGTCTTGACTCAAGACAGAATTTAGATAACCACATTACTGTGTCAGCATGCCATGCATTTCTGCAGAAACCCATTCATTTAAATAAGGTGTGTAGCAACAGGGAAAAAGCTTAAATATGCAGGATGGTGGACCCAGAGGAAAATGTTTGGGATCCACTAAATTAAAGCATTAGTTTAAGAGAGTTCACACTTATGCACCTGAGTTATTGGACCTTATTTTTAGCAGCAAATTGGTTTGTTTTACAATTGAATTGTACAGGATAAATGTTGCATTATCAGTTTGAAATTATTTATCTGGGTCCATTTTTTTACATCACAAAAATTTTACATTTGAACATAGACGTGTAGACTTTTGAGAGCTATCATTATAGTTCTCTATCAGACATTTTACTTTACAAAACAAATTTAAGGTCCACCTTAAAATTCTTATTACTAAATTTTATTGCCATTGGTGTCTCATTTCCATGTTTTGTCTTGAACGTATCTTACCAAATTTTATGTCTTCTGATTATCACTGTTCAGGGGTAAAATTAAAGATGAGCTATTTATGTTTCAATGTTTTTATGCTTGAGGTGTTGTACCATCATTCACCTTAATTTCACATTTTTTTGTACCTTGAGGCATCTCTAAATTACTTTCTGCACATGTTTAGAGTGTTGTGCAGTATAAAACAGCAATAACATCTTCAACAGACAATACAGGCTTTGCAATGTCATTTTTTAGGGCATTGCAAATTTGCTTATATTCCACACACAAAGCGTGGACTTGCATTTACTGATCTGAAATAAACTACGAAAGCCTGTTTGAAAATTAATTTGTTGCGAAAATAATGGACTAGCTGACTCCACTTTTCTACTTTTCAATAATTATTAAGAAGACAGCAATTGTAATATTTACCCCACAAATCATTTACACCTCTTAGACGTGTCAAGTGTAATTAATGGTTTTTAATAAAGAAAAAGAGGTGTCTTATAAGTGAGGAGAAGCAGGAAAAGGTGTAAAACAGCACTGTATTAAAACATATTGCAATGCTGAGAAAGAGGAAAATAGCCATTCATCACGCCATGCAAATCTGCATGCTTCAGTATCCACCAAGCAATGACTATCTGTCTGTGTGGCTGTTTGTGCAAGTGCATAGACACATGAGCATGTCCCTTAATTACTGATGTGTTATTATCTATGATGCAAGCTCTCATTACCACATAACTGGGCCAGCAATAAAATGATCATGATTAGGGTAAACCACTAAATTATTACAACCTGAAAAAGACTACAGAAGAACTCAAACTGAAGCCAATGCTTATTTAAATACTGTGAAAATAAACTACATCATAGATTGAGACGTGGTACTTTGAATTCTTACCTTTAGTTGTTAGAGATTCTTGTACTGATCAGAAATGTGTTACTTAAATATAATTTTTATCCATCCGTTTTATGTACCTGCTTAATCTTGTGCAGGGTGGTGGTGAGGGATGGAGCCTACAAGCACAGCAGTCATTGGGTGGGAGATGGGGTGCATTCTAAGCAGGCTGCCAGTCAAAAATGTTGTCATTTAACATTTATCATTTATCTTCTTTCTCATTCTGACTCTTAATAGCACCTGGGAATTACAGAAAACAGACCAAAGTCATACATATTCTACAGTGCTTCTAGGTTAGATCAATACTCATTTGCAAATGTTTATACTGCAAAGTTTCATATCTGACCTTAAAAGTGTATTTTTAGTTTTGTTCTCCGTTATATAAATTCTATACTAGGCCAGCTTTGGAAGTTGAAGAAAGTTTACTTTTGGGACAAAATCTCATTTTATGTATACAGTGCTGATAAAAAGTATTCACCCCCTTGGATGTTTTACCCTTTTATTGATTTTACAAATCAATCACAATTAACAAAATTTGGCTTTCTTGACAAAAAGATTTATAAAAAAAAAAAAAAAACCTTTTAATGTCAAAGCAAAATTCAGTTCAATTCAATTCAAAATGACTTTATTAATCCCCAAAGGAAAATTAAATATTGCTGTAACTTATTTTCTCCAAGGTTCTTCAAAGAGTAGTTGTAGATGCTAAAGGCTATGGACAGGAAGGGTCTCCTGTACTGGTCTGTATTTCAGCAGGTCTGAAAATGCTTCTGACTGAAGACACTGTTGATGGAAATCAGTTTCATGAATAGGATGCACAGGGTTGACCATAATTTTCTTCTTGATTTTATTAAGAATCCTTCTTTGCACCATCATGTCCAGTGGTTCCACAGTAGTTCCCAGAATAGAATCAGCCTTCTTCATCAGGTTGTTTAGCCTTTTTAAGTCTGATACTGCTACCCTGACAGATGATGGCAGAAGAGATGTAGTTGCAGGATTTTTAAGAATGTGGAGTGTAAAGATTCTGATTTATTACTGGCATTTCAATCTAACTGCATCTGGATCTATATGGTTAGATGAACCACACTAAATCTAGGGAGCAATTGCTGTACATCACAGTCTATAACTTCTATGTCTATTTATTGAATCTTTTTGTTTGTTTGTTTTACAAAAGTTTTTTGGAATTGAAAACCAAAAAATGCTGTCCTCCTAGCAAGCTTTATTCAATTGAGAATGATTGTTAAGGTGAAGCCATTTCTGCTTTTTGGTGACCTTAAAAAGATCAGCCATGCATTCATTTCATCCCTTCTGGACAACTGCAACAGTGTTTATGTTGGCAGAGATATGCCAACTGCAGTTGGTCCAAAATGCTGCAACTGGACTTTTAACTGGTGCACTCATGCAATATCACATTACTCCCATACTTTCTTCTTTGTACTGACTGCATATACTGTATGTTTTAGAATTGATTTAAAGATTTTAATGTTTGTTTTTAAAGCCTTAAATGGACTTGAACCCTGTTACCTCAGTGATCTTTTAACTACACATACTCTTACTTAGGGCTGGGCAATAAGACTGAAAAATGTATCACAATATAAGTGTTTCATATCAGTCGATACTGATAATTATTGATTAGCTTTTTGTTTTAAATGTCTGAAATACTCCCAAACTGGTGACATGACCGTTTCCGTTTTATCCAGAATTTTTTCTCGAGCTGTTGTATTCACTTTCTCCTTTGACTCCACACTGTTGTTTTTTTTAAATTATTTTTAAGCAATTATGGGGCATGGTGGCATAGCCTGAAACTGCTGCTGTGCAAGTTACTCAACAGGTTGTTGCTAGGTAACCAAAGAGCGAGTGAGTTGGTTAACAGAATAGAAATATCCATTACTGTCCCACGATGGAGAAATTTCTGAAACTTTAATATTATGTCTAGGTGAAATAATCAGTGCGCTGGTGTAGGTGAAGGAAATTTCTGACATTTGTTAATGTTTTTATTGAGGAGGGTTTCATGCATTTTGTTTATAAATTAATCAATTACTGTGATCATTCATTGTTCTTGGAAAGGCACCGCTGGGATTTGAACCCAGGATCTCCTGTTTACTACGATGCATATATTAATTATTATAGTTCATATATATTTTAATTCACTGGCATCTAAAGCTGTTTAAATTGATGTATTTTCTTTATTCATTGTCATTCTTTTAATATGCGACAAGTTGTAAAGCCTTTGATCTGCTCTTGTTGCTTTTAAATGAGCTTTATAAATAAATTGGCTTGACTTGGGAAAACTTTAATTGGTGTATTCAATATAACTATTTGATACAAAGTTGATTAACCATGATAAATTAATAACAAAGCCTCTAATTAATCACATACATTTTTAATCACTCATATGAAATACAATTTATTAAACCAGAGAAGAGATCTGGGGTTTCTGATTCTGAACCCAGTGTCTGAAATTAAATATCTGCTGATACCACTTTTTTTAAAAAATCCATGTTACAGGTACAGGTACAAGAAAATTACCAAGGCAGCCATAGATATTGCACAGAGAAGACTGGATGAAAATGTCCTTCCCAGCTATTGCCAGGCTTGTCTGCACAAGTCTTTTAGCATCCAGTCCAAATCAAGTCTCAAGTATCTGAAGGGAAAATCGAGATCAAATTTTTAGAGGGCAAGTCTAAGTTAAGTCTCAAATCTTTGAAGGTAAAGCCTGAGTTAAGTGTCAAGTGTTTTGTCTTGTTTCCAAGTTAAGCCTCAAGATGTAACAGTTGCCTTATTAGGACAATATTTAGGAAGTCATGTATTAAATCTAAATGAAAAAAACCTTGTTGGTGAGTCTTGTTGGGCCCTACTTATTAAAAATGGACTGATCAAACTGCATTCCCAGCATTCGTAGTACTATGAGGATTTTGCTGATGTCATTGCAGCTATAAAGAACACTGTCTTCAGACAGTTCATTGCTTAATCCACCTGGTGCTGAACTGATAGGAAGCACAGATTCAAGCATGAATATTTTTCCAAGTCCTGTCAGACACGAGAAGGACTTTTAAACTTTCAAAGGATAAACTGAAAAAGCTCCAAGATTCATCGCTTGTGTATCCAACAATTGTTTTCTTTTTTAATGACTGAAAACTGAGACCCTTTGCTTGCAGTCCTGTTCTGCAGAACTCTAAGCGGTTTCCAGTTTCTGCAGCTTAGACGTAACTGCTACTCCTACTGAGCAAAACAGCCAAGTGTCCCAACTAGCCACAGACAAGCCACTTGCTATTTTTAATTTTGGACTTTTCCTGGGACATAATTTCCAAGGGACACTGCTGAGTGTCATCTCACAAGCAAACAAAAGGTATCTTTATGTGTCTGGGCAGAGATAAATTAGTTATAAATAAAATGTTTTAGATACAGTATATATAACTAATTATATCTCTTTTTTTTCCCTTATACAAATCTGAATCGTAAGACATTCCAGAAGGCTATCAACCACCTGCATCATAGCCTCTACCCTCATAAAATTTAAATATGATCAACATATATGGCCACACCTCCCCCAACTTTGTTCTCTCTTATACATAAATTTATAACCTTCCATCTCACAGTTCTTTTTATAACCTTCCATCTCACAGTTCTTTCCTTTTTTACTAGTCATCCAAGTTTCAGAAACTGCAATTGTACATAAACTTCAGCTATTAAAGTGAATTATTGAAAATGTATCCTTAGCTATAATTTTAGTATAATACTGATCATTACTATAGAAATAACAAGCATTATTTATAAAAGCAAAAAAAAAAAAAAAAAAATAAATTGTCTGGATCAATATCCTGTTCTATATCTAATGTGCTGATTTCATTATATTCTGTTCCAGTTGTTCATTTTCCTGAATCCATGTCACATGTTGAGATTTTATAAAAATAAAAAAGATAAAAGGATTATACAGCTCAAATTTTAAACTTTCATTAGAATATTATTAGTGATTGGTGTGATTATCATCACAAAAAACACCAGTATTAGCGTGGATGCCAAAGATAACATAGATGCTTACTTTAAATTGAAAGGGAAATTCTCAAAATAATTGCCAACATTTCCAAATCTAGCATGATCCATGATATACAGAAGTTGAAAGCTCAAGAAGATAAGACAGAGCATCTTTGTTGTACTCTGCTCAGCCCCTCTCTCATCAGCTTTAATTCTTTCTCTATTACAGCCTGAATGAAACTCATGTCATGGAATATACATGTTTCTTTCAAATAGCTTATTGCATCTCCGTGCTACTTTTAAACACCTCACTTATTCTGAAAACATTTAACTTTGAGTCTTCCTCCTAGAATAAACATTTTCTACACAATAGAACAGGGGTTCTCAAATCCAGGCCCAAAGGGCCGCTGTCCTGCAACTTTTAGATGTGTCTGTACTTCAACACACCTGAGTCAAATAATTAGGTCATTAACAGGATTCTGGAGATCTTGACTGCATTCTGAGGAGGTAATTCAGCCATCTGATTCAGGTGTGTTGGACCAGGGACACATCTAAAAGTTGCAGGACACCGGCCCTCGAGACCTGGATTTGAGGACCCCTACAATAGAACGTTGTGGTTAGCCCCGTTAGTAGTGATCTTGGAGGTTTCAATTCGTCAATCTAGCTGAGTTCTTGTTAAATCTCTAGTTACAAGTACTTAGAGCTTGAATTCATTTCAAATTAGTAGTCTTTGTATAACTTTAGCTTGTTCAAAATTAAAGTCAACATATATGGTGTTAAGTCACACAAGGTGTTGGAGAACAACCCAAAACTTAAACAGTATCAGAGGGGTCACACTACATCCAACCTTGTGGTAACAATGTCTTTGATGAGTGTGAAACCTGCAATATTCACAGGTTCGGAGTGCTTTTGCCTGAACATATACATGATCTTCAAGATATGCGTGTGGGAATGCTGGAAGACAGACTATTGACTTCTACAGAAGTGAAAGAATACAGGAGCTGGGTCTGTCAATTTTCTATAAATTTCAAATGCTTAGTATTTCAATTTCTTGAACCTCAGGACTTCCAAAAATTGTACTAGGTGTTTCTTTTTCAGGACTTTTTTTCCCTAGTAAATTTGCCAAATGTATATATTTCACTTCAAATAAGCCCCACTGATGAAGTAACCTTCAGTTATTGTTTTGTGATAAGCTTTTTTAAGCTTTAATCTTTAAGTAAACTCACCCACTAAAGTGTTTGATAAATTGATTTTGTTTTCTCATTTTTTGTGCAAAGTACCTTATTCTGATTGTATACTTATATTATTGAATTTGTATGGACAACATATTGTATGTATTGGACAACAGCAATTTTAGTTTTGAAAAGAAAAAAAAGAAAACAATAGTTATCAGTCAGCTTTGTTTTGATCCATTAAAAACATGCCAAAAAACAGAAAAATCGCATCACTGATTGAAGATTATTGACAAAGGTGAACATTTAATGGGAGTGCACCCAAATAGGCATGAATGGACCAAAAGGGAAACATGTTACAGACTTTAATTACCCCTCCTGTCACAACGTAAATTGTTGGTTGTAAGCTTGCCAAAGTGACAATTTATTCTGGCTGTGTGGCTTTTATGTAAAGGATGCTTGCATAAAAACATCAGCATTCATATCTAGTTTAAGGAGCCAACTAATATGCTTTGATGCATAGTTATACGGACTGTATCCTTTTACCCTTAGTAACTTCACATTATGTCTGTTTGTGCTGTTTTGACATACTTTTTGTCTGCTGTTTGAGGACAGGTTTGTAATTGATTTCACCTGGTGGAAGTCATCATTAGGCTGATGACATGTCATCAAAAAAGCTAAGAAATATGAGTCCACTTTAAAGGACAACCCAGCTGTTCTGTCCAATATAACTACATTTTTTCATTCCAATTTTTTGTGAAGTGTAATGTAATTCACACTGTGGTAGTTTGTATAAGCCTACTAAGAAATCTAACAGATGGCATCAGTTCCTTCTAATTTCCTAAATATGCAAGAAGCAGAGGCTATCTGTAGAGAGACAAACTTCCTTTTGATGGGAAGAGACGTCGAGCAGAATTGTACACAGGGGAGTGGCTGTCTGTCTCAACTGGTTGATGGATGAAATAACAGGATAAACATATAGACAAACACAAACTCATGAGGTCCAATAGACAGGAAAAACGATGGTATTGACATACAAAGAGACAAAGGACAGAAGACTGCTCAGAAATTTGTAAGGCATCCACTAGCAGTCAAAGGTTTTTGTAGCCAATATAACAAACTTGAAAAATAGGTCCAATTTAGCCCACACAGATGTTAATTGTTACCTTAGCTTGTAAAAGTTCATTACATAAACATGACATTTTATTGAAACTGTTATTCAAGACCATATTTTACTTTGAGTAAATCACTCGATTTTTTTCTAGCTGCAGATAGCTCCTATCTCTAACTTAGCTTATGTGATGCAAAACATGATGAAACTGTGTCATTTAAATGTCTGTTACACATCCCTGTCTCAACATTGCAAAATAGGTAAGTCTTTAACACTAAGTTTTGTCAACCATTTGCTAGACAAATGTATCATGATCCTTTGAACTTTGAGTTATCAGTCACTTTCCTTTTCAGTTTTGTGCCTTTCAGTACATTCTCATGTTTTGCATTCTGATTATTTCAGTGTTTGGTTAGTGTTCCCCTTGTGTTTGGGTTGTAGTTTTTGAGTTTGACAGTAAATGGTTTTTGTGACTTGTTTATGACTTTTTTATGTTTAAGTATCATCTTTAGCCATTCTTCCTCAGGACCTCAGTCCATGTGTCCCCTCAGCAGCATCACAATCAATTAATTATTCTTACCTGTTCTTCACACCAGTAATCCCTCCATCTCTGTTTTTAGACTTCCTTGCTTCAGTTATTGTCATAACTATTTGGTGCAATGCCTAACCTCAGTACTGTCCAACCTGGTTACCTGTTGGTCCTGGTGCGGTTTTCCTAGTATTACAATGTTCCAGGCTCTGATTAGCAAGTCTATTTTACTGAAATTATTATGGTACTGCTCTAGTTGTGCCTGGACCAAACAAGAAGTATGGATGCACTCAAGATTAATTGTGGATGGTCTAAGATCACCTTCAGTGGTTGTCCAGGACACTTGTATCTGCATTAGCTGGCAGTCTGAATGGAACCCATCCTGGAAAACACTGAAAGGCCGCTGACTGATTTGACACAACTCCCATTAAGCAGCTGAGTTACCTGGATGGCTGCCAGTTAAAAAGATAAAACAAAGCTACAACAAAGAAAACTTTTTGTAAACAGCATGGTTAAATTCAGATACAGCGGTCAGCTAGGTGGTAAAACAGCTATCAAGTTTACTCAAAATGCAAAGCTCTTAATTTCTAGTCCACAGGGGCTAGTGCCCTGAAACCTCTAGATGTGCATTTACTTCAGCACACCTAGAACAACTAACTTGGTCACGAGCATGAAGCTATAGAGCTTGATTGCATTCTGAGAGGGTAAATCAGCCATTTATTTAGGCTTGGTTGAACTAGATATGCATCTAAAAGTTGCAAGTCACTTGCTCCTGAGGACTGGAGTTTCAGATCCCTACTCTAAAGATTTTTTTTTTTTTTTTTCAGTTACAGGTTTTAAATCAACTTGTTACAATCCTCTTCAATGAAAAACAATGTTTGTTTTTTCAGTTTTACTAATCAGTATGTGGTATGGCTAAGGTATTTTTCTCTATGAGATGGAGGTTATTCCTATAATATTTTGAGCTCATTGTTCCCCCTGTAGTCACCGCATTGTAAATGACCCATGTGAACCACATATATGCCCACTCAATTTTACAAGGAGCTGTGTGTGTGGGCTAATAAAAGTGAGCTAATAATTTGTCAGATATTGTACTACTGTGCTATTTTACTTAATTCAGTTTATTTACATAGCTCAAATTCACAACAAAGTTAATGTTAAAGCACTTCACCAGACAAACCGGTCCAATTCATAAACCCAACCAATTGCATCTTGATATTGACTTTGCAGCAGTCTCTCTTCCCAAGCTAGGAAGCTGTGTTATGGGACAGAATCATCAGTATCTGTGCACTGACACTGAGCTTTCTAAATTCCAGGGTTATCTACTTTATTTCCTCTTTCATGTTACAGTTCTTAAGCTACACAAGCAAACTTATAAAGAGATTGTAGTCAAGTTTATTTGTATAGCACAATTCAGCAGTAATACAGGTCAAAGTGTTTCTCATCATAAAAACATCAATCAGTTATACAGCAAAATCTTCAAAATCATCAAGCAAATATACATGAAAATCATCAAGCAAATATTACCCAGCAACCTTGGATGAGCTGAGGGTAATCTGATTTTTGTCTTCTCAACATGTGGTGCTGTGACACAGAAAAGATGAGACACACGTTGAGCTTCCGTTAGCATTCAACAGGAAGGTTTATTTTCCTTCTCACAAGTGAACATACTCGATATACAATACTGTATATCAAATACTTCAGGTATCACATAGTAACTGTGATAGATAGCCCTTAGATTCAGTAAACCGCAAACAGCCATCATATCCCTTTAAACCAGGGGTCTCAAACTCAATTTACCTGGGGGCCGCTGGAGGCAGAATCTGGGTGAGGCTGGGCCGCATAAGGGATTCCACAAAAAACATCCTCAAATGTCAACAACAGTTAATGACTTCTCCAATACATGAACTGTCTTGAACACATGAACGGAACATTGAATGAGGATTATGAACAGTTCCTCAGAACATGGCTTCTCCAGCTTACTCCTTGCTGCCAGAGACTTGACAACGCTTCCTCTCACATATCTGAGCCACATTTGGCTTGAGAGAGGAGGCACTTGAGACCCTCAGTATGGCTTGAAGATGATCATCAGTAAGTCTGGACCTGTACTTGGACTTGTTAAAGTTCAGGGTGGAGAAGAACTTTTCGCACAAATATGTGCTCCCAAAAAGGCACATGGTCCACTTGAACATTCGGGAAAGCTGGGAGGCAATTCTCTCAAAAATTGCACATGCTTTTGTTTCAGCCTTTTGTTTCAGTCTTGACAAAGACATGATGAGGGTGTGACAAAATTTAGTTTATTCCACTTGGCGTCGCTCTTGTTCCACTTTTCATAGAAGTGTTTAGCCAGCTAGCGATGCATGGAGAACGTCTAAACGTGTGACGTCATTTCCGCTTCTACTTGTCACAACAGCGTGGCGGATGACGAACAGCCCGGAAGCAGTCGCCTTTCTCTGCGTTTGATCGTGGCATTTGTTGATGGTAGAAAGTACCCGAACAGCGACCGCAAAAAAAGGCGACTGCTACTGGACTGTTTGTCATCCGCCACACTATTGTTACAAGTGTAGTGTGAATGAAGTTGGTGTAGCTTAGCCTAGCACCAGTGGTGGCTGGTGGAGTTTTCTCCAGGGGGGGACTATAAGTCCAAAATAGACATATACTAAAACATAGACTAACTTATTACTGTCTTTGAATAAAAGGCAGCACACCCGCGGCTCAACCTTACAATCAGGTGAACTTTATGACACACGGATGTGACGTCAGAACACCGGAGCACTAATATTATAGAACACTAATATTATACTTTCATATCATGGTAGGGGCCACAAGATATCATCCTGCAGGCCGCAACTGGCCCGCGGGCCGCGAGAATGAGACCTCTGCTTTAAACCAAACAGGAATTCTTTTAACATGCTCCACTTAACATTATGAATTTTATAACATGACAATATCTTTTCACATATGGCTTTTATTATCTAAACCAGGGGTGTTCAATTAAAATTTAAAGAGGTAATTTAAAGAGGTCTAGTCTGAGAAAATGTCATGAGGGCAAGGTCCGTGTGTGTGTGTATATCTATCTATCTATCTATCTATCTATCTATCTATCTATCTATCTATCTATCTCTATCTATATATCTATCTATCTATCTATCTATATATATATATATATATATATACACACACACACACACATATACACACACATACATACATACATACATACATACATACAACCCCCCCCTCCAGCAGGTCTTCACAGAATTCATTCTGGTCTGTGTTATAAAACCTGACCTAACATAATCTCACAGCTGAGCATTGTCACACATGTCACTGGACTCATCCACAGCTAGGCCTACATATGGGGCCTTTTTCATAGCTTCATCAAGCTATCAAATTTCACTTTTCTTTGTAGCAGATGATGTCGACAGGAGGATTTGCTTTATTTTCTCACTAAGTTCTTGTTTTTCTTTTCCTTCAAGGAGTTTTTCAGCAACTGTTGTCATCCATTCTTTGACAACCTCTCCATCAATAAATGGCTTTTTGTGCTGACCCAAAATCCAAGCAACTCATGAGCTCGTTGCTGAGCAGTGAATGTGTGGCTCGGGATCCTGATGGACTGATCATACTGGGCTTTGAGACAGTGTATTTTCTCTGACCTTAGTTCTGATTTGAGTGGATAGGTTTGTTCAAAACTTTTATGCTTTGTCTCATAATGGTGTTTCATATTTCTACTTTTAATAATTGCCACAGTTTTTGAACATATCAGGCACACTGGTTTAGTACTACCAGTGGCATGTATAAAGAGAAATGATTCTGTCTATTGGAGACAAAATAAATAAAACAAAATAACATGAATTTCTTTTAACGCCTTTTATTCTGCACAAATAAAAAATACTTTAATATTTAAGCATTTAACTTTATCCATCGTTTTCGTGGAATAGCAACTTATCTCTTAACACACACACACACACACACAAAAAAACGTACTATAAAACTGAAAAGGCGTAATGCTCCTTTAATGCTGTGTCTCTTTAAGAAGCTTTACACACAGGCAGCCATTACTTACTCACTGAGTCAAATTATAATAGTGTCTCTGGTTTTTGCAATAAACCATAAAGAAATGTTCATTTCAAAACCAATAGAAAGCAAAATAATGTAATTTGGTGTGGGAATCGAAAAGTGCATGGTACAGTAAGTTCAAAGTGAATTCACCAGTTTGTCAGTTGTTTCTCAGTTCGTTTAACACACATGCCCAAAGTCCGCTAGCATTAGCATTAGGTAGCATACAGAAATATGCCCCTTTCTCTACATACTACTAATTAGAAACCACATAACGTGGCTGACTTGCGATTCAATATTCTCTTCAACTCTTAAAGTCAACAATATATATGCATTAAAGTATATATTTACTGACCTGTGACACAGAATGGATGAGGCACACGTTAAGCTTCCGTTACCATTTAACAGGAGAGTTTATTCTTCTTCTGTGTGCCCATAAACGTTCTCTGCGCCACCAATGCGGCAGACGCCCCCAAGCGGCTGGATGTGGAAAAGCACTGATCAACTGAAATAACACTGAAGGACCTATTACAAGAGAAATTAAGGATAGAAAAAGAAAAAAATAAAGTTGGAGTGCCTATTTTCTGTCTTTACAATTAATTGGTGTTTTCATCTACTTATAATTACTTGTTTTGACTCCACATGTGACTTTTGTCAGTTCCGATGAAAAGTTGCCTATTGACACTAAGAAATCCCTGTTCTTTAGGTAGGATTCGAACCAATTGAATACTGTACCAGAGAGTCCAACCCAGCTCTCCAGTCACTTCAATAATATATCATGGTCAACAGTGTCAAATGCTGCACTGAGGTCCAACAGAACCAACATTACGGTTTTTCCATATTTGTGTAGATGTCATTGAACACTTTAATAGGGGCAGTCTCAGTGCTGTGGTGAGCACGGAAACTGGACTGAAAGACATCAAAGCGGTTTGTCATTGTTAAGAAGCTGTTTAACTATTGAAATCCAGCTTTGTAATTTGTAGAGGTAACATAAAATGCCATGTAGGTGATTCTTAACTGTGCTGGAATCTGAACAACTCTATTGAAGAGATTGAATGTATCTGCTGATGTCATGTTTATTGTTTAGGTGACAACACAGATTCTATGATGTGGCTACATGTTTATTTGCACGTAACTGAGTGAAACGAGATCTTAATACCAGGTGTGGATGGTCATGTTACTATCAACTTACATCTGAATCACCCTTTGTCTGGTGTGTGCGCCACTAGCACGGACACTAGCCATACTTTTAATGTTAAAGACTGTAATTTTTTGCTCAAAGTTTTAGAACAAATGTCAAATAAGGCATACCCACAAAAAAATAAAAAGAGTTGAAATGATGAGTCATTTGCATCACCCCATAAAAGATGCTGTGCAGTTAGCTGTAAATTCTGATTGACAAAAGAATAGTATTGCTCTGTCTATTTGTATTTCAACCAAAGCACGTTAAACCATTCATAAAAAGCGTAGGGAATGTGCCATTATTTTCTTTTCAAACTTATTTCTTCTCATAAAAAACATATTTATTAATTTTTATGTCATTACCTTGAACTTTTTTATGTTTATTCACGCAAAAGTCCTGATTGTCAGACCTTATTATACTTATCCACCTCCTACAGTTATGAGGTTATTAAAACAAAACTTTCAATGACATTCTACACATGCTGAAGCCTCAAGAGACACTTAAAAAGTGAACAGATTGTTGTTCAGACACAATAGATGTTTGTTACCGGTCATCGTATCCTTCCCCATCCCTCAATTGGCCTCCCCTTGGTGCTGAACCCCTTGTGAAAGAGCAGACTTCATCTGCAGCAGGTGCAAGTCTAATGATGCTTTGATGCCATATGTCAAATCTCATCACTTGCTGAGTCGACTGACATTTCCATTTATGGCTCCTAGCAACAGCATTACAAGTTCCCGACACTCACCTCGCCTTATGAGAAGAAATTGCTAAGTGCTACTGAAAATAAACACTTATGATGAACCACTTGACAATTTGTTCACATTGACAACATTTATATAATTGCTTTCATATCACAGATTAATTTTAACAAATTAATTAGAGTGTGAGTCATGTCAAGTTCTAGAACATTGTGGAACACAAATATTTGTTTTCACTTTTAATTTGCACATTTTTGCTTATATTATTTTGGAATAGTTAAATGTGTGTGAACACGTATGGTGTTTGTGTACATCAATGTCTGTTGCCTCATGACTTCAGCGGACAACTTCTGATTATTGCATCAACAGCAGTCATCTCCTTAGCGTCTCTCCAAATTGTGCTTTTTGTCAAATCATAGCTCCGCAGCCCACACATGGCTGGCTGGGTAACTAGTAATCATTCCACTTTGGTTTGATGTGTGGGGCGCTGTCTAGTCAGAAGCAGCCCATCAGAGTGAAGTGGTATGGAGGGCTTGCCTGTGTTGTGTCAGTGATTGAGGTAGAAGATGCTGTTTGTTCATGTGTAGTATGCCTACAAAAATAACCAAGACGATGATTTAAAAAAAAAAAAAAAAAAAAGACAAAAACAAACAAAAAAAACCAAAAACAAACAAAAGAGTTTTTGTGTGACTTGTGAGAACTTAAGGCTGTCTCACATTCTGTGGTCTTTGGGCTGTCAAATATAAAAAACACAACAAACAAACTGTAAATGCTTGAGAAGTAAATGCAAAATGTTGACAAATACTACTGTTTTACAACTATCAAATTGTGTACACTAAATCCTAAAATTATTCATAACCCTGGTAGATTTAGATTAATGTAATATTTTAAATTAGCCTACATGTTTCTTTTCACTGTAAGGTATTTTAATGTTTTCGATGTGCCCAACCCAAATCCCAATTTGATTCTGATAATCTTGATTTGAATCCGTGGAAGGGGTTCAGGATTAGGGTGATGGCAAGAGACCTTCAAACCTCAAGCATTTTTGGAGCTCACTGCAATAGATAAATTGTCAAAATACAAGAGAAAACATTCAGAAAGCTGGTGAGCAATTAAAAGAAGGGTTTTATAGCTGTAATACCAATGTTTTTTTCCATTGATTATTGAGAAGTCAGTGGAAAGGTATAAAATTTTTTCCACATTTTTCAATAAAATGTAAATAAAATCATTTACTTTTTTTCAAAACTGATACTCTCTTTACATTGTTTTACTATTTTTTAAGAGATGCCTGTCTTCCTGCATGGTGTTTGCATGTCCTTCCTGTGCATATGTAGATTCTCTCTGGGTACTCTGTCTTCCTCCTAAAAACTTGACAGTTAGTAGGGCTTAATTTGAGCCAGATCTTGCCGGAACAGGATCCGGGGACTTTGACAGGGTGTGTTCCAGTAGCTGTTTGCTTGGATACGATAAGTCTCAACCCTACTAATAATAAAGTCATAAACAAATTTGACTGCCTTGAACCAAAAAAAGGTACTGGTAATGCAATCTTCAAATTATTACAAAAAACATAAATTTTAAATATGACAGCCACTCACGAACTTCTTAAAATCTTATAAGATATGTCCCTTCAAGTTAGCACTTCCACTTTTGCCCTAAACCTCCACCCCTAAAAGTCCAAAGTCATGGATGTTTTTTATTAAAAACACAAAAATATAATAAAATAACAGAACTAAATTGCAAATCAGTTTTACGATTTATGTAGATCATTAATAAAACTGGAATTATTAATTTCTTTTAAAATTACAATGAAAAGAGAAATGTTTGATGGGTAATCACATTATGTAGTATGTCACATATGAAACCAATGGCGCCATTTGTCAAAATAACAGCAATCAAAATGTTGATAAGATAATCCAAATTACTTTCATTTTTTTTTTTTTTTTTTTACAAAAAATACTTCTACAACTAATCAATAGAGAATTGAAGCACATGGAGTCATTGGCAATACTGGAGCAGGTGTGAGTGGTGTGGGTGAGTACCCACCTAACCAGGCTGTCCTACTGGGGCAGGAACTCACAGCCAGCCGCAATGAACAGCCTGAGGAGGCACCTGGGGATTCGCATGTGGAGGACAACAAGAAGGTGGAGAGTAAACTGAGTGGAGAAGAGTCGCGCTTGAAATCATCAAGATACCCAACAATATGGACTATGGCTGTGATCATTTTATTGGGGAGCTACAGGTGCTTTATCCACAGTACTGGCCTGAGGACACAAGCGTAATCTATGGACAGACTGAAGTCGAGTCAATCTGTCTGTGCTTGAACATAGACTGTCCCTGCACAGTGATCCGTGCCCACAGAGAGTACGTGGAATCTGGAGGAAAGGACATTTGTGATGAAAGAATTGTTTACCGCTGTGAATACCATCCCCATATCAAATGCAGAATGTGAACGAGGCTTCCCAGATGACTCTTATTTGCACCCCAAACTGAGCTTCTCTACACACTACCACAATCTCTGACCTGCTCTTTATCAATATTGTCAGACCTCCTATGACCAAGTTCAGTCTGATCCTTTATTTGAGGTCGTGGGTGGCTAAAGGTCACAGGGGCTGCTACTGAGACAAGGAGTAAAGTGTGGAGCAAGGAGGAAAATGAAGGAGATGCACCTAGCTGCACTGTGGGATATACTGAATAACTAGAAAGGTAAGACGTGATCCTGCACTTAATACACTTATAAATTACGCAGAAAACATCTAAAAGTAATATATAAATATAAATTGGCTTGGTATTTTGACATTTGTCATTGTGTTTTGTATATGTTCCAGTATCAGTGTTGGCCTCAGGTAACCCTTGTCTCAGACCGCAGTTTGCATTCTGGCATCATTTGATTTACAAATTAAGGTCTGACAGTTAGGTTAATTAGTCTGTCTGAAATTGCCCTTAGGATTGAATGTATCTGTGCATGGTTGTTTGTCCTGTGTGTCTTTGTGTTGTCCTGTGATGAACTGGAGATCTGTTCAGGGCCCTTGTCCAATGACTGCAGGAGATAGGCACCAGCCCCTCCGCAACCCTGCATTGATAACTGAATGGATGGATCAATGGATGGATGAATCCATCCATCCATCCATCCATCCATCCACCCATCCATCCATCTTCCCCTTCTGGATGAATGGAGACAATTCTGGTTTATTCCCAAAATCCAAAGTCTTGGTACGCATTCCATAAATTAGATTTTCTAGTTTACTTAATATTTAAGGTATTTTTCAAAGCACAACTCTATATAAGCGCTGTTTTGGGGGGGAAATTTCTGCCTTGGTAATTGGTCTTTACCCTGGAAGATGTAGTGGAAAAGGAGGAAGTTTAAAGAATGACCCCAGAGAACAAACCCTGTTTCATGGGAAAGCTTTCTGAAGTACAGATATGGCTATTGTAGACAAATTAGTGTTGTAGTACCAAACAACTTGAACTCCATTAGAGTAACCTTTTTTTTTTTTATTTCAAAGGAGGTACATTTCACAACAATTTTTGTTTGTGTTTTCATTAACATACTGTTTAGGAATTTGTTTTAACCCTTGCTCCTGCAAATTTGTGTCATTTTGTGTTTTTTGAAAGTTGGTGCTGTAGATTTCAAATTTATCCCCATTATACAATTTTTTTATTAAGATGCTATTCAAATCCTAAAGTGGGTTGTTTCCAGGATAACAAAACAAACAGCTCAGATTTGAAAATGGTATAACACAAAACATATGTAGTATTTTGTTGGTTTTTAACGTATGAAACCAAGATTATATATTTTCAAAACTTTTAGTGGCTTGAATACACCTTTGGTGAAGTTTCAAACCTGAAGATATTGAGCTCTAGTTCTGAATTTTTGTGGTTAAACTTTACATTTTAGAGTATACAGGTCAAAACCACAGACTACTTTTACATTTTTAACAAAAATCAGCTCATTTTACTGTATTATATAAATATAACTGATAATGAAATGTTTTTAGCATTATAGAACATTTGGTTGCTCTCAGATTTAAGAAAAAAATATCCATTGCCCACGCTCTGGATCCTGGAAGAAATGGACCATGTATACTGTACATTTGATAAATCAAATCTTTGCTAAGATGTTAAAGTAACCTTGGTTTCTGTTGGTTTTTGACTAAATGTCAGTGTGCTGGATGAGCGAAGAGCAAAAAATCAATTACATATTTCTCACAAAGTTGTAGGGCCTTGAGTTAGTCTATGTGAATTTTGTTGAAGGTTGGAAACCACAATGCAAACAATGCATTTTAACATAAAGGTTCAAAAAGTGTGAGCTAAACTAGCTAAACATGCAAGGCACCAACATCATCGCATTTCTTGCTTTTTTTCAAGTCTCAACATGGCTGCAGTTTGCTTTACAACAAGAACGTGTTCATATTTTAGTTTGAATGCTGTAGCCTTGAAAATTACTGGAATGGTGTAATTTGAAAAGAAAGAAAGTGTTTGTATAAAGCCCTATTTTACTTTTGTTGACCACTCAAAATGCTTTTCAAGCCACATTCTGACAAAATGTTTATTCTATTGAAGAAGTTTTATCATGCAAACAACAATGAATGCATTGGCAGTTTACTGAATTCAGTGTCTCACTCAAGGACACTTCAGAATGAAAGCATGGTAAAGTCAGGGAATGAAGCACAAACTATCAGTGAAGCAAACAGCAAATTTTTCCATTCACTTTACCTCTCTGAGTTCTCCCACGAAACTAAATAAGAAATGTGAGAAACAGCAAAGGGTCAGATAAACAAGCTGTATCTGGGGAAATGTTTGCCTAGAAGCTGGGGTCAACTGTTAATCAAGAGTTAATGGTCAAAAGCATCAGTTTGATTCTTAACTGTTGTTTCTCTAATCTGTCTATCCAAAGTTTCCTACTTTCAGTTACAGAAATATTTCTGGAAAGATTTTCTGCTATCCAGGTCATTCTAATCCTGAGGGCTTCGGTAGAAAGCAATTGGAATTCCTTTCTGGTTCTTCAAGACATTATACCTCTCATCTGAAAGACTGCTTTTTAACTGACTGGTGGGGACTTTCAGGCTTAGAAACTGCTACTGGGAGGCTGCTTTGCTCACAGTAATAACAGTGTCTGAATTTCAGTACTAACATCAATGTCATTGTTATTTATCAGGAACTTTGCAACAAACAAAATTTGCACCAAATTGCTTTTGAGCAATTATTCAACTAAACTAAAAATAATAGCATGACACCTTATAACATAATAAAACCACACATTTTTGGGCAGTTTATTACGAGCAGCCTGTGAAAAATGTCTTATTTGTGTAGCTGAATCTGGGAACAAAAACAACTATGCCACAATTTAGAGCATAAAACAGTATTTTATTACCAACAATTTGAACATTTTAGAGCTCTTAGCCAAAATCGTGGCTTAGATAATTTTAAAAAATGTGCTGTGTTTGGTCTTTGCTGGATAAATTTCTAATTTCATAAAAACATGAGTGTAACAAATCGATACTTAACAAATAACTGGGGTCGGGGGGAGCAATCCTCCAGCAGTCAATGGTTGAGAGGTCACTGCCTCATCACAAAAGCAACCATGCACGCAGACACACCTAAGGGCAGTTCAGAGTGAAGGAAGGGGAAGAAGCCTGGAGAAATAATGAAAAATCCACACAGAACAAGTTTGAACCCCAGATCTTGCTCAGAGGCAACAATCCCAGCAACTCACCAGCTAGGCTACAGCTAGTTCCCCACATCAGAGCCTGTTGTGAATGCTCAGGCTAATAAGCATGGCCACCGATGATGGCAGATAAACAGTTTTCCTGTAACAGTAAGTTGTTTTTCCAACATTGTCACATTGAGCGGGGTGTGCATGGGCCATCATCAGTTTTGTGTCATTCCAGCATCTTTCTGACTGTGTTCTAACCCCCCTGACCTCACTCTCAATCACATACACACACAGCACCCGTCCACATCCCTCTTCATGAATATTTCGAATACTTCTTACCGGGCTGACAGTAGCTAATGTGACCTCTTTCCCAATCTATCCCTGTGTTATATCTCTCTCCTTCTCCGCCTCCAATGAATTCTACTTAATCGCTACTAAATCGCTTCAATTCACTATTTTTATTAAGATAGAATGCCTGGTATGCCAAATTTGCAGGACACCCCTGGACAACAGAGGTTCTGGGTTCTGACATCAAGTAACGGAACCAAGGAGTGACTATGCTGGGCACTTTGATCACTGAAGGCTACAAAGGTGAGTAAATGAGCAGACGGTAAACAGCTGTGAAAGACCAGAAAAATGAATTGAATTGAATTGATCTTGACACTTTTAACCTATTTCATCTTGTCAGACATGTTCCATTTAAGTGATTTCTTGATATTATAGACCTGGTTGTGGCTAGTGAGTTTGAAGCAAAAAAGGTGGTTAAAGGGGGTGATTAGTTTTTCACATAGTGTCAGGTTGGTTTGGAGAGCCTTTTCTCCTAGGCACAAGAGCAACAAGTTCTCTTAACCATTGCTAACTCTTTTTGTATAACTGACTCCTAAACAATTTCTTTTAAACAAACAGAATGATGTGCATGTCCCATGGCTTGGATGTATGCTAATAGAGCTCTTTTCTGAGTGTTCATGTCAATTTTGTTAAAGGTGTATTCTCTCCCTTGATGGCCTCTAATAAGCTCAAGTCAGCCAAGCTTACTTCACCTGGAGGACTGGCTACTGATTTTCTGTCAGAAGGAAAAGCACACGATAATTATGCTGCCATTTGAAATTCCATCACTCTCCTTGTGCAGCAGAAATAAGATGCATCTCATTGAAATGTATGTGGAATGCTGGAGGGATATATTCGTGGGTAAACCTTGTCTTTTTAATTAAATACATGGTGGCCTTGGCGGATTGCTTGTGACACAGGGAATGATCGGGGCACTTAAAGGGCTGCAGTTCAGGTAAATATGCTTTTAATGTCCCACAGGGCAGCTGGGGGGGGGCATGACTTGGCATGTTTATGGAAGTGAGTGTTTGAAAAACATTTTCAAAACACAGCGTGATAACAAATCAGAAGCCTCTTAAACCCCAAAGTTAAAATTTCCTCAAAAAAGAAAAGAAATTAAAGCTGGAATTAAAACTCTGGGCTTTTAACTTATATTTAAAATATAAGTTATTATATTTTAAGTCAGAAAGTCAAAATGATGCTTACACAAATCAATCAGATAAAAAAACTGGTATGTAAATGACGATAGCAATGCTTCAACAGATTATGAAGAATGACACAAGGTCATTTCTTCCGTGTACCTCCACTGACAACCTGCTGAGATTTTCAAATCCCAAACAAAACCAGTTTCTAATAAAACTAGCATTCAGACACGGCACTGCTGTGCTGAATATGTAACAAAATGCACTCTGTTCATCTTAATAAATTTGAATATCATCTAAAACCTAATTTATTTCAGTAATTCATCTAAAAACTGAAACTCATTTATAATAGATGCTTTATTTCACACTGAGTGATATATTTCAAGAGTTTACTTCCTCTGTTTTGGATGGTTTTGTTTTATAGCTAAATAAAACCCAAAATTAAGAGAAAAAATATTTTTAAAACAGAAATTTCATTCTACTGCCATATCATGGCCTGCACAATCACAGAGAAGACAGTCATTGTTACCCTCCTCAAGGATGGTAAGCCACAAAAAACTATTGTCAAAGAATCTTCCTCTTTATAGAGTACTGCATCCAAGCAAGTTAATTGAAAGTTGAGTGGAAGGAAAAAGCACAGTGGAAGAAGTTGCACAAGCAAGAAGGTTAACCGCTGTCTTGGGAAGATTGTGAAGCAAGACATTGGAGGAGATTCATTGGAGAAGCTCAGAGCACTTTCTGCTTATTGGTTATATTTTTCGGTAATCTGACATTAATTAAATGACTTTAAAAAGGCTTTTTTAACTTTACCTTTAGCTACCTTTCATTAGCTAAAAATCATGATCATTAAAAAGAACAAGAGTAACCAGTTAAAATAAATCAATAGTTGTTTAATTAATCTATATAGAGTTTTAGTTTTTGAGCTGAATTGCAGAAATAAATTAAGCTTTCATTGATATTCTCATCTTTTAAAAGTACCTGCATAAATACAGTTTCTTCAACGTTTGCCATTTTAATTTGAAAAAAAAAAAGTAAAACAAGTCCAGTTTCTCACATGCAGAGACAAAAGATGACACTAAGATTAATGATTTTGAATGACAAAGCTGACCTTGACATTTTCCTTGGCAGAAAAATGCCAGTAGATTATTCAGCCATCTGAAGAGGAACAGACAGACAGTAGTAGGAGAGGAGAGGGGGTGAAGAAAAACAAAAATAGACCAATTCTGGAGGGGAAAGAGACATTTGAATTTCCACTGTTCTGTCAAAAAATATTTTTAGCCTACAAGTTTACTGACAAGTTTTTTGCTCCTCTGAGATGGCAGAACTGTATATAACTGATTTTAATTTCAGTTAGTACCTAAATGAATGACAGACTGGCTTTCTGGGTCAAATTTTTGAAATAAATGCGTGAATGCTGTTTGTCTTGGTTCGCTGGAGGGGCGTAAAGAGAGGGGTCAGATGCTGTAGGCTGCCTGAGTCAGCCATTACCCTCCCTGCCTCCCCTCCTTGCTCTGCTCTTGCATCGCTGCATCTCACCTCTCACCTGCCCCGTGGCCTGCTGCCCACCAATAGCCCCTGGCTAATCTTACCCCCTTAATTTCTCCTTCATTTTGTCCGCAACAGGGCGACAAGCTCTGACTGCAGAGCTTACACACAAAAAACCTATGACTAAATGTTCTTTGAATTAATTCAAAAACTTTAACAACTTACAAACTGGGCTGAACTTTACTGGGGTATTAACCCAGAGTATAGAGGTTCTGGGGGCACCACAACAGTTTTGTGTTTTAGTCAATGGAGGTTTTGCAAAAATTTGATTTTTTTAAAGTGTAAGCCTCTATTGCATGATTTTAATAAATTAAGTCAATGTTTTTGTGTATTTAAAATACTATATATATATATATATATATATATATATATATATATATATATATATATATATATATATATATATATATATATATATATATATATATATATATATATATATATATATTTAACATGTCCAATATGATCAGACTTGAAAAAACAAAATAAAGTAAAATGTAAACTGTAATATTTCCTCTTATAAGGTTTTTTTCCTTAAATGTTTTTCATTTAGATAACATTATCTACACAAACACTGTGAGGAAAACAGGAAGCACTCAAACTGATTTGGCATTCAGTAGCTTTAGAGAAATTCGTGGTGGCCTTGTCAGCTCATTTGTAGCCCCTGGGTGTCGTCTCTCCACCTCCTCACGTATGACGATTGTGCTGCTGCAGTTTGCAATCAAACCAGACACATTGTTCAATCTGTCTGTTTGTCGTCGCCTGACTTGAAGTACCTTGGTACTTTAGATCATTTTGACATTTGAAAATTCAGAGAAACTTTTATACACTAGCTAATTCAACAGTGAATCAGATACTTTATCCACCGTGATTTTTTTTTTTTTTTTTTTTTTTTTTTTTTTTGATAGAGCCAACCAACAGCCAACTGATAGATAGAGCCAACCATTGTTTGGAGCTGAACATGACTGATACACACAGTGTACATGCATGCGCACATAAGACCCCTGCAGACTGTACCCAGGGGAGTCTCCTTATACACAGAGCATTATCAAGGAAAATGTGTGTAACTTTTTTTCGAAACAAAACAAAAAGAAAATAAAGAAGATAAATTCAAAAAGATTATTTGTTCAATAAAAACTTCGATATTGATGAATTATTGAACTTGATGTCATCTGCTATGTTGACTGGTTGTGGTAGCCATGGAAAAGTGAAATACAATGATTGCTTCAGATAAACTATGTTTTTTTTAAATATATTAATGTGAACAAGGTCTAAATTGATGTCCACCTAATTATCAATCCATTTCAACTTACATGCATAACAGGAACTTTAGTGGGTAAGGCACCATTCTCCTGAATCCCGCCCAGCTGATTTAGGAAGACCAAAGATGTTTTATGACCAAACCAGTGTAAAACAAAGCTTGACTTTCTTTTTTTGTACGTTCACAGAGATTGAATTTAAAATCATGACTGCTGTCCTTGCATGTTCCACTGATCACTCCTCATTGTCTCTGTCTTCTGCAATATACCCAGTGTTCCCCCATTTCCTCTCCTGTCCACACTGTTTTTGGCTGGTTTTCTATGTTGTTGCATCTCATCTTCTGAAATGTGCATCTGCATCACCTGCCAATCATGGAGGAGCAAGCCATGTTGCAATCTGATTGACGTCTGGATCTGCTTGACGAAAAGGGACCATCTCTCACACGGTTCAGTGCGCCAAAATATGTGTGAACAGAAATGAGGACATTTAGGGAGGATAGGAAACTGTGAAGGCAAGGAACGAAAATTAACATGAAGAATTACAGAGTTTTGGTCCAATGCTCTGTATGTTTATGTGTGTGTGTGTGTGTGTGTGTGTGTGTGTGTGTGTGTGTGTGTCTGTCTGTGTGTGTGTGCGTGTGTGTGTCTGTGTGTTCGTGGGAGAAGCAGGATATATTTGTCACAACTTGAGCTACTTTTTGTGTGCACATTTTTCTGTGCCCCTGCTTAGATTCCTGTATGCAAAACTGAGAGTGAAGGTGAGACTGTGATTGTGTAATGTTTCTCCACCAGGACAAGTGGTCGGTAACATAAAGCAGACAAGTACAAAAGCTGTGGTTTGACAGGGCTCATATGCAGGCCTCACACGTTCATGTGGGACCGTGGCATTTTACACCTTCAAGTCCAACTG
Source organism: Anableps anableps (assembly GCA_014839685.1). NCBI lineage: Eukaryota > Metazoa > Chordata > Actinopteri > Cyprinodontiformes > Anablepidae > Anableps > Anableps anableps. The sequence goes on from CM026082.1 coordinate 17,456,991, forward strand.
AGGAGACACACGAGTCATCTTTCTACAAAGGCCTGGAATGTGTTAAGCTTTGATGTTCCTCAGCCCCTCAGCGTCCTCTGTGGTCACATTCACCTTGTTGTAGAGCAGAAGCTCTTAAACCTGATCACGGCTCAAAGTACTCTGTGCCTTACTGATGTCAGTGAAGGTCAGCACTGCATTTCTTAAAAAAAATATATCTATGTTTAATTTTGAGAAAGTGGCTGTTGTTTGAGATCCACTGCTGCGACAGGAATGAATGTAACATTTTGGTGTGATTTATGAACATAGATCTATTTTCTTAGAAGCTGTTCTTCTTTTGCAGAATAACTATGCAGATTACTTATCTGTACAGTGTTTGCAAAAGCATTCATTGCCATTGGAATTTGCCAAAGTATTTGGGCAGCAAGGGAAGGGTGGTGGTGGTGGTGTGTGTGTTTATGTGTGTGTGTGGGGCGGTGCTGCATGTGACAGACCAACACAGAGTAGTGCGTTATTTTGAAGTGGAAGTAAAATTGATGTAATAGTTTTTTGAAAGTTTTGTGACCAAAAATCTGGGAAGTGTGGCAGGCATGTATTTTAGCCCCTCTGAATCAATACTTATAATACAAAATCACCAAGGTCAACCAGTCTTTTGGGAGTTCTCTCTACCACCTTTGCAAATGAGCTCAGGGTGTCAGATTAGATGGAGATTGTCTCTGAATATACATTTTCAAGTCTTGCCACAAACTGTCACTTGGATTTAGGTGTCTTCTTTGAATGGGCCATTCCAACACATGACAATACTATCATCCAAACCATTCCATTGTTGCTCTGACGTTAGACTTGGGGTCAGTGTCCTTCAGGTGCGTGAACCTCCTATCTGAAGTCTTTTGTAGCGTCTAAAAGGTTTTCTCTCAGGATTGCTTTGTTTTTCACACAGTCCATCTGTCTATCAACTCTGACCAGCTTCCGTATCACTGAGTTCACTGAATTTCCAAAGCATAATTTTGCCATCCCTATGGTTCACTGTAGGGCTTGTGTATTGTTTGTAATGTGGAGAGTTACTTCACTTCCACACATATTGTTTTGCAATATGTGTGGAATATGTTTGCTATGTTCTCTACATGGCTTATGGCAAACTCCAAATGAGATTTTTTGTCCAACAATGGCTTGCTTCTTGCCACTCTTTCATAAAGGTCAGATTTGTGGAGTGCATGATCATTAGTTGTCAACAGATTCAGCCATGGATCTCTGCAGCTCTTCCAGCGGTAAGATGGGCCTCTTGGCTGTTTCTCCAATTAATGTTCTTCTTGCCTAGCCTGTCAGCTAAGGTGGATGTTAATGTCTTGGTAAGTCTGTTGTGCCATTCTCTTTCCATTTTTGGATTATTGAGTCAACAGTGCTCTGTGAGATATTGAAAAATTGGGAGATTTTTTAATAACCTAACCACGTTTTAAACTTCTCCACAACTTTATCTCTGACCTGCCTGGTGTGTTCATTGATCTTCATGAAGCTGTTTGCTTAACAATGTTCTTCAAACCTCTGAGGGCTTGAAAGAACAGCCATATTTATACGGAATTCAAATTATACAAAGGAAAACGTTCCACACTAATTAGATGACATCTGAAGGCAATTAATTGTGCTAAATTTTAGCTTGTGCTTATAACATACTTTTGCAAGGCATTACATAAAACCTATTAGTTGTTATTTTTAACTATATGATCAGCTTTTTTGTCAAAATCTGCAGTGTAAGCTACACAAAGCTTTGCAGAAAACCCGACCAACAAGTTAACAACGGCTCAGCCGCTTATGTTTTTACTTTATTTATTCAACAGTCGGCACATTCTTCACCATTGTGGGGTTGTGTGTTTTGATAAAAGCAGTCACAAACTGGCTGAATTCACCCCCCAAAAAAACCCTGAATAGTTCACCTTTGAAGGAAACGACATGCCGTTTGAAAATGTAGCTCTGACAGTTGCAGAACACCCCTCTCAAGATTTTTTAAAGAGCAGAAACTTGACAGTTTTGCGACTGTCACCATGGAAACGGTGAGGCGGTCTCATTAGGGTAGTGCCAGAAAATATCTGTTTCTGAGGAACAAATCCCCTGACGAGAAAGAAAGAAGAAGAAAAAAAGACTGGGACCTGCATGATTTTAAAAGAAGTTAAATGACAAAAAAGAAGAAAAAAACAACAACAAAGGAGGATGCACTTTGCTTGGAAATGTGAAGAGTCAGACTTCAAAAACAGGAGACAGATGAAGACTGTCACTGTTAAACATATTTGCAGAGCTGCAGATTCAAAATGGCTCTTGACACAGACTGTGAGTTTGCTGTTGCATCAGACAAACCTAGTTTTCAAGGGCAATCTCTCCTCCGTATCTGATGCCAACTATTTTACTGGCATTGCCATCATCTACATTATCTGTCTACAGGTCTTTGCTTCACACATTGGATTTTCCCTCTTTTTAATATTGCACCTCATATTTTCACGCCCACAGAAAGATGTAACCAGCTCTGATTTCATATTTTTCCTACTGTATATGTGGACAATAGAGTATGCCTTTTTCTCTGGCAGAAATTGTTGAAAAATTAGTATAATTTTTAGCCTATATATTAAATTCTTACGCTTTTTAAAAGGTCACTGCATCAGCAAGAAGCTTTTGTGATTACAGCAACATTTATTACACAGAATTAAGACAATGAGGGATGAATGAATGCCTGTTTTTTCAGTTTTTGATTATACTGTTTCTGTGGGGCTTGCATATGAAATGCAATCTCATGCAAATGATGTTATGTTTTTATATTAATATCTTCATTGCACAATAATGTGGATTTTAATTATAGAATTGGTTATTAAATTATGAACTAACATTCAACTTGCACTGCATATTTCTTTTTTATCTCAGTGAAATGCCCCTAGGATGTAGCATAATGTTAAGTAATGACAAAACTATGCCAGAGGAGCATGGATGGGGCACCACAGGACTTAGATTTCCGATGAATATAAAATATTTAACATTGTTAATTTATGGAAGGCATTGAAAAACTTTTCACTCAATGTTTTAGTAAAGTGTATGGACACTTGTTTAAAACATATAAAGTATATCTGAAATTTCAAGTATTACAGTTTTATGAATACAATCTTTCTGAAAATAATGGGAATTTTCAAGATAGTAAAGACATAAGGAATTATCTGAAATTGGGAGATGACAGGGTTTTTTTTATGTCAGGACTTTTTCAGAAGTTTTTCTCCTTCTATTTAAATGGATAAGATGTTAGCATTTTTGTTTTTCATCTTATTTATGTTTGAAATGTTTGTTATGGCATTTATTAACATTACTGCTGCATGTTTGTGTATTCAGATGTGATTAGCAATGATAATAAATGACAATGCATTTATTAACTTTTGTGTCTTCCTATAACTTCCTTCCCATAACTTTCTCTTGAAAGTTATAGGAAGACAGAATAGGTGCATTATACTTCATGTCTTATTGAAACAGTCTTTTACAATATAATAGACTCTCCCTAGTGGTCTGGAGCACTTCCATTTTGTGGAGCGAGTTTGCAGCACTTTGTAGTTGGTGTATATTATCTGCGGTTGCAACATTTTGTCTGTGGTTGCAGCATTTTTTCTTTTGCATTTGTTTTGTTTGTTGTATGTTTTTCATTCTGTTCTCTGTGACTGCAACAATTTTCATTTGCAGTATTTTTCTGTTGCATTTGTTAATTTGTGTTTGTGTGGTTTGGCGTTTGCATCATTCATGTGTTTGCTGTGCATTTTGGTGTTTACTGCGCATTTGCACCTGTCTGCCACTATATTGCTTGTATAGCATGTGCATTTGCTGCATATCCATGTGTGTGTCTTTATGTGATTGTATACAATTCAGCAGTGAAGTGTAGGCATAAGTTGTCTATAGAAAAATTGTCAGGAAGCACAAAAGGAGGGAAATGGACACTGCCACCAAGCCCAGGACCAGCCAATCAAGTTTGAAGACAAAGAAAAAAAAAGATTGGCTTTTCTGAAAATGTTTTTTGGTGAACTCACAAAACCTTTGTTAAATACACATCGTTCATCTCCATGACTGTTAAATAACATTATTGTTGTTAAATTGAAAGTGAACGTTAAAAATTAAACATGCATTTTTGCATCTGTCTCAGGAGACTCTCCACAGCTGAGTCTGGAGATGGGGAAAGAGCCACGACATGCCTCGTGGAAAGCTGGGAATTATGGAGTGGTACAACAGGAAGTGAGGGCTCTATTTATTGGTGCATCCGGATTAAGCAGTAGGAAATGCAGCAGCAATACCTGGGGACAGTACTAAATAGTGAGCTCATTCCCAGGACAGGGACAGTGCAGAAAAAAGTCAGCGAAGAGCTGGATGTGCCTAATGAGAGCAGCAGTGGATTCAGCACACAGGGAGTGCAAAGACAGCAAAACAAGAGAATGAAACAAATGAAAAGTTAATGGTTCCCGTCGGCATTGCCACATCTTGATGCACCTTTAATTTGTGTAAAATTTTATTTATATTTTGGTAAGTATGAAACATATAAGTTAGGCTAAACATCTTTGTTCACATAATATATTATTTCACTTCGGTAAAGCAGTCAACATCACTGTGAATACACTACACTTGAAGCTTTCTGTATAAGCTAAAAACCTAAATTTTGTAGTATGTGTACAGTAGCCCCATGATTTTGTTATATTTAGCTTTCTAGAAATTTTGAAATAGAAACTTTGGTTCTCCAGATTCTTTGAAGATCCTTCCAAGCTTTTTGTTGCAGATATAAAGCTATTTTATACTTATTAGTCAGATCTTTGCATCCTAAAGCAATAATAGTTAGTCCAGAAATAGTAAGTTAATTTTTGGTCCTGTGCAGCATGACACAGTTTCAATAGTGATACGGATAACCTTTGATGGAAAACAATAGACAGCTTGTTTTGAAAGAGAAGTGGCAGTGGGGATTCACAGCATGGTGTGTGTTTGGAAACAAAGGCAGGGTCATAGAGCAGTCAGCTGTATATATTTATATAGGAGCTTTTATGCAATTGGATGCTGATCAAAGTTCTATGCAAACAAAACATGGATTAAAAAAGAAAGTATATCAGTGCAATTAGTCAAATGACACAAAAAATGTAAAAATCACAAAATGTACCAAGAATTAAGACAATATTTATATAAGAAAACTTTCTAAGGACTACAAGAGCATTTGGATTTTCAGAGGACAGGTTTACAAATGTACCTGCTATATACATACCAGGGCGAACTTTAATTTTAATCTTAAAAGTTATCTTAACAGTCATTAGTCATTTTTATAATCCTTATTTACTTAATTCCATGCACGTCATAAATTTTTGTAAGTGGAACAAAGAGTAATAGCCTTTTTTACTGTGGTTGTTGTTGAACAAAGCATTAATCTCGACCCATCCTCATTAGCTCTTCTAAGACTATATAACAGCAATAGTTTTAGCAGGAAATGGGCCCCATATCATCCTGAGCCAGTCATGAACCATTAATTGGTTACCGTGGAAACTGAATGCAGACTTGAGGACAGGTGTTGCTGAGCAATGCTGCTACTTGAGCATCAAGTTATATGACAGATGCTGCTCCCCTGCTGCGGTTTGATTCTGTTTGGTGCTGTCTGATCTCCATTATCTGAAGGAAAACACTCTTCCATTGAAATCCTCCCTCCAAAAGAAATGCAATTTTAATGCTTAATGAAAAGTATGTTCAATATGCTTTAAAAGTTGTTATTTTCAAAACATACTTTCTATCTGAGAAATTAGCCTTATTGGAACACATATTCTCATTTACGTAATATGATGCTATATAAATTGCTTATTACATGTTTAAAAACATTTTTCATTATGCTGTCTGTGAAGACATAACACTGATTAACCCTTGAGTGTTGCTTTTGTTGTGTTTAAAATGTTCTAAATGTATTTAGTGGATTAAAATACAACCACAACAAACGTTTATATAGACTGGACTAAAAAGGTTTGCCCATGTGCCAGGGTTGTGGACAGCTGTTTTTCTTGTGTTTAAAAAAAAAAAAAAAACATTAAGAAGGATATTATACGTACAATGGGTGTAGCCAAAGACATTTAAAGACTTTATTTTCATGTATGTGTCTGTTGTCTGTGAGACATTTTTTACTTGCAATCAAGCCTCTTCCCCTATTAATTCTATTTTGGCAGTTTTCTCTAAAGCCTCACAGGGGGCAACAAATAACAAATGGACTGAACTTATATTAGAGCTTTTCTCATCTCACCAACCACTCAAAATGCTTTTGAATTAGAGCCAGATTGACCCAGGTGTATTGTCAAACCCAAACACATTCATATACCAACAGATTGATAGGCAACGTGGGGATAAGTGCCTTACCCAAGGACACATCCATATTGTATTTCTTTAAAATAAAAACTTTTTTGTTTTTGTTTTTCTTCTTCTGTTCATTATCTGACCTGTCATTTCTTTGTTGGCCAAGCATTAGGTGCACACCGGCACGTGACACCACAAAAATCTAGGCTGCACAGGAGTGGCCGCAGGGACTACTAGCGAACACCAGTCGGTATATTAGATAACGAAATTTACATCACACAGTTTTGCAGCAGTCAAGCAGGCAGCAGGATGGACTATTTATAACGGTTTTGAACATAGATGTGTATTGCATCCATTTCTGGAAGGTGATAATAATGCGTGCATGCATGTTAGGTATGCTCTGGCTTAACACCTCAAAACAGAGGGAGCTTTAAGAACTGACTGAGAGAGGAAAGCTTGGGTGACAGGAAAGATGCGGCACAGTATGACAACAGCAGGGAAAGGTAATTGTGAGAAAGAAAAGAGGGAGCCATTCCCTAATTTGAAGACCCACTCCTATCTCTCTAGTTTTTCTTTTGCCTTTTGATGTGGCCTTCACCCCAGTGTGTCAGCCCTGAAGGCCTGCAGCGTACAGGGAGGAGGTGAGCTTGTTCTTCCCCACCCAGCCTCAGCTTCTTCTGAGAGCACATGACAGAGAGTAGAGAGCAAAGCAGCAAGGCTTCCCCACTCCAATTCCCCAGGCTTTCAGGGCCCACCAGACATGCTCACTACTTCTCCAAAATGTGTACAAAAAGCAGGGAGACAGACAAAATATTTACTAATCTTCACAGCTGAATTGTAAAGGTGGGTGGGAGTGGGAGTCAAGTGGGGTATCAGCCTTGACAGCAAATTAGTGCCCTGTCGTGACACATGCAGCGGTGTAGCTCGACAGGTCCCCTGTTTTTCCATTTTTATTATCATCCACGCTTGAATTATTCAGTGGCATCCATTAGCATAACAGCAGCCATTTTATATTTAGCTCCCCTTATGTTGACTGCATCAACATCTCACTCTTAATATTCTGCTACCATCCCTGATGTGGAAAAAGGGGCAGTGGCTCAGAACAGGATGCAATTAGTGACCAAAAAGTAGAGGAAGAGTTGGTTTTCTTTTCTTGGACTTTTGATCTTGAAATCATCAGCTTAACACCTTTTCACCTCCGAAAGAGGAAAAACAGTCCATAATCATGATTATCATGGTCAATCAGATGGATTCAAATGGCATTTGCCAAAATGAAACTGCCACACATTTATGGATGTGCTGTAGCTTTCACCCTGTCCTATTTGTCACTATTAGCTGTAATATGAAAGATTCCTCATCACATCTTGGAGGTCTAATCTGTTGTCTTGCAATGGGAGCGGGCCTGAGCAGAATACAGTGATGAAAACGCTCTGTGTCATTCTTCCTGACTGAGTGTCAAATTAAAACCTTTGCGCAGCAGTTAAAGTTGATCTGAATCAGTCTGCACTGACATTCCGAAAGTAGTTCTGATTAAATAGAGTTTAATTTCTCACTCTGACATGTTGAGGTAGAGGTCTTGCAGGGTCACAAGACACTCAGTTATAACCGTATCTGAATGCAACTGTATATGCTCACAATATCCCTCTGACTACCATGTGATTTCATGTATATGTTGCCTGTCTTGCTCTCCTCTGCCACACCAGCTGCAAACTTTGACCCCCCATTCATCTTTGATCCACTGTCAAAAAGTTCACTCGCTGACGTCGCTCAGCTTCACAGCTACAGAGTTCCCTTCTTGCTCCAGATTTGGGCCTGAAGTCGCTCATTATGAGTTTCTGACAGTACGTTTGAGGCAGCGCCCTGCTTCAGCAAGAAAAGCCATCAATGGTTCAGTCAAAACAAAAACTGGTTCAGGCATGCAACTAAGATATCACATTGTGTAAAGATAACCTTAATGAAACAGTAAAATGTCACAGAATCAACAGAAGGGAAAGTCACTTATTTTTTTATTGAATGAAGCAAAGTGTCAGTAAGTAAATTTTATTTATATAGCACCTTACTCAGACAGCAGTCACAAAGTGCTTCACAGTAAAAGTAGTAAAAAAAAAAAAACAGTTAAAGCAATAAAACGAAGAAAGACATTTAAGGGATACATCATAACAACATAAAATTATCATAGCAGCCCAGGTTCCAGAGAGGCTAAAATGCTTGTTTAAAAAAGAGTGTATCAGTATGTGGTGCATGTCAATTTATTCCTTTGTTATTGTGCATTATTAATAGTGATACTAGGCTTAACAGGAAGGACAAAAAAGAGGAAACATTTTAAAACTTTATCATCTGTCTTTTTTGGCAAGAACCTGCAACTCACCCCTTGCAATTTTCACACGCAACAGTATTTATAGGCTTTTCCACATTTCATCATTTCACAACAATAAATGTCATTTTAATCTACTGTGATGTTTTGTAACAGAGCAGCAGAAATACAAATCTGAAGAATGTGGCGTGTATCTGTATGATGCCGACCTGATTCAATACTTAAAGAACCATGTTTCGTTACCGTTAGAGCTGCAAATATACTAGCTCAGTATTAGTCAAGATTAGAAAGATTCTGTGACTTTGATTAGACCGTTATCACAGATAAATATGCTTTAATCTCAACCATTCCATTGTAATTCTAGCCGTTTGTTTAGGGTCACTTAAGGTCAACCTCCACCTCAGTCTCAAGTCTTTCACAGCCTCTCGCAAGTTTTCTTCCAGTGTTGCCCTGTATTTAACTCCATCCATCTTCCCATTAACTCTGAACAGCTTCCCTGTTGTTGAAGAAAAACATCCCCTCAAGAGAAGGCTTCCTCTATAAATGTCCAATGGTGTGTTTGGGTTGATGCACAGTGTTAGTTTTCTGTTACTCATAGCATTTTGCATGTAAGCCAAAAAGTTCAATTTTGATCTCATGAGCAGTAGATTTTCTTTCACATATTTGTTGTAACCGTTGGAGATTGTTGGGACTGTGGGAGAAGCTGGGGTACCTGGGGAGAACCCACACATGCACAGGGAGAGCATGCAAACTCCATGCAAAAAGACCCTAGACTGGGATTTGAACTCTGGTCCTTCTTGTTGCAAGGCAACAGTTCTACCAGTTGCACTGTCCAGCAACATTTTAAATGCAATTACCACTGAAATTTATTTAGGGGTACCAGAGTAAAGGTTGCCAAATTACCTATGCAAGCAACATTTTACAAATTCTTTGTAAAAAAAACTTTTAAAACTATGTATAATTTTCCTTCCAGTTCAAAATTATGTTGTATATAGTGCTGGATTTAATACATGAAATCCCAATAAAATACATTGATGTCTTAAGTTGTAATGTAACAAATGTAAATAAGTTCCAGGGGTAGGAATACCTTTGCAAGGAATACGGGCAAAACAGGAACAGAATAAAGCTAATAGAATAAATATTAAATTGGATTTTTTTTTTTTTTAGGCATTCAAGCAGCCTTTTTGGCACTCAAACATGACCACCAGTTTTCTTAATCCATCATCAAAAGCCTTCCAGTTTCAACGGGCAACAACCCACCACAATGTAAATTTTCTTAAAAATGATTGTGTTCTAAACGGCTGTGTTATCATCAAAGTGCAGGGGCTGTGAAGGCTCACTGACACTTTGCATGATTTAAGAAGAGGGGTGGCAGGGTTGTTTTGGTCCATTATGGACAGTGCTTGATGTGGCCGAATGTTTGCTGCATCCGTGACTTGTGGTATTTAAAATTTCTAGACATGGATAAAAGGAAATATACCATTTGGATGCAAGCAGCTAAAAATGTTCTCTAATAAAACAATAAATAAAAGCAAATCAACAATACCAGACCATTCCTCTTTTGAGCAGGAATCTAAGATTAGCTACTGCAAATTTGGACAGAGTTTACACCCACAAATCTCATGTTCATCTCAAAAAGTATGATCGTAAGCATTTTCTTGCAAGAACAAAGCTATCTTTTTCCTTATGTTTTCTCCACATTCAGGATGTGATTTACTGTGAACTCGATGCATGGGTTGGATACGCTTTTTCCCTGCTTTCCTTTCTATCTGCATTAGCATAAAAAAGAAGACTACTTTTCACTTTCTGCACTAACATATAGAAAGTTTCTCCCAGAAAGAAGGAAAATGAAAACTGGCTTAAAGTTTTTCTAACACCTGTATCACACTATTGTAGGATAATTTTCTTGGTGTCTGACACTGCTTTTGGATGCAGCACACATATTTGTGCATTGTAAAATACACAGAGCATGCCGCTTAAATGCCTGCAGTCACATCTTGAGCAGAGTCTGATGATACGGAGATTGAGGGGATGCGTGCCACTGTTCCTCACACTGTGACACATGTCTTGTTGGGCCGCCGAAACTACTCTCTGTCTCGCCCTGCTCTCGCTGTATTTTACTGTGCGGGGAGAAAGAACATGCTCTCTTTTCTATGCGCTCCACAGCGTCCTTGTTCTCTCCCCTCACTGTAACTCTGCAGTATTTCAGCATAGCAATAACAGGGACTGTGGGGGATCCTCTCCTCACTGCCAGCCAGCCAGGTGTGACTGCATGTCAGGGAACAGTTTCACTATGACCACAATTACACTCTTCTTCCGACTTTACTGCGCTGACCCTTCTTATTAATATATGACCCAGAGAAACTGCAGTGCTTGTGTATGTAATTGTTGCACAGTAGTTAGAATCATAGCTCCTGTTTAAGTCATTTGCTGTAACGATAACAGAAATAGTGAAGGTGAATGTGTGAAGGTGAGGACAGGTTTAATGGACAGAAAAAACAGGCTTAATTTAGAATACTTGTGTCATTTACACTTTTGGCACATTTACAGCCTGCACCTGGTTTATGAAATAAAAAAGCATGTGATTTCATTTTTCAGCATCCCATATCTTGTATATTGAGTTTGCGCTGTTAAGTTCAGCTATCAATTACCTGCTGGCATCCAAAATAAGATAATGATTAAACAATATGTTTTTAAGGGATTATCTCCAAGAGAAGACTGAACCTCTTCCCAGTGGGTGTCATGTGGCTGACAGCAAGCAGAGTGAAAGAAAATATGTTGACCAAAATGATTTTACTCCTCTTATATGAACATGCACAATGTAGCAACAGGAAATAAAAAAAAAAATCTAGTTCATACAAAGTGTTACTCTTCCGAGTTACATAGCGAAGTTGCAACGTAGATGGCTGTTTTTGTTATTTCATAATAAACAAAAATGATCGAAGGCAAATGGCAGCTTCTATATTTAGGGCAAGTCAGCCCTGACACCTCCAAGGAAGAGGCAAATCCTAAGACAATTGAGGGGTAGATTCCTAGAATACACACATACTCGCACAAGTCTAAAAATCATAAAGCCTTCAACCGTCTTGTACAATACGGGTCCTGACGTGCCAACCCAAAAATAAAATTACATCTTTTGTGAATGCAAATAAAAACCTAACTGACAGAAAGAGTCACAACAACAACAAAATACATTTCCTAAGTTTTCACTACTTCTAAGATTTAGGAAACCCGCTGAAGCTGTTTTGTTCTACTTAAAGTAAGAATTTTAATTAGAACCCAAAACATAAGCATAACCAAAAAGGTGATTGGCACAGAGAGTCTAAATGCATAGTACTTGTATGATTAGATTATATTTATTGCAGTCCAAGGAGTTCTTTGCAATATTGCTATGTACAGTAATATTACGATAATGATAAATTGGAAATTGGATATTGTATTAGACTGGTTATTAGATAAGATGTTTTGGGAAATGTGAGACAGGCATTTGTGTTCTTGTCGGTCAGCGGTGGTTCTGCCTTGCAGGTCTCCCATAGGTGCTATTTTTGTCCAGTGTCATGCCTATTGTTGAATCATGAATACTGACCTTAACTGAGGCAAGTGAGGGCTACAGTGATTTAGATGTTATTCTGGGTTCTTCTGGGCACTCCTTGAGAAATTTTAATAGGTTGATCACTCGTGGGAAGGGCGACCTCTTGTCCATGTTTTCTCCATTTGTGGAAAATGGCTTGCTGTGGTTCACAGGCATCCCAAAACCTGAGGAATGGATTTGTAACAGTTTCCAACCAGACAGATGCTTTTGTTGCCTTTTTAATCAGTTCTTGAACTTCTTTAAACTGGAAATGTTCCAAAATGTGTTTGGTTTTTGAGCTCTTCTAACCTGTTTCATGTTGTCAGACAGGTTATATTTAAGTGATTTAAATTCACTTATGATTCTGATTCAAATAGTGAACTCATCCTTCTTATCAGGTGTTTTCCTCCAGGTTTAAAAACCGCAGATATCAAACCACTAATAAAACAAATAATCTAGACAAGTTGCTGTTGGAAAATTACAGGCCAATCTCTAACCTTCCATTCATCAGCAAAGTGATTGAAAAAGCTATGTTTCTAATTAGCTTTTTAACAGTTACCAACCACTTTGGTGTCTTTCAGTTCAGTTTCTGAGCTAATCACAGTACTGAGATTGCACCTGTCAAAGTGTTCAATGACATAAATATGAACAACTATGGAAGAACCACAGTGCTAGGACTGTTGGACCTCAGTGCATCATTCAACATTGTTGACCATAACATACTATTGAAGTGACTGTGGTCCTGGGTCAGACTCTCAGGTACAGTACTTGACTGATTCAAGTCTTACTTAAAGAACAGGGACTTTTTTGTGTCAACTGGTAACTTTTACCAGTACCGATATTTGTTATTTAAGCATGATATATTATCAGACTTCTGACCTTTAGCCATTTTTGTGGTTTTGCTTTTGAATTATTTTGTTACAACCCAGGACAAAGCTTAGATAAAGTTTATAGGTGTCTACAAAACATTTTAATAACATATTTACATGACAAACAGACAGAAAAACAAAATAAATGTGTGTGCATTGTTTTCTAAATAAACAAAAAAATATAATTTGAGAGAAAGTCATAGTAAAATATTTTTTTATGGTAGAGCTGAGAAACTACAATACAAAAATAAAATAAAATTTCAAAATGGAATCTTAAACCAAAATATCAATCTTACAACAATAGTATCAATCCAATACTGTTACCGATTTGGTATCAATATTATCACTAATACCTCAGCTGTGTCATTGGATATTGAAGTTTTCCCACCCTGATGTTTTATGGTGAATGTTCAGATTTTGAGGTTTGGCCACAACAAACATGCAGCAAAAAGATTTTGATAACTTTTGATGTTCAATGCCTCAAGACTGCTAAGAGATTGTGACGTCTGCACACAGACGTCACAATCTCCTCCTACATGTCAAAAGATGTAGGAGGAGTTCGGTCAGATATAATGTGTGTAAAAGAAACGAAATGGCCGACTTCCTGCTTCCTGTTGGGTTCGGACAATGGCTCCAAGAGACTTTTTGGTTAGTCCTGACATGACACACATGTATAACAAATTATATAATTCTCAGTCAAAGCATGGGGGGTGGGGAGTGGGGGGTAGGATCAAATATAGTGAGTTTGGTGCAGCTTGGCTTGAATCTGTAGAATTTAGAGGCAGATGTTTAGCAACAGCATGACGTCTAACTTCATAGCATATGACCACATAGTATTATCGGGAATCCAACATGGATGACTAATAGCAAGTTTGGTGCAATTTGACCTTTGTAGGTGAAAGTTATTACATTTTGTTTACTTTGGCAAGTGCACCAAATTCACCGCTTGGCCACCTGACATGCTCAAAAACTTAAGATTTTGATAACTTTTAATTCCCCATCTCTTAACTGCATACAGACCAAAGATGAAGCTGATAGCTTAAAATCCCTAGGAAGAATTTGTTAGTTTCAGGTATGTAAACCTGAAAAATGGCCAAAACATGCCCTTTGATCCAAAATGGCCACCTCCCTGTACATTTTAGGACATACCTCCAGAGACTTCTGCTGTTGATTTGGGCAGATCTATCTACGTACCAAGTTTCAGATCTCTACGATGTACAGTTCGGCCTGTCAATTTAGAGGGCGCTGTAGAGCTTGGCCACACTTGGCTGTAAAGCTTGGCCATGCCCACTTTTGATTCCATTAAAAACGTTTAATTTCATACAGGGGACAATTCTGGGTGAAGTTTGGTAAGGTTGTGAATATATTTAGGCCCCAAAATTTGCATTTTCAGGCAGAATGGAAAAATAAAAATAAGAAGAAATCTTACAGAAACAATAGGCCTTCACAGTGCTTTTGCCTCTCAGGCCTAATTATTGTGGAATCGTGGACATTTTCTGACCGTTCATTTGAATACTTATACTGGGCTAGGAAGGGAAGTCTATTGGCACATCAGCCCCACCAAGAATTTTTTTCACCAGCTGCCTGCCACTGTTTCCAGGATTAATGTACTGATGTCCCAATAAGATCCTGAGAAACTCATCCACTTGTTTAACTTTAGTCAAGGTGATTGTTGTAACAGTGTCTTCAAAGAGCTCCCTATAAAGTCAACCAGACAGCTGCAGTTGATCCAAAACACTGCTGCTCGCATTCTCACTAAAACTAGGAACCAAGAGCACATCACCCCAGTTTCAAAGTCCTTCTTTTGTTGTGTTTTGTTTTTATCACATAAAGCACTTTGAACTTTGCTGCTAAAATGTGCTACACAAATAAACTCGACTTAAGGTTTTGATTCTATAAGTGACAGAAATCAGGCCTAAATATGGGTAGTGAAATTGTGTTTTACCGTATTGTCAATAGGCAAGGACTGTTAACCTTATGACTAAGCTCAGCTTCACTCTAATATTGATGATATGCCTCTTCACACAACTTCTCTCAGCTTTGCAGGGATGATTTTCACATGTATTTCCCTTTCCAGCTTCTCTGTGGTTTTTGATTGTTTGATTATTTTTTTGAAGGCTGTCATCTTGCATTGTGTCTTCCTGCTGGTTCTTTACTTGGATCAGAGCAAGTACATTTGCTTATTCCCTATTTTAGCTCCACGTGCCACAGTTGTTTAAAGTTAGAGTTTGCATTTATGAGACCACGTCCGCTGACTTTAACGCTACCTCTTGCTTTCAAAATATATAAGATGTAACATCTGATTAGCTGTTTCATGTATTATGGTAAAATGAGATATTTACCATTTACCATTTCATGTATTACTGGAACACTGGACCCAGTGTGATGGCAATCTGCATTACTGGATGAGCTATTGCTATGTTGCTTCTGCACTAGCTGACTATATAAAGACTGCTCTTCGGCCTTTTTCAGGTTCTAAGGGTTTTAATACTTTTTGCCTCCTCTAAGTTGATATTTCAGCTTTGCTTTGTTTTATTCCTGATTGGGGTGTTTTGACCATCTTAGCAGCTCCTGTGTTTTTTGACTTGCCCTGGCTTAAATAAACTGCATTCATGACATTCTTCATTATTTTTGTTTTATTAAAGTCGATACAGTGTTTAAGCTCAGTGGACAGCTTGGATTTATCATTGAATATGTCATTCCTGGCAGGATGAAATTTTTTCAGTAGGTGTTTATCATGGAGCATTTTAAAGGTCAGCTGACTGCGACAATGGACCAGAAGTTAGCACAATATCACTAACTGTTTTGTTTTTGCAACCGAGAGCTTCCAGGGGGTGTTTGGGGTTGGTCTTCTTCTGTGGTACTTTGTCTTTCCTGAGTGACATATGCAGTCTGTGTTTTCTAATGTGTAACTGTCAGTCTGCCCTATGGGAGAACTGGTGACAATTGAGAACCTTTGGTTTACCTTGGTAACCTATAGTTGTACCTCTATTTTAGACAGAAAATAATATAAAAGAGAGGGTCTTTAAATCATCACTTCATGAATAATATTTTTTATTAATGTAATAATAATTGTTTTGCAGTCTCAAAATTGTGAGGTATCTGTCAAAAGACAAGCAATTGATACCTTTAGTATTCTTTACAGAGCACTTCAGTATATGACCTCTCTGCAAAGTTTAGGTTGCTTATTCAAAGTCCTGCCTAGAATTAGTTTCCGGCCTGGAAACAGCTTCAATGCGTCAAAGCTGAACTGTGATTGACCTATAGATGTTGAGAATGCCTGCCTCTTTAACCTCAGTTCATTTCTGCCAGACTGAACCTGCTGTCATTCTCAAGCTGCGAGGGTCACGGGCCAACAGAGCACTGCAGGTCATGGCAACTCAATAGGTTAAAAGTGCTTGATATTTACAGCTTAGCATCAGCAAATGGTTTACTTTCACTCTTTCTTAGGTGGTCTTGTTTTACAGATCCCTTTGAGAAATTATAATTGCAAGTGTTGGGGAGAAACATATGCAAGACACAAAAGTTGCTTTCATTGTTTCTGTGACAAGAAGTTGGCAAATAAAACTGTTAATGTAATATATGAATTTAGGCAACAAAACTGAAGATAAAAGCAGCAAAACAGCAAAGAATGCAAAACTCAAACCATATACAATGTGACTCTTTAAACAGGTCATTAGTGCAAAGCTTTAGTGCAACATCAACTAGCACTGGGTCTCTGTTTTTGAAGAACTTCACCTCTTTTTGAATCAGCTTTACAACAGCAAATAGGCTCAAGACAGCTGATAATTTCAAGATGTAGAAGAATGAAAACTCAATAACGGGCTTACTGAGCATAAAAATATGCAATGGTTTTAAGAATAAATGGTAAATGGCCTGTAGTTGCCACTTTATCTAGTCCAGAGGATTACATTCAGTCATTCACCCATTCACACACGCACACATTCACACACTGATGGTGGTAAGCTACACTGTAGCCACAGCTGGCAGACTGACAGAAGCAAGGCTGCCATATGATCGGCCCCACCGGGCACTCTGACCACCACTAGCAGACAAGGCGGGTGAAGTGTCATGGCCAAGGATACAACGACTGAGACAGACGGATAACTAAAATATTTAAAAATTAAAATGTTTAGTTTTATTATATGAGAAATCTTTCCAGCATCATCAATAAAACACTACATTAAGTATACTACGAAAAACTTACGTTCATTCCCTTCAGATGAGCTTCACGCATCTTTATTGATATTTGCTGAAAATGTTTGCGTATACTATCGGAGTCCAATATCTTACTGATGTCCATATAATGTGTGTTTTTTTATTTTTCATTTTTTATTGCACATCTTTAGGTTTACTTAGATTGGTTTGGCTGCTTCTAAGGGTTACAGAAAACGAGATTCACCAAAGTCTTAGTAAAAGAAATAATGAGCTGGCCTTTTGTTGAAGAAAAATAATCGGAGACTGGAGCTTAACTCAAAGCAATTATAGGTAATCAGAATGATGTGTACATGACAAGTATAACCGATTTAATAACGCATTGGTTATAAATTAGGCAATGAAGGTTTTGCTGACATTATTAATATAATTAAAATACAACATCAAAATTGGACATATTTTTCAAAGTGGTTGCAGTTCAAAACAGTCTTTGTAGACTAGGTTTCTATTGCAAGTTTAGCCTATTTTTGTGTGCCAGTAATCAGCAGAAAAGCCTTCATTGATATTATAGCAATCAAATGCTTCTTATGATTGCTGACAAGCATTTTTGCATGTCTCAACTGATGTTTTTGACTATTCATCATTTGCAATGAGGTTCAAATCTTTGAGGTTAGAAGGCTTCCTTGCAACAACCTAATCTTTAGCACCCTCCACAGATTCTTAGATATAAATCGGTACTCTGGGCTACTCTAAAACGATAAATGTTGGTAAAATTTAAATACTGTTTAAAGTACAGCCTTTTACTGTAAGGGGATCAATTAGCAGTGGTTTTATGCATGCACAGTTCATGCTGTCTAGGCACATAGGGAGCTCCTTCTACAGTTGGAAGGGAGTACTTTGAGAGGGGTTGGTACCCTGCATGTGCTCTGGGGCAGGGGAGGGATCCACGGCAGCACCTGCTGCGCTTTAGAAAGAATAAGAATATGTGTTTTCAGGGGTCTCCAGTTAAATCAGAAAAAGATTAGATTTGTCACTCTTCCCTATTAAAAAAAGTGGCTAGATGGGTCTGAAAAGTTGCTAAATTGTCAACAAGTGCTTTTGAATTTCTGGTAAGAAACCATTTGGCTAAGATTTTCTTTTAAAAGACATTAGCTTGCTATCTGCTTTTGAACTGGAGCATTGCATACTCATGAGTCAAACACTATGCCCCTGCTAACTCACAAACAGAATGTATACTACAATATCCAGCATTGCACATATAGACAAAGATACCTTATCAACCATGTCTTTGGAGGGAGCTAAAGATTAGGATGACGGCAACGATGTGTTGTAATGCCTGCTCATACCAAAGGTAAAGACATTTTATTGGCTTTTTTACCTGTAATTTATTTAGACATGGAGGTGGATTTGCTGCAAAAAATCAGTAAGGGGAGGTTAAAATGCAAATGACATTGAGAAGGGAGGGTCTCCTGCTGGGGAATGAGGAGTAAGCAGGTGAGGGTGCGCTGGTGGAGTAGGGTGTCTGACATCACCCCCACGGTCATAACAGCAAGGTCTCCATACGGGAGCAGCTGCTGTGCCCTCTGCTTCCTCCCAAGAAAATACAGCTGGAATAATAATCAGGTGGCTTATTCTGCTCATCACAGCTGACACTCAGAAGGTCCAATGAGGCCTGTTTTGTTTACCTGTTTGCAATCATGACCGCCTCTCCTCGTGCATGGGTTAGACAGCCTGCTTTTCTCTTTGGAATAAGAATCATTTGGCGGATTAGAAAATGAGCAGCAAATAGATTAGCTTGTTATCCGGGGGAGTATTTAATACTTTTTTCACAGCATGCTCCTCTCTGCAGAATTTCTTTAAAAAGAACAGACTGAAATGCTCCTCTGTGCTTGACTTTGATGCTGTCTGTTTTAGCTTCTACCTTTGGCATTGTCGCACGTTGTCATCTCATTGTCTAACACAACACCGGTTTGATTGGTGCGATGCACTCAGACAAGAGTTGGGGCTAATTTGAAGTAAACTCCATACAAGTGGCTGAGTCGTTGTTTTGCGACCCTGTTTGTGTTGGATGAGCACACCGTGTCTCTCTCGGGAGCAGCCTACAGGCATCCCACAGATCTGACACACAGCTCTGCATGCTCACAGAGAAAAAGGAGAGGAAGGAAAGAAAAAAAAATAAAGTTCCCGGAGAATCTTGGCTGAATATATTACAGAGAAATAAAAACTTTCTTTATGAAGTTTTCATTTTAGGTTTTTTTTTTTTTTTTTTTTTAATCTTCAAAAGGTGGCGTCCAGGTAAGTAGCTGTTGAAACACGAAGTATAAACAGACTGGAAATGGGGGAGAAATTAGGTTAAATGTTTTTCACACCATGTTTTCAGTAAAATCTTTAACAAACTGTTCATAATTTGCAGTTGTGATTAGTTACTAATCACTTGTGTGTTGCCATATTAAAAAAAATACATATATTCAAGACCTTTGTGGACATAGGCATAAAGGCCTGCGGGGATTTTCGGGCTAACCCCCATGTCCTATTGAACCACTTCAACACTCAGCGGGACTTCTCAGATGACAGAAGGAGCCGAAATGTCAGAAGAGGGATAGAGGGAGAGGTGTTGGCAAAAAAGATTGGGGGAGTGTGTGTTTATATGTGTGTGTGTTTAACCCTGGGGAACCTGGTGTGGGGTAATATGTGTGTGTTTGGGGGGGGGGGGTCAGAATCAGTGAGTGCCTTTTTAATCTGATATGAGCTCATCCATGTAGAGGAGCTGGAGAGCTGTGCAGAGAAGCAATAGTGATCTGCACAAATTATACACCGGTGAGAGGAGGAGACAGACGGAGGAGAATATATGGACGTGTGTTTGGAATTCAGATGATTTACAGGAGAAGGAGAAAAAAAAAGCAGCAGTGTTTTGAAGACATGACACAAATGTGTATGATACTTCTGTTAATTAAAGGTATCATGTGGACTTTTTTAAAACAAGGCTCTGGGGCTCTATTTTGCACCCAAAGCAGAAAACATATAATAAATAAAAATGAAATGGTAAAGGGGCAAGTATATCAGTACCCATTTGGCTCCTGTTTCGTTTTTTCAGCACAGCCATGTTCTGACTTCCTAACACAAGGTTCCTATATATTTTTCATGTCAAAATTCCGCACATTTTTAAACTCGAATTTCAAAGATTTTCCAGAGATCAGAGTAAAAAATATTTACTCCACTGAGTTTTACAATTTGTATGTTCTATAAATCTTGTAACAAAAAAGATACCAAGGGCTGGGTTCCAGTCCAGCAGTATAGCAAAAGGACACCAGTTTATTGTTTTCCTGTTTATACCAAAGTAAAACAGGTAACTACTTTATGTTACATTTAGATTAGGGAAATTTTGACTGAATAGCTAAACTGTGCTGCAGTTGTTAGCACTGTTGTCTTGAAGCAAAAATGTACTGGATTAAATTTCCAGTCAGGGGTCCTGCATGAAAGTGGCATGTTCATCTTGTACATGTGTGGGTTCTCTCCTGGCAAAAACATGCATGTTCTATTAGTTGGTCTATCCCACCTGAAACCCAATGATCACTGGAGGTGTATATATCAAATATGACTTAAAAGAAATGTGACTTTGTAAGTTAATGCTTTGAAATATGAAATTAGGAGTTTTAGTGTTACTTGCTGCCAAATCCATTACCCAGTTTAAAACCACAGAAGGGTCATGTCTTAATGTCTTAACCTTTTTTTTAAAATGCTTAATGACTATTTATCCAGAGATTCTCTCACTCCTTAACTCTGAGTAAAATATATTGTTAAGTTGGTCAGAAATCGGGTTGAGATGTGATAATTCAAGGATGAAAAATGGATAAACAAAAGAAAGAATAAAAGAAAAATTATATGTAAATCAATGTGAGAATCACTTAAGTGTTTACATATTCAGATTTTGTATGTTTCAGAAAACAGAAAATAGAACAAAGTCTGGAAACTCAGGCATCTTTCTGTTCTCAGTTTATTTTTTCTTCATACTTATCGAGATGTGCAAAATGCTTAAAATTCATTTTTGACTTTTTCAAGTTTTCAAGAACCCAGCTCACAGGTAAAGAATAAAACTATTTTTATTTATATTTCTTGTGTCTCTTTACTGCCTAATTCCATTAAAGTTCTTCATTCTACAACACCACCACTTGATACATGTATACATGACATAATAATAATAATAATAATAATAATAATAATAATAATAATAATAATAATAATAATAATAATGCATTTTTGTGTTGATTTGGTGAATGTATTAGAGGTTTTATGGAAAAAATTTAGGGGTCTTAAACATCTATTATGTGTTAAAAGGTTAAAATCAACATTTATTTACTTTTTGTTTCTTTTCATTCCCTTTTCTATTAACTTGTTGACATTTGCCTGCTACAAGCAAGGAACAATTGCACATAACTTCACAGTACCTCACTTCAAAGAAACCCAAACAAGCCAAACAAAAACTCAAATTCAGCATAAGGCTACGAGTTGATTTGTCTGCAAAAGGTGGGAAAGGAATTGCATGACAAGGGGGAAAAAAATGGAGATATTATCTGTATATCAGTAAACATAAAGTATCTCCTCAAACTCTCCCTTGTGCCAAACAGCAAGGGTCACCCCTGCTTTCTTCTCTCCTTCCGCTCCAGCACATTCCCTTGTCATGCACTGTAATTAAAACGGCAGGAGGGGACCTGTAACACTGCCTGGCTGCTCCCAGCGTGCAACAGGCAATGTCTGGTTCAGAGGAGGGGTTTAGTTTTTATTTTTTCTCTGAAAACAGCCAGGAGTTAAAACATCAAAGGCTGGGATCTTTGATTGGACCTCAGCAGGGTCTAAGAAGAGGGAATAATATCCACTGTCTTGTGAATCTTTCTGCAACGCAAAGCGTGAAATGGGAATGAGAGCCTGGGCTTGTAAGCCACTGGGTCAGTTTCCTTCAATCCCCAAAAGCGACAGTTTTTTGTCATCACCTATGACTCTGCTCTGTGTTGCGTTCTCCAAAAATGTCTTCCTATAAACCCTTATGAAGATATGCTCTGTAGACTCCAGCTGTGCTGATTACTCTTGCTTTGGTCCATGCTCCGCTAAAACGAACATGCTCACAACACCCTGAAACATGGCTGAAGTCATGAGAAATCACACTCTGTCTAGGTCAAAGCACATCAGAGAGCTTTAAAGATTATACACATACACTCTTGTGTGTATTGACAGTGTTGGCCACATTTATTAGCAACTTTAGTTTAGATGTGAAAAAAGCCTTCAAATAAATTTATCTTTTATTGTTGTAACATAATCTAACACAATGAAAAAATATGAAAAATCCCCCCTTCAACTTTTAGTAAATGTATTCAGTGGAAAGAAAATCAGATGTTAGGAAAAAAATGTTTTCGTATGATTTTTGCTCAGCATTATTAATTGATAAAAAAAATCAAGACCTCTGATTTTCTATCAAAGGTCTAAAATTTAATTTGTCCTGTTTCTTACACCAGTTGAATTTGTTTGTTTGTTTTAAGGAATGTGTATTGTAGCTCTGGCAAAGAAATTAATGTTATTATTTTATGACAAAACTGTAAGGCTCACGATGCAAGACAGCCCTGTAAAAACGGACTTATTACCTAACTTTCAGTCTTCAAAAAAAAAAAAAAAAAAAAAAAAATACAAAAGATAATGATAATGAAATTGGCTTGTTGTTTTTGTTGTTGTTTAAAGAACTCAAAACATTATTGTTACAATATCCATTACTAATTTTTTTTTTTAAAAGAAAAGCTTGAAAAAGAAAAACTTAAAAAAATCTAATGCATTGGTTGGCTGAAACGTCTCCGTGTAAAGGGGGTTGGAGTTATGTAACTTGGGTGTAAAAACAATTGAGTCACATGTCAGAGCCAAAAAAAAAAAAAACACAGAGAGAAGTTGACAAAACTACATTTAACTTAAATTACTAAAAAGGTTCAGTTTAAGTTATGTTGTGATTATGTAATGTAAGTCATTAAGTTCACCTGTATATTATTTTTCATGATTCATGTAGGTCCCAATTTTAAATCATGATGGTCTTTAAAAAGTCATGGATACATATTATATTTCACCTAATGAAAAACAGAAACTTTGTTTTAATAAAATAAATAATTGTAAAGTTATTGATACCTATGCAATCAACAGGACAGCACTTTGTGTTCTCCTATAACATTTCACAAGCTTGGAGCATACAAAACAAGGGATCTTTAACCATTCCTGTTGTACAATCTCTCTAGGATAACCATCCTAGGTCCTCAACTGAGTTTTCTTCCTTTTTTAGGTAGCTTAAAGGTCTCTATGGAATTTAGGTCTGACAACATAGATGTCTGTGGAAGATGGTTTAGTGCATTTAGTGAATCCTTTCTGTGTTGATCTGAATAGATTTTTTGATCATTGTTGGACCAATCTCAAAATGGTGGCACCAAAAAATTGTACCGCGCTAGGTTTAACTTTGGCTATGAATAATTGCTTATGGCAATTATTAATAAACTAGTAATTTAGATCAACAATTATCAACATTATCATACCTGCCTGATAAGGCCAAGGTTTTAAAACAATTGATGAAGGCATAAGTCCAATAATGGCTTTATCTGAACAGCAGGATGCTACACATGTGTGTGGAATAAGCACAGACTTCTCTCAAATATACAAGAGTTTGTTAACAAAATGAATTCAACTTCACAGTTAAAACATTTTATTTAACCAACTCACTATGGTAGTAACACACAACTAAACTACTAAGAGAAAAAGATACAGATTATGAAACAAAAACTACTACAAATAAAAACAGTAAAAATCGATAAAAATAGAACCAATAAAATAATGCCGTGATCTCAGAGTTCAGTCTGAATGATGAATATTAAGAACTCAGATTTATTTCATGAGGAAAGTGGAATGTGTTAGTTTTAACTAATTAGTTTTAACTAATTAAGGTTCGTTTACACCAAAATATGGTGTTTATTCTTCATACAGCAACACCAGAAATGTGCAAAAATGAAACATTACTCCGAGGAAGTAATGTCTTATTAAAACCTTAGATATAGAAATCATTAACCCTTTTTGAAAGTTGATTCTTAATCTATTTATCAGTTCCCGTCTTGATAATTTAATAAACTGGTGTAATGAGATGGCAGAACGGGAGCGTTTTGCCACTCACAAAACAGATGCTTTGTGAGTTTCCTGTTAAACAATCTTATTTAAGTCCAAAACACCGTAAATAACCATATTAACCGTTTATGAACATCATCAATCCACTGCAGTGGACTATGCTGGTAGAAAAACTATGTTTTGGAATCAGAAGGCCTAAAATATTTTTAGCATCTAGAGCTACATGTATCTTAGCTTGAATGAAAACTAATGTTTGAATGTAAATACACGTTACATGGTTGAAAATTACCCCTTATGGGTCGACACACTTATGAAACAATTAAAACACTTAAAATGATCATCCTAAGCTATTATTACTGCCCAGGTACCACACCTACTGTGAACAGTCCCAGTGAGATGATCTGTGAGATGAGCTCGTGGCTGTTGGGAACAGGGAGCACACAGTTGGCAATAGTGTGTTGTTGGTTAGCTGCTAAGCCAGCAGCTAATAGCTTCCAGGTCAACCTGGCTCAGGCACTTAGCAATGATAAACAGCCTCACAACGTTGTATCTTCAGCTCCAGGGTGGCTGAAGTGCTGGTCAACAGTTTGTTTACCGTTAGAGGCTGGTGGCAGAAAATGGCTGTAGTCCTGAATCGCTTCCTCAGCTCCAATATTATAAACAAATGGAATGATTAGCAATGGCTATGCGTGGCTAGCATAGCTTAACTTAAGAAGGTTGGGACGCCTTCTTAAATCTGGTTTAAGAAGCTTTGGTGGCCTTTGGCTTCCGCACAGCCAGATTTCGTGAAGCTGCAGCACAGCTGGATAGGCTGCATCTCTTCATAAGCATAAGTTGCAGATGGCAGTCTTCGTGATCCTGCATTTGGATTGAAAGCTTCTGGAGTTTCAAAAACAGGCTCTCTCTCGACCCACAAGAGACGGAGGGGGAGAAAGTGGGTTAGGGAAGCACACTGTTGATCCTCTCCAGTGTAGCAAAGCTACAGAAATAGACCAATTGATGTCAGAGTCCCCTTATATAAGTTTCCATGAGATCATAGCGTTTCCTTTGAAGGTCTTCCTCTTCCAGCCAAACAGAGTTATTGCAGAACAAAAGTTGAATCAGTAGTCATACTAGCTTTAAGTCAGTTTCAGTCCTTCATGGCTAGATGCCCAACATCGTCCTGTTGTAAGGACCCAATGGTGACCCATTTTAATTATTTTGGGAGATTACGGAGGATTTTATTTAAAATTTCCTGGTATTTCAATGTTATTGATGCAGTGGACCTGAGCCTTTAGAAGAGAAAGCAAGCCACAGGATCACAGATCCCAGTGGGCATAAGCTGATTTTTCAAATACTGATCCTTTGTTTTACGCCAATCCCACATGGAGTGGTTCCTGGCAGAATGTCCAATCTTAGTCTCATTTTACCAGTGCACACAGTTCAAGTTAAACTCCCACTAGAGTTTAGCACACTGCTTACATTTGTGATGGTGGGACAGGATATGCTTTTTTCTGACACTGTTTCCACACAACCTGTTAGCATGAAACATTCTTAGCATGAAACATTTTTCTTAACATTTTTAAAAATATATATACTTAAATTAAATGTTGGATTTAAAACAAACCAGGGTGAGATATAAAGACGATTATTTTATGGATTAAAACAAATCTTTACCAATGAATTTTAAAGGTATTTTATGTATTTGAAAATTGTGTTTAGTGTCCTTCAATTTTTCAAATACAAGTCAGAAATGTAAACTGATGTTAAATATATATTGCTATAAAATTATGAGGAATCAGTTTTACTATATCATGTATATAAAACACTATCCCATTTCTGTTCAAACTCAAGAGGACAAACAAGTCTAAAATTATTTTTACTGTCTTGGAAAGTGTTTCTACACAGGACTGAAAACTCGTTTGATTTCTGCACAAACAGGTCCAGAGGTGTACTCTGGTTGTTGGGAGATTGCAAGTATGTGCTTCTTTTCACTCTAGTATTTACTCTTCAAACACTTCTTGCTCATGGATAGCTCCCCTGGTAGAGTAATTGACTTTAAGTTTAGTCTCTGAGGAACAATAAAGACCCCCCAAACAGCATGACTAAATTTAAGCTAGCATGAAAATCTCCACCCACTGCTTCTGGGTGGCTGATTTACCTCCTCCTTCTTCTGTCAGCGAAGCAGTTTGTATTTCCATGTCTTTTATCAACAAGGAGGGTGAGACTAACATTGTTGCCATCTTTATTGATCTGAATGTGTGTATGTGTTTGTTTGTTTGTTGGTTATTCTGATTTGTTAAAGAAAGCAAGCTAAATTGTGGTTGGTATAGAGCTGAAAGAAAACAAGGAAGCATTATATTCATGCTGAACCCTTACGGCTTTAGTGAGTGAAAAGTGTCAGAATGGAAATTGCTTGTGTTAAGTCCAAAGACAGTAAATGTTATAGATGAAGGAAGAAACGGCATAAAAACACTTTCAACTAATTGCAATTCATAAAAAAGACAACTTCTGTCAGTCAACAACTCAATAAATTAGTATTCTAAAAACTGCATATGAATGTTGACACTGCAATTTATGGATGCACTTAAGCTGTAAACCCCATGGGGGTGTACTCTGAATTTGTTATATGTGTGAGTCCATGATGGTTCTCTAGCCAATGCATCCATCCATTGTCTTATGTTTATCCAAGACATCCCTCTCTAACTCATCCCTGGGGATAACAAAATATTCCCAGATCAGAAGGGAAGTATACTATGTCCAGTGTGTCATGCATCTGCCCAGCGTCTCTTCCCAATAGGAAAAACTCAAAAGTGAGGTGCCCAGTAAGCATCCTAATCAGATGTTCAACCACCTCAAGTGACTCCTTTCATTGTGGTGGAAAAGCGGCTATACTCCAAGCTCCTCCTGGATGATGGAGCCCCCTCAACACATCTCTAAAAATAAAACCCTACAGAGGAAGCTTGTTTCAGTCACTTGTATCCAAGATGATGTTCTTTTGGTCATGACCCATATCTCATTACTGAAGGTGAGGGTAGGATTTGAACATAAAGCCAAAAGTGAAATCTTTACTCTTTGGATCTATTTTTCCTTCACCTCGATAGACCACATCAATGCCCGCATTATAGTTGCTGCCTAAATGTGGGTCCTTTCTCCTGATCCATGCTATCATCACTTGTAAAAAATATATTTAACCTCTTCTTCTTTGTGACTCAAACCAAAAACAGATGAAAAACAAAGAAACTTTTGAGGAAGCACTGCTTGAAGAGGTTGCTTTCACTCACATTTGAAAAATATCAACAGTGGAGACATAAAGAATGCAAAAAGAATCAAAATGACTGGTGAGAAATCACCTAAACTTCTTTTAATTTAAATTGGAAGTGTATAAAATTGTACATTATTGCCACCTGTTACACTGTACTGAAGAAATGTAGTTTGCTGTTATGGAAAACAATATCGAGACCTTTGCTTGGCTCAACACAAAAGTCTTTAAACATTAAACATGAGCTAAAAGGCAGACCTGAAAGAATAGTTT
The DNA here is from genome assembly GCA_014839685.1 of Anableps anableps. Taxonomy (NCBI): domain Eukaryota; kingdom Metazoa; phylum Chordata; class Actinopteri; order Cyprinodontiformes; family Anablepidae; genus Anableps; species Anableps anableps. The sequence goes on from CM026082.1 coordinate 17,484,851, forward strand.
TTTTTTCTTGTGTTTTACAGTAAAACTTAGAGTTATTTTCTGAACTTTATTTGGTTTTTGCAACCTAATGACCTATTGCTGTAGGACTCCAGCAGCCGATCTTGAGTCTGTAGTCTCCAGTGGGATCATTGAACTTATGTGTAACTTCCAGTTGTCCCATATTCTCAGAGGTAAATGTTAGACAAATGTTTTTATAATTTGATCATTATATTGAAAACACAATGCTTTGTTTATATCTCAGTGGCACATTTTGATGAGATCCAGTACCACTGAACTCCCTTTGTAAAAGGTAACGTTTAAAAAATAGCGGCTATCACATAAATAAACTGTCACTTACGTACCTTAAACCAAAGCAGTTCACAAGTCATTTTTTCCAAGTTCAAGTCAAATGTCAAGTCTCTAATGTCTGAAATTAATGTTCATTTATCAGATGCATGCTATCTAAACTGCTTACAACACTGCGTTGTTATTGGTTGAATTGAAATCACATGCTGTTTTATTTATAGGCCAATTAGAGCATTTAATGCAATGTTTGAAAAATCAGCTATGAGCAACTGGGAATTGTTTTACAAATAAATAAAGAGCAATGTTTACCGTATTAAAGATATAAATATCCATATATCTTCAGTAAAAAATAGTACAAATCAGAAAACAAGGTTGAGTTTCAAAAAGGAAATGTTTTTATCTAGAAGAACAAAAAGTGGTTGTAATGACACAGTTAACATCTGTTAATACCTGTGGCCATATTTTCTAATCAACCGTATCTAAAAAATGTAAATATAAATTTTCAAATCTGAGTCCTCAGTGAACAGGTAAGAGTTATATGCTACAAATATTGAAAGGGAAAAAATATTATAACCGTAATTATTAATTAGCTTCAAAAGATACATATATCAAAGTTTGAAGCACATAATTAAAGGGGTGATGACATCACTGAATAAACTATTTCATGTAGTTGATATTGTTGCATATGCATATGTTTGCTTGATAGTGTGCTCTAATTGGAGAATATGAATTATGTAAAAAGAAAACCTACGTAGAAAGATAAACTGTTCTCTGATGTGTCCATTTTTGAGCAAAGACCGTCCATGAGCAGGGCTTTTGATATCAACGCTTGACATTCACATAGCCTCATCAGTGCACAACAGATCATATTATACTCTAAAAACAATAGAAAAATTAAATTTGTTGTCACGACCCCTTTATAGCAAGCAACATAAAGTTGCATAAGTAGATGCAACTTTTTCTTGTTCTAAAATTCTAAGAAAGGTTATTGACCAGGTACTGATGGAAAACAATACTGGCTAAGCATGATAGGGAAGTAGCAGAGCTCTCTGGACTCTGACCACTGTTTGTAATCCCGGTATGTTTAACACCTACTGTAAAAATGTTGACAAATGTTTTTATTCTAAACACAATGGATGAAATCAAACAAAGCATAACCAGGCCTTCGTATTGTTCAGAGAAGTATTTAAGTTGCCCCAAAAATAACAAAAATGTAAAATAATTTTTAAAAATCTGGGGTTGACTTGTTCATGACATAATCAAGAAAACTGACAAACTTCCAAACTCCCAGATCTTTATTTAACTTTAAGTTTAAGATCAGCAACTGGAAACGGTACACTCGGCTCACAGAGTCAGCTTAGTTTAGATGAGGTTTTTATCGTTGCCATTAATCCCAGAATTGGAAATTCTCTAAAACTCCCAACTGTTCAAAAGTTGCAAAAGAGAATGTTGTCTTCATGGAAAGCTAATGAAATTTGTTGGAAAAATATAATGAGATTTCAGAAGGCATTTTTCTAAAAAGAAAGAAGAATGTATTTTGATTGCAAGAGTGTTTTGGTGAGGAGTAAAACTGTTCATTTTTTAAGTTGTTGCTGCAGGGATTTCACTACATTACTATAGTCTCTCATCTCATCACAGAACAGGATTTGCAGTTGTTCCCATGTTCTTCCTCTATGCATATATTTGTTAGATAAATTTTGAAGAATTGAATTCCACTTGGTACACATTTGACCATTTAAGTGTTTTGTCTTGTCTCAGTTTGCACTGTTATTGCCAAAAGTGTTTTTGTGTAACAATTATCTAAATCATAGAAACTTTAGTGATTTTTGAAATTGCCAGAAAGCTATACGGTTGTGTGGTATATTTGCTACATTGCAAACTAATACTGAACTTGCCTAATATGGCTGCTTCTGCAACAAAGACCTGCTTTGTTTCTTCATGTATGATTAATGGTGTTTAGGGGGAGAAAACCAGATTGTAATAGGTAAGCTTCACTACTGGTAAAATGTTATTTTGCTGATGACTGTATGACTTCTCCAGGTCATAGACTGAATCATTTTCACACTCATGGATGACAGACACTTAAAAAAAATCGTGTGGTAGATAAAATTTTTGTTGGCTCCTCTCAGCCATAACATTTATTGCAATCAAAGGGCAGGTTTCTCAATGCTTTTGGACATGTCTTAAGGTTCTGTAGTAAGAAACTCCAGGCAAAAAAAAAAAAAAAAAAAAAAAAAAAAAATCAATGTCATTTTGAATAAAAATAAAAAAAACCTTGGTGGTATAGGTCTGGCATCTGTGGCAAAGAGACCTTGCCACAGATGCCAGACCTATACTACCTTGCCAGAAATATAGATTTCTTTTAAAAATACCCTTTCACATGAATGGTAAATAATTTCTGAGAATAAGCTGGATCAAGCCATAAAAAATATTTTAAAAACTATTTAGAAATAAGGAGCTTTTGTAATCACTGGGCACTTATATGAAGTATACGTATGGAAAGTGAGGCCACTATTACCTTTGTGATTCAGATCTCTTTGTGGTGTGAGACCTCTTCTCTCTCTTTTTCCAGAGGTAGAGTAAAAGTGACACATTCAGCAGCACACCATCCATTAAGACCAGTGGCAGCAGGGGTATTTTTAACAAAATGCAGCGTTTATTGATGGATTTAGATTCATATCTCGTTGTTCAGATATGATAACCCACTCTACTTGGCCTTCAATTCACATCTCTTTTTGCCTCACAATTCATCCTACTCCACACTCTCTCCTCACTTGTTCTCCCTCCACACTCATCTTCACTCCATCTGTACACAGTGTGTCATATCTCTTTCCCCCAGCCCACCGCATTCACCACCTTGATCTCTTGCTATTCTTCTCGTCTTCTGTCTTCACCATTTTTTCACCTCTTCCTCCGCAGCGAGAAACTGTTGAAACCATCAGCTCCAGAATTCTGATCAGCCACTTTGTGGCCAAAGAAGGCTCGCCAAACTGCCTTTCCGATTAATCAATACCTCCATCGGGTGCAGTTAACTCCTGTAACCTCAGCATTACATGAAGGGAAATGTTCAGTCCTGGAGCAGAATAGCAAACGTCTGACTTATCCTGGTTACAGACCAAATCCAGCTTATTGGAAAACATTTTAGCCACCGAGCAGATACGTTTTTCATGACTAGAAACATAGAGGTGCCCATCTTGTCTATTTCACATTTGCTGGGTGAAATAGTGAACAAGTGGGCAAGTGGAGGAGTAAAAGTGAGTAAATGCTGATCCAAAAACAAGACTACCTGTGGGCTATTTTTGTATCCATAGCAGCCCCATGAATGCCATATAGATACATAAGGAAAGAGAGGTACATTTAGATGCTGTGATAGGGGTAAATGAAATTCATTTTCAAGTATCTAGGTCATTTGTAGGGCCCAAAGCAATATTTTCTTTTCTGCCTGCCTTTCCCGTGTGTTGCTTGAGTCTGTGGAACATCAAGGAGATGAAAACATTCTACATCCTGTATATGAAACAGCTTACACAAGAATAGTGTGCTACATGCATGCCAGCATGGCCCTTGGAGTTTCCTTTCACTGTGAGTGGATAGAATATACTATTATTGTACCACTTCATGCACCAGTGTATATTTATTGTAAAAATGCACATTATAAAGTCAGGCTACTGACAACAAAGAAGTTGAAGAATGTCTACAAAAACAGGGTACATCATTTGTGTTGAAATATAAATGTTCTGCATTTATATTCATACATACAAAAAAGGTTGCCAAATATGTTTTTTTTTTGTTTTGTTTTTTATCTGTGCTTGAAGTTCTTGAAGGCCTTGATATGGCAAGTTAAACTGAACTCAGCTTTTCTAAAACTGTGGTTAATCCTAAACACTGATGGATGTGGAAATTCCTAAGCACTGATCACTCTTAGGTTTAGTTTATATGCTGGTGGAGATTCTTAGTCATCCAGGACAATAGAAGAGTAGAATAGAAACAGCCTTTATTGTCCCACAGTGGGGAAATTCAGGTGTAACAGCAGCATCAAGATATGTAGGTTCACAAAGAAGATCAAAAAGTGTTAAAATATACATAAAAACAAGATTATTATTATTATTATTATTATTATCATTATTATTATACTGTACAAGATTATAAAAATACTGTACAATTATCAGAAACAGAAATATCATACTCACGATCAAAGGGATGTACAACTGAGTAGGATGACTTTTTAATAAATGCACATCTTGTGCATGTGTTTTGAACATTAAAAAGACAACAAACTATTTACAATACAGTGCAGTGCAGAAAATCAGATGTGCAACAACAGCAGAAATGTTATTTAAAAATAAGTAAAACAGAGTAAATGATCTTGCAAATTCCAGCAAAGATGTAAACACTTACTAAGTTTGTTGGGAGCAGTGATGGTTATAGAGTCTGACAGCTTCAAGGAGGAAGGATCTCCTATAACGCTCCTTTGTGCACTTAGGATACAGCAGTCTGTCACTGAAGGAGCTCTCCAGTTTAGCAACAGCTTCATGCATGGGGTCGGAAAAATGAATGAATAACAGGAATGATGATGGCCCATAGAATTAACAATGAAGATGTTTTGGGATGTTTGTAATAATAAGAAGAATATTAATAGTTGTGAATTGAAATAGAAAATGTAAAAAGCAAGGAAAAATAGAACAGTTAGAAAACAGTTATAATTAATTCCATTTAAAAATGACAAGAGACACATCTTCACAAAATCTGTTTATCTGGGGAAGCTGTAGCCAAAATGTGGAAGTGCTCAACATACGAAATGATTACAAGATTTATTTTATATAGATAATTGAGATAAAAAAATGTTTACCATTATTTTCAGTAAGCAATAACCACCTTTTTAAAATCTTATCGAAATTTAGGATATCATTGTTAGTTGTCCAACATGCATGCACAAACTGGAATATATATTTATTAATTTTATTACTATGATAAAATATATCATAGTCATAATATTATTAATAGTGTTACAATGCAAATTAATGTACTTACATTAGAATTTTTAGTACACTGCACACAGCGGCTCCTTCCCCTTGTTCTGTTATGATCCTTACAATCCTGTCAACGGCTAGGCATAAGGCATACAAAACAAGGAAAATTAAAGGAGTTCAGTGGTCAGAAGTACAACTAGTTTGTTTTGTTGAGGGGAATTAATACAGATGACTAGAATAGTAACACAGAGATGTTAATCTTCTGGATGTTAGAACAACCATTTCACCCATAAACCTTCCTAAATTCCTATCAGAAAGCTCTTGTGTGTTATGTGTGCTAACAGCGACCGGTCAGCAATGAACTGAGGATTTTCTGGTGCTAATTAGCATTAGCTTATGTCAATAGGCTGCTGCTTATACCATCAAAATAACATGCTTCTACAACATTACCAGCGTCAAAAAGTGAGCAACAGAACATGCAAAATTAGCCCTTAATAATAGTTAAACACACACACACTTACTTGTTTGTGCATTATTAACACCACTATGGCACGCTTTCTGTCCATGTAATGAATTTTTCCCATTTTGATATGACTTCATGTCATTATTATTTTTTTTATCATGAAAGTAATGAGCCATTTGTGAAAATTTAAGTAGTAGAAAGTACAGATATTTCTCTTAAAATGTAAGGAGTAAAAGTAAAAAGTTGTCAGCTCAGTGAGACTTGGGCTCAGAGCTGACCTTCCTGATGAGCTTTTCTAACCATTTCATTTCTTCTCAGCTGTAGATAAGCTGCTGCTTCATCAGACAATACCATAGAAGATGGCTGATACCGCCACAAAGTCAAAAAAAAATCTTCAGGAGCACCCCCCCCTGCACTCAAAAAGACCTCAGCCTCCTCAGCAGATAGAGGGTCAGGGTGAAGAGGAACAGTCTCAGCACAGTTCCCTGTTGGGCCCCCCATACTGCAGACCAGCCTGTCAGAGACACAGCCCTGTGTCCTCACATACTGTGGGCAGCCAGTGAGGTAGTCCAGTATCCACTGGGCCATGTGGTAGGCCACAACTGACAGCTCTACCTTGTCCCACAAAAGTGCTGGCTGGACAAGACAATCCTAAGTGCTGATGGAGAAAGCCAATGGACTTCTTGAAGATGTTTCACCTCTCTTCCAAAAGGTCTGGAAGTAACAGGCTTAAAAGTTTGAGTCAGAAGAATCAGACTAATACAGCCACTGGGGTCACTAAAGGGATCATTAAGGACATGACTCACTGGGCCTCCCCTTACCTAGCAACGACTCAATGTTTGAGTCATTATTTGCTGATCTAAACCTGTCCCTAATGATGCCATGAGAGTTGTTTTGGTCACATGTCTTAAGGTGTGGATTGATGTTAAACTACCTGTGGAGACGAGACACAGTTGCACTGTTGGTGTTAGAAATGAATACATAAAACATTTTAATAACATTTATTCTAGTGATTAAAACAACAAAACATGTTTTCAAATAAGGATTTGTTCCATCACTAGAATAATACACTCAAATTAAAAGTTTAATATTGCCATTTTATTGTGTGTAAGAGTATTCTATTGCAATAAAATTTGGAATTATTTTATTATTTTAAGGCTTTTTTTTTTTTTTACAAGTTTTCCCCTTAAACAGTAGGGTATGTATGGAGCCTCACATTGGAAACATTTTGAGCATCCTAACAATAAAATGATTAAAGGCAGTTTGGTGACATCGTTACTACTTACCTGATGCTTACCTGACAGTGCAGTTCAGAACATAGAAGTATGTTATGATTTTTGGTTCTACAAATGCACAACTGCTCTCTTCTGTGACGTGTACATCTCATTTTCATTCAGGTTTCATAAATAAATGGCTGGGATTAAAACTTACTGGGTTGTTGTTGCAAGTGCATACAAAAGGAAAGTAAATTACGGTGCTTTATCATAATGATGTACTGTGTACCTCAAACTGATGTATAGAGCTCGTGAATCTGAGGGTGGAATTCTCCTCTAATGTCAGTGGCATAAAAACATTGTTGCTCTCATCCATTTAACTGCATCTGGGATGTGTTCCACCGCCCATATATCACTATTTTCTTTGTGCATAGATCCTCAGATCCTCTGCCTGGATGAATTTCTATCAGATTAAAGGTGTCATTGAACCCCCACCCCCACCCCACCCCCCACCCCCGCACACACACATCCAAACACCCCTTCTGCCAGCATCAGCACCAACACCAACTCTCTGCACCTCTCTGCAAAAACGTAAATAGACGCATAGCCGGAAAAACACACAGGAATGCTCGTGCAACATTGTCTTAGTCATAAAAGCAACCTTCTAAATTAAGGTGCACACTCTGCTCTTTCCAACGGTATCAGTATCACCGCTGTCTGTGCAAAACTCACTGAACCACCAGCTGATGAAGAGGAAAAATAAGGCACAGTTCATCAAGCCAAAAACATAAATTCAGTGTTATGTTTGTTGTTTTATGGTCATAATCCATGTTAGAGAAAATATTTCCACTTCGCTTCTATAATCTGTTGTCCCTGCATCACAGTAGCTGCGTTCCCATTACAAAGCTGCGCAAATCTCTGTCAATTTTCAGCTAATGTTGAAAAAAATTAGCTTCGCAATTACAGTGTCTCCATTAAATAAGAAATTAAATTAAAATCACACACGTAAATTACCTTGTTCACGCGATAAGTCATTAAAAACATGCCGCACCATGATCCTTCAACTACTTCCCATTGTCATCATCTTCGTAGTTTGCGCCAGTGGCAACATCCGGTTGTTGATCATGTGACTCATGTGACGCGAAAAAAGTGTTTCTATTGCAGTTTTGCAAAATAAACCTATTTGAAAAAAACCACCTCATCCCATCTCAGCTAGTGATTCTTGACTGTTTTGGGCTTTTTGTCTCCTGTTGGCTACGTGATTTTTGTAAAGTCCATGGATCCTCTTTGCTCTGGTGGTTTTGGGAATTCTGCCTTTGTGAGGCAATTTGCATGCGTGCATGGTCTAATAATATATTAAAATGCTTAATAATTTGATGATATGTCCAGGATATGTTTTTTTTAGGAACAGTAAGCATTTTAACATCTGATACTCTGAAGAATTGCTTTTATTCAGATGATCACATAAAAAGATTTTTTTTTTAAATGTGACAAATCTTTATTAGTAAAAATAAAATTTAAATTAAATATGTTATTAAATATGACAAATCTTTATTAGTCAACTCTCTTACTGTTTTTTAAATTTATCACGCAACTAATGGACAATGTAAGCTGATTAATTTAGTTTGTTACACACTGATATAATGTGTATCAGTATATGGCTACATTTAATAACTTAAATATTAGTTTGTTATGACAATTATTAGTTTAATACCAAGAAGTAGTTTTGGTTGAGTTTAGTGTGACTGTTTTTCCATTAATTTATGCATTTTGTGGTGTACATAAATGACCTGAAATGTTTGTCGAAGTTCTAAACATTTGGCCTTGGCCTTGGTCTTGGCCTTGGAGGGTGTGGTCTTTGTCTTGGTCTCGGAAGAACCAGTCTTGACTCCATACCTGGTATTTATGATATGCTAACTCCTGTATCTGGTTGTAAGCAAATATTTCAATGCATATTAAAATAACACCTCATAGTACAGGAATGGTATCAGAAAAAGTTCCTTGTGGCTTTGACTTTGTCAAGTATCACATCTTTCATCTTATGTTAAAGTCAAGTGCCATGCCTTTATTGACTGAAATAGACAATTTCTCATCAAATGCATGGTATTCAGTCTACCTATAACAGTGCATTGCTGTAATCTTTTACCTTTAATCAACAATTATCTTTTAATGTTTTAATATTTAATTTAACATGGACAGACCGTTACTAGCTGCTTTAAATTATTTTTGAGAGTTAAAGAGTAATAATTTCTCAGTTAGAAAACAAATATGCATTTGCTTTTTAGCAGACATAATATAAAGAGATTAACACCTGTTGATTTCTGGTTTTTAAATAAATCAAACAAAGTGCTTTTAATTTTGTCTTTGTAATGATAAAGTTAGCATGAAGGGCATGGTGAGATTCTTGGCCCTTACTCTGAGTCAAAGGATTTTTAAGTTTATTAGGAAATCTCGTTCTGAAATATCTAATAAAAATATCTATTGTTAAGTCAAACAATAAACAGGACAAACCATAAATTAGAACATAATGTAAGAGGTACAGTGTAGTAAGTAAATGGGAGAGAATGTTGATTTTCTGAATAAATAGAAAAATAGGTGCTTTATTTTGAACAACCAGAAGAAGCTTTGTAATGATGCAGCAAGTTTAACAGTGAGAAATATTTCATTTTGTTTTGAAATGGCATCAAGTAATTTAATTCAGCATCTAGTTGAAGAATCCTCTCTGTGGTGAGTATTATTAAGCTACAGCTAACATGAACAGGTTATCTGTTAACCCTCAGTTTGTGAATATCACTGTATTATCAATCAAGTTAATTTTTTCACAATAAACATGCACAAGCAGGGCAGCACCTGTAAAAGTTGAGGTCTGTAGCTTACATACTGACTTATGTTCACAATTGATTGTAAAACAAAGACTGGATGTAAGACACAAGTCTCGGACCACAAGTCTAAGTCTTGAGTCTTTAGAGCGCAAGTCAAGCGAAGTTGATGTGACTTTAATGTGACTCGAGTCAAGGCCTTAAACTCAAGTCACCATCTCTGTACCAGAGTCCAGGTCGTTAATATCAAAAAGTTACTGCTCATAGAAAATAAAAATAATCATTTACTACAAGGTAAATTTGCTGTTCCACACATCAGTCACAAAAATCAGCAGTAATCACATTTTGCAATATTGATCAAGATGCCTCATCAGTACTGAGCTTACAGTTTAATATTGGATTTGTTGTTCTGTACCCAAATGAATATGCCCTGTAATTATGTTAAACAATACAAGACCTCATGCTGGAGCCCTGTTTATATCATGCTCTCTCCAGTGACTCCGCTCCTACAGGAATCCTTCTCTGCAAGTCGATGTTATTTTTATTATGGCACTCAGGGAATAAATCATGAAAATCAGAGGAAAAAGTTACTTCACTGGTTTTTTTCATATCCCTTGCCTACTTGACAATGGCTCATATGCAGGGAAGTGAGTCTTTTTCAGCAGACTTCCAACTCAGACAGACATGGTTCCTGGAAATGAAAACAGATTGTGGCAGTTGACAGGTAGAATAAAAAGGGTTGTACTTTCCTTGATGTTGAAAGGGCTTAAAAGAACTGAGATCAAAGTTAGAGGTGACTTTTAATATTAATCCAAGAAAACTATTGCAGAGAACATCAGTAGTTGTTTTTCTCCTTTCATTACAACTCTTCATTGTGCTACAAAGCCCCAAAAATATGTTATTATTTTAACCCGTGTTAGAATAATTGGGTTTTGTCTAAACCAGTCAGGTAGAACAAGAACAGTTTTACTTTGGCCTTTCATAATATGTAGTGTGAAAGAAAGTGTTGCTACACTAGTTGCTCCACAAGTTGGAAATTTTTAAATAGTTTTATCCTTGTTAACAGACATACTAAAGATCCCACCATGCAAAATACAATAGGCTAAGATGAAACCAAAATGGAAGTTATAACATCCCAAAAGTCTCTGAATTTAAAAAAACAAAAAAAAAACAAACAAAAAAAAAAAAAACAAGACCTGTCTGTGAAAAGAGGTGGTAAAATTAGGGATGGACATTTCAAGGAACAATACTGCTCGAAAATCACCAGTTGTTGTTTTTTTCAAGATTTTAGTCCTCTTTTAAGTCTAGGTTTTACATAATAGGACACCCCGTCCTTACCAGGTTCTTTCTACATAAATACCATAGATTAATCACTCATTATGAATGAAACAAAGATGAAACCTGATGGAAAAAACTGTGTGCAGAATGTCGTATGTATATGTGGCTCAGGATCAGTGGCTGCAAAGTGCCCAGCTCCTTGTTCTACAAAGATAAGTGGCTTTTCCCTGGAAAGCCTTCCAAACAAGCCATGCTTCATAGTCATAATTATTATTATTATTATTTTTTAATTTTACTCAGTTTTGTTTCTGCTTTTTAACATTTAACAAGTGAAGTCTGTGGAGTCAGAGATGTAGATCTTGTTTTTTGCTGTTTCTCTGAGCAATGCACTGACCTTAGAGGGAATTTGCTTGGTCATCTACTGATAGGAAACTTGGCTACTATCTTAAATGTTTTCAAGTAGTAAATCATCTTTTTTTATGATAGAATTATGTGGTCATGGCTGATTACTTTCCCCCTTGGCACTGTGTTAAATATCCCCATATGGTCCAGACCAGCAATCTGCCAAAACCACAATTATTATAGGCATGGTCAAACTTGCTGATGATCAATACTCAAATTAATGATTAAGTATTTTGATTATGGAGGCAGTACGCCAGGGGGGGTACCGAGTTTTTCAAACTAAACTTCTCTATTTTGTCAGCATGCATTCTTTTTTGCTTTTGTTCTACTGTGATTTGATTTTAATAAGTTTTGAAACCAATGACAAAATAGTCATGATTAAAAAAAATATGGTGTCAGGATGAAGAGTTAAAATAAAAGTAATATAGTTTTTTTTTTTTTTTTTTTTGTTTTTTTTTTTGTCTTTTTTTACCTTAAGTCCTATGCAGAAAACTCCTTCTCTGGTGGGATGGAGGCTATAAGTATGCACAGGTATGCCTTCGGTGATTCCCTTTTTTTCCTGTGCAATGAATCAAATTGAAGGGGTGGCTGCGCATTCTGGTAATTAGGATGTAGTTGACCAGTGGCCATTGTTTTAATTTTTTTTCCTTTCCAAACACAAACACAAAAGTAGACCCAGGTGTGTAGGGAGATTTTTTTTTTTTTTTGGTTGATGTGTTAAAGTTAGTATTATCTGAAAAAGCATCACAGTGATTGACAAACAGTTTGGTTCTTTACCATCATCTTTTGGCAGTACTGCTTCAATAAGGTGCGATTTCAAATAAGGTCAAAATGATTATTATATGCTCTAGCTGAATTTGTACTTTTTAATGACTTTCAATATTCTGCAACAAATGTACATCCATAGATAGCTTGGATGTAGCTTGATCTTTGGTTATGTGTTTCTTTAAATTGTCCTTCTGAGAAATACACTCCTATTTCATCCTTAGGTTCCTATCAAGAATATGTCAGTATGTTTCCCTATCCATCTATTTTCCAGTTACATCAAATGTGCAAGTACTATGTGCTCATGGAGCTCCACATTATGATGTTCTCACTACCAAACTTTACAATTGTTATGGTGTTTTTGCCATTTATCCTCCAAATATGTTATGTACAATCACATCCAAACAATTCAGGTTTGGTCTTCTTGAGCAAAACTACATTCTACAATTATATCATTGGTTTGTCTAAATGTTATGCAGTAAACTTCAAATGAATTTCAACATGCTTTTTCTTTAACAGTTCATAGAGTTAATTGCTGTTTTGAGTACTACTTGTTGATTTTATGAAAAACTGAAGCTGTAAATCTTAGGTTTGCAACTCTCTGCAAGTGGTTCCTGTCTAAGGGTCTCCTCATGACCCTCTTCTTTGTGATTTAAAAGTGGAAATTGATTTGTTTTAAGGATGATTTTTATTCAATTACACACATGGACCTAATTGTCGGTACCCCCTTGTTACTGACCAAAAAGCCCACAATGATCACTGAAATAACTTGAAACAGATAAAAGTAAAAATAAATAAAACTGTACTGATAATTATGTTTTGAAAATCAGACATTGTTGTTGAATTGTGGTGCAACAGAATATTAAAAAAAAAAAAAAGACAAAAATGGTTGTAGCTGTAACTTAATATTTTGTTGTACAACCTTTTGAAGCAGTCACTACAATCAAACGATTTCTGTAACTGTCAATCAGACTCCTTCACCTGTCCACAGGTATTTTGGCCCAACCCTCATGGGTAAACCGCTCAAGTTATCTTAAGTTTGAAGGGTGCCTTCTCCAGACGGCATGTTTCAGCTACTTCCACGGATGTTCAATAAGATTTAGATCAGGGCTCATTGAAGGCCAGTTCAGAATAGTCCAATGTTTTGCCTTTTAGTCATCCTTGGGTGTTTTTAACTGTGTTTTCAGATCGTTGTCATGATGGAAGACCGATGACCTGCTACTGATACCAAGCTTTCTGACAAAAGGCATTTCTCTCCAGAAAGTCTTGATAGTCTTGATATTTTATTGTACCCTGCACAGATTCAAGAAACCCAGTGCCAGATAGAGTAAAACAGCCCCAGAACATAACTGTGCCTCCTCCATGTTTTACAATAGAGACAGTGTTCTTTTCTAGGTTTGCTTTATTTTTGCATGTGTGAACATAGAGCTGATGTGCTTTGCCAAAAAGCTCCAGTTTGGTCTCATCTGTCCAAAAGAGATTCTCCCAGAAGCTTTGTGGCTTGCCAATATGCACCGTGGCAAATTCCAGTCTCACTTTTTTATGCTTTGCTTTCCTCCTTGGTCATCTTCCTTGAAGTCAGTTTTGGCTCAAACAATAACGAATCTGACTGATGTTCCTTGACCTTGGAGTTCACTTTTCGTTTCTTTGGAGGTTGTTCTGGACTCTTTGGTTACCATTAGCATTATCCTTCTCTTTAATTTGTCATCAATTTGGCTACAGTCCTGTGGACCTTAAACCTCTAAATAATATGTGCAGCTGTAGAGATGGGGGCATCAAGCTGCTTGGAGATGGTCCCCAAGTATGGCTATCTTCCTTTACCCTTTAACATGCTTGTCTGTAATTTTCTTTCTAATCTCCTGAGAAAACTCTCCCCTTCGCTTCCTGTGGTTCGTGTTCACTGTGGTACACACCGTGTCACTCTTTAAATAGGCAGACTGACTGATTAAAAGCTTGGAGACCCCTGTAATGCTCATTAGAGGATACATGTCACTATGGTCAAATTTTCTTCAATATATTTAGAGGTACAATCACTTTTGTCCAGGTCTGTTTCATTAGTTTGTTTTTTTTAATGATTCCGTTGAACCACATTTCAAAAGCAGTGTCTAATTTTCATTGGTTAATTTTCAGTAAACCTTTTGTTGTTACTTTTGCCAATTTCAAGTTATTTCAGTGACCACTGTGGGTTTTTCGATCATTAACAGAGGGGTACCAACAGTTTTGTCCACGTGTGTACATTGTGATTTACAACAAAATAGCAAAACCTATTGAAAAATTTACTGCACTATTTTGTTTTATAGAGAGTGAAATTTATATTCCAAGAGTTTGATAGATTTTCAGTGTAAGTCTGACCAGCTTGTTTTATTATAGGGCTAGTTTGTTTAGAATTCTTTGTATGTGTGGATTACTTGGTTTGATACCAACAATGGATTTAAATTCCATGTCAATAGGCCCATTAGACATATATTTATTAACAAAAATGCCACAGGTTCAAAATTTACTTTCAGTGCTGTATATGCAAAGAGATTACCCCAAAACTATGGTGGCATTTTAAGGCTTGAAGATAGCCGTACTTGAGTTGAGAGATGTTTAGATGAACTGAGGCTTCATAACATCAACATTTTCCCCTCATTTGTTTCACATTTTATCCAAACCTTTAAAATGAATTATGTTGTCAACTAAGGGTTATTCATTTTCTCCCTTTCCTTTGAAATGATAAAATTGTATTACTCAAACATAATGAAGGGGCTAAACAACTCTCAGAGTGGATTCATAATGCATATTTCAGAGCAGTGGATGGAAAAAGAGAAGGTGAAAGTGTAAGTTTTAGAGAGAAATCAATACTTTTGCTTTTCTAAGGGGGTGGTGTAGTGGTTCTGTCACTACTTAAAAAAAGATAAGAATTCCTTTTGGACAAACCCTCGTTCAAAATGTATGATTACAGTGTTTAAGTAATGTGCAGTTATTTATTGATAGTCCATCTATAATGAACAAAAAAAAAAAACCTTTAAAATCATTTTTTTCTCTGTTTTTTTTTTTTTTTGTTGTTGTATAAACTACCATTGGTGTAATTCTTATGTGAACCAAAATGTTGAGAAGTCTTCAATTTGAGCGTAATTTTAGAGTGCATTTCTCCCTTATTCACTTTTTTCCTGCCTTTCGTCTTAAGTCGAAGATAATATTCTCTTGTTCCCAGCTGGATTGTCATCAACTGTCATCAATTCCAGTGAACCTTGAACCAGATACAAGATAAGGGATTTTTCTTCCCTGCTTAAGTGTGTACGGGGCAGTCAGGCTGAGAATGAGTAAGGGCTGAAGAAGGAAGGCACAAAGAAATGTGTCTGAGGCCTACCAGGAGATCTTTGATAGGCAGTGCACCGTGTCTTAAATCTCTACCCTGGCGTCAACTCTCCTTGTGTTGCCACATGCATCCTGACCCAGTCAACAAGACATTCAGGCACTGGAGTTGAAAATCAGCTGGTAAGTGGAAGCACTTTAAGGATGCATCAAGTTGGAAGTAATTTTTTTTTTTTTTTTTTGTTATAATTATTGTTATTATTTGTTCATGTATCTCATATTTGTACAGTTTATCTACACAGAATACTTCTGGAAAACTTAAAGGCGACACTACAAAAACATAGACATTGCCCCTTAAACACATTATTTAGACAAAAGATTTTAACAAGATATTTTGTTAATTTATTCATAACATTAACTTCTTGTTATTTTGATGTTTATGCATAGACTAGAATAAAGATGCAGAATGAATTTCTAGCTTTCATATTAGAAGCTATTGTTTTTCTCTGAAATTCCGGTTTAAAAACATTTTCAAAGAACAGACATATGGAACTAAATGTTTAAAGCTGCAGTATGTAACTTATAAAAAAATATTTTTCTACATATTTGTTGAAACTGTCACAATGTCGTGACAGTATGGTATGAAATAGATAATATGTGGAAAAAAAAAAAAAAAATCAAGCTCCTCTGCCTTCTCCCAGTGCTAACATGAGAAATGCGCCACTCTGTCAGAAACAACCAATCAGAGCCAGGAGGCGGGTCTTAGCGCTGTAAATTTCCGTCTGTGTGGCGCTGCTAGCAGAGACTATAGTGAATGCTAAGCCTTGCTAGTATGGCCACCAGTGACGACTGATAAATGGTTTTCCTGTAACAGTAAGTTGTTTCTCCGCTATTAGCATGTTTAGCAGCGAGTAAATGATGTTGACTGACAGCGCTAAGACACTCCTCCTGGCTCTGATGGGTTGGTTGTGATCGGGAACGCTGCATTTCTTCAGACGGCAAAAGTGGCTCAGGGAGGAGGAGGAGATCGATCTTTTCACAGATTATCTGTCTCATAACATACTGTTATGACATGGTGACAGTTTTAACAAATATGTAAAAAAATATATATACTTTTTTTTTTTTTAAATAAAAGTTACATTCTGCAGCTTTAAGTTGTGCTGCAAATTTAATCCATGCCACAAATTTCACATTGGAGCAGATCTGGCTCATCTTGACAGAAAACGGAACAAAAGGCTGCCAACATCAAAAGAATGGCTTTGGAATGCTCTTCAAGAATTTTGGAGAGCTGTTTAAAAGAAATGAAGCCTGGGCATAAATTCAAACTGGTCGACTCACCAGCCTCACCTGCTTTGCCCACTGTATCGCTGCGTGATCCGCTTCTGCTGCAGCCTATCAGCACCAGACCTTGTCTCATCTCAGGCAGTCATCAATCAAGATCTTGCTTATAAGGTCCTGCATCCCCGGCTCCATCCGCTCTTCAGCCAAGCTTCAACCCACCTCCGCTCCTTCTCCACCCTTGACCTCTCCTCATGCTTTGTTCTCCTCTCCACCACCAGTTTTCAGGACTCAAGGGAAGACATTGCTAATTCTCTCCCTAAGCCATTCATCCAAGTCTGTGGCAGCTATCTGTGCCACATGTTCTGCCAGGGTCCGAGTGCCAAAAATCTTTATCTTTCTCATGTCAATGAAACTTTCTAATCGCTGCTTTCTTTATGTGTGAGTCTCTCCAGGTTGAATTACATGAAAGATCACCTAAGAGTGTTCTGGGTGTGCTGAAGAAAAAAAAGGTGATATCTGTGTACAGATTTTGGAAGCTACATATACATTGGCCTTACATTTATCTTTGAACATGTTTTAATAAATGACCCATTTCTGTCTCCCTGTCAGCGTATAAAGAAACAAAAAGTTGCTTTTGGACTATGTAAAGCTGCACAATAGCCTCTCGGGCAAAATGCATGAGGTGGTACTCTTTGTCCTGAAGGCAATGACAGGTTTCTTGGATGTTTTCATCAGTGCCTCCACTTTAGAAATTCTCTGCACCTTGCAGCCCCTCTCTGTGCTCAGCCTGCTCTCCGAGAGCTGCACAGCTGTGGGTGTGGATAGTGACAGGTCAGCTAATTAGAGCAACACTGTGGCTGTCTTAGGCTGCTGCAAAAAGCTGCTGGGCACATGACTGTGTATGCACTCATCCAAGCCTGCTGCCCAAATGGAGGCACTCATGCATGTGAACAAACATGCACACACACAGTTATGTTCAAACAAGCATATTAGATTTTCAACTAGCATGGTGGCCAGAAAGATTTGCCTCTTTTGTCTTCTGACATTTTCCTGAATTTGGAAAGGTGAAACATTAGAGAGGTTTTTCATGTTAACATACCCCTTTTTGTGCAATCCACCCTCAGTTATTTGTCTTTAAACATATTTTAGGTAAAAGTAATGACATCTGCAGTATCTTGCCATTACTTTTAACTGCTTTTAAATCAATCATTTAATTACATTGGTGATTGTACAGTTTCATTGTTGCTGCTGTTACACCTGAATTTCCCCTTTGTGGGACAATAAATGCATATCTATTCTATTCTATTCAGATTGGTTGTGTTAAGTGTTTCACAAAAGATAGCTCGATAAACTCCTATTTTCGTTTATTTTTGAGATCGGAAATATGAGTATCTGATCTACCTTAGATGTTCAAATGTAGTTCAAAATGTTGGTACATGATGCTCGAATTGCCTTAATTTAGATTTTTAATTTACTAAAAAAAAAAAAAACAGAATTTGAACTCTAAAAAGGAACTCCTCTGTTTAAAGGTTAAAGGGACATGTGATGATGGCCGCCTCACCAGAACCAATTGAGGTACAAGCAAATAGCAATTTTAACATACAGCAGAATTATAAAATAAGGGAAATTTACAGATAAGCACTGTTGTTAGGTTAGGACTTTTTCGGCTGAAATTTGGATTTTGGTTCTGTCACTTTAAACACAAAATGGAATAAAACTAATTTCAGTTTAACATTTCCTTTTACATTTTATGTGTTGTGATTTTTTTTTGAGTCATTCTTCTTTGGGGGACTTTTTGTTTTATTTGGAGGTTTTTATGTTGTTGAAACCTGACTTAGTTACACCAGTTCTGCCTGGAGGAATGGACCAGAACTCCAGCAAACTATTGCTGGGATACCCAAAACTCTTGACCCAAGTCCTACAGTTCGACGGCAGTGTTACCGAATACTGAGGAAATGTGTAAACTTCTGATTTTGAAAACACTAGTCAATAAATCTGACATATTCTTTCTCTCATTATTGTGGTATTTAAATTGTAATGTTTAGCAAATAGAAATGATAATGCTAATCCTAACTGACCTAAAACAAGAGAAGTTTGGTTTGATTTAACTTCAGACAGTGAGAAAAAAGGTGTAGCTGTCTTCTTATTCAGTGTAAATAAACTTCTGGTCAACTGTATGTGCATATTTTTCACCAGAACAGATTCCTCTCTTGGATAGAGAACCCATCTCTTTCCTCATTTGATATGATAATTAGGAATTTTCATGATGTTTACACTTGCATAACTGTTTGAACAGATGAACCTGGAACCTTCAGGCATTTGGAAAGTGCTCAGGGATGAACCAGATTTCTGGAAGTCCACAAATCTTATAAAACCATAACGTCATCATTTGGGCTTTCCCCAACTTCTAAAGGCATAGTAATTTTAGTATATGTAAGCTTCTAAATTTGAAGAATGCAGTTAAAGAGATCTGTTACATTTTTGAAGATACATTTGGAGCAAAAGATTGATGACAAGTTGTGCATTAAAAATAACACAAAACAACTTATGAAGCATGTTTAAACTCTTTGAAATATCTAAAAATGTAAAGTAATCATCTAACTGACAGAAGCAACTCTCTTATATTACTAATAAAGTTGTATATACCCAGCACAACCAGTTTCTCAGCATGACCTTCAGGCATGAAGCATTACCCACCATCACAACCATCGTGACCACTTTCATTTCTCTGTGCTCCTCTGACCTCTCCGAGCTATCACGCTTCGTCATAACCTGACACCTCCCCCCTGTCACACACACTGACCCTTCGCCCCAAGCAGTGACCAGACTGGAGAAACAGATGGAAGCAAGCACCCTCTGACACATACAAACAGCATTTTAAGTAGTTAGACACTTGGAACTTCCACTTCATATTGATATAAATAGACGTCTTGCACTGACAGACACGTTGTCCTTTAGAATCGCTCTGTGAAAAAGGTAATTAGCATTTGTCTAATTTATTTGGCGTGTGAGATAAACATATATAGGTGATCCAATTGAAATGCCAGAAGGCAATTTTTTTGACAGCACAGTATCTATATTGCTGAAGTATAGTGCTCTTTCTTGAGTTGCCGCAAAGAGAGGTCTTTAAGGTGAGATTCTTTTTCTCTCTGCTAAATTGCTTATTTTTCCTTCTCCTCACTTCTTGAACTAGACCATTTGCCCTGGCTCGAGGAGAGTCATCTACTTTCATTGCATTTAATTGTCCGAAGTTCAAAACAGCAGTGATGCACATTGAATTTCTGGCAATCAATTTTTAATCATACATAAATCAATAGTTGAAAGTTATCCATAAGTAATAAAAAAAGAGATTAAAAATGGAAATTACATAGAAGATATGATGGTTTGTCAATAATTGAATCTGTAAAGCACAGAAACGTAATCTCCGGTCTGCCGTTGGAACTCGATGTAAATTGGACTTATAAAGCAGACAGTGTTGGGCACATTCAATGGTCACATTATGTGAACATTTACATATTTATTTGTGTAATATAATTTTATATATGCTAAAGCTGTAACACAAGCTCCAAGGCCCATTTTAAACCTTGTCTTTATTTTTTCAGTTGTCAAGAGAATTTTTAAAATAACTTTCGTTTTGATTTGTAATGATGATGACTGGAGATACACCAAGAAATGATTGGGTGAAGCTGGCTGGTGTTTTAGTTCATGTGCCCTTGTGCATGTTAGTGAGTGAGTGGGTGGAAACTCTAAATATTTTTTTCAATTAGAGAACAAGTCGTACCTACCATTTGGTGTACAGCAACATACCTAACACATTTTTAGCAGGTGTATGAAAATGAATTCAGATGAAGCAGAGGTATAAAAAAACTTTAAAAGTAAACTGAGAACAAGCCTTTCAGCAAATAACAGGAACAAGTTTTATCCTGTTTTATCTTTTTGTCTGCGACAGACCATGCTGGACAGGGAAAGGTTGGCAGCTTCATGGAAATTCTATAGTTAATTTAGGGATCTAAATTCTCTGAGGAACATACACAGTGATGGCTGCAAGCAGCACTACTTGCTAATATATGATATTGAAGATATTTTAAAATTAAACCTCCATGCTCATTTTGTCTGTTTTAAAATAGTAAATCTAGATTCTTGTAATAAAAATATCTTGAATAAATTTCCTATTTCTTCTGGTGATATAGTTTTTAATAAGAAATTGAGCCGGCATCAGAAATCGGCAACAAACTGATAAACAGACTCTGATCTATGCATGTGAATGAATAGCAACCACTTTTTAACTTTCAGGTTCTAAAAATTAAGATTACATGGATAACAGGACCCAGCCCAGATCGACTAGATGGTTGTTAACTCATGGTAGTCTAAACACTACACTAAAATCTTAACAGCATTTATAAAATATGGTTAGCCTTTTTAATCCTGTTTCCCTGTCTGTCTTATTTTTTCAAAAAATTTGTGGGTTGCTCCTTAGCAACATAATCAATTTGTCTTGCGTGCAAATATGTAAATGACTGGGTAGCATCTAAGTGGCTGTGAACACACACACACAGCAATAAATGAGTGGCATATGGCTCCAATCGTCTCTTTGTTGGCAATTCCTATACACAAGGCAATATATACAGGTGGAACTGCAGAGACAGCAGAAACTTTAACTGGAGCCTTCTGCTGCCTTCCTGTAATGACTAAATGAAGTTTGGTGTTTCAGTGCTTTGTTCTGAAATCTGTTTCTTGACACAAAGAACAGAAATGGCTGCTCTAAAAATAGTAACAATGCATGTTTTCCACCTTAGCCTTTAATTTTAAATCGTTGGGACCTTTTCATGATTTTTTCATGTACTTAAAGTGTACTATACTGCTGTATGTCATTATATCTCAGCTTTAACCTGAGTCTGCAGCCCAAAATGTAAAAGCTGTGTGATAATTCTCAAAGATATGCAAAGCTCCATCTTTAATAATTCATGTCTGAGTTTACAAATGGTACTGTTGCGCAGCGACGAATCAGTTGAGTTTCCGAGATGCTATTTTGGGGAGATGAAAGTTTAATTCCTGTCCTAGATTACTCCAACCACACATCTAAGCAGGGCCCATTATTTTGCCTTCATCAATGTTTTCCCCCCTGCTGTAATGGGAAATGAAAGGACAGGCGGGCTGCGGTGGTGGGACACGACCGGTTATGTACTCACAGAGGATCTTCTCTGATAGGTGACAGCTGGGGCCGCTATTTGCATCACTGTTTCAGGGAGCATCCTGTTAGGCCACAAGCTGCTGTGGACACAACAGGGCTAATACTGTAAATTTAATGCATAAGGCATGTGTGAGGTAAGTATGATATATAATATAAAACAAGCTAACAAGACCATCCTGTTTATGCACATTGTGAAGTTGTATTTAGTTGTACACTAATCCGACATTACGTTAACACAGCCTCCTAGTTTCTAGAGACTGGATTTTACTTACCTGTGGTTTCCTTGTGCCCCAGAAACACCTCCCTGGAACCTACCTCAATCCTCTACTTGAGCAGTCTTCTCGCCTTTAAGTCACTTCCAGCTTCAGACCACTGTGGCAACACCCAACTGAAAAATTGCCTCTCTTTAAGGGAGCTGAACTGCAATTGTTCACCTCAAGAACTATGCCAACCAGAGCTCAGCCAAACGAATCGAGCAAATGAAGATTGTTTAATAACAGCCTTATAGCTGTCCGTCAACTGGTTCAACCACAGTTGGAGCAACAGTTCTTACCTGTTGTTGGTAACATCTCTGCAAGAATTAAGAAACATGCAATATGCCATTCAACTTCAAATATTCTCTCTGAGCTTCAGTAATACTATTACTTTTCAGAACATTCCCCAGTCTCCTGAATAAGGTCACCATCTTCTTTGAGATATTCAAACATAATCGAACCTCAACCTTACGTGATGGTTTACAATTTCTGTTAATACATTTGAACTGAAAATTCAAACTCTCCAACATGACATTGGGCTAATATTTAAAAAAACTGTAATTCTGCTGTGAGCCAGTCAACGTGATCAATAGTCCTTAGCATGTAATTTAGCTATCAAGAAACTGGTGAAAAATGCAGCTTGAGATATCAAGTATTTCAGTCCTTAATCAGTACCTTATTTAAAGTAGCGTTACCTGGACTGGTTTAAAACTGAAATGGCCAACAGATTCCAGTTTGTTCATGTGAACGATAAATCTTCTTCACACTCCAAGGTTACTTGTGGAGTACCACAGTGCTCTGTGCTTGGACCAGTTCTTTTTTACTACACACACACACACACACACACACACACACACACACACATATATATATATATATATATATATATATATATATATATATATATATATATATATATATATATATATATATATATATATATATATATGCTTCCGATTGGAAAAATCATCAGAAAGCATAGGATAAATTTAGACTGTTATCCTGTTGATACTCAGCTATATAAATCCTGATGAATCTAATCCGTTAGGTAGATTACAGACATGTCTTGAAGATATAAAAATCTGGATGACACTAAACTGTCTTCTTTTAAATTCTGATGTTAGCTCTAGCTACTATAGTAAACAGTGGATCACAAGCCGATCACATTTGTTTGTTTCTACAGATATCTTGTGTATAATGGCACATGAAAACTGTGAGGCATTTTGTCTCAATCCAAATGTTTTGTGAGCTGCCCTCTTCAGCCTCCAAGACCATGACTTGTGTTATGCTTATAGCCTCGAGTCCACTTTAAGCTACTGGTGTCTTTGGAGTGGCGTTCATTGCACAGGTGAAAAAATGGTGACCTCTGAAGTTGAAAAATATAATAAAGATACCTTTTTGAAGTAAATATGAGGTTTTACTTAAAACAAACAACAACTTTTAGGTTAATAGGAAAATTACAACATATTTAAGCCAACACATTCAACTAGTCGTGGATCCCTTAAAGCAATGGAAAACTGGATGGAAACTTTGAAGAAATCTCTGTGTTCCAATGTGTGGGCTCTTGTAGATCAGTATGCCACCACAGCAAATAAGGAAGAGTTGTCAAAGACACTGAAAAGCTCTTTGATAAAATGCTGAGTGCCACCACCCTAAACCTCTCTATCTTCCCACTTTTGGTTCCTCTCTCCTCTTGGAAATGTGAATCAGTGTAATCAGAGGTTTATTTGAAATGCTCCTTTGCCTCAAGTTCTGGGGTCTAAACAATTCAATGGACAGCCATATTCCATGTTTCAGTACTATGTACATCTTTTATAACTGATATATACTGATGTATACTTGATTGATGTTTTTACAATTTAAAGCCCTTTGAACTGCCTTGCTGCTGAAATTTGCCACACAAATAAACTTGACTTGATTTGACTTGATATTTTTGCTCATTTTACTCCCAAACCTTAAAATGTTGGTATATAATATTTATTTTAACTAAATCCATACCGGATCACTTTCAGTGAAAACATATTTTAGGGAATTTTCAACAATTTTTACAGCTATCGTTTGTTTCCACTAAAGTTGGAAGTACAGTTGGCAGATGGCAGTACTATGGTGGCTGACAGGTGCAAATGCACGGCAAACGACGAAACATGCTGCAAACATAAGTATTTTGTCTGTGATTGCAGCATTTTTGGTATGGATTTCTTTTGTTCATTGTCGGTTTTTGCTTCTATTTTCTGCACTTGTTTTTTTTTTTTTGTTTGTATGTTTTGCATCATTCATGTGGCTGCAGCACGTTTTGCCATTTGCTGACGGTTTGCATCTGTCAGTTACCGTACAGTACAGATTAGCAGAATACTTGTTATTGTTAGCAAAAACTTTGTTCAGACTTTCTTAGTTTACATCAGCTGAGGAGATGAACAACGTTCAGATGCCAAGGAAGATCAAGCATGATTCTAGTTATGAGCATTATTATCGGGTCGTTCATGATGACTTCAATCTGTAATAATTGCAACTTTGTAACTGATACCAAACTTCATAAATATACATAACTAACTGATTTAAAATAAATATATTTATTTATTATATAAGCTGCCAGACTTCTGCCTTCTTTCACATCTGTGTCAGAGGAAAGAGGGGGGAAGCTGCAGTTGGGGCGTTACAGCCATAAACCATTACCTTCAGATTCTTCAGATAAAATCTGATATTCTGCTTTTGTAACTGGCTTTGAATGTTGTATTTGCCAGTTATTCCTGTTACAGAATTTGAATCTTACAAAACATTAAAGTGTAGAAGAAAGCAAGCTGCTCTGACTGTGATATAATGTAGAATAATAGGAATATTCAACTTAGAAAGCTTCACCACTTTCCTCAACAAAATCTCTAAAGGTTCAGAGTATTCAAAAGGACTACCTACCTACAGGGCCGTAGCCAGACTTTAAAAAAATACTGAGGTTCACCACTCATTATCCCCCTGGACATCAGTTACAGTGAAGACCAAAACTTAATTAAAATGGAAGCATTTATTTAAAACATACGTGACTTGAATGTGTATACGACATGTGTTTGTGTGTGTGTGAATCCAAGGGGAGTGACATCTGAAGCAACAGGGGACTCAGGACACAACCATGATAACTCACTGAAATGATATTAATTAGTTTGTATGAATGTTAATTGTTCAGACTGCAGAAACATTCAAAACACAAGATTTTAGCATACAATTTACCTTTTCATCAAATACCCGTGAGATTCTTCTGTGTCCAGAGGCATCCCAGCGCCTCAGAACTTGTTCAGGATCAAGTCTTCTAAAAAAAACACAAATATAAATGAAGCGTGGTTTAAGTAATACACATATTTTATAGTGAAACTGAATTTTCATTATTTGCAGTCAAATTTAGCCTGGATATCACCGTAATAACTTAACACATCTATCCGTGGTCAGTCGTAGTCTAAAGTGAATGTAATAAATGCGACCTTTTTTGTTTGTTTTGAACAACACAGCGACATGGGTCTCAGCAGTGTTTCTTGGCTGGAGTGGATGGACAGCAGCCATCTATTTAATCTCTCTTACCTTCATCACTTCTCTGTCTTTTCATCACACTTTTCCCCTCAAAGCTGACCTTTGTTTGGTGCAGCCTTTTCATTGTCTGTGTAAAATAAATAAATGATCCATGTTCATCTCTAAAACTGGTTAAAAAATGGTCAAACTTAAAAAAAATAAATACATTTTCTGTCTTAATTTAATGGATGGAAACTTTAGCTCTTGAAATAGATACATCATTAGTCTGTCACAGCTGCTCACAAAAAGTGTGCCAACACAAATCAAACAATGTCATCAATGGGCTGTAACAATTCTAACTACGCGTAACAAATGGTGTTATGAAGGGTGAAGACTAGTGAACTGTTATTTGGAGAAGGATAGAACTGAAGTAGAATATTTTTAGATAGTTGCCTATGTTGCGTTTCACCGTCAACTTCACTCTTTTTCCTCTGATCTTTATTTTAGCGGTAGGGTATGCAAAGTTGCACTCTTCTTCGTAAACATTGAGTTTGGCTGCAACACAGTTGCAGCGCCTCACACGGTAACCTGGTGGAGCTACTCAGAGAACCACTCCGTTCAAAAGCATTGTTTTGATTATTTTTTTTATTGTATGCATAGCAGCAAAATACTGAGGTCCAGACCTCGGTGTCCTCAATGGTAGCTACGGCCATGCCTTCCTACCTACCAGGGCCGTGCAGAGACCTTTGGAGGGGCAGGTACTCAAAGTTAAAAAGGGACACATAGAATAAGATCTTAAAATACTGTACAACAACATAACAACAACAACCCATATTAATCAACAATGAAGGTCTGCCTAAAAATTCAATCAGATAGCTGCAGCTGATCCAGAATGCTGTGCTTGTGCAGATAGAGCACATAAAGTCCTTCCACTGGCTCCTGATCACTCAGAAAATAGACTTTAAAATACTTCTGTTGGTTTATAAATCACTGAATTGCTTAGCACCAAAATGTATTAAAATGTGCTATACAAATAAACTGCCTTGCCTTGGTTTGTCTTCAGTCATGATGGAAAAATATCAAATAAGTTAAATTAAAAAATACATTCCTATATTTATTTATCAGGATGAAGAGATATTAATTTGTTTGACAAATGAATTTCAACTTTTATTAAAATTTCCCATGTGGTCTGTCGGTATCAATTTTGGGACAAATTGATTTATTTAATTGTCACATGTTTGGTTTTATGTTGCAGTCTAAATTGCTGGTACAGTTTGTTTTTCGCTATCCATGTGGCATTTTTAGATGTGAGCTCCAAATGCTGTGGGCCAAACCTTTCTTTCGCAGTTCAGCTTCAACAGCAGTAACTTCATTCCATTCACAGCTGCTCAGCTTCAGCCCAGATCTGGTCTGCAGCTGTGCGGGCGCAGCTGGTAGTAACGTTAGGTGAAGGTGGAGCAGAGAGCAAGCCGTGAGCAGGCGCTACCTGGGCTTTGAGGTGTGTTGCGGTGACAGTAGCGGTACTGTTTCAGGCTGCCTGATGCAGAGCGGAGGAACCGACTGATGCTGCGTACAATCTCCTCCTTCCCTGCAGCGCACAGGGCATTTAGTCCAGCACTGGGGCAGCTTGATAACCTCAAAGTCAGAGGTTTTCCTCTACATGTCCTCTACAACTATACACACTAGAATATAGTTGTAGAGGAGCTGAGCAACAGTTTCATCTTTTATAATATGTCAAATATAATGCAAAAATACTGACTAATCCCATGGCATATTACATCTGATAAATTATTAACACATGGTGTATTCTTAGCCAGGTTCATCAGACCATACTGTCAAACTTGTTGCCAACTGAGAGCAGCTAACTGGCAAAAATATACATTCACACATTCCTTTCTTAGACATATTTGTGCAGACAAGTTAAGTAAAATATAATGATGTAGGTAACATTATGTTAGAAATATATTAATCTTTTATATGCACAGTAAATTTTACAGGCATTTTCATAAAAAGATTTTTTTAAAAACTCTCAATGTGTTTTAACACCCTCTTAAACCAAGAATAAAATGTTCACACCACAGCTGCTGAATAACTGCAATGAAACCTTATGTACAGTAAAGTGTTAAAAGTGTGTGATGTGTGACTGAACAAAGAAAGTCGTCACACCCTGTATTATTTTCTAAAATAATTTGTCCTGTTTTTCTTGTTTTTATCACTGCTCATTATTTGTGTTCACTTTAGTCTTAATGAATTTGCTATTGCGAATAATTACAGCTAGGAATTAGATACTTTGGGGTTATAGTAACAATGTGTTACAACTGTATTCACTGTCTATATTGCATTTCACAGTTCTGGAGGCTGGGCATTATTTCTTTTCTTTCTATTTAGAATACAAACAGGTTTTTAGATGAGTTTGTTTAGAACTGCAGCAAGGGTGTAATGAAGTGGTTAGCCTCTACCCAAAACACCAGGAGATTTGGCACCTAGCAGTAAACAAAATACCAAGAAGGTCCAAGTGCAGCACTTCACTTATTCCCCTCTCACAGACTTTTTTTCTTCAGGCCACATCCACACAAACCTTTTTCACAAAACACTGATGTTGCTTAGTAACCTGAATACAAACTATATTCTTTGATTACAATAGGAAACAAATAAAACAATAGGTCAGCTAAACAACATTTCAAAATTCCCAACTGGAACTGGAACAGAAGCAAACACAAAAGTATCAAGTATCACATTGTTGAGCATTATACTCATAATGGAAATCTCTGGCACTTTCTCCAGCATCTTGTTAACAGGACTTTTTAAGGGTAGGAACAGTATGAAGGAAACTGGTCAGATTTTGAAACCTTAACTCCTTATAACCTCAGTATATCTTACAAACTGTAACCAGCCAATGCCTGAAAAGTATCAATTTTCAGGAATCTCTGTGTATTTTGTGTATTTTTTGCATCACTTTGAAAGAATATTTTTTAGTTTAAAAAACTGCACAGTAAAACTTTTCCTGTATGTGCCTATAACATATTTGATCAAAAATAAATCTATTGCTGAGTATTTTTGATAGTCAAAGCAACACTATAAAGCATAGCTTCTTAAAAAAAAAACAGTGTATTCTTAAAGCTCCGAAGAAAACATACTTAAATTTAGAGGTTGAACGTTAGTTCAAGCATACATTTATATCTAACCATGACCCCAATTATACCACACTGGATATATTTAAATAGATATTTTTCCTGCATTTGAAAAAAAACAAACAAACAAACAAAAAAAAATCTCAGTTCAGGCCACCAAGGAAATATCCATGGCAAGCAGCTAGGTAGTGATAATAGAGAAAGACATTGAAAGAAGAATGTTATTGAGGTTAAAGCATAGTAGCTGATTTTCCCAGTGTAAGTCTAACCTCCTTTAATTTGATCCGCTTTATTGCTTTCCTTCTAACCAATAACCTCAAAGATGATGTAAGCTTAATTACAACAGTGTAATTATAAAATAAGATGTAGAGATCATCATTGACCAAAATCTAGGTTCCTAAAGTCTACATGGATACCCATAAAGTGGAAGTTTCTAAAACTCTGTAATTTAAAACAATTTTTATCTGTTTTCCTTACACACTGTTTGCATTTGAAAAACAAGTCTGGACATAGAAAACAAGATATTTTGCAAGTTATACATGTTAGTGTAAACATGGCTAGAGTTTCATTTGGTATGAATAAATATCTATAAATAGCATCTGGAAACAAACAGAATTTTATTTCAGGTTTGGTATTATCATATATTGGAATTTAAAGTGAAAAGTATTTCTTCAACCACAGAACCTTGCAGAACTGTTATTTGATGTTTAAGAGAGAATCCTAATTTATGCATAATCGAATAAAAAATGACTGAAACTAGTTATGTCCCTTAATCTAACAAAAGATCTAGCATTGTGTTGATAATTCAGAAGAGTTATAACACAGAAAATGTCAAAGCTACAAAATCAGTGATGGTGATAAGTAGGGATGTCCCGATCAGATTTTTTTTGCCTCTGAGTCCAAATCCGAGTCCTTTGATTTCGAGTATCGGCCGATGCCGAGTCTCGATCCGATACTTCAAAAATACATTTTAAAATGAAGAAGAGCACAGAAACAAATCCATGATGTCCCTTATTTTTATTTTATCCATCGTATTTATAATTTGCCAGAACACTGAGGCTGTGTGAATAAAATGCTGGTATTTCTTTTTTGGTGCAAAAGTTTTGGTTAAAAAAAAAAAAAAAAAAAAAAAAAAAAGCAACATCAATAACTGTTTTTACATTATATTAATGGTAATCCAGAGCGGGATCGTTGGCAGCTTTGCGCATTCCATTGCAATGTGAAAATGGAATGGAGTGGGTCTCCTCTCTGCTCTACCCCAAGCTGCTGCACAACGAGCCTCCTGTCATTTAGACTGACTGCCTGCAAGTGCTTATGGGGTGGGAGGGGCTCACGGCAGCTCTCACTGCTCGCTGTAACTGCAGTACAGTCGGTGCTTTCCTGTTTTATCGCCAACGTCTCCAATTAACCAGAGAAGGCTGCTAGATTTTTCACTAGTCACATTTTATGAAGTGCGCTACGTACCAGGACATGAGCCATGCTGATTTTTTTAAAATATGTTCTAGGCAGCATGATTGTTGTCACTGTCGTTCTTGTCTTAAAGCAGGAACGAACCATTTCATGCCAATCATGACCCCTTCGTGCTGCGTGAATGGCACAATGTGCTGCGAATCAGGACGTGATCCGTTCATGTTGTACCACAGCACAGTACATGAGTCACTTACTGCACGAATCAGGATGTTTGCGCTGTCCCTGAGACAAGTAGGCTTAAAGCAAAGCAATATAATGCTTTATTTGATGCAATAGAGGGGTGTGTGTGTATTTTTTTTTAATGTGGCTTGACTCTAACCGATAGCTTGGAGAAACAGAGTCACAAAGTGAATGGATCACACTCCGAGTCGTGCAGTACATGGATTGTGCTGGAAGAGTTGCTCTTTTGCATGAATGAACTGTGTGATCCGGTGAACGTATCTTGTGAATGGATCATTTTAATGGACTGATCCTAGAATTCCAGTATACTCAAATGAACGGTTGTTCCCATCACCGAGTGAGTGCTGCTGCGCATGTGTTGTTTTGAGACAAGTCTGACTCTGCTCCACCACATAACGGTAGCTACTAACTGTTATTCCTATTTGGGTTAAAAATGAATATACATATCCGATCCCTGATCGGGATGTAGCCTGATTCCGATCGAGTCTGAAACCACGTGATTGGGCCCGATTTCCGATCACGTGATTGGATCGGGACATCCCTAGTGATAAGCAACATCAAAATATTAATTAATTTTTCATGCCCACCTAATCCCCGTAGGAATGTGGGAAGGTCTGGTGCGTATCTCCAACAGTCATTGGGCCGACAGGACAGGTACATACTGGATAGTGCACTGCCCCCCCCACACACACACACAGAGAATCTCCACATATCATCACATGGTGCATTCATGAAAAGCTTTTTATTTTCTCTTCATTCCAGCTACCATATGTGATACACAAAAATGCTGTAGCAACACAGATAGGTCACCCACATTGTATTTCTTTTCAGCATATATGACTGGATTTTTGTTTATGTCTTTAAAAAATATACATATTTTTTCAACTTAAATCAAATACATTTAACCAGAATACATTGCCTTAAAGCCAGTTCAGTATTATCTTGCTTCCTGCACATAGTAGAAGCTCCTTTCAGGTTGAGCTGGCAACTTTTATTAGAAAGCTGCCATTCAGGACCACACTCATAGGGGCTTTAGCAGATGCTGCACAGAGGGGAAAGTGTTTTTGTTCACCTTCTTCATCTCAGATATTCCCAGACGGCCTGGTGAGTCAAACTGGCATTGGATTCGCCAGCACATCCCACGAGCCTTCATGCCACAGCTGTCTTCCTTGTTGATTAGTAATTTCTTCCTGCTGAAAACCGGATGTGTCAAAACATAAAGAGCTCTCCAGATGTTTTGAAGTGTCATAACGTAACAATGCAGGTGGTAGACTGACAACAAGGTAGATTCTGCCCTCTGCCCCAGTCAGGAAAAATCATTTGCGCAAGTCCTCATGGCAAAATTAATAAATAATTTCTATATTATTGCGATTTGCTTGCTTATATCCACACAATTCCTTTATCAGTAATGTCAGGTTGATATTTGGAGTATTCAAGGATCCATAATTATTAGCTAAGCTGCTCATTTTAATGTGTTTGAACTCAAAGATATGCTATAACCTGACACATCATATGGGCATTCTTTCCAGTTGCTAATTATGTAAGCTCCTGCTTTGACTATCTTCAAGTTTATGAATTCTCAGCTGGGACTGTCTTGATCCAATACTTCAGATCAGTGGCGTTGAAGCCGTTGTCTTGGTTTTGGAGTTGTATCCACACAATTTCTCTCCATAATGACATTCACTTTCCATCTGCGTCATGTGACGTGCTTTTCAATGTGTGTCCAGACAGCAGTCAGTGTAGGGAAAGCTGCCTAGAAAGTAGCTGAAACATTAGGCATCCAGTTTTGTTTTGTTCAAAGTGAGGCACTTTGCTTAAGAAACAAGAGAACAACTTTTTTGTTAAGTGGAACCACATAGAAACATGTTGTGAGCTTAATTATAAACAATTAACATACAAGAAAGAGGAAATATGTTAACGTTAGCCAAGTACTTTTGCAAGATAGACCTTAAACTGTAGCAAGACATGAATTCATGGAAAACTGTAGCTGCATGTGTCAACAAAATATTCATTACTGTCCACCAAAATACACTACAGCTTCTGAAACAACCTGAGTAAATTAGGTGGGATGTAAGGCTGATAAAATGTTATGTGTTATTTTACTACACATTTAACCCACAGAGGTTTGGGGGGGAAGAGGGAGGTGCAAGCCTCAGAACACCATCCTCAAATTTAGGGTACAGGGGTGCTCGCATTATGTAATGTGTGTTCTGCTTTAGGAGGGACTGGTGCACTTCACAAAACAGAAGCCATCGTGAAGAACGATAATTATTCAGAATAATGTAAGCACATTTTTTGGAGACATGTCATGAATTGGCTTTGAATCTTATTCTACTGCTAAATTAGTTATTATCTGGCTTATCTGGAGTGGCCATCACAAAGACCTGATCTCAAACCCATAGAAATGTTGTGGAGTAAAATGGTCTGTATGAGCAAGGGAGCATACAAACATGACTCATTCTTCCGGGATGAATGGACCAAACATCCTGCAAACTAATTAACAAAAGTAAAATATAAATATATTTTTTGCACATTGTTCTGGTATTTATACAGTACAAGCAATTTTGGTAATCTAACTGACATGACACAGAGACAGCTTAGTCTGGTTTAAAATCAGACGGTTAAAACACATACAAGTCAATGGCTCCATAAGGACATTATTGTCCTCATGACAGTTAAGGGGTTAAGTGCAGATCTGGTTTCAGCCATGTACGGAATTCCTTAAAATAAGGTATTGCACTGGGACTTTCTAATGCCTCTTCTAAAATAACCCAGATCATGTCAGGAACAAAAAAATCCTGTTCTGGACATTCCTATTCTCAACACTCCCTTTCAACAATCAGATTTATCCTTTAATAGCACTTTGATGTACTACAGAGATCATTCACTACTCAACAACCAAGTGAAGGGATGTCTGACATTGACTGATCTGAAATCAGTAAAAAAAATCTCAAAAAAACATTGGTGGGCTTGCCAACGCCTCAGATGAGCTACATGCCAAAGTGAGGAAGGAATTTGCTGTGTACATTCTGACAGCCAAATATGAAGTGCTTTGACATCACTACACACTTGTCTTCGGGGCTAACAGTGTAAATATTTCCTGCATTTTGAAGTGACCACTAAAGACAAGCTGCTCAAACACATGGCTCTGTAAAAGGCATGACTCTTCTCTCACCTAACCCTTTAATATTACATGCCAGTATTTGCAGTTTGTAGTGTGGGTATTGCTCACTTACTTTAAAGCAAATCAATACAATCAAGTACCAAGTCAACACATTCAATGTTGTGCCAAGGCATGTGTGGTTGCCTCTGGTCTAAGGAGTTTCACCAGTGGGAATTTAGGTTATTTATCTTAACTCTTTGCCAAATCTTCCCAGCTGTCCAGAGGCTCAGACTCTGGCTCTGTACACTCATCTTTCTGTAAAACATCAACCCAAGGCCATCGGCAATTACTACCAATTTAATCCTCTTAAACTGTCAAATGAGTGATCATGTCCATATGGCAGAGCTGGTAATAAATTCAGCATTCAGCGCACTAATTGATGAAGACTTGTAGTTTTGACCATGTAATATGTGGTATTTATCACATTGTTCTACAAACTGTTTCAAATTGCTTCAGAATTTGTATTACAAATAATAAAGTGCTCCTTGATCTACTAAATAACATCTTCCTTATTTTTAAAGGATGTGTGATAGTTGCTGATGGATGACAAATTACTTCTAATGTATCTGATCAAAAACATACAATTGTACTGGGTGCAGGTGTTACACCGTAATTGGACCACTAGTATACAGAACTCCCTTTCATCTCAGGGGAATCAATAATCCTTTGGAGGGAAGCTAAGAAATTATCCTGGAGATCAACGTGCATGCTTCAGGGCTGATGCCACAAGCAGCATCAGCCTCAACCCTAATGAAAAGATTTTACACAAGACCTCAATTTTGGCTCATTGTAGCATAATAAGCCTTTGAAAAAAAGCATGCCCCCTGTTGCTTGGTATGCGCCTCTTTGTGAAGTCATGTTAAAATTGAATGCTTTAAAATAAAATTCAAGCTCTGCCCTGGGAATGAATATTCTTCTATGTACTTATTTGAACAGGAAGAGGAAAAACGGAAAAAAATACAGATTGTTTAGTAGCGGTTCAGGAATAATTGCTAAGCTATAGAATTTTTTTATGATTTGTTTTTTATGAATTTCCAAAGGGAAACATCAAATTTAAGATCTGGAAATAAAATAAAAACTCTCGGGACTCTGTCAAATGGCAGACAATCAATTTTCCTGTTAAGATTTTATTGGTGGCCATATGTCTTGATGTTGTGTTGGGTCGAGTTTGTTTCTTTTTAACTTCGTTTGTTCACATCTTTTGTCAAGCGTATTGGCCGGTGTCACTGATAAAAACTTTTCAAGTAGAAAAGGTTTCATTCTTGACTCAAAAGTATAGTTTGAGTGTTTATTATCAGTAATAGGTCCCTTATTTAAAGGTATTCTGAGTTCAATTAATGCAATTTAAACTTTTAATTCATGTTCATAGTTTACCACCTAAAATCTAAACAGCATGAATTAGGTCTCAGTCATTTATCAGTCTTTTAAAGAAACAGAGACTTTAATATTATCCATGAGAACATGAGATCATGTCTCAGTTTGCATACTGAGTCTGTCATCACCTTGCAACCAGACCTTTGCCAGCTGATCTGTATCTCTTCACTGCTGCCCTCTTTGCTCACATGAACGGTAGATTAATGTAGTTAAATTTTCAAAAACATTGGTCTCATTCACATATTTTAATATTTTTACCTGTCAACAAGCAGAACGAAAGTAAAACCTTGGTAGAAAATGTGCTCATTCAACACAACTTTTTTTTTCAGCAACCTTTATAGCACTATGAGCTGAATTCCCTATTAAATAAAATCTATATTTTGTTTAAAAGAGCTTCAGGAAATAAAATCCTCACTTGTGTAATTTACAGACAAAATTGGAGCTGGTATTCTTTACCTTGCAATGGTCAGAGAGCAATGTTAGAACTGACAGAGCATTAAGCTGTGAATTCAGTCTCTGTCTTTGCTGTACCTGCAAACTCTAGCTTACTGCCTGCTTCATACTTTGGGAGAGTAACAACTGAAACTGTGTGCCGTTTTGTTTCTTTGGATGCAAACCTTTATTGCTTCATTTAACGCATAGAGGAGAGTTTTACAGTCAAGCTTAAAGCGTGGGGAGACGAATAGCATTTCAGTAACAAGTCTCGACAGAGACAGATTTGCAAGTGTACAACAGCCTAAATATTGCCCTCATGCAGACAAACATTTATAGCACATTTAGGGTTGTACCTGAATGTGCATTTAAGTCTTTTGCATTTAGAGTTAAGTCTTTTGAATTGGTGGCCTTCCACTAGTCTGAACTTTTCTTTACATTTATACAATCTAACTGTGATATGACAAATTTCTACTACAAGTAAGAAACCTACTTCAAAAAACCCAAACTATCCCTTCAAGCTCAAGCATGAGAGTTTGAACTTAAAGCACATTCTCTATTCAGCGTGATGAAATGTTTTGGTTTGTCCTTTGATTAAAAACAATTTGGTCCACCTTGCACTCCAAAGCTTCAATCTTCCATATTGTTTGTGCCAGAGTACCTTTGGTGCTCATCAAGAACCCCAGGCACGCTTTTTATATGAAGTCCAATGATGGATGACACGGGAATTGTTAATGAAGTCGGGTGTTTTGCTGTGCTTTTTTTGTAATGGTAGAAATGGTTGTCTAATAAAAATCCTGTGAGGACCAAAGAGTTGAAGGAAGTAATTTCATTGGTTCAGGTGGAAGGAATTGATATAGTCACTCTTTGTGTGGATTCTAATCGAACAAAGTGGACATGACAAAACTGAAATTAGAAAAATTGAGACACTGATGGGATAAAATGAAACGACCCATAATGCTGTTTTTTATTTTTCTCATTTTAAGCTGTTTATTTAATATCTTATCAGAATTGAATATCCTGCAAGGAGATTAATCTGTAATTTGGGTTAATTCAAAAAGCATTTTTCATATTTTTATCAAAGCCTCAAATTTTATTAAAATTCTCGATTTGACAGGCTACCCACCAGTTTGTTTTCCCTAAAAATGATAATGCTGTGAATCTGTTTGCACACAAAAGACTGAAATGGACTCAAGTAATCTTGTCTTCAATCGAAGCTGAAATGCTGACTATGATGCATGACTTGACAGTTTTCTCATTCCTTAAATCTATTGTTTTAAATCGACTGTGCTTTCAGACGATTCAATTATATGATCCGTATGGCAGGGCTGTGCCTCCACGGCAAAAATATTTGACAATATGAGAGCCTCGTGTGACCCATTTATTTTGATTTGGGAAAAACAATTGTATCTCATCCCTAATGTCTGTCATGGGGAGGGTTCATAAATCAATCCACCAGCCGTGCAGAAATTTGTTAAAGTGCTGTAAATTCAGAACAATCAAAGGAGAACAATTAACATTGATTATGTTGTGTATTCATCAGAAGTGTGTTTAAACAAAAGAAAAAAAGAAAAGGATGAAGCAGTGACAGACTGCTGCTCATGTGCCACAACCTTTGATATTGCCACCATAGAAGAAGTGAGGAGTTGACCCTCCCTTTACAGAAGTAATACTCTCTAATCTGAATAAAATCCTCGGCAGATCTTTGAAGTTATTTTCTTCTCCACCAAGGCACTGTTCCTTCCTGTATACGTTTTATGCAAAACAGAGGAGAAGAAGGTCATGAGCTTTAACACTGATGATACATCAAACCTTTCGCTGTTACCAATTCACTGCCTAGTACTTCTTTGCTCTGTTGTCTTTTCTACCCATGAAAGAGAATTACACAGAAAAAAAAAAAAGATCTCAGCAACTGTCGGCGCATAAGAGAGAGTAAGTGGAGGGTGCGTGTGGAGAGATAGTGTTTATTGCTTGTGGGAGGTGAATGATGGCGCAGCATAAAAACCCCACCAAAACCAAGCAGATGGAGCCTATGTGACAGTAAAACCCGAAACGTCCGCTGAAGGTTTTTACCAGTGACTTATGAAAGCTATCTGTCATAACAAAGGCAAGAGTTAGCAGGATGATATGCTAATATCACCCTGCTGAAGCAGCCTCGCTCTGGTGACAAATTATTCTCAAAAAGTAAATTGTTTCTCATAAGACCCCTGTGTGTGAGCAAGGACACCAGTGGGTGTGAGATCATTGGACCTGGAAGTGACACAAGACAAGTGGTTAGCCCTGTTCTTGGTGAAAGAGAAGTGATAAATTCTTGCTTTTAGGAAGCAAAACTTTCTCATGGTGATGGCATTTTAGTGATTATGAATGACGACATTAGTGTTAATGTTGCTATACTCTTAGCAACAAGAGAACTTTCTTAATAAAGGTAGAGTAACTTGATCTGGTTGGTAGGCCGCATGCTATGTTATTTAGCTTTAAATTGTCCATTTTCTATGTAATTTAAAGTGACATTGTATTGTTTTCCATTGACATTCATTTTTAGGAGTGATTTTTGGTGCTAGAGGAATGTCAGCATGTGACTTTGATCAAGTCACATGCTGACAGCATGGTGAAGTAAAAGTAAGCTGTTAGTACTGGCCGTGGACTTCAGGTGTGTGCTTCATTGATGCCATGTATCTGTGGAGTAGAATTACGAAAAGAATCAGTTCTTGAGTTGCCCTTGTGATTTACAGAATTAAGATTTTGGGCTGACTGATGACAGTTACAAAAGGCTTAAAGAGATATGTGACTAACTTTTTTTAATGAGTCTAGATAGATCCCGTAATCCCGGGTGGCTGGTTTGTGCCTCACGCCGTCCACCTCTGTCATTGTGTCCACTTTACCCACCTTGCCTGTAGGTGGTGGTCAGAGGGCCTAGACAGACAGATTCTTTCTTAACTAGCCCATGTCTAGGTGGCATTATATAAAACATGACTTTGTGTTTTAGCCCTGACTGATTTTCTTTGAGGCTACTAAATAAATACAGTGTGTATACCATCTGTCATAACAGGGGATTTACACCATGGAGAGGTGACATCAAATGATGCATAGACACATGAGATAAAAAAAAACCAAGCATGTACACTCTCACTTCAGCAATTAGATTCAATAGTTAAGGTCTGTGTGTGCAAGCTGTTCCTAATCTCATCTCATTATTTTTTTTTTAAATACCCATATTTGTACAATTTTTAGGTCAGCTTGACCACAGTGTTCCTCTCAGATGTGTATTGCTTTCACTACGGTCTCACAGGTGATTTTTTTTTTTTTTTAAAGACCTGAAAAACATGTTTGCACACCAGAAATTCAATTTCATTTTTGTGTCCTTGTGGTCTAAGGTTCTGATCTTCAAAAAATTTGTGTGTCCAAACTTGATAGCACAAACCTGATCTACAAACAACACGCAAAAAGGATTGCATCAGCAAAATGAGGACAATAGCAGGCGCAATAAATTTCGCAGAGAACAAGATACTGGAAGGAAGATATGAAAATACAATGACTTACCACTTGCAATGCGATTTACTAAGCCAGAACCAGATTGCAGGTGCTGTCTTTGTGTCTATATTTAGCATACTTTAAAAAAAAAAAAAATCAGGTGCAAACTGGCACGCAAAAATGTCTGCGCTCACTGTGGCAAGTGGGAGACAGAAGACATTGCTTGTGAAATATTTGTAACATTTAAATAATATAAAAGTAATAAAATATAGACTAAAAATATTCTCCAGCAATACCAATTTTGAACCTCAGGATTACAGAATAATTCCAATGTTGCATTATTTACACTTATGTCTTGACACTCTGGAGGAGAATGTCTGTGTAGCCCAAAAAAGGGGATGCAGATTACATTTGTCTGCTGCGTGTTCCACAAATTGTGTGGGCAAAAGATGTCTGAGTGGGGCAGATTAATCCTGCCGTAATGCTGACAATATTCAAGCAATTAAACCAAAATGAAAAACACCACAACTAGACTAAATATTGTGCCACGTTACTTATATGTATACGCATATGTACTGTTCTCCTTATTTGGAATCTTTGTAAATCAGGCCCTATATGTCCAAATCTTAACAAGTCTCCTGCAAAATCTTTTAAAGGAAAGTACAAGGAGTACAGTGAATAAAAATTGTATATTTGGAGGAAAAACAAGGTGGGGAATTTATTTGGCATTTCATTGTATTTCAGCCCAGTGACACTGTTTCAACTACCTATCTTGTACAACACTGAAGGTAAAAATTGAACATCTAAATCATAGAACTGGGACTTTTTTCATTATAACATGGTGCGAAAAATTGACGAGATGCTCAGGTGCTTGCCCATCTGAGATCCCACTGTCATTTGTTGGTCAAAAATGATTTTTTTGTGTCAAGGTCTCAGGTGGCTTTCATCAAATTTGGAGCGGTTTTTTTTAAAAATAAAAAGTGTTTTCCTTTTGATTTTTACCATTGTTTTTACCGTCAAATCAACCACATTTATTCATTATGCCACACTGAGCTCAACCAAAGTTTATGGGTTAAAAAGTAAAGGGTAATAAAGTCGTCAACAAAGGTAATAACTGCGAGCCGAGGGGGCACTGTGTCTGCTGCCAAAGCCTGTGAAGGTAGTAAAGGGCAAATCTGCAGGAGATTTTACAACAGAGTTAGTGTCAATGTTTACATGCCAAGTGTCGATAGTGTCACAGATTGTCATCCCAGTGTTCTCTGCAAGGCTTCAGCTTGGTAAACAGACTTCAAAGGAGCTGGATCTGCTGTAAAATGGAGACAGATCTACATGAGCGCTTAAGCTCAAGACCACCCACACATACTCAGGTAAGCATGTGTGGAACAAATACACAGTAGTGGAGGCACAGGATGATACATGTTGTAAATGTAGAGTAATGTACTGTATTAAGGTATTCAATTAGGTGATTTTAACTTAGAAAAATATTATAATATTTTTTCAAAAAAACAACTACAAATGCCGCAGAGTGCACAACCTGAATTGCAGGCCGAATGACTTCATGAGAGCTCTGTGTGCAAGGTAAATATGTGGGCTTGTGAGCACAGAATACAGTATTTGTTTGTTAGATTTACCCAAAGAGATTGAAGGGATTTTGTACCATGCTGTGTGCAAAGATCTAATTAGAATGAACTTTTCGAACAATCCATTATTAGCAAGAGTGGATCACAACAAAGACATTACCCAGTTTTATTATTTTCCTGTTGCCTCCCAGTGCTTTCGCATCTTTCTTAAAATTAGACTCTATTTTGATATTGTTTATACTGAGAAGCTGCATTTCTAAGTAGGTAAAGCAGCAAATGGGACAGCATTGCATGCTATTGCAACAGTTTTTTTTTTTTAATTATTAACAAGCTCAAATGAGTCCCAACTCTGTGTTGTCTTTTTATATTATGGGGCAGTTGAAATTCCAATTGTATGCAATGTTTTATGAATCATCAAAACAGCACCTACTTGCGTGCTTGTGTGTGTGTGTATATATATATGTGTGTGTGCGTGTGTGTGTGCGTGTGTGTGCAGGACAAAGACGGGGAATTTAGCGGATCTATAAAGACTTGATGTTTAGGCGGTTTAAAGATTTGCTAATCAAAAGAAAAAAAATCTAATTTCTTATGCAGCGAGTGTCGATGCGCCTTGAGATATGCATTTTGCTGAGCCACTGTGGAGTGTTTGATTTCAAACCAATTTTTAGCTGATCATTATATTTTATTAAAAGCGTCTCAGTTCATTATATAAATGCCCTCTCTACGACGCCTGGGAGGATTAAAAAATAAAAACAAAAAAAAAAGCCTTGCATCTGAAGCCTCCACTCAGAACTGACTGGGGGAGAGTCAGCCTTTAATAGAAATCAAAGTTTACACATTTATAAACCAAACAAATAAATGCTACCACAAGAGCTGCTGTAGCTGTCAGACTAAATGTTTTATTGCTGTGATATTACACAGACAGAGATTTAGTCTTTCTGCTGAGATATTACACCGTTTTGTGCTCCTGCGTAGGTAGCTCTTCAGCTTGAAGCTTCTCTTTAGTGATGGATAAAGATGAGACGCTGAATTTGTTTTACTTTCAGTTCAAGTTATAGTCTTTTTTTTTTTTTTTTTTTTTTTTTTCCTTTTTAGGTAAAATCTTGGACATATCTTGTTTGCTTCCTGTCGGTAAAACCAACCAGAAAGAAACATGTTCCCTGGGGGGCCTCGCATTCTAAGAAGGACACTCATCTGCACATCTGTACTATTCAATCATAACAGCACAGCAGTAAATCACATCAGAGGGAATGCACATTGGATCATATTGTCTGATCCAATAG
Source organism: Anableps anableps (assembly GCA_014839685.1). Classification (NCBI taxonomy): domain Eukaryota; kingdom Metazoa; phylum Chordata; class Actinopteri; order Cyprinodontiformes; family Anablepidae; genus Anableps; species Anableps anableps. The sequence goes on from CM026082.1 coordinate 17,526,643, forward strand.
CATGCTCCTCTGTTGCTATCAATTACAACTTTGGCACCCAACTAATTTGTTTGAGGGCTGGATTGGTAATTTGATTCTGCACTCGCTCACTTGATTTCCCTTACCCATTAATTTCATTTGCACTTGCCCATCAGCAGCACCAGCACATGTTGAGTCACCCACATCCCAGAGCTCATCTTAGCTCTGTCTTATTAATACCACAAGTTGCAGCAAGTGCCAGCCTGACACACTCACAGCGTGCATGCTGCCACTCTCATTCCAAGAGCCTGCATCTTTCCTTCAGCGGGTTGGAACCTCTTAACCTGTCCACTCTTCACCTCACCACCCTGCAAAGATCTGCTGAAAATGAATTGAAAATGTTTGTGACATCCTGCCTATGTCATACCTTCCAAATAATGTATACTTATACTGCCTTGGAAAGGAATTCATACCACTTTAAGTTTTTTTTACATTTTGTCATGTTACAACCACAAACTTTAATACATTTTCTTTGAATTTTATGTCATAGACCAACACAAAATAAAAAAAAAATAAAAAATAAAAAAAATAAAAATAAATAAATTTAAAAAAGAAAAATCTACAGTGTGATGTGCATTTGAATTCAGTCCCCCAGAAATAACACTTAAGAACCACCTTTTGCTACAATTAAAGCTACAAATCTTTTGGGGTTTGTCCCGATCAGCTTTGCATACATAGACAGAATTTTGGTCTCAAGTCTTTTGCAGCCTCTAAAATTTTTTCCTCCATCCATCTTCCCATCAGCACTCTGACAAGCTTCACAGTTCCTGCTAAAGCAATAGCACATCCACAGCATGATGCTGCCACCAAAATGTGTTATGTTTGGTATTGTGTGTTCATGGTTATGCTATATTTTTGACAGATTCAATTTAAGTTTCATGTGCACAAAACATCATGGTTGTTTCAAATGGCATGGGGTACTTCTTATAGTTTTCTTGCGACAGTTGTTTTCTTCTTTCTATTCTTCTATTAAGAATAAATGTGCAAAGTACACAACTAATTATTGTTCTGTCAACAGATTCTCCTACCTGAGCTGTGTATTTCTGCAATTTCTCCTTTGTCCATTTGAAGCAAAAATAAAAACACATTGAACTGAAAAGAAATGTTCAACATTAATTTTCTGAAACGATACATACTTCGGTTAGAAAGGACCGACAAAGCTCTATGCTCTGGTTTTAAGCATGTTAGGGAATTGTATGCAGCACTTTCTGTTATTTGATTGGAAACTCTGTTCGGGGCTTTACTCTCTAAATGAAATCACTACAAAAGGAGATAGCAAGTAGATATTGTCATTACTGTGATGAGTTTTGCTGAAAAACAAAGGTGCTTCAAAAAGGAAACTAGATTTGTATACTAACTTGTTTTTTGACAAAACATATAATCCAGTTAACCTTCTATGACAAGGTGATATTGCAGTGCAGCTCTGTCTTTAGCCCATAAAATTAGACCATAAATAAATGAACTAAATTAATAGCAGTAAGTTTAAAAGACCATATTGTGACAAGTTATTCATGAAGATTGAAACATAAAAATGAGAAAGTCTTTAAAAATGAGTAATAGAATGTAGTGATATTCCCTAATGAGGAAAAAGTATCTGCAATAACAAACTCACACATATCCCATTTGTATTGATGAGCACACTGAAAAGTATAATGTGCAAGAGACTAGTGTTATTGAAAATTTAACAAGGATAAATGGGGGGGACATATTGGAACCCTCAGGGGAAGCTTCCCCTTTACTCATCGCTCGTATTACATGAATGTCTTTGCTCCCAACACTTAAATGAACTGGGCTGCAATTTAAATGCTTCTCAATATTTCATATGTCATAAATTGTCTTTGAGTGAGCGTAATTTCTTTTCCATATGAGTGCTTAGCAGTAAAGAGTGAACAATAAAGTAAACCCAAACAATTATTTGGCTTTAGTCATGCATTGCTGCCCTTAATAATGTCCCTGGCCTCTGTAATGTCTGACAGGTTCTGTTTTAGTTAGAACATCTGTAATATTAGGCCTTTGGATATCTGACTTAATTGCTGACATTGGGCCCTGGAGGCCTCTGTTTATTTCATCTGATTACACTAAATTCTAGTATTTTGGCATATGTAATATGTTTTTGGGATCCCTGGTAAAGATGTGTATAAATAGTAAAACTAAATTCATCTTTTGCTGGTATAGCAAAATATTACCCTGAAAAAACTGCTGCATATTAGAGAATTTATGCCTCACTTTTTATCCTCACTGTGGTGGCAAGATAGACATGGGGCCTCATCAACCCTTGTTTGTCACTGATCCATTTCTATTAAAATCAATCAATCAGTCAATCAATCTTTATTCCAGACACAAGGATGGTCATTGGAAAATAAAAAGAAAGAGATAAAATAAATACATACAAAAACTTGAATTATGAAATTATTATTATAATAATTATTAAAGCTTTGTTACTCTGTCTACGCTGTAATAAATTTTAGGTCCTTTAACTGAGTAAAGAAAGTGAAAAAGCTGCATTAACACCACGAGTAAAGTGAACTTTCAGACATGAGTTAAATCAATGTTGACAAGGTTAAAAAATAATCAGGACATTTATACCATAAATGTTAAATATTAGAAAGCACATACATAAACTTACGTTCAGTGTAAATAACTCATAACAGCTGCAGTTTAAGTGACAAAATAAGTGCATCTCGCCTAAGGAGCTGTCAATTTTTACAGTGATCATATATATATATATATATATATATATATATATATATATATATATATATATATATATATATATATATATATATATACACACACACACACATACACACAGTGGGGGTAAAATAAGTATTAAACACATCACAATTTTTCATAGCAAACATATTTCTAAAAGTGCTATTGACAGGAAATTTTCACCAGGTGTTGGTGACAATCAAAGCACTCCATACATAGAAAGAAACCAAAACAAATAAGTTAAGTTATGTGTAATAATGTAAAATAACAGAGGGAAAAAGTATTGAACATGCTTACTGCTATTTATTTAATACTTCATACAAAAGCCTTGTTGTTAATTACAGCTTCAAGATGCCTCATGCATTGCTCAGGGGTGATTTTGGTCCATTCTTCCACACAAACAGTCTTTAAATCTTGTAGATTCCTTGGGCCTCTTCTATGAACTCTGATTTTTAGTACTTTCCATAGATTTTCAATTGGATTCAAGTCAGGTGATTGGTTGGGCCATTCTAGCAGCTTTATTTTCTTTCTCCGAAGCCAGCTGACAGTTTCCTTCGCTCTGTGATTGGGATCACTGTCTTGCTGAAATGTCCAGCCTTGTTTCATCTTCATCATTCTAGTAGATGGCAGAAAATTTTCCTCAAGAATGTCTTGGTATATGTTTTCATTCATCCTTCCCTCAGTTGTTTGAAGTTTGCCAGTACCATACGCAGAAAAACAGCCCTCCAAACTTCACTGTTCGTATGGTGTTTTTGGGGTGATGTGCTGAGCATTTTGTTCTCCAAACATGGTGTGTGTTGTGGTGTCTAAAGAGGTCAATATATATATATATATTTCAGGGCATTGCTTTGTGTACTATAATATGCAAAAATTAATTGAAAAACAGTTAACTACTCAACCAAAACCACTTCTAGGAATTAAACTAATGATGGCCATACTAAACTAAAAGTTAGGTTATTAAATGCAGCTATACCTTCATACACATTGTCCAAACTGAAATAATCAGCTTACAATGCACAATAGTTGTTTGAGACATTTTTTTTTAAAGAGAGATTAAGCTGATAAAGATTTGTTATATTCAGAAAAAGGTGTCCTCTTATGATCATCTGAATGAAAGCAATTCATCAGAGCATCAGATGTTAAAAAACACATATGCTCTACATATTAATAAATTATTAGGCATTTTAATATTATAATTAGTCCATGCAGGCATGCAAACTGCCTCACAGGGGGGAATCCCAAAACAATCAGAGCCAATGGAATCTATGGGATTTACAACAATCATGTAGCCAACTGGGATGACGCAGGGACAACAGATTACAGGAGCCAAGTGGAAATATTTTCTCTAACATGGATTATGACCATAAAACATCGAAAGTAAGATGGAATATATATTTTTGGCTTAATGAGCCTTGTTTTGCTTCATCGACTGCTGGTTAAGACTTAAAGGGGTCATAACAACAAATTTCATTTTTCTGCGGTTTTGGGAGTTTAATATTAACTGCTGTGAACTGATGAGGCCGTGTGAATGTCAAGAGCTGGTATCAAAAGCCCTGCTCATAGATGGCCAGCTTTGTCTCTTTGCTCAAAAACGGACAAATCAGAGAACAGTTTATCTTTCTATGTAGGTTATCTTTCTATGTAATTCATATTCTCCAATTAGAGCACACCATCAAGCAAACAATTTCAAAATATAATTGCCTCCCTTGCTAATTCATAAATTAACTGTGTTTATCTACATTACTGTATCTTAGGTAAGCTTTACTGCCAGGCCTGATTGCTGCCTGACCTCTTAAATCTAGAAATCACTCAAATAAAATATCTCTAAAAACATGAAGTAGGCTGAAATATCACTCTGATCTAAAGACATTCAAAGCAGAAAACTAAAGTCACTGACATCCATCAGTCTAGGAATGGTTACAGCGCAATTTCTAAAGAATCTAGAAAGCCATTTTGGTGGATATTATTCAGAAAGGAAGAAAAACACATTTTTAAGAGCAGCTAAGAAAAATGAGCCTCTTTGTCAAAAAAGAAAACATAAAGTAATGGATTTCTAATAAAACATTACTCCACAGTCTAGTATATTTTAAAACATGTTTCTGTTATAGTAAATTTATAGAAATTTTATGGAGTGCAAATTATTGGTGATTTTATATTTAAAAAAATGTCAATGCTAATGCAAGAAAAGATTAATTTATTTCTAAATTTTTTATACATCTTTAGCAGGGGTCCAAAAAATATGGAGGGCACTACATAAAACATGCCAAGCTTGGTACATTTACATCAGTAATTTATGCCTACCACAATATAAAACATAAACAGTGTTAAAATTCACAACCTTCCCCCATCTTTATTAAAGAAAAAGATGATATAACTGCAACTCAAAAACAGAAATCAAGAAACAGATGTATTTTTTTTTACATTTAAGCATAACTTCTCTTAAAATTCTGTTTAAGTTTAAGGGTAACTGTTCAGGTGATCCTTATAAATACGTCTGAACAAAGTTCCATTTGTGTGTATGATGAGATACAGTAATTAATGCCATCGATTCACATCTGTAAGAAAGCTGACTGAAGGAAATGGGATTACTTATATCACATTTCAAAACTTGGAGTTAGTTTCAGACCCTGTAACTCAGTTAACGTGTGACTGTGCAGAGAGCGGGAGGGCTGCTCTTTCTCCGTGATTGATGAGCACACACTGGGCAGGCTATTAAAAAAGCTGCGGCGTATTCCACAGACAATGGCAATAAACATATTCAGGATGTGGAATTCAAAATGACTTATTTAGGGGAAGAAAATGCAATTTTTGCACCAACCATAACCATAAACCTCAGATTAATGGGTAATACTGTGTGCACATTGAAATGCTCTACTAAGCAAACACAAACAACCACACACAGGCTGCTTTTTTGTGCATGCTATCTTGTGTGGAAATTTTTTGTCAACCCTTCTACCATCAGTAGCTGGTAGAAGGTAATTAAATTAAAAAAAAAAAAAAAAAAAAAAGAAAAGAAAAAATTGTGCCCAATGCTGTTTGATCAGCTTCTGTAATCAGGAAATAAGGATCATGAAATTTACATTAGCTATATAAGATTATGTGATTTTGTCTCTGGCTAAAATCAGGCATGGGTCATTGCATGGGGGTTAACGCAGGGTTTGCTTTTTAGAAACATACACCTTGTTAATGAAATAAACAGTTATGTAAAAAAGAAAATTATCATTACATCAAACAGTTCTGTAGTTTATTGACATTTATGGGCATTAATTTATGCAGAGCCTTCTTAATGTCCCACCACACAATTTTATTTGGATTAAGGTACTGATTTTGACTAGTAAATCTTAGAACTTTAATTATTTCATTTTTTAAGCTACTGTTGATTACCTAATTTTAGCCAAACATCAGATGGCCTCACATTGACTAAAATACTATTACACAGTTCATGGCTGACTTAAAGGGGTCATGACAACAAATTTAATTTTTCTGTGGTTTTGGGGGTATAATATGATCTGTTGTGCACTGATGAGGCCATGTGAATGTCAAGAGTTGGTGTCAAAAGCCTTGTTCATTGGTAGTCAGCTCTGTTTCTTTGTTAAAAAACAGACAAATCAGAGAACAAGTTATCTTTCTACGTAAGTTATCTTTCTATGTTATTCATATTTTCCAATTAGAGCACACCATCAAGCAAAGAGCCCTCCCCCTCCCCTTCACTCCTATCCCCAGCTGATACACCAGCTAATTTAAGGGCTAAGTCGTGCTTGCATGTCTGGCTTCTCCACTTGAGTAGAGGATGGCTACTAAAAAGGGGAGCTGTTATGTCCGAGGGTGCTAAAAAACGGCTGGAACTGGACATTTTCACTTACTCCCGAAGGATGAGAGAATCAGAAAAGAGTGGCTGAAGTTCATTTATTGGGAAGTGCCATGCAATTATAACCCCAATTTGAGACTATGTTCAATGCATTTTACTGAGGACTGTTTCCTGAACATGGGTGAATTCAAGTCAGGGTTTTCGAACAAACAGATTTTGAAAAAACTTCTGTACCAACACTGAAGGAGGCGACCACAACGTTGTCATTACCCGTATGTTCATTTAATTTCTAAATGCTGTCTTGTCTGATTAACATATGTGCACTGTCTGAAGAACCCATGATGCTAAGATATGATAGCCTCATCTGCTCAAATGCTTTTTTCTGAAAATATTTTCAAAGATAAAGTCTTTCTTGTATCTGACACCAAGGTTTACTCAATAGTTTGGTTTCAAGAAAGTGGTTCAATAAATTGCGACTTGTGACAGTGTGTAAACAACTACATTTATGCCTTTTTTTTTCCAGAGGCATGCATTAACATCAAATGTAAGGAAGGTGTGTTTGTAACTGAACAAACATCCATGTTCATATGTCTTCGTGCAGACATTCTTTATCCTTAGATGATGCTTCAAGCTCAAACATGTACAGGAGCAAACTTCTACTAGCCATAATACCATAATAATGGGTTTGTGATGGAGTGTTGTGCCAAAAACAAAGGTGTGGATGGAGGGGGCAATGGTGTGTTTGACCGGTTTCCCAAATATAGTTGTAGCCAGTCAGAGTGAAGTCAACTCGGTAGAGCCACTTATCATTACTGTACCCAACCCTTTTACCGAGGAGGGAAATATGACCTGCCAAAACAACCCCTTACAAAAAGGTGCAGCAATAGAAACAACAACAACATGAAATAGTTTGTACACTGTGTTTGAGCTGATTTTGATTTTTACCTAACACAAAACATTTGGCCAGACAACTTTGCTTTACTTCCATTTAAAAAAAAATTAAAAAAAATTGCTCTATGTATCCTGTGCTTTATCTTGATGTACCATTGGAAACCTAAGTCATGTTGTCATATTCTTTTCAGAGAAAAGTGCCTTTTTCCTGGCAGCCCTTCCAAGCAAGCCATGCTTTCCCAAACTAATTCTAAATCATTGAATTAAACATTAACAATGCTAGGAAGTCTGCCACTTGGAAAATTTACAACTATCTTAAATTTTTTTTCCACTTGTAAATATTTGTTTGTAATTTCTAATTGCAGAGTGAAAGACTTAGTCTTATAGACTAACTGTATCATGATGCCAGCAGTGGGAAATTCACTCCTTGGTTTCCCTCTGTTTTGCAAAAGATTTACACTCTTGTATAAAAGCAGAGTGTGGAATTTGTAACAAATCTATGCACTGATTTTAAAAAGTAGAAATCCCAAAAAGTTGTTGTACTCATTAAGGTTTATTAAGAAACTAAATATTGATCTTATTTATTCTCATTGTGCCACAATATGAATCTAGTTCATAAAAGGAGTAATAATTTAAACTGTGATAAAAATATTGTCTTAAATATGTTAAAACTGTTATAAATAAGTTTTAAGAAACTGTGTTTGTAAGTACTTAAAGTAGTATGGCATAATAAGTTTAAACAATTTGCAAATATGTAGTTTAAAAATGTTTTTATAAAAAAGTAATATTGAACATATTTTATTTTGAAGAGCTCATGTTTGTAAGAGGAAGTGGTGTAGAGCCAAACAAATTTACCAGTCCGTGATTGGTCGAGAACCAGGAAGTGGGAGGAGAGTAGAAGGAAAAGAGGAAGTACCCCACACTAAGAGAGAGTTGGACTACACTGAAAAAACGTAGGGAAGTTATTATACGGGTGTTTTGCTTTCAACTCGACAGTCTGTGTACAGATATCAACTCTACACTTGTATTTGCAAATGCTGTGATTATTTGAACCCGGAATTCACAGTACAGTAGCCGTGAGTTCATATGTAATGCTCGCAAATACATTAGCGTTCATTACCAAAATGGATGGACACTGAGTACTGTAAGCTAAATCGGCTAACAGAAGAAGACTTAACAGATGTTTCCGGCGTGGGAGCTTCTAGAGTTAAGCCTAGTTCAGAGAGATGAGCATACATTGAGAATTTATATGACTGTGCTGGAGGACTGTATCTTCACTGGACTTTCCTGCTGTGTGCTAATTCCTGTGGACCGAGAAACTGGTAAAGTTGCTGACATCATCCTGCACCATCATCTTCTTTCCAACTGGGACTAAGGACAGGTGAAATTCCAAGAGGGTTCAAGATTTTCCTTTGGAGTAAGGTATCACATTTCCACGCTTCACCATCATATCAGGCCTGTAACGTGGGGTTTTTATTTTCTTGGACTATATTTTAGTTAACTATTTGCCGGCTTAGGTGGACATTGAAGTGTGAAGTGTGGGCCCACTTTAGTTTACATAGGTTTGTTGAAACCAAAAGACTGAACCATTGTTGCATTATTGTGAATTTACTATTGTGTTTAATATATGTTTCAGAAGTTTAAACTTTCTTCCTGTCTGTGTTTGATTATTTCTGATAGAATAGTATTTTGATTAAGGAATATAGTTTGGTTATTTCACTGCAGGTGTTTTGCTTTACATTATATTCAGAGTTTATTATTCCTATTCAGAGCCATATTATTTGGTGAAAAGATCAGGAAGTGCTAGTGTCATGTTACTCTAAGGTGAATGAAACTCAACATAGGTCAAAACACGAGAGTGTATAAAGAAGTTGTGGGATACGTTTATTAGAATTATTAGTTGTAAGCCAAGTTAATGGATTTAACGAACTCAGGGGCCCTTGCCTACATCAGATGGGTATAGGTGGGCTACATTATCAATTTAGAACAATATTTTGAAAAGAAGCTTTGTTTGCTGTTGTTTCAAGATTCTTTTTCGCACTGATATTACAGTTCATTGTTGGTTTCTGATAATCTATACATTGTACATTGTATAGATGTTCAAATGAATTTTGAGCATGTAGTGGGTCTATATTTGTTTCACTCAGATTGATGAACTGCAAAAACTGTTTTTCTTAGGTATATGCTGCTGTTTTTCCTTTTTGGTATTGTGTTAACACACACTTGTATTCTCCAGAACAGCAAACTACCAAAGCTTCTGCTTTAATATAAGTGTTCCAAATTGCTCATGAATACCGGTTAACTCAGTTAAACTATTCTTAAACTCCACTAAAACTAGCTGTAAAAATACTTTATTAATCCCTAAGCTAAGTTAAATGTTGTGCAAGTCAATGATGAAGTGCTTTGGTAATGGAAACACCCACTTTCTCCCTTAAATTCTACTTAAGCAGCAAGAGTGTACACATTTTTTCCCGTGACGGTATCAACACCGCATGGAACTTTTATGATGTTACGAATGGGAACTAGGTATGAAGAACTTGGTGACCAAGCGGGTATCCTTTAGTTAAAAAAGACTCAACACTGCTTGGTGGAGATAATTAAAGATAAAGCAAATACAGGGGACCTTTTATTATAGACTGAATCTACTTCCTGTTCAGACATAAAATCTGAACATTTATTTTCTCCCCTTCCAAATTAGTTTGGTTTTGTCATTGAACAGATGACCTACCAAAATACAAGCACTATAACACAGTGATTGTCTAGGAAGACAATATCACTGTTATGCAAAAAATTATCAGGAGAGGAAGACAGCTTTCTGATCCTTGATTTCATTGGGTTAAAAAGCTGACTATGACCAGTTGGCTGTGATTCTGTAAGGCTGAACAGTCATTCTCAGATATTTTTTGACCACAATAAGAAACATATTAAAAGGCTTAAATCTCAGCACTGCTTGGCAGACCAAGAAATGATAGCCTCTTACAGAAAAATAAATATTTTGGATAGGTTGAGCAGTGCAGGTGATTAGCAATGAAGGAGATGATATGCAAAATGAAAGAGCTATTAGAGAGAGGGAGACTGAAACACACACTCCAACAAATGGATAATTTATAAATGTGCTTCTCACAAGAATATCCATATGGAAGATGATGTGCCTATGTCTGCAAATTGTTGAGGATGAGAGTTTAATAGCAAAGTGTTTTTCTGCCCAAGTAGGTTGCTATAACAGAGTTAACCATCTAGCTTGACAAACGTATTCATGTTTTTTTTTTTTTTTTTCTTTTTGTCTTGTTCCGGTGTTGGACCGCTTCACCAAACGCTGAAACACGCTTACTGTATGATTCCTCATATATGATGAGAGGAGAGCGCAGTTGTGCTGTGATTGGGCACAGGTGTTCCATTATTTAAAGTATCTCCTTGGGCTTTAGAGTGCTGACAGCGAACGAGATAAGACTTCTCTGTGCATGCCCAACCCTTCCCTATTCCTGCAACACCCCTCCTAACAGCAAAAATATTACCCGAGCTTCCCTGGGGAGAAGCTTAGGGGAAACGTGATCTGGAAGAGAGAGGCAAATCCACCACAACAACAGCTGTTTCCAAATCACAACAACCTGGGGAAGGGTTGTGGGTTATATTTTATGGGTGGAAAGGGACCATGGATGTTCATTTATTTATCTCCACAGTCAGCGTTGAGGTATATGTGCGTGTGTGCTTGTGACAAGACACTTCATAGCTCACTTTCTACTTTTACCAGAAGAACACTAAGGTGAGCAGCCCCACTGAGAAGGCTGCAGCCATTATTGTGCTCGTGTAATGAATATGTAAAAGTAATCAATTTTGTGTGTCAAAATGTTATAATGAATGTATGGAACATGGAAACTTTTATTGAGCTGGTCTGGTGCCATTTACTTTCCTCTTCACTCACTTTCATAGATGCCACTCCATCCATGGGTACAATTATGTTGAGAGCAATTTCATATTTCAAGCATGCAAATATCGACTCTGTGCAGCCACAAACAGTTTATATACTGGAAACTATTCATGCTGCAACACAGAAATCCTTTTAAAGTGCCACGCCAGCTCAGTATTTTAAATCTAAATTAGCTCTCATGTGCATTCAAACACATTCATGGTCACACACATGGTTACAAAGACTGAAATTAGTCAAATGGTTCTCAGTGGGGCTAATATCGAACACACATGCATCTGGCAGGGTAAATGGCAGGGCATGTACTGGAGCAGAATACAAACACGGTCATTAGCAGGTGGAGCAAGCTAATCAATGGTTATGACCTTGGATGTATTGGTGTCTACCTTCTCCTTTTGTTACAAGCTGTTATTAATTTTGTGTACCTCCTAATTCTCATGCAGAACAAGCTCATCTGCAACTATTTTCCCATCGTTGGTCAAACTAGGAGCTGTGGACCCTGGTCACCAGGGATGGAGATGAGATGCAGGCTAGATGAGTAATCTACAAAGAGACACAAGCCACTAACATTAGCATATGACAAAAATGGTTAAGGAGGTTGCATAAAAAACATAAATTAATGACTCAAATTTTGAGGATTTGGTTAATTGCGTGTTTAGTTTGTAATCTGTTTCTTTTTGTTTTTGTCTGAATTTAAAAGGGAGAACAAATTAAATTACAACTAATTCCATTGATTTTGTCAGTGTTCTGTCATTGCAAAACATTAAATGATCACCAGCACGAGGAGCTGTGGTATCTGGTACTTAATGGTGCAATAAAATGACACACAATATAAAATCACTTAACATTTTGTATCCTTGTGGTGAACAATTAACTTGGGTGCTGCAGTAGAAAGTCCATACAATACTTCCAACCATAAAATGATGATGCCATTTAATGTTAAGTGTATTTACTTCATGTTTATTTTTCAAATATATCATTGCTTATGCTTTGTCAGTGACTATTGAATAATTTTTGTGTTCAATGTTTAAATATTGAAAATAATTAGTACATACATCTCTTCTAATAAAATAGGAGTTTATAGGAAGTGAGTAAAATGTTCTTTATTAAAAACAAAGTGGATATTAACATTAAAATGGTTTTACATTTTTTTTTAAAAGTCTGAAGTGTTTCAGTTGATCTGTGGCAGTACTTTGCAGAACCACATTTTGCCGTGGTTACACCTGGAAACAAATTCTAACTTGGATTGAGGTCAGGACTTTGACTGGATTATTCTAAACAATTCTGTTGTTGCTATGGCTTAACTTTTGGTTTTGTGGTAATGTTGGAAGGTCTTTTGCAGCCTCAAACAGATTCTGTTCCAGGATTGGCCTGTATTTTGCTCAGTTCATCCCTCCATCTACTTTCACCAGCTTTGACGTCTTGCTGAAGAAAGTGTAATCACAGAATGATGCTGCCACCACCATGTTTCAGGACGATGATGCTGTTTCAGTGTGTTAGTTTTCCTCCATATATAATGTCAGCTTCATTGTGCCTCCTGCTCGTCTGACCGCTATGGGATTCAGGACTTTTATCCCCAATCTGGCCCTCGCCTCTAGAATACCCTTCCTCCTGACATCAGAAACACTGACACTCTGTCTCTTTTTAAACCTCGGCTGAAAACTCATCTGTTCAAAGAAGCATTTTCACTCTGATTGATCAACATGTCCCACTATTTTCTCTGTTTTTTTTCTATTCTGTTGTCTGTGTTAAAGATTTTATTGCTTTTACTTTTGTAAGGTGATCTTGTGTGCCCTGAAATGAAACGTATTATTATTATTATTATTATTATTATTATTATTATTATTATTATTATTATTATTATTATGATTATTAATGTTTACAATGTTGGCCAAAAAGGTTCATTTGACATTATCTGGGCAGAGACTCTTGTTTCTTCTCCTTTTTTTTTTTTCCTGTATCAGTTTGTTCTCTTTTGCTTACAGTGGCTTGTGGTAAGCTTCAATGCAAGTTCTTATAATTTCCAGAGTTTATCAGTCTTGCCACTCTTCCATAATGAGACGATCTAAGCTGTAGATCTTTCCAGCTCCTCCAGGCCTGGGTACTTCTGCCCACAAGCACACTATCTCTCTCATACACACACACACACACACACACACACACACACACACACACACACACACACACACACACACACACACACGTGCTTAGATTCAGGTGTTTGTCAGATAGACTCAGTTGGGCTGTGGCTGAAGTGTACTTTCCATTGAAGTTACACCTGTTATTATATATGCATATGTTGTTTGTTGTTGTGGATTCTCGGTTTTTTTTTTTTTTTCTTCTCTTTCCGCAGGTCTAGAGGCAGACTTCAAGGGTGTTGACTAGTTTTATCTCCATGCTTTTTTATCTCCTATACTTCCGTCTCTTTCTTTCCCTTTAAACCTTTTACTAATCTTTCTCTTTTTCCTTTCCCCCTTTTTTCCCCCTCGTCTTTGAGTCTATTACATTTGAAATAAACCCAAAGCATTTTCTAATAAAGTTTTATCTATCTATCTATCTCTCTATCTCTCTATCTCTCTCTCTCTCTCTCTCTCTCTCTATATATATATATATATATATATATATATATATATATATATATATATATATATATATATATATATATATATATATATATATATATATATATACACACACACACACCAAGTGGAACATCATGACAAAAGCCATAATACTCAACTTGTGAAAACAAATCTGTTGGGCCTTACCTTGACACTCAGACAATTCTGAGTGCCACGCTGCCAAACACAAGTTTAAAAAAAAAAAAACAAAAAACAAAAAAAACACTATTCATAATTCCTAATAATATCCAACTAATAATATCCTAGTCTTACATAGAAGATTTTGTAAAAAAAAAAAAAAATCTGTTGTATTTTACCCTACTGATCATATGAGAAACATTTATTCTTTAACATTCTCTTTATTTTTTGGGCAAGGTGACTACCAGTTGTCTCATCTTCCTCAAAGTATTTTCAAACTATGCTGCCTATTACAAGCATAGTTATAGAAAACCTTGCTTACCTCTCTTGACACAAACAAACCTACTTTGTTTGTTCTAAAACTTGGTTATGGAAATGTACCTAATGCACATTTTGTGTTTAATATCTGCTCAGAAGTTTGAATCTAACTGGCAACAGGATGGGGAAAAAAAAAAAAAGCTTCTGCATCTCAGCAATTGTGTCACCTTACTGTGGTCCATTAATGATCTCTTAGGTGGTGAGAAAGCACGCATACATGAGATTTCTGTACTCTGAATTAATGCTGTTGTTGTCATTTTACTTTACTTAACTTTGGAAATTATTAATTCCCTAGGGTAGCCACATACGGTAGTTTCCAACATTTACAGGCTGCCTTTTGCTTCTTTTCCTGTTATATTTGAAGATGTTTTCTGGATGAAAGATCTGAAAACTGTTGTGCACAATTACTTTTCACCAAGGGAATTCTTTCCTGTCCTTTCCCTTTATGTGGATCTTCTCTCACTTATTAGACTGTTGATCTCAGATTTTTTTTTTTTCCTTTTTTAAATTATTTTTCTATACCATCTGTCTGTCTTGTGCTCTGTAATCAGTTTGCTCATTCATAGCCCCCCATGCCTTAACTTCACCCCTGGCACTCTCCCTTCAGTCTCCAAAATCACAGAATGATATGCAAGTCTGAGTCAATCTACCCCGAGTTCTTGGATGTTTGTCAAACAATTCTAGAACAACAGCATGATTTGTTCAGAGCTCAAATCTCAATACCCTCTTGGCATTGTTAAGGGAACTCAGCAAAGGCTGAGAGTGACATGGAGAAAATATCCCATGAATCTACAGGATATTAGCTGCAAGGCACCAGTTCATTCTGCCAATGATGTAAGTCTCTGTGCCAGGATGAGCAAGTGCCACAATAAATAACCTCACATCATCCGGTGGTTTTTATCAGATGATAACTGTGTGTGGGTTGAGCGATTTAAAGCTCAAGATTTTGTAGTTGTGGTGGCTGTAACATGCTGATTAAGGGAGTGTAGGGGGAGAGGGATTCAAAAACAAAACTGTGAATTGGACTGTGCTTGCTCATGGTTTGAAATTCATTCAAAGGATAATTTTCAAATCTTGAAACAAGTGGTACTCTGGTCCTAGACAGTACTTCCTTAATTTAATCCACATCTCATTGTTAAAAAGTACAACCCCAGTCATTTTTGTTCTTACCTGAATTTGATCACCATTTGTTAAATAAAAGTTATTCATTAGCAAGGGATTCCATCTTTTTTTGATTATATAAACAGGAAATGATTATACAACAACATTTTTAATGAATTTTGAAAACTAGAAATAGTTGCACAATTTTATTGTGGATTTTCTCTAATCTACACATGATGAAATCTGTAAAACTCATAAAATATACATAAAATACCCCTAAATAATTTGGTTATATGCCCATTAGAGAGCTGCAGCTGAACCACAAGCTTTTTGTAGCTATCAAGAAGCATCTGGCATAATTCTTTTTAATTTCTTGGGATAGACAGGGATTTTCGGGACTGCCACAAACCTTTGATAGGAATGAGGTGTGGATTTGGAAGGGTATTCCTTAAAGCTGGTTGGTCTATTTAAAATGCAGTTTTGCACTCCAATTTTGGGATCATTGTCCAAGTGGAGCACCCAGTTCTATCCATGTTTGAACCATGACCCTAACTGTCACCAACAAAAAAAAAAAGGAAATGGGTTAGGATGAGCAAAAAACTGGGACCACTAAGGCTAAAGCTTCCTGTGGATTGGAGAGAGCTGGAACAAAGTAAAGCATGTTTTAAAATGCTATGGTAGACTGCCCCTCTTCCAAAATTGACATCTTTAAACTTACAGTCAGCCAAATGTCTTCTGAAGAAAAGTTTTATTGTCAGAAAATACCAAGATTGAGCAATTTGGACACAAGCTAAAGAATTAAGATGAAGTGTTCAACACCAAAGAGCAGTATACCAACTGTAATGCAGTTGGTACATTGGATTTAGGGGGCTATTTTGCTTCCAGGCATTCTAGTACTTTGCAACAGGTGATAGGAATAGTAAAGACATAACTTACCTCCAAATTTCAAATCAACAGCTAGCTGGGTGAAACATAGACAAAATTGGATGGACACAACGGAACAATGATCTCAAACACATCAAAAAGAGTTTTGGTATAGATAATGTAGGACAATATTAAGCTTTTGGATTGCCCAAGACCTCAACTCTTTTGGAAATTTGCAGATTGCATTTCAGAGTTGAATCATTTAAAGGAAACCAACAAGTTTAAATAAACTCTATCAATTCTGCCAAGAAGAGTGGTCACATGTTCAAAACTTATTGATCTAATCAAAAATCATGCAGTCCAAGGTGAAGTTGGTAAATGGAACAAGTAATCAAAAATTAGTCAGGATGTATATAAACTTTATGTACAATTTTGACAAGAAATATATCAGTGAAAATCCACAACAAATTCAGGCTGATTCACCCAATTCCTGTTTTTAAAAATCAGCGCAAGAGCATATTTCTTCTTTGCTCTGCGTTGGTGTAGATTCTCAGTCGTCAAGGACATTATAATCTTAAAAGTTTTAAAATAAGGCAACTGGACTTTTCTTGTTTTCTTATTAAATATCTTCAAGATAACAAGAGAATTTCAGTTGCCTTAATTTAAAACTCTCAAGATTACGTTACCCTGAAAAAATAATGGTTCAAAATTATTAAGCTCAAAATTTGAGTATAAAATTAATGGATGTATGTTAATTTTTTTTTTTTTTTTTTTTTTTTTTTTTTTTTTTTTTTTTTTTTTGCAAATACCAGCCATTATGTTTCCAACATGAATTTCTCTTGGAATGCTCTTCCCTCGTTACAAAAAGGATCTTTTTACTTTTTTACCTTCCCACCAACACTTCACCTCTAGGCTTGTTTTGCTGAAAAACAGTTTTGTTTCATCTGAGCTGAGCTGGCCATGGATAAGAAGACTACGTGGGCGCTGTGTATCATGGTGTACCTGTGCAAACCATAAACTAGCAGGGCAGCTGGGTGATGGTGTCAGGTTTGCAGACCTGATGGCAGAGGCATCATCACTCTCAGTATTCTGACATAAGTCAAGATACTGCATTGAAAAAACAAAACAAAAAAAGCTTTAATTTGATCTGGTCAAACTAAAATAAATATGTAGAATCAGTGCAAACAAAATCATTTCTCACCAGTTAGAATGTTAACCAATTCCTAGAAACAAACCTAAGGCAGAGAATGCTTAAAACCAGAGTGCACATCCATCTTTCTGCCCCCAGCATAAATGTGCCATTCCACAGCAACATTTAACAAGACTTATGCTAACCTATCCATTTACTGGTTACAAATTTTCGGGTGTCATGCCTCATTTAGCTTAAATTTATCACTGATTTTATATTCTCACCAGACTGATGTAGATACAGTGCTGCAAACAGATGTTATGCTTAATAACTTGATCATTTACAAGCAATTACAGATTTGTTTACTTGCCCTGTAACTTAAATGAGACAGAAACAAGCCGTTGCTTGTGTTAAAAAGGAGATGGGATATTAATCCGAGATGGAAACTAAGGAATAAATTATTCTGAGTAATCTTATTAATGTTACAAAGCTTGATTTTAGATAAGAATCTATAATTGCTTATTTGCATATGCAAGGGCTGAAAACAGTTGCTTAAACTTTTAAAATAAATAGTGACATAGTCTTTAGTAATGATCCTTCACATTTTCATATGATGCTGTGGTGGGACACACACACAAACACACATTCAGGAGCTCTAAAATTCATTTTCTGCAAACATTTTTGGCTGCCTGGTGAATACAAATATTTTTCTTTATCTTTTTTTCAGTTAAATAGTCTGTTACATTCACCAGCTTGATAAAGTGTGTCTGTCTCCTGAGGCGAGTGGGTAGTAGTTTTTCTTGGTTTTTTAATAAAAAAAAAAAAAAAAGAAAGAAAATCACATTTTCCATCACCTTTATGTAAAAAAATCCACAGGTTTGCTCTTTCCCCCCAATTTTAGAACATGTAGGCAGTGTAACTATTGTTTATATGATCAACATTTCAACAATGATGAGACATTTGCATCATATCCACTAATAACCACACAACTTCATCATAGATAGTTATATCAAAGAAAGTTCCTGCTGTAAGATAGAAGCTAAAAAAACAACATATAAAAGCAAATCTGATACAATTATGGCAAGGTATCAGCATCAAAATTAAGACTATTGCTCACCCAGCGGTAACTACTTTTTGACGCAGGAGGTTATATCCATTCTGAAGCCAGCTACTGAGCTGATTAATGATAGGCCAGCACAGGTAACTGAGCGGCTGGTGTTGGCAAATGAGAAGGAGGCTACTCACTTGCGTAGCATTGGAGAGACTAGTGACTAGCATGTCTAGGCTGGTCACCCACTGCATTGCCTTCTTCCTCTGCTGGCCAATAGCATGGCAAGGCTAGCGTTAGCATTGGTTAGGCTGGCAATTAGCCTGTCTAGGCTGGACACCCGTGACTCGTACTTTCTTCTTTAAAGGAAAGTTTATCAAGAAAACTGGTTGGTTTACAATATCTGTAAGTGCCAAATATTAGATCCATTGATATGTGTTCTTTTGATGTTTGCCATGAGAACATGTGAGGTTCATGCAGTCGAGTGTTTGACAAACAGCCAGGGTCAATATATTGTTCACTAAAAAGAAAGGACTTATTCTGTCTAATTACTTAGATGCTGCATTAAGTAGTGTAATGCACTTCCAAGGACTTTCTTTTATTTTTCAGCTTTTCTTAGTGTTGCGGTTAAATATAATTGATTATAATTGGATATTTCACTTCATGCATAGCAATCATTAGGGATAAACATTTTCAGGCCTAGATATAATCAAAAAGTGTTTCATTCATTATCTTGATACAGTATCAACAAGTATACAAAGACATGAAATTGAAGAAATAATGTCTTCTTTCAGATGTAAGAAATCAAACAGCACTTGGGAGGAGATGAGTACCTGTCACATCTTTTTATGCCCAAGCAAGGACAAGAACTGCTCAAGGAATCGAGGAATCGAGCAAAGAAAAATCTTGATATGAAATAAAAGCAAACGAGTTTAACGATTAATCGAATCGAGGAATTTCGACTGAAATTGTGACAGTATCAATTTTGGGCATTTACATTTTGGCCAGCGTACAAACAAAGTTGTGCATTTCCGAAAATTAGAAGACAAAAAAGAAAAGAGCCAGCGCCTCAGCTTTGGCCCAACTGCTGCACTGGCCAGTGGATAGTTGTTGAATCCTATGCTACTTCGCTCTTGATCTGTAACATTTGAGTTCTGTATTATTTTGTATTTTAGTAGATTCTTGTGTTTTTATTGAGATTATATTATGGTGTTGAATTTAAATTGTTTTTGCAACATTGTAGCTATTTTCCCTCAGATGCTCTACTTATGCTCCAGTTGTTCCATATTCCGTAACCAGACTCACCTATTTATTTTCCTGTTAACCATTTCTCTATGATATTTTTGTCACTCTGTTTCTTTACTATTAACGTGTTCAGATCTTGCTGATTTTTGCCTTGCTGTTTCTCACTCCATGTCAGCGGTTGATTTGTAAGGCTGTTTCTGATTTGTAAATAAAATAAAATACGTTTTTTTCCTACCTCCTGATTCCTTCCTCCTTCCTCCTTTTTGGTTCTTTAAAGGGTTAACTCAACAAATCATGGCACCTTCTATTATTGCTTTGGCTGCTAGCTCTGATGTATATGAAAACATCCAGGCCCTGTTGCCCAACTGAAGTCCCAAGGTACACTACATTGTGTACATGTTCACTCAGTCAGCTAGGTTCCTGCTCAGGATTTAGTCATGGAGTCCCTCCCCTAATACCAATTATCATCTTCTATACACCCTGTTGTGTATTCAGTTACTATTCCACAACACTGGTTATCATTGTAACGTAACACTAGGTGTCATTGTAACCTTTTTTGAGTCTAAAATGAAGTAAAGAAAGAGTTGGGTAAAATTATTGCTGGGATCTTGTTCGTTGTTGTTTTTTCTGTTCCTTGTTAATGTGCACACAAAAAATTGCCGACAAGGATGGTGAATGTTGTGTGCTGTTCATCATATGGATGAAGATATTTGCTAACTATCTGCATGATATTCGCGTGAATGAGTCTACTGGCCCAACACAAGGAAATGTGCTCTGCCTGGGCATGGAAGGACAACGTGTATTTTATACGCCTACACATCCAGGTATGACATATGATTCAGCAGTGGCTGCATTGCAGGGACATTTCAACCCAGCAATAAATGTTGTGGTGGAGTGACATAAGTTCAGGCAAAGAGTGCAGAGAGTGTTGCTGAGTACATAGACATTCTGCGTGAGTTGGCTGCAATGTGTTAGTTTGCAAGAAATACAGGCGAAATGATACAGGACCAACTGAAAGTGCATGCATGCTATTATGTGAGAAGCTGTAACTGGGGACGGATGGAAACCTCACTGAATGCAGCAATAAAAATGGCGTGCCAAGTAGAAGCGCTGGTCGGGCACTCGCAGAGCCTCATGTCAGAGCTGCAAGCAGCTATACAAGTTGTAAAACCAAAGCGCCCATTCAGACCCAAAACAAGGAGTTAGAATTCTTCTGATCCTGCAGCACCAAAACGGGACTGAAGTTGTTTCAGATGTGGAAAATCAGCTCACCTTGATGCTCCAGACTGCCCTACACGTAAAGTGACTTGCTGAAACAGCAACAAAACAGGACACTTTTCCCGTGTATACAAGTCCAAGAAACCTACAGTTAAGGTAGGAGAAGTGATTGTTCTTGAAATGAACATAATGAGGATGTTACAAAATGGACAAACGGATGATAAGATTACATGCGCAGTGACCAGAAATTCAAAGTGAACTTCCTGCCACATGACACTAGTGGTGGACACAGGCTCTGCAGTGTCTATCATTCTATTCCTGAACACCTCTACAGAAAACACTTCAGTGTTGTGTTGCTGGCTAACCCACCTTCAAGGTTAGTGACATATACAAAAATTGAGGTCCCTGCACTTTATCTATGGGCCACTATGCAACATGAAAACGTAACAGTGCCAGTTAAATTACATGTTGTGGAAATGGGCACAGCATGACTGGAACTGGACCTTTTTAAAACACTGAGACTCTGTACTGAAAACAACACTGTGCTCTCAAACGCATCCACCTCTCCAGCAGTCACCGCACCAACAGCTCCGGTTGCAGATGTTACGGAGATCAAAGCTGGACCAGTGACTGGGGAGAAACTGGGTCTTGCTAAAAGGTTTATTAACTAAATAAAAGTCAGAGAGGGTGTCCAGCCTGTTTAACGAAAGCTGTGAAAACTCCCTCTTTCTGTCAGACAAGCTGAACTGGAAGGCTGTTGGACATGGATGGAGGTATCTCCCATTGTGGTCACACTGAGGAAAAAAATGGAAAAGTGAGAATGTGTTTTGATTTCTATAAGCCAAATAAGGCAGTAGTGATGGACAGTCACCTAGTTCCTCATATGGATGGCATTTTTTCTGAAATGCGTGGAGCCACATTTTTTTCCTCCACTGATCTGGTGAATGCTTATCATTAGATGTTGCTAGCAGAAGAGAGTTGTGACATAACAGCTTTCTTAACACATGAAGGACTTTTCAAGTTCTGCTGAGTCCCATACGGACTGTGTTCAGCCCCGAGTGCATTTTCCAAACTTATGTCCCTGGTGCTAAAAGGTCTCAAAGGAGTCCAGAACTTTCTGGATGGTGTGATAGTTTATAGCTGGGACCAGGAGGAACATGATGCCAACCTGCAAGAGGTGCTTGCTGCACTGAAGGAAGCAGGCCTCAGACCACAAGTCCTTTAATCCTAGAAATGTTCTTCAGATGATAGAAGGTCAACTTTGTAATTGTCTTTATGTGTCATTGAAGGTTCAAGTCTGAGTCCATCACTACACCTAGATTTCAGGGCTAATTACTAGTTTCTAGCTGTAGTAAGTGAAGCTGTGTGCTGACTCTTGATTGTTCCTCTTTTAGATAAAGATAATAACTTCAGTTTTGTTTCTGTTCAGCTGGAGAAAGTTATGGCACATCCACACATTGATATGCTCTAAGCATTTGATCAGTACTTCACTGCAAAAACACAAAATCTTACCAAGTATTTTTGTTCCAGTATCTAGTTCAAATATCTTAAATACATTTGAAATAAGACAAAACTAACTTACAAGTAACTTTTCAGCATCATATAGGAGCTTGTTTAAGTCAATCCTTAATATTGATGAAAAAGTTCTTGTTATAAGTGAAATAATCTGCCAATGGGACAAGACATTTTGTCTTATAATCCTTCAGTGTAGAAAGTCTCCCTGTACAATTTCTGCCTGCTCAGTGTTTTAAAAAAACCTTCAGTTTTTGTGATATCACAATTGTCATTCATTTTTCTCAGCTATTGATGACTGTCTTGATAGTACCATGGTATAATAATAATAATAATAATAATAATAATAATAATAATAATGTGGAACTTGTTGCACCCTCGTTCTAACTGAAACTTCTGTACAGTGAGATCATTTTAGACCTTTGTATCCTCTCTGCGAGCTGTGGTTTGAGGTAATGGATGCAAATGTGAAAATGTTAGGAAAATACAGCTTGGGCAGCTGAACTTTAAGGGTTTGTCAGTTTCAATATATTTGAAAGCAGATGTAAGCTTAAGAAGACTGAATGGTGAAAATGAATCAGTATGTGCTTCAGCAACATAATAGTTAAATTGTGTGCATATTTATGCAACCAGGATATTGCATCTGTTAAATTTTTTACATTTCCTCCCTAATTGATTTGTTTGTTTTTTTCAGTGGAGTTATACTAGGAAAATATCTCAGAATTTATAAAAAAAAGTTTTTAGATTTTCTTATTTTTGTCTCATTTTTAACATCACAAAAACCTGGGATTTTAACAAGGTATATAGTGGTTTTTGAGAGCCTTTGTACATGAGAACAGAAATAAAGGGTAATGAAAATGACATTTTGACGACCCTGTCCATTTTCTTGGCAAGCAGAGACCAAGGCTGATGAAAACAAGCATTACACACTTTACAAGCAGATAAAATATGCTGAACATGCACACAAGGGTAGGATATATTTTTTTCAATGTACTGTTTTTAGGTCTATTATCTTACGCTAATGAAAAACACCTGACAAGAAGAGGGAGGAATCCATGGTTAAATTTTGTTGGATCAAAGATCAAAGGAAAAATATTAAGTACTTCTGTGATTACTGCCAACATTGCTATCTATACAAAGGCAACATATTTTGCATGTGTCAAACTGTTTTGCAAATATACACAAGAAAATATGTTGACGTGGCTGACATGTTTTTAAAAAGAGATTAATTACACAAGTATTTTCAAATAATTTGTAAACAAAAAATATAAACTAGAGGTCTGAGTCACCTGAAAATTATAAATCATCATGGCTTACAACAAAATGAAATCAGCACCTCCAGAATCAGAGAAACAACTCTGGGTGAAGCATATCAGTGACTTTAGTCAGCTAAGCAGTGTCCTGTAATAAAAGTAAAACAATAACTCCTCACATATATTCACAGATTCTAATTGAAAGCACTGTCTAGACATAAACAAAGATCAAGCAAACACTGAATCTCCAATTTGTTTTCTGCCTCCTGCTGCTTCATCTACAGCAACACCATGTTTACTGACCTGGCAACATGTCATGTTGTGTCAAGTCCTCAGTCTTAAGGAGACTTGCTTGAACAGAAAGGTCAGAAAAGCATGTTCATAAAGGGATGTGGACAGCTTTTAGCCCGTGGCATTGCTTTAATCAAAGCCAAATGCAGTTGCAGTCAGAAAACACTTCTGATTTACTCAAGCAACAGTGAGCACTGGCTCTGAGTAAGACCTGTAAGCTTCGAATCGGTGGGGGCATTGACTAAGAAATCCTAGCATTTCCTCTGAGGTATGAGGTGCACAAGTGTGAATATATATTTATGTACGCTTCTGTGTCAATGTGTGTTCCTGTTCAAGATGTTCTCGTGGTGGGTCTGCGCTCTGGGCTGTTTTTTCTCTGACTTTGTTGGAAACAGGTTGCATGAAGCAATACACCTGCAAGTCATCATGTTAAGTTGCTGGTGTTGTGCACTTCACAGCCCATGGTTAACCAGACTCATTCCTTATCTTGCATGAAGTGGCTTGATATATATATATATATATATATATATATATATATATATATATATATATATATATATATATATATATATATATATATGTGTATGTATATATATGTGTGTGTGTGTGTGTATATATATATATATATATATATATATATATATATATATATATATATATATATATATATATATATATATATATATATGTATGTATGTATGTATATATATATACATATATATATGCTGAACAGTAATATAAATGCAACACTTGTTTTTGCTCCCATTTTTCATGTTCTGAACTCAAAGATCTAAAGCATTTTCTATATATACAAAATAACCATTTCTCTCAAATATTCACAAATCCATCTAAATCTGTGATAGTGAGCACTTCTCTTTTGCAGAGATAATCCATCCCACCTCGCAGGTGTGGCATATCAAGATGATGATTAGACAGCATGATTATTGCACAGGTGTGCCTTAGGCTGGCCACAATAAAAGACTACTTTGAAATGTGCTGTTTTATCCCACAACACAATGGCATATATGTCGCATGTTTTGAGGAAGCGTGCAATTGGCATGGTGACTGCAGGGACATCAACCAGAGCTGTTGCCTGTGAATTGAATGTTCATTCCTCTACCATAAGCTGCCTCTAAAGGTGTTTCAGAGAATTTGGCAGTACATCCAACCGGCCTCACAATCACAGACCTCGTGTAACCACAGCAGTCCAGGACCTCCACATCCAACATGTTTACTTCCAAGATCGTCTGAGACCAGTCACCTGGACAGCTGCTGAAAGAATTGGTTTGCACAACCAAAGAATTTCTGCACAAACTGTCAGAAACCGTCTCAGGGAAGCTCATCTGCGCACTCGTCATCCTCATCAGGGTCTTGACCAGACTGCAGCTCATTGTCGTGACTGACTTGAGTGGCCAGATGCTCACATTCAATGTCATATGGCACATTGGAGATGTGTGCTCCTCACGGATGAACCCCGGTTTTAACTGTTCAGGGCAGACTGCAGATGCGTGTGTGACATTCTGTGGGTGAATGGTTTGCTGCAACGTTGTGGATCGAGTGGCCCATGGTGGCGGCGGGTTATGGTTTGGGCAGGCATATGTCATGGACATCAGACACAGGTGCATTTTATGAATAGCATTTTGAATGTACAGAGATACCGTGACGAGACCCTGAGGCCCATTGTTGTGCCATTCATCCAGGACCATCACCTCATGTTGCAGCATGATAATGCACGGCCCCATGTTGCAAGGGTCTGTACACATTTCCTGGAAGCTGAAAACATCCCAGCTAGCATATTCACTGTGGTTATTTTGTGTATATAGAAAATGTTATATATATACGGGTGGTCTTTCTCAACCTCTGAGCTCGGGTCCTCTACCAGAGGCCTGGGAGCTTGAGGGTTCTGCGTAGTATCTTGGCTGTGCCGAGAATTGCGCATTTCTGGACTGAGATGTCTGATGTTGTTCCCTGGGATCTGTTTTAGCCACTGCTCCAGTTTGGGGGTGACTGCCCCGAGGGCCCCAATGACCACAGGTACCACTGTGGTCTTCACCTTCCAGGCCTTCTCCAGTTCCTCTCTGAGGCCCTGGTATTTCTCCAGTTTCTCGTGTTCCTTTTTCCTGATGTTGCAATCGCTTGGTATTGCTACATCCACCACAACGGCTTTCCTCTGTTGTTTATCCACCACCACGATGTCCGGTTGGTTCGCCATTACCATTTTGTCTGTCTGGATCTGGAAGTCCCACAGGATCTTAGCTCGGTCATTCTCCACCACCTTTGGGGGTGTGCCCCACTTTGATCTTGGGGCTTCCAGTCCATATCCTGCACAGGTGTTTCTGTACACTATGCCCGCCACTTGGTTATGATGTTCCATGTACGCTTTCCCTGCCAGCATCTTGCACCCTGCTGTTATGTGTTGGACTGTCTCAGGGGCCTCCTTGCACAATCTACACCTTGGATCTTGTCTGGTGTGGTAGATCTGAGCCTCTATTGCTCTGGTGTTTAGGGCCTGTTCCTGTGCAGCCAGGATGAGTGCCTCTGTGCTGTCCTTGAGTCCAGCTTTTTCCAGCCATTGGTAGGATTTCCTGATATCAGCCACTTCAGTTATTTGTCGTGGTACATCCCATGTAGGGGCTTATCCTCCCATGATGGTTCCTCCAGCACCTCATCCTCTGGTCCCCACTGTTTGAGACATTCGCTGAGCACATCGTCGGTTGAGGCTTTGACCTTGATGTATTTATGGATCTTGGATGTTTCATCCTGGACAGTGGCTCTCACACTCGCTAGTCCTCTGCCTCCGTCCTTACGGCTCGTGTATAGTCTCAGGATGCTGGATTTAGGGTGGAACCCTCCATGCATGGTTAGTAGTTTCCGAGTTTTAACATCCATGGTCTTTATCTCTTCCTTTGGCCAGCTTATTATTCCTGCAGGGTATGTGATTACTGGCAAGGCATAGCTGTTTATCGCACGGATCTTGTTCATGCGAAAACTTGCACTGCACACACCTTGAAAACCTCATTGATACTGTGAAACATGGTGGTGGCAGCATTATTCTGTGAGGATGCTTGTATTCAGAAGGGACATGAGAATTGGTAATGATATTAGAAAGATGGAACTTAATACAAGGCAATCCTGGAAGTAAACCTGTTAGGGGCTGCAAAAGACTCAGGAGTGGAGTAAAGATTAGGGGGCAGGTTCACCTTCAAAACAAGAACAATAAATAAACAGCCAGAGCTACAATGGAATAGTTTAGATGACAGTGGATTAATGTTTAACACTAAAAGTTAAGAATCAAAGTCCAGGCCTAAATCAAATTGGGAATCTGTGGCAAGATTTTTAAATCAATGCTTCAGGACACTCACCCCCCCAATTTGATTGAGCTTGAGCTGTTATGCAAATTAAAATGGGCAAAAAAAGATTGTCGAGAAATATCCAAAAACTGTAATTATGGTAAAAGCTAGGTTTACAAAGTATTCAATTTTGAGGACAATGGACCTTGTTTATATTTAAAATTGAGGTTTCTATATTCAAAATTTTCCTTCCATTTCCCATTTTGCATTATTTTGTGTCAGTTGTGTCAGCAAAATATATTGTACTGTAACAAACCAAGGAAATGTTAATAGATATGAATGGTTTTGCAAAGCATTGTACTTAATTGAAAAGATCTTTATTTTCAAATTCTAGCTGCTTCAATGGCAACAACAATCTATTAAAATGGCAGTTTTGTGGAATAGCTGTGTGTTGAGCAGCAAGTGGCCCGTTTGCGAGAGCTCCTCTATCGCTGATGAGAATCAGCCCACACAGAACCAAATTGCTGATGGGCTTATTTTTAGTCGACGGGCTGCCCCAGTGACTGACTTCCACAAGGGACTGACAGAAAATGTGGAGCAGATTTCCCAGTTAATACTTGTACATCAGGCCTCTCCTGCTCTGTAATTAACCAATTAACAGACAACTCACCCCACCAACACCATACCTGATTCAGTTTGCAATCACAGTAATGCTCGTCTGCAAAGTTTTAATTGCGCCCGAGGCAATAACTTAGTGTTTGTAATCACATTCTCCCCCTTCTTATATTGCACCATGGTGCGTTTGGGAGGGAAAAACTTACTGGCACAAGCTAATTCTGCAAACCTCCATGTTGGAGGTGAGCATAGTGCACACACAATGCACATTACCGGCAGTGCTTAGGGTTTTGCTGAGCAATAGAATAAGTGTTAATATGCTTCCATAATTATTTACAAGTTGTGGACTGAAAGCCTCAGATGAGGGATGAGTGTCAAGCAGGGGAGGTCTTTATCCAGCATGTCCCCCTTGTGGCAAGGTTTTGTTGAAGCTACAGAATGCAGACAAAGAGTAAGAGGAAAGTCCTTGCATCCATAATATATTCTGAGATATAAGCATTATACTTGAGCACGGTAAAAAAGAAACAAGTTTTAACTCAGGAATCTGCACGCTGTGCTTGCCCGGTGGAGGCAAACCTTGTGCCAGAGCCAATCACCGTTCAGGAGGCAGAGAGGGTGAAAAGACGAGATGAATCACTAAGCTGTCATGTGTCTATTTCCCATTCCGACCGTGGCTAAGCAAATTATAGGTGACTTAATGTTCCACTTTTTTCTGCATTCTGGTGCACTGCCAGGCCATACATGGAGCTGAAAGGCAGAAATATGATTTGTCAGATGGAGGCTGCCACTAATTGTTCCATTCAAATCCCTCTATTTTTCTACGGGAGACCATGGCCGCCCACTGCTTTTTAAAAATACATGGTTGACACTATTCACAACAATGGACTTAAAGCAATTACAAGAGTCATGCATTCTAATATGATAGGCAGAGGAGAGACTGGGATTAGCTTTGCACTCTTGATGTTTTACACACACTCTCTCTCTCTCTCTCTCTCTCTCTCTCTCTCTCTCTCTCTCTCTCTCTCTCTCTCTCTCTCTCACACACACACACACACACACACACACACACACACACACACACACTGCAAAACACAAACAATCTAGGGCAGCTATTCCAAATCCAATTGTTGTGAACATGAAGCCAGCTAGTTTCAGGCAGTGGGGTGAGTTTGGCCCACACATACCAATTAGGCCTGTTTCCAAAGCAATACTGCACAATGCTGCCCAGAGGACTGCAGCAGAACAAGACTTTGATTTCCCTCAATGTGATTGTAATTTCATATTCGTCTGAAATGCAACGTGGCTATCGAGGCTTACTCCTCGAGATGAGCAGTTCTCAACAAGGCACTTGCCCCTACCATTTATGCGCAATTTCTGAAAACAAATAAAGTTTGCGAAAGCATTTAAAAATGCTTGCTTTTGCTTGTGCAAACACATTAGCCTTTGATACAGCTCCAGACAAGAAGGAGGCCTGTTTTTTTTTTTTTTTTTTTTTTTTTTTTTTTTTTTTTTTTTTTTTTTTTTTATCGGACCCACAGTGTCTTTCTGTTGCCACGTCAACAGCTTGCTTTTGATCCGTTGTCGTTTTTTTTGCTCACAACCGGCTTCCCCTCGTGACTGAGCGTAATGGTTGCATCTGGGATAGAAAATCAAGGCCGTAACTGTGAATGCAGCCTGTGGTCCTCGTGCCGACTAAACACCGTCAGATCCCAGTGCAGCACATCAGACAGATTGAGGAATAGAGAGGGAGGAGGCGTGTAATGAGAGCCAGGAGAATTACTCTATTTAAATGGAGAGCAAGATTGTTTACATTCTTTCTTTGCAACTTATTATGATTGGTAGTAGACTGCTAATGAGAGAAGTATCTTTTTTCTGGTGCCATGTTGTTGCATCCTTCAGGTTTACACCATATGTGGATAAAAAAAGTGCTTCATGACACATCTTTTAAGGTTTCTTTTGCTTTTTCCATAAAATATGATTGTATTTTTAGTGTAAGAGAGTAGGAGAAAAAAAAATAGCCTGTTTACGATTAGCCTCTGATTGTATTTCAGTGTAAGACAGATGAGGAGATCCAGTTGTCAAAGTAAATCTTCACCTTCTCATTTGAAGTATTGTGAAGGCTTGAGCAATTGCCACAGGGGAGGGGGTGGATAAAAACCAAAGTACCCCAAAGAGAGCAGAGGTGTAACTGTATGGAGGTGGCCATATTAGCAGAGATATTGTTCGGGATTATGTGCCCCCTTCAACCTGGGCCAGGAGTTTGTCAGCAGAAGTGCAGATATGGCTCTATCAATAATCCATGGCATTGTGTATTTCCCAACTGATGCCATTATACGGCTGGGGGATGACAACGCTCACCAACTCCATCATCTTATCCACAGGGACCAGGATCTCATAAAGCGCCCTCAACATAGACTTCTCATATAACGGGTAATAACTCCAGCCAGTTAATACAGGGGAATTATCAGTGAGAGGAGCAGTGAACCAGCAAAAACTGGCCACTGCCATTGAGTTGCAGTCATGGAGTGAAGATTGAGGAGGGGTGTGGTGAAAGGAGGAGAAACAAAAGAGAGAGATACATAGGCCAATGCGGGATAAGAAAGAGGAAACTGGCGAATGATAATAGATGGGAGAAGAAGGAGCTGGGCTGTCCTGTTAAACACATGAGTTGAAGAGAAATGTCTTAGGGATAAAGAGGAGTATTGCTGGAATGTAATATAAATTGTCAGAATGTAGGTCAATATTTTTCATGTACACATAACTGAACATTCTCATAGTCTGAGGATTCTTTTATTGCACTAAATGGAAGGTATCTTTCCTAAAGACTCTGATGAAAAGCTTAAACCAGTAATCCTTCTAATCCTATTAAAAGCTGCTTGTATATTTTTTTCATTAGTTCTTCATTTAGAGATGATTACTCTATACCCACTGTACCAAGGCAAAGGCTATAGCTCTGGACACTGACTTTTTCCTTCTGTCTAACAAATGTCTGAAGAAGTACACGTTTTTGCTTCGGGTTACAAATCTAAACTCACCACCCTATTACCTCCAAGCTTGACAAAGTGCTCCAATAATAATATAAATCTTGTTTGTTTCTAGTGGATATTGCAATAATACAAACAGTAATAGGAGTAATAACTGACTGAAGTGCACAAACCTGCTAAAGGGATCCCAATTCTTCATGAAGGATAGAAAAGTCCAAACTAAAAGAGACAAAAAAAACAAGCAGAAACAAATTGTATGCAATATGTCATTGTTTTATATCTACAAATGTACACCCTGCAGTTGTGTCTTATTATTTTGAATTTTTCATCTTTTTTATTGTTGTTTTTTTTTTTTTTTGTCCCATACTGTACCAGTATTGGTAATTTTGCAACTTTTGGTCAATATCTTTGTTTCAATTTACATTGTATTTGCA
The DNA here is from genome assembly GCA_014839685.1 of Anableps anableps. NCBI lineage: Eukaryota > Metazoa > Chordata > Actinopteri > Cyprinodontiformes > Anablepidae > Anableps > Anableps anableps. The sequence goes on from CM026082.1 coordinate 17,558,058, forward strand.
CCTGCTCTTTTTCTGTCATACCATTTTGATTGTTTTAGATTTATCTCGAGTATCTACCTATTAAGGAGGTGAGAGCCAAAAAGCTATCAGTGAACACAGAACAGTTCAATATTTAATCCATATCAGTGATGCATGAATTTGCAGTAGCCTGTCTTGCTGCAGGACAAGCACATTAATGTCTGACTACATGCACTATGACGCTTGATTTTTCTATTATAATTAATAAATTAATTCTGTTTTGTTTGTTTTTTTTAAAAATATTTTTAAAAGGTAGACAAGGATTAGCTTTGATGACCTATAGAAGATAACTAGGCAACTTGTTACAGCAGAAAAGCTTTTTACTTCCTCCATTGCAGCGTCTCAGAATTCAGCCAGCGGCTTTTGGGCTACCAACTTACATCTCTCCACACATCCTGCAAAGCTGCTGGTCTAAAGCGTGGTCAGGGTGACCACCACCATCTGCTAGTATAGCAGTTGGTTACCATGAAGACTTTGGAAGCAGGCTAGTCAAGAGACATTGTTGAGGAGGGACAAAGATTTCTTAAGTAATCCCCTTATAGCTTGGGGCTCAAGAAATGTGACAGGTGCTGCACTGCTCCCAAGCTCCCTAGCCAGAGAATACATATATACGTATATGAAATGCAAAATAAATTACTTGCTACATATTACTCATTCACATTAAAACAGTCCAGGTTCTCATTTATAAAGGTTTGCGTAGGATTCATACTAAAAGTGTATGTACGCCCAAAAGGCTAAAAATGGCGTAAGCCACCAAAAAATTCAGATTTATAAAACCATGCGTAGACACGCCAGCACACAATTTTCCTTTATTGCTGGGGCAGGAAGTGATTTTCTCCACTTCAAAATACAGCGAAATGGATGACAGCAAGTACTTAAATTGGCTTAAATTGGGCTGACACAGATAAGATATTGCAAAGAAATATGGGTACATTTAGTATATGACCCATATAGTCTTAATAAAAAAGACTTGTCCTATAATCTGAAGGATTTACCCGGTGTGGAGTCGATTGACATGATAAACTGGTGCTGCAGACCTCATAATATACCTCGAAGCCTACAGTTATTTTGTTTAAGGTTGGGTCAACCATTTAGAATCCAAAGAAGCTTTAAATGGCTGTTGCCTCGTTTCTGTCTGGGTGAGTAGTGAGTTAGCTTACTGAATAACGAGTTAACCACGAAGATAAAGTTGACTTCCGATTGCAGATTCCAATTTGGGAAATGGCTAAACGATGATTCCACTTTATTTTTCACTACCTTCAGCATCTTTAATCTACTGTAGTTTAAAAACTACAACAGCTAGAAACGTCAAACCTGGACTAGTTTAATTCTGCTCTAATATCAGAATATATAATACCTAGTGTGTGATTTGTGAAAACTTCATCTGATTTGTGAAACTTCAATAAAGCGCAATTTCAGTACTTTTTTGGTATCTGGATAACAATACAACTGGTCCATCTCCAAAACAATACCTAGACTCTTCAAACCTGGACTAGATTATTCTGCTCTAATAGCAGGATATTTAAAACCAAGTTTGTGATTTGTGAAACCTTTATTTCATTTGTGAAACTTCTATAAAAAGGGATTTCAGAATCCTGATATCCTGAGTGACCTGAAATAAAGTCTATAAACCGCCACCGGCATTTTAGGGGCCACGCTCCACAGTTGAGCGCACATGGGTGTGAGCAATATTAAAGTGCGCCTTCTCTGCACTCTGGGTGTTTTGAAACAGGGTTAGGAGCCAGCGCTTGGGGGGGGGGGGTATCCACTGTCCCTGGCAGAGCGTTATTTAATTTGTGATTAGTTCAAACACATACCTGTCTGCTAATTCATGCTGGTAAGAGCTGGTTGCCAGGAACCCCAGAGTGGTTAACACCTGTAATTGGACAGGGATGGCGTGGTTCCAACGGATCAGTCTCTCCAAAACTGAACCCAGTTCAGCACATAGATCCAAGAGCAATGATCTCGGGAGTCTATATCTGCTTATAAGCCAGTCATCATCTCAGACCAGAAGATCTTGGTGATGGAAACGTGTTTCCTCCTGATTCTCCCATTTAGAACGTCTTCCAGCAGCACCAATGCATTCATGGTGCAACATTATGCACGGGTGTCACAACGCTATTTAGATATTTACAGAAATCACTGTGAATTCTTCACACCTTGTCACAATTTATGTGTTAATCTGTGGTTAAAAAAAAATCAATAAATAAATAAATAACCTGGTGATCATCGGGGAGAAGATTGTGATAATGAGAAAATGTTTAAATATTGTGCGGACTTTGGTTTAGGATTGAGGCTGCCTTCTAGGTCTTTTTTGTTTGACAGGTCCTCATGTATAGTTATGGCTCAGCAGCACAAGCATATATAACACTGCATTTTTAAAAGCTTGTGATAAAGTCAATTTATGGTTATGTAGTTAAAGATCTGAGGGAATCATGATGCAGTGTTGCCTCAATTCCCAACCTTACCATCTCTGTCACCCTTTCGCCCTTGGTTCAAAAACAAGCGTATATATGGTACACATGGGTCAGAGTTGGCATGAGCGTTTTTATGTTAAGTTTTATTTTTGTAAAACATTTTGTGTTTAATAAATTAGAACCTTTGCGTGGGAAAGTGGCGTATGCAAGTTTCAGGTCCATTTTGTACGTGAGCAAGCTTTATAAATAAGACCTCAGGTGCTTTTCAGTCTTTTTAATTTTCAGGTGTTCATGTGCAAATATCATGTAAAAACCACTTTAATATCACATTTTAACAAAATTTTCTGGTACATTGTGGTGTTTTATCAATATGTTGGAAGAAAAACAGATCTCAATAGATGTTTTCGAAATATAAAATATGCAGACTTTTTATGCTGTGAACCTCTTCCAAAACAAACAAAACAAAAAAAACACTTGGTGTAAGAAGGGGGACTATCATTTTCATAGTAGGTGGGTGATGTTAAACTCTTAAGTTTTCCTTACCTAACCAAAATATCTGTATAACGTTTGTATCAGTGAACGCTAACAGGTCACACCAACAAAATTATTCATATAAAATAAAAGTCATTCCAGTGACAACAAGTGCTATGCATGGCTAGAGAGTTTTAGTATATGCCTAGCCTGGTAAAACCAGCCCCTTGTTCTACACTTCGTTTCGTACAGAGGGTTTTGACTAGGTTTGCCAACTGTCCCGTTTTACCCGGAATGTCCCATATTTTTAGCCAATTTCAGATCCTATATGGGACGCTCTTTCTGTCGTATTTTGACTTCAGCCTTCAGTTTGTATTTACAAACACTAGATGGCAGTCCTTTCTTAGAGACCTTTTTGCACTTGTACTCCGACCCTGGTTGCGTTTGCATTGAGCAGTGTATCGTCTTGAAAGTGGGTGGGGACTGTCATATCAAGCAGATTCCTGCTGAAACTGCTGAGACTCTCTCCTAAGAGACCACGGAACACTTTTTCGTTCCTCGTTGTTGCGTCCAGCTCCTTCTGTACGCGCTTGTCAGCGAGGAAGCTGGGAAAAAGAATTACCTCGGCTTTACCTTCTAACTAAATCATTCAAAAAAATTCTCATCTGAGCTTATCTCTGACCTGGACTCACGTTTAATGCAGCTGAACCCCCGCTGCAACTTGCAGCAAGATGGTGGAATCCCCACGTTCAGAGTCTTGTTGACTTCTGATCACTTCATTTGGATGAGTATCTTATAATATAAGTGCAGTCATTTAATTTCATTGTTTATATGTAGTTACTTTTAACTGCAGAGAAATTTTTATTTTTTATCTGCTTCTGCCAAAGAGACCCTTGACCTAGACAAAGAAGTCAAGTTGAAGTAGAAACTGCAGCGTTAGACTTCTTCCAGTCAGAAGTCACAGCTAATTTCTGTGAACGGTCTTGCAGGAAATTCTTCTAGGTTGTGCAAAAAGACAAAAAGTTGCTTGAATCAGCAAAGAGTACTAAGAAATATCTGTGGAAAGTTTAGTTTTTTCATGTGTCTCTTGCAATAGGGATCATTTATCTTAGTGGTACGTAGCTTTTTAAATACAGTTTAATGATAAATAAGAAAGACACTTTAGAGTAAAAATGTAGGTTGGTATAACATAAGTTTTCAATGCCTTTTACAGAGTGATGTTTGCTTGAAGTTGCGATCTTGCTTTAAAAACAACATCCTTCTGTTTACTGAAGCCATCACCAGCTGAAAAGTTGTAAAATAAAAATAAAATCAACAACACTGTATTGATTAAATCCTTGTTTTTAATACATCATTTTACATAGAAATATCAGAAATAGGATTAAATCATGTTTAGGTGGATGTAACTCAGATGTTGGGGAAATAAGAAAAATTGTGTGGTGATGTCACATTAGGTCCTATCATACAGGATATTGAATTTTAGTAATCTGAATTAACTTTCTGACACTTCAGAGTATAAAAACTATAATTTGAACCATGACAAATGCAGTTTGTCATGAAATGCAAAGGGTTACATTTTGTGATTAAAAAAACAAATGCAACATTAATGCACTGGATTTCTTTTGGTAACATCTTTTAATTAAGCTCTATTTCACACATTCATGTAACAGCTATTAGAATCAGTGATCCTGTACATTTCAGGGGAACTTCAAATGTCAGCAAAATAAACATAAATTAAATATACAAAATATACATAAATTTCTATAAGTAAACATTTTTTATCACACTGAAGCCACATTAATTTCAAAAGCTTCAGTGTTTTGGGTCAAATGGATAAGTTTAACAACATGATTGCTGATTCCACATATTCCAGTACCTTCATTGGTACCACTTTCCAAGAAGGCAATGCAGTGTGATGTCTGATACTAATATTCATGAGCAAATATCCAATCCTCACAAAATTTGCAGTATCAGTAGTATTATGAATGTTAATAATACTTTAAATAATAGTCCAAGTTTTGTATTTTACAGCATGTGTTATTGTTTTTTTCTTTTTTTGTCTTGTTAAGAGATGTCAGGAATGAAGCAAAATACTATCCTTGCATTCTACATTATACTGTGCACATCTACTGTCCTTACACAGAATAGAAACAGACTTTTTTGTTACTCAGTTATATTACACACTTATTACTGAAGTGACACACTTTGAGTATGCAAATTTGCAATTGTGCTAAGTGTTAGTTCTTATGTGATATAAAAAGAAGTTGTTTTTTTTTTTACCATCTCTGATAGGAGAAAAGCACAGTATTGGTTTCATTACTCGAGCTTTGCTTAAAAGGCTCTTTGATAAAAGAGACCCTACTCAGTCAGGCCAAGCTTGTTGATGTCCAGCAGAGGACAGAGTGGAAGATGTGTTCTACTTTATGGAAAGGGAAGGGTTATATATTCATAAATGGGTGATTTTATTTCGCCTTGTCCATGTATTGCAGTTTATTTTGTGTTCTTTTTTAGTTTTTCTGAACTTCTTCCATTTTATGAACCCAAGGAGCATGACCATCTTAGTGACGAGTTCCTGGAGTACCAACTCATATACATCCCCATGCCCCAAGACCCAACCACTTTTGACTTGGATGATTTCTGTGGAAACCTTTCATCAGTGAAAAACAGGTTAAGACACATTTACACATTTTCTACACACACCGACACCATCAACTTGAAAACTATTAAATAGTTAGGAGAGTAATTAGAACTTCTTGGTTCATTGTTTTCAAAGGTGTGTTGAGATTTGGAAGACTTTCTGAAGTTGCGAAGCTAGTTTTTGTTCTTCCACACTCAAATGCAGACAGAGAAAGTGTTTTCTCCGTAGTGAGACTAAACAAGACCAAAACAAGGAACACCTTGGCTCTGGATGGAACACCGTCCCCTTCCTGAAAGTTGAAATGTCCGACACTGAGCCACAGTGCCTCAAAAGGGAGCCACCTGTGTCTGCCATCACCCAAGTGTGCTGCAAACACATAAAACAACAATTAGACTGATATTCACACTGCACTGAAATAAACTCAAAAACTGAACACTGCTATTTAAAGGGGCACATTTGGGTTCAACAAAAATGTATTTTTGTTTGACCAGTTGTCTTTGAATTAAAAATAAAAATATTTTTTGTATTTTGTATCTGTCTTTTTCATCAGTTTTATTGTTCTTTATAGCAAAATAATGTAAAATTAGACATTTTTCTTAATACCAAAAACAGTTGGGAGAACAAAGTGAGGCCGAAGGGCCACTGCAGCCAAAACATATATAATCTGTAGTTCTTTCAACCCCAGCAGATAATAATAATACATATGTGTAAGAAAATGTTAAAGCTTAACATACAATGAATACATATTTATTTTCAGGCCACACTTATAATCTTTAGAGTCACAGGCATTGCATAGGGCAAAATGTGTCAAACACCCTGGACATGTCACTAGTCCATAGCAGCTGTTCAGATAGGTTTGTCCATATTTTCTTATTTTATTTATGAAACATCATAACCTTGACAACAATATCCCTGGGTCCAAGATTGTTGAATTCACATTCTGAAAACATAGTTTCAAGGAGACATGTTTAAAAACACGTTGGAGAACAGGCCTTATTGCATGATGTCAGTATGGAGAGTAAATTCCAAATGTCTTACAAAAAAAAACAGAAGGGACAAGCACTTGTAAGTTGCAAACATTGGGGTTTCAATTATTGTTCTTACCAATATGGAAGATTAGTAATACGAAGAATGATATCAAATTCTAGTATAGTGTAGCTGCTTCCCTAAACACTATGACACCTGGGCTTTGTAAGCGTTGTTGTCCAACAATAGGTTTGGTTTGGCTATGGTAACTATTAATAGGTGCCAAAAGCAATTATTAACAAAGTTAGTCATTTTAATCAAGATTGCCAAGTTGAGGCACCTGATTCTTTGGAATTAATAGCCAAACAACTCTCTGTCTCTGTTAGTTATTGTTTTATAAAAACTTGCCTGGTGGGGTGTGGTATTACAGAACAATAGATGAAGAAAGGAATTTGTGCACTGGTGTTCTCAAACAGCAAACATTAAATACACTGTAAACAGAATAAACACAAACAGCTTTTCCCTAAAATACAATAGTTTTATTAACAAAATACCTCAACTTCTACTTAAAAAACATTAGTCAAGATATTATTTAACTAGGCTAATGCCATTCAACAAACTACTATGTAATAATGAAAAAAAACTGATATACCATGAAAAAAAATAGTAAAAAAGGAACAAATAACATTACTGATGCAAATAACTGATGAAAGAATGCTGTGATATCACAGTTACGTGTGAATATTTATGTTTAAGAACCAAAGTTTGTTTAGAGGAATTGGGATTGAGGCTAAATTAGCTTTAAAATTAATTGAGAACAGTTGCTAGAAGTTCAAACATCCAGTTTATGACACAAAAAAAGGGAAAATAAAACATGATTTTAATATATTTTAGAAATCTGTTTTGACGGCAGGCGTGATGTCCCATCCAGAATTAGTTGTTCAGCTAACAACAAAGAATTTGTTGCAGAAGTGACTCTTTACCAGTGATCAACTTTGTAAAACAAACTTGTTGCATCAAGTTCAATGGCCTACACTCAAGCAGTTATGCAACACCAACAAAGCAAAATAGATCTCTGCAGTTACTCAGGTTAATTAAATTAAATACTTGGCCAAGTTTTAAAAACATGTTTTAGGGAAGCATTTTGCTTACATAATGTGCATCTTATTAGTCAGTTATACGTGTAAAATGGCTCTGTTATCTGTTAAACCTGCATATGTCATATTGATTCTTGGTTCTCATCAACACAAAAGAGGAACATGAAACTGCATTTTTTTCCATTGTGTGATGTTTTACTCTTGTGTCGTTTGATAAGAAACATCTACTTGGTCACATATAATTTTGCTTGTCACCTTTCTTCTGTGTCATTGCCCATTGGATCTAAAGTATTCAGTAATAAGCATCTGCTACCAGCCCTTTATTATACCTTTTATTCTTAAATATAGGTAGGTGCCAGCCACAAGCACTATTACCAGTGAGGAGGGACAGGAGGGAGAAAATAAATATATAATAGTCCCTCCCACCAAGGAAAGATAGTCGCCGTTTGCATTTCAGCGGACAATAAAGAGGGCCATCTGTTCCTGTCATTCGTGCTTTATTGTGTTCCTCAGCGGGCCACTCACTTTAGAACATCACATCAAGGCCTCCCCCTCCTAGAATTTTGTAACGTTTTACTTCGTTTGAAAACACACACACACACACACACACACACACACACACACACACACACACACACACACACACACCCCTATATCAAGACATACATGAACTAAAGAAAGTTTTGGTGTGCACAACTCCAGCAACACCTAATCGCACAGATAAACATGTACAGTTGACCCTCAGCATTAATAGCAGGAAGATAGGAGGTTGGAGGACAAGACATGTTGCATTTTTGGATGTTTGGCAGAAAAATCTTGACAGAAAAAAACAGATTGTGAAGCATGGCTTTAAATAAATCCTCTGCCCTTGCTACTCAAGTTGGCTTCAGTGATAGTATGACAAACACTGCCAAATGTCTCCTTTCATTCATCCTGGAGGACATGAGAGAGAGAAAGAGAGAGAGAGAGAGAGAGAGAGAGAGAGAGAGAGAGAGAGAGAGAGAGAGAGAGAGAGAGAGAGAGAGAGAAAGAGAGAGAAACTTTAACTATGGAGGGAGTCTGCTAATTACTGGCTTCATCAATGTATGGTTCTTGGGGGACATAACTGTAGAACTAATGTATTCTTCAATGTGCGCATTAACACTAAGCATTATGCAGGTTCCATCTTAATCCAGGTGGAGGATTACATGCAAAGAATGACTACAATACATAATTATGGAAAAAGAATTCAGATAAAAAAAAAATTAAAGCCAAAACAAAATCATTTATGGGTCGTCTTGACAATGCTATATAACATACACTGTCTTACTTTAAAAAAATGGATAGGTTATTGATAAACCTCTTTAGTGGATTAGTGCATATTGTATTTCCTTGAAGATAGTAGCTGATCAGCATTAACCTCATCTTAGAGTTAAAATTATTATTATTAGTGGGAATTATTTCCACTTAAAGTTAGCTGTTGTTTGAATTAAAATGCTTGAAATGTTTTGTCCAGTGAATAATTGAAGTACACACACCAGATATTTTGAGTCTAAAGACTGGTTATAGCACATTATATTTCTTTTTACCGTTTTTGTTTTGTTTTTTTTTTTTGCTTCAAATGTAGCAACAAAAAAATCTGTTTCATTAACATAAGATCCACACCTCATTGACATAATGCAAGCTTTTTCTTACCCAAAAGCTCTGTTTTTCCTGATTCTTTTATTGTTTTAAAATATCCTGTTTTTATTTAAGAACTCTTGAACTATGAGTAAGTAGATCTAATCTCCTTTCCTTCTAATCTAATTTCATCTAATCTGTTCTTCATTTTATTTCATTTAATTGTACCTGTTTTCATCTCATTTCAAATTTTATGTCTTTTCTCAGCTCTTATTGTCTAATCTAATCTTAATTTATTCAACCAAATCTTATATGTAATACATCTCTTCAATTTTCATGCTATTTCAACATACATATTTAATCTCACCTCATTTGATCGAATCTAATGTCTCCTTTCTCATCCATGCATCCCTTCTCGTTTATTCTAATTTTTTCTCATCTCATCTAATTTAATCCAATCTTATTTTCTTTTAATTCATGTCATCTCTTCTGTTCTAATTTGATCATTTTAAAGTTTAACTTTTAAACTTTCATCTCAACTAATTTCATGCTATTTTATCTAAATCCTCTTGGCACAATTAATTTCTTTCTGAGCTAATCTCATTTCATCTTCATGTTACTACATCTGATGCATTTCAATGCATTTCATTGGATCTTATTTCACCCCATTTTATCTAATCTTTCTTCTCTTTTTTGGTCATCTCATCCCATCTTCTTTGATTTTAAATGCAATATATTTGTAGACCCCTCCACCCTGTTTAATCTCATTTGATTATCTAATCTCTTCTGTTAACTTTTCAATAATATTTTAATTTATTGAATATTACTGAATATGTTAATTGCGCAAATTGATATACACACTGTGATGTCTGACATCGTAAAAAAAAAGAAAGTCGCAAGCAGTGTTTTCTCACTGGTAAACTGACTGAATGCAAGATTTGCAGGTGCATTTCTATCACAGTCAGCAAGGTTAAACTCCAGAGAAATTAAACAAATTGCTCCTCTAATGCAGAGTAAAACAAATGGAGAACTTTAGTGCACATGTGGAACCCTCTTGGGTTCTAATTATGTAAAACTATAGACATCAGAAGGCAGTGAATTCTTTAATGAGCACTTGAGAGAACAAAGGGAATTTAAGTGCATGTTAATAAGAGAGGCGAGACAACAGGAGAAGGCACAATGCCACAGAAAGAATTGTTACACATTAAACGAGGGCATTTGCTGTTTTACCACCAACCAGCAGCTTCCGACAGCTACATGGAGCATTGCAGAATATTTTAGCAAAACCTATTTTCACCATGATTTGAGCCCATTAAAGCTATGCACTATCCATGATTAATAGATTTGCAAATGATACATGAAACATACAGAAAACTGAGATGAATTTATTGTCAGGGTTTTTAATATTGGTGCAAGAGAGGCTGAGGTATTTCACACTACAGCCAGCAATCAGTGAACAACCCTGCTCCTGACTAGTGTGACACAGTTGTGTAAAATTACAGGTTAAACTCTCCTGTCAGATCTCAGGGTTTACTGCTGTGCTAACACAGTATCAGGGGAACACTGTCTACTCTTCTAAAATAGTGTGTGTATAAAGCTGTATTACACTGTGGAGGTTGATATTCTGACTACTGTTTACAGCCAAGGAGGCACTACCACCATTGCAGTCCTTTTCAGCAGCAAAAAAATCAAATTACTATTGTCTGAACAGTGATTAAACTGACATTACTTAATTTTGAATAGTTATGTAAAACCCTGCCACCACTGCAATTTGCATCCAGATTTCTGAAAATGTATAAATTGTGTGATTAAAGTGTAACTAACCCCCAAATCAACTTTTTTTTTGCTGATAAACTGTCTAAATAGGTTATTTACACTCTGTCTTAATGAGTTTGTGTGAATTTTGACATTTTTGTATAAATCTGTTTAATTTTGCAACATTTTGCCTAAAACCATCTCAGTGCTCCTTCAGTCAAATGGCACTTAGGCTGTTGAATTTTCCTGCTGGTTACAGTGGTACAGCCAGTACAAAACGTCACACCCAGTTTGAGTATAAAGCCATCCGACATCAACCATCAGACACTGCCCAGTCCGGTGGCGAGTCAGGAGTTGGAATAGCAAGCCAAGCATGACCACAGTGAGCACTGATGAATAACATTACTCAAATTAGCAAATGTGTGATTTATTTGCAATGTGGACATAGAGTGGAATCGATCTCCTTTGCTCTGACTACTGGCGACAGTGTGGTGTTCAATGGACGACTGTGTGAGACTGACTGCAGTGCTTAGTAACAGGAGAGGCTCACTGCAGCACTTGCTGCTTGCACAAGACAGCGCGGAGCTGCAGAACATTGTCGTCATTAAAGTCTCCAACAATACAGGAAAAAATTGCTAGATTATCACTTGTTCTTTTTTTTTTTATTAAAAAGATGCTAGAAGGGTCTGAAAAGTTGATAAATATAGCAACAAAGTGGATAGGTTGACAATAGTGCTTTTTTTCCTCCTGACCACAGCCCGGCTTACCTCCTCTGCTCATCCCCTCACCTGGTCATGTCTCTTGGCTCCGCCCGCTTTGGTGGAATTTTTCAAAATTTGCCAAGGACAAAGATATGCTTTCACAGGGGGGTTAGTTACACTTTAATATCTGAGAGATTCTGGTTTTAAACATTCAGCTGTTCAGTCACTTTGCTTTGACTGTTTTCAAGCAAAAATATCATAGTCTCCAATTTAGCATAGAACATCCATTGTAATTTATGAGTCCTCTAACATCTTTAAGAACATAAAAACTAGACAAGCTGACTTCTTTTAACTTCTACTGATGAACTGAATACTCTGAACAATTGACTTGAGAAAACTGCTAACATTAATTCCTTCTCCTGCTGCAGTGAACTTTTTAATCCATCTGAAGTGATGTTTCAAAAATACCTATTCTAGGAAAATGTCCTCCTTTCTCTTTTTACATGGAAACAACAAATCACTACTTGTGTTCAATGGAAAATTTCTGTATTTTGAACAGAATCACGAAAACTTATGATTCAAGGAATTTTAAACAGTGGTCAGAAGACTGGACTAAGTGTATACAATCATATATAGCTGTGTTTGTAAGCTACTAATATTTTGTGGGATATCTGTAAGAAACTGTGTTAATATCAAAAAGTAAGAAAGTGTGCAAAAGTAAGAAAGTAACAACCAACAAAAATAGGAGTTCTTTAAGCCATATTGTAAATAATTAGTATTACATGCATATGCATTCAGGGGTTATGTGGTTGCAAATATATGCACATTTCTCTGGTCATGCTGTCTTCACTCAAAATGAAAAAGTTGAAGCTGTATCAGTGGGTTATTGTACAAAAATCGAAGAACATTGCTGACTGAGATAAAAGTACTAATCTGCAAATTTAGAAATAAAAACTATGTATTCCTCTTTATTGAGGTTTTATACCTAAAGTTGATGTTCTTGTTAGCTATCATTGTTGTACATTCTATTTTTTACTGTCAAGTCAAAATTTCCAGGTTTCAAGTGAAAAAAAAAATTGGACATTGCACATTCCTGCTGGGAAATTTGGATTCCATATGACCGCTGTACATGCAAAATGCTGCGGAAGTTGCAGGGGTAAACCTTTTGGAGTTCAACAATCAAGTTTTAAAATTAAAATCATATGAACAGAAAAAAATCTGAATGTCAAGAAAAAAGTCAAAATGCTAACAAAAGTCCAAATACCTATTCATGAAAAAATGTCAAAATCTTGAGAAAAAGTTATAAAACTACATCTAATTGAGCTGAAACCCTAATCAAAATCATGCCCTAATTGTTTTACAGAGCTGTGATACTTATGACTTGTACAGAACTTTTAACATTTTTCCATTTTTGGGAGGATACTGTTTTCACTTTATTCTTAACATATTGACTTTAATCAGGAAATAATATTCCAATTATCTTCCTCAAAATATGAACCTTTTTTAACTCATCAATATTTCTTCTTTAATCTTGATATTTCAACATTATGAGAACGCATCCTTAATATTTCATCACAGCACTTTGGACAGGTAGGATAAAAATAAACCAGTTGCCCATGCAGAAACACAATGTGTTTGTGAGTGCATTCCATGACTACCTGAATCTATACAATTGAGAGAAATACCCTGTTGATAGCTTGTATTATTAGGTATACTAATATGCAGACATCTTTTGCCCACACAATTTGTGGAACATACAGCAGAAAAATATAATCTGCACCACCTTTCTGGGCTATTTAGACACATTCCTCTAGGGCATCCAGACATATTGTGCCATAAAGTTATGGTGCACTGGAATTATCAGGTGATCCTAAAGCTCAAAATTGGCATTGCCAGAGAATGTTTCTTATTTATTTTTTATTTTAATTTATATATTTTTTAATGTTCCAAATATTTTGACAAGCAATGTCTTCTGTCATTGTAACTGCCTCCTTTTCATCTCAGTGAAAGCAGACATTTTATGGGCCAGTTTGCACCTGCCTTTCAAACATGCTAAATATAAACACAAAAACATTGCCTACAACCTGGTTCAGGTTTAATAAATTGCATCGCCGGTGGTAAGTCATTATATTTACATATCCTTCTCCCAGTTTTCAGCACCTTCTGATGCTCAGCATATGTTCTGCATTTTCATGAGGGCATACACGTTAAATGGATTGCTCCTGCTGTGCTGCTCATTTTGCCAACGCAATCCTGGTTGCACCTGGTTTGTGGCTCAGCTTTGCATGTACTATCAAGTTTGCACCTGTTTTTATACATGAAAACTGTTGTGTCCGCTAGTTGTGTGCTGGTTGCAGTGTGTTTTTTTTTCTACTTTTCCTTCCTGCAGGGTTTGATGAGCAAGATGACTGGATCCAGATGATGCTCATTAGTGGCTGTCAGGAGCTGGTTTTTAAAGGAACGGGTTCCCTGAGGTATGCCAAATGGATATTACACAGTTTGTGGTGACTGGCTCTAGCTTTTCTTTGACTCCTTTGACTATACATGTTACTTACCTTGTTTCTTGTCTTCCTCACATCTGCATGTCTCACTGATTTCTCCATGGTTCCCTGGGTCGCCTTGGGTCGGTGTTGCCTCTCTCACTCCATGATTTCTCTCTGGAAACCTGCCTCTAAAAGCTCCTGCCGGCCTACTGTCCACTCCTGATAACCTGGATCCTTCATCAACCGCTCTTTCGCCTGTCCACCCTCCAACTGGTCTCGAACACCATCCTGGAAAAGAAAGGAAAGGAATCACAAACCAAACCAAAACCCATCCAGCCAAACTCAGCTCTATGAATACACCTACCTTTCCCTGTTATCTCCTCCTCAGATCAACAAGTGAGTTAAACAATTTGTCCATCTTCAGAGAACATACTCTGCTGCTCCAGTAATCATTTACCTTTCTCCTCAGTATTGTCCCGGATCGGTCCTCCACCAGCAGGCCTTCTCACAACCTGTCAGAGAAAATCTTTTGTGCAGAGGAAAAATAAAGAAACTCTTTCTTTCTACTTTGCTTGTCAGTAATTGTTGCCCGTGTTTGATTCTGAAAGCCACCCATCATGACACAAACCTTTTAAAGATGAGGCCCTCAGTCTGCTGAAATACAGTAACTTGTCCATGCCACATTTTATTGTCAGTAAGTGTAACAGTGCTGTAGCAAAGGAAAAAGTAACATTAGATTACCGGTTACTGAAAAAAGTAAGTGTCAGGAATGCCATTTGTTTCAATGCCATTACTACCTTCACTGATCCTGACCAATGCATTACACCTATAAACATGTTTTTGTAAAAAAAAAAAAAAAAAAAAACCAAAAAAACTGGCTTCCAGATAAATTCAGGTGTACTTCCATATATTCTAAAACTACACACAAAAAAACTGTCATATAATGATAAATTTCTCTCCATTCATATAACTCTGACCCACTTTTAATCTCCTTTAACATCATAATTAAATATGGGACGGGAAAAAAGCTTTGTGAGTGTTTCATCTGGCTCTATTCAAATTCCCCAGCACCATCTTTGATATCTATGACCCACAATAAGGGAAGCCCCAAGGCAGTGACGGACTGTCATCCCTCCCCTGGGGGCAGAAGCTGCACTTTTCAGCTCCCTAATGATGTGTCTTTTGAATGAAGGAGCCCAAGCCACAGCCTATCACTTAGGAGGCTTAACCATGAAGGGAGAGGTGGATTAGACAGAGGGGAAAGACAAAGACAGAAAACAGAGGGAAATAGTGGTGGGAAGGTGTAGGTTTTACTTCCGGCAGATAAATGCTGTTCCTTTTAGAATTGCAAGAAGATATCAAACATATCAAAATTCCTGGACAAATGCAGTATGAATCGGTTTAGGGGAAATTATTTAAAAAAAACTAGAAGCAAAAAATGAATGAAAACATTGCAAAAAGCTTATAAGCCATCATTTTCAACAGTAACCATTTTCTGTACTGAGCTCCTTTGAAACATCCTGTAACTGGAGACATTCTGCTATGACATACATATTGCATAAATAACAGACTGTAATACAGCTGTTGTTGTCCCACTGTCACTGTCTAAATTTAAACATTCTTAGTCTGGAGGGCTCTGTGTAATCACTGTTTATCC
This sequence comes from Anableps anableps, assembly GCA_014839685.1. Taxonomy (NCBI): domain Eukaryota; kingdom Metazoa; phylum Chordata; class Actinopteri; order Cyprinodontiformes; family Anablepidae; genus Anableps; species Anableps anableps. Next base: position 17,573,860 of record CM026082.1, read on the forward strand.
ATTACATCCCCCTCCATTCTGCTGAATGACAGCACACAGTCAGATTGCTCTCAATCATCCAGTAATTGATGCTGTCGCATTTCACGCTGGCAATACCAAAAGCAGCCTTGGAAAATTCTCTGTTTCTGGCCTACATCACCACAATCTGCAATCCCTGTTTGGATCTTCTGTGTTTTTCTCCCTGCAGTTTTACCTTAAGGCTGATTTAGACTCCCATGGAAGCCAAATTGGACTGCTTTTAATGTTCTTATAGTCTCTTCCTTTGACAGGACAGTTGTTAGCTAAAACAGAACAGAAAAGTAAAGAATAGCATCACAGACATGGATGAGCAAAGGAAGTAAAATCTGTGATAAAAAGAATAGTTGCCGGAGGCTCCCGTGAATAGCCACAAGGACTCCCTTTCTTCTTCTGCAATGTTTTTGTAATTATTAAATCACATTCCAGCAGGAACACCTAGGACACCCTACAAAGGGAGATGCAAATGCATACATAAGAAAATTAGCCCAGAGTTTTAAAAATCCTGCTCTTTTTAACCTGAGACCACATAGTGTCCTGCAAAGCCATCATGCCTTTTTAATTCTACTACAAACCTCAGTGTTTTTTATTAACTGATAGGCCAATGCAATGTAGTGCATAATTATGGCATATTCAATTGGCCCCTTTACTGAGATATTCCTAAATAAAATCCATTGTAACCAATTGCCTTCATAGGTCATCTAATTAGAAGGTAGAGTCTGCCTGTATGCCTTATGAAGACTACACATGGACAAAATTGTTGGTACCCCTCTGTTAATGACCAAAAAGCCAACAATTGGTCACTGAAATAACTTGAGACAGACAAAAGTAATAACAAACAAGCATTATCTGAAAATTATAGTCCATTGCTTTCCTCATAGCCATCCTTGGGTGTTTTTAGCTATGTTTTGGGTCATTATCTATTGGAAGACCTGCGAAAATGCGATTGTTGAGCTAGTTCATTTTCCTGTTGGTGCAGTGTGATCTTTGTAGACTAACTCCACATTTAATTGGAGTTACTCTTACCCAAGCCGAGCTACCACCTGACAGAACACCCCTCCCCCATGTCTCCCCCACTCAGCTCCGCCAGACTAGCAACAGCAGCAATTAGCAAACACCTGATGGAACTGCAGGTCTTCTGAGATTATCATACAAGTTACTTCTCAGTCCAACGCTCCTAAGAACAACTGTAAGTGGCATAATGGACGAAAATTGTCATGATTGTTAAAATTTCAAAAACTTTGTGTTCATTTCTGATTAAGGAGAGGTGAGTCACCTGATTCAGGAACATCAGAGCAGGGGGAACAGGTTCAAGCAAGAGCCAGTCCTGGGCTGGAAAAGGCAATGATCTAACATTCAGATCTTAGTTATATACCTTAGAATATAAGAATAATGTCAAACAAGATAAACATTGTGCATTAGTTCCATAGTTATATCCTACTCTATCACTGATACATATAATAATCCATGGCATTACCTAAGTGGTGGGTGTCCTGAATAAATACTTCTCTGATACATAGCACTGTATGACGTACATGGTGGGTGTCCTAAATAGATACTCCATTGATGCACCTTATTATCGATATACATTGTCTGAGCACTGTTCTGAACAATACAGAAGGAGTGTGTTCTCTCTGCTGGTGTATGAGGGCAGAGGCAGATAAACTGGTCAGTTATCTGCATCTGCTGTAGTCCTGTCCAGTCTGACCCAGCTGGTTGTGTTTATGTAAACCACTGAGTCACAGCTGACTTTTCATGTATTCCTGTTCTCTTAAACAGACACTTAGAGAAGTATTCATACTCTTCAGCAGGCATCCAGGCCCTCCTGTTGGATTATATTTTTTCTTTTTTTTTTTTTTTTTTTTAATATTTTTTCTACCTTAACAGATGACATGCTGAAGGCAGAATGTCAGAAAGAGTAGGAGCTTCTGAAGAGACGCAGGCCAACTTCAAGGCGTCAGATTGCAAAGTCAAATTTCAAAGTTATGTTTGACATATACAGCAACAACTGAAGGTAACATAGTTCCTTAATTGTACTATAAAATGGCAAAGTGTACCTAGAAAATACATCATACCGTCCCTTTAAAGCCCTGACCTGAATCCAGCTGGAAATCTGTGGCAAGACTTAAAAACTATTGCTTAAAGAGTTTAGATTCTAAATGAGCTGATAGAGACATACCTAAAAATCCCAATAAAACATGTTGAAGTTTGTGTTTATAAAGTGACAAAATGTAGAAAAGTGAATGGGGAATAAATTTATTTTCTGTAACTGGATTCTTGTGCTATCTGTCACAAGGATTAAACAAAGCTCACTCTGTCAAACACGAGTCTCTTATTAATCCAGCGTTAACTGAACATTTTCAGATTTCAGGAAACATGAGATTTCAGCGCAAAGCTGAACAGGCAGATCTTTTGTTGTTGCACATGTTTTGAGGTGCATTTGTAGTTTCCCTCTGCTTCTCAGTGTGGTGCATAAAAGGCTTCTTTTGCTGTTGTATATAACAGTGTGTGGTACATACCTCAGTAGAGATTTTTCACTGTCTTTCCATACTAGTGTCCTGTGAGTCCATGGATTTGAGTGATGTTTGACAGCTGTGCAGATGCTTAGGAGTGGTAGCTGGCTATTCGTCTGAATGCACATTTGAATGAATAACAGCAAAGGAAAACACTTGCCTTAAAACATTCAAAATAAAGTAATTGCAAAAAAAAAAAATGGTCTGAGAGGTCGAAACTAAACTGACATAATCAGGGGAATCTGTAAGTACTGAAAAAAATGTAATGTGAAAGAAAAATAGAAATGAGGGATGCACAAAGGATGCACAAGTAAGAAAAATGCACCTCCTTTGCATCTAAAAACACTCCAAAACCTTCAAAATAATAGTAAGGAAACACAGGGCGCAAAAGAATAGTCACAAAGCCTCTGGAAAAAAAAGGAAAGGAAAGTGAAGAAAAAAAGTGTTTCTTCTACTTACTTGCTTCTTGCCTGGTTAGAATCTCTCCACACTGATCACGATTTAATGTCTGAAGATCTATTGGCAGTTGTTGACAGAGACAGAGATTGTGATGATAGACCTGGTTATTCCACAGAGATAAACATGGAAGAGGCGATGAGGGGGAGTTGACTCTCTGCTCTTGTTTTTTTTTTTTTTTTCCAACTCTCTTAACTGTGTTTACTCTTTCAACATTGACATCCAACGGTATGCAGAACTGATAAAACTTTCCTGTCTGCTGCAAATTTGCTACTATTTTTGCTTTATGGCCTGTATTTAGAACTATATTTTGGCTCAATCCCATTTCACCCCTGCCCCTTATTTGTGGCTCTTAACTCCACATTTATAAGGGGTAGGACATCCCAGATATTTATGTGGAGTAAGGGAAGGCCAAGGGGGAATAGCTTTGTTGCCCCGAAACACTGAAGATTTCAGGGACACACTTGGAAAGGAGTGGCAGAAGCTGTGCTTGAAAATCCTTTCATAAATGTAATGTTTTCTCTGTTGTCATGCAGTACATTTCAAACGTTTTCATAGCTCTTGAACTTTTTCTAGATTTTGTTTAAATTACAGTCTCAGTTTCCAGTTTGTTTCATTTAGATTTTATGTAACAGAGCTACACAGTAGTCCAGAATTGTGAAGTGGAAGGAAAATGTTACATGCTTTAAATTTGAACAAATGCAGACTCTTTATAAGTGGACTTAAATGTTGGAATTCTATGTCCTACCCTGCAGCTTTAAAAAGGTATATCAAAGCAAAGCAGAGTGAGTTCTCAGAAATTAGCTTCCACTAAATTCTCCTCTTTTGGCTTCTCATTCAGCTACAGATACAATTGAGAAAGACTGTTTTAACTACCTAATGACCAACCATCAGTTTCTGCGCAAGTTTTCAGGGAGTTTATTCCAGAGCTCAGGAGCATTGAAAGTAAGTGATCCCTCTCCTTGTTTATTTCTGGACCTGGGAACTTTGGCCAAATTGGTCTCTGATGAACTGAGAGTATTAGATAGTTCATAACTGAAAAACATCACTGAAATGTATGTCAATCCAAGATCATTCAGTGCCTTATTGACCAACAACAAGATGCTTGATTGATCATTTTACAGAGACCTGGAAAGATACCAATACAATAATCTACTAACCTGAAAGGTCTTTCAGGCCATGTCAGTACAGGACTACCCCTAAAAAAGCATTTACTTCAAAAGAAACATAAAATGCCAGATTGCAGTTTCCAAATGCACACAGGGACAAAGACCTTGATTTTTGGAGACATGTCCTGTGGCCTGATGAAACTACAGTGGAACTGTTTGACTGTAATGACCAAAGTTATATTTGGAGGACAAATGGGGATGCTTGTACCATCCTAAGTGTGAAGTATGGGGATGGCAGAATGATGTTATGGGGCTGTTTCACTGCAGGAGGAACTGGTACACTTCATAAAATAGACTGCATCATGAGGAAAGAACATTATGAAAAAATATTGAAGCAACATCTAAAGACATCAGACAGGAAGTTAAAGCTTGGGTGCAGAATGGTCTTCCAAATGGACCATGGCCCTAAGCATACAGCCAAAGTGGTTCCAGGGACATGCACAGATAGACACTAGGTGGTGTTAGAGTGCCTGCCCTTTTTGCCCCACATTGTTGTAATTTTGCCTGATAAGACTCTCCCACACTCACACACACAAATGTGATAGGCCCTCCGCATGCCTCTCTCAATGTGAATGTGCTGTGTGCAAAGTGGACACAAAGGCGCTCACTGATGCAGCATCTGAACACTTTTCTTCTCTTCTCCTCAGCCATCAGATAAAGTATTGCCGTGGTGAAAGTTCTGTTCAGTAGGGCATGTAGATTAAGTTGTATTTTTTATTTCTGTGTAAAAATGATGATGTGATGAACAGAGTGTTTTAATATGTTAAATAATATCAGCAGACAGTTTGTTATCAGTTCTCAAAATTTGTAGTTGATCTTATTAATCTTAACTTTCTTGGAATAATTTCTGTCATTTATCACACTGGCTACATGCAGAAATACAGATGATTCTTTTTATAGCCATATACTGTGCTGTTGGTATCATTTACACTGTAGGATATAGGAGGACTTAATTACTTTGTCATTCAAATGTAGTTGTTTATGTAGTAATAGAACTAGTTACACAAGTTTCTCAAGCATCTCTTGTTCATTTTGGTGAGTGTATATATACTTGTACATTGTACTATAAAGATTGTATAACTCTTTTTCTGGGTATAGTTGATTTATGCTGTCAAATAGTTACTGGTTACTCAGGTTTATGAAGATAACTTGTTTAGTGTGACCTACAATGCTGAAATGATTAAGAACAAACAAAGAAAACTATGTGGAGAATAATGGCTCTGAACTTCTCCTTCTTGCCATAGAGAAAGACATTCAGATCAAGCATAGTGACATTATCAGAATAGTTATATGTACAAGATGTTCAAGCTGTGCCTGTAAAAAATCTCACATTACTAGTGCAGCAACCAGTTCCATGAGCCACACAAGGTGCCCTTTTTTTCCATTTAAACACCTGCCCCCCAAAATTTCTCTGCATGCCACTGATTATGGACATACAGACTTAGTGACATCAGTGGACTGGGGTCACATGTTGACACAGAAATGTAATGTTTTGTGGTATCAGCATACAAAGACTAAGATATGTTGTTTTACTCCACAATTTGAGGTATGGGATCATATAAGGTGTTTTAAAAAGTGGCTGACTGCATCAAGGCACTTACTTTACAGCAATCACTCTTATTACAGTGGTGTGAAAAGTGTTTGTACCCTCCTTGATTTCCTATTTTTTGCATGTTTGTCACACTTAAGTGTTTCAGAATGTCAAACCAATTTAAATATTAGTCAAAATCAACACAAGCAAACACAAAATGCAGATTTTGAATGAAAAGGGAGAAAAAAAATCCAAACCTACATGGCCCTGTGTGTGAAAAAGTGATTGCCCCCCCTAAACCTAATAACTGGTTGGGCCACGCTTGGCATCAACAACTGCAATCAAACATTTGTGATAACTTGTAATGAGTCTTTTACAGCACTGTGGAGGAATTTTGGACCACTCATCTTTGCAGAATTGTTCAAATTCTGCCGTATTGAAGGAATTTCGAGCATGAGCATTTAAGGTGATGCCATAGCATCTCAGTAGGATTCAGGTCATAACTCTACTCCAAAGTCTTCATTTTGGGTTTTTTCAGCTATTCAGAGCCATTCAGAGGTGGACTTGCTGGATGTTTTGGATCATCTTCCTGCTGTAGAACCCAAGTTCGTTTCAGCTTGAGGTTGCCAACATGTCAACTTTTGTCTTGTCAATGTACAGAATGCTTTCCCAAAAGTCTGTTCTGGAAAAATTGAGATGTGCCTTAATGTTCTTTTTGCTCAGCAGATGTTTGTATTGGAACTCTCTTTCTTATGGTGGAGGCATGAACACTGACCTTAACTAAGGCAAGTGAGGCCTAGAGTTATTTGGATGTTATTGTGGGGTCTTTTGTGACCTCTTGGATGAGTCATTGCTGTGCTCTTGGGGTAATCTTGGTTGGCCAGCCACTCCTGGGAAGGTTCACCACTGTTCCATGTTTTAGCCATTTGTTGACAACGGCTCTCGCTGTGTATCATTGGAGCTTTAGAAATGGCTTTGTAACCTTTTCCAAACTGATAGATCTCAATTACTTTCTTTCTCATTTGTTTGAATTTTTTTGGATCTCGGCATGATTTCTAGCTTTTGAGGATCTTTTGGTGTACTTCACTTTGTCAGGCAGGTCCCATTTAGGTGATGTCTTGATTGAGAACAGGTGTGGAAGTAATCAGGCCTGGGTGTGGCTAAAGGAAGTGAACACAGTTGAGATAAACCACAGTTATGTTTTAATTGGGGGGGGGGGGTGTAATCACTTTTTCACACCACTGTAAATGAGCCAGTAGTGACAATATACTGATCCTTGCATTAAATATTGATCTCAGTAGCAAAAGACATGGATAGCCCAGACTATCTCTGTGAGCTGGTTCCACAGGAGAGGCACATGATAACTAAAGGTCTGCCTCTTGTTCTGCTTTTAGAAACCCAAGAAACCACCAATAAACCTGCAGTCTGAAAGTGAAGTGCTCTGTCAGAAATATATAGAACAATCAGATCTCTGATGTATGACAGAGATTCATTATTAAGGGCTTTATGTGTGAGAAGGAATTTTTTAAATTCTACATTGGATTTAAAAGGGAGCCAATGAAAACAAGCTATAATTGGAAAAATAAGATCTCTCTTTTTAATTCTCATCAGAACTCTCTCCTTACTTTACACAAACAGGTATATTAAGTCAGGTTTGTTTACATATGAGGAGTCATCAAGAACCCTCTGAAGAATTTCCCCTTTTCTCTGTGAAATATTAGAACCACTATCTAAAGAAAATGCTGGGAGACTGGGGAAGAGTTACCCCTGGAGAATGAGATTCACTCTTAGAAGGAGCTAAAAGGGCTAACTTAACAGCTTGTATGACCTGTCAGTAGAATATTTTACTGTTGGGGTTATGGTCATTTTCTTGCCACTTACAATTCAAGTCAACAACTCTCAACTTTATTTTAAAGTGAATGAAATCAAGAATCAACAGCTATTATTGGATAAGGACACAACACATTTAGCTCCCTAAAGCATTTGTATAAGGACTAAGATGAAACAGATACAAAAATCAAATCAGAAAGCCTTCCTTATATAGTGGGATGAAAATCTAACAATTTAATTTCCCTCTTAATTATTTCAGATTTTCATTTTAGGTCAATTTTATAAAAATCCTATGCCAAAAGGCCAAACTCCTTCATGGTGATTGAGAAGGTGAAGAAATGGTTGCTTTGTTGAAAAGCTGTGATCATATCCAAGTTTCATCTGGATCTTCTGAGCCTGTACGTAAGGGGATTTCAAGAAAAAAAAGCAATGTGAGAGTGGAGATGAGACAGAAGAGAAAGAGAGAAAAACAACTGATTTCCATCAAACCAGATTGTCAAACCAGATGGGGACTATTTGAGAACTAGGGCAGAGTGGATGGAGGGTGGAGGGACTCTGATTGCTCAAATTTGAGCATAAACCACACAGTAGCAAAAGAACAAAGTGGGTTTCTAAGCACTCTGCTGCTGTGCTGTCATGTAGCTCTAATCTGCGTTAAATAATTCCAAATAGGGTTTTTATTCAATACACTGAACATTAAAGTATGCAAAAAGATGAAGTTGTGCTTGGAATTTTTGTTTTTGTGAATATAATACTTGTGTTTGTGTGTTTAGAGGAAAATTCACCTCCTTGGAGCAGAACTCTCAAGGTCAGTCTTGATAGCTGGGTTGAATTTCCTGGAAAGGGAACGTGTTCTAGACTCTCTCCAACCTTTCACCTTTGAGTATGAATTCTCTACATCACAAACTAAGAGACAGAACACCAGATGAATTTGTGTCTCTGAGCGTGCATGCAATTAGTTACTCCTGAACTATTAGAGGTTTTGGAATGATGCTACAAGCTCTGACCATTATCATGGTGCCTCTGGCAACACCTGAGCAAAAGCTCATCAGCATGCCAGCATTGATCCAGTGCAAGGTTTTTCTCCAGAGTGGGTGGGCTCGATCACATACCTTAAACATGTTATCTGACCCAATGTATGCTTAAGCCTCCAACAAGAGGCACTTTCTGTCAGCCATATGGACAACATAAACACGCTCTGTTTCAAGCCGAAGGAAGATTGCATTTATTATTGTTGAATAATTTTGAAACAGCAAGACTGGGTTTTTTAATTAGTTTTACGCAGAAACATGATGAGGGCATTCTGATTATCCCAAATATCAGATATGAGTTGATGCTTTAAAGGTAACAAGGGTAACTTGCTTTGGACATCTGTTTTACATTTAAGCCTGTGGATGTTTTATAGGATATGCCCTCAGGGTGTGAAAAAGTGATGCTAATGTAAAGGTCTCTTGGACTTCATGTGGTTCCAAAAACAACCTAATAAGATATATGCACATGGTAATGATGACATTTTAAAAAACACACATTGACATCCAATTTAAGGTTGTTACAATATCATGTTTTTAACAAGGCTTATCAGTGAGGCAGTTGTTAGCACTGTTGACTTGCAGCAAGAAGGTCATGGCTTTAAATCCTGACTTGGGGTATTTCTGTGTGGAGTTTGCATATTATCTTTATGCATGCAAGGGTTCCCACTGGATACTCCGTCTTCCTCCCACAGTGCAAAAATATGACTGTTAGCTTTATTTGGTACTCTAATTTGGTGTTAGGTATGAATGCCAGTTTGCATGCTCCTGCTCTGGTGTCCTGGCCTGTGTCTCTGTCGTCCTGTGATGGACTGGAAAGCTGTCCAGGATGTATCCCTCCTCAAGCCCAATGACTGCTGGAGATAGGCACCAGCCCCTCTGCAACCCTGCAAAGTTAAACGGGTAGATGGATGGATGGATAATATGTAGCATAGCACCCTAAAAGTTATCTTCTTTGTCATTAAGATATTGCTAAATATTACACATGTAAAGAAACTGTGAGCAGACATTATTAACAAAATTAAATAACCAGTTGAATTTATTTCAATGTAGCACAGACAATATACATTGTGTTCAAATTAGTTAAATGAGGTCACACTTGGCACAACTTTGACCACTGGATGGAAGCAAAGTGCTTCCAAAGTGATCCTTGATTTGTGTTAAACATGTATCAAAGGCATTAGTGGCCACATTGTATGCAAACTGGAAGTGGTTTGAAGCAAATTCATGAAGGCTGTCTACAAGGTACTAACTATATTCAGCAGTTCTCTGTGTGTTAATTTATTTTTATTGACACCAAAGGGAAATTAAATGTTGCTGTAACTCATATAATTTTCTTCAATCTTCTATCACAAAACAAACTTTATAATTTAACAAAACTAAATCTGTCATAAAAGCAAAACTTAGATTGTCATGTCTCTTTTTGGTCTAATTTAAAAGTAAAAGCAAGACTTCTCTAAAAGAAAAAAATACAAATTGACTGAATGTTATCTGTACAGATGAGTCAGAATGAAGGCAGCAGTTGACTTGAGGAGTTGTACACCGATCTAGAAAATACTATTAGCTGGCAGATCCTATTACATTTGGATTGAACTGGTTCTTCTATTCCCAACATTTTTAGATTAAAAGTAATTAGTCATTAGATTGGACAACAATTTTAAAGTCAAAGATCCCAACATTAAAAAAAAATTGTTGTCTTATCTGTTTCCATAACCTATCAAAGTTAAAAGAGAGTTATTGTCCTAAAACTGTTTTGGGCTGTAAACACTTAAACTACAATCAAACTGAGGCTCATTTCACTGCTGATTTAACCAGCTAACATATTCTGTGAATGAGTCTCTCATTCAGAGGGTAGATACTGAGGACAATTATTGATAGTCAGATGGATTTCCCTCTTCTCTTAATTATACTGATCACAGACCCACCTCCACAATTTAGCTGACTGACTTCTGTCTTGTTTTTCACCGTTAAACATGCCTGTAGCCTTCCTCAAGATCCCCTGCCATGCCTGAGGCAGTGGAGAACATCCAGCAATCACAAGCTAAATTCAAGCCTTGAACCAGGTTTCTTCATGTTTATCTCAGGGTGAGTTTTACATGCTCTTGCTTTTATTCCCCTTTTCCCATGGAGACATTGATCTAACCTCCACTGACATGCAATTTGTCAGAACTTGAATTTTTAAAAGGTGTATATATAGGTAAAAAGTAATTGCAAAATGTCTGAACAATGTGACACCCTTTTCAAATGTGTACATTTTCTATAAAATCTTCATGGAGAAAGTAACTCCATGTTTTTCGATTTCTTGTCACTTATAATTCCTTTGAGTGTTGTACTACATTCTTTATTCTGAAGCTGAAAAGATAGGTTGCAGTCTTAAAACTGCTACTAAAATAATTCCCTACTGAAAAAAGGAACCTTTATGTTTACTGATTGATGAGATTTCTATTTCCTTTTAAAAATTCTTTTACAGTTTATTTGTTTTGTTTTTTTTTCTCCAGGTCTAACTGCCTACTTTTAGGTGTGACTGTTAACATGTCCAAAACATGATTCTCAGGCTACCTGCCTGAGCAGTATGTATAAACTGTAAGCTCCTGTTGTCTTGTTGCAAAACAGCTACATCATGCCTGAGTCCAGGACAACCACTTATTAAGGTGAAAAATAATGATGGTTGAGGTTGTCCACACATTCAAGGATTAGCTATCTTTTTCTGTTTGGAACTGTTTCTGTGTACAATATTGCCAGTATTTCCATGACCATGTAATTATGGAAGATTTTGCAGCCTGCTTGTTTTCTCACAATAGCAGAACACAAAACAGTGTTCAAACAGACTTCTGGCATCAGAGAGCTCTCCTTGTTGGACAGCCTTAAACGATGTGCTGCCATCTTTTCCAGTGCTAGAAATTTAAATTGTTGGTTTTACTGTTCCACTAATGGGAGTCCATTCAGCATTTTTACAGCAATATAAAACCTCTAAAAATATAGTCTAATCTATTGTGAGGTATTGAAATATTTAAGTTGTCCCTGTTTGCAAACCTTTGCTTAGATTCAAATAATAATCGAGGTTGTTTTTCATCACAATAAATATACTTCACTGGTGTATTACTTAGATGGATAAAGAGTGCATACTGTAATTGTAAGGGGATAATATTTAAAATTTTGGTTTGGAGCAAACAGTGCCAATGTAAAAAACAAACCAATATTTATTTTAATCAGTGATAGAAAAATCTTACTCTAGAAATCATATTGTAATGAGGTTTGAAAACAAAATTTCAATTTCTCATTTCGTGTGCAAATGTTTTGCTTGTGTTGTTTTTAACAGTTTGTGTTTCCCTATTTATCTTCTTTTAATATGTAACTAAAACTTTGTTAAGTGCAGGAACTAAAAAATAAAGGATGCCGGCAGTGAAAGATGTAAACATAGACACTAATTTCTTTGCGCTAGCATCAGCAAATGGCTAACAGGTTAACAATGGCTGACTGTAACTGACTGCAGCTAACTGCTATCACTACTGTTGAGCAGTTACCATAATTATACAGATGATACATAGGTATACATTACAATGTCACCAGGTGCCTATGGACTTATTGAGCAGATGGGTCGAGTAGATGCATTGAACAAATCAAAGCGTGGATGTGTCATAACTTCAGTCGTATAAAAACAAACTGAAGTTATTTTTGGACCAAAGAAGGATCAAGAGTCAGCATATAGCTTCAGTTATTACATCAAGAAAATACTGATCAGGCCCCAAATCTGGGCATAGTGATGGACTCAGACCTGAACCTTTATAGACACTTAAAGAGAATTACAAAGTCACCTTCTATCACCTGAAGAATATTTCCAGGATTAAAGGAGTAATGTCCCAACAAGATCTTGAATAAGTCATCCATGCATTTATTTTTAGTCGCATTGATTATTGCAACAGTGTCTTTACAGGTCTGCCTAAAAAGTAAATCAGACAGCTGAAGCTGATCCAGAACGGTGCTACTCATCTTCTCATTAAAATTAGGAAAATATAGCACATCACCCCAGTTCTAAAGTTCTTCCACTGGCTCCCTGTAGCTCAGAGAATAGACTTTAAAATACTTTTGTTAGTTTATAAATCACTGAATGGCTTACCACCAAAATACACTGATGATTTGTTGTCATTGTATCAACCTTCCAGACCACAGAGGTCTTCTGATTCAAGTCTACTCTGAATCCCCAGAATTAGATCAAAACGTGAAAAGAGCATTCAGTTTTTATGGTCCATTAATCTGGAATACACTTCCACAAAATTACAAAAATGCTGAAACACTGACTTCCTTTAAATCAGGGTTAAAACTCCATTTTTTAGAGTTGCTTTTGACTTCTATTTATAATCTTAACTGAAACATCATCATTTTTTAGTGTAGTCTAACCTTTCTTTACTTTCCTTTATAACACCATTGCAAAGTACCCTTTTTTATGTTTTTGTCATGTAAAGCATGTAGAATTGTCTTTTTACTGAAATGTGTTATACAAATAAACTTGCCTTATAGAAACACAAGGATTTATGCTTTTTACTGTGCTTTTTAAACTAACTTCAAATTTTGGTTAAATCCTGTATTGAAAATTTAGAATCTTTGTATGCTTGTTTTGTGTTGTGTTTATGTTTCCCCAGACAATTCTTGTAACCATCTAACAGTCTCTAACTTTGGTCCGAGGAAAGTTTGCCCCACGCCTCACTTTTAGCTGTAAAATGTTTGAGGATTTTCTTGCATTTGCAGGTCATCACACTTCAATAAGACCAAGATCTGGGCTTTTGAACTTTTCATTTCTTAATTGTTAGCCAGTCCTTGTTGGATTTACTGGTGCTTTGGGAGTCATTGAAATGTTGTAAGGTTCACTTTCACATTTTATTGGATGTGATAGGCCTATATGTATTTTAGGTATTATAATTTTGAATAATGTTTGTATTTTTGTATGTATGTATGTATGGACGGATGTTTGGATGGATGGATGGATGGATGGATGGACGGATTCTGTGAACTGGATGGATTCTGTGAATTGCATTGATAAGTAGCATTTTTAATCTAATCATTAAACAAGAAAAGAATGATAGAATTGGAAATGTTTTGTATTGTTTTAGTTCTCTATATAATTAATATCCTATACATGTTTTGATTTTATGTTCTGGCCATGTTATACAGCTTTGATAGGTTATTTTCCATGGTTCATTAGAGCTTCAGGTAAAAAGTTAATGTCAAGACAAAGTTGAGCAGATCAAAAAGTATTTTGTTCCTCTGGATTCTCTGCTGGATGATTACAAAGTATGGAAGATCCAGTGATAATTACAAAAGTCTGTGATTAAGATTAAGAAAGTTTTTTGATATTACTTTTTGATTTCTTTTAATGTTTGTGTTGTTGTTTTTTAAATCCTGTTTCGCTTACATTATTCTTACATTATTTTTAATTATTCTTAATAGCATACTGATGTGTATATATATATATATATATATATATATATATATATATATATATATATATATATATATATGAATATGAAAGAATATGCAGTAATCAATATCTATGAAATGATCAATGTAAACGATTTTGATAGAGACTTGATGACCCCAAGACATCACTTTTTGATGCAATTCTCTAACATTGACATTTGGAGATTTTTTTTTTTTTTTTTTTAGTGTTTTACTATATTTGTCACTTGTGTGGTTGTATAAAACATTGACCTTCTCCAGCTTGTTTGTTGCAGCTCCAGTTGTTTAAACTTTTAAAAAAATCACTCTGCCTGTAGATTTTCTCATTTTTGAAAATCACTTACCTTACTTGAGGGCCAGTTCTCTTGTCTTATGGATTTTGAAGAATGGCTAAGAGAAATGATCCTCTGTGGCATGGCATATTATACATTTATACCTCATAGAATCAGAGAGTCCTAAATTCCTAATTAAAAGATCCCTGACTCTCTGATCAAGGAAAGGGTGCCTATAAGTGCACTGTGAATTTATTATTGTTATTATTGATTTAATAAAACATTGACTTTGATTCCTCTGCTGAATATATAAACTCGAATTAAAGGTTGGATTTTTCTAAAATTTCCAATGTGAGTTTTAACTACTGCAGCAAAAGATGAAGTTATTTTAAAGATTTTTACATATCTTTTCTGGAAGCATCAATTTATGTGAATAGCATTGTACATTCAATTTCAGCTAGGCTAACTGTGTAAGTTCCAGATAAAAGAAATGTAAAGACTTCCAAATTATTTATAAAATACACATAACCAGAACTTACACAAACACACACCTGTAAAAATAGTTTTACTGCTGCTCTAGTCTTGTCATGTCTGTCACACAAAACACTGGTGTCACAAGGTGTGTGCGTGTGTTTCTGTGTGCACACATCCCTGATCCAGGGGATCCAAAGCCCATGGTGTGTGTTTCTTCCGTTGCTGCAGCTTGCTGTGCCAGGGGACTTTTTTCAGATTCTAATGAATGCAGTTAAACTGGTTAGGTGCTGGGTCCAGGATGCTGTCTCTCAGGCTTGCTGTGCTGGAATCTAATGTGGAGACAGATGATGTATTGGAACCATCACATCAAGGAGTAGCTCATATGAGCTGGGTATGCCTGGCTCGACGTTGCCTACTGTCTGTGCAGGATTGTGGCAGTGGGGGGAGGATGGGAGGTTGGGAAAGGGTGGGTTTGGATGAGAATTTCTTTTCTTTGGGGAATTGTGTATTTCAGCAGTATGGATATTGCAGGCGGTGACAGAAGGAATAAACAGACTTTCTCTGTCTTTTCTTCAGGGATGGGGCCGTTCACACAGGCGGCGCTGTGACTGATGTTTGTCAGTGTACTGTGTCTATTTATTTGTTTGGCAAACAAATGCATTATTAACAAGCCACTGCCACATGTTATCCTCTCAGCGTATTTTCTTCACTGGCATCAGTGTTTTTCCATTCAAGTGCAAATTAGCTAGGTCACAACTGTAATACCAAAACTGAAGGTGAAATTTCTGACTTGACAGATCATGTAACCTCTACACAGAATCATACTGCATGGCAAAGGTATTAATACACCTTTAAATTGTGAAAGATTTGTCACGTAACCACAAATTTTTACATATAACTGTGATTTTTGTGATAGACCAACAAAAAGTAGGACATTATTATGAAGGGAAAGAAAACTGGAACATGGTTTTCAAGATTTTGTACATATAGGAATCTGAAAAGTGCAGCATGGATTTATATTCAGACTCCCTGAGTCAATACTTTGTGAATCAGTATTTGTTGTTACAGCTGCAAGCCTTTTGAAGTATGTCCCTTCCAACTTTGCATATACTGAAATTTTTGTCCTTTGTTCTTTGCACAATAGCTTAGGCTCAAAAAGTGATTTTTCAGATACTAACTAATGTATTAAAACTAACTAATGTATTAATCAGATTAGGGTACATTCTAATGCATGAATACACTTTGATCTAAGCCCTGCCATAAGAGCTCTAGTTGTATGTTTAGGGTTATTGTCCAGATATAAGGTGATCATCAGCTCCAGACTCAAGTGTTTTGGTAGAACTAAGACTTTTTTCCCCAATTGTGATGTACTTAGCTCATCCATCTCTGAATCAGCTCTGACCTGCTGTTCTGTCACTGCTGAAAAAAGCCATTACATTGCATGATGCTGCCTTCAACATGTCCCAAGGTGGGTATAGAGTATTCAGAGTACTAGTGTTAATTTTCAGTCACACATAGTGTAATGAAATATACCAAGAAATGTACTATTGGGGTTTGATCATAGCATCTTCTTTCACAGGTTTGCCAAACATGACTTGTTTATCAAGCCACTCCTGAACCAATGTCAGAAGCACTTTACCTAAGCTAAGGAGAAACAGAACTGGATTGTTGCTCAGTGGTCCAAAGTACTCGTTATAGACGAAAATAAAGCTCGAATATGTTTTGGAAATCAAGGTCCCAGAGTCTGGAGGAAGAGTTGAGAGGCACAGAATCCACGTTGCTTGAAGTCCAAAGTGAAGTTTTCACAGTCAGTAATAATTTTGGGTGCCTTGTCATCTGTTGGTGTGCTCCATTGTGTTTTCTGAAATCCAAAGTCAACACAGCTATCTACTAGGAAATTTTGGAGCACTTCTTGCTTCCTTCTTCTGATACGCTTTGTAGAAATGCTGATTTAATTTTCCAACAAGACTTGGCAGCTGCTCACACTACTAAAGGTACCAAAACCTGCTTCGATGACAGTGGTGTTACTGTGCTTGATTGGCCAGAACCCCTTAGAGAATCTTTGTAGTATTGTCAAGAGAAATACAAGAGACACCAGACCCAACAATGCTAATGACTTAAAGGTCCCTATCGAAGCAAGCTGGACTTCATTACACTTTAACAGAACCACAGGCTGATTGCCTGATGCAGTAATTTATGCAAAAGGAGGCCCAACCAAGTAATGAATACATAGAAATGAACATACATTTTACAAGCCTGACATTTCTGTTTAAAATATTATTTTTATTAATCTTATGGAATATTCAAATTTTCTGATCCACTGAATTCGGGGGTTCCATTATCTGTAGACCATAATAATCAAAATTACAAGAAATAAAGGCTTGACGTATTTCACTCTTTGTGTAATGAATCTATATAATGGATGAGTTTCACTTTCTGAAATTAGTGACATATATTGAACTTTTCAAGATATTAAAATTTTTTTAGTCACAGCTGCCCTGGGGTAGTCTGATCTACACTGGCACCACTGGGACCGCTGACTACCACCAGGCAAGGCAGGTGAAGTGTCTTGCTCAAGGACACAATGACTGAGACAGATGGAGGTTTGAACTGGCAACCCACCGGTTACAGGACAAACTCCTACCACCGTCGCTGCATTTAATGGTTAAGAAGTAAAAGACCCAGAATACCTATGCATGTCACACTTCTTTAGATTTTTATTTGTATGTATTCTATGTATGTAATGTTAAAAATTATTTATTTCCTTTGACTTCACAATCCAGAGCTGATTTATGTTGGTTTAACATATGAAATCCCACTTAACATATTTAAATTGTGGTTGTTACGTGACAAAATGTGAAAAAAAAGTGGTTATACTCTTCCAAGGCTCTGTACATAGGGTTTTGTCAATAAAAAGGGAATATTTAAGATCTCATACAGTGTGCAGAAGTGTTGCATAGTAAAGAAGACATACGTTTTGTTTTTGTTTCTTAGTTTGAATTCCCGTTGCATATCCATGGTCTGCTGAAAATATACAGACATTACTGTTGCTTATATGAAATCAGAAAAGCTCATTTGTATGCAATCCATTGAAAAAGGTCTTGAAGATGATACTGAGGGGTCTGGACTATTTAAACTGTAGATAAACCATTACATTTAGTTTGCATTTTTTGCATTTCCCTTTTAACTCGCAGGCACATTAGATATCAGACTGACTGAGTGGGCCTCTAAGTGTGACTTCAGACCCAGAAGGAACTGCCTGTAGGTTTGCCTGAGAACAGCTTGAATAAAAATAATACTGTGAAATCTCATTCGCACTCACAATCACACTTAAAGCAATTTCACCCATAACAGGGAGTAGGACTGTGAGAAAATTATTATACAGCAAAAGGCACATTTTTTTTTTAAATCTTTTTTTTTTTTTTTTTTTTTTTTTTGCCTCACATGCATATCAATGTATTTCACTCATTTGCAATCAAAAGGAGAGGTTAAAAGTCTTGTCAGAAAAGTACAATGGTTGTCCATCCACTGGTTCCTAGAAGAAGAGAGTTAAAGAATAAGAAATATAATACAATAGGAATTCAGGAAATACAATAGCAAAAACACTTAAATGTGGCTTTAATATTAAAAAATATACATTTTGTAAGAGTTCCTGTTTTTCAATTTATTCAAAACTATTACATAGTTCATTGTTCATTTGTTTGCACCTCTTTCTCTTATGGATGCATGTAAATAAGTTATTATTATTATTATTAATATTAAAAAGTTAATTTATTTCAGGAGTTCAGCTGAAAAAGCGAAACTCAAAGAGATTCATTACACACAGAGTGATTTATGTTAGGTGTTTGTTTCAATTAATTTTTATAAGTATACCTTACTGCTAAAGGAAACTTTAAATTGAATTTGACAGAGAATTAGAATGGTAGGTAAGACTAAATGACAGAGATTTTTAGTATAGAAATGTCAGTCTAATAAAAAGTATATCCATATACAGAATAATAAATGCATTCAATACTTTGTTCGTGCTCCTTTTGCATTAATTACTGCATCAATGCACCATAGCATGGAGGCAATCAGACTGTAAAACTGCAAATGTACTGCAGCCCATAACTTGTGAATCTCCCACAAACTGTTTAAGTTCTGCTTCACAATCTTCTCAAGACTGATTATCCCATTTGCTTGTGCACCATTTTCCTTCCACAGACTTTTCATGTATGGATACAGCATTCTGTAAACAGCCATCTTTTTTAGCAATGATCATTTGTGATTTACCCTCCTCATGGAACTTGCCAGTCAGTATCTGTTGGACAGTTGTCAACTTAGTAGTCTTCCACGTGACAGTGTTAGTCATAACATGGCCAAACGTTAAGATTTTTGGATTAATTTTTTTTTTTTTTTTTGTATTGCTGTCGTGTAATACTGCAATTTTTTTTTATTTTTTTTTTTTTATTTTTTTTTTTTTTTGCAAAAGTTAATCGGGTTTTATTAGTTGTAAGCCATGACTGTTGAAAGAAACTGAAATAAATAGTTGAAAAATATGTGGTTCAAGATAGTTTTAAAAGGCCTCTTGCAGGGTGCACTGGAAAGACATCTGACCTTGTGCATCTGAAAGAATGAAGAAATATCAGATCAGGAAGAAAAACTCTGTATCCTCCTACTTCAGTCTCAGCCTTAACTGCGGACAAGATATGTTCTACAGTGAAAGTAGCAATTTGCTTATATAAGCTACAGTGTTTGTTAATTAGATCTGCTTTACAACACAAACTTTATGGTACATACACGATTTTTATGTGCAAATGAAAAATATTAAATGATGTGAAGGTAAATAAATAAATAAACAAACAAACAGGGTGTCTTGCAACAGAGCTATGCATTTTGTCAGATAAAGGTTTCGTGCTACAAACAAAGTTAAGGTTTGGATATTGCATAAGACAAGACTCATTTCCTTTGTTTTCTTTAGAGGAATTCTGATGCAAGTCAAAGGAAGAGGATAGCCTATTCTGTTTTACACAAATTACTCAGTAAATTGACATTGGCATGTTCCAAAAAACAAGAAACGACATATTTTACCTTATAATTACTATCCTTGTTTTGCTTGGACAATCACCCACTGAATGGATGGAGTTGATTAAAGACTGCAAGAGAAGTTGAAATAAATGCAAGTGTTATCTTGATCTTCAGAGGAAAGCTTTCAACTCAACCTCAGTTGACTTTTTGGATAGCTTTCTATGTTATTTCTCTACTGGGGGAAGGAAGATAGTTTCAAATTTGCTAAATGCTGAAAGAGCAAAAATTAAACCATGCAGTTGGGGATTAACTATCCAAATGTGTGTACATGGATCCATATTTCCTGAAATAAAATCTGCTAAAACAACCACATTAAGGAAATAAAACACTCAAACCTATCAGATCATTTAAGCTCTAATGCACAGAGCACCGCCAGCCACTCCCCACTGTGAGGGCACAGCCGATCTATGATATCGCTGCATTCACTTTTATTCCAGAGTCATAGAAATCAAAGGGCAGAGTCCCTCAAATAATGTGTGCCAAGAGAACATATTTTAAGAGACCATTAAATGTGATATGAGTTTGGGGCTTTTTTAATGGCAGCTATGCAAGGTAATCGTCTGTATGTGTTCTGCAAAGTGGAGTAAAATGCCATCTGTGCTTCAGTGAAAGCAGTCTCAAGTCTGTAGTACAGTAATAGGAAGTCTGTTTTTATTGTTAAGCAAGAAGTATTCTTGTTAGAATGGTTGTTTTGCAATACCTTAGGCCTTAGTTACACTTTGTTTTGGGTGCTCAAACAGCTTTCTTGTAGATTTTGAAAAAACAAAACCCATGAACATTAAATTTATGTCTTTTTTTAAAAATCTCCTGATTGCACAAGAGTTTATTTAATTAGACTCATTCAGTTGTGCGAGTTTAACCAAGGAGGATTGCTTGAACATAGAGTTTTCATTCCAGCATGGAGACAATTAGGCTCTTTTTCGGCCAATTTAATACTTTCCCCACAACACAGTTATTTCCTGGCAGTTTGTGCTCTTTGCGGAAGCCCATTGCTGGCATCAGCAGCATTTAAGCAGGTCTTTGTCTTTGTTCTCAGCTGTTGTTATCTGTTTTACACAAGATGCAGGTAAACTACAAAAAAAAAAAAAAAAAAAAAGATATTCACGCTGCAGAGGCAAGCAAGCGAGTGAGCTCAAGTTTCCAGCTGTCTGTATGTGAGATATTCTCAGATGGGCCAGCTGCCCAACAGCTGCTGGTGTTCATTCAAATCCCCGGTTGAACAAGTAGTTTTTTCCCCCTTTTTTGTGTTTTGACACAGATCAGTGGTGTTCAGCATTAACATGCTTCAACAAGCTGAGAATTATTAGAAAGTCCTAGACATTATGATTCTTCATCCCTTTTTGAAGCTTTATATTCAAAATATAACCATAATTGCAGATTTTAAAAAATCAGTCCATACATATGGCTTAAAACAAAGTCTTGGCATTTTTTCTGGTTTTCTCTCTAGTGTTTTTCTCCATAGACTGTCTCACTCTTAATGTCAAATACAGATGTTATTGATTCATTTTAAAATTTGACTTGTCTTGCAGAACTTGTTTTCCAAACCTGAATCAGATGCTCCTGTTTTATCATGAACACATGGCGCAACACATTTAAACATACATAATTAGAACCTATATACAAGACACTTGGAGCTTATGCCATGTCTGTAAGGTAGCTGAGATCTATGGCGATAAAAAAGGAAAACATTTCCAAATAGGCAAAGTAAAAGCACACAGGCTTTAAAACAATAGTTAAATGAGACAAATATCTTTTATGTGCCTGCAACGGTAACAATTCAGAGGCCTTTCAAAACAATGCTACAACTTTTCTGTGATTTGCACAGATTTAAAAAAATATATATCAAAATGACTTTCAGTGGTATATCCTAATAAACAGGATCTGTAAAATCGTATCCATTTAACATATCCTTGCCAAAGATGGAATTTTCAATCATTACCAACTTGTTGGCCTAAAGTATTGGCAAACCTTGCAATTGGTGGGGGCAACAGGAGAAATTGAATTTACACAAGACCTGTTGACATATGCACTAGTTGTGCATAACCTTTATAGTTTTCCAATTATAGTGATGGAATCATAATTAATTGCTTCAGTAATTGCTTCTGCTGCTTTTTTATTGAGTTAAGAATGCATTTTGCGTACAAGTTAACTGTTAAAAATAAGTCAAGCAGTAATTGTTTCTTTTACACATTGGTTTTGAGTACATTTAACCTACCCCTGCTTTAGAGAGCAGAATAAAGAAATGATGCATACTTTATATATTCAGAGATCCAATTTTGTCTTCTTATGTGTGCTATGTTTTACTGAAATGATCTCATTTTGACTATCAAGGAAGTCAGTAAATTGCATTGCTTTAGCTGGTCTGGACCCTCTCAACTAGGTGTGTCATTGACCATTATTTAATAAAGAACAGAAGGGAGGGTAGATGGGGAGCTGATATTCTCTGATTATAGGTGAATTAGGGTGAAGTGTGTCGGTGGGTGGACTAAAATATCAACAGCAGTTTATTCTGGAAGACGATTGCATCCATTTTTTATGATAAAAAACAACTTTCTCCAGAAGGGGTGAAACTTTAGGCTATCAAGCCGCCAGTTTAAGGTGATTTTCTGTAATGAGGCAAGATATTTTAATGTTGTGCGTTAGATTACCGCACGACAGTCTTGCTAACATACTGCAGTAACTATTTTATAGACAAATGTAAGTATATTTGCAGCAATAAAATTTAAGTTTCTAATCATGTCTAAAAACAAAGTAATATAAATACTGTATTTTTTTCCAATTTGAATGTTTTCTTCAGGGTTCATTTCTTACTACTTAACTCAACAGTTGTGTGACTTTCCCTATTTCAGCACCACGGACAGCGACATGTCTGTTTCCCTTCGAGGCCTTCCCCTTTAAAGTATGCATTCCTCCATTCACCTCGAATCGCTTCCTTAAATAATAACGATGAATGCGCTCAGCCTATACAATACAATATCATTTATTAAGCGGGACATATAGATAGGGATTCTTCTATTATTTTTCCACAATGTACATTAAGTGAGCAAAGTCACTGAACATTAAAATCAGTCAAAGCTACGCAGATTCCGAAATGTAGAACACATAGTACTGTGAATATGTACTTCATAAATTAGATATCTTCTTTTCTTGTTTAAATTATTGTTATTGTTGTTAAATAAAAAGGTGGTAAGTCATCTCTTGAGGCTGAAATATGTCGCCTTTTTTCTTTCTCTCTCTCTCCCTCTTATAAACTTATCGGCGGCCTACATTTTGGCTTATTTTCAATATGTCCGGCATCCAAACGCAACACCATAGACAGCACAATAAAAAAAATAAAAGGAGGAAACTTCCACTCGTGCAAAATAAATAAATAAATAACAAAAAACAAAGAAAAAAAAACAAAGAAAAAAAAAAAGAAAGAAAGAAAAAATGCCCCAGGGCGTGAAAGCGCTTCTCTCTTCCTGGTTGTCCATGATTCCGTAGATACTTCGCCGTATATTCTTTAAGGCTATACAAACATAAATAAAGCATAACACAGTTAGTTTTTTTTTTTTCTCCTCATCCTCATCTTTTCTTTGTCCATGTTGCCCAAAAGTTTGTTTTCCAGACAAGGAGGGAAAAAATCCACACACTCGACAAGCACATGCCAACCACTGGCCCGATCGATACGTTTAGTCATCCAGATTGCGTAAAAGCTGATGGTTTTGAATATATGAAACTCCAAGGAAACGTTGATATTTGACTATAGTGTTGGACGGAGTGTACAGATATTCGTCGGCTTCCTTGGCTGACAGTTTGAAAAATAAATGGCATGTTTCTGAATATATTTTTTTTGTTGTTGTTGTTCTTGTTCCTTAACTTAAGCAGAGTCCCGATCCTCGATGATGGGATTATAGAGGAAAGACTAGAAAGCCTGAGAAGGTGGAGTATTTCCATCCGCCCATGAGGGTTCCCCGCTCCAGCTTTAAGTAGACCCGATCCTCACGCTCCACCATCAGAAGCACACCGTTGCTAGCCGCCTCTCTTGTAACGTCCTGGTCGCCCGCGAAAGCTGATATAACGGGATAGTCATTTTGCATTAGGTTGACCTGCAGAGAGGGAGCAGAAAAACGCTCAGTGCGCTGAAATGTCATATTTCTTATATTGAATGCAGAGCTGCCCCTTCATGATCGCTCACCTGTATGGTTTGTCTGTTGTAGACCTTCACAACGTGGAAGCTGAAACTATAGATCCCCCTTCGTGGAGCCTGGAAAACACTCGCTTTTAGGTCGAAATGATTGCCGATGTTCACTAAAACCTGCGATCCGAAAGGGCGCACAGTGAGACAAAGCAGTTCGATCAATATAACAGCTCTTTTGTAGTCACATTTTGGTATTTAGTATGCATGGAGGCGCGTGTCAAATGTTTAGGACTGTGCTTGGGAGAATTCCCGTTTTTGTGCAATAACAGGCCTCTGTCCAAAGACCTCCGTCGTGTGGATTTATTGGAACTACCATTCAAAGCTGCACATCTGATATGTGATGAATTATTCTGCGTGCATAGTTGCTCCTTTTTGGTAACACATCGCCCATTGCGCCAATTACGCACAGCATCGTTCGAACCTTTTTTCAAAACGTTCCAAATGTTAGGATTGCAAAGTAAGGAAACATCAAAGAAACGCGATCAGAGTACTCACAGAACACATTATATTTCCAAACTAATCGGATAAATTACTGTTAAACTGAGTGGACACGCTTACCTGGTCAAAATAGATGGTCATTGACGTGTTGCTCATCTCCGACGGCTCATGATTAGTTCCGCGCACGGCGGAAAAAGCCACTTTTGCCCCTGCGGAGCGGACGGATATGCCAAGTGAGGAGGTCACCGCTCCGTCCGAGGAAGGGTTCGAGTCGCACACCACCAGACACTTTCCTTCCAGCACTATGGGCTCCGTGTCGTTCTGGCCGGAGCACAGGACCACGCCGCATCCCAAGAAGAGAGCCAGTGCCAGGACGGCACAGGTTTCCGGGCAGCGCGCTGGCACCATGGTTGGATCACTGGATCCAGGGTACAATGAGACAACCCCGGCAGCCCCTTGGAGGTTTATTGATCACCTGGTCCAGGCTCAGTCCCCCCTTTTCTTCTCTCTTCCTTTCTCTCTTTCTCTGACTGCGATTCTCCCTCGCTCTTTGACACAGACGCACTTAGGCTCCCCTCCCTTCTGTGCGTCTTAGCAGATTTTGGGAGCGGATTTAAAGGGTTGGTTTTGTAAATCCTAATGATGTGGAAGGGAAAAAGTTGGAAATGGTACGTTAGAAAACAAAAATAACTGAAAGTTTAACAAATTCTACTTGATTTACATAGTAATTTCTTTGCGCGCAAAAACGCTCTCGCGCGTAAAATGAGCAGCAACTGCATTCGGCAGGTTGAATACTTAATTGATAGTCGTCTTTTTGATAATATCAACTATATGTTCAGCTTGGGGGTGGGGTACTTTATAAGACATTGAAATGCCATATAATGTAATAATCTTGCTCAAAACACACTAAAAGAAGCCCGGTTTAAGCATTTTCTCTCAATTTTGGCTTACCTGTGTTCTCCATCCCGCTCGTGTGCTCACTGTCTTTCCGAGGCAGAAGTGAGCGCTGAGATTGTTGGAAGAGAGAAAAAAATGAAAGCACAAATCTCTGGGCTCCCCTTTCGAGGGACAACTCACGCCCATTCTTCGTGTGTGAGCCACTGCAAACACGACTCCTCTACAAGTGCCCCGCAAATAAGAGCACATTCGTGGACTAATAGATTTGTTTACATATTAATCAACTCAATGCCGTGAACTAGAGCGTCCCTTGAGGACGTCAAGGATCGCTTTCTTTTACTGTCTGTTATTAATGTGCTGAGATTTTCGCATGTGTCTACATAGATATTAAGTTGAAATGAAAGAGTTTGGGGTGTATAGCCGTGGTAGTGCATATCACATTCAGCATGCAGCTTTGTGTTTTTAATTCAGGACTTGGACACTTTTAATGGTCCAATACAGATACTTGTGCGCCATCCAGTGGCTAAGTTCAGTTGTGCAGAAAAGGTTTCAGTTCTGAAAAAAAAAAATCATTAAAATGGTTTCTTAAAACAAAACAAAAGACCTGTGTAAAAACATACTTGCAAAATTTATTAGAACTACATACTTGAAAGTTTAGAAAATTGCTTTATATCCATATTTATCTAGAAAGATTTAATTGATCATCTGAAAGAAAGGGGCACTTCCAAAACTGTTCACAGAGGATGAGCTTCATCTGTCTGGTGAACCTTTAACCTTTTCCTTTCTAGCCCTGACATATCACCATCCTTTCCATAGTTGTGTAAGGGCTTCATGTCAGCGCATCTTAAAGTTGAATTGTATGTCACTGGCCCTCACAAGTGGTGAGCCTTCACTTCAGACCTTTAATGAGCTGTCATTTTCCTATTTAAAGATATGCAAACTAGGCTGAGGCATGAACATTTATTCAGGGAGCTATTTTCTTTAAGTTAATTTATCAGGATTTTAGTTTGAGAAACAGATAATCAGGCATCAGTGGATTTTTAAAATATTTTTTTGTGATATGTTAACACAAAGCAGTGCGTAATTCTGAAATGGAATAAACCAAAGCATGGCATTTTATTATTATTATTATTATTATTATTATTATTATTATTATTATTATTACTAATGAACAAATAAAAGTGATGCTGAGCATGTGTATTTACCCCCTTTACTATGATAAATAAAATCCAGTTTAAACAAAAGTCACCTAATTAATCAAGAGAGTCCATCTGTTTGTGAGATAAGCAATATATTGAATCACAGTGGTCCTTGCAATATCAATGTGAACATAATCACAATTACAAAAGTCTGCTTTCTGTTCCTTGCATGCACATTCTGCAGGCCAGTAATATATTTGGCGTACTGGGTGGACTTTCCTGGCTCTTAAAATCCACACATATTGTATGTTTTAGTGGTTGAGAAGCCACATATCACAAAGATTGGTAGAGTCACATTAATAAAGGAAAAGAAAGAAAAGAAATAGGGAAATTTGCCTATATTTCCCTATATTTGTTAAGTACAACATTCAGACCTGTTATAAATACAGGTATTCCATCGAGGCTTCAGCATTTTTTAGGGTATGCAAACTCAGAAAAGAGGTGAGGGATAAAGTTTTATCAGAGTTTTAAAAAGAGTTACATTACAACTATATGTTGTTCCTTACACACACACACACACACACACACACACACACACACACACACATCTATATATCTATCTATCTATCTATCTATCTATCTATATATATATATATATATATATATATATATATATATATATATATATATATATATATATATATATACACACACACACACACACACACATTCATACAATATGTTACAAGTGAGCACATATGTGGAAGTAGCCATCCTGACCATCTGAGCCCAAAATTGATAAATAGCCCTATAAATAGCAATGAGTGTACATGGCACAAAACCCGAAACACTAATCCCACTTTGAAACAGGGTGGTGGCAGTGTCATGCTCTAGAGAGGTTTTTACTTCAGCAGTGACAGGAAGGTTAGGACGGTCGGAAGTGACAGGAGGATGGACAGAGCTAAAAACACTACAGGGCAATGGTTGAAAAAAATGACAAGAAAGGCCTAAATTTGTAACCCAGTTTTTCTACAAGCCTGCAAAAGACTTCAGACAAAGGAGGACATTCATCTTCTGCTTGGAAAACAATCACAAGCATACAGGCAAAGCTTCAGAGGAATGATTTAGATCAAAACATTTTTGCGTGTCCAAGTATCCCAGTTCAAGTCCAGACCTAAATCCAATTGAGAATTTGTAACAAGTGCTGTGCTGTTGCAAAGACAATTGGCTTAAAATGTCAGCTTATACATGTGTAAAGTTGGTAGACATATGTACCCCAAAAGACTTGCAGCTGTAACTGAAGTGAGAGGGGGTTATACAAAGGTGGACTAAATGTAGATTGATAACACATTTTTCAGTTTTTTATCTGTACCAAATATATAAAATATTGTGATGTATAATTTTCCTTCCACTTCATTTTGTGCTACTTTGTCTTGGTCTATTGCATAAAATCCCAGTAAAAAGACATTGGTTTTTGATAAAATGACAAAAGCTTTAAGGGGTATACATATTTTGCAAGGAAATGTAGAAACTACAGATGAAGGTTTTATTTGCGGGTCACACATGATATTAAAATAATAATTTTCACTTAACGATCTGGGAAATAACTAACATAAATTTTAATCTGTGACCTGTGAAACCAGATGTTCCTTTATATCTCAAGTTCCCTGCTAAAAAAAAAAAAAAAAGCTCCAAATTTAGTTTTAATCATGTTTAATGTCTCCTCTCTCCCCTCAGTCCTGTTTGTCAAACTTTGCTCTGTCAGAGCTTACTGGCAAATCATGCAGAAGGGTGACATCAGGTATCCACGAGCCACAACTGTCCCCGGGCCTTCCGAAGGACAGACGATTACAGAAAACATCAAATGTCAAGTACAGGGGACATGCACGGAAAATGGATGTGGCCTACTTAATGTTACCATACCAGGGGCTGCTGTTGCCCTGAAAGGGACTTCACTTCCATCAGGCAAGCTGATCGGCAAGACTGACAACATAGTTATGGTTATATTCACTGACAGCATGCAAAGCCTACTGGCCTCCTTGAATGGGGAGGACAGTTATGTGATGGTTTTAAAATGAGCCATCTGCTTTAGATTTTTTTTCTTTTTTTTTCTTCTCTTTTTTGCAATATGCTTTGCCTTGTGTTCTTCTTTACATGTCTGATATAAGATTACATTACCAAAACTCCACTAAAAAGATTTGATAAGATGTAGAACAATACATTTTTCTCCTTTCTTTTACAGCAATGCGTTTCATTGTCTATACATCTCTATTTGATAACTTTTAGCAAGTTATTTCTACACATATTGCAAATAAAACATTAAAACTCCAAGATGTCCCACTTTATGTGTTCGCAAAATCATTTAAAAATATCTGCCAGATGTTTAATTGCATCTGTCTGTGCAGATATGAATGATACTGTATGCTCATATCTGCAATGGGATTACAATATTGAAGGAATGTTTAAATTCAAATAGAGAAATCATGATTCCTGTGTTGTGTAAGTCAGATTCCACCTTTATCTGGGTGAAGAGACAAATGACTTTACCTGTTCTGGCTTTGGCTTTACCCAATGACTAGGTGGATTATTTTCACAAATCTGACTGGAGTTACAGCAGGCAGGACTGTGCCCCCTAAAGTTTAAAGTAACTTTGTGTGTGAGCATTGAAAGTTGATGTATCACAATGTGAGGATTTGATTTTAGTCAAGTTTCAAGTTAAGCTGAAAGATCCTTCCTTCCAGGGACATTAACAAACATTTTAGTTTGAATCAGAATTAGTGTTGTACTTGAGACTATAGTATAGATCAATGTGAAAAAAGGTATTATTTCTGGAATTTTGTGGAATTCTGCGTAAAAACACAATGTAGTTAAAACAAAAAGACTGTATGTACAGTTTTCTGTTTGTCAGTCAGCAAATATAAGAGATTAAAACATTAACAAAACAGATTTTTGAATTCTTTAGCAGCAGTTTTAACAGTTTTTAATGGATGGACTTCTGCAAAGATTTCCTCTTATTTTTTTATGTAAACCTTGTGATAATGAGATGATTATCACAAATTTAACAGCTTGCGCTGATCTCAAGATTGGATTTCTATTGCAGGATTTCACATGGGCACTGAGAACAGCTATTCCTAATTCTGCTCTGTGTGACTTTAGGTGAAGACAACACAAGGGGCACAAGATTCTGGCTGGCATTAAATTATGGTGGAGGAGCAAATTGGCAAATTTCAAATAAAACTGAAGTTGTCGAGTTATACTTCTGTTGCAAGGGAATAAACTGTTTTTTTTTTTGTTGTTGTTGTTGTTGGGTTTTTTTTTTTTTTTTTTTTTTTTTTTTTTTTTTTTTTTTTTTTTTTTTTTTTTTGTTGCTGTTGCTGCGTCAGAAATAAAAACTGTAACCTATCCCAGTCTCAAATGAACTAATGCATCGTATATTATTTTCTGCTTTTATTTCGAAGGCACGTTTTACTACCCCTGGAACCGGAAGTCTTGGTTCTCCTCTTCCCTTTTAAGGATCGCCGTCTGTCATTACCATGGCGACGAGAAGCGGAAAGAAACAACTCCGTGGTGTATTGTTGTTTTACAGAGATAGATGTAAAAATAATCTTGAACGTTCCCTCTGTGACTTTTACCGTTTTCGTTGTTTTCATTGAGTTTTTGCGTTAGTAACAAACGTGTGTTGTACCGTGATAGGACCATTTTAACTCCCTGTCTGTTGCTCTAAAAATTGGGAAACAAATGGCAACTTCAAACGCGGTATCTTCAAGACTGCGAGCTGTAAGAACATCCAAAAGAGCAGACGAGCCATCGTCAAAATCCACTCAGAACGTCTTCGAAAGGTAATCAGTCTGTCAGAGCTCATTTTTGTAACTTGTGTGGCATTAGTACTTCAACCAGGCACCATTCAGAAAGAATATCACGTCACTGCTTTTAACCAAAAGAGATTCAAAGCTGCAAAACACGATATTTTTGGCTAATCCAGGTGCATGGTCAACTGACTCTTTCTAACTGAATAGTCAGTACAGAGCACCGTTTTTTGTTCATTTTTCAGGTTGCCTGCCAGTCACAATAAGTAATGCACATCGATATTTTTTACTTCACGTCCAGCTGCATCTACTAATTTGTTCATTTGATAAGCTAAACGTAAATAGTCTAAATACTTTTAAGTGTTTTCCTAGTTAAACGGAGCTTTTTAAAAAAGCCAACTAATGCCTTGTATTTTTGGAGAAGTTTACAGCAGGGTTAGGTTATAAAAATACATCCCAAGGTTCAAATATCTTACGGAGCACTTTTCATTCCAAAATCTGAAAAAGGGAAGAGTATGGCACAACTGAAAAATTAGAGAAGAGAGAAAACAACAAAAAGGCCAATGGTAACATGGTAACAGCTGACTGTATAACGGTATAAAGCTGGTCTTCAGCGTGTGAATCTGTGTGTGAACGTGTGAATGACTGAATGTGGTGTGAAGCGCTTTGGGGTCCCATGGACTTGATAAAGCACTATACAAGTATAGGCCATTTAGCATCTTACCATTTCAGGGAAGTTACCTAAGAACAAAGTTATTGTTGAAAGTAGGCCATAAGAAATATATCTTGGGGTTTGCTACAAGCTCTCCATTGGACCAAGGAAGAAGATGCTCGCAATGGACAAGACCAAAATGTTGGGTTTTTTGTTGTTGTTTTTTTAGCCTCCCTACATGCAAAATAATAATGTTTAGAGTAGAGCTGCAACAACGAAAAGATAAAATCTATAAAAATCGACTATTAAAATAGTTGGCAACCAATTTCATTATTCACTGTTGTGTCGCACGATTAATGCCAAACTCACCATGTCGCGGGGACGTTTTGTTCACCGGCAGAGCTTGGAAAAATGCTGGTTGACTGAATTAAAGTAAAAAAAAAAAAAAAAAAAAAAAAAAAAAAAAACAAAAAAAAAAAAAAAAAAACCTCAAGCTTCAAAGGGAGCTGAACAGAGCGAGGCAGAGCGGAGGCGGTGTTTTCAAAGGCAATTAGGTAAATTAGGTAAATTCTAGACATGACCGCAGAAAAAACGGTTCGATCCGAGTCCTCAAAACTGTGGGAGTGCTTCACGAAGCTTAAAAAAAAAAAAAAAAAAAAAAAAAAAAAAAAAAAAAAAAAAAAAAAAAAGCGTAATATGTAATCTTTGCAAAAGTGATTTGACCTGGCATGGAAACGGAAACATGTTGGAGTGATCGATGAGGATGAAGGGAATCAGTGTTTCTCCTTCCATTATCCAAGGGGAGCGCCCCGCCTCGCCAACGAGGTTTATAGTTGACGCATCGAACTGAGCACGAGGGTGCGCGCGCCAAGCCACACCGCTTGCTCGGCTTGCACGAGCTCATCGCGCACTTTCAAAAGCGCCAACACCAAAACTGACAAAAGTTGAACGAAAACACGCGCTTCTACTCTGTGTCACCGACGCTCACGGGTGTGAACACGCTCTCCCGCCATCAGACAGAGAGCGCAGAGAAACAATCACATGGTGGCGAAGGTGCAATTAGAAATAGCCTCAGTTCTTCATGCCCTGCCCCTGACACGCAGCAATAATCCAGTCATCACCGAATAAAAGGTGTTATTCTGGTTTGGATGTCTGAGAGGAAATCCCCCCTCACCCCTCTGGATGTATAAGGCTGAGCTTGGTAAGGAAAGACTTACATGATAGTTGGAGGGAGAGAGAAAGATACAGAAGATAAAGATAGATTTATTTAAGAGATATATAAATACATTTCATGGAAGGTGAATAGAGAACATTTTCATTTTTTCCCCCATAGGAGTGTTCTGTTGAATATGTAGAGATATTCAAGACTTGTTTAAGTACTTCTGCAATAGCAGTTACATATATTTTGTTTGTATTAATGGTCATTGCATATATTACACCAATCAGCTGTTCTACAGACTGATTGCTGTTATTAAAAGAAAGTAGGGGTGCACAGATTGCAGTTTTCTGGACGATCACAGATATTTAAAAAGCCTGACCGATTTTGGCCTATACTGATTTGTTTCTGTTCTAAATATTGTAGAAGAGTTACAAGGTTGACAACAGTAGGCCAACTATTGTTAAACGCAGCCCTCTCTCAGACCCTTGTGATAGTAGAAAAGATCGGTGGATAAGATCAGTTTCACATGTAAGTATCGACCGGTCTTCAATCAACCAAAGTTAAAGAAATCGCACCCGTAAAAGGAAGTAATGAATTTTTTTTAAAAAATTTTTTCCCCGATTCATTGATTAATCGAAAAAATAATTGACCGGTTAATCGATTATTAAAAATAATTATTAGCTGCAGCCCTAGTTTAGAGCAAAACTAATGTTGCACATTACCTTGAAGAACACTCCAGCTCTATGGGGTAACTTGATTGTGGTAGCATCATACTCTGGAGATGCTAGAGTCCAGTGGTGTATATTCATGTTGAAGAATACCCCAGTTAAAGTTCACCCTTAAATCCAACTGATAAATTGTGGCAAGATTTGAAAATGTATGTTCATGGATGCTCTCCTTTTAGAATGGCTGAAACTGAACTAGTCTGCAAAGAACGATTAGTGAAGATTTCAGTTTCTAGATATGCAATACAGCTTGAGAAATACCACAAAGGTCCTGCAGATGTAAGTGCAGCAAAAGGTCACTCTATAAGATACTGAGTCAGGGGAGCTGTAAATGCACACAAATGCACACAATACTTTACAGATTTTTATTTGTGATTTTTATTTAGAATTCACCTCTCTCTTTACAATTATACACTACTTTGCAATGGTTTATCATATACAATCCAGTTAAAATTAATTGTTATTTCTGGTTGTAATGTAAAATTTAAAAAAATAATTGAGGGCTATGAATGCTTAGGCACTGTACATATAAAAAGTCATTAGGTCAGGCATAAAGTCATATCTATTGTTTTCAAATGTATGAGAAACTTCTATACACAATCTTTTTGTCTCTTGTGAACTGATTAGTATGAGCCAAAACAGGGGTGCCCTTCTTATTACAGGTTTCCAACACAGTCTGGAAAAGTATGGAATTTGCCCCATTTGTCTCATTGTCTTTATGTTTCCTTTCTTCCTTCCTTCCTTCCTTCCTTCCTTCAGTCCTTCAGTCCTTTCAATCCCTTTGTCTTACCTTCCTTGTTTGTTTCCCACCTAGCCCCCTTCCTTGTGCCGTTCCTTTCTTTGTCTCTTGGGTCCCCCTTTCTTACAGTTTCTTTTTTTTTTTTGAAGATTTCATCTATGAATCCTACACTCATGCCTTATTATCCATTTTGCAGATTGCCACCTGAGATTCTGGTTAAAATTCTATCACTTCTGGATCCCTCTGCACTGTTCAGCATAAGCCACACCAATAAGCTGTTCTATCAGCTTGCCAGTAATAAGTAAGTTTCGTCCACTGATAATCAACACAATAGATGCAATATATTGAATCTGCTACAATGCTTTTTGAATCCGAAAGCGGATAATGTTTTTGGAGTCATGTCAAATTTTGAACACCCCAGGTAGAAATAACAAACTGAGTTGGATTTACAATGCTGCATTAAGTGGTGCATTTGTGTTAATTGCTGTTTATATTACTGATGTATTGTG
Organism: Anableps anableps; assembly: GCA_014839685.1. Lineage (NCBI taxonomy): Eukaryota > Metazoa > Chordata > Actinopteri > Cyprinodontiformes > Anablepidae > Anableps > Anableps anableps. The sequence continues at coordinate 17,607,913 of CM026082.1, forward strand.
CACTGATGATTTTTAACAATAATTTTGTAAGTCTAAGACAGAGGGGCATTTAAACTGTCAGACCGAGATGTGAATTTTTTTTCTTTCTTTTTAGTGTGTCCTGTCCAGCAGTGTAGTGCTCAGAATTGTTGTCTGAGTGTCAACTCAGACAACAAGGTAAGGTCCAACAGATTTGCTTTCACAATTGGAGCATTACAGCTTTCGTCATGATGTTCCACTTGGTATATATATGAAACTTTATTAGGAATTGCCTTAGGTTTATCTCAAATGTAATGGACACGAGGACGGAAAAAGAAATAAGGGAGAAAGGAACGAGAAATAGGTGGGGAAAAGGTTTAAACATGGAGTAAGAATTATGCACACATCTTTTTGACAGTTATCTTACTCCATATTTATAGGGAAAGAAGTAGATAGAATTAAAGGACAGAAAAAAAGCATAGAGCTAAAACAAGTCAACACCCTTGAAGTCTGCCTCTAGACCTGCAGAAGGAGAAAAAACAAAACAAAACTTAGAATTCACAGCAACAAACAACATATGAAAACACAACATTTAAAATTAGAATATTACATTAGATAATATTAAAAATATTAGACAGAAATGTGTGCTTGATGAAAAGTAGAATCAGAATCAACTTTATTCACCAAGGTTGTAAACACAAACAAGGAATTTGACTTTGGTTGCACTTTTTCTCAGTAAAGACATTTTAAACACACATATATAAAAAGGGAAATGAAAAATAAAAAGATTTTTTGTAAATATGTATATATACAAGGTTTTTACAAATGAGGAAGGCAAGTTTGAATTAGTGCAAATATGCTTGTTTTGTTTCACAGTAGAGCAGCTGACTACTCAGGCTGTAAGGTATTCATTATATTAATCAGAGAGACAGCCTGGGGAGAGAAACTGCATATGTGGCGGCTGGTTTTTGCAACTAGCGCTTTGTAGTGCCAACCTAGAGGTGAAAGTCAATACAGTCTAAGCAGGATGTGTGGGGTCTGCAGAGTTTTTACTGCTGTTTTTATGACCCAAGACCTGGGTATAAGTCCTGGACGGAGAGATGGTCAGCCCTGATGATCCTTTCTGCCCAGCTAGTTCTTCATTGTAGTTTGGACCTGTCCTGTTGTGTGCCAAACCAGACAGTGGTGGATGTGCACAGGATAGACTAAATAATGACAGTTTACTGGATGACCAGCAGCTCCTTTGGAAGGTTGTTCTTGTTTTATGATTAGAGAACGAAGGACTCAAATAAGCTGACTCAGAGATTGACTGATAGCGGAGCAAAAGGTTTTATTTAAGATAATACTTTGCAAAAAATAATATTGTGTCTCAGGGAATATTGTGTTCAGTTAGGAGGATTCACTGTTGGGAGATAGAAAATATATTAATAAAAGGTTCAGGCGATACTTTTGAATTTCTTTAAGAGATGGTAAATATAGGCTTACTGTTTTGCCCCTGGAAATCCTCTAGTGGAGAGAGGAGGTTGAGCCAATAAGTGAACGGTGGAGAGTTGGTAGGCCAGGAGTTAGTCAGTCTTAATGTCTATGAAGTTCTCTGAGAAGAGTAACTAGGAGAACAATCTTCAGAGGATAAAAATAAACTCTTGTAAAAGCATCCTTTGTACACCATAACAGTTCGCAAACAGGCAGGGAGATGATGTCTTAGCTGGCCTTAAATACTGCCTTCATACAGAAAAAAAAGGGATGCAGCTGTGGTGACTGCAAGCTATGACTGGAGCTCCCCCAACTGGAGAGAATGAGTAAACCACCTGAAAAAAACAAACAAACAAACAAACAAACAAACAAACAAACAAACAAAAAAAAAATCAGGGGATAGGAATAAAGGGGAGAAAGATGGGTTCTGGACTGCCAGGATATGGCAGTAATAATAAATACTGCCATATCCTGGCAGTATTGAAATCAGTATCCTTTGCGGAGGCTGTTGTCTGTTGGTAGTTAATAGTATTTCAGTGGTGGATTAGGGTTGCCTGTTATAGTGCAAAATTTATTTTTTTCTTCAAGAAATTGATGTATGAAAAACATCTTATGCCTTCTTCTGCCCTGTGACCACATCTAGAAATTCCTTAAATCCCTTAATACAGCTCATCTCTTTTACACCACAAAAACTGCTCAGTTAGGTTTTTAACCATAATTCTGTGTTTATGCTATTGGAAGAAAGTTTGATTTCTGTTAACCAAACATTGGTTAAAAACTTTGTGACCCAATTTATAAAGTTAGAGAAGAGACTTCAAAGACAGGCATTTTGAACTATTCACACACCTGATCAGATTTACTGAATCTCTTCCACAAAATGCAATACAAATGGGTTAGATAATCAAGTTATGCCTAAGTATGGTAATGCCAGTTGCCAAAGTGCCAAAAAGTTTGTTAATTTTAGATAACATGAGCTGTTTACTTGCTAAGTAGTTAGCACCTGCTAGTGGCAGCTATGGTGGTAATTAAAATTTTGATTGTGAAAGTAAATCTGTTGGACCTCTCAACCAAAAGGCTGTTCACAACATCAATTTATAGAGGTAGTATTTTATGCAATTTTAAATAGTTAGCATCATCTACCAGTTAGCATCTGGTAGTACTAGCAATGTTGATAGTAACAAAAAGGGTCATAAAGTCAATATACACAGCCAATATTTTACATGATGTGATATATTGAAGTATGAATTTGCTATCTTAATTTAGCTGTTAAAGGGGCAGTATTACATAAAATCAAGCTTTTGGAGCTTTACATCATGTTATAATGTTATTCCCTCATCAAATACCTGGAGTATTGCCTTGATTCTTTCATGCATGTTTGAGAAATCCTTTACTCTCCTGCTATTCAGGTTTGCAAAATGCTTTGGTGGGGACCAAGGTGCAGCTCCTCCTCTTTTCAAAGCACAGCTCCTCCTCAGAGCTACAGTTTCTAAACTTCCGAGCTTCCACCTCACAACGCACCTGTCCCCTGCAACTTCCCCACTCTACTCCTTTCGATTAGCCAGCAGCAAACACCTGGTGGAATGCGCATCTGCTGAGCTTATTATACGAACTACTTCTCAGTGAAACGCTGATAAAACTGTTGTTAAAGGAGTTAATAGACAAGCATTGTTGTTGTGACTTCCTGAAGGCAGAGTTTCAGAAAGAACAGAAGTTTTTAAAGAGACAGAGTCCCAATTTCAAGATGTTAAATTACAAAGTCAAATTTCTTTTAAGTCATATTTGATATATACAGCATTTTTGTAACAACTGAAGGTAACATCATTACTTGATTGTGCTATAAAATGGTACTGTGTCTGAAAAGTTAATAATACTGCCCCTCTAACTGTAATGTTAGGTATTAGTCACTTTAACCAAGTATGCTGGGTCAAACCCATACTCCAACCCCATTTTTAAAAAAAATGTAAGTCAAACTAAATGTCACCCAGAACTGGATTAGTAAAACACCCCAATTTAGTAATTTTTTCCACAGCAGTTTTAAGAGTTTAAGAGAACAATGTTTAGTCTTTACCAAGTTCAAAAAGAGTAAAGATATTTTCTGGTGTGTTTATCAACAATGCTCTTGTAATCTTCTGTTACTCCCATTGCTCCTCATACAGTGCTCTGTGGAAGAAGCTATACAATGCTGAGCTTTGCAACAATAAAAAGCAAAAACCTAAGATCATGAATGTCAAGGTTTTAACCAAGAAGATTGGAGAGCATTCTGCAGGCTACTGGAAAGAGCTGTATTTCAAGACAGTAGCACATCGTAAAATGAAAAAATGGAATTGTCTTCTTGGACCCATCAGCATCCACACTGGTTTGCCGACCCAAACCGAGCAAGTCCTCAGGTATTGTGAAAAACAGAGCAACAATCACATTTAGGCCTCGTCCATGCAGAGACGAGATCATGTGTATATGCAAACATTTTTTGTTGTTTTGGCGGTGCTCCACACGTGTTTTGGGAGACCAAAAACAATTACTTTTGAAAACGGATCCCAGTGTGGAAAAATTTCAAAATGCAGAATTCATGTTTCTGTGTGTACATGCGAGCAGCGTCTTTTTTGAAATGCTGACTTCGTAGCTCCATCTCTCTGTGTAACACGAATGCACTTCACTCTCACAAATAACAAACATGGCATGTCATTGCATTATTTGTCCCTGAAGCAGGATTCATCCTGTTAGCTAATTTGTGCATGCGCTAAAAGAAATACTTCCAGATTATTAAAATGTAGATCTTTAAAGCATAACATATTTATTTGTATTAGTTACGACATTACTTGCTGTAAAATGATCTATTTTCCTTGACAGTGTTTCAATTCCCGTAATGAATATTATTATATAGTCATTATATAGTATTACATAGTATTTATGCTATCATGCACTCTCTGGTGGGCCCATCATGAACAGACTTTTGTTTTATAATAGTCACATCTTTTATGAGATTAAAGGTGTTATAAAATTATACAAGACTATATCCCATGTGTTCATGGGAAGCACTAATTTATTACTTCATATTTCCCCATCTTTGGTTATTGTACACAGGCATATAAACTAAATGCGTAACTTTTTTTCAGAAAGTAGCTGTCAAAGCAGTCGAGTGAAATGCGATTGAACCATTTTTATCTGTATTTTTCTTATTCTTTTTAAATCATATACTATTTAAACGATTCCAATAAAATACAAAAGGAAATAAGAATACCCTCCCGGAGACATTTTGTTTAACGCATGCGCAAATGAGCTGGTCCTGCTTCTGGGACAGTGACATTGTGCTGTTTGGTGTTGTTCAGCGTTTTTTGCATCGGTCCGTTGCAGTGTTACAGCGCCACCGATTGGTTCGGCATACCTACTACAGCATTTTCTGCGGTGCTGCATTCTGTTGTGTGGACGCACATTTTTTTCTTAATCGTTTATGAAATTTTACGGTGTTTGTCTCCGTGTGGATGGGGCCTCAAAGAACATTTTAAGTTACAAACTTGGCATGTTATCTGTCTTTTGACTGAAATCAAAATTCACTTGAGCAGAATGACAAGTGATGTTTGAGAGATCATTAAACTAATGAAGAAGTAATTAAGTTCTCGGTAAAAAAAAAAAAATAAATAAATAAAAGCAATAAAACAAACAAACAAACAAACAAAAAATAAAACAAGCAATTTATTTGGGATCACATAGATTTACTTTATATTTTACTTCATCTCTATAGGCCTACATCAAAGGAATTTTTCGACTTTTAGTATCTCTACGTCTTTTCCTCAACTTTTAGCTGGGCTATTAGGAATTTTCCACCATTAAAAAAAGAATAAAACTTTTTTAAATCCAGCCTTGCTGCTGAGAAGGTTCAAGGCCAGATAGAAGAGACAATCTGCCTGCAATCCAAAACAAAGCATGGTTTGTTTTTTATATCACGAGCACTTAATGACCTTTTCCTATTAAAGGTGAGAGATGAGGTCTACGTCTGAATGTAGTTTCTCCACAAAGAGGATACCGGCTCACAGGTGGGGGCTCCTCTACTGCGGGTTCTGCTGTGTTTTTATAACCTCTGATTAGAAGCTGTGCAGCACTCAATTTTGAGTTCTGAACCAGTTGTTGTGCTGTAGAGGGGGAAGTAGAAATAATTGCGTTCTTTGCGGAGGCTGTTGGAATTGTTGAAATAAATTACTTAGCCCCCTCAAACCCTCACTGCCAATACACACATGCAGACGCACGCCCTGCCATCTCTTCCCCCCTTCTTCATCCCACCAGCTGAGACAATTCCCTATAGGGGGTTTTGTGTGTTAGAGACACTGAGGAGCATGTGATTTACCTTGGTAATAATCATTTCACAAGACACCACACACACAGACGACGCAGAGTGAAGTCCCCTGGGTCATCCGGGGCCTCCTGGGCTGCTCCAGTTTTTAAGCTTTGTTCCTTCATCTAATTGATATTGGTTCATGCTTCAGCGAGAAGCTGGCTACATCACAGTGGGGGCAGTTGTGAATCACAGTTTAGATAGAATTGGATCAGGAGATTTATCACAACAGCTGCCGTTTCATTTCATTCGGTGCACATCATTTCATTAGTCAGAACAGCTTAAAAGGAGTCATGCGATTCTCTTCCATTGACATAAGAAATGTTAAAGCCATTAGGGTTTACAGTTTTGCTGATTTTAAAAAGCAGCACTAGGCTTTTGGCAAATCCTGCCCATTTTGTTTGCTCATTATTTAGATAAGGCAGCCTTTCTTGTCAAATTTAGCATTGTTTGTGTAAGAAATAGCAGTTGAACTCTGACATGCTAGTATGCCACTCCTCAACTCCTATTGCTTTATTTTAGCATTGTGTTATCCTCCTCTAGAAACTTGCGTGTCACCTGGGAACTGACCGTCACTGATATGTCTGGACATAAGACTACACTGGGGCTGAGCTGGTCCCAGTTCTCTGAGACTTCACTGACACTGTGCTGGTGCGGTGGAGACTGCTTGCTCAGCTACGAGGAGATTCTCATCCTTCAACTCCACGGCGTCAGGAGGATTGCCCTCAGTCACCCCAGCTTAAAGAAGTAAAGACAGCTATAGCATCCAGTTCAACCCTTTTCTCCCTCTGTCTTCTCATCTCTTTGTGAAACCAACTGTGCTCTCTGCTTGTTCTGTCAGACTCAGCAGAAGATCCCTGATGGCAAACTTGGACATGCAGTCTCTAACTAAATGCATACAGGTCATAGGACAGGACCAGTTGGTGCAGCTGAAGTTGTTACAGCCTGGACTCATCATTGGTCTTTGGAGGGTAATACCTTTGCAGGCAGCTGTGTTGTTTCTTCATCATTATTCAGTAATGTGTCTAAAACAGTTTGATAGGTTTGATCATTCATCTCAGCATGACTGATTTAGCAGGGAGAATTATAAGATATGCATGTCATGGCTGTTTTTGCAGCACGAGAGCTCTGTGGCGTTCATCATGTTCACTCTCCACTTTTACAAACTGGTGGAGAGAAGCACTCAGGGATCTTATGATTGGTAGGGTGCAACACTGTCACATTTTTACACTGTGTGTTTTGCAATATCTTTTGTATATTTTATATTACAACCTACACCTTCAATGTATGTGTAAGACCAGCACAAAGTGAACAAAATTGCAAAGTGGAAAAAATAAGCACATGATTATCAACATTCTTTACAAAAACAAATATCTGAAAAGTGCAGCTTGCATAGCATTAATCAGACAGGCTCATAGAAACTGTTCATGAGCCATACAGATTCATACCTCAAGTGGGAGAATCTATGAAGACTGTGTAACTAGTAACTAATTATGCACTCAACAAATCTATCCTTCATGGCAGATTAACAAAAATAAATCCATAAGAAGTCCTGTTTGCCATTTGATATAATCCTTGTAGTGCACATAGCCCTACAGGGATTATGTCTAATGGCAAACAGGGAATGAACTTTTTGGCCTCCATGCAAAACACTATGTGTGGTGAAAAATTAACATGGTACATTATCCAGGTAAAAAAAAAAAAAACAACAACAACAAAAAAACATCTACTCAATGAAACATGGTGGTGCCAACATCATGTGGTGGGACTGTTTTTCTGCTGTAGAGATAGGGAAACTGATCAGAATTCACTGGCAAATGGATTGAGCTCATTAGGTAAATTCTGGAAGAAATTCTGTCAGAGGCTGATGACAGGTTGTTGTTACAGGTTTCTAGAGTTGTTTTAATTGCAGCAAAAAATTGCAGAGGTTCTACAAATTGTTGACTCAGGGGGGCTAATTATTAATGCACACCACTTTTTCAGATTTTAATTTATAAAACATTTTAAAAACCATGTATAATTTTTTTTTCCACTTCATGTTAGTCTAACACATACAATTCCAATAAAATATGTAGAAGTTTGAGGTTGTAATGTGACAAAATTATAGCATTTTTGCAAGCCACTGTATATTACCATCACGTGGTTAAGAACTGTATTGAAAGGATGGCATAATTGGTGATGCCTGTTATAATCCATTGATGATGTACAGAAAAAATTCACCACCGAGGCTCTGACTTTTGTGCCACTCTAAATTACAGTTCTGTGTCACGTTTTGCTGAAAATAAGATCTAATACATACTGTATAATATTTAACACTGCAGCTGCTTTGATATGTTGAATATGACATTTTGAACACAAAACAATATAAACAAAACAATTTTCAGTCCCATGTGCTATTTAATAAAGTATGGATTTAGCTCCCTCTACTGGTGATTTGAAAGAGGTTAGAAAAATTGCAGTTGCAATTGTAAACAAATACACCTCTGAAATGTCTTTGTAAAAAAATGTCAGTTTTCTCCCTTTTTTTGTTTAATCTTTTAGATTTTTCTGTGTTTCAGTTCCTATGTAGAGCCAGTCATCCAGCCCCCTTTTGATGACATTGACCCTGAATATGGTCTCCATGGTTACCAACTACATATTGTTCTCCACAATTCCGAATGCAAACTCATGTCTGAAAGCTTTTCCCAGCTCTTTTGTCACAGAGGTAACTTATTTGTCTTCAAAATCTCTTTTCTCTGTATTTACATGTCTGCTAAAAATCATTTGACAATGTATGAACTGAAGTAGTTATTTTTTTGGTCTCTCTCAGACTGTCAATTTGTGAATATTTGTACACATAAAGAGAGTGTAGTTTCACTCCTCAGTCCATTCAGACAGTGGATTGTTAAACGGTAACAAACTTAATAAAGTTCATCTTCACACTATGACAATTATTTCTGAAAATGTTAACACTTAGATTACACAGGTTTTTCAAGTAAAGTTGCTATGTTTTTGTTTAATGAAAAACCAACCTTAGCTCTTTTGTATAATTTATGTATGTATTTTTAAGTATTCCCTACTTAAGTCATTGTATTTCTTAAAAAAAATACTATTTTTCTTAATTAAGAAACATCTTTTAATGTTTTTTTTTTTTTTTTCATTAGTTTTAAACTCAGCTGATGTAAAAATTCTTTAAATATTTCTTAAAAGATGATTTTTTAAAAATTAAGATGGTATACATAGATACTTGGAAACACAGGTAATTTTCAAAGTGATTTTTATCTTAAGAAGTAAAGAAAGATTTATTTATTATTTGTTGTCTGTGACCAGCTCACATCTCTGATGGATGGATCCAGCTCACTGCCATCAGCAGAACCAACCCCTCACAGCACATCCGGCTTTTAGGAATGCCCACACTGCCCTGGAAGTGCGAGGCCTTGAAAGGCTCAGTGGAGGTAACATATGTGTTATTTTTTTCTGTCTGTTGTTTAAAGGAAAATGTTGTCTAAAGGAAAATGTTTTGCAAGAGTACACTGATCAAAGCTAAATTTAGAAGTAAACTGCATTAAGCCTCAAACTGTTTTCATATCGATTTGTAAAAGAAACTTTTTATACTTTTTTTTTTACTTTAAAGTGCACAAATCTTATTGATTTTATCAGTGTTATAGCACTTAAACTGGAGCATAAATGTGACTGGTGTTTGTTTTAGTTGGTGTCCTTAATTATATTCTGATGTGCGTATCTTTATCTGTCCATTTGTGTATTTTTTCAATAACAAATGGACTCTTACAATAAAATACAATACAACATATCTTACAATAAAAACATGAGGCTCAAGCCGGGTTGTTCCATATTGTCAAAAAACAATAATATGATTTTTTTTTTTTTTTTGCCATTTTCACGATGTTTAATCCTAAAGCTAAAAGCTTCAGACTCAATGATCATACCATATCTACTCCCAGTTGTCAATCTGGCTAACAACTGTACCCCACTGTCTGTTGTCATGGAAACCATGCCACCTTCTCGTGTCAGCCTTTCTTTCAAGGCGTTGTTGTATAGTAATCTTATCTATTTGTCCAGAAATTAGACGTCTCCATTGGGACGTTTTGTCTGACGTCTTCCCTCTTGAAGTGAAACCATCTCATCACTAGAGAGATGTCCTGCATCTTACCACAAGCTCTACTTGCTTCTTATGACTGGTGTTGGCTGAAAAGATGGTGTCATGATGATAGTATAGACTACACTGCAGGTGGACACGTTGTAGGTCTAACTCATACGATCTGACTCATTTTAAAAGCAGCAGTGCTGCAAAGAGAATTGTTGATACTTTGAAAGTTCACATTCTCACTTTTCAGTCTAACTTTATGCACCGAAATAGCACTATAGATGTTTTCTTGTGGCTTGTTGCTGGAAAAATATATGCTTGCAGTGTAAGAGGGTGACATAGGTTTCTGTATATGTCAACTGCAAATAGTGTGATGAAATCAACTGTGATAATCCACAACTAAAGATGCATGCTGACTCATGTTTACTTTGGAACACTTTGCCAGAATTGCTGCATTATGTCTCTGACGCTGCTGGATGAATTCAGGAAACCCTTCCGTTGTGTCACTTCTCCCGTTTCCATGGAGCTGGAGACGGCGGCTGTTTCTTATGACTATGATGGTGAACACTATCTCATCCAATATAAGGACTCAGACATTCAGGTGAAGATGCAGCTTGCAAAGATGAATGCGAAGAGGCAGTTTGTCATCAGTTTAATTGTCTATGTGAGTGTTTGGTTTGTCAACAAGCATTTCAGCAGAGATTATTGATCAATGTGTATCTTTGTTGTATTTTATGTGTGCAGTTTATTTATAACAGGTGTCCATTCTATCCAGTCAGTGGAAAACTGTCAGGTGAAGTGTAAAGTCAGTCACAGTGGCTTGTTACTGCACTGAATAAATAGTGTGATTGAAGCAGTTACATCCTTCAAGTTCTTCTAATTTTCACAATTATAATAAGTGGATAAAAGCCAGGAAAAGGGAAATAAAAAAATAAAATAAAAAAAATTGAATTTCCAGACTTCATTCCCTATCCTATTGTCAAAAAGCTCCATCCAGCCAGCCTGAACTCTGTAGAAATATTAACCATACATTTACAGTGAACCTTTGTAATTTTGCTTTACAATTAGGCTTAAAAAGATTAAGGGCTCTTGAGATTTTTGTTTGAAAATATAGCAGTTTAACAAGATAGAAGGGAACCAGCTCTGGAAGTCGTTCAAAATATCTCTATATATAAATTGCTTTTTTGGAGCACAGAAGCATAGAGGTCGATTTTAAAGAGAATATTCAGCTTCCGGAGTTGGGGATTGTAGGTTCAAGTCCCACTGGGGTTGCTTAATCTAGGCCAATGAGAAATGATATGTACTCTAACTTAAACAAAATGTTTAAGTTAGAGTTAGAATGCTTTAATATCTCTGTAATTGTTTTAATGTTAATCTTACTAAAGACTGAAATTGTTGAATAATGCTGCAAGAATTGCTTTGTGCAGAATGCAACTGGAAAAAAAGAAGAGATTTGCTTAAAATCAGGATATCTTTCAAGATCTTTACACTCTTGAAGCAGGAGTTGCAGACAAATGGGACCACCACCATTGGACAATCACACATACAATATATGACACAAACTTCTGAGTACTCTTTTTATCTATCTGATAAAACATAGCATCACTCCCTAAGATATACTGTCTTCATGGGCACAGACCTCTTCTCATTGCTGCTGCTGTCCTCACCTGCCTTAAGGCCAAGAAACTTTTAACACATATGTAATAATTTTCCAAAATAAGCCACTTTAAAATGTTCTCATACGGTAAAGGCACATTTCTACAACCACTGAACCAACTATTACATGTTGTAATGGTGCAGTCATGTCAAGATCAAATGAACAATTAAATACAAACACAACAAGGCTACAGCTTTTATTGTGTGTTTTAAAAGGAGAACGGGAAAAATATGAACATTATATTTCTCTTTAAAGAGGTCGAAATAGTAGACGTTAACCACTGATAATCTAGACTGGAAATACACTCTTCCTCCGCATTACCCTATTGTGTATCTTTAGGTAAATAATGCTTTGGCATCATTATCCTATACATCAGACACTGTAGCATACACAATTTGAACAACAGCTTAGCCGGGCTGCCAAAAAAAAATCATGCAGCATGTGTCACAATTCTAAGACGCCACGTATGCACCACTTCAACAAATTCAATGCAAGAGCTGCTCAAATTTCACAGGAATGACTCAACAAAAACTTTATTTATTCTTATGGTACTCTATGCAAACACATTGACTGTTCTGACAGAGATTCACACTTTGGGGTGCAAAATCTTCTGAGTGACTCCATATGACACAATCTTTCCTATGTTTTGTGAGCTAGTGATTGACCCTCGCCCAAGTGAGACAAGTGTTACAAAAAAAAAAATAAAATAAATAAAAAAAAATAGCCTAATGTTTTGTAAATAAAATATTTTTTTATTACTGGCATTTATTATTGCACACAATTGATATAAGAAATATTTAATAATTAAATCAGGCTAAACTTTTTCTGTTTTAGGTCAGTTGGAATTGCCAGGAATTATTTCTATTTGCTAAATACTTGAATAGAGGAAGGAGTTTTATTTTCTACTTTCTTCAAATTAAGAAGTTTATATACAATAAAATTACTATACCTTTAAACAACTTGGGAAAGCCCAGACAATAATGCCATGGCTTTGTGATCCTCTGGCAGGTTATTTCACAACTTCTGAGTTAAGCAAACACACATGTGGATGTATTTTGAAACATATCAAAAACACTACTTCCTTGTATGACATCATGGAAAAATCTGAGGAAATTAGGAAAGCTATCATTAAGACCTCCATAAGTCTAGTTCATCCTTAGGTACAATTTCCAGATACATGAAAGTATCATGTGTTTAAACTATTATATGTAAGTAAAAATACCAGGGAAATGTCCACCCATCATATTGTTGAGAAAGAAGATGATTTCTGTTGCCCAAAGAGTAATGTGTTTGATGTGAAAAGTGGGTGAGCAAAAGCAAGAGACTTTGTGAAGAAGCTGACTGAAGCTGGTAAGAGAGTGCCATTATCCACAGTGAAACAAGTTCTGTATTGACATGGGAAGAAAGCCTATTCAGAGAAGTCACTTCTCCAAAAGTGACATAGAAAGCAAATTGCATCTTACAAATGCACTTATGGACAGAAATCCTAATTTTGTTGTCTGATCAAATTGAACTCTATTGCCATATTGAACATTTAGAGAAAAAAGGGGAATGCTTGCAAGCCTTGGAAGATCATCTCAACTGTGTGGTACAACGATGACAGCATCATGTTATTTATGTTTTTTGCTGTTGGAGAAGCTAGTGTACTTAACAAAATATGTATCATAAAGAGAATATAATGTGGGAATATCCAAGAAGTTTAGTTAAGTTAAGTTTATTTATATAGCATATTTCAGCAGCAAGGCTGTTCAAAGTGCTTTACATCGTGCAAACATCACAAAATCATCAAGCAACTATGCATCAAAATCAATACATCAAAATCATAAAGAAGCGTCTCAAGACATTGGCTAGACCAAGGGTCTGCAACCTTTACAATGCAAAGACCCATTTTTGCCCTCAGTCCAGCTAAATAAAATGGGTTTAGAACCACAAATATTACTTGACCTTTTGAAAAAAAGACATCTCATAATTTTTGATAAATATCTACTACAGCAAATCTGTTGTAATTTTTAAAGAGCAGCCATTTTATTCCTATTTTTAGGTTTTACAGTTTTTCTCAGCTGTTTGGTGCATTTCTTGAATCATCCTTGACATTTTTAAAACAGTAGGTGCATTTCTTAAAACAATTCTTACAAACACCAAAACACCATGGATTACTTGCAAAAGCCAGTCTATTTCTCAAAATCCTTAGTTCATCTCTGAAAAGTAAATATCTATGTCAATGAGCATGTTTGTGCCTCAGTATGTTAAGTCATTGTTTCATTATGTACGGATAAGACAGTCAAAATGCTTTGTCATGTCAATATGACAGTGTACTCTGGAGGGATGTTCCATTGTAAACTTTGATGACAAGTATTGTAAATTGTAGTTGTGGGAACTCAATGTCTGGAGACTGGACAAGATTTACGCTTTTACTGTAATTTGTTAATAGACCATGTCATTGTGATACAGAAAGGAAAATAATGGAATGTTGATATTTGCACATAGTTTCCAGCTAAATAAAAAGAAAAATAGATCTAAATAAAAATTCCTGGTACTTGTAGTGCTATTATGTTGTAGAAATTAAATCTAATTATTATGTTAAAATCCTGAAAAATAGCTAAAACCTGCATTTGTTATAATATCTATTTTTAAAACTTCAGCTGTATTCCTATATCATTTTTAGTCAAGGTTTTTAAGTCATTGTGGAAGATCCAAAGAGCCAGTTGTTGCTCCGGATCTGAAGGTTACAGACCCCTGTTCTAGACAATTAAAACTTTTGTGCAAGAGGGACTTCCAATTTGACAATGAGAATGAGCATACCACCAATTCAGTTACAAAGTAGCATAAGAACAATGAAGTCAGTGTTTTAGAATGGCTATCACAGCACTTTGATCTTACTCCCATTGAAAATTTTTGTCATGAGCAAGATCGCCTACACATCTGACTCAGTTACACCAGTTCTGTAAGGAGGTACTATTGTGACTATGTAGACTGATCCAAGTCTACATTTTAAAAAGCAATTCCACCAATTGCATAGGAAATGTATGTAAACTTCTGAACTTGAATAGAGTAGAAAAAAAAAATCTTAAAGATTGTAGCACTTTCAGCCTTTAATAATGCACAGTCTTATTGGCTAAGTATACATTTTAATTGATTGTTTTCTAAATTTAGGGTTACTATCACATTTATTTTCTCTTTGCTCAATTAAGAAAGTAAAATCAGCATTTGCTCAATTGCATTGCCAAAAGTAACCCAATCATTTTCAGATGGAAATGGAGTTGTTGTCCTTACTTTGGGTAAATGTGGCTCCAGCAACAAAATCATTATCAAGGCAGTTGCTTGAAATTGTTGATGATAGACCAACATTGCTGATGGCAAAACAAATATAAAATGGCAAGCCTCTAGATAATTGCAACAAAACGACTTTTTTGCAGATAGGGCCATCATCATCTTGAAAAACTCTTATTTCTTGTTCATCATTTACATAAGAATGCTAAACTGTTTAAAGAAATAATCCAAAGGAAAATAAGTAGAAACTATATACATGGTGAATTTGTTTTTATCCGAGGTTTCAAAACTAAAATGAGACATTAGCTATTATGGGCAGGGGCAACCATCAGGGCTTATTTTATTTGGTATTTTCCACAGCTTTTCATTCATATTCAAAGCTGGACTTTATTTGATATTGCAGAATAACCACAATCAGCATCCACATGCAATAGAGTCATATAGAAAAAGTGTGGGGCATGTAATAAACTGACAGATAATATGCAATTGCGATTGCCTGGACTTTAATAATATCTACCATTTGTGACTTTTCCAGTTGCCACACATTTTCATCTCAATGGCCTTCATACTGCTGTTGGCTATCATCATCCTGCTGCAAACTGGCACTTCTTCATTCCTTTTTATATGACAAAAGCAGGACCCAAGGGTAATGTGTATTGGTAATGGTCTGGCAAAATATGAGTCACTTATTCATGTGTTTGAGTCACATATTGGCTCAAAAGGCTTTGCAGATTCTGCCAGAGCCCAAGACTGTGAATCCCAGAGTTTGCTTTGCAGAGAGTAATAACTTATGCAAATACATATATTCTTCTAACTAAAATTTATGCTGTAAATAAATATGCAGTAATGCAATTTATGTTTATTTAAATTTAGTTTAAACAAGGAAGTTCTCCAGCAGAGGGCTCTCTTTGGTAAATAATGAACTTTGAACGGTTAGCACGGTTTTCAGTCTCTATGCTGTCACTTAAACAACAGTTCCAAACAAACATTTCCTCTAACTCTTGTCAGGGCAGTGCTAATCTCATTTCAGTACAGCTCTGATTTTTCATAATTACTCTATAAGCCTTGTATTATAGTCAAAACATAAAAAAATAGCACACCAATAACAAAGGCAATATAAGCCACAAAAAAAAAAAAAAAAAATGCAAAATGCAGTGGCACGATACTTAATTAAACTCATCTTTCTCAGTTTCCTCACAGGTTAATCTTGGAAGAAAATTGCTTCCATTTTTAGCTTTTAATTCTCTCCCTTGTGAGTGGCCAGCTGGACCCACAAATGATTCAACCACACAGGCCATTGACACAGTTCTCATTTAGTCCTCGATCAATTAAAGAAATTCAACAGCAGGGAGATTAACTGACACCATCATTTTAATTTTAAAGCAAATATTCTTTCTTCTAAAGATCCTGGAGGTATCCACAGTCTTCTCCTATACATGAGTGTCATGTCCTTACAAATCCTAACAATTAATATTCCATATTATTGGGTTGGGATGCGATGTCAGTGAAGTTAATTACGCATATAATAATCACTGCAACATCTGCGACAACAGCCCAAAATGTCTTTGCCAAAATCCACTCATGAGGAGATCCATAATCAGGCAAAAAGTGATTTGTAGATACTACAAATTAACAGATGGCTGAACCCATTACAATGCTGGACATGAACTATTTCATAATTATATTGTAGTTACTGCACACTCCGTCATTTTCTTTCACCTTGTTCTGACACCCTTTATATTCCTGCTGAGATGGAGAGCTGAGAAACTAAGAAAGCTTCTAGAGGTCAGAGTGACAAATTGTAATAGTAAGATGGAGATTAGAAAAATCCTAATTTATTATTCTTAAATTGGTAAATAAAACTGCTTTCACAGAGACAACAGCCAAGGGTGGGTTTAATTTGTTGGCAAGTGTTCAGACACATCTTGAAGTTTTTGGTCCATTGTGTCCCCTGGCTGGTTTAAGAGAAGAAAGAAACAACCATAATTCTTGACATAGATGCATTTTAGCTTCAGGAAGAGCCCAGGATAGAGTAGCTCACAAAACATTCCTGACTAGATAATAAAATCTGAAGCTACACAAAAAAGCCCTCTCCCCCAAACAGAAACAAAAATAAATCTGTGACACAGAGCCAGTCTGCTCAACAAAGCATGCCAAAAGTGTACATACGGCTAAAAAAATAAATACAGGCAAATATAAAGGTTACACAGGATCATGGATGATGGCTGCCAGTTGGCATAAATGCTCAATGATACAGCTTCTCAGTGTTTCGACAGGCAACTGCTGGTTAAATAGCTGGAGGGCAGTTGTAGAGACAGCAGTCCATTAAAATAGAGGAGTGAAACCTAAGGCTTGGCACAGCACACATAAGTATCAATAAACATAGTCCTGAGGCAAATGTGAGACTGTGATGCATGGAAACATAGCTGCATTACTTTCTGAAGCAATAACACTCCAAAACATTGTCACATCTTGTGGCAAAAACACACAAAAAAATCTGAAGTTTGATTTTTATTTTTTTATTGTTGATCTGATTAATTAATTCCTACCTTATTAATTCTCGATTCATACTACCAATAAAATACAGCCACAAGAAAGCTGAGATGAGTTTAAACCTCCACAGACTGTAAGGTGGATTCTAACTTCTATCTTGAATCGCTTCAAAACTACAGGAGCAGGAAGACTAGATGACAAATGAGGCAAATTCAAATGCATGTCAACATTTAAGACTCCAATTGTGAGTTGGATGGATTAAGGAAAGGAACATGCTTCTTTGTCAATGAAAAATAACCTTAAAACTTAAAACTTGAGGATTTTATGTAATTTTGGAGCAAATCAATACATAACAGCAAAAGACAAATGTCAGTTTGACTTGTATGGTAGCCTCTTTCAACAAAACCAAACTTTTTCCTGCCCAGTACACATCTCTTCAGTTTAGTTTGAGGAACAGGCAAAGAGTTAAAGTGTAAAACTTTGTTTTCAAAATGATTTACATATAGAAATAATTCAAAACAAAAACTGGGGCCATGTGTAAATATAATCGAGCACAATAAAATGCCTTTACAATCACACAATTAGTAAATAGAGCCCACCTGTGTGTGATTTAACCTCAGCATAAATACAACTGTTCTTTAAAGGCTCAGAGGTTTGTTACAGAACTTTAGTGAACCAGCAGCACCACACAGGCATAGAAAAACACCAGACAGGTCAGTGGAGAGGTTTAAAGCAGGGTTAGGTTATAAAACAATATCCTAAGTTTTGGACATTTCATAGGAGCACTTCAGTTCTTCAACTGAATGGCATGGCTGCAAACCTGCAATGACTGTCCATCCAAACAGACAGGCAATAATTGAACAAACAGGCCAGAAGTCTACCGTATCTCTAGAGGAACTGCAGAGATCCACAGGTGTGAAAATCTGCTGACTGGCAAACAGTTATTTATACAATCTACACATATTCCCTTTATGGAACAGTAGAATGAAGAAAGCCATGAAAGAAAGTTATAGAAGGCATTTTACAGTTGCCACAAGCCATGTAGGGGTACAAGGAAGAAGATGCTATAAGTAGAGGAAAACTTAAACTTCACATCACACAGAGCTCACCTTAGCCTGTATAAAACATTGTGGTGACTAGTGGTGACAGCATCATTTTGATGCTGTTCTTCGGCAGGAACAGTGAGGCAGTTCAGACTTGATGGGAGGATGTATGGAACTAAATACAGTGCAATGCTGGAGGAAAACTTGCAAGAAGCACCAAAATAATTGAGACTAGAGTTGAGGTTCACTTTCCAGGAAGACAATGAGACAATGTATCTAGAGATACATCCAGCCCTACCAAGGAACTCTTTGGGGCGACGGTGGTGACGACAGTAGGAGTCCGTGCAAGACACTTCACCCGCCTTGTCTGAGAGCCCGGTGGTGCCGGTGCATGACAGCCTCGGTTCTGTCAGACTGCTGTGTGTAGTAGCTTACCACCATCAGTATGTGAATGTGTGTGTGGGTGAATGCCTGAATAGTGTAAAGCGCTTTGGCCTAAACAAGATGCTATACAAGTACAGGCCATTTATTTTGAAAAAGTTCAAGTTGAGGTATGAATACTTACACAAATCACTATACATTGTTTAAATTATCTTCTACTGCTAACTATAGATTTTTAAAAGCAAAGTAAATATTCAAATACAAAGTTTTACTATTTAAATATGAAATGTGTATTTTCTCATTACAGCAATAAATGAAAGTATGACCACCAAATTTCTTGAGAATGACTAATGACTATAGGAAATAGTCATTAGTCATTCTCAAGAAATTCTCAAGAAATTTTTTTTACATTATCTAGGATTTAAGAAACCTAGCTAGACTAGATCAGTGTATCTAGGACAAGTAACATTGTTGTCATCTTACCTTGTCTCGCACATTGCAGTGGGGCTGTAATAGGGGAAAAGAGATGGCATGTGTCAGCACATTATGTAGTACATTGTTGAAGCACTTCCTCTAATTTAATGGTTCACTGGATCTTATTCTCGCAATAACATCCTGTGTCTCCCAGGTCTCAGAGCAAGCATTTGTTGGACAGGTAAAGTGCAACTATTTTCTTTTGTTGTGTTGCTGCTAAGTGTTGGTTTAAAAGGTCACATATTCATCAGTATGCTAAGGAATGAACTAAAACAGCCTGGACTAAATGCTTTTTTCTCACAGGAGTTGACTGCAGTAGGTTGCACCTTAAAATAGATGGCATTTTTATAGCTGTGTAAACAATATAACGCTAATCTAAATCTGAATCTTTTGAAGTAGGAAACATTCCCTGCTTTCAGGTTACCCAGAAAATTTCTCTTTACCTTGATGAAAATCTTCACAAAGTTTCATAATGCTTGAAAAAAAACATCCAAAGTCAAAGCAGAGATCCCTTAATGTGGAACAAAATAAAATGTAAAAAGCAAAGCCTTGTGGATGTCAATGATCAAAAAATAGTTTTTTTTTTATCTGCAACATGCAGATGACAGGTAAAATACAATTAGTCATTCAGTAGTTGAGTAAACACCTTTTCTCGGATATTCTTCTTGAAGCATTTAGCCAATAATGTTATTTTTCAGCTCCTGTGATACAGATGGGTCAAGCAAAGATCTCTCCATGTGCACATCAAATGTGCCAAATCTGCACTTTTTAGCATGATGTGAAGGGACGCTTCAAATTCCAATGACTCTTTGATATTAATTCCTCGTCTATTAATAACTGATAGAAAATATTCAACTGATCACAGGAGAGATCTCCTTTCACTTTGACTAAAGGCTTAGGAGCACCTGCTGAGGCTGCACATTAAGGCTCATTTGATTAGGAACAGCCGTGGACAGAACATCTCTGGGAGTGTGTGATTATTGAAACTGACAAAAAAAAAAGAAGAAACTTAGCTAAACTGCAAAGCAGTCACTTAAAAAAAAATGCAGGTCAAAACATGATTATCTACAACAACAAACCACTTCACTATAATGTTGACTGGAAGTTGCAAATAAATCCTACAAAAACATCACCAACAATTAAAAAAAAAAAAAAAAAAAAAAAAAAAAGAGGAATATTTATTTATCTTGTCACTTATGTGATACAGTGACATAAATTAATGCTCCAAGTGCTTATTTGTAGCATTAATTTGTACTTTTAACTATTAATAATTTTACTTCACTGTCCAGAAGGATCATAATCATCCTGCATGTGTCTGTAAAAATGATTAATTTTACCTGTCTTTGAGTAAAAATGTTGATAAGGCAAAGTCTTACTCTGGTAACCTAACCTAACAATGTATATAGTATATTTTTAGCATATGCAATAAATGACATTAATCTATTTCTGCTGATCCATCCTTGCCTAGCTTGTTTTTATTCCAGGTCATTGTATATCCAAGACAACACTGTGACACTGAGCGGAATAAACATGTTTTCTACCAGCCTAAATCAAATGTTAAATGTGGTGTCTTCTGTGGGCTTCACATAAAACGGTCTGGGCTCTGCGAGTTCTTGGAACAATTGGCATCAGTGCAAAGGTCTGTGCCTGAGGCAAATGCTATTGATCTGAACCTCTATTAAGAAGGAAGCCAGAGGAGAAAGCGAGAGAGATACAGAGAGAGAGGTACAGACCAAAACAGAGTTTTAAACTAAGAAAGCCTCATTCATTTTCTACGGGTTTAGTAAATATGGGAACATGATGAACAAGCAGGTATGTCTAGTACTGAAATACATTTTTTAAATTATTTTAGGCTGTAGCACTTAATTACACAGAGTCACTTACTTAAACCTATAAAACTGCATTTTTGAAAGTGAATGCATCGTTCCCATAATATGTTGCTTATCAGGTTTAGGGTAATATGTATAAAGATAGAAAATTCTCAAAGGGAACTTTCACGACGCTTATCTTTGACTCGGTTCAAAGATCGGTTGTTTGCGTCGGCAAACAACAAGCTGAGTTCTTCATTCTCTTTTCTGGTTTAAGCAGAACTGAAAAGTGAAACATAGCTGGACTGGGTTGTCCTCGGTGTGGCTCGCCTTCCTAAATTACTGCTGGAGCACATGAACGATTCATTTACAAGGTCACTAAAGAAACAAGAACAATATAAAAAACACCTCACTTGTCTCAGTTAAGCTCATTGATCATGAGTTAGCATTTACAAAGACACTAGGCAAAAATGACATTCATGGGAGGGTGCCAAGGCCAAAACCTCTGCTGACCAGAAAGAACACAAGGGCCTGTCATTTGAAATTTGCCAAAACCAACTTGATTATTCACTATTAACATTTTTGGGAAAATATTTGTGGACTGATGAGACAAAAGTATTATTTTTTTGAATGTGTGCTCCCATTACATTTGGCCTAAATCTAAGACAATTCAGTGAGGACATGATTTATACCATACAGTGACATGTCAAAAACTCACAAGGCTTGGTTAGTCCATGAGATGACTTTACAGGTTTCTGTCCTAAATACAAACTTCATTGAGACATTACATTACCAACTAGGATTTTCTGGAGACTGTTCTGAGAATTACACTGAGAGAATTATACTCTTTGTGCAACTGTGTTTTCACACCAGAAATGTCCTTTGGTCCGCTTGTTTGGTTTGGGCCAAACGTCGTTTCATCTGGTGAGGTTTGCTTTCACATTGTGCTTTTTTTTGCAACCGGACTAAAATTTGTAAACAAAGCCATGCAGGTGACAATCAATGCTCCCATTTGACAAAAATGAAGGGAGCGGAACACCAACCTGGAAAAACATACTTAGGAAGTCCTGCTTGTTGCATTTCTGTTGTGCACGTTTGTGTTGTTATTACAACTGCAATACCATTTTGAATGGCAAGAGCAGCTAATACAACGCAGGTTTTGGGATGAGATTTCTAATTTTGAAACAGCGTCGGCAAATGTGTGCTGCAAGCGGAACGAGACGAGATGCTCTCCACCCTCTTAGCCACAACATGCTGCCAGCAGCGTCACTAAGCAGAAAATGGCAGATCAGGTACGACTGCAGCACAATCAGTACATGCAGCAGTAGCGTTAGCAACATTGAAGGGTTCATTTTTACCATGATGCACAGCAACAGTGGCTTGTGAAGTCCAAAAAGATGTATATTTCCTGTAGTTGGTTCAGATCGAGGCTGGTCTGTATTCACACCAGAAGCGAACCCCACCTGAGTTTGTTTGGAAGTGGATCGAGACCACCTCAAAAAGTGGGTCTTGGTTCAGTTGTTTGCTCCGCACCAGAGTTCGGTTGAGTGTATTCACTCCTGCACAAAAGGGAAGAGAAATCTGGTCCATCTAAAGTGGACCAGACGTGTCAGGTGAGAATACACCCGAAGAGTGTGTGTCCTCGAGTTGTTTTTGTTTCACCTGCGTGTGGTATCAGTCAAATTACCTTGCTGTCCTACCTGCCATCTCAGAGTGTAGTCAGCTTGTACTGTGAGATAACACATTTCCTCAGCATCAGAAGGTGACCTGGTCACCCTGTCCTGACCTCTAGAGTGTCCCAAAGTATTCATGCCACTATTACAGGGGTACACCTTTTTAATCTCAACAACAGCATTTCAGAGAAAAAACATCCCACAGACAGTCAAACATGGTGGTGATAGTTTAATGGTCTGGGGCTACTTTGCTTTTTTAGGACCTGATGGATTTGACATAATTGATGAAATTAGGTAAAGCTAACTTGTTATGCAGATGGACAATGATCTGAAGTACACCAGAAAGTCCACTTCTGAATGGCTAAAAAAAAAAAAAAAAAAAAAAAAAATCCTTAAAAACCCTCCAGTGTGGCTTATTAAAACAATTCTGCAAAGAGTGTGCCAAATGTCCCGCATGTGATTGCTAGTTAATGTGACATGCTTGGCGGTAGTTTTTGCTGCCCAGGGTGGCACAACCAGTTATAAGTTTTAGGGGTTTTGGGGGTTTTTTCACATTGCACCGGATTTTTTGCATGGGTGAAATCCTCATCTAAAAACATTTATTTTCTTCTGTAATTTTTGTCTGGCATTAATATATATATATATATATATATATATATATATATATATATATATATATATATATATATATATATATATATATATATATATATATATATATAATCTGAAACATGTAAGTGTGAAAAAAGCAAAAACAGAACAAATCTGTGAGGAGAAAAGATTTTTTCACAACATTGTATGTCCTGCTGGAAATCAGTAACAGCCACACATTAAATATGCATTTGTTCGCATGTATCTTTGATGCACAGCTCATTTGTTAAATATGTTTATCTGGATGTCCCCTGTAGAACAATAAAAGTTATCTTTTGCTCAGGTTGAAACAAGCCAATGTGGTATTGGATGATTACATTTTAATCAGATCTCTGCTATAGGATCACCGGTGCTTGACACCTATTAAAGCAGATGGCAGTCACTGTGGCCAGGATTTCATTTCATTGCACATGCAGTGGTTGCAACAACAAATAAGATATGACATAAAGCAGTCTGCTTCACTGATACTGATTTTTCTTTTTAACTTGCAAAAGCATCTTAATGGTGCTGAGTCTAATCACTTTTATTTACAAGTGTATCTTAGCAACTAAAAGCTTTCATTGCTACTACAGTGTGACATTTTAAGAATACCACAAGGCATCAGAAAACTGTCCATTTAGAATTTTATGGATGAAATTCTGCTTTTACAATGACAAGAAAACATGTGAATACCTCTGAGCTTCTTAGCCATTAGCCATCAAATAATTAGCAGAACAAAACGTAGTTATGCTTACAAATCTGTGCTACCAGGCACAGTGTGCTCTCTGTGATACAGGTGTTTTAAGGCAAAGTAATTTTGTACATCTACAACTACATTAAATCATGTGTTTGAGGTGTCACTCTCTGGTGCTATATCTGAGATCTAATGAGGATGAAATCAAATCAGGTTTGAAAATGGTAAATCAATACATCAGGACTGTTCAAGAGCTGCGACAAAGATTATTCAAATAAGCAATCTTTATTCCTTTTTGGGGGGTTAGGGTTCAACCCTGGGTTCTGGGTTCAAATCCCAGCCAAGGGACTTTCTGCATGGAGATTGCATGTTCTGCCTGTGCATACATGAATTCTTTCTGTGTACTCTGGTTTCCTCCCACAGTCGGAATACATGACTGTTAGGTCAACTGGTCTCTCCAATTGTCCAAAAAAAAAAAAAAAGGTATTAGGGATGCCATCATCAGTTCTTCCTTCCCAAAATGTATTTTACCTGTCATGGAGTACAATTTTGTTGTCCTTCTTAAACTATGTAGTTTTCTGATTTTGGCAGTTTTCTTTTTACAGCTATTAGGGGAATTAAGTTGTTTATCAAATTCTTACTTACCACTATTTCAACCTATTGTGCATCCAGAAACTGTTCACAGTGCTTCACTTAATCTCTTTCCTCAAAATTCTACACAAATACGTGGAAATTTTTTTTTTTTTTTCAAATTTATTAAAAATAGAAAAGCAAGAAATCACATTTACATAAATATACACATCCTTTGCTTAATATTTTGCTGATCCACCTTAGGCAGCGTTTCCAGCCTCAAGTCTTTTTCAATATCATTCCACAAGCTTAGCTGACCTATCTTCAGCCAGTTTTACCTGTTCTTTTGTGCAGTTGTTCTCAAGCTCCATCAGGTTGGATGGGCAACTTCTGTGCACAACCATTTTCAGATCTCTTCAGAGATGTTCAATCGGATTCAAGTCTGGACTCTGGCTTGGCCACTCCAGGACATTCACAGAGTGGTTCTGAAGTCTCTCCTTTGAGATCTTGGCCTTATGCTTTAGGTAATTGCTGAGAAAAGAACATTCACCCCAGTCTCAGGTCAAGAGTGCTCTGAAGCAGGTTTTCATCCAGGATGTCTCTATACATTGCTGCATTCATCTTTCCCTCTATCCTGACTAGTCTGCCAGTTGCTGCTGCTGTAAAACTTCCCCATAGTATGATGCTGCCACCTCCATGCTTCATTGTACAGAAGGTATTGGCCTGGTGATGAGCCATGCCTGGTTTCCTCCAAACATGATTCCTGGCATTCACACCAAAGAGTTCAATCTTTGTCTCATCAGACCAGAGAATTTTGTTTCTTATATTCTGAGAGTCCTTCAGGTGTCTTTTGACAAACTCCAGACGAGCTGCTATGTACCTTTTATTAAGAAGTGGCTTTAGTCTGGCCACTCTACCATACAGGTCTGATTGGCGGATTGCTCCAGAGATGGTTGTCCTTCTGGAAGGTTCTCCTCTCTCCAAAGAGGAACGCTGGAGCTCTGACAGAATGACCATCGGGTTCTTGGTCACCTTCCTGTCTCAAAACTTCTTCCATTCATGAATGATGGAAGCCACTGAACTCCTTGGGACCTTCCAAGCAGCAACAATTTTTCTGTCTCCTTCCCCAGATTTTTGCCTTAAGACAATCCTGTCTTGGAGGTCTACAAACAATTCCTTTGATTTCAAGCTTGGTATTTGATTTCTAACATGCACTGTCTACTGAGAGATCTTATATAGACAGGTGTGCCTTTCCAAATCAAGTCCAATCACCTGTATTTACCACAGGGTGACTCCATTTAAATTGTAGAAACATCTCAAGGATGATCAGTGGAATCAGCTTAATTTTGAGCTTAAATGGCAAAGGCCTAAAGATAGTTGTGCTAAGCTTGTGGAATCATATTCAAAAGAATATGTGGAAACCACTTTGTCATAATGGGGTATTTGTGTGTAGAATTTTGAGGAAAGAGATTAATTTTATAAAATTTGGAATAAGGCTGTGACATAACAAAATGTGGAAAAATTGAAGTGATGTGAATACTTTCCGGATGCACTGTAAATATAAAGCAACATCAGCAAAATATAAAGGTAAAATAAAATTTATCCGCTGAAGAACATAATCTCTTTCCAATACAGCGACAGTTAAAACGGTAAAGCCTAACAAACTCCTCCAAGCCATTTCAAAATCTATCTGTTCCTGGATTTCCTTCAGGGTTTTTTGACTCCTGCTTAGAAATGTTTTACATGTCCTCACTCGATACTAACAAGACTGATGTATTCCTGAATACTAATGGAAAGGGGTTTTGCTCATTATTATAGAGAAGGGAGAGTACAAAGTTCACATAAGCATAAATGAAGAACATAATCCTTTCATAGGTGTCAATGCTAATAAAAAATATTGCCAACTATAAGCACAAAGGTTGGACACAAGTTCATTGAAATGAAGATGTTCATGATTGGGCTTAAATTTTTGAGAACTTTGAACTTAATGAAGCAGTTGTTGACATGACAAGCTTCAGCCTGATGTCATTAAATGAGGGTCAGTAGTGAACAGATATGTAAACTCTGTTTCCTTTGAGAATAATTTAGCTACTTCATTCTAAAGAGAAACATTTTCCTGGAAAGGCAAGAGCTTTGTGACTGTTATAAATGTGCCTGTGTGTGTGGACACTGTCAATCCTATTTTGTAGAAGTAATGAAAGTTTTTGAGGCACAATAGGCACCAGTGCAACAGTGTGTAGTAGTAACCTACATGGCAACATGATTAATTCAAGTCTCTATTAAACTGGAATGAATTTTGAAAGGTCAAGTATTTTGCACCTCACTTCATTACTCTGTTATCTTAATCAAATGGATTTCTTTTATTATCTCGCCCACTCCTTGATTGAATGTGTCTGATCTACCCAGTACTGATGGATGTTTTTTCCCTGTGCAACAATCCCAGAGGCTTTTTGTGAAATAATGACCAACACTCGCGACTAATGAGAGCAGGTTGCAAGAGATCCGCTGGAACACCTCTGTGATGTGGTGTGATGAGAGATCTTCATTTGCAGGTATGATTATGTCTTATACTATTAAATCTAAACTGTTTGGCTCATGTTTTCTCATTTCATGATTACTCATTATCTTCATAGAGGGATGAATGTTCTGACTCATCTGTTTTCTAGCTACATTTGAGTGTCCATGTGGCAATAAAGAGGAGAAAGTATCACACTGTCAGTTATTTTCCATGTCTGCTAATAGTGACATGCTGAAAATATCCCTGTGTTCCTCTCAATAAGATGCTTTCCATTCAATTATAAATCATTAGAAAGAAAATCTCTGGATCTGTATGTAGAGTATTTTAAAGGTTTCTGTCACTTGAATTGTGATTTATGTTGCCTGTTGAGTGTTCATAGTCATGTTCCAGGTTGCAGGGACATAAAAAAATGGGAATAAGTTTAAAGTGGCCACAAGAAGGCACTGAAACACCTTGTGATTTGTCCCATCTAGCATAGGGAAGAGCAATGGCAACAAGGCTCTTGATTTCATGACATTTCAGTATCTGCTTATGTTATCTAGAAGGTTTTCCAAAATCTTAGACTTTTTCTTGATTAGACAAAAAATGTTTTGCTCTTAAATTCTTTAACCGTTGCTTAAATAATTTTTATTTGCAAGTTATACTGTATGTTAACTTTTAACTGGAATAGTTTTGCTCAAAGCCTGTTACATTGCCTATAAAATATATTCACCCCCTTGGGTGTTTTACATACTATGTTTTACTCTTTTTATTGCTTCGACAAACTAATCATGATCAGCAAAATCTGACTTTTTTGACAAAAAAAATCCTTTGACGTCAAAGTGAAAGCTGATTTCTACAAAATATCAATTTAATAAAAAATATAGGTATCATAAAATAAATGCCTGCATAGATACTGTATGTGTTTCATCTGAAAATACCAATTGAAGCTTCAATACCCAGAACCAGCACACCCAAATTATAAAGTTGTTTACTTCATGTTTACTAAAAACAATACATTGCCTTTCATTTTTTCAGGTGGTAAGATTTCTTTACATAGCTCTCTTGTGTCACAAACTTTGTTTAACTGAGGAAGAGTTTCGGTTAACGTGCATAGCGGAGCAATCCATTCAGAACACAACTCCCCAAATTCCCCCAAGCCATTTTAAAAATCAAAAGCTGCAAATTAGAACTTGTGCACAAATTTGAAACCAATCAGAGTAGGATCCAACTAATATATACAATTATTTTTTCATGGCTCATATAGACTGGTCTTTAGTTAATACGTCTCTTAAAACATACAACTCTTAGAACATGGCACTCTCATAAAATTGTGATAGTTCCTTTAATATTTAGGGTATGCTATGATAAAATACAAGATTTTCTCAACAAAATGACTACTACTACATTTTCAAGGACATTTTTTCCTGTTTATCATTGTCATTAGTTCCATAAATGTGAATTGTTCTATTTACAAAAATATATGCTTTCTCATTTCACAAAGCCTTGTTTTCTTCTTTCCAGCATAAAAATAAACAGAAACAAAATAAAACTCTTTAGGTTGTAGAGGCTGCCAAGCCCTGATTTAAAGCCTTTAGACAACATTGATCTTGAAAGATATAAATAAAAATTCACAGTTTGAAGTGATACAGTGCTGGATCCATATCCAATATTCATATCCAGATCCACTAAATAAATGCTGGTAAAATGAAGGTGGCTACTTATTGGGTTAATACAAATAAGGTAAGAAAAATAAATATGCCTCAAGTAAAGAAAAGAAAAAACATTTGAACCATGCAATCAAAATCCGAAGGCTCTTACAGTTCTTCCTGACAATGATATCTTTGCAACATACAATTCTCTACCAGCATATTTTTTCCATGTCTTCTTTAGGAACTAAACAAATATGAAAAACCTGGTGGCATTTTTCTTTCACACTGTAATTCAAAATTGTGGTGTTTTGTCAACTAAGTGTGGGAGGAAAACCAAGAGTATACTAGACGTCCTGATGCTATGATGCTATGGGTCTATAAGACAAGAAATAAATGTTCTCCATATTCAAACAAAATAAAGATTAAAAAAAAGAAATTCTCCAAAAATGTGTTTAACAACTTGTGTAATTACTCTGTTTGGTAATCTACCAGTGAAGAGAGAAACGTTTTTTTTTTTTTCAACTCTTGATAATGTCCAGTTGTGTCCACCTGCTCCTGTCATTCAGTTCAGTGATGCCACTCCATGTTGGCTGGCTTCCAAACCCTCACGTCATCAATTTTTGCAGTACTATCAACCTTGGGAGCCACAACACACTGCATCTCATCAGAGAATATTACCTAACACTCAGAGGACAACATTCATCAGTGTCCCTCTGCTTTTTGCTAGCGGTGCATTTCTTTTATTGGATGCTCTGATGAAAGAAGTCCATTTCAGTTGTTCCAGCCACACCGTCAGGTACCTTGTGTGAAATGTGATCTTTGAGCAGCACATCTCTTTCAAGGAGACTCTATCTGTTGTTTTTGCGAATGTAAAATAAACACACATTTGTGTGCTGCCTTCAACAGGTTTTATGCTACTAACTAATCCATACAAATCAGTATTCGCGAAATAAAACCTTGTACCATAGCCAAACTCATAAAACATATCAAATATCAACATAATGACAAGCTGTGTTGTAATAAGTCACTTGTTTTAGGCCACACCGCTGTTTAAGGGTAACAAACACATGTTTATTTTCAATGCTAGGCCCACCATCCTTTACCAATTGGTACTTATTAATCTAATTAATCTGCTTGTTTTGTCTAATAAGAAGTTTGAAATGGACTCTGTATCTGAGATGGACTGTATTGGACTGAACTTTATTGGTTGGTGTTAGAATCAGTGGTATTACATGGAATGAAGACATTTGAATTGACTTGTATGTTAATTAATCTAAATCTGAACTTTGTCTTTTATGTAACCTGTGATAGGACATGAATAACTGTGAATTGGCACTATGGAGAGGAATGAAATAAAAAACTGGATCTCAGATGTAGTGCAGTATTTTCAATACTGTACATAGACCATATCTCATGGACAATGTCTGCATCATTGTGAAATAATTTAAAAAAGCTTGCAGTGGACCCCTGGCTATTTGCTGTTCAGTATTCGCAAATTTTTCAGCAGAACTTAACTCCAAATTAATCATGGAAAACATGCCTATTCATAGATGAATTTTGATGAGCTTGTCTACAATTTTCTAAAGAAAATGCAGCTTGGGAAGCTGAAATATCTAGAATGCTACTTTACACACTAATGGCTGGCATTTGCAAAGCAGCCAATCCAGGAGCACCATTTATTTTCCTTGGCACTGATTAGCTGTAACACCCAAAAGCAGGGATAAGAAAGACTGCAGACACTAGCTTCTGTGGTAGTCCTAAGATTGTTTCCACTGTTTCATATTGCATTTTAAGGTATATTTGGTGTTTGAACTCTTAAGATAGGCAGGTATAAGTGTTTTTAGAGGGAATCACAAGTATTCACATATTTTAGCTGTTCGCTGGCAGCTGTGGTCAATAACCCCCTCAAATACCAGGGGTCTACTGTACATGGTTTTCTGCAAACCAAAATCCGAAACGTCTGGCCTGTATTTGTATTCAATTCTCATTTACTCAGATACTGCTAAATAAAATCAAGTGCACTGTTGCCTTCAGAACTTACCTAATTAGTAGTTGAACCTAGAATTATTACAGCTTTTCTCAGTCGCTTTGGTGTATTTTTCAAATCATCCTCAGTAAGTTAATTTCTCAATGCAATTCGTACAAACACCAAAACACCATGGATTACCTGCAAAAGCCAGTCTCTTTCTCAAAATCCTTAGTTCATCTCTCAAAAGTAAATATATGTGTCAATGAACATGTCAGTGCCTAAGTATGACAAGTCCTTGTTTAATTGTGTATGGATAAGACAGTCAAAATACTTTGTCATGTTGTCAATATGACCATGTACTCTTAAGGAATGCTCTGTGGTAAACTATGGGTGAAGTTTTGATGACAAGTATTGTAAATTGTACTTGTGAGAGATCAATGGTAAGAGATTGGACAAGATTCACATTTATGCTTTTACCGTAATTTGTTGACAGGCCATATCATTGTGATATAAAAAGGAAAAGACAGCACTGCAGAGCTTAAAGAAAAAAAAACAAAAGTAGAGACAGGAACATACGACAATCTCCTTAGGGAAGACAATACATGTAGTGAATTAAGAGTAGGGTGAGAGGAACTCCATTAGTATCCTGTTGTCAGTCATAAACCATATCCTAATGATGTTGGAGCGATGGAAACTGGCATATGTCCTTGGTCTCTTCTGCCTCTTCCTCCTGTTTTGCTTCCCAACTCCTCTGCCACAGAGCCTCAGTCCTCTTCTTCTTCTTTCCTCTGGCTGTTGACCCCATCCAAATCTTTGTCCTTCCATTTTCAGGAATGTAACATTGTGTTGTGCTCTGGCTATATACACTATATACTTGCCAGTTGATGGTTCATGGGATGTACCTTTTGAGCTATTTCAGAAAACTGGTTGATCACTGGTCGATCTGATGCTTCACACATTTACCTTCGTTGGAGAAACTCAGGATTCACCTGGGAGCAATTTACCAGTTCAGGAAAGATTTAGAAAAAAAAAAGTCTAATGGAAAATATGTAGAAATATGCTTGACATATTATGACAATGTGTTCAAGCATTTTGCATATTAAGACTTATATGATGAACTTATGCTTAAATGTTGTGGAGGTTGAGACTATTCAACAGAGACCCATATAATACATTTTGATCAACATGACATAAGTAATTGAAAATGGAGGAAAAAGCAGAGAATACCTCTAGCAAATTTAAAATTTAAATTATTGTCATTCAACCAAGAAGTTGACACCTGATAGCAAATGAGACAGGCATTTTTCAAGAGCTAATAAACAATGAAGGACAATCAATTTTTAATACAATAGAAGTGTAGTGATCTTGTACAGGGTGTAGCAACTCTGACCAAATACAGAGTAAAACCACA
The DNA here is from genome assembly GCA_014839685.1 of Anableps anableps. Taxonomy (NCBI): domain Eukaryota; kingdom Metazoa; phylum Chordata; class Actinopteri; order Cyprinodontiformes; family Anablepidae; genus Anableps; species Anableps anableps. Next base: position 17,639,977 of record CM026082.1, read on the forward strand.
GCAAATGACAAGAGGGAGGCGTGTAGTAAGGTTGACCATTTACTGTTTGACTTCCTTGTTTACATGCTGCAGTGAAAACTATAAACAGAATGAATACTAAACAATACAACACATAGTTCTGTTTCTTTAAACAAACCTTACAGTACATCAATTTAACCTAATGACAATGCAAAATTGCAAAACATCTTAACTGAACCTAATTAGGAGCTCTGTAGTTAACTGATATCCAGTATAAACAGCCAGACACAAAACATCAGCCATAAAGTTAAATCTAACATTTTAACCAAAATAACTTCTAATACATCAATAGCAATCATCTGGCTACTTTTGAAGGCAATTGGTTGCACTCAGAGAAAAAGGGGCTGAATACTTTTGTACACCACACTTTTCTCTTTTTAATTGTAAAAAATGTTTTGAATTATGTATAATTTTCTTTCTACTTCACAACTGTATACCACTTTGTTTTGGTCTTTCACATAAAATTCTAATGAAATATATTTATGTTTGTGGTTGTAATGTGATAAAATATGGTAAAGTTCAAAGGGTACGAATATTTTTGCAAGCCACTGTAAAATTAACTTACAGCATTGCTTGAACTTGATATAGATTGATATTAATAAAACAAAGCCAAAACATTTAACTTTATTTAATTTTAAAATACTAAAAATTATGACCTTTGCAGCGTTGGGGACAACACTGAGGGCTAACAGTGTTAGCCCAAATCTATTCCAATTCCTACTGAAACCTTCAATTCCCAGTTGTTCAGCACTTCACTCTTTGCATTGGGCGATGACTGTTTACAGAGCAGGCAATTTCAGGTAAGCCTCATAGCATTGAACTGGTACATCACATTCGTCAAGGCCAAACTTTAGTAATTGGGTAAAATTTAAAACTTCAACAGACTCCACGCCTCCTGCAAGCAATCATTTCTTAATAACTGAGAGGCCAGACTTTCTGTATGAAGCAAAGTGTAGAACAAGGGATTGACTTTTACCAGGGTACTCTAAACCAGGATGTTTGGGAGAGATGTGTGCAACTTCTTTCAGTAATGTTCAACCTATGTCATCCAAGGGTATTGATGCGTGTTATAATTTTCATTCCATTAAAAAAAAAGAAAGTAAACATGAGGGTCAATTCCTTCTTCAACACCATATATGTTATTCTAGTTAATAATATTGTAAAAATCAATAAATAGAATAGTTTTGTTTTCAAGGCATGTGTTCTAATAATGCTCAGTAGTAGTCAGACAATATAATAACCAATTATTTACTTGTGGCATTTTCTTGAGGTTCATTATAATTATTTTTTATTATCGAAAATGAAGTTGAAAAAAGGTCATGGGACACCACAATAAAAATATTAAAACAATTTTTTGATGGAAAAAGAAACCTAATAAAGAAACCAAGAGTAAAAAAACAATTACCCAATAAAAAAAACAAAAAAACACTTTGAGTTAATTTTTTTGTTAATTTTAAAACTGGGGTCAAAACCGACCTCAAACACCATGGATAGTAACAGAAAGCTAACTCTAGAGGAAGGTCAAATCCAAAAACAAGCCAGGATCTTGGAGGGAAGAAAGTGGAAGGCAAAATAACACAGGGCAGACTAGCACCGGATTGAGCAGCACTAAGCAGATGGACCAAAACAAAGGGGATTATATAGTGAGGAAAATGATGAGTGGAACAAGAAACATTTGAGCCAAAAGAGCAGAGCTGTACTTATTCAAAAGCTGTCCATGTATGCAAACGTCCATCTATAATTTTTGTTGTAATAAGTATGAAAAAGGTTCAGTTGGAATACTTTTGCCTGGCACATTACATCCATACAATCACCAAAAGATCAGGTGCCTAAAAAGGAGTGGCCACTACATTGTTCCCTTAGTTTGGTGTCATTTCATCACATGTATACTATATCATTATATAGGTGGACAATACGAAAGCACACCCCCAGGAGCTACACGTTATTTAGAGCAATTTAAGAACAACAGTAGTCCAAAACCTCCATGAAAATTTATAGTAATTACACTTTCTCAAAGAATGACGTAAGAGCTGCAGCCAACACACACATGCAGGGAAAATCACATTAGCAGCTTTAAAGGCGTTTGATTGAAGAAGCTCATACACTTAAGACTCTGCAAGAGGGATGGCAACCATGCGCACTTCAAGGCATCTGATTTATTATCTGAATTTTAACTAGTGAGCGCTATCACTGCCAATTAAAGCTTTTGTAGGAGGAAATCTTAAATGGAAATGTGTGAAAAATAAAAGGGGAAGGAAAGTGTTTGAACCATGATAAACAGAGGGAGCTTAACTGTGACTAAGGTATTCAAGGCAGCCTTCCAGCATATGCAGATGAGCTCCATGGGGATTTTGTTGAAAGCACATGAGAGAAAAAGATGGAAGATTGCAACATATATATGGAAAATGCTTGAGGAGAAGCTCATGCTGTTAAATGTAGATACTAACCAAAGTGCAGCAGCATAATCACCTCTGTTTGTCAGCATAAATATTTCTCCAGATGAAATTACATGATTAATAAATTATTAGGACCTCTTTCTTATTGTGATGTTGTGACAAAACGTGCTCCTTTAGCCTACACGATTTCCCCCTCCATGTCCTTTACTACTTTGCCCTTTCTTCTCGCTGATTAGGCCGCTAAAGGTCGTCCTGGATCTTGATGTTCACACACAGGTAGAGCGAAGCCAATTTCAGATGTGTCAGTGGAACTGATGCTTTCAGCTTCCATGTGACAGCTTGAGTGGAACAGTCTAAGCCCTCATCTCTAAATCACCTCTGCTTACTGAGTGGAAACCATTTGTCACATACGCTTGAAATGTGCCATCAAGCCCTGTCAGCAAGCATCCATTATGTTTATTATATCATGATTCATTTTAGTAATGTAGCTGTTGTAATACTGGGTGATTCCCATGCTTCACATTTATTTATAGATATTTACTAATCCCTGTACTGGATTAGATATTTACTAATTCAGTTTGCTGGATTTGTTCTATTTGTGGATATCATAATGTTTCTTCAATGAAGAAGTTTCTAAGTTTTATAAATTACCTGCAGCCATTTACCCTTAACATTTGCAAATGATCATGCACAGGTGCATCTCTATGAATTAAAATATGAGCAAAAAGTTAATCCATTTTAGTAATTCAATTCTTAAAGAGAAATTCATATTATCTAAATTTATTTTATGCAGCGTGATGTATCCTAAAATTGATTTCAGGAAAGGTGGATTATTATAGTTAACAGTGAATGATAATGCATTATACAATTCCTCAGAATGTTAGAATATTTCAAACCGTTAAAAAGGATTTTTAATACAGTAACATGGACCTATTGAAAAGTATCTCCATAAATCCATTCAACAATTCAACACTTAATCCTAAGGTGCATTTGCATGAATTACTGCACCAGTGCAGCATGGCACTGCTGAGGTGTCCACGAAGCCCAGGGGCATTCTGCTTGTCTGCATTGTTTGGTCTGTCTCTCATTTTCCTCTTGACAATCTTTGATAGATTATCTGCCAGGTTTAGGTCAATTGAATTTTCTGGTCAATCAACCACAGTGGTACCTTGCTCCTTAAAGCATGTACTGGTACTGTACATGCTTTAAGCTTTAAACTCAGTAACATACATTGTTGCCTTGCAGCAAGAAGGGCCTGGATTCAAATCTTGGCCTGGGGTCTTTCTGCATGAAGCTTACATGTTCTCCCCATACATGGTTGGATTCTCATTGAGTACACCCCTGTCCAAAAACACGAATGTTTGAACAGAAGTTTTTTTTCTAAATTGCCCATAGGAGTGAGTGTGTGTGTGTGTGTGTGTGTGTGTGTGTGTGTGTGTGTGTGTGTGTGTGTGTGTGTGATTATTTACTGTGTTGCCCTGTGATGGACTGGTGATCTGTGTAGGGTGTACCTAACCTCTCACCTAATGTAAGGGTGATAGGCACCCTATGACCATGCAAAAATAAGTGGGTATAGACAATGGATAGATGTGATATTCTAATTTTTTGAGAAAGTGAATTTTGTCATTAGCTGTAAACCATGATTGTCTAAATGAACTATGAACATAGTTACTTTGTAACTATAATTTTTATATTAGTACTTGCAAAAGTTTTGATTTCTTTTACAATTCAGTGAAGTTAGATCCCATCTAAAGCTTTTTCAGCAGAAAAAAATTACTGATAAAGGAGTGTTAGATAGAGAAACCAGTGAGAGAAAAGTGATCCCCCAAGTAATCCAGACCCTTCATGAAAGGAAAATCAATCTTGCATCATGAAAGGCAAAACATGACCCACAAACCCAGGATGCTTGAGCAGTGTTCGGAAACTTTATGACAGATTTATACATTCAATTCACATATTCACTTCAGAATATTTTCATCTTCGAAATGAATTTTATGATAAAAACAGTTTTTTATTTACATTTTAGACACCCTTGCACATTTTTTTGGTAATTCTGTATTTTTACAGACAAGAATAAGTAGAAACTATCAACAAAATATTGATTATTACATTAGAGCTGCAAATATGAAACCTCAAAACCCTTGAAACATTAGGCTTCTTGTTGCTGTAAATATATTCTGTTAGTTTGCAATACGATGATGATCTTGTTGGGCATATGCAATTGGGAGGTCTTTGCTGCTTGAATGTCAAGCCTAATAAGAGCCTAAAACCGTAGCTTTTTTCACAGAAACCATTATCAAATTTTTAAAAAGTTTGGAGCTGTTTCAGAACTGCTCTTATTTGAGGCTTCTGTCATAAAGAAAAGAACTGGATGGTTTGTTTATTTTTATTTTTTCCAAAATATGTAAAACACAACCTAAGCCCCTCTCCTTCTTTTAATAAGTAACATTTTAGATGCTGATTGTTTGCTTGTGTTAGTATCACTAAGATCAATATTGTATGTAACAACTGCATGAAGTCAGTCAGTCTTCTGACATTAAAGATCAGAGTTTGGGAGATAAGCACAAAGCATACTCCAAAAAGTGTAATATTATATGCAGAGCATCTCTCAATGCCTATATTTAATGTGTTGAGCTAGAGCTTTTCTTTGACAGAGAGCTGCTGCAGAGCTTGGTGGGTGCCACTGGGGATCTGTGATCATACAGTCGCACTACAGAAAGTATTCTGCTCCCCAACCCAAGGAGCACATTCAGCGCATTCCAGCATAATTACCTCAAAGTGATTACTGAAATCACTGCAGTACTGTCACTGCTGAGGGCACTTTACCAAAGCCTTGGATAATAACAATATACATATCTGTCCTGCTTGCTGACTGCAGATTTTTGTAAACACTTAGTGTAGTTAATACACTACAAATTACTCACGGTTTGAGACCCTGCAACTTGTTGCCCTGAGAGCTCAGTATGCATCATTCGGTTATTGCAAGCGACTGGGAGTTTTTGCAGCATTTTATGAAACCCTGGAGATGAGTGTCAGGATTCAGCACTGCATGAAACCAAGTGTATTTTTTATAGGAGTTGGTGCTGGAGATGATAACTGAGAGCAGAGACTGCTAACTTCTCTATCCTAAGGTCTGCTTGTGGTACTTCCAGAAAATCTCTCACACATCCGCAGTGGCAAACCAAGTTCTCATACAGATGTTTTTTATTACTTTCTGTTTTTCAAAATAATTTCAATAAACTATGCTGTTCTTTGTACTAAGAGCATATTTAAAGAATTGTCATCCTAATTTTGAATTAGTTAACACACTTTAGCATTATTATTATGTCATAGATCTAGAAACAAAGTAACAAAATAAAGAGAGTTTCATCAGAGTACATGAACTATATGATAAATATATTCTGCCAAGAACTTAAATGATCCATTTTATTCATGTCTCTCTTGTGTGGTTGTAAAATATTTCCACTAGGAAGTTTATATGGGAGCGATGTCCATAAATATTGGTATCGCACTTAACAGGCTCTGTGGTCAACAGACACAAATTATTTTTTGTGCAAATGTATTCCAAACAAATATTGATGTAGAGAGCATAAGAAATAAAACAAATACAGAAAAGCAATCTACCTTTTTGTTTGCTTTCTAATATATCCCTGCAGTCATTGTCAGCAAAGATGAGTGCATTGAACACCACAGCCCAGATGTTAGTACTAATTCCAGATGTCTGTTTACTCTGGGGAAGCCGGTCTTTAACTGATGCTGTCAAAGGCAAACTCAGCAAAAAAAAAAAAAAAAAAAAAAAAAACTGCAGACAACATCCTGACAGGTTCTACATATGAAAACAAAAGTTCAAAGGGGGTACAGTATCATGTTGGCAATAAACATATTCCAATTATTGTTATGGGGAAAAAAACAAATCTAAAACAAATGCAATCGTTGAGAAAAATATAAACAACCCTCGCCCTAAAGAAAACAGAAATAAATACCAAAGCTCCTTTCCCACAACTCTGACAATGCTGAAATCATCTCTGGAATGTGTAGGCTTTGGATCAGAGATACAGTCATTATATTCAAAAGGGCAAAGACAGTGAAGGTGAGATTGTACAAGGAAGGAATTTTTTTGCAAGCACAGGATTGGCAAGGGATGTGTAAAATCTGTCCAAGTGTTTTGTTTATCAAAGGAGTTGCTGCTTGACTTACTGATAATCTTTAGCACATGCGTAAGTTGTTGCTGCAGCAGACCTTAATATTTCACCAACACCTCTGGGATGCTCTTTCAATAGACGAGAGGCTGGGAACACACTGAACAGGTTTTCAATTCATAATAAAATACATCAACACTCTAAGCATAGCTGTGTACTTTGGTACATTGCATTAGAGAAACAAATTACTCTCTTTTTTCCAGAACAAGAAACTAAGTACTAAGCAGCTAAGCCCTTCTTTGGTTCAGAGCAGCTCAGTCTCAAAGTAAGAAGAGGGTTCAGGATTTAGAGTAACATTCAGATGGTAAAAGGAGGTAAATGTTGTGAAGTGACATTCATCCTTTTAATTCCAAGGTTTTCTGCATTAGACCATAATCAATAGAGCATCTTCTCCTTCCTATGACAAAACCTAATCTGAATATTGAGTCAAAATAATTGCCAAAATGTAGAAACATAAAAACTAAGCACATCCTGAACAGGTTTTTAGAAACAATGAGCATAAGATGCTGCCAGGCCCTGCTAATTACGTACACTCAATTAAATGACACTCAGTAAGTGTGAGTATCTTTATAAAAGCAGGGTTTCTGGCAGTTGAGCATTCAGATGAGTGTTGACACAATGCCAAAAAGGAAAGACATCAGCAGTTAATTTAGAGAAACAGTAACTGTTGAAGAGAATTTTAGAATAAGTTATAAAGCAGCATGGAGGTCATTATTTGTAAGAAGAAAGATTAATTTTAAGTGGAAAATGGTCAAGGCAAATGGCAAATGTTTCAGGACTGGATTTCTCAGAAAACTCATTCCAATGTGAGAGCAGAGAAATTGCAAGTAAACTAAATTGTTTCCTCATAAGTGATACTTTTTCTTGGTGACCATCCATCCATCATTTATCTAGCACGTTTATCCTTGCAGGGTCGCAAGGGGAGCTGGTGCCTACCTCCAGCTGTCATCGGCTGAGAGGCGGAGTACATCCTGGACAGGTCACCAGTCCATCACAGGGCTCCTTGGTGAACATTAAATCTGAAAACAAGCCCAGTGTACAGGTTTAAAGTTCATCACAGTATTAAGTCTGTTTAGTTGAGGGTGTATAACAATATTCTTTTGTGTGTTCTTTTTGACAACACACTGTTGAATGTGTTTTACTTAATGCTATTATATGTTACAGCTGCCTTTGACATTGCTGATCATGAGATTCTTATCTCCAGACTGGAGCAGTTGGTGGACAGCATAGACAAGTTTGTCTTCCTCGGCTGATCCCACATAGGGGTTACGTCAAGGCTTCATTGCTGGTCCTCTTTTCCTTTCGTTGTATTTGGTCCCACTTGGTACTATTGTCTGGAGACAAAGCCATTCTTTTCAATATTCTTTAGTTGACTCTTTGGTGCATTTTCCACTTAACCACATTAGTGGGTGCTCTGTCCAGCCTCTCGTTCACTGTTTTGTTGATATTAGGAGTTGGATGGCACTGCATTTTCAGATGTTTAATGAAAATAAGATGAAAGTCATGTTGCTTAGACATAATGATACCAATAAGTCCCACTGTACTGAGCTTTCATCTCTGGAGTATTTTAAGAAAACCTCAAAAAACTTGGGACTGAAAATGGATCATATCTTGAAATTTGTCAAACTGTGATAAAATTCTGCTTTTGTAGTTGCAATGGCTATCAATATCAAAGCCATTCTATCCAAAAGCAACCTACAAGTACGTTTTTATGACCTTACGCCACATACTGTAATGAATTAGTCAGGCTTCCATTACTTGACTGCAATAGTTGCAAAATGATGCCTCTCAATTTTTAACTGGTACAAGACAACATGAGCACATTTTTCCATCTTTGGTTTGCCTTCACAGCCTGTCAGTTTGTTTTTAAGTGTCTTCATAATCTTGATCCTGTTTATCTTTGAGTCAGTGCACCCAAATACACCAATTTGTTACTCAGATTGTCTGACCTGGGCCTGTATGCACAAATAATCTTAGGACTAAAAGTAGTCCCTAATCACATCATGTTAAGAAAAATCTTAGAATCTCTTGAATTCTAAGATTCTTTTTAGAATTTCTCCTTGTTAAGAATAAAGTTATTCACAAAGTACCTTAGGCAATAAGAGAGCTCCTAATGTGACAAAATGTTAGGAGTGGTGAGGAGGATTTTTAGTGACCCTAAGGAGTGTCTTAAACAGGCAAGATGGCAGAAAGACCATCAGAAAGGAAAGATATTCTCTGTAAACTGGACAGAGCTGAGCCAACAGGAGGCACTGCACCTCTGTCCTGTTTGGTTTTCGCCACATTAAACAAGTTTATGCAAGCAGGCAATCACAGTAATTTGCTGATTTAATATCAAATAATGACAGTAAAATGACCAACATGACAAATCACAATAATAATGAGGATGTAAATAAGTGCAATCAAACATGTTGATGTTGTGTGGCAGTTAATTCAATAGTTTCATCATCATGACACTTTTCTTAATCCAGTCTAGATTGTATGATTGCACAGAGCCCTATCAAAATAGTTCGACCCGGGCCTGGTGTCGAGTTTGGCAGGTGGATGGCTCTATGCAAACAAAATGACACAATTTTCATTGCACATCTACGTGAATATGAGCTGATTTCGGCACTTCAGATGAAGTATGTCAGGGCTTCACTCTTAAACGAGAACTCCTTGGCAGGAATTTTTATGCTAAGACAGAAGCTCTGACAATCTTTGTGCCTATGAGCCTAGATCAAAGACACAATGTAAACAAACTTAAAGGTGACAGAACTGTTTTTGATGAGGCTCCTGTGCCTCTGTATTTAAGGTAGATGTTTACTGGTTCTAAATTTTATTAATTCTATGTAGCACTTGTTTTTGTTTTGTTTGTTTTCATTCTAATTCACTTTATATCATCTTTGTTTTACCTTTTGTTCTTCAACAAATGTTTTCATGTCTTTAATTTGACCAGTAAATTCACTGAAATGTAAAACCTTAGATTTGAAGGAAAGTGCATTTACCTTTTACTGTATGTTCAGGTTTTGATTTGAACCACTTCCATTAAATCCAGCTCATTTTTGCAGATGCCAACCTTACACTGGGGCTGTGGACTTTGTACAGACTTGTTAGCTTGTTACTGGACAGCTTTATTTTACAAGAAAATAGAACAAGATATGCTTATGCTACAACACAGTGCTGCTGGCAAATTAATTTAGAGGTTGCTCCAAAACAGTTTTAAATGATTAATCACCTGATTAATGACCAACATAGTAATCTAGTGAAATACTGAAATGTGTTCCTTACTATACAGCTCAGCAAAGTGCTGGAAAACAAATGCCTCTTCTTAGTTTTATCTTCTTTTAGACCTTTTCTTTATGTAAAAATTGTTAAAGTTATGCACCATCGGTATATAGTGCCATAAATTCCTTTAAAATACTGTCAATAAAATAACCTTTTTTTTTAAGATAATTTGGTTTAATCTTAAAATGTGAAATCTAATGCAAGTTGTTTGGCAAGGCAAGACAGACTTTTAAATATTATGGATTTTATCCATATTGTCAAAGCTAAATTTCATTCATCTTCATATACAGATTATTTGTGCATTTAAAAAAAATCATTCATATTTTCAAGAATGGTGTCATGTCTTTTGGTCCTGCAACATTTAGTGGCTTTCACTAAGACTGTGTGAGTGACAGGAGCAGGGAATCAGAGAGGATTAACTTAGTCTTTAATGTTGCTTCTCTGCATGCAAAACAGCAGTGCTTGTCATTTAAGATTGGATCCACAAAAAAGCTACAAGGGAGGTCATGAAAAAGAGATCAGTGGATTGTCAGCATAAGAAAATAACATCGGAATGTTGTTTTTTGCCAGTCTTTGTCATTTTTAGAATGTAGTTAATTTTACATAAAGACAAAAATAAATACCACACAAAAAAACTCCTAAATGCTCAAAATTAGATGGATATACAATGAAACAAATTGTATTTACAGAGGAAAAAAACGCATTCCACCATAGGTATTAAGGCTGCTGAATCAGGTGAGTTAATGGAGCTAATAAGAAAAAAAAATCAGCAGCCAGTTATTGTGCAGTCAAAACACAAACAGAAGATAAATGGTTTTTTTTGGTACACTGATCATTGTGAACTGATTTTGAGTCAATCTACAAAAATAAAGGTGTTCAAATGTTTACTTGCCATGTTTATTAATAGTGGCTTGTTCTTATGCTTTTGAATGGTTGTTTTTTTTTTTTTTTTTTTAATGTATTTTCATGATGTGGGCGTTAATCTCTGACTCAATACAAACAGATACACATAAGGGATCAAACCTAATCTTAAACAAAAGAAAATGTGGTTTTTACTTAATCCTCTGTCTCAAATGCACTGTGCAGTTTCTGATTTGTGTAGCTGATTTTGTAATACTGTTCATTTTTCGCTTTTTGATGTTGATTCCACCCAACTCTGTGATAATTTATCAGTTTGTCCACAAACCTCCCTGCAGAGCAAAAATCCACCAAAAATCTAATAATCTGCCAGATCAAAAGGCAAAATCCATGCAGCTTTCACTTGTTCACAAATTGCCTGCTTGTTGATGTGTGAATAAATCAATGCAAGAGATAATGTCAAAGTGATGTACAGCATGTGCTGCTTCATATATCTTAAACTTACACTTCATTATTCAGCATGGAAAAAGGACACAAACATTAATGTGATATTTATCTCAGGCTGACACTTTTTTAAAGATGATTCTGACATATCTTAAATTTATTTACTTCTAAAAATACTTATACAGTATATGTAGTATACTTTAGGCTCCCTTTAAAATAGCTTTTCAGAAGTATATAAAAAAAAAATAAGTCAACAACTACATACAGATGCCTGCTTGAGTGATTTGGTTCTTTATAGCAATAGATCAGTCCTGCCATAATATTGGTCACTAAGCACTATCTATGGAAGGATGGATGGTTGGATGGATGGATGGATGGATAGAGTGTATTTTTTGCTAAACATTTGCTTTACAGAAAGGATAATAGACAAATATGTACTGTAAACTTATAAAGGAAGGGATAATAGTAAAAAATAAAGAAAGTGAGTGGGCCACCCTTTAGTTTGACTTGCTCATGAGAATTCCTCCAAGATCACTCTGACTGTTGTCTGTTGTAGATGAGATATTGACTGATTATTGCTACTCCAAAGAAACCTACTTAAAAAAAATGTGAAAATATCACTATAAGGTTTGCCTAATTTATGCCACCAAGTAACAGGTGTTATGATGAGGAGACGATCTTTATTTACTTGGTCAGCACTCTGATGATTATGAGAAAAAAAATTCAGCTGTGATGAGGCAATTGTGAAAATCAAGTGTCAAACACATAACAAAGACCAATTTCTCTGTTAAATTAGCAAGTGAAATCACAGGCTAGGTTTCTCTGTTTACAGGACATGATCTTCTGCTTTGGAATCTGCAAAATTTGGTCATTCTTTGAAATAGATAAATAAAACTTGAAAAACATGTATCATCTCCAATGACCTTTAAAGACCAATCTTTCTGCAGTTTCAGCTCACCAGCAGTGGCTCAATAGTCCCTCTGAGAGTGTATCTCTTGATAAGTAAAATCAATGAGTGGTTTTTCACACAACATTCATCTTAGTGTTTGCCTAATTAGCAGCAGAAAAATCTCTGAAATGTTGTCCAACTCTCTCAAGTCCCATTCAGCAATAACACTGTAATCTAATACTAATCTGATATATTTTGTTCTTTACTGTAGAGACCCTTTAACTGGTTGAGCTATCTTGCTTTCAAGTGCTGAATCTTCCATTTTCTCATTTTCTTGTAAAATGATTTATTGTCCAGAATGTTTCTCATTTCTGCAATTTAGGTTTGTTTTTTTTTGTTTTTTTATACAAGCAGTACCAACATACAGAGGCTGCAATAATTACTGGATGGAATGCTGTCGCTTCACATCGTTAGACATGAGCAGTTTATGTCTATCTGTATTCTGATGTTCAATACTTGGATTTCGAATATGGTATATTAAAAAAAAGTGGTTCCATAACAGTTACACATATCCTACCAGCTGTTTATTTACTTAGAGTAAGTTTAATCCATCAAAAACTAACCTCAAAACAATTTAATTTCCTGTGTTTTAGATCAAAGTAATTTAAAATAATACTATAAACCATTATAGCCACAAACTTCAATGTATTTTATTGGTGTTTTTGCAATAGAAGGTCCTGGATTTGAATCCCAGCTTGGGGGTCTTTCTGCATGGAGTTTGCATGTTCTCCCTGTGCATGTATGGGTTCTCTGGCTATCTCCAACATTGCAAAAAACATGGCTGTTAGGGTTACTGGTTTCTTCAAAAATTGTCCTTGGGTATAAGTGTCTGCACGCATTGTTGTTTGTCCTGTCTGTCTCTATGTTGCCCTGTGATTGGCTGGCAACCTGTCCAGGGTGAGCTTGGCTCTCACCCAATGACCACTGGAGATAGGCACCAACCCCCTGTGACCCTGCAAGGATATGAGGGTACAAACAATGAACAGACAGATGGTTTTATTTATTTATTTATTTATTTTCAAATGAATTTCAAACAAATGTGGCATGCATCAAAATATTCAGCCAATACTTTGAAGAACTCCTTTTCGCTTCAGTACCACTTATAAGTCTTTTGGTGTATATCCCTAAACAATTTTAGAAATCTAGAAATTGCAATGTTTTGACCATTCTTCTTTGCAAAATAGCTCATAGTATCAGTCTGGAAGTTAGACCGTCTATCAACAACAATTTTTAAGTCTTGGCAGAGATTCCCAATTGCATATAGGCCTGGATTTGGACTGGGCCTTTGCTGGAAGGTAAAGCTCTGTCCCAGTTTTAAGTTGTTAGCAATCTCTAAAGAGTTTTTTTTTTTTTTTTTTCAAGATTTCCCTGCATTAAGCCCCATCCATCTTCTCTTCAACTATAACTAGCTTCTTTGTCACTGCTGAGAAGAAGCATTCCCACAGCATATTGTTGCCATCACTTTGTTTCACTGAGGGAAATGTGTGTTGAGGGTAATGTGCTGTTAGTTTTACAATTCCATTCTTTTTTACACTCATTAGAGCACTTGTAAGCTAATCTTGCTTTAAACCTCACAACTTCATCACTTACCTGTATGTTTCTTGGTCTTTATGATATTGTTTGTTCACTGATGTTCTGGAACAAACTTCTAAGACCTTGACAAAAATGTTTTATATTGAAGTAAAATTACATATAGTTGGACCCCATTTAATATTTAGGTGACTTCTACAGGGAGTTAGGTGAAATTGATTTTATTTATTTATGAAGCAGACTGATACAAGAAGTGCACTCTACACTTTTTAGATTTGTAGTAGTAAAAAAGGAAAAATTAGAAAACTATGTTTTGTTTTTCTCCCACTTCACAATTATGCACTTATAATTCCCATAAAATACACTGAAGTTTGTGGTTGTAATCTCACCAAAATGTGAAAAATCTTAAGCATTAGGTATGGTTCTGCAAGGTTTATATTGTTAGACCTAACCTCATCTACATGTATTTCTCAGAAGATAACCAGTTGAATGAGGTGTAAAACCTAGTTTAGCAAAAAACAAACAAAAACAAAAAACTATCGGATGACAATTATTTCTGAGGTATAAATTTCAGTAAAAAAGTCAACAACTTTTTTAAAGAATGTTTTAGGCACTAATAGCCTTTATTTAACAATAATTGGGCTGGAAATAGCGCATCAAGAGAAGGGGAAGACATGCAGCAAATGGCTCAAGACTTGGAATCGAACCCAGGACAACCACGTCAAGACTATAGCCCCTGCACGTTACATGCCTTCTACTAATTGAGCCACCCAGCACTCCATCAATAATGTTTTTTATTACAATAAGATTAAAAAGTTTTAACAAAGTACACCTGCGTTTTCCCTCTAAGCATCCTCAATACCTTTCTGTTCACAAAGCCACAAATGATCAATGCCTGTTTCTCTGCTTCTATTAAAGAAAATTGGAGAAGCTAATATCCAGATTGTAACACAATCAAAAATGTTTCTATTTGTCAAACAAATAATATAATTCAAGTGCCACATGTGTACAAAGGACAAAAACAAACAAAATTATTATACATTCTCAGTCATAGGGCCATGTCCTATGGCAAATCAGAGCCGTGAGTCAGCTTTTGGAAATGTGGCAACTAAGACGAGCACTTGTTATGCAGGCATCTGCTTTGTGGCTTATCTCTATTCCTCAACTGTGCAGAGCAATCACTGCTTGGCTGGCCCTGCAAAAAAAAAAAAAAAAAAAAAAAAAACCCACAAAAAACCCCCTCTTTTCTTCCTTTTCTCATTTTCTATGCCTACTTTCTCAGCATGTTTTTGCCAGCTGCCTTTGGCTTTATTGCATTCAATTGTTCATTTGGAAACACATATTAAAATCATTTTAATTTGAATCATTTGCAATCAAATGGATGATTTAACCTTAATGTGGGAGATGGCTCACTGCCATTCCAAACTGTGTTAGCCTCAAGGCAGCATCAACGATAACAGAATGAAGATGGGGGGGGAAGCAGAAACTTCATTATCTGTTTTACAATAAAAAAGGACCAAAACGCCAAGGTAATCTTAAATCAGATAGCATTGCAAAGCATGTTTATTGTAGAGGGTATTATCCTCTCTATATTTCATCTATTTGTGCTTTTTTCTTGTGTGTTTTTACATGCTGGTGAATGCAAACTCAAAGTGCTCTGCTTTTGGTCTTGAAGTGTAGGTAAATTTCAAGACTTAGTTTTTTTTTCAGCTTCATTGTGGAAACGTGAATTTTTTTTTCTAAAGACTGTTTTTTTTTAAAGTGTACCTGAGGCAGACATTACAATTAGTGCTCCTAGAAAACTAGCAGCAATTACTGCGTTGATCCAGAAACAAACCATGCCTTTAGAATGAGCGGCAAAGTCACAATTAGGGGACAGAAGGGCTGATTACACAAAAAATCCTTAATGTAGATTTTGACAAAAAGAGCTTGGTTAAGTTCAGCAAAGATGAAAAAGATACTGTGCTGGATTTATTTATTGGCACTTCTAAAAGAAGTTCTAAAAATACAAAAGTACCCCAAGGTTCACTTCTTGGTCATTTTCTTTTAAGTCTATATGTAAATTACATGCATTGGTGTAGGTTTTCAGACCCATGCTGCTGACACTTTTTATAGATAGCTGGTAAGACCATCAGTTTCAACACAACTTGCACAGCATTTTAAAATCTGTTGCAGCATGGTTTGATAAATCGTGTTACAATACATGTAACTCTACATGTAAATCAGTTGTTCCTAAAGGGCTCACTCTTTGATATCTATCTATCTATCTATCTATCTATCTATCTATCTATCTATCTATCTATCTATCTATCTATCTATCTATCTATCTATCTATCTATCTATCTATCTATCTATCTGATCAGTTATCAAATTTTCAAACAACTCACAGAATTAAAGTATATTGAAACTCAGTTTTTTGTTGTTTTGTTTTTTTTTTTACTAAATGTTCAATCTCTTCTGTACGATTGCACAGTTACCACTTCATAGTGAAATTAGGTTTGAAAAGAATACACCCAGCCCAGTCTGGCATTCAGTATATTAACAAATCCAGCTGTGTAAGATTAAATTGTCTTTCCACTACTTTCTTTATTTTAGCCCTCAAGCTTGTTATAATAGATTAAATACAACCAAGACTCCATTTAATTGAAAAAGTTGTCCCTGATACAAATGTGGTGTTAACTGGTAGCTTCATGGTGATCGCAATGTGACTTTACAGTTGTTTTTAGTGTAGTCTCCCTCATTGAATGGGATATATTACTATTTCACAACAAGGCCACCAGCAAAAGTTGGGAATAAGACCTTTTAGCTTTGCATAGTCAAGCGCAACAGTATGTTTACTTGGATTTTAACACAGTTTACAGTTTTTTTTAAGTCACTTTGGTGCATTTCTTAGATCAGAATTGAAATTCTCAAAACTACATTTTCAATCTTCAAATAACTGTGTTGCTTTTGTACATCAAAAAAGCAGTTTCTCATTTCTGTGAAGAAGTTACAAATGTTTTTCTACATCCATGCAAGTGATTATGTACAATTCTCTACTTTTTCCTACATTTTCAACTGCTTATGTCACATTGATCAAAATGTATTATATGGGTCTCTGTTGAATAGTCTCAACCTTCAAAATATTTGAGGATAACTTCATCATATAAGTCTTAACATGCAAAACACTTGAACAAGTTGTCATAATATATTATAGTGTGTATGTTAAGCATTTGTCTATACAGTTCCATTAGACTTTTTTTTCTAAATCTCTCTTTAATTGGTAAATTACTCCCCGGTGAATCCTGAGTTTCTCAACTATAGGTAAATGTGTGAAGCATTAGATCAACCAGTTTTCTGAAACAGCTCTGAGGTACATCTCATGAACCATCAAATAGCAAATATATAGTGTATATAGCCAGAGAACAACACAATGTTACATTTCTGACAAGGGAAGGACAAGGATTTGGATCGGGTCAACAGCCAGAGAGAAGAGAAAGAAGACTGAGGCAGTGTGATGGAGGAGTTGGGAGGCAAAACAGACAAAGAAGCAGAAGAGGCTGAGGACATATGCCAGTTTCCATCGCTTCAACATCATCAGGCAGGAGTTTGCTACCCGCAATAGGAGTTCCTCTCACCCTACTCCTAATTCCTTAACCCCCATTGAAGAATTTTTCTCAGCATGGAGAGAGAAAATATAGGATTGCTAGCCACATACACAGATGACCCTTCTGGCTGCCATGGATGCAACATGTAATAACTTAACAGGAAAGGCCTGCAGAGGCTGGATAACTCTAAAAGATTCTTTCCATGCTGCATCGCAAGAGAAAATATTCTTTGTGATGTGGATTAGAATTTGTGGCCCAACCACCCATAACTTCAGGAGATGTAGGAAGACTGCACTGTAATTCCTATAGCACTGCATATACAGTGATCCCTAAGGAGATTGTCCTATCATTTCTGCTTTTGTTTTTTCTTTAAGCTCTGCAGTGCTCTCTTTTCCTTTCTGTATCGCAATGACATGGTCTGTCAACAAATCACAGTAAAAGCATCAACATGAATCTTGTCCAGTCTCTAGCCATTGATCTCCCACAACTATAATTTACAATACTTGTCATCAAAACTTTGGGCATAGTTTATAACAGAACATCCCTGAAGAGTACTCTGTTATATTAACAATGTGACTAATCAATTTGACTATCTTATCCGTACACAATGAAATAAGGACTTGTCATTCTGAGGCACCGACATGTTCATTGACACAGATATTTAATTTTGAGAGATGAACTAAGGATTTTGAGAAAGAGACTGGTTTTTGCTGGTAATCCATGGTGTTTTGCTGTTTGTATGAATTGTTTTGAGAATTGCACTTACTGTTTTTCATATCTCAAGGATGATTTGAGAAATCCACCAAAGTGACTGAGAAAAACCATCTATTTACCAAAAAGGTAAATAGATGATTTCTGTTATGATGGTTATTTGCACAGAGATTTATGATTGATATCAAGCAGAGTTTTCAAACTGTCATTGTCAGCATGGGTTTTCTCCCAGTGCTTCATTTTCTTTTTTGCATGTTGGGTAATTGGTCAATGGGTTTTTGAGTCAGAGAGAGAATGCACTGGTGTTTGTTTTTGCCTTTTTCCAAATATAGACCACTGATCAGTCCAGATTATACCCTGCCTCTCACCTGATGACAGCTGGGAAAGGTTCCAGCTGTCCTACAACACTAAACAGGATAAAGCAGAAATTGGAAATGAATCAATAAATAGTTCCCCTAGTAACAAAAAGTGCTTTTCAAAGCAATTTCATTAGTGCAACAGCAGCTGAGCAATTGGTGCATTTGTACACAGGCTGTTTGAACAAACAGCTTTCATAACTAGAACAATTTCCATGTCTAATCTAGTGAGTTTTTATATCCTCTGAGGCAAGTGGGCAGAGCACTGATACATACTTCAGTCTGGAGAGCCTCATAGTTCTAGCTGTCAAATGTGAATTAGGGTTGTCAACTTTCTGGGTGTTTTCACTCCTCAGGCATTTGATTCAGTTAAAATAAACTTTGGTTCATTTCTCCCCCTTGGTGCAGTATGTTTGTGTAGATGTGAACTCAGCAATTGTGCAAGGGTGGGGACCAAAACAACCGTACTGAGACCACTTGGAAAAGGTGGTCTCAGTATAGTTCAAAATGAAATCTGGAGTAGTTCGTTTATGGCAGAGGTCCCCAACCCTGGTCCTCAGGACCTACTGTCCTGCATGTTTTAGGAGTTTCCCTGCTGCTGCACACCTGGCTTAAATTAATGGGTGATTAACATACTTCTTTTGCAGTTGAAGGCATGCAAAGGAGGTAGTGCAATCATTTGAATCAGCTATGATGGAGTGGGGAAACATATAAAACATGTAGGACAGTGGGTCCTGAGTACCAGGGTTGGGGACCACTAGTTTATGGCATGAAAGTGCCACAATCCAACACAGCTCCCAATTGTATGCAGGATGCCTGAGCAAAGCGTATTCCCTTAGCCAAGTTTGCATTGCACTGTAGGATACAGTAAGCAAACTAAGAAACAATGGCGGAGACTTGAGTTTTTGTACAGTAGTTCTGAAAAGATGTGCTGTGCTACTCCTCCTCCAAACAAATATGTAAAGCCACACATAAAATGCAGGCACAAGTCGGCAGAGCAGAAATGGAGAAAAATGATAAGCACCACCAATTTCTGAGAAAATAGTGATTTTCATTTTTTTTGAAAAATATATTAGTTGAAGTTATTAAGAAACCACCCCATGCTTTAAATAGTTGTTTTGGATGTTTTAAAAAGGTAAACTTTGTGTTTGAATTCAGCTTGTTTACAGAGTAAATCTGAGCTGGTGGGGGGAAACTCAGCGGATGAACATACCAAGCTTTGCTGGCTGTTCACATGCTTTTGTTTTGCTTTCAGCAAATGAGTTGCAAGTTTTATAACACATGGCTCAATAACATCGCCAACACATCACTCAACCTATGCCAGTAATGGGCCATTAGTGAAAAGGATACTTCGGAGATAACACCATCCACCATAAATATACCGGTGGAAAGAAAACAACACCAGCACTTCCTATATGATCAGAGGTGAGTTGCAGAACTTTTATTGTTTTTAAAACACTATTACAACAGATAGCATGTCACCAGCACACAGATCTGGGTCTGACCAGCCTGGGGTTGCACTGCTGCACAATGAGTGCAATGTGCCAGTGACGGGATGGTGAACAGTGCTGCTGCCATGCTGACTAACTGCATCTAATAGCTGTAACACCTAAAATAAAATAATAACATACATTGGGCTTTATTCAGGCTGAAAGAAAGCATTGTCTGACATGATTTATTTATTGTTGGCTTCCACATATCCATGGGAATCAAACAGACAAACATTTAGCCGTTTTTAATGGCTCTTTAAAGTGAAATGATCCTGAAGATTTGATTCCCTTCAAAGAGCCATAAGTCCCATCGCTAGTTGACAGTCAGTGCTGGGGGTGGTTATTGCAAAGTAATGTAAATGAACAGCCTTTGTTAACATCCCCAGGTTGTTCTTTCAGCTTGGTGACAATTCTTTTGAAAGCTGTTTTCTCAGAACTTTGGATTCCAGAGTGCCAACATTCAAATGGCCATATTTTCTTCATTTTTAATTTTTTTTATTTCCATGTGTTTGACATGATTGGAAAGCTTAGAATTCACACTTTCAGATTCTGTAAATAACTCAAATCACCCCCGAGGAGACTTGTTCATGCTTTTGTCGTGGTCAGTCACATATTTCATAAAAAATTATACCTACTAATTTCGGGATTTGGTGATGCTTTATGGCTCTTGGACAACTCTATTGATTTCTTTTTGGCTCCTCTGTCAGAAATCTTGAGAGGAACATCAAATGGAGGGTGGTTTAAGATGAAATGATGAACTTTTTCTCAGTTTATGGCCCTAATAGTTCTCACTGAAACATTCAGATGTTTAGGAATATGCCTGTAATGAATCCCATTAGTATGTTTTGCAACAGTAAGACGTTTTACCTTTCTGCTCTCTGCCATTGCTCACTTTGAAATGACTTGTGTGATACCTTGGCAGTCAGAAACCTTTTGAAAGGTCATCAGTTAGGATTAAATTGGTCTGTATTAATTGGCCCTGATAGGGGAAGCATTTCTTTTTCAGCACAGACAGATTTCAGCTTTTTTCTTCTGTGTATTTGCTCTTTTACAGCTTTTTTTCTTTATGTCATAATAATAATAATAATAATAATAATAATAATAATAATAATAATAATAATAATAATAATAATAATAATAATAACTGTGTTATTTACTTTTATTGCACATTTATTTTTTGGAGTTTGTTTTGCTTTCTTGAGTGGATTACTTGCGTTGTCATTTACATCTGCTTTCTGCATGTGCAAATAATTTAACTCAGATCTGTCAGAGATAAACAGTTAAACATGTCAATATTAAATTGATATAACACAGCAATATTTAAAGATGTGTTCCAAGTAGTTTTATTGTTCAAGCTATGGGACAAATTACAATGACAAACCACTTTAATTTAGAAAATTAATTTCCCTCACTCTCTTTTGCATCCAATTGTTAAGATAGCGGAAAGAGATGGTGAAAACCCTTATTATCAAGTAGTCACCAAAAACAATAAACAAAAACATTTACTAATGAATCAAAAATACAATTATTTCCATCCTTCCATCTTTTGTCTCCATCCTCCTGTCCATGCAGGGTCACAGGGAAGCTGGTGCCTACCTCCAAAAGTCATTGGGTGAGAGGGAGGGTACACCCTGGACAGGTCTCCAGTCAATCACAGGGCAACACAGAGACATCCAGGACAAACAACAATGCACACACACACACACTCATACCTAAGGGCAATTTAAAGAGGCCAATTAACTTAACAGTCATGTTTTTGGAATGTGGGACCAAGTCAGAATATCTGGAGAGGACCCATGCATGCACAGGGAGAACATGCAAAAATCATGTTGAAAGACCTCAGGCCAGGATTTCAACCCAGGACCTTCTTGCTTTATGGTAATAGTGCTACAAAATGCACTACCATGCAGTCCTATTTGCATATGATTTTACAATATTCTATAATGTGTCTGCATCAAATTTTAGAGGGCATAATATTTAGAATTTTAAATGTTTCAGAATATTCAAACATCCAATAACTGCATATGTACTGTGGCGGGTGCCTATACTGCAGGACATAGCAGCTTAACTTAACAGAAAGACCACGCTAAGCAAGAATATCTCCAAAAAGATAAGATGCTGGCAAACTATTGTTACGAGTTGTGTTGAAGAAGATGGTGGTGTTAAAGAAGACAAAAAATTAAACAGGTAAAACCAAATCATGAATTTTGTTCCTCCTTACATACAAGCTAGCTTGGCACTGCAACACAGATAGATGTGACAAGATGATAGGAAAGCAGTAATTTATTAACTATCAAAAGAGTGACTGGTAAAACTGATCCTATCTGACAAATCCTATCTGTGCTTGATGGTAACAAGCAGGACTAAAGAGTGATAAAAGTAACTACAGTTACAAACATAGTCTTAATGGAATTTATTTGATGTTGGTAAAAACACAAAAAAAAATCTGAATAAAAGCAGCTGTTTCAGGATTTCAGCTCATGTAAAATATGTGAGGAAAAACAACAGCAGAGAATAAACTGACTTCTAGACAATGGGATAATGACATGTGCTAATTTCCTTATCATCATGACAATTGTGACCTATATATTAAACTTAGTTTCAAAAATACATTAAATGAAATAGAACTAGTTCAAGTTGAAGCTGTTAACTTTGATCAAAATATTTCGATGGACTATGAAAATGGATCAATTCAATTTCACCTAGTTGAACTGAATGTAGAACTAGTTCTTCTTAAGTACAAATTGCCACGACCCTGCACACAGTACACAGTTAATTTGACCAGATAAACTACTGTACTGAAACAAAAGTAGCGTTTGATTCAGTTTGAAAATAATTCTCTTCTGAATCAACAACCTAAACATTATAGACAATATAAATGACATATAGTATGAGAAAATGAACAGAATACATTTGATTATTAAAGTTGCTGCCATTTCCTTAATCTATAATTAAGATTAATTTTTATTGAAAAATTGTAAATATAAATTGTAGTCTCTTCATATTCAATAGTCCAGGGATTATAGCAGCAGTTTTTCTCTTTTTATGCATCTTAAAAATGTCACTCTGAGTTTAGGAAAGGGTGTGACTTAAATAAGAGAATAAAAATAATAAAGAGGAGATAAAAAAAGAAAAAAAATGTCAATTTACTCCATATATGAGAAGTGTTAATTGTACATATCAGTGAAATTTTTGGTTTTCTCTCAAAGATTACCGGTATTAAGAAAACAAACAAAAATACCACTGAGAGTGCACTGGGGTCTTTGTTGTTTTATCATCACATAGACTGACATAAATAAATCAGTGAGGCACACAAGCTGTATGAACTGGAATATGACACATAAAATCAGGCAAGCTGACAAGTAAATGAAGTAACAAATTTGTGTTGGCAGAATGAAATTTAAAAAATGATAATCAACCTATGACACAAGATAAATTAGGTATTTAGAACTGAATAAGAGTGTTATATGGATAGTTTGGATATTTATGAGTGTAATGCAGAAGGATTCTGATGAGATTAACAAAGAATCTTCTGCCAGCATATTTCTCTTTGAAATGTTTAGGTGCTTAGTTTCAGTGTTATTTAATAATTTCTGCTGCAGTATGCCTCAGCAATTCACTTTCAGATTTGATTGAATATGATTCTTTTTTAATATGCAGGTCTGTGTAAGAAAGAGAAAGTATCACACTTTTATAAGAACAGTAGGTCCCACTTCATATCCAGTCAATAAGCATAATCTAAAAATGGTAAGTGTAGCAATTGTGGGAAATCTTTCTCTGAAAAAGGCAATCAAACACAGACTGGTATTTCAAACTGATGCCATTCATAAATGTGATTAAGGCCCTCTCCAGCTCCTACACTGGCTCCCCCTTGTTGGATGACTCTTACCCTATGAGCCATTTTCCTTGTTCCAGCTGATTTCTCATTCTGCCTGCATATGTTTAATGAATAGTTTCATGAACACCATTAGCTTTTACAAGAGCTCAAATGCACCTCTGTCAAATGAAATGAGACTCAGATGATTCTATCTTAAAATAGAATTCCCTCTATCCATAGTCATGTTAAGGTCTATAGATTTTGATGGTATGGGTATGTATTGTGTCCTTTGCTTTGTTTGTAATTGTTTTAGATTTTTGTTTTTGCTTAGTTTATTTGTTCAAGGTTTTATTGGGTAGTTGGTTTTAGTAAAACATGTCCTTTTGATTTTTTGCGTTATGTTACTGCCATCATTACTTCATTGTGTAGAACTGTGTTACTCCTCTCAAGTTTAAGCAAGGTTTAACGTCGTTCTTAGGTTTCAACAGACATTTATTGCGGACATGTCTTTACATGCCTTAACAATGCCCCAAAAATGCCCTCAGAACTAAGAAAGGAAACAAACCTAAATTAGCACATGGAAAATATAGATTTTACATAAATAAAAGATACAAATAAAATTGTACCTCACTGGCCGCATAAACTCCAGAGGAATAAAGATGATTTATACAGCTTCTTCTTTCACAAAAAAGACACCTTTTGCCTTCTGGGAAAACTTCTTGTGACCAGTCTCTTTCAGATATATCAGGTGCGATGCTCCGTGTGGCTCTCCAAGTACGCCAATCAATCTTTCCCTATGGGCAACAATGTGACATGCAGAACAAAAGATAAGTTCCCCCTTACATTTTAATGTGCTTTTTAACCAAATAAATGAACTTTAACCACATGAATTTACTGGAAGTTGTCACTTATTTATTATTGAACGTTTCATATCAAATACTAATATGTATTTTTTGCCATTTTTAACTGAACCTTAAAGATAATGAATTAAATATGACAGTTGCCCCTAACGGCAGCTACACTCCCACCAAATCACTTGTGATTTCTATTATGAACTTATGAGTGGATCTATTCTGCCTCTAACAATGTGACTGTCTTATGAATAGGTCTGTCTAAGTGTACTTGTTTACTGAGTCTCTTTCCATGGAAATCTAATGCAGAGTCACTGATCAACAACTGAACCTTGCGTACATCTTCACTTGGATACATTGCTGTGACCTTAGGGAAACCTCTGATTTGTAGCCCTGAGAGTCTTTGACTTGGAACAACTGTATCTTTGGATGACAATGTAGAGAGCTTTAACCGTACATCTCTCTTTTCCGTATCCAGAACGTCTGCCTTTTCTTGGAGAACAAATGTAGTGTTGCTCTGACTATCCAGCAGGGCATATATTAGCATTTCCTGCTCTGGGTTGCTTGTGGTAGATAACCAAACTGGAATCACTGTAGATGTGGAATCACTCTTATCACCTTGGATCACATGGTTTGACATAGCCTCACTTGATGTTTCTTTACCTTGTTCTTTGGTTTGTTTGCCTCTTTCTTCATGAAAACATTTTGGGTGTTTTCTCTTGCAGGTGTTACAGATATTTCTCTTTTCACATCTCTTGGATAGGTGTCCAGAGCTGAGACATTCAAAACATAATCATTTTAATTTTACAAACTTCACTCTTTCAGCTATCGCCTTTTCCATGAACTTTCGACATGTCTGAATTTTGTGACTTATTCTTTCACAGAATACACATCTGTTTGTTTCTGTTTTCTCTTCTGTGATGCTTGCAAATGCCTTTGCTCTGACACTTCAAGCTTTTAGAGGTTTTACGTTCTCTGAGTCATTTACTTTAAGCACGTGCAGCAATGTCACTGGGTTACACGCTATCTCGGCCTGTCTTGTGACAAAATTAACAAAGTTGCTAAATGTTGGAAACAGCTACAGCTTGTTTTCTTGTGTTGCTCAGTCTCAGATTACAACACCTGCCATTCATGTATGTTTTATTTGTATTAATTCAGTGATTTGCAATTTGATTTTCAGTGTGGTATGCATTTGCATCAAGTTCCCCCTTCTTCGAGACAGTACCTATAAAAAGTATTAACCCCATTGGATGTTTTACCCTTGTATCACTTTTACAAATCAATCTTGAGCAACAAAATTAGTCTTTTGTACCTTCATAAAATTACAACAACAAAAAACCCCCTTTAATGTCAAAGTGAAAACAGATTTCTACAAAATAATGACATTTATTCAGCTAAAAAATATTTGACCATATAGGAGTACTCACAGACTTTGTTTAGAACAATAAACTTTTATTCCGAGATGATTAGGTGATTATCAGTATGCAGAAAGAAAAAAACAACGGCATGACACCATGGTCTCACACAGTGACACACTGTAAAACTTGTACCCTTCCTCTCAATACAAAGTATATTAAATGGGGGCATCATGAATGAGGCGTTTGCTTCATATAACTAACAGGATCAGATGTTTCACAAAACAGCCTTTATTTTTTCATGTTTGGACCAACATAAAAAGCTTTTTTAGATACATCAACAGATATTGCAATAGAAGACATTCTGTGACAGCATCTTAAAAATCTAAAAAATAGGAAAATGAAGGTCTTGTGGGTGACATTCATCCCATTTGACAATGGTTGCATAAAATACGAGCAAAGCCCTGCAGCATGTGTGATTGATAATTGCTGTACTGTGGCTGCATGCTTGTCATCTCCACTGTGGCCTGCCAATTCATCAGGCATCAAAGGCAGATTGGGATGATGACTAATGTCTCTGTCTGTCTTTCACAAACATGGGCTACAATATATGCTTTTAGCTGCCGCCAGACACAACTCCACTTTGTAAATCAGTCTTATTACTGAGGTGACAGTACAAATCTTGAAACATAGCAACGGATGATGTTTGAGGAACAGAAGTACATTGTTTTAGGTGACCAACCCTTGTGACATTCAAAGACTACCTGTAGGACTGAGGTGTGTTAAACTTTAGCTGCTTCCTGTGTACTTTGCATTGGACACCCATAAAACACATCTATAGAAAAAAGCAGTAAAGAAACAAGTGCAGTCAACCTTTGTATTCATTAAGGAGCAGTATGTTCACTCGCACTGGTTGGTGATTGATGTTTTCTTTCCTTCCTTTTAAGATAAGTTTGGTTATTAAACGTATGACTTCCTTTTCCAGTGGGCTTTACCATCAAATAACCATGACTGAAGATTAATCCAGTCCTGTTAGTGAAGGAAATGAGAGTTTAGAAAATTGCCACACCATTGACACTGCTTTATACATGTGTTCTCTGAACCATTGCTTCCAGTGTTAGATGGAGGGTCAAAGAAAGTACAACCAAGAATGTAACATATAAAACAGAGCCAGGAGGAAGGTCTTAGCACTGTCAATCACGCTCGTGTACATTTTGTGGGTGACACAATGTGCTAATGGTGGAAAATAGCTTACCATTACAGGAAACCTGTTTATCTATTGTCATCGGTGTCCATGATAACTAGCCTAAGCATTCACAACAGGCTCCAATGTGGGTAACAAGCTGTAGCCTAGCAGAGAGCAAGGGGGAGGGTGTGAGCAGCACGTACACGAGGATGAGTGACAGTGCTGACCCTCCTCCTTGCTCTGATTGTTTTTTCTGACCGGGAGCAGTATAATTCTGCAGATAGCTGTAGGACCACAGGGAGGAGGTGGAGGAGCTCAATTTTTTTTCCACAGGTTATCTGTCTCATATTATACATTCATACATAGTGACAGTTTTATCAGATATGTAAAAAACATATTGTTTATGAAAGTTATATACCGCAGCTTTAATACAATCCTCATTTATTTTGTAGTGTATTTTTTATTGAAATAGAATTATACACAAAGCTAACAGTCCAGTAATTAGCTCACTTTTGGGGTTTTTTGCAACATTTGAAAAGCAGACATTTGAATGTGCTTCAGCTATAATTAAATGCGTTCAATACATTGCCACATTGTGTACTAGGATTTATGATTGTAGTTCTTCATAAATGTAAGGCAACATTTTTTGCATCGCATTATTTGCAGTTTGTAATTTGGTCTAATTTTATTTAGATTTTCTTCAACTATGTTTTTAACATTCAAGTCTTCTGCATTAAGGAATTTGAGTCTGCTTTGCAGTTACTTTTTTTGTTTTTCTCCAATAAAACAACTCAACAAACGACCAGAGGTTATTTTCCACATTTGCAACAATTACCCCCTTTTACTGACATGAATAAGTGTTCTCTGTGTTTCTGTAAGCATAACATTAAAAGAAGAAAAGGAAAGAGTAGTACCCTAATGGACCAGATTTGCCAAAAACATCACACTTTGCTGTGTGAAAATTGAAGAAGATTCTTCAGTTTGTAGCAGACTTGTCTCTCCTAGCTCTGGATAAAGAGGGGAGTAGAGGTGGATTTACCTGCAAAACTCCTAAAAAAAAAAATCACTATTGTAATTTGAAATAATTTTTTTCTTCACAGCAGCTATACAGCAGTCAGCCTCATAATTAAGTGGGTCCCTTCTTTGGCCAAAAGAGTTCAGGCTTACCAATACATCGATTTTGGAAACTGTCTTAAACTGTGCAGCAGTCATCCAGCTGCAAGTAGTAGATCCTGTAAATCAACTAAGTTTGATAGCTGCACTCCTTAGATAGGATTTGTTAAAAAATATCACGAGTGCTCAGTTCTATTAAGATCCAGGGAATTTGGAGGTCGACATTGCAAACCAGCTTTGTTCAAATATTCTTGAACTGTTTTCACAGTGTGACAGATCAGCTGTATTGGATAATTTTGCCAGACCACAACAACTAAAAGCCAGTAAAAATGAGTAAATACCAAAACAAAGCACAGAATCCTTCGAAGACTAACGCTGCGATTTCTACTTCAACTTGACTACTTTATCTAGGTCTAGAGCCCCTTTTGCACAAGCAGATAAATACATGTAACTTTTTCTCCACAGTGAAAAGTAACTACATTTAAAGAATGAAATTAAATGATTGCACTTAAATTATGAGATACCCATCCAATTGAAGTGATCAGAAGTCAACAAGACACTGAACAAGGGGATTTCCTTATCTTGCTTCGCTCCAGCAGGGATATTCTTGGAAGTCGCAGTGCTGGTTCAGTTGCACCAAACGAGAGTCCAATTTAAAGGTAATACTCAGATGAGAAATTTTTTTTCACCCTACAGATTTAGTTATAGGGTGAATCTGAGATAATTCTGACAAGCGCATACAGAAGGAGCTGGATGGAACAAAGAGGAATGAAAAAGTGTTTCGCGGTCTCTGAGGAGATGGCCTTGGCAGCTTCAGCAGGAATCTGCTTGATATGACAGTGCCCTCCCACTTTCGAGGTGACACACTGCTCAATGCAAACACAACCAGGGTTGGAGTACAAATGCAAAAAGGCCTCTAAGAGAGGAGTGCATATAGTGTTTGTAAATACAAATTACAGGCTGAAGTCAAAATAAAGGAGAAAGAGTGTTCCGTACGGGAGTCTTCAAATTGGCTAAAAATACAGGACTTCCCGGGTATAACAGGACAGCTGGAAATCCTAAATGAGAATTTGTTGCTGAATTGTGCACTGATTGCTGACATACTGCAGGTAACACATAACTCCATTTGGTTATTTCTGTACCACATAAAATAGTGTTTTTGTTGTTTTCAGTGAAAAGTAAAGGATGTGGAAATGAAACCCAGATATTTCATTTTGTATTATAGAAATTTAATGCTGGTCCAAACATAGTGAAAACAATTCAGATTAGCTGATTATTTTTACTGTAGATCTATCTATATTGTGCACTTTATATATTTTTTAAATGTGGATTTAGGTAATGCAGTCGAAAGATGTAAATCAATATTCACACATGAACTTTATTAAAAAAACAAACAAAAAAAAAAACATATTGTCCAGGTTTCTTCATCTATTTCAAATAATTCCTATTCTATTTCCAAAATTCTATTTTGCCCAGTTAGCCATATCTCCTCATTCATATGGAATAAAAAACCTGCACATTTAAAAATGGAAAGTCTGGAGAGAGTCAAATCTGAGGGAGGGTTAGATTTGCCTAATTTTTTAATTTATTATTGGGTAGCTAATATAGTTAAATTAATATACTGGATTAGCATGTTTGCAGACAAAAAGGGACCAATCTGGGCAGATATGGAATTGAGAACTATACTTCCAGTTTCACCTATTTCAAATTTAACTGGTCCTCTCTGAATAAATATTAGAATACCTGAACTGAATTTAAATTTGATAGTTCAAAATTTCCATAAACAGTGTCTTTATGAAAGAGACAATTGTTCTACTGCAGGAGGTCAAAACAAATCCACTTTTCTTTTTGACTCACTTTTTCCATTGAACACAACCATTAGTCAATAACTGTCTTTGTCATTTAAGTGGCTTGTTGCTTGCTCTTTCCTGCAGCTCAAAATGATGATGTGAGACACTGATTGCTAGTCAGTCCTCATCAACATATCCTTGAAAGTCTTGACATTACCTGTGTGATTTGAGCTTTTTTCTTCTTTCTAATGTTCATTTTCTGCTTTTAACTAGCAGATCATTAAATTAGTCTTGCATGAAGTATGCAGAGGGTTTTGCCACCTATATTACTGACAATAAGCACATTCAACCTGAAGAGACACACAGAAAGAGAAAATAGCAATTAGAAAGCTTTATTGACATAAATGTACAAAAGTTTTTTGAGGCTCAGACCACAGCATAAGACATAGGTGCTGAGAATAGCGCTGAATGTAAATGAGCAGCTTAGGACGAGAATTTGAGACGTCTTCCCCCCAGGGTCCAGAAACATGGTGGTGGAGTAGGCCGAAAGAACGAAGAAGTCTGCCGGAGCTGAGAGGATCAAAGGTGGAAAAGGAGAGGAGGCGGGTTGTAGCTTGGCTGGTGAGCAGATGAAGCCATGGATAAAGAGCCTTAGAAGAGAAGTCTTGCATGATGACTGGAATGAGGTGAGGATTGATGCTGACAGGCTGCAGCTGAAGGCACATGATGCAGCGATTGGATGATGCAGGTGAGGCTGGGAAAAGTCTTCCAGATTGAATGTAGGTCTAGGCTTCGCTTAGTTAATTACAACTGATGAGAATAATTTTTAAAACACAGTTTATGAAAGCATTTATTCACATGGTTAACTCAAAAAAAATCATTAAAAAAACAAACTGTGCCAAAATAAACGTATTAATAATTAATGTAATTATTTAATTAATTATGTGATATTAATTATGTTAATTATTCCTTATTTTATGGAATAACTGTATATAGATGTTTTCGACAAAAAAAAAAAAAAAAATCCAGGGCATGAGAGTTGCAACTTTTAAAAACCTCATATACCATACATATTCACCAGTGTTATGGAATTTATGTAAACTTTACCCAAATGTTTCACTAAAAGACTTGATATTAATTTTATTTAATCTCATCATACATGGTGCTGATAAAGAAAGAGTTGGAGTAATTAAAATGGAGGGCAGTCAAGTCTAATTTCTGATTTCAGCTCACAATTGTTTGACCATTTTAGGTCAAATACTTATTAGCCCAAGAATAACTTTCAGCCCAAGACAGTTCAAGTGGTCATTTAACATCAACATCTGAGAAAAAAAGATGAGACAATTATGTCCTACCAAAAGTAAGTCATTCTATCTTTCTCGATAACATATTCAATAATTCACACCATTCATCCCAACACAAACAGCCTACAAAACGAGGGTGCATCATAAGTGACGGACATGCTTCATACATGATGGACTTTTTTTTTTCATGCAAACGTTCATTAGATATGACAACACATGTCAGACAGAAACACTGTAAAAAATAACCAAAACATACAGATATTGGAGGTGGATTTACCATTTTTTAAAAGACACCAAAACAAACTGCCATGCTTGCTTTTGCAATCTATTTTGAATTTTATTGGAAACTCATGTCTTATGCACAGCACACAAGGAGTGATACTTTCAGTTCTATCCACTTTCTCAATGGGACATTAAATATTTAGTAAGTCATGTAATTTACTTGCTTCAGCCATAGACACTGATGTCTTTCACTATCTATTTGATTTGTGAGAACTGATTAATTGATTTTGTAGCGGCTGGTTTTGCTATTTAGAAAAGAGCCCATAAAGGGAAGAAATATGTTTAGGTCTTTTACAACTTTTTCAGCTTTCCCCCCCTTTTCTTCAGATTTATTCAGGCTGAAACTTAGTTTTCCAGCACAGCATCAGTGCTTTTGCCCATAAGCTTATACATTTCATCTGCCAGTTGAGAAATAGGGCAACCAATTACTTACAGACAAGAAAAACAACCCCACACTCTGTTTTGGCTTTACACCAAGTTCATTGAAAGGTTAAATTTAAATATGATACATTGTGTTGAATTAACAACAATATTTAAAGTATTTCAAAAATTCTGTCAAAGGACAAATGTGACAACCTGCAAAGCTCTATCAGTGATTTATGAGTTCCAAGAACTGCTCTTTTGTTGGTACTGAGGATAACCTACTTCTTATACCCACGCATAGCAATAAATTGTGTGACATCATGATAAACTAATGGATGGTCTGTTCCTATAAATACTGTATGTCGAAGCAATAATTTTTATTCTTTTCTTTTCTTTTAAATAAATGACCATGTAGTTGCCTGTAGAGAAAAGAGAATTCTGGAAAACCATGTGAGGGAAGCTGTTAAACTCAGAATGTGCAGGCTGACTTTTGCCTTGTAAACAGGAAGCTCATTTCACCTACCTACTTTCTCTTACTGTGGTGAAAAAGCGCAGTTCATCACATTCGAACAAAAGTACCATACTCATAGCAAAACAGAGACAGGCTCGAGAGAAAGGTCTGCCAAACTAAAAAGCTCTTTTAGTGAAAATGACAAGTGTGACTGCAGTGTAAATGAAAGAAGACAAACCCAAGAACAAATGTTAACTTGAACTCCTTGGGCCAGGGAAAAGGGTTAAAGAACAGCAAACTAACATACAATATTCTAGTGTAAAGACTGAATAAAAATGGTGAGAGAGCTTCCACACCGATAGAAATTCCCACATCTTGATCAGGGTCCATCATCTCAAAGAACCCTAGGACTAAAAGTAGATCCAAGTAACATCATTTTAAGGAAAATTATTAGAATTTCTGAAATTGTAAGATTTTTATCAGAATTTTATGTCAGTAAGATAAGTTATTCACAAAGTACCTTAGGCCTTAAAAGAGCTCCTAGTATAAGAAAGTGTTAGGAGTAGTGGGGAGGACTTTTAGTGAGCTTAAGAGTGTCTTAAGCAAGGAAGATGGCAGATGGCATGAAGACCACCAGTAAGAAGAGATATTCTCCTTAAAATGGATAAAACTGTTCCAACAGTAGGCATTGCTCCTATGATCTGTTTGGTTTTTGTGTCCTTTACTTCCCCAATTCAAACAACTTTATACAAGCAGGCAATCACAGTAATCACTGACAGATGAGCTTCTACATTAATATAAAATAGATGATATGGTAAAATGATCAGCATAGTGAGAAGCCATGACAAATCACAATAGTGATGAGGTTGTAAATAAGGTATGTTCAAACATGTTGATGCTGTGTAGCAATTAATTCAATTCTGCACAGTTTCATCAGGATGACACACATTTCTTAATCCAGTTTAGATTGTATGATCGGTTAATTTCTATCAATTGCCTACTGGCATATTTGTTTTTTTTTTTTTGTATGTCTTATTTTGTTTCGTGTATCAACCAATAACAGTCTTAAGAAGACAATGTCAAACCTAATGGTGTCAACCATGCCTCCTCACTTCGGAATTTCTGTCAACTTCTTGCTCAGAGTTGCTCTCAGCAGCTGACTGAATCATTCTTAAGATAGGAATCCTTGGCAGGAATTTTTAGGCTAGGATAGGAGCTCTCTGTTAAGTTTATTTGTATAGCACATTTCAGCGGCAAGACAGTTCAAAGTGCTTCACATTGTAAAAACATCAATCAAGTACACAGCAAAATCATCAAAAACATCAAAATCATTGAGCAAAATCATCAAAATTATCTAGCAAATGCACATGAAAATCATCAAAATCATTGGGAAAATATCAATGCATCAAAATCATAGGGGTCATCAAGCAATATCATCAAGCAAATATAGTTAAAAAATACTGATCAGTGATCCACTCTGAGTGAACTCTGAAGCATAGCCCACACATAGTCAGATATCTGGGAAATGAATACATTTTATGGATTTTGGCCTATCATCCAAAAAGAAATATTCAGTTTTATACCACTAAAAATGATTATTTATGAAAACTCAGACCAAAGTGGAGATTTGAGAAAACTCCGGATGTGTTTGTGCCAGTCTCTTTCTCAAAATCCTTAGTTCATCTCTCAAAAGTAAATATCTGTATCAATGAACATCTCTGTGCTTAAGTATGAGAAGTTCCTGTTTCATTGTGTATGGACAGTGGCGCCAGATTCATTTTTGGAGGTGGGGGGACCATGGGGGTGTTTCATCACCTTGCACCCTCTGCTCATATTATCATTTAGATCAGACCCAAAAAAAATCCAACCAGACTCGGCCCAAGCCCGTAGACATTGTGTCCAGGCCTGATCAACCTGATTAGAGCCCCGAGCTTGAAGTAAACCCGACATATTGTTTAAATTAAGCTTTTGCTGCTTTCATTTTAAGGCCACCATTTGAGGTTGTTTAGCAAATCAGTTCTTCTCTTGTTTTTAGCAGAGTGAGTAAAGTGCAACTCTTCTGGGATATGTGATTGATAGGAGTGCAGCAGGGCAGAGCCACGTGCATGTTTGTCCACTGTGCTGCACTTGTTACAGTCTAATTAACTTTTGCACCTTTCTTTCTTTCCTCAACAAGGAAAACTGACTACTCCCCTATTTAGACTATAATAAGTAAATTAACACAACTTTAAATTGTATATTCTTTATTAGTTTTCTCTGTGCTGGATGTATTGTAGGCTAATTAAAAACCCACCACAGAAGCCTGACCATCAAGCATAACATTTTTGACCAACCTGGCTAGAATTTTGGGTCGGGCTCGGACTAAAAATCTAAACTCTAGTAATTATGCGCCTTGAATGTCAGGTGCTCAATTCTGCCATACGGTAATGTCGTTGGATACTTTTAATCACAATCATCAGATCAAGTGGAAAAGCTTGCAACAACAGCCTTTCTGTTGAAAATGGTAATCATTTATGTAACAAACTCCAGGACTCATTAATATAAAGGTGTTCTACTTCCACAGAAATAAATTAGATGGTATTTTTCTGTGCAAAGTTCCTCTCTCAGCTGCTGCAGAAACTTGCATGGAGCAGAACAATACACCTAGTTATTCCTGTGAGGTCCAGCTTGTCATTAAGTGCTACATCTCTGCATTTCAGCACCTTGAGAACATTAACTACCACTGTGTTAAAAATAAAAGAAAAATGCTGAAGTGCTTCATTCGTTGAAAAAATGGTTTTGTGCATCTTCAATGTCTGGAAAGATGATGTGACACCATTTCTGAGTGACGTTAGATAAAGAATGTGAAACAATAACCATCTACAATAATAATAATAATAATGACAAGCTGATTATTTTTTTCTTATGTTATTTCAAAGATGTTAACATAAACAGAGAACTTAATTTCTCTTCTCCTCTTCTGCCTGCATTTTCTCAACATAGCAAACTGCCATCTGAGCCAGTGCTGTTGCAAACTGCAGCTGCCTTTGGGACACTCAAAATTATGATAAACAATGTGTGGAATTATTTTTCTATATGTCAGAGGTTTTGTTTGTCCCTCCACCACACAGCCTCACTCCTCTTCCTTTTCTTCTTCTGCCTGGCTGTTGACCCTGTCCAAATCCTTATCCTTCCCTTGTCAGAAATGTAACAATGTGTTGTGCCACTATATACTTACCAGTTGATGGTTCACATGATGTATCTCTGAACTGTTTCAGAAAACTGGTTGATCATTGGTTGATCTAAGGCTTCACACATTGGAGAAAGTCATGATTCAACTGGGAGGAATTTACCAGTTCAGGAAAGATTTATAAAAAAAAAAAAAAAAAAAAAAAAAAAAAAGTAATGGAAATGTATAGAAAAATGCTTGACATACACATATTATGTTATGACAACTTGTTCAAGCATTTTGCATGTTAAGACTTGTACGATGAACTTATGCTTAAGCGTTGTGGACACATAAATACACATCAATACATTTTGATCAACATGACGTAAGCAGTAGGAAAATCAAAGAATTGTACATAATCATTTGCGTGGATGTACAAAAGCATTTACAACTTGTTAACCAAAATGAGAAACTGCTTTTTTGATATGCACAAGTGACAATGATTTGAATATAGAAAAAGTGGTTTTGAGAATATCAATTCTGTTCTGAGAAATGTACCAAAGTGACTTAAAAAAAAACATAACTTTATATTCTAATGCATTATTTAAAAGTAGTTCAACCTATGTATCTGTCCACACAAATTAACCTCCAGGTCCATTTTAATTCCTAACAGGAAGTTCTGGTTGTTTTGAAGTATTCTGATTGACTGACATAGGTTTTAGCTTTGAGTTACACTGCCCCTGATGCATTTGGCATGTTTAAAACAATGCTCAGTGGCGTATTGGTGTGGATGAAAACTTTTCTGGAACTGATCACGTGTGTATGATAATTTTTTTTTAACAATTTTTATAAAATAAAAGATCTTCATTTCTATAAAGACTGAGCTAAGTGTGCACAATGCCTGAGAATCCTTGAGAATAATGGCTCATGCGTTTTTTTTTTCTCTTTCGTTACTGACTCTTGAAGAAAAATTGAATGCAAGTCATATTTTTTCACTTGAATGTTAGAAGTAGATAGATTAAGATTTGGAGCAAAAAATTGCAACAATTAAAACCAAATCTTCCAAACATCATTAACATAATTCCTGATTTTTGTGAAACAAAGTTTTAAAATGTCAGTACAGTCTTAGCATAAATTAAATGCACCCTTTGCTGCTTCTGTTTAATTCAAGAGGGGAAAAACGATATTTGATACATGTATTATGAGTACATCAGATCATCTGCATACAAACTTGTTTTAGCAGTTTTCTAGTCTGGTGCATAGAAGTGTTTAACATAAGGGTATTGATGAAAGACATCAGCCATGACCTTAGAGACCCAGTTGTTGCTATTTCTTTAATCTAGAAAGAGTTATAAAGCCAAATTCAAAGTTATTTGAAGCTCAGTAATTTATAAAGATTATTCAGAAGTAGAGAACAGTCACAATCGATGTTTCACCATATTCCTCTAAACATCAGACTATTCACTTCCTTTAGCATGTTAAAGTACTGTACTGTTACATTTGATATCGGTACATTTAGAAAAAGATTGAATGAGTATAACTTTTGGTCCTGATAAATAAAAGCTTAGAACCAAATAAAGTCACGTATCCTTTGTTCAATAATTGTATAAATAATTCCTGTATCTTGGGACACATAATTAGGTGGCACTGGTTACAGTGACAGTGAGAGGGAATTCTGCCAAAAAAAGAATGCATCAGATCATCATTGCTGTGCCATGTAAGGTATAACTTACCTCATATGTAAAATATGTAGCCAATTACAGGAACATCTAAATTGTTATGATGATATAGAAAGCAATTTGCCACTCTTTACAACTCTGTGTCATGATCAATGTGTGTGATCAATGTGGGGGAGACTTCCTTTGAACAGAGTATCCCTGCTGGAGGGTGTGGCTGGCCTGGTGTAGACTGCACACTTGTCTGCAATTTCCCTCATCATTCAGCTGAGGATTTAATGAGCTGCAGGTCAACAACACTTCACCTGATGATCAACCTTGTTGATAGAATCAAGCCTCCTGTATCTTCATTATCATAATCTTAGGGTTTCTTAGCAGTTTTGAAGAAGTATTTATGTTTTACCTACATCTGGTCCATCTTACCAGACTCTCTTTGCTCTCAAGTTAAAGTTGCCTCTCCAACACTAGATTTCCTCTACAAACCTCCTTGTAACAGATCCCTCTTGAAACCTAATTTACATCACAGTTGTCCACTGCATCTTTGTCCTCTTCTGTCACCATATGCCTCCCCACTCTCCAACCCTCTGTTCACCCACTTCTTGGACTCACCTGCTCTGCCTCCAACCAAGCCACCTCTAAAACTTAAATCCTCTGCCAGACTTCTACATCCTTATTCCATCACCAGGATCAGCTACCTTCCTCAATTCCGTCCTTCTACCGCAAGCCAGTAAGCCATCCTCATTTCAGCTCAACTGTGTATTATCTTTCAGTTATTATTACTCCTCACCCAGTTTGACATTTCTTCTCTTCTTCCAGAAGATGCAGAACCATGGATTCAGAAATCCCTTCTCAACTGGGCTAACATTCCTTATAAATACTGTAAATAAACCCCTTTGTATTTAAATTTTTCATCCTGTGTATGATTCTGCTTGAAGTGCCAGGAAGATAGCTCAAAACATGACACACTCTGTGGGTAGTGATAGTTAAGCATAATTTGAAATACATTTCAGTGGCTATGCAAGTTTATTAAGATGTGAAGTGATAAAATAGGCTTAAACATCCAACTCTTTATTAACCACCAGTTTCAGGATTTTTTCCCAACCCTAATTTCTGTAGTTTAATTCAAGAAGAAAACTATTTGCTCTGTACTGTAGACCTGTGGTGAAGAACTTGGGAGTGATGTTTGACGACTGTCTAAAATTTGACAGATTAATAGAATTCTTAGAGCCAGCTCTTTTCAACTCAGACTTCTGACTAAGGTCAAACCCTTCCTGAGTTGAAAGGATCTTGAAAAGGCAATGCATGTGTTTATCAGGTTTTGCATAGATTACTGCAATGCACCTTATATTGGTATAAGCCAGGGTTCCCTCTATCAACTCCAGTTGGTCCAGAATGCTGCTGTTCGCCTGTTAACCAATATCAGCAGGTACAGTCACATCACTCCTGTACTTCACTCTCTCCATTGGCTACCAAGATGTTTTAGGGTTGATTTTAAATTTTTAATGTTGTTTTTAAAGCAATTCATGATATTGCACTTTTCTATTCATGTGATCTTTTACAAGTACATCGCCAAGGTAGAGCTCTTCAGTCTGCTGATCAACATCTTTTGGAAGATCCAAGCTCAAACAGTGGGGTGACCATTCATTTGCTGTTGATGGTCTAAAATTATGGAATTTACTACCTTTTGAGCGACATGTGATCAATGACCTTTCTCTATTTCAAACCAAGTTAAAGACACATTTATTTAGAACTGCTTTTAGTACATTGTAGCATTTTGTCATTTTTATGTTTCTACTCAGGCTAGGCAATATTGCTAAAAAACAGATCTCCAAGTGAAGTTGGCTGGGGGCATGGGGCAACACGAAACTGCTGTTGTGTATGTTACACAACATGTTGCTAGGTAACCATAGAGTAAGTTAGTTGATGCCACCAACCTTTCTTAGCTGGGCCCTGAGAGGTTGAGTGACGAAAGCCTTTCCTCTGCTTACATCCCCAGAATGCTGTGCGGTTCTGGATCGACATTCAGTGAAATTATTGAACATTCTATTGGATGTATTTTCTATTGATATTGATCACGTGTCTATCACGATAGATATTGTTGTTGTTTTATCGCCCAGCCCTAGTTTCTATTAATGTTTTCTCATTTTGTTTTAGTTTCCTTATTTTTTGTTCCTGAACTAATGGAAAGCACTTTAGTGCTGTAGTCACTGTTGTAAAGGGCTAAATAAATAAAATTTGATTGATTGATTGATTGTAGAAAGTCACTTCACTTATTAAAACATTTTGGTTCATAAAATAAAACTTCTACATATTATTTTCCTTATTCTTTTGTACTTGCAGTTTGGTATTTGTACTGTTTACAGTCCAGTTTCATCATATATAATGTGGTGAATCGCCAAGAAAAGCTTACATCTGTAGTTAAATTTAATTTCCTTATCTGCATGTATCTTGGTAATTATGTTCATTGGGGAGTAAATACATATTGGCAGAAGGGAGCGAGCTTCAAAACTTAAATATTTGCCCTATTGTCTTGTAGAGGGATATTTGTTGTAAGTCATCTATTATAATGAATACAGACCTTCAGTGCTTGAAAGCTTGGATGTTTCTATTTGTAACTTTGTTACCAGTGAGACTGCTGCCATCTGTACAAGAACTTTCCTCCAGTGTCTCATAAATAAAACAGAAAGCATATCTGCCAAACAGCTTCTGTGTCACCTCGCACTGAAAATTCAAGAATTCCAACTTTCTGGCTCTTTTTGTAAAACTATATCAGAAAGCTTTAAGTAAAAACAATAAAACACTGTCTTACTAATTCTGTGTGAGTTGAACCATGGGCAATGCATCTATGTGATGGACTTCCCAGTCATTACGTCCTAGGTTCCCAATGTCTTCAGGCCATCTGTACATCCATATGTATTGATCTAACTCTGTGTAATGTGAAGATATATGGTAACAGATACAGGCTTGTAGTTTTATTTTAAAATACACAAATGTTTTATCAACCTGTGGTAACTTTGCTCCATGCATATGCTTTGTGCTTCTTTAGTATTTATTCTATTTATTATTTTATTACTTCATTCTATTTATTATTTTTTAGTGAATATCTGTATTTCTATGATCATAGATGTTGTAAATTTGAGACCAAATTGTCACTGTAGATTTTTAGTCTGCCTAAAAGACATTTTTTCAGACATGTACATATAAAGATCCAATAAGACTTGTAATACTTCCATAGTACGTCTCTATAACTTAGAATCTCATAGAAAAGTTAATTTATCAAATTTATGCATAGACTAGTTGCACAGAGTGAAATATTTGAAAGATTTATTTCCAAAATGACCTTTTTTTTTAGAATATAAGAAGGTTACATAAGAGCAAAAGTAAAAAACAAACAAACAAAACAAAAAAACATTATTAAGACAGAAAAGTTGGCCTACTGAAAAGTTTGTTTATGTGCTGTACTGTGTATGCACTCAATACTGGGCTGAGCTGTTTTGAGGAATGGAGGTGATTAGCCTGTAGCACTGGTGAGGTCTTCAGGCAGCAAAGTTGCTTAAATAGTGGTCTTTGGCTTGTCAAATTATTGGGTCTAGTGTGTCTCCTCTTCTTACTGACAATACTGCATAGATTCTCTACAAAATTTAGGGTCAGCAGAGTTTGCCAGTCAATCAAGTACACCCTGAACAGGTCACCAGTTTATCACAGGGCAACACTAAGACACAGGATAGACAATTATACACACACACTCATATCTAAGGGCAATTTAGAGAGACTAATTAAACAGTCATATTTTTAGACTGTGGGAGGAAGTACCCCGAGATAACCCACACATGCACAGGGAGAACATGCAAACTCCATGCAGAAGTACCCCAGGTTGAGTTTCAAACCCAGGACCTTCTCATTGCAAGGCAATAGTGCTACCACCATGCAGTCCATCATGAAAGCAAGTATTGGTTATTTTGGCAGTGTGGGAAATGGCAAGTCCTGCTGAAAAATCTGCATCTTTATAAAGCTTGTCAGCAGGGAAGAATGGTGTTCTCTTAAATTTATTGGTTGATAGTTGTGCTGACTTTGAATTTGATAAAACAGTGGATAAACACCAACAGATGACATGGCTTCTCAAATCATTACCAAGATTAGCCCTGATAAGATGATTCTCTTTCTGAGATGATCTGTCTGGCCAATAAGCTCAAGTTCTGTCTCATACATCCAATGAATATTTTCACAGAAAGTTTGTAGTTGTCAACATGCATTTTGGGGAATTCAAGTCAGCCTTTTTAGCATGTTTTTGTTAATAGTGGATCCATATTGGAACTTCTTCCATGGAGCTGATTATAGTAAAAATTGTGATGCAATTAGAGAGTGAGACCTTAATCTTAGTGGTTTGCATCTTTGCTAATATTGGCAACTTTGGACAAGTGAAGATGGTCTTCCACAGACCATCCATCAAACAATCATCAAACAATCATCAGTATATTTTGCCATGGAAACAACAAAAACACCTTGTTTCATGTCCTTAATATTTATTTATTTTTGTGCATATACATATTTAAGAAACATCAGAAATGATGGTGGGTCCTGTACTGTCAAAAACAGCCAGAGATAGAAAATCCAAACAAATGTCTAAGTGTATGTACCCCTGGCAAAACTTCACACTGATATTGGCTTTCATTTAGTCACGCCTGTTGAAGCTGTCAAACAGCTTTCTTCCCATCCTTAAATGTTCATTATAATTATATATTCCACATCACACATTAAAGGTTAAGGGGGAAAATTGAATTACTGAATTTGTAAGATGGTTGCTCCAGAGTGACATGTGCAACCTTCTGCACATTATCTGTGGCTTATCAGCTCCAACTGACAGCAGAGCGTTGTTATTCAAGATGAGTGGATGCTGTTTAATATGCATATGCTCACTAATTACAGCCCTCTTACTCCAACAACGAGCCATTGAGAGCGCCATGCAAATGGACCCGGCTCACCCATGCATGCGTGTGCACACATTTGCTCTTCTAGAAGTCACCTAAACACACAATAGCACAGTTTGTGTCAGTGAGACCAACACTTGAATGAATCTGCATGGCAGCAGAAATCTGAGATTTTGCATTGGTTGTATGCTGGCACATGCCTAAAACAGATGTGACAAAGACACATGTGAAATTCTAACACGTGCTGAATCAGTTCAGGGACAACCCTGTCATTTATGACACAACTTATGCATTTGTTTTTGTAACACAACATATTTTATATATATATATATATATATATATATATATATATATATATATATATATATATATATATATACACACACACACACACACACACACACACACACACACACATAAATAATGTTTTCATTGATAAGGTCAAATAAAAATGCACATTTCCATATGAGAATATTAAAGATACATACTTTTATTAAAATTAAGCACATTACAAGAATAAAGCTTGTGACAGCTTTATTCTTGCTGTATATATTCTTTATATATTAGCAATATATGGCTCATATATAAAAGTAAAATTCAAATCAATTAATTTACCAGTCAGCATGTTTTTTTTCTTCATAAGTCAAGCTAACAAAATACCCATTT
This sequence comes from Anableps anableps, assembly GCA_014839685.1. Classification (NCBI taxonomy): domain Eukaryota; kingdom Metazoa; phylum Chordata; class Actinopteri; order Cyprinodontiformes; family Anablepidae; genus Anableps; species Anableps anableps. The sequence goes on from CM026082.1 coordinate 17,682,712, forward strand.
TTCTAAAGTTATTCAACACCACAGCTTTTTATAACCCAAACTGCCTGTATAATAAAATACTTTTTGGAACATTTTGTGAACAGGTACCAAAAGCACATGGCTATAAAAATCATAAAACAGCTAATGAAAAAGAAGAACATTCATCTGTTTTGCAATCAAATGGCAATATATATTTACAGTCCAGTAGTCATCAACCAAGGTACAAGATTTTGTATCTTGGGGCCACATACAGCTCTCTGGTGCCAAAGCTCTTCAAAACATCTAAAGCAATGGTGCCCAAGTGAAGGCCTCAACAGCTACCATCCTGCAACTTTTAGATGCATCCCTTCCCCAACACACCTGGATCAAATGAACAGCTCATTACCAGGCCTCTGCAGCTGAGCTGAGTTACTGCTGGTGAGGGAATCTAGCATTTTGACTCAGGTGTGTTGGAGTAGGGATGCATTTAAAAGTTGCAGGATGGTAGCTCTCGAGGACTGGACTTGGGCATCCCTGATCAAAAGGATGCAAATTAGAAGCCTTCGCAAGTGTGATCAATTCATATTGACTTGTTTTTTGTACTGCATTAGGCATAAAAAATTGTCATCAAAGTACACCACACTTTAAAAAGCTTCTGCATAGCACACGTGAGGCCATCATCTAGAGGGATGGTGACTTTGTTATTCTTGGCAACATTGACATACTGCTTCAATGAACACAGGTGATCAGCTGGGGATGATGATTGGTTTATGAAGCAGAGGAATCATAGCACAGCAATGTCATTGCCCTTCCAGGCTTAGACACAAAAGACCAGAAATAAACCAAATTTGTTAATAAAAAAATCAGGGACTTTGATAAATTGTATCTTTATCAGAAATTTTACCAAGATATATACCCACCGGGACAAAATCCAGAAGGTACATTACTGTGGTCTTGGTGCTATGATGACTTGTACCAACAGGAGGCAGTAGATGTGTTCACAAGACAAGCATGTAACAAGTCTCATCTGAAAGTGAACAAAAAACAAAACTCTAAAAATCTGTACTTTATGGTGTGGACCATTGTAAATACAAATCATCCACCTTCTTATATAAGAATCAATTTACCTTAGATGGAAGACTTTCCATTTCAAAAGAATTCCTTTGAGGAAATATAAAGATTAGATTCTTTTTTTTTTGTAAACTTTTTTAATATTTTAATATTAGGACCTGAATTTGAAAGTTTCATATTTTGAAGATGATACATACATACATACATACATACATACATACATTTATTTTAAGAGTTCCCAAATTCCTGGTTCCACATAAATACCTTCATCTATGTCTTCAATCCCCTTTCAAAGAGTGCACAGTCTTTGCTTCATAGCAGCCACGGCTTTCAGTTTTGGTATGATGTCGGGCTCCCATCTACAAAGTGGATGGAAGAACCACAGTGTTGGTTCTGTTAGACCTCAGCGCAGCATTTCACACTGTTGACTATGATATATTATTAAAGCGACTGGAAAGCTGGGTCGGACTCTGTGGTATGGTACTTAATTGGTTTGAATCCTACCTAAAGAACAGGGATTTCTTTGTGTCAATAGCCAACTTCTCATCAGAGCGGACAGAAGTCACATGTGGAGTACCCCAAGATTCAATCTTGGGACCCTCCTATTTTATATCTACATGCTGCCACTAGGTTATAACAAGTAATAAGATTAGTTACCACAACTTTGCAGATGATACACAGTTCTATATTACGATGTCACCAGGTGACTCCGAACCTATCCAAGCACTGAACAGATGCTTAGAACAAATCAATACGTGGATGTGCCATAACTTTCTCCAGATGAACAAAAACAAAACTGAAATCATTACTTTTGGACCTAAAGAGGAACGATCTAGAGTCAGCACGCAGCTTCAGTTATTACAGCTAGAAACTACTGATCAGGTCCGAAATCAGGGTTCTAAAGTCCTTCCACTGGCTCCCTGTAGCTCAGAGAATAGACTTTAAAATACTTCTGTTAGTTTATAAATCACTGAATGCCTTAGCACCAAAATACATTAAAGACCTGTTATCATTGTATCAGCCTTCCAGACCATGCAGGTCTTCTGTTTCTGGTCTGCTCTGCATCCCCAGAACCAGAACCAAACAGGAAGAAGCAGCCTTCAGTTTTTATGCACCACTAATTTGGAACAAACTCCCAGAAAACTGCAAAACAGCCGAAACACTAAATTCCTTTAAATCAAGGCTGAAAACCCACCTGTTTAGAGTTGCCTGTGATTAGTAGTCTGGACCATAAATTTGCAAACAAATCTGGGTAAGATAAGCTTGGTTCTCCAAAGGGTGGAAGTTTGAGTGTAAATCAGTTAAATAAAGAGAGTGGATCATTGATCAATACTTTTAAACTATATTTGCTTGATGATATTTGCTTGATGATCCCTATGATTTTGATGCATTGATATTTTCCCGATGATTTTGATGATTTTGCTCAATGATTTTGATGTTTTTGATGGTTTTGATGATTTTGCTGTATACTTGATTGATGTTTTTATGATAAAAGCACTTTGAACTGTCTTGCTGCTGAAATGTGCTATACAAATCAACTTAATTTAACTTGTCTTGAAAACATGAGTAATTTGCTGAATCCAATGGGTGATTCCTTCTCCAGACTACAGTGCCTTGCAAAATATTCAAATCTCTGAAACTTTTTCAGATATTGTCAAGTTACAGTCACAAGCATCAATGTATTTTACTTCAATTTTATGTAGCAGATAAACACAAAGTATTGTATCATGGCTTAAAGTGGAAGGAAAACATAGTTTCATTTTTGTTTTCAAATAAAAATCTGAAAAGTATTGTGTGCATTTGTATTTAGCCCATTTTATTCTGGTACGACAAAAAAAACTCCAGTGCAACCAATCACCTTCAGAGAACATAAATAGTAAATAATGTCCATCTAAGTGAAATTAAATCTCAGTATTACCACATCTGTTCCAGGACAGGTCTTTTTTTACAAATAAAAAAAACTGTGTAGTGCATTTGTATTCTGCACCCTGAGCTTTACACATCTGGAGAGAAAAATATTTGACCATTTGTAAACATAATTTTTTAACTCTTGCACAAAGATTCTTTATGTTATTTAGGCCTGGACTTTGAATCAGTCGTTCTAACACATAGACATGGTGTGATTTAAATCATTACAATTTAGTTCTGGCTCTAAGTTAAGGGTCATTCTGCTGTTCATAGGTCTTGCACAATCTCAGATATTTTTGAGCCTCTAACAGGTTTTCTTCTAGGATTGTCCTATATTTAGCTCCATCCATCCTCCTAATTGCTTCAACCTGCTTTACTTGCCCTTCTGATAAAAACGTTTTACATCATAATGCCACCACCAGCATGTCTCACAATGTTTTTAGGGTTTGTGTGATAGCTTTCCACCTCACATAGAGTTTTGCCTGTAGGCCAAATAGTAAAATTTTGGTCCCATTTTTTCTTCCATTTGTTTTTTTTTTTTTTTTTAACCCTTACTTGACTTATGACTTTGTTCTACCACAAAGGCTAGATTTTAAGAATATATAACTAAGTTTTCTTGTTGAAACATTGACCTCATGAAGCTGTTTGTTCACCAATGTTCCCTAACAAACCAATTAAGTGTTCAAACAGCAGGTGTATTTAAACTGAGAATAAATTACACACAGGCGGACTCTCTTTCTAATGGCCATCATAGCAAAGCTGGCTGAATACAAATGCTTGCCACACTTTTCATATTTTATAACATATTCTTTCCTTCCACTCCATATTTTGCACTGTTTTATGTTGATATATTACATGCAATCCTCAGTTTTGTCACTCAATGTCACTAATTTGAACAATCTTCCATCCTGCCTTCGTAAACAACCATCCATTATGCTGCTGTCTGCAGATCACCATGACAACACAACCACAGTTAACATGTACATTTTACACTTACTCTACACACCCATTACTCTTTGCTGTGTGACTGATCTCTCTAAAATTTTACCCTTCATATCTAAGTCTGTATTAAAATCTTCAACCTTTCTGTAGTACTTTTGTACTTGTCTATGTTTCTCACCTATATTCTGAACAGGAAGAGAAGCACACCAGTAGTTTCAATATGAGAGTATGCCATAGCAGAGAATTTAAACACTAAATTGCGAGCAAAATATCCTGTGTGAGTCAAACTAGGATTGGCACACTGCCAGAGCAACGACACGAAAAAAGAAAGAAAGAAAAAATGAAAAATAAATGTCCTTTCAGAAGCTACCCATTGTTAAAGGAGCTGCACCCATTGTGTTGATGAAATCTAAATGAATGATATTCACAAAACAAAAACACAATTACGAGGTTTAACCTGAATGATCTGAAAAAAGTGTTGACAAACTGTGCAGTATTTTATATTGTGTTTTTAAGACTGAAAGATACTGTGGTATTTCCCCAGTGAAGTAGGGCTAAAATGGAAATGCTCAGCGTCCAAATTGTTCCTAAGCCCTCTGCAGGACTTCTGCTCCTGAAATTCTACAGCTCTGCTGCAACCAGAGGGGGAGATTACAGCATTGTGTACGCTTTCTACTATCGGCGCCTGGCTCTATGGGTGGTTTTCACACCCACAAAATGGATCAATTCTCCAGTCACAGAAAGCTATCCACATTGCTCTCTCACAATTAACTCAACCAGACACATGACAAGAGCACTGGATGATTTGGGAACAGTTTCCTCCACCACAAAATCAATCTAAAACCATGCCCTTTCATCCCTCACCAAAAATAAAAAGTTGCTTTCTTCTGTTACTCCTATTCCATCACAGTGGAGTAAACCTACAGCTGACTGAACTCTGAGATAACTTTAACATTGGCAAATGCAGAAAGTTCAAACAGTTTCAGCTTAATCAGACATAAGTAAAACTATAGCACTAAAAATCTTTATATTGTATCCACTGTTAACCTGCTTAATATCTAAATGGATGAATGGATGGATGAATGGATTCCAACCTTCTTGAAATTTACAAGTCAGACATGTTCAGCATGCATATGAAGTCTCCATATTATTTCATTGTAATTGTTAGCACATATTAAATGCAAGTCTGTTTCTACCTCAGTTTTTCAGTGTTTCAAATCCCAGAAGACAACTTGGAAAAGTAAAATAACCCAACATGAAATTGAACTGAAAGCAAAGTTCATGGAGTTTGAATTTCTTACATTCCATCTTTTGTGAAATCATTCTACAATCAACGTATTAGTTTAGCATTTGCAGTTATGCCTACATTTGCTTTTGGTGTCAGTTTGTTCACATAAACTGTATTTCAACATTGGTGAATTCACAATAAAGCTGTGTACATTTATTTGTTTCCTGTATTAGTTGTCAGAAGGCAAAGTTAGTCAGCAAATTTGCCAAAAAGCTCATTTTTAGAATTGCTTGAATGTATTACCAGGTTGACGTTCCTTTTTAACTAAAATACGATACGTGTACCATACTTATCTGACATAAACTGATAGTTACTTGCACAATGCCCTAAAAGAAAATGAAGTGGTAAATGCTGCAACTTCTTTTCTCTATTCTTTTCTCTTCATGAGCAAACCTACAGCTGGACTTGCTTCATGCCTGCAATAACAACAGAACCAGGGTACAGAAACAACCCAGTACAATCTATCAAGATGGATGCGTAGGATACAAGCCATTTGGTTTATATTGTCAATAAATATCGGGTTCCCATAGTGACAGACATATGCTCTTAACAGCTTGAATTGGGCCAGTGCTCTCACTCAGCCACTCACTCACTCAAGTTTGTATTTCTACCCCTATTAGGACTTTGTTTTGACTAGTAACTGCATTTATACCTAATCCAGACATTTTCCCTACCCCTAACCATTACTAGTCTATTCCTAATCCTAACTTTAACCAAAACCAAATTCACACCCTACCTCTAAACCTTACTCCATTCAAGGGGGTCCACTGTTGTAGGACTGGGCTTTTGTTCCCCATAAGGCCTATTGATTTTTCGAAGGTTAGAAACTATGCCAGAAATGGTCCTGATTTGAATAGCTAAACAAGTAATTTGCTATACCAAAAATTTTGGGCTTTGTGGTAGTCTCCAACAACAAGAGATTTGCTATATTCCATAATACCCCACCTTAATACTATCTCTGCCTCCAGAATTTACTTTTGGGTTAAATATTTCTCACAAGACCAGGGAAAGAACCCTTGTACAAACTGAAAAACAAAACCCTCCTATCTTGTGATGGGTCAGTGTCACTTCTGCATCAATTTTTCACTGAAAGATTGAGTCAAAATTTGTAATTGAAAGTTTAGTCTCCATCAATCATTCCGTTGGAAAGTTTAAATGCATTACTAAACTGCATGATCTCACTAAAAGCTGGCAGGTATGAGCATAAAAGATTATTACTGTAAAGTTTGTATGGTGCTTTTATGCTTTTGAGAAGTCAGTGAGCTCACTCAGCAGTTCTCTTAATGCTAAGAAAAGAGAAAGGTGGGATCAGTTGGGCTCATTTAAAATGATCAGAGTTATAAGTGAAATGATAAATTGTTCTTGCTGGTGGTTCATTACTGACACATTGAAACACCACAGATCTCAGCCAATTGAAAGACAGGTGGTGGAAAGTGTTCATTCTGTTTTATGTCTGTTCAGTTGGCTTATGGCTGGTTGTGGTGGACAGTTAGCTGAGTTGTGGTGAGCTGAGCTAGCATGTAGCACCAGTGACAACCGCTGTGGGGATGGGTTTCCCATGTGAGAATTGCAGATGTGTTGTAAACCAGGAAGTGGCCTGAGGATCTGATGACTGGATGTGAGTTCCAGCTAGGTAATCATTTTATTCTCTGGCTAATTGCTTACTGGTGATAAGCAAAACATGTCTCCCAATGTGAAGCAGCTTATTCAGCTATTGACATTTGCCTTGTGTCATTTATTCAATTTTATGATGAAGTTTAAAGAACAATGACATATTGGGAATCTAATAATTTATTCCTTTAACAAACAGAGGCCTCATGAGTGTGGGGAGAACTGTACACAAACACAACAGCCTGGCACCTCCTCTTCATGCTGCTAAATAGCTTGGTCATGCATTGCTGTGAAATCGAATCCCATTCCTCAAACAGTATTTGTCACAAGACAATATGGATGAGTTGGTCACTCTGATGAGAAGTCTTGTTTTTCCAGTGAAGGAGACGCTGGCCCACTTCCTCTACCAAAAGTTGTTTGACATTGGCAGAGTGGATTAGGCAGGCTACGTGTATACTAAGTTCTACTACTCAATACACAAATGCATTTTTCTTGAAATTGTACCACCATTTAAAGCTTCAGTTTGTAACTTTCACAAAAATATGTTTTTTGCATATTTGTCTCATACCATACTGTCACAACATGGTGGCAGTTTTAACAGATGATTTGTGAAAAGATCGAACTCCTCCACCTCCTCCCTGAGCTACTATTGCAGTCTAAAGAAATGCACTGCTCCTGACCAAAAACAACCCCAAAAACAACCAATCAGCTTGCCAGAAGGAAGGTATTAGTGCTGTAAATCACCCTTATGTACGCGCTGCTGAATTGTGGAGAAACAACTTATCCTACCAGGATCCTACGATGTGCCGTCATCAGTGGTCATGGTAACTAGCCTTAGCATTCTTGGCAGGTTATGTTGTTATGATTCAGCTCTAGCACTGCAGAGTGCAAGGGGGAGTGTGTGAGTGTTGTGTACGTGAGGATGACTGACAGCACAAAGACCTTCTTCCTGGCTCTGACTGGTTGTTTCTGACTGATTGGTGTATTTCTGCAGTTAGTACTGGGAGCACTGGGAGAAGGCAGAGGAGCTTGATTTTTTTCACAGATTATCTGTCTTATACTGTCATGACATAGTGATAATTTTAACGAATATGTAAAAACCTATTTTTTATAAAAGTTACATACTATAGCTTTAAGGGAAAATAAATAGGCTTTCCAGTGAATTAAGATTTATTGCAGAGAAACATTGTTACAAGAAAGAAATAACTGACCAAACACAACTTCCCTCACTTTTTGTGCTAAGTAAATATACTACAAGAAACACAGAGGTTGAATTACTTAGTATTAAGCTGTTTTATTAGGTTTAGGTATTATTTATGCCAACCCTTTTATTTCTTAAAAATGCTGTTGTGTTTGTAGCAGTCACATGGCTGAAGTGGGTCTTTGCTTCTCCCACCGGCAATCATGAATGAGGCATCTGGAGTTGATATGGTGAGCTGTTGTTGTAAATGTATGTAGGCATGTAAATAATACCTTCACTGGTGGGCTGATTTTCCTCGATTGGTGACAAATAGTGAGCCAGCAATATAGGGATTAGAATGAGAGAAAGAGCAGGGACAAAACATGACACAAATCCACCAGGGTCACAGCATCTACAATTAGGCCCAAAATTATGCATACCACCGGCAGATTAATATTTACATATAATTTATATTTATGCACGTTTTTTTCATTTCATCAATAAGTTTTTTTCTAATAGTAAATGACAGAGGCATCTACTAAAATATTACACACTGTACAAGATTTACATTTGCACAAGTACAACATTTAAAAGAAAACAATATTTACAGTTTTAACAAGAAATGGCACATCAAAAATGATTATATCCTTCTCAATAATCAGTGGAAAAGTTATCACACACTTATAATTGCTGACAATCTTTTTTGCCTGGCTTCATGGGTATTTTTGACAATTCTTTGAGATGAACTCCAGGACTGTGGGCCACTCCAAAAGATTAATATGACTTATAGTCAGAAGAAAGTGGTCAAACTGAAAGATTACTTTATATCTAACTTTGGCAGATATACATGTAGGTTTTGGCTTAATATTGTATTCCTTAAATTTCCTGTATAGTTTCACTTCCCTGCTTACAAATACACATCTTTTCCACACATGCACAGATTGTCATGGAAAAATTACTGTAACAAGTGTCTGGATGAGAAGAAGTAACAAATTTATTAAAACCTTGCAAGGTGAGAACAAAAATACGGAGCTAACAGTTAATTCTGGTTGTCTTTGATGGCAGATCTTGTGACAATAGGTTGTCACTATTTGTGGGTGTTTCCCAACAAAGGGAAGAGAGGTTTGGTTGACCTATAGGGGTGAAGCTCTGGATTGTTATGGACTAAAGATTTTGTGGAGCTCACCACAAATGCTCTTGCCATTTGCCTTTTGTTAAGAAAAGGGTGTTTGTCTGTTTATGATAATGAGGACAGCTTTGATCCTGATAAGGTAACACAAACATTGGTCTCGAGCATAAAGGAGCCATTCCTTGCTCTTTTATGACACTATAGAGATCTGTGTAAGAGCAGCCTCCAAGTCTTATGATAAGATTTTTCAGATAATCTAAAAGAGGGGTGAGGAGCACATTATAAAATTTATCATCACAACTAACAGGAGTTTCTCTACTTTTTTATTTTGAGTTACCTTGAATCAGTTACACACTCTGTTAGAAGCAAAAATCTCTTTGGCTCAAAATTATGGCAACTTCAAACAGTTTATATTATAATTGTGTTTCACTGAGGTTTAAACATTGGTAAAAGGTTGCTACATAGCATGATCCTCTATCTCCACTTACTTTGTTATGGTTTCATTTTTGTGTAAGAGATTAAAACCTCAATGCTAGTAATTACACAGTAAAAATGTCTTTTTTTTTTTTTTTTTTTTTTTTTTTTAGATTTAAGGCAGGCCTGTGAGATTCTTATTTAAATTGGTGCAAGGATACACACTTATAAGCAGCAATTAAATCTAGCTTTGATTTAAAATGTTGTTTAAGAAACAATAAGACTTGCTTTTCAGCAGATAATATTTAATGTATAGTCTTAAACTACCAGTCTGGCACATGTGGCAACCTTAGCCAACTTGCAGTAGTTCTGAAATTATTGCATTTGTTTGCTGTTGTTTTTCTAAGCTGGATTTAGCTTGACTTCCATTACTCTTTGATATGCTTTTCAGTGTTGAATTGTTTAAATCCTGTTGCTTAACTACTGCCAACAGAAAAGAAGTGTTTTGAGCTGTTGTCAGAAAATAATCCCCAAAATAAGGCTTGGCAGCTTGTTAAACAATATATTTTCATTCTGATTTTGTATATGTGGAATACAAAAGTTGCATCAGGTGGAAATGCAAAATATGACATGGTTCAAACAGCCTGGAGCAGAACAATAAAGTTATTGTTATTTGTCTTTTGGTTATTAAATAGCGATTAAAGTCATGTAATTACCTATTTATTAAGTACTGATGAGTTTACATGGCATAGTAAACACACAAACTCTGCAGTAGACAGAAACATACCAATGACAAAAATTTGTCTCTTTAGCCCTGCTTTTGTAGGCAAAGGTAAACAGTACGCACTCATCCATTGTGGATCCTACAGCAGAACTATGCATGCCTGTGTGCTTGTCACTGTAAACAGGGTGTAAAAGGAAAACTAGTGAAGGGCAAAGCTGTCTCAGCAGTAAAAGAAATCTTCACCGCCACACAACTTAAAAAGCGTACCCTATCTGGGACGTGTGTATTATTCTGCAGAAGCAGGAATAACAGCATCAGCTTTGTTACGTTCAATGAACCTAAACCTGAATTTTATACTGACGCAGTCACACCATCGCAGGAACTTTGGGAGTGTAGCAAACTTCACAGAAGAACTCACATTTCCATTAGCATATGTTCAGCCAGACATTTTATTACCTCCCTCAATTTTTTTATTGCTCCAGCAGATGTTCTTGTGGCTATCATCAAAGAGATTTATGCAAGCTGATTACAGCCAAAGAGTCCCCAGAAGTGAATAAACATATTCAGGCCGGAAATCGAACCAGCCTCTGTCTGTAAGGGATTCTCTTTTTTCACCTTTAATTGCATTTGAGTAAAGGTAGAGACTGAATAAATTCCACCTTTTAAGAACCAGAAACATACCTGCTTTAAAAGTTTATTTCATGTTGTTAAGCTAATCAGAAAAACACAAGGTGCTAAGAGGGGTAATTTGCTTCAAATTGGGGAAATCTGTCCAGTTGCTAAAGTTTATGTTTGATAAAAATGCAATCCTTAAACTATGCTTTCCTTAAGGATAAAATATTTGCTCTATTCTTACCATGTTTCAATAAAATGACAGTCTACTCACTGTGCATACAATAGTGAAAGTGGCAGAAAGATGTAGCACTTTCCTCATTTTCTAGCATGCATTATGTAAGCGTGTTGTACTATCATTGCACCTCGTCATTCTATGTAGAACACAGTTCTGTGTTCTAAGCAAGTGTTGTGGCACTTGTTCCAAAGGAGAGGTTGTCACAGAGCCAAACTGATATACCTAAAAAGGAGAGTTGGCATGGCAGGACGGGTATGATGTTTTGTGTTAGACCTGTCACCAAGAAATCAATCCCAGAAAAAGAGGTTATTGGCAAACCTACAGGAACAAAGACTGCATTTTGAAAAGTTCCATAAAAATCTTGGGAACTATAAAAAAAAAACAAAAAAAAAACAAAAAAAAAAAAAACATACATTCATCCGAAAGGTTAAGAAAATCTTAAAATTAATACTTAAAGGGACACTTCAGGATTTCTGAAGTGATGTTAAAATGTTATAATAGTTTACCAGCAGTAGATGACACTCTTGGTGTTTAAATATATTATAAATCCAGATTAGCTGGATGCTGAAACTAATATCAAAACTAAGGCGGAATTCTACTGTTTTGAAACAAGTCAAATCTCAAAAACGCATAGAAATTCATGCAAATTATAACTCATTGTCATATCCACATTGGGTAGTTATTAAACACATAGAAGCAGATGATAATGACTTAAACAGGAAATGGACGTAGGAGGCGTTGCACCACCAATCATCTTTCTGTGTGACACATATCCTGAGAATAGGACATGTAAAGTGTTTTCATTCAGAGTAATCTAATAAAAAAGTAAGGCACTGTAAAATCAATCATTTAGTTTGGAGACACGGGCACTGTGTGTTTTTCACAGCTTTGATTCTGATTCAGTGTTAGCTGTTGACACTGAATTAATGATTAAAATACTGTATATTTTGCAAGCTAATGAACAGACCTTTTACTTTTAGCTAATTTAACCCTTCATACATGAAGAACTCTATATTATTGTGGAACTGTAATCATTTACCTACCATTCATTTGAATCCTTATACTGGACTAGGAAGGGAAATCTATTGGCACACTAGTCTCACCAAGAATGTTTTTCACCAGCCACCACTGAGTTCAGCTGCACAAAATGACATTTTTTTTTATTGATTTAGTTAAAGGGTTAAGCTGAAGTGTTTTTTTTCCTCGCTGATGAACAAGTACAGAAGGAGCTGGACAGGAACAAAAAAGGTCTCTGGGAAGATGGCCTCGCCAGCTTTAGCAGAAATTTGCTGACGATCCCCACCCACTTTCGAGGTAGCACTCTGCTCAGTGCAAATACAAACAGGGCCAGAGTACAATAGCACCAAGCCAAAGGTGAGTGGGCCAGGCTAGGCCAGGCCGGGCTGTGCAGTGCAAAAAGTCCTCAAAAGACCTCAGGCTCCTTCAGCAGGCAGAGTCTGTTCTGACCCTTTCAGTAAAGAGTGTCAGTATTGTGAGACCAATTCAGTTTATTGTTCAGGTGAACACCCAGGTCCTCTATCTCAATGTCCACTTCCTGGATGTTAACTGGTGTCAGTGGGGTGGGTCTGTGCCTGTGGAAATCCACCACCAGCTTCTTAGTTTTAGCCACATTGATCCAGAGGTGGTTCTGGTGGCACCAGTCCACAAAGTCCTGAGTCCATTGTTTGTACTCTGAGTCATCCTCACCTGTGATGATCCTGACTATGTCAGACTCATCAGAGAACTTGGGAGCATGGGGAGTTGATGGAGATGTCTGCAGTGTAGAGCCAAAAGAGGAACGGTTCTAGCATAGTTCCCTGTGGAGCTCCCATACTGCAGACCAGCGTGTCGGTGACACATCCCTGTGTCTCACATACTATGGGCGGTCAGTGAGGTAGTCCAGTATCCACTGGGACATGTGGTGGTCCACTCCTGACAGCTCTAGCTTGTCCCTTAGAAGTCCTAGCTGGATGGTGTTGAAATCACGGGAGAAATCAAAAAACATGATAGACTGAAGTTGAACATTTATCCCATGATGCCACACAGCACCTCAGGAGCCTGACCACTTGTTGCAGATGCGCAGACATTTTCAACATTACGCAGTGTACATTGTGGAGGTAATGAAATCAATCAAATAAAAAAAAAAATTCTCATCAGAATTACGTGTTGTTAATAGTAGTAGTTTAATTACACATGACATTTTGATGCGTATGCGGTGCGTACTTTACTTTCACTATGTACTTTACACGTCTGCACATTGTATACACGTTGTACACACCTCAAAGTCTTGTCAAAGTAACGTCAAATATTCACCCATATAAGGCCTGGTAGGCTTTCAATATTCATCCACCCTAAGGCTATGTTTACACAAGACCGCTGTCTGGAAACTTATGGATGTTGATTGAGGAAAAGTTTCAGGTTTAGACAACACTGCCAAGACACCCGATACACATGCACTACACAAAACAGGGGGGCAATAAAAGCAATACACATGGTGCATAGACGTGACAGAACTTGATGTTCTATAAAATGTGCTTCATTTCTTCATGCTTAGGTCAACATTAGGCACATATATAGATTTTCCAGCATACATAAAAACAAAAGAAAGTGTGGCTGGAGTTAGGCAGAGGACCCAAATGCACCAGGATGGAGGCAGACATGTAATAATGTCGAGTTTAATGAAGAACTGCAAATATTTACAAATACTCAGGGAAGGCAGAGGGGAACCAGCATGACAGGAGCCAAATAATGGAGGACCAAAGATGGAGGAGCAAAGAACAATGAAACTGGTAAGCTATAAACACATTGAGGAAAATTGTAGAAGGGCATTAGTTTCAGGTGTTGACAATAGTCATTCAAGTACAACTTGTCTTGTTTTACCATTGTTCTAACTAGATTTTTTTCTTTCTCACTCATAGGCTCAAAAAAAGCCTACATGGCTATTTCTTCACTTCCAAGCTCAAAACTAATGCCTGAAAACTGTTTTATTCAACTGAATTCAATTAAGTGAACTTCTATGCTAAAACTGGGGGGGAAGTATTTTCTAGTGAAAATTTAAACACTGGGGGGTTTCACATTACTATTGTTGATTCACTTAGTTGGGTTACATTTGTCAAAAATATAGGTCAAGTTTGGAAAATGTGTGCAAATTATTCTGCTTTTGAGTGCTGATTTCCCTACATTCGGCTGCATTCTGCTCTACCTGCTACTTGTGTTGGAGTCAGTGACTGTGAACAGACAAAGCCAGGAGTAGCAGCTGGCAATTCTCTGAGCTAGTTCCCTATGTCTGCCTTCACCACTGAATTGGACAAGTGAGCATTAACAGGTTGTCTATGACTGAATGCATAATTAGAAACTTTTGACATCAGACCTCCAAATAAGCATACAATCCCACCTGTGGCCTGGCCCGTCTATCAACCCACAGCACTGGACACATTCATTTCTAATTTAATTCCTAATTGAAATCAGCAGACAGCTCATAGGCCACAAAGGCTACAGTTTACTCATGGGCTCTGAGTTGTCAGAATGAAGGATGGAGGAAAAAGAGACAGACTTAATCAAAATTACCATATAACCTTTCCCATTAAAGTCCTAAATCAAATGTAATTTGTAAAGCCTTCTCACTCTTCTTTTCTCATGAGTAAAACCTACGGTTGTATTACTAGTAAACTGGCATTAAAAAATAGTAAGAACTGTGACGTAATAGAATATTCAGAGCAAAAAGGAAAATTTGTTTAAAAATCTCACTTTTATTGTACTTAAAGAACATGAAAGCTGCACTATAATCATTACTTCAAACGAGATATTCTGCTGTTGTTTTGACACAGGTATTCTGTATTAGTAGATAACATTACAATGAATTTCAGAGAGTAAAACAGAATTGCTGCATGATATAAAAGTAAGGTTACTGTTTTGTACATATTACCTGGGTTTTTATTGATGATAAAGCATATATTTTTCAAAGACATGACAGTACTTTATTTGCAAATGTCCCACTGGCACAGCATTATCCTCTAGAATAATGGGATCCAGCTGATTTCATCATGAACTTTTATTGAATGTTGAAAAGATTGATTAAAACACAAGAATTACTCGCCTTGTAGCACAGTTGGTCGTATCGATTTATCTGGAGGCGGTGAAAGGGAATTCCTGTTGTGTGAGGACTCCTCTACAGTGTAAGTGTTAGTATTACATTACACCCAAGTTATTAAAGAAACCCCTTAGGGAAAAAGAGAGTTTTGATATAATGTTAACTTGGCAAAGTAAACTGTAAACTGGCAAAAGTAATCTGTTGGAAGAAATATTGTATGCAGTGGAATCTTTTACAATGATACTAGCTATTAAACAGGGGCATTATGTATTTTTCAGGCACACAGTGCCATTTTATACCACAATCAAGTAACTATGTTACCTTTAGTCATGAAGATGCTGGATATCTCAAAAATAATGTAAAAGAAATTTGACTTTGCATCATAGCTGTATCTAATGCCTTGAAATTGGTTCCTGTCTCTTTAAGGTGGTTCCGGCCTTTCTGACACTCCCCCTTCAGCATCATCACAACAATGCTTCGCCATGATGCCATTTACAACCATTCTTAGGAGTGTTGGACTAAGAAGTAGTTCATATGATAAGCTCAGCAGATGCGCAGTTCCACCAGGTGTTTGCTAATTGTGGATTGCACTAGTTGTGTGGGGGAGGCGCAGGGGAGGGGGTGCTCTGTGGGGTGAGAGCTCGGCTGGGGACTGAAGCTCCAAGGCAGAGCTTTGGATAAATAGGCAGAGCATTGTATGAGCAAGCATTTAGGCACCCCTGAACAGCTGCCATGGGAGATTTAAGGATTTCCCAAACATGCATGAATGAATCAAACCAACATTCCAGGTATTTTGATGAGATAATGACATTATAACATGATATAAAGCTTGCTTACCTTTATCCAATATTGTGGATATTTTCCACAATGTTTACAATTTCATAAACTGTAGACCACTCCTCTTAATATTTATGTAAGAAATTATAATCTGGTAAGTGTTGTACAAACAAGCATAGTTGGTTCTTAATAGCACTTTGATCAAAAAAGTATATATATATATATATATATATATATATATATATATATATATATATATATATATATATATGTGTGTGTGTGTGTGTGTATTCTGCTGTTACTAATCAGGAAACAGCTAAGCAAACAGATAACTCCTTGACAGGTGTATTGTCCTCTTTATTGAGATGTTCCCTTCAACATGCCTACAGAGTAAAACTGAAAGATAATATCACAAAAAGTGTTTTCAGATATAATTGGACTGCTATGTAAACAATAACAAAACATATTGCAAACAAATATAACATAACAACAAGCCAAATTACAATTCCCATAATGCATTGAACCTGGAGTAAGTTATACAATAGAACTACCAGTATGCGTTTTTTACTGCCTCAGTTTTAAGACAATGAAAATGTAAATAAAACACAAGGTGGACATTTGCAATTAAACCTGAAGTCATACAGGTTGTATATCCAGACTATGTAGTAAAATTGTATCATCCTTAATTAACCACAAACACCCAAATATTACAAGTAGTCATGAAAAATAGTTTAAGACATATCAACAACCAAATATACTCACAGACAGTGCTTTCCATAAAACAAAAAGGAAGGATGGATGTGGATTTCACAAAACAATTCTGAGCTCTTTGGGTGTGTCTCAATTCAGTGGCTGCATTCTTTGAAGGTTGGATTTGAAGGCTGATTACAGTGACGTGCCAAAGGCTATCCCAATTTGAAGACTTCTTCAAATGCGGCCCACAAATGCGTCCTCCTTTTCCCCCGATTTGAAGGATGGGTCTGGTGTATCCTTCATGTCCCACCTAATCCCATGATTCATTGCAGGTCGAAGCTGGCTGTTCAGACGGAAGTGGCAAAGGCGGTGGAGAGCAGCAAAAGCTGCAGGTAAACTTTGATCAATTACACTTCTATTTAAACCAAATTAACTTTTTAGGTGAGAATGTAGCAGTGTAAAGCTCAAATATCTACTCAGCTTATCAATGTATTGCTTAATTGCAATATTGTTTGGACATTTTCAGAGACGTCCGTTCCCACTGCACTAACACCCAGCTCTAGTGGCCAGCTCTCTCTGATCAGGTGCCTGACTCCTGACACATCGTTTTCAAGCTCCCGGGGGCTTTCCTGAATGAATGGAATGTTATAAACACTGATATAATTCAGCCGGATGATATCTAGCGGTTAGTGTTTGGTTTATTGTGTTTAATTTATTTCTGAGCAGATAGTTTTGGTTGAGATTTGAGCTTCTAAACGTAATAGTTTTATTTAACTGTAATGCCTTACCTGAGAGCTGGAGGGTTTTTATAGAACAACCTTTTCAACAGAACAGGAAGAATAGACTTTATCAGGTTTCTCAGTATAAGACTTAAAATATTAAAAGCACTTGGCATTTGCAAATATTGTGACATTTTCTGCACATGAACCTGAACATCAGGATGACTACATGGCTAATCTCAGTTTAGATGTTAACATTGATAATGTAGTCAGCAGTGTCAAGTTACGCCTGCCGGAATGAATTTTTGAGGCGTTCTATAAAAATTGCACAATTTGAGTCCCTCTCACCTATTTCATCAAATTGATCAACAAAATTTATATTTATACAGCTTTACATATACATTGAAATGTTTTATTTAATACAGTGTAAAAAACTTGAACTAAATTTGATCCTTTTTGTTGTATCCTCAGACTGGTGTGCAGTTTGTTTGGGTTCTGCTTTCTCCTCCTCCTCTTCACAGGGTGTGATTGGCAGGTGCAGCCTCCAGGTGGCGTCAATTAACCTCATCAAGGAGCATTATTTAGAGGAGTGGATTTCCTAAAACAGATGGTTAACTATGACTAGTGGTATGACTGCTCCCTCTGAGCCGCTTAGTTCAACTCTCCTAGAACTTACCAGTGATTTTTCTTCCTCCTGACAGATTACCTCTCTGATGGTTCCTCCCCAGAGTTTTGGTGTTCAGCTTCCATGCTGACTTGGCAACTCGCTTCCCTGGCGTCTTGTTCTTGTCCTCCTCACCGCTCTAGACGCCCATGTGAAGGTCCTCTCTATACTCACCTGCCTGTCCACCCTCCAATGGTACTTCCTCTCCTACAAAGGAAAATGCAGACCAAATCACAAACACAAACCACCGTCTCACCCAACAAACAGCCAACCACTGGTTCTGGGGATACTCTGTGCTCCCTCTGAGCCACGACTCCTTCATTCAAAGTAGGAACCCAACCTCCATCTTTGTTTGGAACTGTCTTTAGCAACCTTTAATCATCTTCCCCCCTGTCTTCTAGTATGGACTCGTTCCTGGCTTGGTGTTTTCCTTCCAACATGTATGCTGACTGTGATTTATGTTTAAGCTGTGAGTAAGATGGCACCAACAACAGCAGCAAAAAGACAGAGGAAGTATCGGGCACTCCTTAAAGCTGATTTTGAAAGAAGGGAGAAATACCTCCAGAGTGAATGTGAGAGATGGAGAAAGAATGTACAGGCAGGGAAAAAGAAAGGAATTAAAGACCTGAGTGAAAGGGAACAGTGTAAGAAAAGAAAAATGTGGAAAGCAGCTTACCAAAAAAAAAGAAGAGAGAAGAACTCAAGAACTTATTACGTACTCCTCCACAGAGTCCAGATCAAGGAGATCATTCAGGGCAACCTCCACAACTAAGATCTTTTAAGTTAAGGCAATGGGTATTTAAAACTGTTGTTGTGAAAATGGTTTACAATTTCATTTTACAAACGGTGATCTAAGGAGAAAGAAAGACCTAACTTTCCTCACCCAAATCAACTTTGATTATTTTGTAGGCAACATCTTGTGGCTAGGAAGGACAGAGGAGAAAAAAAAAAATGGTCTGGTACTAACCAGCCCATTTTTCTGTGCTTTACTTCCTACAGGGGGTCTGGACCCTTGGCTTTTGAGAAATAATTGCTTGCTGGAGGTGTGGACTTTGAGATTTTAAACGATTGGATCTGATTTTACCCAGTCGGCAACATTTGGTCATGACATATGTAATGCCCCAACTTAATCGTGAAGAATGACTCTTTTGCCATCCAGCACTGAAAACACAGTCGCTCCTGACATCTTTATGGCTATTTCTTCAGCGCTCCATATGGGATGGTGAGGGCGTTGAAAGGCGATATTGAGATCTTTGGGGTTTATGCAGAGCCTGATTTGCTGCTTGTCCTTTTGTGTGCCAAAACCATCGAGGAAACCCAGTCCGTGGGCTCTGTGACTAGCGTTATTACGCCTATGTTTTCCAACAGGTTGAGTTCAGCTTTAACTCTTGTGCATCGCCACAGGGATGTGGTGTGCTGGTCTCATGACAGGTGTCACATCTGGGTTTAAGGTCATGAAGTATGTGATAGGAAGCTCTGTTTGTCAATGAATAAATCTTTGTATTGTGAGATGACTTTATTTTTTTTTTTAAGACATTTTCCCTCTCCGCGTCAACATGATGAACTTCAGGACTTAGTTTGATGACTCCCATGTCTGTGCATGCTCGAAAACAAAGTAGTGGTTGTACATCTCTGTCTACTATGAAGAAGCGCAGTGAATGATGTCCTTCCTTGAAATCACATGTCAGTGTGACTAGACCGCTAATTTGAATCTGGTTACCGTCATATGCAACTAGGTTGGGTGGATCTCCACTGTTGGTCAGATGCTCAGTTTGTTACGCTTTTGAACGTGTGGAGGGATAACACATTGCATTTTGCTCCCATGTCAACTTTAAAATCAATGGGAACACCATTAATGTGGATGCTGACACAACCTTTCTGGTTGGTGTCAGCTTTAGATGTGCTGCTGTCAACTTCAAAGCCGTCCACATAGAAACTGTCATCTAGAATTGGCTGTTAAACAGCAATTTTATGTACTGACTGCCTGTAGGTCATCTCGGCAGGATTTGGAGGTTTATCTTTGCAGCAGTTTTTGTAACGATTCATTTTCCTGCAGTTATGAGACTGTTGTCCAAATGTTGGGCATTTTTCTCTTTTGGCAATGTGAGCGCCTCCAAAGTTATTGCAGTCAGTTATAATATGTGGCTGTGGCCTAGGGCGTTGTTGCTGTTTGCTAGAGGAGCATTTTACAGCATCAACAGTGTTAGCTTAGCTAGCTAATGTTTTGCTTCCTTCTGTCATTTCATGAATGCAGTAGATTGAAACAGTTTTTACTACAGTTAACTCACTGACTCTTAATAAAGCCTATCTGAGAGAGTCACTTGAAATGCCATACACTGTTCTGACACAGATGAGTTCATCAGTAAGCTCAATCAGTTGAAAGAGAGAAGAATGCAGAAAAAAGTCAAAATGGAGCTTACGGGTGACAGGTCCACAATCCCTTCTGACACCATGTAAATGCTTGCTCTAAGGTAGCATTATAATGAAAGGAAAACAATCTGGAGAAGTCTCACTTAAATGGTTCTTTAGTGACATGAACTGCAGCCAACAACTTACAGACTACTTCAGTTAGACGCTACATGCACATAGCCTGTATGGTAACTGCTGTAGTGCAAAATAATCATTTCTCAAATGATCTACATTAATCATAACTTCTTTGTCGCTTGAAATGTGTCAGGTATGTTCTCATTTTTATGTCTTATTTTTATGTTTTTATATTTCATGTCTTTTATATTTATAATATACTATTCTTTCTTGCCAACTGCTGGTGTGCTTACAACAGGTCCTGTTGAGTAGCATTAAGAGGCATTATAGGTAAACATAGACTGCCTTGATTATCAGTAGAGTAGCTGGGTCTGTGTTGGTATGAGCATGAGTGCCTTCTATTCCCTATGGTCTCCTGCTGGCTAAGGCTCTGTTAATTTCACAAACCACCTCGGCCATCTTTTCCACCTCTGTCATTAATCATCTCTCTTTTCTCCTTACCTTTCTTCCTTTCTCCTCTACCCTACTCTTCTCCCCCGCACCCATTTTCTCCCATCTTTTCTGTTATTTTCCTGCTCCACTCTACATCTACTCTTCTGTTGCTGAATTTTTTTGGCATTTGTATAAGTGCTGCAGTGATGAGATAAGACCAAAAGGCCTAATGGCAAAAAATGCAACCCAACTGAATTTTGAATCAACTACATAAAATTAAAGAAAGAATGTTCAGCTACACTGCTGAGTTGCACTATAAGTTTTATAAACTATATAAAGGAATTTGTTGTTTTAGTTTAGTGATACAGGTCCTAATTAGGCTAAAGTGTAAAACAGTGTCTGTTACACATTAAATAATGAGGCTCCAACCTCCTCGTTTATTTTAATAACACACAAGCACCCTTTTCCCTCATGTGGGTTTTACATATCAGGCTGATATAAGATAAAATTAGTAACTTTAGACTGAAAGATGGGCTCACAAACAATTTTTTTAAAAAAGTACAGAAAATGGGAATCTGAATAGCTAATGTAGATTTTAAAATCATGCTAAAGAAGTAGAAAAGACTAAGTATATCATGTGCCATTTATGACAAGAGTCACATTCGGTGATGAATTATTCAGCGGCCATATTGGAAGATTTGGGCTGGACGGATTCACTCATAGACCCATATGCTGTCATATCCGCTTGTAAGCAACCCCAGCAAAAATCAGAAAATCTGCTTGTTTGCGTTTTATAGGCTGTTATTTATTCTGAATTGACTGTATGATAGTATAGAATCAGCTTTAATGGCCAAGTATATGTGCTTCAGTTTCAGATACTCACAGCATACTGACATGACATATAAATATACAAACTTCAGAAGAGATTAAAAAAACTAAAAACAATATGTACATACTAATATGCAAAAAATGGTAAAATA
This sequence comes from Anableps anableps, assembly GCA_014839685.1. Lineage (NCBI taxonomy): Eukaryota > Metazoa > Chordata > Actinopteri > Cyprinodontiformes > Anablepidae > Anableps > Anableps anableps. The sequence continues at coordinate 17,704,626 of CM026082.1, forward strand.
GTGCAAATATGCCTATCTTGTTTTACAGCAGAATACCTGATTACTCAGGCTGTGATATGTTCAGAGTTTAAAGAAACATGGCAATCTTTGACCCCTTTGATTCTCACATCCCTGTTACAATAATTTATATCTTCCTTTTTAATTAATAAAAAGGAAGGGAAGACATAGTAAACTGTAGCATACAGAGTTTTGTCATGTGGTGAAAAATGTGTGACAGAGCTACAGAACTGACTCAGCTGTTACGCAAATATCACAGCAATGACCCAATAATATTACTCATCAGACTGGTATACTGTCTGCACTGATGAAGATTTACTCACCTTGCCATGCTGGATGATTGAAACTTCCTAGGGACACTCAGAGCATTAAAATTTAATTCTCAACTGGTCAGTCGGTCTGTAATTTGGGCCAGCAGGGACATTGTGAAAACTTAAAAAGTCAGTAAGACAGGCCCTCCTGACATGGCAGAAAACAGTGAATTCTTTGTCCTTGAGCCCAGCAGACATGCACTATTAATGATGAGACTATATTAAGAGCAACATACATGATGTGTTGTTTGACAAACTCCCCTTCGTGTTTTTATGTTTAGACCTGTGTAACTCTGTTTTCAATACTCCAGTACACATGGTAAGATAGGACATAGTATGACAGCTGCTTTAAATCATCCTTATGTTCTGCACAAAGAAAATGTGTTATCAGCAAAGTCTGTCTCTCCTGGAGTTAGAAATTCCATAAACACAAAACGTATGTTTTTAACCCTTTGTAGACTATTGTTGTAAATCAGGCTCACACCCCCTCATAGTCAAGGCAGTCTGTTTACTTATGCCTCTTAATGCTTATTCTTCACATACCTAGGATCATATTAGAAGCTTTTCGTTGCCACCTAAGAGTTAAACCCAAACATACCTAATTAAGCTAATTTGCATAATAAATAACTACATTTAAATCTGTTGTGAATTCTATATTTAAATTAAAATCTCTGCCTAATTTAGCATCTGGTTGGCAGGAAAAGCACAAATCTATTTTTAATGCAATTGTAGGTAAATCCAGGCAGTTAAGGGCAAAAAAAGACATCTGCACACAGGTTTGGCCTTTAATAACCCTTGACTAAATAATTGTGAAAATGTGGGCAATGCTCCATTCAGAACTTGTAGCAGGCAAAGTAAGACCTAATTCCTGAACTGTAAAGTTTTTTTGTTTTTGTTTTTTTGTTTTTTTTTTTTGGGGGGGGGTGTTGTGTGTGTGTGTGTGTGTGTGTGTGTGTGTGTGTGTGTGTGTGTTTTTTTGTTTTTTTTTTGCTTAATTGCCCCTCTTTTGACTCCATGTCATTTTCTTCATGAGATTTGTAGCTGCATGATGATATGGTTTAATATCTGTGTGCCTGTACCATGATTTTTATTTTTTATTTTCCTTTTTTGTAATTCTCCATTGAATAGTTACTTGCATTCTTGATTCATACAAACTAAAGGCTTCTTTTTCTAAATGGCTGCTGATTTTGTGCAAGTGCTACAGGTACATCTCAAAAAAATTAGAACACCATGAAAAAGTAAGGATCATCCAGAAGGACACAAATATCCTTTGTGTCCTTCTGGATGAGTTGTTAGAGTATTTGTTTCTCATCTGTTCCAGAATTAGATCGGTGCATGGTGTGTGTGTGTGTGTGTGTGTGTGTGTGTGTGTGTGTGTGTGTTTTTTTTTTTTTTTTTTTTTTTTTTTTTTTTTTTTTTTTTAATCATTTAGCCTACTTCATGGTGTCCAACAGGTTGTTTTCTTGATTCTACAGGTCTGGCAGTGATCAGGCCTGGTGTGGCTAGTGAATTTATCTTACTTGTTTAAAAAATTTAATTACAAATTCATGATTAACAATGTCTAATATTAATAGTAGTTAAATCATCAGAAACATTTAAGTATAACAAAAAAGGAAAAGAAAAGAGTAAAGTCTGTGAGGTAACAAATACTCTTCACGGCACTGTATATAAAGTTCACCTGCAGAACTTTTGCTTTAAGACTGTAGGCCTGTTGAGACATTGTGAAAACCATTGAAAAGGTTTACAACTTCCAATTTTATACCTACATTTGAAACCAGATATTTACATACACTGGAATAAAAAACGCTTAGAATTTTTTTTCACTGATATCAGATCAGACAAATCTCTTCCCGTTTGCATCAGTTTTGATTTGCAAAATTTTTTTTTTTTTTAGTTTGTATCTTTAAATTCAGAAATTCACATACATATTTTTTTTTAATATTTGGTGTCACGTTGGATTACAGTAAACTTTCAAAAGATCACATCTCAATATATCTAATGCATGGCGCTTACAGATATTGTATGCCAACCAGTTTCCATGATGACATATCCTTTAAAGAAGAAAGTATGAGTCACGTGTGACCAGCCTCGGTATGCTAGTTGCCAGCATATCCAATGCTAACACTAGCCTATCTATGCTAATGGCCAGCAGAGGAATAGGCAATCCAGTGGGTCACCACCGTCTCCAAAGCTAAGGCAAGTGAACAGTCTCCTTCTCATTTGCTCATGGTGGTCACTCAGTTACCTCTGGGGGCTACTCAGTTACTAGTGCTATCCTATCATTAATCAGATCAATAGCCAGGTTTGGAATGGATATAGCCTCCTGCAACAAGGAAGTAGCCACCCCTGGGTGCACAATAGTCTTAATTTTGGTGCTGATACTGCACCATACTCTTAATAGTTTGAGATATTTATTCATTCCTCCTGATAGAACCACCTTGCTTGCTTGTACATACCTTTTAAGTTCTGCCCACAAATTTGCTGAGAGTCTGAAATCAGAGCTTTGTGACATGTATTTTGTTGTCCGTAAGCCATTTTGTAATCAGCTTACTCATGCTTTGTTTGCATGTCATTTGGCTCTTTATAAGTAAAGCCATTTAGTCATTTAGCTTTGCTTAGTTTTTATTTCACCTGACCATAAACTATTCTTTTGTCAAAATGTGTCTTGGCCATGTGTACAGTTGCAAATACCAGTGCTAAAAGGTGATGATTTTGGAAAAGGGGCTTCTTTCTTGGCCAACAGCCTCTTAGTTCAAAGTAATGTAAAACTGGTTTTACTGTGGACAGCAAGGTGGTATTCTAGTGGGTTCCAGCTTATGGCCAGTGTCGTGTCAGAGTATCATGGCCTCTTGGGCCTGGTGCCCTGATATGCGGAAACAGAAAGAACAACAACTATGGCGGACGATAATGCGGCGAGAAGTCAGTGGAAAAGAGTTACTAATGTGCTGACTCCGGTTGGACAACAACTTTAAAATTGCAAGATGTGCTTCATCATTACCATCCATGTTTACTTCTGCAAACGCTGAGCATGCTCACTACGTATGACATTGCGTCCTCTACTGTGCATGCGGGACACTTTCAGATTGTTTGCGGTTCACACAGGAGAACACATACAAGTCACATATATTTGGAAATGTGAATCACCACGCGAAAAAATCTGACTTCACAAAAATTCAGAATTGAGCAATAAGACCTGAAGTGTGAACATAGCCTAAGATGCTTTGTCCAGAGATTGGCAGGAACTCTTCAGTGATTGGGTTATGATTCCTCATGGTTGTTGTGATCTGGGCTGCAGTTCTGAATAAAATCCTTTGCTGTTCCACTAAATCCATGTCTGCAGAGCCTTTATTCCTGAAGCATCATCACACCAGCACCTTGAAGACTACCACTATCAAATACATCACACAAGCTTAAGCCTTAGTGGTTCCTAGGTTGTTCCTAAACATCTTAATCAGTTTCATTTCATCTGACAGTTTATTTCAGATTGGTTAAAACCTGGATGACTTTGGGCCTTCCAAAAAGTACAATTATGCCAAACATACATCAAGACTGGTTTTAACTTTATAACACAGGCTATCTGTAAACCCCTAAAATGGCCTTCCCAGTGGTTTGACCTCAAACTAAAAATTTATTAAATGTAAAAATTGGGTTTGTGCCATGAAAACAACACATTTAAATGACCCCCACTCCTTATCTTCTCTTTCACCTTTTCCCTTCAGGGGTTACCACAGTCATCTGTTTCCATTTAGTCCTATATTCTGCATCCCCTACTCTCAAACCAGTTAACTTCATGTCTTCTTTCACCACATCCATTAAATTATTCTATTTCTGAGAAGAATAGTAGTCAAACATTCAACCCAATTTATGCCACAGTCTTGTTAATGTGCACATACTGTAGAGTCTGTGGTTGAGAAGTAACTTACAAAAGGACTGTTAATCAAATATTTGCAGTGCATTTTTAAGCTTATATGAATGTAAATGTTTGACACTGTGGATTACAGAAAATCCAAATACATTAATACCTGAGCTTTTTTTTTTTTTTTTTTTTATAAATATTGAAGTCGTGTTTTTGATCCCTTCTTCCTAGCAAAAGGACAAAACTTATAAATTATTAAAAGCCCCAATTAATTTACTCATCATGCCTATGATGAGTAAACTTCAGGTATAAGATGTAAATTATATTTTCGCAAAAGTACAATATAATGATAAGTGCAACATTAATGTTGCAGGGCAAAATTCTTTTGTTCACTATAAGACTTAATAGGCTTTTTTTTATGTCATGTGACTTTTTTATTATAAAATTAATACTGATGACCAAATTAATAACTGATATAATTCAAGAATGTAGAGAAGGGACTGGCAGACAGATTATAAACACTTTTTCTGTCATGCTAAGAGTTTACCTATTTAGAGTTTCACATGTAATTGTTTTACACATTTTAAATTCAGAAAATGTCATAATACATATAGTTCTCTTGAAGTCCATGATTGCTGAGACTGTTAGAATATTTTTTTATTTCTCACTTCACCTGACATTTATTCTGTAAAGCAAGACTTTCTGAACTCATCCTGACCTATTACCTCAGAGAAAATATACACCTTACTGTGACATTTTCAAAAGTAGCAGAAATCAGTGCCTTGTAACTGGGTGAAATGTACTATGCTTCCACAGTGAGGTGCCTCACAGGGATGTTTAAGTGTGACAATATCTCTACAACTGTTGTTTTTCTTCAGACACTGAGGTAAATATGAAAGGTCATGTTCTCATACTCCACAGACCCCAGCAAGCATAGCAGCAGAAATGAGCTCCTTGTATGCCAGCTTGGCAGGATGTGGAAAAACTCAATTTGTACTATTTCCCATTAGGGTGTGAATGGGAATTTTTAAAAATCCTTCATGATGCTTTGTAGCAATTTATGAGAATATCTTATTTTATTTCTCAGCAAAAACAGTTAAGCTCACCCCTAAAAAAGAGTTTACCTGTGTAATAATGGCTCTAGCATCAACATGTATGAGTTTTTTCCCCATTATTTCAATAACTGAAGAACATCTTGCTTCTGATCATTGACCTTACTTACCCTGCTGGCAACTACTGTTTGATAAAGCTAAAGCTATCATAAACCCACAAAATTAGATGAGAAATTCCGCTTTCTGTTTTTCAATGCATGTGAACAAGGTTTTTCTAGTACTGCCTGACGTTGGATTTGTTTAATAATGGACATGGCAGTGGTTGAAAATTTGATGAAAAGTAATTGATTAATTGTTTTAATTAATCAATTATTGTATTAACTGATTAATTAATTGTACCGTAGCATCAGCATTCCTCCTTCAGCATCAAGATCATTTAGTTCTTATGACAAATGTTAAATCCTATATTTATCAAATGTAATAAATTTATTAGATGTATTTTTTTTTCTTTTATTTAAATAGATTTTTACCTTCTGTCACCAAAATCAGTGGGCACACATACTGATGATGACAAATTTAATGATATCACAAGCCTTAAAAAGACTGCATTGTGGCACTGTTTATCCTTGGACACTAAAATTTGGCTATATATGAAGCCCCTCCAATTCATGGTTCAATATATGCAGATTTCTCTGTGGAACAAAACTCCAAATTATTTGTGGGAAATCTGCCTATTTGTAGATTTTTCTTGTAGAGTATATCTAATTATTCGAAAGAAAATGCAGCTTCAGAAGCTGAATACCAAGACGCAGTGCTACTTGACACACTATTGGCTGGTGTTGTAAAGCAGCCAATCCAGGGGTACCATTTATTTTCCTTGGTGCTGATTGACTGTACCCCCAAGGGCTAAAATAAGGAAGGGTGTAGATATTAGCTCCTGCAGTAGTGCTAAGATGATTTCTTCTGTGCGTATTAAGGTATGTTTGGAGCTGGAACTAATAACATAAGCAGTTATTAACATTGTTAGAGGGGGCTTTAAGTATTTGCAGATTTCAAACTAAGATTTTTTTTTCCTGCTTTTAAACATAGAGTGAAGCATTCTCAGATTCATAAATTTTGCCTTAAATAATTTGTAATTGGTATATAATATTTCAGTCCAGGTTTGATCTGTTTATTATAGGTTTAAATTTAGTTGTAGTATATATTATAGAGTGTGTTATACATATATTGTAGTTTTTATGTTTGTTTCAGTTTGAAGGGGTCCTAATGCCAAAACTGCATGAAAATAAAATATTTGTGTTGACCAATAGAATGGAGGTTTAATAAATATCAAACTATGTTTTAAAGAGTCTCTGTTTAAAGTGAAAAAAATTCACAAAGACTATCCATGGTGTTTGGCTATATTATCTTGGCATTATTACAAATTGTTCATATCTGCTGCTCTATTAAAGTTTCTTTTTTCTACTGGGTACCTTAAATGATGCAACATACAACTGGATAGTGACAGTATTGTATAGCATTGGCTGGTTCTCCATTAAATGCTCTAAAGTTCAGACATGTACACAGATCAATCTGGAATGCAGTTTTTTTTAAATTACTTTGTACCAATCAGTGCAAAAATAGTGCAAGTTCAGAAAATGCTTACTTACATCCATTTCTGTTCCACAGCAAAGCATGAATCTTAGATTCAATATGTAAATGTCAACATAATGAAGTTGGAGCTTCTAGAAATATGATGTCTCAACAGAGTGGAGAAGATGTTTTCATGGTCTGGAACAGTAAAACTCCAATAAAAAGTGAGTCCTTTTGGTTTTGCATTGCAGAATGCTCAGGTGCCTTCAGGATGATATTTAAGTTGTTAAATACCATACACATTTTGTAAATGAGATAAAATAACCACACACTGCTTACTAAATATAGCAATGGTCCCTCAGAATTTCTCATTAACATATGGACAACCAATATCACCTGCAACAGTACTGACACAAATCAAGAAATAAAACCATAGAACTAACACCGGTAAGCTTCATCAAGGTGGTGCATTACATACGTCACAGCCAAACATTAGCGATTGGGTAAAATCACATCCAACTGTTTAAAACTTAAACAGAGTTCACGCCTCCAGGAAGCAATTGTTTCTTAATAGCCGAGAGCCCAGACCCTCTGTATGAAGCAAAGCGTAGAACAAAGGGCTGGTTTTTACCGGGCAAGTAAAAAGTAAAACAGCAGTGCAATTAATTTACTTTCTTTTCCTGAGATAAATTAAAACCAGATTAGACATTGTATTAGCATTTCTTATTAAAGAACTCAATATTTAAATGGAGTGTCCAAATATTTTACTCCATTTTATAAGTTGTCTTTTAATATTACCTTAATATCAGTTTCTGTCTTGATCTTGTTTTCATGTGAGTAAAAACAGACTTAAAAAGTGATCTTTTCTACCAGTTAAAACTCCTGCCAAATGTGAGATTGAATTCTCAAAGTTATCCCACCAAATCTTCAACCTTTACCATTTTGCTGCAAATTTCATCATCATATCTTTCTTAAAACCATATTCTGTGTTTTAAAACAAAAATGAAATACTTGCCTGCAGCAACAAGAGCTAATGCCTAGTAGTGTGTAGCAAAAGTTTCCTTATTTTCAAAAGTTCAGTTTTCTGGAGTTATGTGTGAATAAATTACTTTGTTTTTTCCCTGTATTTCACTCACTGTTATCGAAGATTCAAAACTGAACTGAAACTGAGCAGCCTTACTCTTGAAGGCCTTGCTTTGGATGAATGACTTATTGTAGTGCAAAGTGCTTTTGAGTCTTTAGACTTGATAAAGCGCTATACGTGGTATATATGGTAATATATTACCATGTAATCATCTCATAGTAATCAAATGATTAATTAGATAGTGAAAACGCAAAGATTTTTATTCCTTATGTCTTCAGTTGCTGAAAAACGCAAACAGAATGTTTCATCAGGTTTGCTTAGGTTTTTAAAGTAAATGTTCATGCTCTACAGAACATGAGACTGTACAGAATGTTGCTGTGGAATAAGTTTGATAACCCTATCAAACACATGATAGCATTTCTTTCTCTAACTAAGACTAATGGAGAAGGTGCAGAAAATTCCCGTTTTTGTAGTGGTTCCAATAACCTTGTGCAGTTTTGATGGTAGCACCGTGATAGAATGACCAAGAAAGTAGGACAAAAAAAAAGAAATCTGTGGTGAGTACAAATAGCAGAGCATGATCCTTGTAATCAAACTGAAATAATGCTTTTCAAATTGAATCCAGAAATGTTAAAATGGCTTTTGGAGATCCTGTAAACCACATTTGGCACACTTAGCCTAGTGTAATAAACATTGGAATACACCAAAGTAGACATTTTAAAGGTTGTGAGATTATCATAAAATGTTTTCTGCCAGAGAAATCCAAAATTATTTAAAAGTTGCTAATGAAGATCAAAAATGATTTCATGATGCAACACATAAAACTATTAATAGAATATCTCAAAGAAGATCTTCAAAAATCTTTGTCAGATAGCTGTATTTCTCTGCCATCCACCTTCAACACAAATGGGACAATAGCAAATGCATTTCCCATATGTACATGCCTTGTCCTCTGTTGTTGGTGCTTACAAAGTGCTACTGCATGGTGTCCATGGCACCCTGCCTAAACGGCTAATGAGGTCAAATGACAAATTACACAGTTAGTTTAACCAAGGGAAATGGGACTTCCTACAGCGAATAGATTGCAGTGGGCATGTTAGCCCAAATGGTGTGAAAAATCATTGCTTCCTTCATGCTGAAACTAATGGACAGGATGCTGAAAAATGGGTATACAATGGCACAAAAATATCCCTTCCAAAGCTATAACTAGAGCAGAAATCAAGCATACCAATTTAGCAGATACTTAGGCTCATACATGGTGCAGCTGCCCTTCTATAGAGGAAATAATTGCTGGATGGATAAAACCAAAGTGATTGACAGTTGAGTTGCACCACAGAAAGAAAGTTAAATGAGAAACAGCTTAGAGAAAAAAAATATGACTAAGACGCTTGAATGTTTCAAAAGAAGATTTTCTCAAAAAAAAAAAAACATTGGAAGTTATTTAGACAAACAAAGGAAGTTACAACCTGACATTGAGAACAGCTCATAAGACATTGGTGTCCAGAAAAGAGTACTTTCTACTCTCCCTAATTTACTCACTATAAAAACCAATACATGAAGGGCTGAAATACAGATCCTTTTGTATTAACTAACAGGGTAAAATACATTGTTTTTATAGACACATTATATACAATTTAAAGCTTAAAAAAGGCTGTATAACTTATATATATATATATATATATATATATATATATATATATATATATATATATATATATATATATATATATATATATATATATATATATATATATATATATCAAGGACAGCACAGAGGCACTCATCCTGGCTGCACAGGAACAGGCCCTAAACACCAGAGCGATAGAGGCACAGATCTACCACACCAGACAAGATCCAAGGTGTAGATTGTGCAAGGAGGCCCCTGAGACAGTCCAACACATAACAGCAGGGTGCAAGATGCTGGCAGGGAAAGCGTACATGGAACGTCATAACCAAGTGGCGGGCATAGTGTACAGAAACATCTGTGCAGGATATGGACTGGAAGCCCCGAGATCAAAGTGGGGCACACCCCCAAAGGTGGTGGAGAATGACCGAGCTAAGATCCTGTGGGACTTCCAGATCCAGACAGACAAAATGGTAATGGCGAACCAACCGGACATTGTGGTGGTGGATAAACAACAGAGGAAAGCCGTTGTGGTGGATGTAGCAATACCAAGCGATTGCAACATCAGGAAAAAGGAACACGAGAAACTGGAGAAATACCAGGGCCTCAGAGAGGAACTGGAGGAGGCCTGGAAGGTGAAGACCACAGTGGTGCCTGTGGTCATCGGGGCCCTCGGGGCAGTCACCCCCAAGCTGGAGCAGTGGCTAAAACAGATCCCAGGAACAACATCAGACATCTCAGTCCAGAAATGCGCAGTTCTCGGCACAGCCAAGATACTACGCAGAACCCTCAAGCTCCCAGGCCTCTGGTAGAGGACCCGAGCTCAGAGGTTGAGAAAGACCACCCGTGGAGGGTGAGAAGGGAATTTATATATATATATATTTTTTTATTTATATATATATATATATATATATATATATATATATATATATATATATATATATATATATATATATATATATATATATATATATATATATAAACACCTACATGACTCTACATGACTCTAAATTTGATGGAAAGGTTCATGGATTTTATAACATCTAGAGGAAATATAAAAATAAAGCTTTGTTTGTATCTTTCTAAATAACATTAATTTCTACAACAGCCAGTAAAAGCATCTTTGTGATTCAATCAACATTCATAGTCTAAACATAGATTTTTTTTTATAAATTAAGTAACTTTTTTTCTTTTACTAATTAAAATGAATTTGGAGTGACGAGCGCTGTTCACCACAATTGAGCTGCTTGTTGATTAAATACTTTGCCAGTAAAGAAGTCTAAAGATACATCTATTAATGAATTCTCTTAATGAAGGGTTTGTGAGTCCAGCCCATTATAACTTTGTAAAAATGCTGTTGCATGAATACTGTTAAGTTTTGTTTGTTTTTTAAAATCAGGCTTGGTTCACATTTGCATCTTTTGAAACATCATCAGATAACTTAAAAACCAACTGAAGAGGATCTTACTTAAAATAATCTGATTGATAAACCCTAACAAATTATGGATAGAAGGACTCTGGCTAAAATAGCATCACTGATGGACAATGTCTCCCACCCCATGCATGAAGCTGTTGCTGAGCCGCAGAGCTCCTTCAGTGTCACACTGCTGCGTCTTAGGTGCACTAAGGAGCATTGTAGGAGATCCTTCCTCCCAGCAGCTTAGACTCTATAACCATCATTACTCCCAATAAAATCAATAAGTGGTTATATCCATGATAGTATATGTACAACCTTACTGTTTTTCTATTGTCACTAACTGTAAATAGTTTGTATTTTTAATGCTCAGAGACATGCACATCTTGTATACTTTTAATTAACCAAATCAGTTGCACATTCCATTAGACTGGAGTATTATTTACAATTACACCGTATTCATGTTGCCTTACTGTACAGTATTTTTTTATTCTTTATTCTGTTTTTTACATATATTTTATATTCTTTGTGTTAATCTGTTTTCCATTATTGCCTGTCATTGCCACTTTGCTTCTGTTGAACAGAAATTTCCCCTTTGTGGGACAATAAAGGATATTTCTATTCTATTCATCTAACCAAACAGAGCTTGCAACAGTTTGCAAAGAAGAATTGGCCATATTTAAAATATGTGCATAGCTGGTACTGAAAGTAGTAACTTGGAGGATTGAATACATATGAATGTCACATCTTTAAATTTTTTTTGAAAGAAGTACTAAAACCATGTATCATTTGTCATTTACCTCACAATTATCAACTGCTTTGTGTTGGTTTAACCAATTCTATCCCAATAAAATACTCTAAAGTTTAGGGTTGTAGTATGATAACCTGTAAAAATGTTCAAGGAGTGTGGCATTGGTTTGTACAGTTTGTGCTAAATTATTACATTTGAGTTAAGCTATAAAGATGTTATGTTTTGTTGGTAGGTTTAAGGCAGGACCAAACTGCAGACATGAACGAGGGATGATCATGACATGTGATTTAATGAACAATAGAAAACACTTATAGAAAAGATAGAAGGGAAACAGAATGGCAGGGAAAACAGGTAATTTCACAAAAGGAGCTAGTGAGGAATGGAACAAATTGAAGCTCTTAAATACTGAGGGAGAGGTGGAAGTGACAAAGAAACCAAAGTAGCTAATCAGATGAGAATGGAAAACAGCTGAGTGAAGGAGGCAGAGGGAAATCAGGGGATAGGAAACAGCTGAGAAGAGAGCAAGCTGGCAGACTGAGGGAAAGGTGAAAGATAAAGAAAGCAAAGAGAACTTAAGGGGAAAAAACTGACACTGACAAAAAAATAAACAGAGGGAACAATAATCAAAGAGGTAAGTCCACCTGCACAGATAAGAGTTAAAACATGAAAGCAAGAGGTGCACGTCCTAACTAAATAAACAATAAGGAGGATCTTAAAAATCGAAACCCAAATGAGACTAAACATCCAAACATCTACACATTAGGACAAAACAATGTATAATCAGGACGTTTTTTCTCTAGTCATCTAATCTAGTCTCTAATCATATCAGCTCATTAAATTATTGATTATTACAGAAACTCAGCATAAGAATTACAAAGAGGAAATTACTATTTTGTGTGCTCCTGATTAGTAATTTGATGGTTTACGTTATTGCCCTTCGCAAAATAATTACACTTCTATGCTTGAAAAGGCACAGCACTTTTCTTAAATTTAATCGAAAATTATTTCCTTTCGTTGGTCTAATTAAAACTGTTTATGGACATTTGCATTTTTTTTTTTTATAATTCAAAATGCTTTAATGATTTTTTTGAGAGTATGCAAGAGGAGAGATAGTGAGAGACAGCAAGACAGAGAGAGAGAGTGAGAAAGAGAAAGAGAGAGAGCACTAAAGGACTGAAATTGGATTCTGAATTTCAAACCAACAAAAGCGGCTCAGCAAAAATGATGCCACAGGTAGTTTATGTGACTATCATCTGATGGCATTTTTTCCTGCTGGCTCCAGGTGCACAGTCAGGATAAATGCAGCCCATCAAGACAGACCCAGACAACTAATGTAGCATAAAGAGCTGCACAGAGTTTGTTCCATGGTCGAAAAAAACAGTTCTTGTTGCTGGGTTGTACTTAATTATTAACAAGGTAGCTTGAATGACAAATAATTTTTTTCTTCTCTCTGTTTTAGGTCAGCACATTGCTCGATGCATGACTAATAGGGTTAATTTGAGTCCCATTGGCCAGGATGGCATTAGCTTAAGAGTTTATCCGCTTTGGGGCTGTTCCCTGTTATAATGACAAAAGGAAACCGGCAGTGTCATTAGAGCCTCACTGAAGGCACATACTTAATTTACTCATCAGACCTTGGTCAAACTGAAGGGACACAATCACAAATAGTTTGCTTTTTTGCAAACATAACAGAATTGCACACTTGTTGTGATTGTGGGTTCTAAGCGAAGTTCATCATTCTAATGTCTAAGGAGGCTTGAGCAAGTACAACATCTCTGCTGTGAAAGAAACAAATATTTTTGCAGAAAATGAAACAAGTGATGGGGCACAGCATGTGTAATGGTTCCCCTGTTGTCTGCTGGCTGCAAATAAAACATTGTTCTGAGAGGCAGATGCACCCCAGTTATATTCAGACAAATGATGACTACTAATCTTGACTACCCAGAAGTTCTGGATTGTATTTGAATTTATTGTAAAGTAGAGAAAAAGTAAGTTGACAGAGTTTGTGTGGGTGCTTGTGCGTGAGTGTGTGGGTGTTTGGGGGGGGGGGGGGCTAAATCCCAAGTCCAGTTAGGTCACTGTTTATAACACATTAACAGTTGAAAAAAAGCTGTTAGATTTCCCATTTATGTATATTTAAGTCAGTGTGGCACCTGCAAGGTGTGCATTATTGTTGCCAAACTAAAACACTTTAAGAGAATAATGTAAGAAGCAAATCTCTTGGCTATGAGTTATGCTAATAAGTCTATATTTTAGAAAAATGCCACAAGGATTAAGGAGGACAAAGTTGTTGTACTCCTGCACAAAAAACCTCCACTGAGCAAACCTTGTGAGGTAAAATCAACTAGTATGTGCAACAAGAGACTGAGGCCAATGTTGCTTCTGCAGCAGGGGTATCAGAAGATGGATATTGCCTCCTGAGAGCCAAGACTATTTTTGGGAGCCCAAGCTCCTGAGTTGTCCCTGAGCACCCTCTGATCAGCTTTGTCATCAGGTGTGAGAGTGGCTGCATTTTCAGTAGAGGAGCGTATAGTTACATTCTGACATGAATGCCTTGGGAAAGTAATCTCACTAGTTTCAGATAAAATTGTTTTAAAAAGTGAAGTTTCTTGTCCAACATCATTAATCTCCCTCTTTTTAATGTTGAGACTAGACATGTGGAAAAGTAGCTATTCATTTAAACATTTAAACCAAAAGCTGAGTTGCAGCAAGAACAGTTAAATGTTTTATGATACGTCCCATAGAGGCTGTATTGACAAATGAAACCGACATATTTTCACTGCTCTGATAAATTAAATATCTACTTGTAGCTCCTGTTTGTTTATGGGAGCTGAACTTCAAAAAGCAATTTGTTTCTATTGCTTTTCCCATGTTTGACCATGCAGATACTAATAATTTTAAGAAACTGTTATGAGGTTTCAACAAAATTTCCATTTTTAAAACTATAATTTTACAGACTTATTTTTGAATTTTACAGCAGTTTTTCTTTTATAACACTCTGAGGGAATATGGATGGAATATTCACCTATAGTTGTGTTTGGTTATCTGCATTTTCCAGAAATCATAAACAACTGAAGTTTGCTTGTGAGCAAGCAGTGTGGTAAAGGGCTGTTTCACTCTTTTTTTTTTTTTTTTTTTTTTTGCATATCAACCAACTTAGACTGGCTCTGTTTCAAACTCTATACATAAATTTGTCAAATCTGGACTGAACTGGATTATCCTACATTTAATACAAATTCTTTAAAGAACAATTCATTATCTGTGATGCCTAAAACATTTCCCCAGAATATGAATGTTGATGCTTTGAATTCACACAAATGCATCCATCAAATACAAAGTACTAAAACTTCATAGTGAGAAAATTATGTAAGCACACCATTTTATAACTGCCTTTGAACATCGCTGCAGTTCTAAGCGGTAAAACAAATATTCGTAAAAAGATCACCAGACTTTTTTCCATTGTTGTTTGTGAACACAGTATTTTTTACAGCATCTGGTAATTACACAATGCTGAAATGCCAAAAATTAGATCCTGCGTAGGTGAATGGAGCTGTGGTGTCTGGTGGGCTTAAGTGGAAGTGGAACCCAAAATTACATTCTACAATAAATTTTGCACTGTTAAATATGCAGTGTCAAAGTTTATTGCCTCTTTCAGAGTTATTTCAACAACAGATTGAGTGGTTTTACGACCAATTCTGATAAGGACCAAATAGACTCAGAGTGTTGATTTACCACTGCCAAATCCTAGACCTCATAAAACCTTAAAGTGTGTATGAAACAGCAATGAGTTCAATAACTACTTGACTTCTGTTATGGCAAATCTTAGATAAAGGATGTTATGTAAATATATAAAAATCAACATCATCGTAAAATATACCGACCTTATGTAGTGCTTTGCTTTTCATACCAACCACTCAAAGACTTTTACCTTAACCAAACTTACAAACATGCATACATTTTTACACTGTTACTCAGATCAGTTGACAATTTATTACCTATGGCAGTGGAGGAAGCTGGAATTTCTCCCACAACTTTCTAAATGCAAAAGAACTCCTCTTTCACAGAATTACTGTATCTAAGCACAACAATGAAAAACTGAGTAAAAGACAAAAAAGTGTAGTAGAAATATGCACAAGCAGCAAGGATAAGATGCACTTAAGGGTATTGTGAAGTCTGTGCAAGAGTTTTGTGTAGATTAAAAAGCCATGGAGTGTGGCAGGAGTCAAAGCTTCAAGAGATGCCACACACAAAGACATACAAGACATGGACTACAACTGTTGCAACTGTTCCTTGTCACACACCTCACCCAGAGGCAGTGTTTAGAAGCATATTATCCGTACAAAGGAGTAAAAGGATTAGACTTGCTCAGTGCTTCAAAGTCTTTTTCAGATGAACCACACTTGAAGTTTCCATAGTCAGTGATGATATGGGGAGCCATTTCATCTGCAGCCATTGCTCCACTGTGTTTCGTCAAATCAAAAGTCAGCAGCCGTCTATCAGGATGTTTAAAAGCACTTCATGATTCCCTCTAATGACTGTTGATTTTATTTTTCAGAAGGACTTGGCACCTGTCACATAAACAAAGCTATCTTTTTAAATGTCTATGCTATCACTGTGCTTGACTGGTCAGCAATGCAGACTTGCTGATGTCCACTATTAATGCAACATGGCCATTTTCAACACCTGAACTCAGCCAAAGGCTCCATTGCCTACATGCCATGCTGCAGTGGTCCAGGAACCTCTGGCCAAGTATAAAGAACATATACTGTACTTACTTTTCAGTAGACTAAAATTTAT
Organism: Anableps anableps; assembly: GCA_014839685.1. NCBI lineage: Eukaryota > Metazoa > Chordata > Actinopteri > Cyprinodontiformes > Anablepidae > Anableps > Anableps anableps. The sequence goes on from CM026082.1 coordinate 17,721,084, forward strand.
GTAAAAAAAAATAATTTTACATTTTATTGCTCTTATAAACTATTCAAATGTTTGGACAAACTGCCTGTAAGCTATAATTATCAATATTAACTAAAATGAATGGTTTAAATAAAGCACTGTGTAAGAGATGTTTATATGTAAGCTATATGTATAAAACTTTTTTAATTGAATTAAGGACCTTTGTTAAATTTTATGATACAATGATTACCTGAATTGCACTTGTATTATCATTATTATTATTTTTTTATTATTTATTTATTTATTTTTTGTTACAATTAAGCTTAAAAATGAGCCACCACCTCCAGCTTTGATTTGATGAAGGAATGGTTTAAGGATTTTTCAGTGATAATTCCTGCAAGAGTAATACGTGTGACAACCAATTGTGTCTACCTCCGCATCTGCTTTTATTATATTTACATCGTTTTTGTGGGGTACATCTAGAGCACAGCTCGCATTATTATTATTGTTTTGTTTTTTCCCTGTTTTACGCGCGTACAGCTGATCCCGCAGCCTGGTATAGTAGAAGTTCACAACTCGTGCGTGGAAGGGAGTGTGATGATCGTGGCGCATTGGACCTTTAAACAGTCGGTGCCAAACGAAGGAAAGGAAAGAAACGAAAGGAGGAGGGAGATCACGTATTTACCCCTGCTGACTCCCCATTTGACAGAAGCCAATGCAGAGAGGCGCACTCAGATCACCACAGACAGCCTTCTGAGGAAAATCCCACTCGAAAGTCAACCTAATATGTAGGCTATACAACTCGTTTATCTTTTTTTTTTTTCTTCTGGAGAATTTTACGCACCCCAGAAGAGTAAAGAAAACGCCGCAGAGATGAGTGTTGCACGGTCTGGCGTGCTTCTGAAGGATTCCCGCTCCTGATACAGGGACCAAAGAGGACAAAACGAGGCTTTTTTTTTTTTCCTCCTAAAGAAGATCGCAAATGTGGAGCGATTAGAGAAGGGCTGATGAAGGGACTATTAATCCTTTCAGTGCATCAAAAGCACCAAGGGGCATTAGAAACGTTCGGATGGAAATCGGAACTGTTTTTGGTTTTATATGAAACTGGTGATTAATTCTTGAGTTTTTTCCCTTCCACTTTACAGATTTATAAGGAGTTTTTTTTTCCTCTCCCCATAAAAGGTTTCATAAAAGTGTGAATTAGCAATAAAAATCCCTCTCATCTTTGTCTTTTTTTTTTTCTTCAAGTATTTCTAAATCTAAATGGAATTAGTTGAGTCTGAAGCCGTTTGTGAAAGAAACAGACATGGTACATGGGCACAGCTTCCTTCACGGTAAGGCATCCTCAGTGTTCAACTGGAGCACACTTGCTTTGTGTATTTGTGTATTGTTTGCCTTATAGCCTTACCTCAGTTGAAAGAGAGCACTAAATATCCGAGCAACAAATCAAGCTTAAATAATTTAACAGCAAAATATAATAATACGGCTGCATTTTGCACCCCGCAAATTCGCCGCTGAAGGTCATAAGTTCTTGAAGCATGTTCTTTTAAATATTTTAAATTTGCAACATTCTAAATTAAACAAGTTCAATTTCTGAACATGCAGGATATACATCATTTTTATGTTTAAATACTGTTTTTAAAAGGAACAGTAACAGAAGAGTAATTCTGTCATATTTTTGAACATGTCTTAAACCTATCTTTTAGTTATGGCTTGAAAAATCATCTTTTTTGTATCTCCAAAAGAGTGTAATGAATGTTCATAGTGCTGATGTCAGCCAGTATCAGGAATCTGAACTGTGCTGACTCAAACCTCAAAAAAGGAGAAAAAAGGAGCCAAATAATAAAATATGTATTCTTCTTTCTGATGTTACAGTTGTGGCAAGTCTACTCATACTCGGGTTGTCTGGGGCAACAAAAAAGGATACGGCTACAGGTAATCTTAACACCAAAAATGTCTTTTTAACCCAATAAATTTGGTTTATGTAAAGCTTCATTTATTGCTGATAATTGTTTTTTGTATGATTCTTGTTTTAGTGAAAAACAATTCTGGAGTAAAGCCTGCAGGTCAGTGTGGAGCGTGGGTAAAAGAAGCAGAAGGAGGGCTGTTCACCTCCCCCAATTACCCAAACAAATACCCCCCCAACACAGAGTGTGTTTATATCCTTGAAGGTGAATATGATCATTACACACACAGGAGCAGATAACAAAATAAAAGATCAGATGTTTTAAATGTGTTTTTTATTTTTTGGGTTTTTTTTTTTTTTTTCAGGTAAAGCACTCCTATGGTTTTTATTGTCAGAAAAAACACAAATATAAAATATATTGCTTACTAGAGAGTTGTTTTGTAAGTAGAAAGCTGTTTTACCAAGCAGAGGTACCGTTTACTTCAGTCAGGCCTGAAGATGGTATTGAATAAGGTTGTAACGAGACAACCAGTTTATGTAATGACACGATGCAAAAATACTGGGCTGAAAAAAATAAGACAACAACTCAGCAATATTTGCAAAGACCAATTTATTTGTTTCCACATCTATAGAAAAGGTTTTTCTATCACAAAAATTTCACTCAATGTAGACTATTTCATTCTAGGTTTAACAAGTTACTTTATATTTGTCTAATTTTAAGTAGGTTCTGATTCGAAAAAATATTATCGAATTATCCACTACAGGTTAGATCAGTTTAAATATTTAGACTTCGAACTGAAGATGACAAATCTAGACCAGCTTCCTAAAAACCTGTAAAATAGACCTTTAGCTTGGCACTAATAGTAGATGCCAGCATTAGCATTGTTAGCAGTTAGTGGTTAACTACTTAAGTATATTCACCTTGTTAGCAAAATTATTTGTATCTTGTCATTGTTTCTTTTTTGTATCAAGTACCAAAACTGCTGCCACATAAACAATACAAGAGTGCTGAGGATGTGTCACGATAAGCAATAAATCAATTAATCGGATGATTAATTAAAATGAGGTCGATAATTTCCAGCTGCGTGCTTGTTGTTTTTGTTATGTCTCTCTCTTTTTTCCATCAAAGAGACTGCATTACTAAAAACTTCATTCTGGTGCAGCGACTGACTCCTTCCCTTCTTGTTTTAGAAAGGGCTCGACATATGGGGAGCGACAAACAGCAGCAAAAAGCGTCCGTTTTCCGCCATTCGGGGTGATCCCAACCCACGGGATGCAATAGCAGCGACAGCAACAAAAGTTGAACATTTTTTAACTTTCTTGTGTAGTGTTGCTAGCCCACATGTGCACATCTTTGTGTACAAATTCGAAATTTCACATGTACAAATTTTGTGTGGCTGGAGGAGGGAAAGTGATTGTCGCCTCACTGCGTAACTTACATAGGAAATGAATGGAGAGGGAACGACATCACCTCCTGTGTGTTGAGCCCATAAGGAGGAGTGAACTCTCGTATAAGTTACTTGCCAGGTACATGGTCTCGTACCACAGAGCATAAAAGTCCCGTGAAGTTGAGCATGCCAGAGAAATGCGTGTTTAAAAGCCGACGTGACAGCTGCAGTCACTCGACAGTATGTTGCATTTATTGTAAAACAGTGGCAACTAAACATAGCAATATAACAAATGTGTATCTGCACCTAAACGTAATCATCTGATGCAGGTTTCTCAGCTTGAAAAAAAACAAACAAAAAAACTATAAACAATGGGCTGTCTCCGCCTTACTGACAGTCCACAGTCACTTGGGTGTTTAATGGACAAACAAAATACAAAAAGACCAGTGCAAAATGGTACACAGTAGACAGTTTGCTTAATTGCTAAAGAGATGCTGCCCTGTAATCACGTTGAAAAGCCAGCATTTAAAAAAAATGCTGCAAACATTTGTCACCCAGTACACAGTAGTAAGTTTACACTTTTTTTCTTTCTTTTTTTTTTTTTTTTTTTTTTTTTTTTTTTTTTTTTTTTTTTACAAAAGTCCTAACTGGCAGTATGGCCTGTTTTCCCAGTCTGAACCTAATGATTAACACATTTTGAAGGGCACATTTTTTTTTTACAGAGACTTCATAATCCATTTTATTTGTTTTTGGCTTATTTGTTTTGGCTTATTTAAAATGTCTTCCAGATCCAGCATTAAATGTTCTTTAAAAATTAGTTTACTGATCATTGAGAATATGTACTTGCATTTTTATGCCATTTTTATGCTATAAGTTAACAATGGTCTCAGAACGACAATAATTTCGTTTATCGCAATGATTTCTGGAACAATTAATCGCCCAGGTAAATTTGTTATCATGACAGGCCTATTAGCCAGCTGACACCAACACAGCATGGCAACTCAAGAACTACTTCCTCTCCTGCTTCAAGATAAGAGTCTCAAACACAGAGGCTGTTGATGTTAATACTCACTTATTCAACACTAATAATAATAATATTATTCAGCACTACTTCCTGACACAGACTTTGCTTTGAGGAGAAACATTGTGGTGTTTCAATATCACAAAAGCTCCTGGAAGGAGAGCTCATTACCCCTAAGTATTGAATGTTAAGCCATGCCTCTTAAATAAGTAGAATATTCATCAATGAAAATACTGACAGTACTGTATGAAATGATACTTTGTGCTTATTATTTTCCAGCTCCTCCAAGACAGTGCATCGATGTACACTTCGAGGACAATTATTCAATCGAGTCCTCTTGGGAATGTAAATTTGACAACATTGAGGTTCGCGATGGACCGTTTGGCTTCTCCCCGATACTTGGGCGATACTGCGGTCAGCACAGCCCACCAGATATCAGGAGTAGCGGCCGATACCTGTGGATAAAATTTGTAACAGATGGAGAACTGGAAGGGGTGGGATTTTCAGCAAGTTACAACTTCACAGCAGGTATGTGTGTGTTTTTTTTAAGCATTGTTATTATTCATAACTGTTTTGCTGGTTTTGTCATGTGCTTTTGTTCATAGACTCCAAATGAAAAAGAAATATCCCTTAGACTTCAGTCCCTTTGTTGCTTTTCTTGATCTTTTGGGAGACTATTATTACTTGTCCTTCATTGCACAAGCACTGGCATAAGTTGTCATTGGTTAGACTTGAAATAAGTTTTTCCTGGTACTTCTTTTTTGTTGTTTCTGGCACTGGTTTTGAGCAGTGTCACCAGTCCCCAGTTGTAAAAGGAACCAACATAACCTTTATTATCCATTTCTACTTTGGTTGCATATTCCACTTTTGTTTAGCTTTCCTCACGTGATGTGGTCTGATGTAAAGAAAAACACAAGATAGGGACTACAGGTTTTCACACAGATTATTTGTTTTTGGCAACAGCCATTTCTCTTCTGTCTTTCTGTTAAGTGAGGGCAAGGTGTTCTAACCTTCTTTTAACCCACAGACGGCAAAATAAATGAGTGAATGAATGAACGAATGAATGAATGAAGATGAAGTGGGTGAGTGGCGGCAGTGGATCTCTACTCCATATGAAGCCGATAAAAAAACTCCTGAGAAGTTACTTCATGCAGTAGCTTGCAAAAGTATTCATATCCTTTGAACTTTTACATATTTTGTTATATTACAACCACAAACAAATATATTTCATTGGAATTTTATGTGAAAGATCAACACAAAGTCGTTTACAGTTGTGAAGTAGAAAGAAAATTATACGATTTAAAACATTTTTACAGATAAAAAACTGTACAACTATATTTGTTTGTGGTTGTAATGTGACAAAATATGGAAAAGTTCAAGATGCTTTTGCAAGCATCTGTATTTGTGTTACCGGAAGAGTATGAGGAAAGAAATGTAGTGGTTTTAAAACTGTCTCTTGTTCAAACCTTGGTATATGATGATACCATTGCCAGCCCATCCCTACCCACAAAAAAACTGAATGTTCCTAAAGAAACTTTTATCTTGAAGCTGATATACATGTTTCAGTGGGTCAATAATCTCATCATCATAGAATATGTGGACATTTGTACAGAGTTTACTGATTATTATATTCTTTCACCCGTGTTCTACTAAGTTTAAAAATACTGTTAAATTTTGAGCCTTGAAAGGCACAGTGCCAAAATCCCAAGTTTGTAGTTCTTTGTCTCTTCTGCACCTTCATAGGCATAATACTATTGGATATTCTGGGTTTGTCAGTTGTTTATGTGATGAACTTGCATAGAGTACAAAGACCTTTTGTTCAATAAACATGGAATCACCTTCAGGCTATTGAGAAGAAAGTGACTGAGCAGAACAAGGGCTAAAGATTTATTGGTAATGACTGGTGTTATTGAGAAATCAGAATGCCTGAGTCCTTTGTGGCAAATTACTATGAACTGGCGTAGCTAGTAGCAATGAAATCTGGCCATTCCATGCAGTCCCAATAAAAGTCACAGCGTTACACTGTTGTGTGTTATGTTTTCAAATATGATTAGATAGAAAGCTAAAGAAAACACAAGTTCAGTAGAATAATGGTCTGAATCTTGTTTCATCCACCTGTGCTTTTCACTTAAAATTTACCTTGAAGTTTTCTGTTCAGAAATACAATTACAATATTATTTCATGATATTTTGTTTTTCTTATTATTTCTTCATTGCATTTCAGGAATGTCTATCTATGATCTATGGTCCACAAATGATCTTTAGTTATTTTTATTCATTCAGCAGCCTAATCAACCACCTAGATTTTAAGTTTAGCTTAAATTAAGGTTAATCAACTCTGAAGTTTTAGAGTGTTAGCAGCATACCACCTAATGTTAAAAATGTCAAGCAGAAAAAGTTTAGTAGCATAGCTTAGAATTTTTTTTTTTAAATTATTTTTGGAAAAGAGGGGTCTTTTCCTGCAGCACCCATGATTTTTAAGTTAGAAATATGTCAAATTTTTGACAAAGCTCATAAACTTAAAGATAAGCATAAGATCAACCAACACAAGGGTTTCATTTTTTTCAGAAAATAAAATTTCAACTGCTTCACTTTATCATCTTGTTTGTTACTGTCACTTGTTAAAAGATGTGCCACATTGTCTAGAATAGGTCTTTTATGTAGGTGTTTTGTAAAAATGCAACTATCTCTAACCAATAAAAATATAGATTCATTAAAAATATGCCATCCATTTTCTAATTCATGAACATCAGTGATAAACAAGTCATACCCTTTTTTCTGCAATGTGCATTTCAAGGATTGTTTCTTCCCTCTGCTTCTCTTTGGATTCTCATTGAAAAATTGCTGAGAGAAAAGAAAAAGACCTCTTGTCTTGATAGAAGATATCTGTGGCATATAATTTGCATAATTAAAGAAGATAAAAGTCTTGAATTCACTCGACTTGATACTCTGAAATCTGGGAATACGAATAGTGTCTTGCATCTGCAGCTGCTCTGTTAGTAACGCCTGTTCAAAGGTCCCTGTGACGAATGGGAACATAGTGGCAAAAAAGGTGACACGAATCAGTACCTCTTAGTGTCTTTCTGCAGAGATTTTTGGAACAAAGAGATTTTCTTTTCCATTTTCCTCCTTTTTCTTTATTTTCCAACTTTTCAAACCTACATGCCCTTCATGACTTGAAATACTTAGTGCTTGAATCTCACAGTTGTCTCTGCTTTAAAATGTAATGGTTCCTAAGAACTTTTTGGATCCTCATCCCCATAGTCCTCTGCCATCCACCAAGAATATACATGCACACTCCCAGACCAATTACAATCTCGATGACAATGTTTTCAGCAACAGTTATTCAGCTGTGTTCTTTCCTGTCTGCAAACATCTAATTGAGATGATAGGTTTATTCAGTTGGAGATTGTATCCTTTAAAATTATTCAACATAGACCCATTATCTGAAAATTAGAATATTACATAAGATCGATTAAAAAAATGAAATTTTAAACAAAAATGTTAGGCTTCCGAAAAGCATGTTCATTTCTATGCGCTCAATACTTCATTTGGCCGCCTTTGTATGAATTACCGCATCATGACATGGAGGTGATCCCCTGTGGCACTGCTTATGTGTAATGGAAGCCCAGTTGTTTTGTTAGTGGCCTAATTCATCTGCATTGTTGGGTCTGTCATCTTGGGTCTCTCATCTACAGGGTTCAGGTCAGGTGAATTTGCTGGCCAATCAAGCACATTAACACCGTGGTTGTTGAAACACTGTTGGTTACCGTTGGCAGTGTGGGCAGGTGCCAATTCCTGTTGGAAAGTGAAATCACCATCTCCATAAAGCTTGTCAGCAGAAGGAAGCATGAAATGCTCAAAATGTCATGGTAGATGGCTCTGTTGAGTCTGGACTTCAGAAAACACCAACTCCAGCTGATGGCGTGGCACCCCAAATCATCACTGACAGTGGAAACTTCACCGTCGACTTAAAGCTATTTGGATTGTGTCCCTCTCCACTCTTCCTCCAGACTCTTGGACCTTGATTTGTAAATATAAAGGAAACTTTGCTTTCATGTGAAAAGAGGACTTTGAGCCACTGAGCAAGGATCCAGTTCGTTTTCTCCTTAGTCCAAGAGAAAAAAAACTGGGCCAAGATGCTCATAGCCCTCTGAGTGGGATTCATCTGTTCGTAGTGGCTTTTGATGTGCCGACTCCAGCCTTAGTCCACTCATTGTGTGTAGCTGCCCCAAATTAATGAATGGATTTTTGGCAATGACAGTGGTCACAAGGCTGCACTTACCCCTGCTACTGGTGCTCCTTTTCCTATCACACTTTTTCCTTCCACTCAGCTTTCTATGAATATGCTTGGTTACATCACTCTGTGAACTGCCAGCTTGTTTAGCAATAACCTTTTATGGCTTACCCTTCTTGTGGCGAGTGTCAGTGAGTGTCTTCTGGACATCTGTCAAGTCAGCTGTCTTTTCCATGATTGTGTAATCCTACTGAGATAATTTAGATGCTCATGAAACCTTTGCAGGTGATTTGAATTGTTTAGCTGATTAGGGTATGACACCACAAGTTTCCAGTATTTAACTTTTTCACAATATTAAAATTTTCTGAGACATTCAATTTTGGGTTTCCATTATGTTTAAACCATAGTCATCAAAAAGACAAAGGCTTGAAATATTTCACTTCATGTGTAATGATTCTATATAATATATAAGTTTTTTCTAAGTAAGAGAACAAAAAATATTGAATTTTTTTCATGATATTCAACTTTTGTCATATATGTACCTTTAAGTTGTTGTTTGGTTTTTGAATTGCTATAGCAATGGATATGGATTAACTCAGCTGCCAATAATACTAAATAATAAATTTGGTTTATTAGCTCAGGTAAAGAACTGTTATCAAATGATCAAACTAAACACTTTCAGCCAAATCATGCTTAGTGGTTTAAAAACAAAACAAGACAAAATGTATTCTGATCTCAGTGACATTAATAAGAATTTCAAAAGGTCTTTGCAGTATAAATACCTGCAAGGCCTGACAATAATCGGATATCAGGACATTGCACTTTCTTCATTAATCAGTGCAAAGAGAGAGTTGCATATTAAGTTTTGAAACCTAACCTTACTTACTACAGAAGTGGAGCCTTCTTTTATGTCCATCTATAAATCTTCAGGATATACCTTAATTGAGTAAGTTGATAAAGTTTTTGGAAGTAATTATTTGGCTGTATGAATGAGAAGTAGGGAGAAAGGTTACTGAAAAGAACAGCTCAACTGGCCTTTCCAGCACAAGAGATGAGTGAATAAGCATGTTTGAGGAACTGTTTTTGCATAATCACCATTTTTTTTTTCCTATTCTGTGGTAAACCTTAATTTGTTTGGTGTTGAAGGAATTCTGCACATCAAAACCTCAATCACAAGAAGTCAAATAGTGGTCTAACATTTGCACTAAGCTAACAGGCTTTAGCTTGCTGCAGCACTAACTTGATTTGTCAAAGCCTTACATCAATTTTAACCAACTCCTAGCAATTTGGAAGATGAATAAAACATCAGACTATTCCGTTAAGTGTTATTGAGCCTCTTGGAAATGCCAAAATGCCCAGCAGCTATTAGTGCATCTAAAATGTCAGCAAGTGTGCAGCAAAGCACAGAGTTATGTATTTCTACTAATTTCTGAAATGTATAAAACAAGTAAAACCAAGTAGGCCTACAGTAAAATGAGTGCAAGAGCTTCATGTTATAAAAGCTTCATGTCAGACACTAATGACCTTGCTACCATTACTAACACATGAAAGTTATGTTTTTGTTGATAGAACTTCAACTTCATAGCAGAGCAAATGTGTTACATTCTCCTTGCACCCTTGTACATAGGGATGGGAATCGAGAACTTGATCTTGTAGAGAACTGGTTCTTAGTAGTTCAATTTCTTAGAATCGTTAACCTGCCTGCTTAATGATTCCACTTGTCAGTTCCAGTAACATGAGACGTATTTGCGTAATGATGTAATATACATGCTTCATATTTGATTTAGAAAATATCCAAGATGGCGTCGTTGCAGAGCGCTACATAGTATGGTTACATTTCACACACAAAAAAAGATGATACTAGGGCTGGTTGCAACATGTGCAGAGTTTTAATCATAATAAAAGGATGAAATACCTCCAACAACTGACCCCACAGCATGCAACTGATTGGCACGAAGGTAAAGTGTTTGATACGTTGCTTAGCGACGGCAATGACTCTCGAGGCATGGAGCTTTCCAGCACAGCGTCTCCTGCCATGAATGTCCCAGGTAAAGCTAAACTCCTCCACGTCCTGATTATTGTATTAATGTTAACACCATACTGTATGAAAAATCTTCATCTCATATTAACATTTACAGTTATGTTCAATAAATTAGAATATGGGTTCTGATAAGGCTCGTTTGTCAGATTAAAAGCACCTTTTGAAAACAACCTTTAAGTCTTGAAAGATCCTTTCTGAAAAGGCAAACATGCAGATTTGTCTGCACAAAAACTGTTGGTGTGCAAAAAAGTTCCATTTTATGTTAAAATGTTAATTTGACAGAGGGATTCTTATTTTTTAATCCATCTTTAATTTTATTTGAATCAAATACAACATGGTGTATAGTTTGAATTAAAGAGTTTATTTTCTAACTCAATAAGAATCAATAAGAGAATCGATAAGGAATCGAATCGATAAGTGAGATCTATAATGGAATCAATATCGATAAATTCTTATCAATTCCCATCCCTACTTGTACATCATAATATCAGACAATATAAAATTGCAAGTACAAGACTTGAATGCAGCATGTTCAGTAGGAAAATTACATAACACAGGAACTGTGGTGGAAGTATACAAGTATGTATGTGTGGTCCCAGGGCTATTTGAAAATTTGAAAAGTGCAATTTAGGTCATCCAAGGGCACTTTGACCTGAGACGCCTGTGGACTGTTTGATTAAGTGGTGTGTTTCGGCACCTTAAGCCATATTTACAGGGTCAAACTCTGCCACAGAAGATACTGCTAAGGAGGGCTTTGGAAAAGGTTTGTGGTGACATACAATGTCTGTCCCTGGTACTGTATTAAACACGATGGCTTAAATTGATTCTGTTTTAAGAATTTCTGTCTTTCAAAAGTTTAAACTCACTCTTTAAACCTTTATTAGATGATTATTAAAAAAGAAAAACAATCCAAACTTTTCCATTAATATGGAAAAACATGTCTGAGCAAGTATTTCTGAAACTGATCAACATGCTTGAGATGTTGTGAAATGATTCCTACTAATTAAAAACCTGATCACGACTTGTAATTAAGATGACTGATTCATGCAAGAGAAAAAGCCTATTCAAGCACTAGCTGCACTGAGAGGACATTTTCGAAATAAAATGAGTCAAGTGGCATTCAGGATTATAGCTGGAATAGGATATATGGGCCTATCATCAGGAAGCCAGCATCATGAGATTGAGCCTAGATGGGCTCGAACTGGGAAATTGGAAATTGAACCATGGAGATTGACTCGTCCCTTTTGGAAATACCCCACTTCCCCGGCACCATTGCTGTGGCTACATAGAACGTCAGGCAACTTCTGATTTTCACATCTGCCTCCAAAGGCATTTGCAGTGGCAGCATGTGACATTTTAATGTTTGTGTTCATTTGTTTTAATTGTATTGAACAAACTATCTGAGATTCCCAATGGATAAGGGCATTTACCAGACTGTAAGAAAGAGAGAGCGATTGAGGGATTCATATGATTTACTTGTTTTATAGGAAAAATGTGAGAAAAAAGTGATATGTGGTGCTATTATGAGGGGGATTTTGGCTCACATTGTAAACTTCAGATACTGTGTGGTAATCCATCCTTAAGAACGATAAAATAGAAATAGAATAGAAACAGCCTTTATTGTCCCACAAAGAGGAATTACAAGTGTAACAGCAGCAACAGATATATAATTTCACACAAAAAGTTCTTAAAGTGTAAAAAAAAAAATAAAAACGAGATTAACAATAACAACAATAATAATAATATACTGTTCAAGACTCTAGCAGAAAATACTGTGCAGTTATTGGAAATAGGCATATCAGACTCATGACCCTAAGCGTGTCCGACTTAGTCGGATCACTTTTTCCAAGAATGTACATAATGTGCATGTGTAATGAACATTAAAAAAAGATAGAAGTTATTTAAAATACAGTATATTAGTGCAGAAAAACAGATGTGCAATAACAGTAGAAATGTTATTTAAAAATGAGTAAGATAAGTAAGTTATAAGTAATAATAAAATAATAATAATAATAAAGTACCATGTCCACTCCCTGGATGTTCACAGGTGCCAGTGAGGTGGGTCTGTGCCTGCAGAAATCCACCACCAGTTCCTTGGTTTTAGCAGCATTGATCAGAAGGTGGTTCTAGTGGTACCAGTCCACAAAGTCCTGAGTCCACTGTTTGTACTCTGAGTTGTCCTCACCTGTGATGAGGCCAACTATGACAGAGTCATCAGAGAACTTTTGCAGATGGCAGCGTGGGGAGTTGATGGGGAAGTCTGCAGTGTAGAGGGTGAAGAAAAATGGTGCAAGCACAGTTCCCCAAGATGCTTTATTTTGCTGGAATCAGAGGTCAAATCCTTTGGTGACTCATAAACCTGATTCTTAGGGCACAATTCTCTTAACCATCAGACCCAAGTCATTTCGTATGCTATAGGCCGTAGTGCAGTTTTGTTGTTACTCTGTGCTTTGTTTTTGTTGCGTCCCCGAGTTTTTCTTCTGAAATGATAATATTGGGATGTTAGTTTTCTTGAGGTGCCGGTGTAAGGCATCCTTGTAAAGGAAATGGTGTCCACCTCGTTTGCACGCTCATACATGATGTTCTTGGTTGAGTCACAAAGTGGTGACGTGTCATACCCATAAAGCAAAGCTGAGATCACGACAGCGCTGTGTAATTTTCTGACCAGAAAAGTTTTTTCAGTTGACCGAAAGCAGAGCAAGATATGTAAGGGTCAGTTTCTGGATTCAAAAAACATGTAGTTTTACTGTACAAATAGGTGAACTGTGTCACAGGGTTCAATTTGGAGTCATCAAGGAGAACTGTGGATTCTTCATAGGTAAAGCCAGGTGCTGGCTGAGAAACCTTTATGTCCTTTAGACTAATGGTCTGTCCTAAGTGGTAACAGTAGGGGTTGTGCGACTTCACATTTTTAAAGTCAAGGTCAACATGATGAAAGTTGAGCCGAATTTGACTTGTCACTGTGACGTCATAGAAACATAGGAGAGAAGGCTTCACAGCAACCTACAGGCTTTATTAGCTATATTCACAGTAAACACTGACAAAAAACAGCTTAGACAGAAGTCTATTATGCAGACTAAAGAGAAGATAGAACATTATCTCGGACTTCTTTGGCAGTAGCAGAGCAGAGAAGTGATCTTCTGTTACTGTGGTTTGAAAATTTGCACAAAGTTGAGTATGAGTTTTGGCTTTTTTTTCCCTGAACACCAGCTGGTACTAATGTTCGGGTGTATGCTCATCTTGGATAGGTGCACCTAGGAGCCAAATTACTGCATTGACGACAATTGTACATGCTGGAACATTATAAACTACTCTTATTATAAACTGATCAGCTTTGATTGCAGCTAAATTCAGCACACCCACCTGCTGCTCCAGGTGGCTCTCTCTTGTTGTGCAACAGGATGCTCCTGTACCTCTGGGCAGAAGCTTCATGACGCTGATCATGTTGAAAATCAGTTGGATGGATGAAAAAGAGCCTGACATGTAACATGCTGCATATTATTCCATCAGCCTTTGCTGGGGTTTGCGGTACCCCTTTGGTAAAATACTTATACATTCTTTATACAGTTCAAACTATCTGGCATTACCCATTTTGGAAAAATCTGTCATATAACATGATATGGATTGCAGAGCACAAAATCGTAGTCTAAAAGTTGACTGGTGCTACCCCTAGTTAACAGCTTGGCTTGTGACTTCCTGCAGGTTGTCAAGGGAGTGGGCTACAAGTTCAATCTCACATACTATGATAGCTCTGATTTTTGTTTTGGCTCTTACATGAGCAAGGTTTATTAGACTCCCATGGGCTCTTGTTTTAAAGAAAATATATTGTCCCAGACTCATAAAGGGTCTAATTTAATTTCTCTCAGTCCTGCACCAGTGTGGTTTTAAACTCAAATCTATCAGTATTCACGTGGTTCAGTGTTCACATTATATTTTGGAATTTCTCTGAATGAGCTGGATCAGTATAGCTAGTGTTGGTAAATTCCAGAACAAGAAAACTGAAAAAGGTCTCTCTTTTCACCAGTTGCAATTCTATTCTTTCTATCATTATATTAGATGGGAGTTTTTGTCCCTTGTTGTTCAGAGTAGAATGCTGCTTTCCAGATTGTTAAGGGACTATCTTTAATCTTCTATGTTACCAGAAAATACCATAGCTGTTTTCAGAGAGCGGAGTCTCCCCCATTTGGTTTTTCAGCACTGTCCCTCTTATAGCTTTGTTTTTTACAATTCTGTCTGTCACCCCAATCTTAGAAGAATTTCTTTTGCTCTTATTTATAAAGGAAGAATAACACATGTTAACATTTGAGCTACCCTTTCTTTCCCCAGTGTTGTTGCAAAAGAGATGGATAGGAGCGAGTTAGCATTGCAATCACACGTCTTGCAGCTGTGGAAGAAGTCAGCTTTACCCACTCTCTCCTCACTTATCTGTCTGCTTTCTTATTCAGTTAACAGTACTCCTTTTCTTCTCTCACCACCATCCAGGGTTTACTTTCTATATTATTCAAATCATTGTCATGTAACCAAATTAACTGCCTCTCCCTAACCCCATTAAATGTGCTCCTTTCGGTGTCTGGAAATTTCATAGTATGGTTGCTCGAAAATTCCAACAACCATCTGAATGAGTGAGGCTTACTGGCAATGAAAATAGGTGACCATTATTTAACTCTTAGTTTATATAACATACCCATTTAGTTTGCATTTGCTACTGTGCCACGACTGAAATTTAACTATAATCATCATGTTATCTTAGTAGTTGCATAAACATCACACTTGATTGATTTGTTGGTTGATTCTAGAGGACATTTTTTTTAAATTTCTGAAATGTTATTTATTACAAGGGATGAACTTTGTCTGGTTCAGTAAATTGTTTGGCAGGTTGTTTAGTTGATTGTTTGGTTGGTTTGTTTATTTTATTAACAGGCTGGATGTTAGTTTGGTTGGCTGGATGGTAAGATGGTTTTATTGGTTAGTTGATAGTCTGATTGATTGTTTAGTTAATAGGTTCAGTTGGTTGGTTGATTGGTTGGTTTGTTTTATTGGCTTGAAAGTTGGTTTGATTAGTTAGGTGGGGGATGGGTTTGATTGGATGGTTGGTTGATTGACTGGTTTGCTGGTTATTACAATAGCTTAATTGGTTGGATTGATCGCTTGGTTTGTTGGTTAATTAAACCATACTCCTCTATCCATCCATCCATCTTTACATCCAAAGTGTTAAAGAAAAACGCAGGTCTTAGTAGGTTTTTTGCCCCCATTGTTTAAGGACTTTTAGATCTCATGCCCAATTACGAACTGAAAGATTTGTTGTAATCAGTTTATTGGAACTGATTACAACAAATGTTTCAGACATTCAGATAAAATGATATAAATGCAGAACTAAACAGCTTCTATAGAACAGTGTAAAAGGAACAGTAGTTTACAAACCTTTTACCTTGAAGCTTAAGGTTTTGTTTAAGGTAGTGTCCTCATGTTGCGATGGAAACTGCAAGTATCTACCCCCAACTTACACTGCTTGTGTCTCCGCTCCGCCACAAGACTCCACAGTAAATATGCACCCATTATAGTCAATGAGAGCACTTACACTGCCTCCGCACGGCTGCGATCAGATGATTTCAGTCCTCAGTAGAGCAGAATACAGTTTCTGCCTCCTATGTTTTAACAGGGAATAGAGATTTCAGGTTGTTCATTTGCTGTGCAATCAGAGTATTTGGTCAGGTCTGTTGCTACACATTTTCGGGATATTAATTTCAACCCTAACAATTAGTGATGACAGATTGAAGAAATCAGTAAACACTGAAATTGTTCAGAAAGAACCCATGTATGGAATGGCTGTGCCTAAATGAAAACTTAAGTTGTGTTTTATATATTAAAAAAACATAATAACATGGGGTAGTTATAGAATGCCACATACTTTAATTTATAAACTTAACTTTATTGCAGAACTTAAGTATCCTTCAGTTAACTCCTCAGGTATTTTAAAGGAAAAAACAATATATAGCTTTCTTTATTTAATGGTGAATACTAACCCTTTTGCTTGTTTATGGCAAGGAGCTTATGAAATGTTTTACAGTGCATTATAATTTTTAATATAACAAAGTAGTCTTTATTATTTGTGGTGTAAATGTTAGGTGTAAATTGTAATAGTTCCACCTCTTTCAAATTCTTCTAACTGTTTGCACTGATTGCAATACACGTCTGTTGTTGCTTCTGATGTTAACTTTTATCATTTGCTACTTCAAAACAGTTTTATCCTTTATGGACACTAGGGAAAATTGTCTTCACAGAAGAGTATTTGTAAAATAATGAGAGATATTTTAGTACTTCTGAGCTTTGGAAAGGCTATGAATATTTATTCTACCACATTCTAGTCAAGATCAAGAGTGTAATTTGATTGACTGCCTCTAGATATATAGATTCATATTCACTCCAGTTTTTGTTTAAAATGTGTAAGAAATTACTTTTTAATTTATTTCCTTTTTTTTCTTCTTAGCATAGAAATTCTCATGTTTACTTTTAAATATCTTAATTTTCAAATTTATCGTTGTCAAGGAATTTTGGTAAAAAATCTTCACAAAGTTGTTGCTCGAACTGGTGATAGTAGTTCCACAGCTGGCCCTGACAACACAACATAAGTCATAAAGCTAGTAAACGTGCATACATTATAAAGACCTGCACAGTTTTCTTCTGCTTCCATCATGTGATTATTATTATTCTGCTCTTAGGCTAAGATCACTAACTTTTGCATCCTTTGCTTTGATATAAACTGTTGTCCTCTCAGCTCAGCAAAACAGCCCTGACACAGTGTGTTTGTTAGCGTATCAGAAAGTCTTCACTCAGGAGACAACTAAAGTCTGTTGCTTTAGTTTAGCTCAGCCCTCTATCCAGCAGGGTGGCTAATATTTGCTTCTCTGGCTTTTTTAATAGCTTCCAACTAGCTACCCTGAAGATCAGTCAGTAGCTCAGCCTGCCTACCGCCTTGGTCCTCTGTGGCAGTTTGTTAGCGAAATCGCTGTTCAGCCACAGATGCTGTGGGGATCAGGGCAGGATACCGTTAGCTAAGAGTCAGCCATAATATAAACCATAGTGGATCAGTCACTTGGAGTGGAAGTCAGTGTTTGTAAAGCACTCCAGATATGTATTTGTTATGAGCACCTATATGTATCATCTTTATTGCTCAGAAGCTTATTATGAGCATGTTTCTGTTTATGTATCCCTTCAGTCTGTACCTTTTTTGGCACCTTTACTTTTCAAACTTTGTTCCATGCTAGATCCACAACAGAGTACTTTGTTTTGTATTAAAGGTGTTAGCTACAACATACTGTATAGATGATGAGTATATTCTGTTTTGGCCGATTTGCATTGAGATGAGCTGAAATTGTCTTTTTTTAACTTTCTTCTTTTTTCTCCTTTTTTGCCAAGGGCTGGTTTTGATTAGCATATCACTGTGGCGGATCCTTGGCTGTCATGCTGAGACCCCGACTTTTACCATTAGCAGGCAGACTAAATTGTGTGATTTATCTATCTGTACATTAGGGCATCAACCCATCAGCAAAACCTTAAAGATCTTTTTACTTGAGAACAGAGCCAATGGTTCTTTTTGTTATTTGTAGATGAAGTTTTTCTGAACTTTAAAAAGTTGATGTATTGGGCTTTAAAAACAAATACTCAGAGTATGAATGATCTATTTTTGGATTCAAGACTTTGCTCTATGATTATCTTATATGCTGGTTGGCATTGGCTCAGGCTCTACATTCCCAGCTTATCATCTAAGAGCAAATGTTTGATTCCAAAGGGAGCTAAATTACATTTGGCATCAAGGTAATCTAATATGTAATGGAAAGCGTTTGTTTTGCTGCCAGGAGAATCTAGTCAACATCCAGCAATGAAGGAGAGCAAGGCCATGATGGGATTATGAAATATGGGATGTCAGTAATCCTCATAACACTTTAAAATTACAAAACAGTCATGGATTTAACCAGACAGCCAAACAAGTGTGTGTGTGTGTGTGTGTGTGTGTGTGTGTGTGTGTATATATATATATATATATATATATATATATATATATGAAATATCAGTGCAGTTTAGGTTATGGGAGTTATTAGGTTCAAAGATCATGAGGAAGTGTGCTAAAGGTTTAATGTATTTCATTACTATTATGTAAGGTTGTACAGTTTGAAGCTGACTGTGAATTTGTTTTGTTGGGTTTAATTATTCTACAGTTTCCATGAATAAGCAGGTAGTTGTCATTTTAAAAAACAAGAATAATTGTATATAAAATCATCAAAACAAGGTTATCTGAGCTTACCTACAATATATACCTACTATTGTAGGTATATATTATACCTACAATATATACCTACAGTAGTAGAATTTACAGGCACGCACATAATAATTTTGCCTAAAAATTCTCATCAGTGTCTCGCTTGTTAACTTTTCTGGTAACCCATTATCAGAAGATTTGGTTTGAGAAACAGCTGAAAAATGAAAAACTATTTAACTTTGAATGTTTTTTGTATATGTGAGACAAAGAAACAACTGATTTAAATAAGGGCAGTCCAGCTTTCGGGGCATAGGTTATGCTGTAAGGATTACAGACTGCAGGACTACCTGGCAACATGATTTAAGGTAAAAACAACCTAAGAACGCCTTGGTGTGGTGTATCATGTTGCTCCTTGTTAATTCTCATCATTATCACACGTTAGATGGCTCTCTCTAAAGTGCAAACAGAAAAGTTTTGGAGACTATAAGCAGTGGTGATTCTTGAAAACAGAACAAAAGCAAAAAGAGCCTTGCTTCATGAATGATGGACTATATCCAGAAGCCTGCTGTTTAAGGTTTCAAATATATGGTTATGATAGAGACAGATTGTTTGAGTGGGGTCTAGCTGCAGACATTGTGTCTACCAGAACTCCAGTGGTAGATGAAAACAATTCTTCTATAAATTAGAATTCGCACATGTGCAGTAGCAACCAGTCAGTGGTGATCAAATTGTGTATGCTACAGTGTCAAATTTATTGCTCGGTTTTGCAGTAATTTTGTTTTTCTGTGGCATTGAACTGAAAGACAGATACACAATTGTGAGATGAGTGAATAAGTACTCAAGGTTTATCAATATGACAACTGGTAAACAGTTCTAGGAGTAGATGTTAGTTTCCAATCTGCTTTTTATACAAATTTTGTCCTTATTTTACAGTTTTACAGTTTTGGCTATTGCCTCCTGGTTATTATGGCTATTGCCATAATAACCAGGAGGGTCCAAAGGTCCCATATACCACTGACTGTACATCAGTTGAGTCCACCTAGTCAATTAGGACCATTTTCTCTCAATGACAGATTAGAGTATTTTTGGCAGACTGCCCAGAGGAAGGACCTGGAAGAGTCAGGAAGTCGATCATGTGAGTTCATCTCCGTTTTCCCCTCAAACAAACACCAATAGCCTGCCGAACAGCATGGCCTCACTAGCATTTCATTTTCCATTTGGCAAGCTCGATTAATCACAGCACTCCTATATAATGCAATGCACATGGCCACCCACCGTTACTGGCTCTCATTATTTCCCCCACGCGGGAAAATGTACAGCTAGGGGCAACTGAAGCAGAGAAAGAGCAAGGAGAACATTCTGGCACTGCAGATTCTGAACAAATGAGGGATAAAAGTAACGGTCCAAACAGGACAGGAGACAGAGAAGGAGGAAAAGAAAAAGGGATTCAGTGATACCCAGAAAGATGTGGGTTGAAGTGAGTGGGTTATGGCTAAGCTGTGAGGAAGACTGATAAAAGACTGGGACTGCTCCATGTCCCCTCAAGGCGCTGCTTCTATCTGCATATTCATTGAGCTGACACTGGCTTTTCTCCTCACCATCTATGAAAGGATGCCAAGTGGCTTTTACCTAGTGGCTTCTAATAAGCCCCTGTGTCTAACATACATACAAAACACTCATCAAGATACATAAACAAAAATATTCACAAACATTTGCTCCCTCATTTTCTAAAAAACAGGATTGAACAGGTTAAAATACGAAAAGAGCTTTGTCTGTTGTGTTTAGATAGCTCTGCATCACAAAAGCATCACTAGATATAAAATGTTTTTCTAACTGCTGTTTGGCTGTTTATGTCTACAACTGAGACCAAGAATTGCTGACGTTATCTTCTTTCATGCATGTGCTCGGATTGTTTATCCCTTCTGTAAAAAAGAATATTTGATCTGCTGCAGTGGTGCGAGTAGAAAAAAACTTTAGTTTATAAAAATAGATTATCTCTTCTTTCATCAAGTTTGTATAATAATTAGACCAATGCACATATCAGAGCTTTTGATGCTGATTCCTGATCTAGGATTTTGGAAGGTTCTCATCTGCCAAAGTACCCTTCTCTTCTTTTGGAGGTCATTTTGCTGCTGTGTTTGTGTCTGGCCTTTCTTCCTCTCGCCATACTGTCCCCTTTTGGTGATCAGGAGTGAGTTTTCAGCTGGTTCCTTATCTGTTTCATATTTGTGTGTCAAAACCTTATATATGGGATTTCCAAAAGACTACCAACATTCTCAAATTCAGCGTATTCCATAGCACTTTGAATTGGACTATTCTAATGGAGAAAACAGCAGTTTTGCTGTAATGCTCATATTTTCCTGCAATGTGTTGACTGCCATTTTCAGTGAAGTGACAACTTGAATGAACAGCTGACATTCACTTCAATTCAGTTCATTTATATAGTACTGATTCACAAATGCAATCTCTTTTCAAGACAAACAGTTCCAAGGTATTTACATAAATATATAGTCATTCAATGCAAACAACTTCCACTGCAAAGAGTGTTCTTATCACCCCATCCTGTTAGCATGTATGTATGCTACATTCACTGATTGGGAAAAAAAAGACTTGATTTTGAAATTCCAACTGGTCACTCAGGGTTGAGTCATGCTTTTGATCCTGGGTAATCATGTTTGCAGTAAATGATAAAACTTCACAGAATGAAGGGCATCTTTTGTTGCATTACTAAGCCAAACTGTTCTATTTGGAAAATCAACTGATTCAGCACTCTCTTATGATCACTCTGATAGCTCCCTGTGTGATCAATAAATGTATAGAGTTCCTTTTCAATAGGTATCCATTTTCCATCAAATTTTTTGTGTTCTGTCTACATCAAGGACATTTCTTACCAAAGAGTATAGTCCAGCTGGACTTCAGCTGGAAGGAGACTACTTAAATCTGTATGCTGCTCCTAATCCCCTCACACAAACACAGCCACACACTCTGGACCTCCACACAGCAGCTACATCTCACCCCTCAGATCAAAAAATCCTTTTCATTTTGTACTTCCAGTTTGTTTCATGGAGTGATGTTGATTCTACATTTGTGTGGTGGCAGTAAAAATGTCAGTTTTTCTGCAGTGAAGAGGAGAAGGATAAAGTGACCTTGCTGGTTATTAGAGCTTTGTTTCTTTTTCAGGAATACACTTATGAAATGCTGCTTCACTTTGTCAAAATCTATAAAAAATACTTAGACTCAGCCTTCTGTACATTATACTATTTTAAATATTCAGGCATGTATTTGAAGCTTTCTCTGGTAGCATGTAGAATTCTAGTGAGACTGAAATTTCTATCTACTTTTAGATAACTGCTACAAGGACATAATTTTCTTTCTTCTAAATTAAAAAAAAGTTGAGGTTGAGCTGGTGGAACTTGGTTTAGAATATTGTGGCCCAGAAGGCAAGAAAGTTTTCCAAGTATTTAAAAAAGTTGGGTCTATGTCTTTTGTTCTCTAGTCATTTGCAAATGGTCTCTCTTATCACACATCAGTGAAATGCACATCACAGTAACACTGGTGAATTCAAACCACCACAGAAGAGAGCGAGGTAAAAAAAAATACCTGAAACATAATCGCAGGGTTAAAAATCAGACAGAGAAATAAAGAAAAGCTGGAAGATGAGAGGGGAGATTAGATTTAAACACTGCTAGATACGAGACCGTGTGTTTCTTGCTCATAGGAGAGATTGACTGATCAGGAGGGTCTTTTGAGGCATTGATTTTATCATGCTCTGAAGTGCAAGGCTTTGTGGAAACCTAAATTGTGGTTTGAGTGAAAATGCTTAAATTGTGAGGCTAGAAAGAAGGGCTTTGATGTGGCTTAAACTTTCATTTGATGGTGGCTCAAACTATGGAGGCTTTAGCTCTTTATGCCCCTGCGGGGGATCTCTTGACACACTCTTTGTCACACATCTGTTTTCCTGCAAATATAAAGAGAAGATAGCTTATTTTGAGTAGTGATTGCAATCTTGTGTTGTTTAACATTAAGTAATGATCAATGCTTGTATTTAACAAATAAGACAAAAATTAAGACATTATAATCAGAACTCTTCATTGATTCTGTTTACTTTCACTCTACACCTTTTATGGTTACACATGCTTTATTTATGAAAGGTCACATCTCTATGGGACATGATGTCTCATCTGCTGACTTATGAGTAGAGGCAGCTAAAAAGGAGGAGTCTGCAGCATGACGGAAGCATTTTATGAACAATGCAGCGCCTACTCTTGAGACTACTGTGGCTTCTCTTAAAGGTTTATGAAACCACCAGTATGACAGTACTAAAAATGTAATCGGCTTTTTATGCAAATTTCATCCTCTTTCAAACTCTTGGAAGCTCAGTTAAGGTCTTCCTCTACTACACTCTATTGCTCATCCATCTATTGTTACTGGAGTGCAGGTAGAATCTAAAAGCCTTTATTTCCACATCAGCTAAGTTCATAAAGTCAGTAAGGACTGGAACCCTTACTAACTTTGGTAGATCTCATGCAACCCAGATGACATGTCTAAAATGTCTCTCAAGGAAGGCTTCCTTACCAAATGCCCAAACTACCAAACCTTTCTTCCCTTTGATTTGAATAAATAGCCAATTTACCCTAAGTAACTCCCAAACAGTAGAGGTCTTTGCCTTACCATCTGGAACACTTTCACTGGAAACGTCATTCTTTCACTCCTCACCTACAGGCCATGAACATAGGTGATGGTTTGAACAAAGATTGACTGACAAATTTAAGGTTTTACCTTTCAACTAAGCTCCTTCTTTACTATGACAAATTGGTACAGCATTTATGTTACTGCAAATTCTGCCCTAGTCTGTCTTTAAATCTGACACTACCTTTTAATCTGACTGTAGGAGAAGACCCCAAAACACCTTTAATTTGGATACAAGCTCATTTCCAACCTGAAAGTGACAGTCTTCCCTTTATATTTGAAGACATAAACCCTTTATCTGAGTTGCTTAAAGGGTGCATTATATATTTTCCAGGCACATAGTTCTATTTTATAGCACAATTGAGTAACTGCTACCTTCAGTTGTTATAAAAGTGCTGTATATGTCAAACATACCTTAAAAGAAATTTGTCTTTGTAATCTGACAACTTGAAATTGGCCTCTGTCTCTTTAAGATGGTCTTACTCTTTCTGACACTCTGCCTTTAGCATGTTATAACAACAATTGATTTACAGCTGTTCTTAGGAGTGTTGGACTGAGAAGTAGCTTGTCTGATAAGTTCAGCAGATGTGCAGTTCCACCAGGTATTTACTAATTGCTGCTGCCACTAGTCTGGTGGGATTATGTGGGGAAGGAGCAGGGGAGGGGTGCTCTATTGGGCGGGAACTCAGGTGAAGAGGACAGTCCATGTACCTCCGTACATGGACTGTCCTCTTCGCTTTAAAGTGAAACCTTACGGGATGATTGGCTGAAGAGGGATGAGGACTTGACGCTGATTGGCTGAAGCAGAGACGCATGATGAGGTAATTGGGCGAAGTAGGAGAGGCTGGGATGAGTCTTCCAATTTGAATTTACGTCTAAACTTCATTAAAGCTCATAAGAAATCAATTTTACTTAATATCCGTCCTTAATATCCTGCAGTTCAACGTCAAGGTCTGAAATTAGCATGTGATTAAATTACAACCTGCCTTTCAGCAGTGAAAAAGCTCCCAGGATGTATTGCAAAAGCTTTGATATACTGTTTGTTATTTCTCTCCACTCTCACCACACACTTACTCAGGAGAAGGGATTGCAGCAAAATTTGATGCAATCAGCTGGACTAATTGACAATATATAACCAACTGACTTTAATTGTTCTGAAGTATAATTAGGATACAATTGCACTACGTTGTTATAGAGCTGAATGTGACCGTATGATTATATTGCATTGCTATGAGTTGACTGTGATGAACTGGCAAGCTGTTCAGAGTGTATACTGGTTCTTCTAAAAAGAAATAGTTTATAGTCATGTAATAATACATATCTGTATCGAGACGGTGACTGAACATTTTAGACTGGGATAAAACAGCATCACATACAACATCACTTATTTAAGTCAAATGTTTTGATGTAATAAAGTTGGCCATAAAGATTACCAGTTGAAGCTTAGACTGCTCATGTGAACTTAAAGGTTTTTATGCTAAAATACATGTCAGCCATAAAATGATGACAGTATTCTGAAGTGACAGCGTATTTAAAAAATATACTGTAATTGTTTTTGGCACAGCTTGTATTTCCACTGTGCTCTTCAAAATCTCATTAGATGTTCCCAGCGCAGCACTGGTAAGGATGGATTTTTTTGTTATTAAATGTGATGGGTATTTCATGAGCTACAGGTAACAGTTTGCTGAGGGCTTAGATGTGAGAAACAAGAGAAATCATGGCTTCTTTCCCACTAAAGCTAACAGATAGGAAAGTTAGTGCAACATTAGATAGTGAGTTAAACAAGTAATTTTACATGAGTGCATGAGTGCAATCTGTTCTTGTTTGACAAAAGATTGTTAAAAGTCCAGGGGCAGCGAGTTCACTATTGCTTTGTCACTGTCCTACCTTGGTCTGTTTCCACCGTCTATGCTGGAACATTACTGGCATAATTAGATTGTGCACCAATCAAACTGGGTAGCATTTTACTACACTGGAGGAAGATCTTTAGTTGATCCTTCTCTTTTAGCACTTTTTCTCATTAGTAACCCTTCTGATGTCTGATTAAAACCCCCACAGTAATTTTTCTCTAACCCCTACCGAGACACACTCACACATATGCACAAGCACACTTAAACATGTGCCCTTCTGAATTTGAGGAAGGTAATAAAAAATCCCCCCACCCTCCACAAAAAAGACATGTCTGATGAGTCTTATATTTAGTAAAATTAGTTACCTTTGGTAATTCTACCTTAACTACAAGAGGAAAAGTTTAGTCTGATTTCATGTCAGACTGAAGAAAAAAAGTTATATGCCTTTTTATACAATGTAAATATTTGGTTTCAACTGTATTTGAAAGTGGAGATCATGAGGCAAATATAATAGTAACACTCGTACAAAACCTCAGAGAATTTTACAATAAGTGTGATCAGTGTATTTACGTTATATAAACTCCTAAATGAACACATCACAAAGACCCATTAATATATGCAAAGGACATTTACCTCACCCAAGGACCAGAAGTTAATGGAAGTAGCTGTACATCAGCTGAGTTACATTAACATTTCTGCTGGAAAAGGTTAAGATATCAGTGTCCTTAAAAAAGCAATTTCCTCAAAATACTTGGGTTTTTTTGTCTACTCACTGTGCGCATGCATGTGTGCACTGCAATGTCTATGCTGTTAAACATTTTGGATAAAGCCCACATGATGATATCATGGGCTCTGTATGCTTCTTACAGGTTGAAATAAAACAGCTGAGCTATATGGATTTAGCATACTGCTAATTAAGTTACAAAAGGGCTTAAAGACAACAAAGTCATGTTGTGGAGTGACCATCTCAAAGCTGAGACCTCAATCCCATTTGAAATTTGTGAGCAAAGCTGAAATTGTGTGTATGAGCAAGATGACCTACGAAACCAATAACACCAGTTCTGTGGGGAGAAATAGGCAAAAATTCCAGCAAACTATTAAGAAGCTAGTCGAAGGACACCCAAAATGCCTAGCTCAAGTCATGCAGTTTAAAAGGCAATTCTGTCAAATACTAAGGAATTTGAAGTGTCTTTGAAGAATTTGAAGAAAGTTTAAAAAAAAATCTTTATTACTCTCACGTTCAGAAAAGAGAAATAATTTTGGTAATCCTACCTGACTTAAAACAGTAGACCTTTAGTCTGATTGCATTTAGAAAGTAAAAAAAAAAAAAAAAAAAAAAAAAAAAAATTTCTGTCTATGCAGTGTACAGCATATCTGGTTACAACTGTATGTTCTGAAGCAATTATTTTGAAATTACATATTTGATTTTTTTTTTTAATCATTGATTGTTGATATTCTCAACTTTCTGTTAGGAGATGTGTCTTCTCCATTACCCTCTTGTTCTCTGACTTATTCAAAATCAATACAGTGCTGGAGCAACCTTGTATTCTTCCTATCAAACCTATTTCTCAAGAGCTCATAGCCTAAGAGTTTGCAAGAAAGAGAGTGGGAGAGCTGAAGAAGAGATGATGCCACACTAATATGGTTTATCAAAGTCAACCTGAATACCCCAACAGTCTGGGCCAAAACATCAAAGCCTTCTCTCCACTCTGCTGCCCAGTTACTCTGGGTGTCCATCAAACACCGAAGCACAGAGAGTCCCCAACTGACTAAATTGGATGGTGGAAAAATGTGTATTGTAAGGACAGCCATGTTGATGAGGGTCCTACTTCAACCTGTTACAGTGACTATGAATAAGCCTGACATTTAAAAGAATTTAGTGGCAGGTGTTGCAAGAAGTTCATCTCTGTTTGAAACTCTTAAAAAACAGAAAGAAGCCCTCTTAATATGCAGAAAATGTCAGGATGCAGGCAAGGTCTGCTTCGACATATTTTATCACATGCTATTGATTCAAAAGAAGATGAAAGGAAATGCTGTGTGATATAATTTCTCATTCAGGGCTCCTAATTCCCTCTGACACGCATTGAGAAATAGACAGTCTTTTTGAATACTGTGAATCTGACCAACAGGGTTATTCTCCGTAGGAGATCGAAGTGTTTCTTCCCATTTTTATTAGACTTCAAAGGTTACATAGAGGGATAAATTGAGGACATGTACAGTATGTGTAATTCATCCCCCTGATAGCTGTGGCCACACTTTAATCCATCATGGATCTGTGTGTTTATGCATAAGATTCTCCCTACTCTTCCTACTAAATAGTTCTTGCAGAGTAATATTTGTATGCGCTCTTTGCAGTGATGTATATAACTCAATTTTTAAAGCAAAACACCACTGACACTCTGTACAGTCAGCCCATGTAAGACATGGAAATCCATTATGCAATTTGCACTTTGTGTTTACCGCAGGTCACAGAACAAAAACAGATATTTGCATAAAATTGCTCATGCATCTCTTGCATAGTAACCTGTTATCACTGCAGCAGTCCAATTCTGTCTCATAAATGGATATTTCTTGTTAAGACTGGGCAGCAAATAGAAATGGATTTTGTTATTATGCTGCTGCTCAGGGAGATTACAGTCTCATTTCTTGGATGTATTTATGGGTGTAATGATGTCCAGAGCAGTGGGGGTGGGGGGTAAAACTAAGACAAAAGGATCATATTGACTGTGCACTGCGATTTGGAATTAACGGGAGCTGGAGCAAGTAATGCTGTTTTAATCAGTTTGTTAGAGGTATTTCCCCACAGTCCCTATAATACTAAACTAAATGGGGCACTCATGGAGAGGATTTTGACCAATTGCATGTATTTTAATGTTCTGAATAGGGAACTTTTTGTTGTAAATTCTTGGTAAAAAAAATCTGTGGTGTACTGAACCGTCTGCCTTCAATCACAGAAACTATATCACATTCCATTATATTTGCTTTGTTGTAGGGGTCATCAAAAATTTAATCAGCTATGATCTCACCCTACCCCTCTGTCACACCAACCAAGCCTTTGCACATGGTCCTTCAAGTGGTCTTATGGTATACAGCACAAAAAAAATCTGCCAAAAATCTTATCAATGAAGTCTCTATAAGAATGCAAAAACAATTTCTTGTTCATAAATTGTTTAATTCCAATCTCAATAAAATAAAAGTGTAATTAATCAAATATCCATTGCAATGATGTCTTATTTTTCATCTCAAATGCCTTTTTCATCTATCCATCCATGTGGTCTACATATCTGAGATTGGGTTACACAGGTCTTGGACAAAATTCCAGACGTTCCTCCTCTTCAATTAATTCTGGGAGATCCTATGGCATTCCCAATTCAGAAAAATATTTCCAGTGAATTCTGGGTGTGTCCCAGAATCTCATTCTATTTGCATATGCCTGGAAAACCTCCAAAGGGAGGCATCCAGGAGATATGCTGATCAGATTCCTGATCCACCTCAGTTGACTTCTTTTGATGGTGAGAAGCAGTGGCTCTACTTTGAGCTTCACCTGGATAATGAAGCTAATTTTAGTCACTAGTATCTTGCTCTTTATGTCATGATCAGCATCTCATGGTCATACACTAGAATGTATTTACATATCTGTAAATCAAACCTTGATTTTTTTTTTTTCTTTTTTTTTCTTTTTTTTTTTTTTTTTTTTTTTTTTTTTCAGTTCTTTCTTTACAGTGACAGACTGGATTTAGCACACACATTACTGCAAACAAGGCCCCAATTAATCTATCTATCTAAAGCTTCTTTCTACTGTCACTTCCGAACAAGATACTTGGATGGAGCAGTCTATCTTTTTCCAGTTAAGATCTATAGCCTCAAACTTAGAGGAGCTGACTCTTCCTGGTCATTTTCCCCATCTCAGCCACTTCACACTTGGCAGCAAACTACTGCAGTGCATGCTGGAGCTAATGTTCTAAAGATGCCAATAACTGCAGCATCTGCCAAATCCAAAAATAACACCCTGAGGTTTCCAAACCATACATCTGTGTCTCCAAACTCTGCCTGAGATACTGTCTCTGATATCCAAGAACAGGCTCAATTACAAGTGGCAACCCTGGGAAGGTCCAACTTGCTCTGGGAACAAGCTCAACTTTAAGCTAAGAATATGGACACCACTCTTGCCTTGTGTATTCTAGAACTAAACAGCACTTAAAAGCATTGCTGGCATCCTCCTGCAGCATCCCCAGAAAATTCCTTGGCTAAAAACTCTTCTCCAAAACTACATATAGACAGGATAGCAATTATGTGAGGATAAAGACACTTGCATTTTCATTTACTCAAGTTTTAGTTATCAAATATTTCACACCTAAATACAAAATCAAAGCATCAGCTTAAGAAAAAGGCACTCAGTCCAACATTGCAAAACTCAAAAGATGAGATTGTCATTGGTTCATACAATTACATCTTAATGTGCTCATTTTCAAACTCACATCTTGTTCTCATATATATGAGGCTACATACTTAAGTGAAAATGTACCTACTGTGGATGCAGTGTAAGTACAACTGCTGGGGTCCATACAGGAGAAATGCTGATAAAATTCACACATGTGCACCAGCACCTAAACTGTATAGTTATTGATTGCTCCTCTCTGTTTTGCTGAGACAGATGCTTTTTCTCTCAAGTTGGCTCTTGAGCACTTGGCAGGTTGCAGGTTTCTTGCGAGAAATCTATCCTTCATCAGCAGACACACACCCATTTATCCAAACACACCCCCAACTTTACCTGAAGTCATCACTTCAAAACTAAACACCTTTCACTTTTTGCTGAATGTGTCCATCTTCTGTGTTTTAAGTTTGTTTTCTTCTCTGTCATTCTGCTCCCATCAGGTGCAGTTGTAGTTATTCCCCATCACCAACCTATTCAGTTCTTTGATCCTATTTAGTGGTCTGTATGGTTTCACTTCCCTCTTACTCTCCATCCTCTGTCATTTTGCCCTCAATCTTCTGTTTCCTTTACCTCTTTCTGCTTCAAAACCTTTTCACATCCTTGCCTCTTTCCATTTCTTGACAGTTAGGACAGATTTTACTCCCCTGTGTTAGTCTTTATATGTGTCAGTCTGTTATTCGTGTCAATTTGCCATGGACAGGTTCCATGGCTCTGGGTGCCATGCAGGCTAACTGGTGAACTTTCGAAAGCTAGTTGTTTTTTTTTTTTTTTTTTTTTTTTTTTTTTTAAATAAATATTTATCTTTATGTTAAACCATATCACTATGGTTTATCATTTATTTGTGCTTTTTATTTTTATTATTATTAAACATTTAAAAAAACACATTTTCAAAGATATTTTTATGTTTTAGAAATGGTTTTACTTTTTGTCCAAAGGTTTCACTGATAGTGAGCCATTGTGTGATAAAATGTTTGATCAATGGCAATTCAAGTTTTTTGTTGCACAAAGTTGAATCTAAAAACAGAGGCACTCCCTCACGATTATGACTAATCGTCATGCTATTGAATGCATTTTTACTAAGAAAACAACAGGAATTGTTTTAGCTAAAAAGCAGAATAAATCTGTATTTATTAAATACAAATTAAGGGTTAAAGTTGCAGTATGTAACTTTTATAAATAATATGTTTTTCTACATATTTGTTAAAACTGTCTATCAAACCACTTCCACACAATACACAGCTTGGCACAACTTATACTACCCCTGAAATGAGTATTAGCCATGCAGGATCTGCTAATGGAGATGAATCTGGCTGGGGTGGACTGGAGCAGAACTGGTTAAAATCCCTCAAGTGGAGAAGTGATTTTTAACATTAAATAGTGCAAAATGTCTTGCTGAGTTCATTTCACTGGATCTAAGCAACCAAGCCCAACCCCTACAAAAACAACAACAACAACAACAACAACAACAACAACAACAACAACAACAAAACTTTCTATAATAACACCTCCGCCAGGCGTTACATCTGACACAATGCAGTGAGGAAAGTACCAGTCTATTAGCAACTACCAGGCCCTAACTTATCCATTCGATTACAAGACAGAGAAGCTGTCACTTTGTGCTTGGTGATTCAAAGTTTGGAAGCAGCTGCTTGGCCATGGAAACCAAATTCTTAAACCTCCTGATGCCCTATTCTTGAGCTAATCTGAAAGCTATTGACGCTCTAGACTACTAGCAACCTCTTCACAGTATCTTAGTATCTTAGTATGTATTCTCCCTGTACCATGATTTTATGTGCTCTACGACTCAATGGCTAGGTTGGTATTGTCACCAGTTACTTCTATTTTGTTAAGACAACACTACTTGTGGGATATTTAATAGTGTGGTGGCACAGTTCTTAGCACCATTTGCTTACAGCAAAAAGGTGCTGTGTTGGAATCTTAGCAGGGATATGAGGTTTGCATGTTTTCCCTGTGCAAGCATGGGTGCTCTCTGGGTAATGTGGCTTCTTTCCAGGGTCTAAAAACATGTATGCCAGTAAGGTTAACTGACCACTCTGAATTGTCCTTAGGTGTGACTGTGTACTTTCATGGTTGTTTGTTCTGTTTGATGGATTGGCGGGCTGTCCAGCTTGTATGAACACCTTGGGCTATTTGTATCCTGCTTCCTCTCCTTGTCCTCTAGAGATACACACCTGCAACCCTGCAGGTAGATGTAGAAAATGTATGGTTCGATGTTTAGTAGCAAAATAACAGTACTAAGTTTGAATTCACTGAACTCTTGAGAGTGCCCATTCTTTTACAAATGTTTGTAGAAGCTGTCTTCTTGCACACCTGAAAATCAGGAATGCAAATTCCCATATAAGGTTTCATTTTGTAATTTCCTGCATGTACATTCTCTGCAAAACTGTTGTACTGTAGTACTGAAACATGATACAAATGGTTCTACATGTTCTGGCAGAAGGAAGTGAAGAGCTGATTACTTGCCATGTTTGACTGGAACATACAGTGTAGTCTTCACAGAGCTCAACAGGTGCAGCAGCATACTGCTGTACCTCTTATGCTTGTGATATTTCCCAACTCAGTTAGGCCTATGTTTTATGTCAAATACCAGGAATGATTCTTTTGCTCTTACAAACAACGGCAGGTACTCGTATGTAAGGGTTACTTTCAACCCCTTTTAATAAATAAGCCTAACAAAACAGTAACCTTACAGAAGAATTCATGTAAATACAAATTGCACAAAAGCTGTTTTCACAGGAAAAGAAAACACCCTTGATGCTGTTTGAAGCTATTTTCAAAGTTTAATATTATGCTGAACTAATGTGTGAACTGTTATTCCTTTATTTCTTAAAGCTCTCAGTTCATTAAAATCCAGTATAAAATGGTTTACTAACTTAAGCAGTACTTAAGCGGTAATTATTTTTGGGGGATTCTGTTGCCCTTAGAAGACTGTCTGTTTTCACTGAGTGAACTCTGACCTGTTGGGTAATTTGGTTGTGGGAACTGCATTTGGAACAGCTTTACCCACAGTAATCTCCTCATCTGGCACAATGGCACAAGCGTCTCTGTCTAGCTGGGTACATTTCTCTCATCAGTTTGAATCTATCACAAGTATACCATTACTGATTTGGCCTGTGTGAAATAATGCATGCTTGAAAAGGATATGAATGATCATAGGTGACAAAAGTATTTTGGTCTAATGCCTTGGGGCTGAGGGAAAATTGGACAGATCTAGCTGTATTTATTTATTCATGTTCAAATTTGGCAGATATATAGTATAAACTATGTTGCAGTGCTGCTTCGTTGCAGTTCTACTGCTTACTGTAGATCCTTATGCCTTCTGTTGAGAGTTAGTGCTTGGCTAGCTTCCTGTTGCCTTCTTATTGTGCTGGTGGCAGGGAAAGCAATATCACTGCCAACTAGGCCTTAGTCTTCCTTAAAGCAGCACTTATGTGGGGTATTTTTTCAGTACTACAATGTTAAATGAGGCTGAATGCAATTTTAACTCCCTTATCTTTATTTGGTAGATAATAATGGATAGATAAATTGAAGAAATAGCAATGCACTGCTTTTTATACATTCTTTTGATAAGTGCACATTTTAATTGTGTGCTACATACTCTATGGCTGCTGAAAAATACAAATAGGCAATATCGCAAACCCCAAAAACAGACAGCATAATTTGGATGGTTACCCTTGCTTGTTTGTACACCGTAAGTTTGACTAAAACATAATTAAATGCTTTTTATATGTTTTAAAAATATGACTGAACATAATTTGTGTGACTGGTGTTGCAAAATTACGTATTGGTAATGGATATTATTTTTTTTTTTTTTTTTTTTTTTTTTTTTAATTTACACCAATCGAGCATAACATTATAACCAGCATAAACAACCTGACTGGCCTGTGGTTTTGCAGCTCCATACACAACCTGTGATGCCCTGTGTATGCTGACACTTTTCTATCAGAACCATTAACTATTTCAATAATTTGAACTGCAGAAACTTCTCTGATGGATTTAACTACATGAATCAGACTTTACTTCCCATTATTCAGCCTTTTCCGCCCATGACTGTGGTCTCACTTTACCACTGGTTCTTCCTTGGACCACTTTTATTAGATACTGACTACTGCAGACTGGGAAAACCCCACAAGAGCTGAAAAATTCTGCAATTATGTCAACACAGGATCTGCGAGGTGCATCATCCTTCAGTTAATCCATGATCTCTTCGTGACAGGCTGCTAGGAGCCAAAGTTTATCCAAAAATGTATAAAGAAATGGGGAATGACTTTAGTCTTTTGCTCCATCTTGTATACCTGGACAATACAGTTTAAACAGCAGGAATTTATCACTGCAGTCACAGTGAGTACTGGGTATAAGTACTGTTAGGGCACATAGTTATTTACAGACTCACACATGCTAATCTAATGCAGGACTGGTTTCAAATGTGCTCTCATAAGCTTATGAAACAAACTCATAAACAAAGACTAATACAACATTGAATTAAAACATGTGATGACATTTTTATGAAATGAAAAATATTCTGTTTTATTTGTCACATAGAATACACATTCTAGCTACTGTGCATAAAGTAGTTTGTCAGAGTAGGACTGTATTTCACTGTAACACTCAGATATATAGCTATGAAGGTTATGTACAAAAGTCTAAGTGGTTTAGAGCTCATTAAGGAACCTTGCTGTCTACATAATCGGCTCTGATTTCAGTAAAAAGGTTGGGTTGAAAATATCTTACAAATAAATTAATAATGTAATTTTTGCCTGAAAGTGTCATCTTAATGTATATGAAAGAGTTCAGGTACACATTATTCACACAAATTCAATGAAGTTGTGATTCCTCACAATAGCATTGTTTTTAAAAAGAAAATGTTGTCAGATGATGCTTAAAATGAACTATGTAGATAAAAATATTTCCTTTAAGTAGGGATGTCCCAAATTGATCTCAAATATTGGGTTCTTGACACAACATTTTTTTTAGATGATGAAATGGAAACCCCTGGCTAAACCCAGTTCCCAATACTTGTTGCTTTAACAATTTACAGTCAGTTTTTAAGAAAAACAACAGTCTACTTCCATCTGCATGGTTTGTGAAGTTGCACAATACAAAGCAGATGTTATCTGATTTTATGATGTTTATAATTTGGTTCGGATTTTTAAAAAAGACTGTACTGGCTGCTGCAGCTTCCTGTCCATGTCATGTGACCTGCTCTGCATTCCAATTAGATCGCTAAGTTGAAGAAACAGGAGAACTTTATTTATTATTATTATTATTTAAAATTAGTCTGTACATAGTAAACTGGAACCTCATTGAAATGTCTTTCAAAATGATCAAGTTTGAATGGAGTGGCTTTTTACAGACTTTGTAATTTGTCAAACAATGGCAGTGTATTACTCGTTGCTAAAGGAACATTTATCAGAGTGACTATTAATAGTCTATTGTAATGCATTACTGTTAGGATCACCAGTGAATATACCATGCAGTAATTATCTTTCTCATGATTATCACAGTGTGCCTTAGCTTTAAAGCCAATGATTTACTGGAGTTTTCAACTCCTATTTTTCTAACTTCCCATAGCAGCCAGTTGTCACTCCAGTGCTCACACTTGCTTGAATGTGCTCTAGCGCAACAGGGTGCCACATCTTTTACTTTTTTTCAAGAATGATCTGAAATAATTGCAAATTAGTGACTGTTTCTAATAAGAATGTTCTTTCTGGTCCTGTATGGGGGGAAATATATGCCTCATAATGGATCACATATGCAAAGCACCTATTTCCATGTAAAAGCTCCTCCTCTGTTTTTGTATTAATTTCAACATGAAGCCAAATCATTGGGTAAGTCCTGTTGGTCTGTGGGGATGTGTTTCATGACATTCACTAAATGTTTACAGCCAAGCTGCTCACATTTCTATTGAGCAAAACTCTGCAAAACGTCATGTGGGGTGTTCAAGGGAAAATGTATTATTGAACATGATGAAAACTCTCCATGGACCTATGATTTGCAATAACGTTACAAAAAGGTGTTTGCAATAACAGCAAAGTTGAGCATTTCAGACTTTCTCAGAGTAAAGGATCCAGTGTTTATAATTTTTGGCTGTTTTTTTTTTCAGTCTGCTGAGGTGCACAGATAGTATACTCCCTGGAATGACAGATGTATCATTTGAGGTCTTTTGCATATTGCAGTACTTGCACAAAATCTACCAAAATGTTTGCCAGTAATTTGATTCAGCTGAGATCAACTTTAGCACAATTTCTCAACAAACACATCCCTAAAAACCTTTCTGTTGTTGTGCAAATAAGTACAATCCAGTTCAATCTGATTGATTTTAACCCAATTCACTATTAATTATTAGTCTCACTAATCTCATTCTTTAATATTCAGGAAGGAAGTAAAATTCAGTTTATTCAGTTCAGTTTAATCCCAAACTAAATGGAAAGAAAATGGTCTGCAAAATTATTCAGAAATCGTGAACTCCAAATTTATTTACATTAAAACCATAAATGTGGGATTTAGACCAAAATAAACCTGGGAGGCCTTCACAGAGCAACTATAATAATATCACACAAAAGGTAAACTGTATGTACTACGATGGTGACTTTTGAAGACAACTGGATTTTTTGGGGTATTTTATGGTATGATGAGTAATGGGAGCTGAAAATATATGTTACTTTTTTAGATTTTTGTTTTCAAAATATGTTTAAAACATTAATTTTCCTTTCATCTCTTAATTATGTGCTGTTTTGTGTTGGTCTATCACATAAGAATCCAATTAAATCCATTGAATATGCATTTGCAATGTGACAAAATGTAGTTTTTTAACTACATTTTCATCAAAGGAGTTCAAGGGGTATGAATACTTTTGCAATGCCCTGTATATGATACTACAATACTTAAAAAACTGAACTGGATACCTTTATGATTGTAAAAATAATGTGATATATATTCACATTCAGTCTTATTTTAGCTGTGGCCCATGTTCGTCTCTAGCTCCTATAACATGTCAAATGTGAGTGAAAGCAGGAAGGTCATTGTTTCTCCTGAAGTGATTGTTTTGACACATGTCAGTGTACAGACACACTAACACACTACATCCCTGATACAAAGTGATACAAGGCATTAGTGTGACATGTTGAGATGATGCACGCCTCTGGGTATGATTTTTTTGTTTATTTTTTTCTGTGATTTTATTACAATGACATGCTTATGTACTCTGCTCCCAGAAAGATCAATAAGTGTTTATATCCATGCTGGTATCTGTACGACTCCAACAATTTTTTTTTGCTTTTGTCACTAACTGTGAGTGGTTTGTATTTTTAATGCTCATCAAGACATGCACATCTTGTACATTTTTAATTAACCAACTCAGTTGCACATTCCTCTGGACTGGAGTATTTTTTACAAATACACAGTATCCATGTTGAAATTTTACCTTACTGCACGGTAATTTTTTATTCTTTATTATGTTTTATATATATATAATCTTCGTGTAAGTCAGTTTTTCTGTTATTGCCTGCCACTGCCACTTTGCTGCTGTTGCATAGAAATTTCCCCATCGTGGGACAATAAAAGATATTTTTATTCTATTCTGTTCTCTATTATAGCTGCTGACCTTTGACTTTAACAGCCAATTACAGAGACAACAAACAGCTTGGATGTCAAACAGTGACCAAAACAAAGCCTATGTTGGATGCTGAATGTGTTGACTGTATATCACAATAGGGTTCTTTTTTGGATTTTTTTTTTTTTTTTTACCTCAAGAAGTGACATGGAAACACAGCAAGATGAAAGAGAGGAGGGAGGGGAAGCAAGACATTCCTAACCTTTCTCTGTTCTACACCAAGAAGAGCAGGCTCAACTTGAGAGATGCTGATGAGATGGGGAAAGGAACAGTTGACATATTGACAGCCACTCGCTCACACGCAAACATATAGAGTCTTAGGCATATAAAAACTGAATTGACTGGATTTTACTTTAAAAGATTTTGTCTGTTTGAGTTCATCAAACAACAATCGTGTGGCTTGTCTCCTATTTGTTTCAACTCACCTACATCACGCAGAAGCTTAAAAAAGAAAAAGTCGCTTAATCTAGAAACATACAGAACTCATTGTATCACTCTTTCTTGATCACTTCTAACCCTGTTTCTAATGTTATTTTAAGAATAATAGGGAGCACTACACACAAGCATGATAGTGGAAAGGAGTTTAAAAAATTATATTATTGTCCCATAACAAAGTCCTTACACTGATGAGGCTGTGATAAAACTTCTGCAGTCTTACTAGGTGTCTAAAAGAAAGGAGATTATTGTGTCAGTTTCTTCTGAACCTGTTTTTTCTCCTTTGTCTCTTCAACAATCAGATATTTCTGCAAGGGGCCTTAGGGCTTAGTGTTATGGCTTACAACAGAAATGGAATACTGAAGAATGAAAAAGAAAAAAATGAAACAGGATATGAGTAACTGTCTTAAGTGTCCAGGCAGTCATCTCAATAGTTCATTGACAATTCTAATATGTATGTACTCTATTATTACTAATAACACCTATGCAGTGCTTTGCAAAAATATCAATATCTCTACACAATACCCTGTAGCACAAAATACAATGCATTCTATTGGAATTTTATGTGACCAACACAAAAAAATGTATAGTTGTGAATGAGAAAGAAAATTATACATGGTTTTTAAAATGTATTTACAAATGCAAATGAGAAATGTGTGGTTATGCATTTGTATTCATTTTCCCCTTACTCAGAACTTGTAAAACTACTTTCTATAGCAGTTGCAGCTGCAAATCTTTCTAATTAGTAAGATTGGAAAGATTTGTATTGCAATTTCTATTGCCCCAGATCCAAAATTTGATTTAGATCTCGACTTTACCTGTGCCATTCTTCCACATGCACATGCTTCGATCTAACCCATTCCATTTTAGTTAAGGCTGTGTGTTAGGGTAATAGTCCTGCTGAAGGGGGAAGCTCCACCTCAGTATTAAGTCTTTGTAGCCTCTGAAAGGTTTTCTGCCAAGATTTCCCTGTCCCTGCTGAAGAAAAGCATCTCCACACTATGAATCTGGCAGCACCATGTTTCACCATGGTAAAAACGATCAGGGTGATGTCAAGTGTTATTTTTCAGCCACAGTTAGCATTTTGCATGCTGACTAGAGCAACCTTCTTCCACATGGGTTTGTTGTGTCCACTAGACGGTTTGTGGCACACGGGAAATAGGATTTCTTGGGACTTTTTTCAAGCTTTCTTCTTGCCTCTCTACCATAAAATTGGCTAAATGCAAAGCACAAAACACCTTTCAGAGTTTTATTTGTGATCTAAAAAAAACAGGAATGATTTTTGTTTCACTTCAAATTATTAATAGAGTTTTCTAGGGCACTGTAGATTAGATTCACTTTTGGATTAGTGGCACTGACTGATTGTAGATTGCGTTTTACTCAGGACACTAGATCAATTCCACTGAAAAGTTTGGAGTCTAAAGTCAGACTTACACATTTCCAGGTGTCCTGTGAAGTCTTTTATTCACTAGTTTGTTTTCATACTACATTTTATGTATATTTTCCATTGTTTTCTGTCCTCAAAACACCTGTTCACAAAAATCTGCATTTGTAGCAATACCAGTATTTCAAGTTTAGTTAATAATGTTTCACTTTACCAACTTCATTTGGATTCCTTACCTTAGTACCACTGGAGTTAACTTTCAGTTACGATATTTCACTCTGGAGCAAATAAAACATCAGCTTACAGGGTCAAAAACAGGGCAGACCTTCTTATAAAGCTTAGACCAGTATTCATCACAATACAGAGACTGCGTTTTAGCTTATACATATTTATTTGAACAGTATTGACGATAAGCAGGACTCTTGGAGACTGATAAATAGAACTACAAACCAGAGAAGTTTATTTTTTCTTTCATCATGACTGTTCATTATCAGACAGTGAGGATGCTGATACTAAACAAAGATGGATGTGATTGTACATCATTGGTGTAAACTCTGCCAGCTTTCCAGTCATATTAGAGTCCCCATCAGTGTCCTTCACTGACTCTCATGTCAGAGCACTCATAACACCAATGACAGCATGCAGTAAAATAAAATGAACCATTTATAGGTACTCTGGAGTAGAGAATACACATGCAAATCATCACCCTGCACATCCGGCCATGTTACCATATGAATCACATTTACTTGTGACACAAGGTCCTGCAGGATCGCTTTGACCACAGCACCATGACAACCTCATAGCTCACCCTCCTCTGGGTGAAATCCATCAGCACTGACAGTGATCAGTGATGTGCTGAAATGAGGGTGTAATGAAGTCCAGTGTGTGACACTCCACCATCTTTCCCCTGTTGCATGCTGATGGTATGAGTGAGGTGAAAGGACAAAAAATGAGTACAGCAAAGTGGGTGAGGTGATAAGATTGCTGTAAATCTATAGTTATTGTGCATATAGATATTTGTTGCTGTGCCAAAAGGGTCTTACTCCATTGTCACTGGAGAGAGCAAAGAAGGGATACTGGTTCAAATTAAAATCTATTACATATTATATTGAATTATTCTTCAGAGTGCATTGGCTTTGTTTGTAAATGTCAGCAGTGTTTTTAAAGCAAAAGGTATTTGACATTTTGGAAAATATTGTTATTTACTTTATTTTCGGTAGTGTACAATATACCACCAGCACATTGTCATCTTTTTGGCATGGATTGTTATATTTTTCATGCTATCCTGAAATAACAGACTGCAGGTAGTTAATGGCTGCTGTCACACTGTTCCCTATGTTGCCAAGCTAGCGCTTTGAAAAACATGCTTTACATGTGTCAAAACAAGCAGAAAGAAAGGAGATTTTATGGAACACCAAATCCTCTAATTTCTTTAAAGTATTTTATTTGATTTTCAAGCAGTTACATTCTGAAATATTTGTGTGTACTGAAAGGTAGTGTTCTGGTGCATCATGAG
Organism: Anableps anableps; assembly: GCA_014839685.1. Classification (NCBI taxonomy): domain Eukaryota; kingdom Metazoa; phylum Chordata; class Actinopteri; order Cyprinodontiformes; family Anablepidae; genus Anableps; species Anableps anableps. Next base: position 17,761,833 of record CM026082.1, read on the forward strand.
TGTTGTGGTACATTTCTGTAAAGTAAGTCTCTCGCTTTTCTTTTTCTTTTGTAAAAAAATCAGCTGACCATATGAGAATTAGACTTCAATGCTCTATGAACATCCCAGAGTGGACAGTCAGTTATGATCCAAATTAATCAGACAGTGAGCAAGAAGTTTCAACTATCCGACATGTTGTGGTGAGTAAAGCATAGCATAGCAAAGAATGAGATTAAGGATTGTGAATATTAGGTCATTGCTGTGATATTTAAATTGGAGTTGCATTGATTCTGAAGCAGTGGTGCAATGGTGCTGTTGAAAAACTTCACCACAGGATTGCAACATGGAGTTACCTCTGGTGAGAGGCAGCGAGCAGGAGTGGGCATACTTGTTGTCCCCCATCTTGGTCCCTGTATGTTGAGATTTACCCTGGTGAATGAGAGAGTAGCCTCCCTCCACCTACATGTGGAAGGATGGGTTGTGACTGTTGTTTGTGCTTATGCGCCAAACAGCAGGTCAGATTACCCACCCTTTTTGGAGTCTTTGGAGTGGGATATTGGAGAGCACCTCTCCTGGGGACTCCCTTGTTCTGCTGGTGCCCCTCCTGGGGACTCCCTTGTTCTGCTGGGGAACTTCAGCGGTCACGTGGGCAATGACTGTGAGATCTGGAGGGGTATAGATGGGAGGAACAGCCCTCCCGATCTGAACCTGAGTGATGTTTTGTTAGTGAACTTCTGTGCTCATTATGGGGCGGTCCTAGCCTGTTCGTTGCCCTGGGTGAACCGAGAGCAGAGATTAAAGGTGGTGTGGTCGCTTATACACAGTGTCAACAGTGTAAGGAAATATATATAGTCTCTATGATATTGATAAATATCGATTATCGGCCCAAATTTTCATATCGGTGCAATACTATTTAATATTCTGTAACACCATTGTTGAGAAGCAGCTATGTAATTATAGCAGGCTAACATAACTTTCCCAACTAATGTGAAATGAATAAGGAATGTTACACTGACATAGCAACCAGCTAACAACTAAGATAAAAACAAACAGGCCTACATATACTTCCAATTTGTGAAATATTCAGAATAGGAGACCAAGCAACACCTCTACCAGTTACCATTTCTCTCAAATATTGTTTACAACTCTGTCTAAATCTGTGATCATGAGCACTTCTCCTTTGCAGAGATAATCCATCCCACCTCGCAGGTGTGGCCTATCAAGATGCTGATTAGACAGCATGATTATTGCACAGGTATGCCTTAGGCTGGCCACAATAAAAGACCACTTTCAAATGTCCTGTTTTAACACAGAGCACAATACCACAGATGTTGCAAGTTTTGAGGAAGCGTGCAATTGGCATGCTGACTGCAGGGACATCAACCAGAGCTGTTGCCCATGAATTGACTGTTCGTTCCTCTACCATAAGCCATCTCCAAAGGCATTTCAGAGAATTTGGCAGTACATCCAACCAGCCTCACAATCTCAGAGCACGTGTAACTACACCATCCTGGACAGCTGCTGAAACAATTGGTTTGCACAACCAAAGATCTTCTGCACAAACTGTCAGTAACCGTCTCAGGGTAGCTCATCTGCATGCTCGTCGTCCTCATTGGGGTCTCAGTCTAACTGCAGTTCATTGTCATGACTGACTTGAGTGGGCAAATGCTCACATTCGATGTCATATGGCACATTGGAGAGGTGTGCTCTTCACAAATGAATCTCAGTTTTCACTGTTCAGGGCAGACGGCAGACAGCATGTGTGGCATTATGTGGGTAAACGGTTTGCTGATGGCAACATTGTGGACTGAGTGGCCCATGGTGGCGGCGGGGTTATGGTATGGTCAGGCGTATGTGTTGGACATCAAACCCAGGTGCATTTTAGCAATAGCATTTTGAATGCACAGAGATACCGTGACAAGATCCTGAAGCCCACTGTTGTGCCGTTCATCCACGGCCATCACCACATGTTGCAGCATGATAATGCATGGCCCCATGTTGCAAAGATCTGCACACAATTCCTGGAAGCTGAAAACATCCCAGCTCTTGCATAGCCAGCATACTCACCAGACATGTCACCCACTGAGCATGCTTGGGATGCTCTGGGTAAGCGTATATGACAGCGTGTTCCAGTTCCTGCTAATATCCATCAGCTTCACACAGCCATTGAAGAGTGGACCAACATGCCACAGGCCACAATCAACAACCTGATCAACTCTATGCAAAGGAGATGTGTTGCACTGTGTGAGGCAAATGGTGGCCACACCAGATACTGACTGATTTTCTGACACCCCCAATAAAGCAAAACAGTACATTTCAGAGTTGTCTTTAATTGTGGCCAGCCTAAGGCACACCTTTGCAATAATCATGCTGTCTAATCAGCAACTTGATATCCCACACCTGCGAGCTGGGATGGATTATTTCTGCAAAGGAGAAGTGCTCACCATCACAGATTTGGACAAATTTGTGAACAATATTTGAGAGAAATGGTTAATTTGTGCATATAGAAAATGTTTTAGATCTTTGAGTTCAGCTCATGAAAAATGGGAGCAATACCTCACTGGTAAGGGTGTTCTAGGCACATTCTATCAGGAGGAGACCCAGAGTAAGAGTCAGGACAAGCTGGATGGACTATGTTTCTCAGCTGGCCTGGCAGTGCCTTGAGATTCCCCTGGAGGAGCTAGCCCAAGTGGCTGGGGAAAAGGAAATCTGGGTCTCCCTGCTTAGGCTGCTGCCCCGGCAACATGACCTTGGATAAGTAGAGGAAAATGGATGGATAGAATGGATGGATGAAATATTTTAATCTTATTGGCCATGATCAGTTCTTGCTCATGAATGGAAAGGAAAGGATGCACAGTGAAATTAGAGGCACACAAGCAGTAGATTTAATAAACAAAAGTAACATTAATGTGATAAGAGGATGAAAAAAGTGAAACAATGTGCTTTGGTGTAATGAGAGTAAGATTGAGATTTTCTGACACAAACACTCCATTTGGGTTTAATGTAAAACAAAGGATAAATATGTGGAAAGGCACCTCATTCCCACTGGAGGTGTGATGCTGTGGGCTTATTTCTCTCCCATAGGTCCTTGGAACCCTTCTAAAGTGAAATACGAATATTTTTGATTAAAAATCTGGTTTCCTCTACTAGAAAACTGAAGATGGGTATTCATTGGACCTTTCAATAGGAGTGCTGATAGGTGAACCACCAGCAATTTTGTTGAAACAGTTATTTCTCAACATGTTTTGCACATTTTACACAGGAATACCTATAAGTGTGGCAAGTGCTGTAGGGACAGAAAGAACAGGTTGAGAAAGAAAAGGAGGATAATTTATACATAATTCAAACTAAATATACACAAAAAAGGTTGCACAGTGTAACTCAAAAAGATCTCAACAGAAACTGCAAAGAATTCCAAATATATATATATATATATATATATATATATATATATATATATATATATATATATATATATATATATGAATAGACACCTGACAAAAAATGAACAATCAGTAAAGAAAGTAGCCACCAAAACTCATACAACACATGAAACCTGAGGCATACATTAATTCCTTTAAAATGCATTAAAGCTACAATATAAGAATATTCTCAAATTACAACTACAGCACACTAAAATTCTAAAGTTATGTTTTCAGGCTGTTGATGTCATAACACTTACATACATTTATATATTTCCAAAAAATGGCTAAAATACAAGTTATAAATAGTTTAAAATACCTTAATGAATTTGTAAGGCAAGACCAGTATGAGTTTAGGTGCTTCAGCTTTTTCACTGTTTCTAATTTGCCGGTGAAATGAAGTCCAACTCGGCAGTCACCCTCCATTACCTTGTACTCCACTCTGCTGGGAGTTGTTGGTAACAGCTGAAACAGTAAAATCTGATGTTTCACTCTGCACCAAGGAATTTGATTTCTATTAGTGTATACCTACAGAGCTCACAGAGCTGGTATGTCTCTTTTTTTCCCCTCCCTCTGCTGATTGCATTTACTCATTGAGGCAGAGTGGCTGTGGTCTGAAAATAATCTACCAATCAAAGAAAGCACTGAAAGTGGATATTTGTCATTATTAGGTGTAATCATTTTTGGTGATGATATATCTGGCAATTTCATTTAATTTCATACCTAATGTGACATTTTAAGATGCAATATGTGCATTTCTTTTTCTCCAACAGACATCCACTGAAATAAGTTTTCTGGTGAGAGTAAAAAAAAGATTTGACAGTTTGCTGCCAAATTACTTGCTGACTGGAGCTGCATGGTATTAGAAAACCATGCAAAGGTGATATTATTATTAAATATCCCGATAATATCAGGTGCAATAAATCTAAATTTTTCTCCTCTTTTCCTTTTCATGTGTCATGACAAAGCTTCCAACTTTGGCATTTTGGGTATTGTGATCTGTATCAGCTGTGGGTATCTACTGTGGGTAGACTCCATCAAACAGTGAATTTAACGAATTATGAATGCATAAAAAATTTGCATGGTGACTGGTACTGGATGACTTTCAGCTTGATCAACCATAACTGTTGACCAAACAGAATGAAAGTCAAATGTCCAATCAGTGAATGCATAACAACTACTAATAGGCCATGCTAACAACAACGCTATTCACTATGGACATTGTTACTGAGGGAGAAAGACTTAAAGTCAGCAAATTTCAGTATCATTATTGTGTTTAAAAATGATGTCAGCTATCTAAGAGGAAATGGAATTTTCAATGACATGTCAAAACATGCTACCAATTGCAAGATGGCACGGTTGGTAGTACTATTTTCTTGCAGTGAGAAAGTCCTGGCTTAAAATCCTGGCCTAGGCTTGTTGTTCATGGAGTTTGCATGTTGCATGTTACTTTAAATTGCCCCTAGGTATAAGTGTGTGTATGCATAGCTGTTGTGTGTTGTGTTAGTCTGTATGTTGCCCCATGATAGAATGTCGATCTGTCCTGTCACCCATTGATCACTGGAAATGCTCCCCCCCGCAATAAACCCCCACAAAAAACAAAAAAACCTGTGGATATGGATGGGGATGGATGAATGGATGGATGGATGTCAAGACATGCCTGCAGTTCATTCAGGCTCTGAGAGAAAGCAAGGCTTTCAGCTGATAACAGAAAGGCTGAACATGTTACAACAAAGCTGCTCTATCTGAATTTGTTTTGCACTTTTTGCTCTGTCTGCCATGAAATATACTGAATTTAGAAATTTTGGCCTTTTGGAAATCTTAGAGTGTAGGCAGGGATTTAAGTTTTGATTGGTGCATCTCCATAAAGGATATAATAGTAAACACATATTGCATCTCAGCCGTCTTATGTAATAATAATGTGCACACATGAATATGTTTTATGGCACTAGTTTAAATACTTTTAAATACACAGCACTTTAGTTCAGGACAAGGCAACAAACAGGAAGACACTATTACATAGGTTATCCCCTGAAAATTGCATATGTATTAAATCCTTTCTTATAAGCTTTTGGCTTTCTATAGAGGAAATGAATCCAACTGAATTAAATTCAGACTGATTTTACCTGCCTTTATTATTAATGGAAATGCAATGTACCTACAATGTTCCAGGGGAAGAAGGTAATCCTGTTTAGTTTGATCGGATGACAAAAGGAAAGAATGAAAGGGTAGAAATGGCTTTATGTGTCCTTGTACATCCGCTGTTTCCAATACAAGCTGAAGACATCAGCTCTGCATGCATTATCTTTCAAGCCCTATGAGAGAGGCTGATGCAGATGCCCAGCAGTATTGTCTGTTTGCATTGTGAATGAGCCTTTTTAACACATATTGTTATCCCAGCAGACAGGGGTTCAATTAAAGTCGAAGGAAACTTGTGTGTTTGTGGTTGTCTGCATTTTTTCCCTCATCTCTTTTCATAATGTTCTCTTGACTACCTTGTTTGAGAGGCCATTGGGCTGTTAATCAGAGGCAGCCTGTCTCTGGTGACAACAGAAGGTAGTAACAACTTGAAATAATGTGTAAGGAGGACATTGGTTATTAGTTATTGGTGCAGGAAAACATCCCTTTATGAGAGTCTTTGTATCTGTGTTTTGCCATTGCTACAAACTATGTTAAACTGGACTGCAAAAAACACACAAGAAACTTGTATGATTTGATCCAAGGTAATATTAAGATTATGGGTAATTGTACGTTACATAAAATTCTTAAACTTTATGTAACCTATTTTTATTTGCAAAGGAAATTGCTATAATCCAGTACTGTATAATGAGTTTTTATACAATGATGTTACATTGCATCAAAAAATTGATTGTGTTAAGGAAATGATGGCATTGAAATTATGCCATTTTCTACAAACTGCATAAAAATCAGAGGTTGAATTTCCGTTCAGAGCTCTTGAAGGAGGTGGAGCAGTCAGTGACGTCATTGTAGACAAACAACACAATCCTTAGTGCTCTGTTATACAGCGCCCGATCTGGATTACTGGGTAGAAGCAGCTTTTGTTTTTAAAGTTGGACTTAATTTTGAGGTTTTGAAATATATATTACTTGGGTTTATGTGCACAAATGGTGCAGGGTCAGCTGCCAGCTTTTTAAATTTTCCAAAAAAGATCCACAACAGCGGACGATTTGGGTGGATGGTGCTGTGTGGAGGAAAGACTGGACACTGATGAAGCATAGCAAGCTCTGCTCATACCATTCTGAAAAGTTTGCCTTTTTGGTGCCTCCCAGTCTATGCAGCTCCAAAGGATTTGCACCACAGCAATACAGTTTTGCACCTAAAAGGCTCCAGCTGAAGGACGACACAGCGCTATCAATATTTCACTGTGAAAAATCACCACAGCCATAGTAGGACCTTCTGCAGCAGAGATAACAAGACTTTTTTCAGCAACATCACGACCCAAGATGGTGAGTAACCAGACGACAACTAAACCTATTCTAAAGCTGCTGCGTGCAATCGCTCATGCGGTGCTGTCCCTGCGTGTAATAGGCCAGACACACAGGGGAGGACAGGCGGAGATCACCGCCAGCTGAGATGAACCCAACAAACAAGGCGCGGACAGAGACAAAAGTTAAGGATTTTTAACTTTGTAGTGTTGAGTTCCAAGCCCCAATGTCTACATGTACGAGCTCTAAATTTCATGTTTATGTCTCTGGTTGCTTGGCTGGAGGAAGGCAAATGATTGTTGCCTCATTGCGCAAGTTCCATAAGAAATAAATGACGAGAGAGTGATGTTGCCTCCTGTTTGTTGAGCTGTTCAGTTTCACAGACCCATACAATAATACAGCGATCCATTTTAATGTGGTCTTTATTGAACATCATATAGGACAGCTATTAATCCGACAGCGATCCATGTCGGTACAGAACTCTTTTCAACCAACCAATATTACTAAACAGGGTCAATGCAGCTCGATGTGAGCTCACTGCCACATGCTGTTTCATTCTCCCAACTGCACGACCACTAACATAACATTATGGTGAGAGATTTACAGGTCACAGTGGAGCGACTGAACCACTGTATAAATGACATGCTCAAGTAACAGTAATATTGGTGTAATTTTTATGTAAAATCATGACAATATTGCATTCTAAACGCAGGTAAATTGTGATGGGTGTGCATGTAGCTACCCACCATGAATTCCAGTCAGGGTCACTTTCCTTGTTATTTTCCTCTTCAGAGCTTTCTGTCTGCGGGGCAGATTCTCCAGTCTTTATGACAGGTTTAAATTGGTATGGCTGGACAGTTTATATATTTGGTTTCACAGCGAAATTTGATTCAGTGTCAGAGAAAGACATAGAAGAAGATGTGGAAGAAGTGCACAACAAGCACATTTTACGTGTGGAACAGTTCATGCGATGTTTAGCAGAACTTGAAGCTTGACAAAGAAAATCATGAAATAATATGCAATTAAAATAATTCCTTAACTCAAACAGTAAAATAATTTCTTATTTAAACTAAAGTCCCTATTGGATATTGGTTCAGAATTGGATGTTGCAACACAGTGGATTCAGACCCTGGTTTTAAATGATCTGCTGTTGTGCGTTGGTGTGGTTTTTTTTCATAAGACTTAAAATACACTGAGAAAACAGTTGCAGTGTTTTCAAGAGTGATATTTTAAAGGTGCTACACCAGATGAAAAAAGATAAGTGTGAAATGACATCCATTAAACACTGAATGAAGAAATTTTGATTTTTTTTTTTTAAATAATAAAATTAGTAAGATATGCAATTACACCCCTTGAGCTGATTTAGATCAGAGCTGGAGCTGTATTTTACAGCTCCCTAGCTACATCTGGTCTTTTAGATGTCCCAGACTCACTCTCAATGGTTGATAGTAAATCTGAAATTAAACATGAATTGCATGTCAATTCCACCTGCAAATCTAAATATGTTGCTTTTATTTTGAAAAACAGCTTTTAATTGGAAGGTGGCTGCTGTCATTTCTGTTTACGTAGCAACATTAGCACCTTTGTGGATGTGCCAATATTAGCTTATGTTGGGAACAGACAGTAATACAGAAAAAACAGTTTTAATACATGGACTTGTAAGTAAGGGCTACACAATAAATTATCACTGCAATATCCATATTCACCTTGACATTATGCTTTGAATGCAGATTTTTTTTTTCTTGGTTTTTCTTGCCATTTTCAGTCATGATATTCAGCCAATTGGATGGATTTTCAGTGATGGTAATACCAAAGATGCAAAAGGTCACATCGAAGCAATAATATTACAGTACAGTTTTTTGACATTGTGCAGCACTACAGTTAAATATTTATTTTCTGGTCAAGTCAAAGGTAAATAGGGTCTGTAAGGAAAATCGCATACATTTATTACATTATTTAACTGTTTTACATTTCCTGCACTACAGTTCACAATAAAATAAACAGTCAATATGCGTGTCAATAGGATTATAAAATAATTCAATACAGCTAAGTAAGTATGTATATGTATATAAAATAACACTTAATGCATGATTTTTGTATTAAATTATTTTTGTATTTAATCAATTTTTTAACTGTCAAAAAGTCAGACTTAGTATATATAGAAATACAATCACTTGCATCTTTTTTACTTTTTCATTAATTTTTTAAGATAGTTATTGAGAGGAAGATAAAGTTTTACTACTCAATATGGCAATGCCTACAGTTAAAAGCAGCTAAGAAATATCCTGTTTACAACTTAGTATCAAAAATAATAATAGTGAGGTTCACCCAGTGATCCAGCCTTATCCAACAAAACTAGTTGCTCATGTGGATCTTTGGGAAAATTAATTTGCACATTCTTGCCGTCAGGCAAAAAAAAAAGGGTCTTTTAAATGTGTAACTGTAAAACTTTGATACTCTTTGTTTTTAAAATTACTGTTATGCTTATCTTAGTTGTTTTTCTTAGATATTCACTACCACTATAGCACAGATTTATGCACATTTATGCAGGTTTTTATTAATAAGTTAAATCAAGGGTCTGTTTTGTAAAAAGTGTTCAAGGAATAAAAAGAATAAAGAACTCAACGTTTTTTTTATTTTTATTTTATTGCTCCCAAGTGCTCTCCTTCACAGACAGGTCATCTTTCTCTTGTGTTCCACTGAACTGAGTTTTAAGAAACACATGTCAGAAGTTGCTGGGCTAACAGTGCACATGTTGCAAGGATTACAATATCAGAGGGAACAAAACTGTGTGCTTATATACACAGGCTGTACATTGGTGTTTACAGCATAACTTGTTCTGCCTTTGGCTTAATGTTTCTTGTTAAGTTCACACCTCTACTGTTTGTATTATGTCGGCAGTGCAGCAACACATGGTGCTACGACTCCCTCAAGCATTGCTTCAGCAACCATACTGAATATATAGAGCAGAAAACAGTGGAACAAATTCATATTTGACATTCTTTTTCCTTTTCTTAGTCCCCCCTCTTATAATCTTTGTGTTTGAATCCCAACTTCTCTCCACAATTACAGTTTCACGTGTTCTTTGCCATCCTCATTGGTTATATTACTGTCTTCACTGTTTGATGATTTTATAAGCTTATATTTGAACAAACAGTTTTATCTTCGAATTACATTTTTGCACATTTTAAACTATGTTAAAATAATTGTCATGGTGCAAACACAAGAAAGAATGTGTTTAATATTCCTCACTTTAATCCACTTGTGTTTGTGTTGATTATAAACATCAACGTGTTTTCCTGCAGTTCATTACCCCACTGGGCCAAATTGTACCCTGTTGTTGGCAGAACAGAAGTCTTTGAGCTGTTGATCCCCCCCTGGGTCTTCTAAAACAACTGCAGTGCAGCAGTGACAATTGAAACAGAGATTTGCCACATCTAATAATTCCATGATAAGAAAATAAAATGCCATCTCTGAAAAAAAGCAATCAGAATCTTCAATTACCTTTCTTAGTAGAGCATTGTTTGCAGATCAGCAGATCTATCCTTCTCTCTCTCACACACACACACATAGCCTTGCTCCGTGCCTTTGAGTCACTGTTTCAGTAATGAGTGGCAGAGTAGGGATGTTGTGTTGATTTATTGCATGGCTGGCCAAATGGAACCTAGATGGAAAGTGTCTGTCATTGTGGTGTCCCTCAGATAGAAACACCTGTGATGCCTAGGGACAACTAACTGTTCTATCAGTAATGGCTCCCTACCCCCCAACCCCAACCAGCACTCTCACACACTAACACAAGCACGCATTCACATGATGAAATAAAATATGCACTCTGCAGTGATTAACCTGTTTCAGTTTATATTAGATAATGTCAATTTCGTAAAACAAGGGATTGCTTTTTTTTTTATCCCTCAACTAATCTATGTTAAATCTATTGTCTTTAAAATAGAAATCAATCACTTAAGACTTGTACTTTTAAATACTGTCAAAGAAACATTTGATGTAAAATTGTACCAATATGCATTAATTTGGGGGTATTTTTGTTCTTTTTCCACAATACAGCTCAGCTAGTAGTAGTTCTATATAATAATAGGTTCTATACCAGAGACATCAGTGTAGGAGGTATTGATTTTGATCTCCTTTATCTCCAAACAGCAGTTTAACCTGAACTGGTGTTTGGAGATAAAAATATGAATTAGATTAATTTAGACTTGTACATGAGAATACACCATACATTTGTTGAAATACATCATAAAATTGAGGACTATGCTGTACTCCACTGTGAAAATTTGCAGCTGAAAGCAAAATATTTGAAAGCTGTTGTGATATTTTGACTTACTGACACAGTGGTGTAAATGTTAAACCAGTCTTTCAATCTAGTGAATCTCAAAACTGAGGCTGTGAAACAACAGGGTCTTCAGATGATTTCCAGAAATAAAATTAAATCTTTCTAATAGCATGTTTGTCCAATAAATATTAGTGTCAAGCTAGTACATCAACAGGAACTAGGCTTAAATTTAATACAGATTCTTAGCACTTTGAATTAAATTTACACACTACTTAGCTTGCTGAATATGTTGTTGTGTAGCATTTTCAACCTGACCTTTTCAAATTATTTGCATATCATGCTGGTCAGGTTGTAAATTTAGCTTTAAAGTGAAAAAAGAAGAAACAGAAGCCAGAGAAAAAAAAAAAAAAAAAAAAAAAAAAAAAAAAAAAAAAAAAAAAGTAAGCACTTTAGTGAAAACATTTAAACTCAAACAGGATGGTCATCAGCTAATCAAAAGTTTAAGAGCATCGCCTTAGGAAAACCAACAGAACTAAAAGTGTTGCTCCAAGTGGTGTTGATGTTTTGGGGTTTTTTGGCCATCTATGGTTCAGAACATAGTTTAATTTATGTAAACTTTACTTGACATCCATCACTAATTTTTTAGTGAGATTTAGATCAAGGGAATATACAGGAGGGTCTAAAAGAGGGACGTTTGTTAGGTCTTTTGTCAGACTGACATTGCAAGCTGCAACATTTTCCTATTGAGAAATCACTGCACAGACGAAGTCCCTCTATCAAGAGAGATAACCGCACACTTCTTCACAAAACTAGTCATGGTTTGACACCCCTGTGCAACCTAATGCTCCATTGTTCCACTGAAGGAAAAAAACTACAGAGCTCATGATGAGCCTCCTCCATTGTGTCACATAGAAAAAATCTCAAGTGGGATCTTCTTGTCATGCCAGTTATGTTAGAAGCCATCAGGACTGTCCAGATATTTATTTTGTCTTGTTTGGTTCTCCCTTGCAAAGTCTGCACGGGTTTGTGGCATGGGAGTAGAAGCAGCCTTTTTGAAGAGGTTTTCTGTTCTTTAAGCTGTTCTCTCAAAGACGTCATCTTATGTTCAGAGTTCTCCAAAATGTTCACACCAAAAATTTGAGGCTGAATGGGATTATTTTAGTAGTCATTATTTTCCTGTTTATTAGATGTTATTAATAAAGTTAGATCCCTTCAACTAACAATGGAGACTTCAACTCATTTCTTGATGGGTTTGACGAGAACAACAGAAGCTGCCAATTTAATTCTTGTTTTATGAATTACAGGGCTTTCATTAGATTGCAAAAACTACTTACCATGTACTAATTTTGTGAAAAAACATGCCACTCCACAGAAAAAGAAAACAACACACCTGTTAAAAGAACCATTATTATATAACCCATATAAGAAACTGGTTAGTTAATGTTTGGCGTGTATATTTTGTTCATAGCCACAGCAACAGTACATTAGGGATCACTCCCAAAACCCATGTTTTAGAAAATGTAGATTTGCAAACGTTCAGTGGAGAATGCTAGGATTAATGGATAAACTATTGCTGCAACTTATCATCAGTAGATTCACTCTCGCCCTCCCCCACAGGCATACTCAAGTTGTTTAAATCTACAGAAGCCATGCCTGCAATGGTAGTGTATAATGTGTAAGTTACCAGCGTTAGTAAGATTATCCAAAGTGATGGAAATATTTTTTTTAGCTGCCATGTGTTTTAGGTTTTTTTTGCTTTGTAGACTTTTTATTTGATTTATTTAATTCAAAAGGAATCCGTGTCCTGTTAGACAGCCTTCCAATATGTCAGACTGCTGCTCATTTGCTGATTATCTTAGGATTTGTTTTTTTTTTTTGCTGTATTACGATGTCAAGATTAGGGGTAAGGATTGCCTGTGGGGTAGGGGTTCAGTCATTTCAATCTCTCTTTAAAAAGTTAAAGGAGAAGAATGTCGGTTAACATGTTCGATGATTTTAATTTTTTTGTCAGACAATATTAATTTATGTTGGTAATCTCCAACTGTGCTGTGTTTTTGCAAACACTGCAGTATGCGTACGCGGTCATAAACATTGACCTTTGCGCTGGCGTGTCTGTTGGAGATTTGTTTTGAGTCCGCATTGAGTACGCGTGGACCTGCGCGTAGTGAAGTTTGCTACAGTATGTGGGAGCCATAAGGCTCACTTTTATTGTATGACAGAGTGCACAGCTCGACTTCACAGGCTTGAAGTACAGTTTATTTGTCCTGTTTTGTTTTTCACTAGGCCGTACTCCACAGGTTAGCTACCATGATGGTAAAGGGAACGCACATCTTTATAAATTATCTGGTCTTAACTAGATTCCAAATGTATATAAATAACCATAACTGTAGTGCTGGAGACCCCATATTCAGCTCTCCTTTGTTATACAGAAGAGTTTGTGATTGACTCAATGACTGTTGTTGTGTTTTTGTGTTAATTGTAGCCAGACAACTCTACTTTTCTCTTATTTGTGCAAAGGCTTTTGTTCTAGAAGTCTTCAGTCAGTTAGATGCAAGGATAGATTCTGAACAAGCTATATGCATTGATTAGAAGCTACTTTCCATTTTAAATCCTTTGGATGCAGCAAGTTTCCATGCGCAGCTTTTCCAATTTGGCTTCACTTTTGTTTACTGAATACTACTAGTGTGGAAATAGTACTATTTACACTTAAGATTGGAGTTAAATCATTTGAAAACGCAGGAAAGACCGGGTACGTTTTTTTAGAATTTCTTAGAACTGAAAGAAGTTACACTTTTTTTTTTAACCATGATTGTATGACTGTATTACTGCCAAAAAATTTAAAAAATTACTCCAAAGCCTTGTGAGACCATACTTCATCCCTGAATCACTACAGCATGCCACTGCTTAACACAGAGACACAGTGTTGTATTCACACAGGACAGGTGAAACTCTTCACATGGTGATAGTACAGTGATGTTTTATCAATATTTGTGCTTGTCACTGTTTCCCTGGGGCACTGAAATGAGGACAGGAACAACATTCGCATAACTGAGAGTAAGTGCGGACTGGAAAGCAAAATGGAACAACTCCTGAGTAACTGAAATTCTGCACTATGTTGTCAAAATGAAAGCCTTGATGGACATATTACTCAACTGTTGTGAGAGTAACTTTAGGTGACTTCAGTTTGTGCCAAACCCTAAGTAAAATCTGTAGAGCTTTGGTGACAAAAAGATAGATGCATAGGAAAACAATTTGGGTAAAGTATTATTACAGTCTATTTGAAGTGGACTTATGTTAAGTACTCCAGTGTGGATAGTGTGTTTTATGCAACTGATAGGGACCAGAAAAGGCACCACTGGCACTGGCACTGCTTTAGTTAAAAAGACTAAATCAAACATATTTTCAAAGCAGATGCAACCGAAAGTTGAATTACCTGGTGTGAAAAATTACTCAGAGTTGGAATAACCCAGTTCATGTTTTAGTGTAGAGTAGACATGATGCCGAGCAGTAATATGTTGCATCAGATCCAGCAAGTTTGACACAACCCCCTTTAGACTTAACTGAAATGAAATATCTCTTTAATTAAAGAATAAGGGGTTTTTCTCAATAGCCTTCAGAAAAAAAGTAATTAACCGTAAATGAGAAACATGTCCTTAAAACCCTCCATTACATAATTGTTTTGTAGTAATACAAAGTATTCATTAGAGTGGCTTAGAGAACAAAGGGTTCTTGAACCTTTGATAGTGCTTTTACAGTGCTTTGAATTAGCTCAAAAATGTCAAAAGCTTAGATACATGCTGTAATGATGGAATATTTAAAACTACATTATGGGACTGCCAGCTGAAAGGAATGATGAAAACAGATTTCATTATACAGTAAGAAAGTCATAGATCAAATACTGAGAAGAGAGCAGATTGAAACTGCAAACCTTTGGCAAGGCAAAAATCTTCTAATATTATATTTTTTGTTTTTGCCAAAAATATTTTTTTGATATTTGTATTTTAACTAGGACTGGGACTTTAACCCACTAATTTTAATTATTCTAATTATTAATTATTTATGATTTTAATTAATAAAAAAGTAACTCATTAAAAAAAATAATGCTCAAATTTCTGCCACACTGATAACACTGCTCCATGCACTCCCGCACAATAGTTGGTGGGAATGACTTTAAAGTTTGTTTGTCAGCTATGAAGAAGATGCACAGGAGTGACAAGAACCTTTGCTTAACAGTGAGGGAGACGAGGCTGAACTTTTGACTTATTGGATGGAAATGGCTGCTTGAATAAAAGCATGGTTGCGTTTTCCTTTTCAGCCTTGAGACAGGATGTTGTAACCAGATACATGGATAAATTAGATATAGCCAGATCCGTGGGTTGACTATGAGTTCATTTACTCAGCCAAGTAAGGCATTTTTTCCCATTTTATAGATGCTGTTCTGGTGCTTAAAATTAATGGATCAAGGCTGTTTCTAAAACTGGCTCTCTTCTCTTCCCATCATAGATAGAAGTTAGATATTAGAACTCTGATTCAGGCTGTAAAACCTCATGTTGAGAGCTTCTGAGAGAACCTTAAAATCTCCAGGAAACTCTTAGATTTGAATCAGTTAAAAAAATAATAATAATGCTCAGTTTTGTGCAAATTTCACCTGTAGTTGCAGAGAAGAACTTGTGTGTTTCCATGGTCACATTAATCATTAGTGAAAAGATATTAGTTGGATTGATAATAAATTCAATTCTTGACCCTTCAGCTATTATTGATTTTTCTTATGCTCTTTAACTGAAGTGTAATTATCTTTGATTGATTCTGAACAAGATTTAAGTCTAAGAGTAATATGAAGAAATCTTTTGATTCTTCTTTCTTATGTAGTTAAGATTGCTCACTGGAAAGGTCAAGAATTAATCTTTGAGCTTCATTTTAGATAGATTATGAGACCTGTTTACATATAAAATTGATACTAATTAAAGTAAAATAATATTACTAGATC
The DNA here is from genome assembly GCA_014839685.1 of Anableps anableps. Taxonomy (NCBI): domain Eukaryota; kingdom Metazoa; phylum Chordata; class Actinopteri; order Cyprinodontiformes; family Anablepidae; genus Anableps; species Anableps anableps. Next base: position 17,777,955 of record CM026082.1, read on the forward strand.
AAATTTTTTAGCATTTTATAATTTTCTAAGCGATTCTGATGCTTTGTTTCTCCTTACTTCACTCAGTTCACCTGTGAAACAGAAACATTTTAGGTGAAAGACTGAATTCACTTTTGAAATCAAAACAAGAAAAACTGTTTGTGAAAAGCCATTGTGGCAGTTGAGTTAAGACTTCACATTTCCTGAGCTTCCATGAAGGTATATGCCAACTCACATCTATGGCAAGACAGCTTAAACAGGCATTCTTTGCAGCTATGACAGAACTATTTGGTTAAAATGGCGCACAATGGTCATTTGGAATGCCTTATTTTCCCAACTGTCTAATATATCTCACTTAGTTGACCAGCCGTCTCCTATGAACAAAGTGATTGTACTTAGATGTGCAAAGGTGTGAATGGGTATGTTTGTGCTTTGAGAGGTTCCACTGGGAATATAGATTTTTTTTATTTATTTCTTAAATCTCTTCAATGTAATAATCATTTTAGCTTGTCCTTTGGCCTTTTAAGTGCTTGAGCACATTGTGGTGATGAAGCAAGAGCAAAATTTTTGTTGTTTTTACAAGCCTTTGCAGAAAGTGATGCTTTGCGCACCTTTAAATCCTGTAAAAGGACCATGATGACAAAGCATGTGTGCTGGTATTCATGTTGTAATGTGGTGTCCTTGAGAAAGACACTTTATCCCTTTCTGCTAACAGTGCTTTTCTATTTGCTGCTTTCCTTATGGAGATCAATAATGTATCGTATGAATAGTTCAAACACAAGGACAGAGATCACACCCTTTTTGTAATCCATATGTCTCTAAAAACGTAACAGTTTGTCCTCCAGGTGCTGACAGAGGATCTTTCTCTTTGAACATATTTTCCTGGATATTGGAATCCTCCACCAGAACATCCCGGGGGTTAAAGGCTGTTAATCAAGGGCACTTGAACCATAGATAGTTGTACTAGGATTAGAAATTACTCAGGAGAGTTTTGCCAGTGACAAGCTCTTCCTGCAGGTTACAGGCCATATATTACGAGGTCAAGGGCAGCTGTCTGTATGAATGTAAAACAAAGTGAGTTAGGGTTCACAGGGAAGATATATACGTCAGATCTTTTTAGTTTGCCATAAGCAAGACATGCTTTTTTCCCCTTCTTTGCTGTGTGGTGCAGTTTCTAGTAGGACTGCTGACGTGTAGATGTTGATGCTAGTGACATGACATTGCAGTACACATGGGTGCTAATCACCATTCAGGGCATAGACCCAACTCAATGACCATGACACCCAGGCTGTGGTAAATCCTATCAGTCCCCTGCAGATCCTATGGCGTCCACATTTTACAGCAATTTTCTTTAAGTACAGTTGGTTTGTCATCTAAATCAGTGACAAAACCCTGCTGAGTTTAGATCAGATATGTGGCTAATCTCTAAAGCAGCATTTCATCAGAAGAGATTTTCCCAATGAACCTATGTTTATCTCAAGCAAACAGGTCCAGCATGCATTGTGTTTTTATGTGGGATCTGGATGTTAGTTGAACTATTAGAATAGGAGAGATGGTCACCCCTGATTGATTCCCCCCCTGCTCTCTTTTTCCGTCTGCAGCTCCATTTCGGTCTTTCAGTGGAACTTTATCCACAGCTGTGCCTGGTGTGATTAATGGTGGCTATTCATTAACTCGATCAACCACATAAACAGAGATTATTAATCAGATACTTATTTAAATGTCACCAGCAAGTAGCTGAGAGGAAATGAGGCCACTGGGAAACCAAGTTTTTGTGTGTGGGCTACTTGTCACTGTGTTGCTTTCTCCTTCCCTCTATGCATGTTTAATTCCTGGAACATTGTTCCACACTCATAATCATGAGCTTATTCATTAGTTATACATATATTAGGGGCAATAGTTAATAGTGAAGGGATGTGTAGCAATGAAGTATGCTGTTTAACTTTGAATGGGCTTTATTGTACCTTATTAATAAAACATTTTGTTCATGTCTGTATTATGAAAAAGTATGCATACTTATGGGATGGTAGAGTTATTAGAAATTCACATTTCAGCTTTCTACTATGCTGTTTCATTTGTGCGTGCCTAAAGGGACATATGGGGAGCACTTTGTACTACTAAGCTGAACTGTGTTAATCAGGTGTAAGCTATTACAACAACTCAGTTCCTGACCTTTCATAGGAGGGTATATTTTAGTAAAAATGTAATTATTTATTTGTTTAAAACTAAAATGTTTGATTTTGGGTTGATTTTTGCAGAATATTCATACGACACTTATTTATACACTGATTTTTCAGTCTCTGTGACTTAAAAGAATATGGTTGATGTCTTAATGTCAGGGTGGAAAAAGGTAATCTTTATAGTATGCTTGTCTGAATATTTAAAATGCTGGGAACTAGATTTCTGAAAGAAAGGGATGAGAAAAAAGAAAATGTTTATCTGAAAATAACATTTAGTTTCTTGGTGTCTTTATTGCTTTGTTTTAATGAGAAAGGAATTTACATTTTGGCTAAAAAGACCTTTCTCAATACTGATTAGTAATATGCCTGAATAGATGTTTGTTAAATGATTATAGACAAAACTGAAATTTTCTTTATAGATTTGTACATTTACCTAAACATAGCTTATAACTTAAACCCATATCTATTGAGGAAAAAAACAAAAGCTAAGACCAGGCAGAATCCTTCTCTATGATCGTAATTAAAAATCTGAGCAAATGAATGTTTCCAGCTTTTATAGATACATATATTTAACAATTCCAATAATTATTTATGTTATAAAGACTTATTTCAAGTTCCAGTCTTAATGTAATGAATATATTTTAAAACCACATAACTAAAGAAGAAAACAACTGTACAACTGTTTAAACAGTCTAGCTTGTGTCAGCCAAGCGTTCATAGCTAGTTTTTGATCCTTCGTTGCCGGCTCCTCCTATTATTGTGAAGCAGAATTCACCAAGCATTGGATTGTTCACCCACTAATACAAAATGAGATCGGCTTAGAATGTCGTGAGACAGGTTACTTTTACCCTACTTATAATGTGTTTTGCAACAATAATCCTGCTGAGATTATATTTAGGTGTGAAATCCCTTGTGTTTTGCACTGGAGACAGAATGGAAAGCTTTCAGGTTGTGCAATACTGATTGAATTTGATTAAAAAAGAAAAAGAATGGCAGATTTGAATTTTAAAAGGATTACATAAATATAACTACAGCATTGTGGGAGGTATAAGCCTTTCACAATACATGCAAAGTTTATAACTTTCAAAGGTAAATAAAATTTTATATAATTGTCATTTTTATTTTTTTGTGAAAAAGATTATAATTCTCTAATCTCCAGAAATTCTTGAACTACAATTCGGTAGGTCATGACACAGCATCTCAATCAGATTTATCTCTTTGACTGGACCACTCCTACACCTTGATGTTGGGTTTTTTTAATTAATTTAAGTAAGCTTGAGCTTAAGGTAATGAACTGGTGGCCAGACACTCTTCTGCAGGACTTTCATAAGGAAATAACTAGAATAACTAAGAAAAGACTGACATAAACAAAACAAGGAATAAGAAACATATTCTAAAACTAACTGAATACTCAACTAGGGACTGGACAAACAAGAAATAAATTAGAATGTAGGAAAATAAGACATCAATACTGAGAAATAACAGAAGCAAAAAGTCCAACAGAAACAGATCATCACAGTACTGATGGTGAAGCCGCAACTATATACCAAGACAGGAACTCTCGTTCTGCAACTGACATTGGCGTCATTGGGAATACCCATGTTGCACCAAACATAAGTTAAGTTAGTTAAGTTTATTTGTATAGCACATTTCAGGAGCAAGGCAATTTAAAGTGCTTTACATCATAAAAGTCTTTGAATCAGTTGGCAATGGATCAGTTGCTTGATATCCTCCCCGGTAGGGCTGGAAGGCTGTCCAGGCCTGATGGAGAAGTGGAATAATGGAACTTCATTCCGCCGGAGGATCTCAAGTTGCCATCAGCCGGTGGAGTATCGACACACCGGCACACAGCCTATGCGGGTGAGAGGAAAGTTTGACAGCAAACCGCGCTTCTCATGCAGAAAAACACTGCAGGTACTTTCAAGCTGTTAATCACGCTAAAATCTGGGACAAGAACAACAAACTTAAAGGAATTGTTGGAGGACATTTATACAGAAAGACCATTTTATCAGCTATATCAGATTCAACATCTACTAACAAAATCCAACCTGGATTTTCTGGCTCTCAGTGAAACCTGGTTGAATGATAAAGTGCCGACTCACATAATTAATATTCCTTGATATGTCTGCCCCAGACAAGACAGACAATCAGGTAAAGGAGAGGGTGTTTTCATTTATATTAGGGACACCCTCAAGTTCTCTGAAATCAACTTCCACACCTATGGATTGGAATGGCTGGTTATGAATATTGTTTTATCGCCTAAGATGAACTTTTCTATTGTTCTGTTTAACCCCCCATCTTTTAATGTGTAATTTTATCAAGATTTAGATGAACTTCTTAAACAGTTAAACTGGAAAAATTAAATCATTATTTTGGTGACTTTAATATAAGTTGGCTGGAAACAAGTGTATCCAAATATACTTTACATCAAGTGATCAAATCCCCCACAAGATTAACGCAAAAAAGTAACACATATCAATTTAATCTTCTCTTATAAACTTGAGCATGTAACAAAAAATTATAATGTTAAGGGATTATCAGATCACAATTTGATCTTAATTATCTGAAAATTGACAAAAAGCATCTACCTAAATTTGGTTTCCAATCAGACGTTGTCCAGCGCAGAGGGATCAGAGTGAGCGAGATTAAGCAATTTGACAATGAAATACAGGCTATGGACTGGGACTTGACTCTACAAGCACATGACCCCAATACCTGTTGTAACATACTTACAGAATTGCTTAAAAGACAATAAAAAAAATTCACGATACCAATTAAAAGCAACCATAAAAAGCCGTCACTGCCATGGATTAATAGAGGGTTACACCAGCTGGTAAAAAAGAGGGATTTCGTTTTGAAAAAAAAATCTCTCAGTACAAAGCAAAACACAGACATTCTCATTTTTAAAGGTCTTAAAGATAAAGTGGTCAGTTGTTTAAGAAAAGCAAAAGCAGCATATTTTACTGAACTGATTTCCCAATCAGGAGACCGGAGCTCTTCTCTTTGGACATATACAAACAAACTTCCTAAAAAAGATGTAAACCAGAAAAAAATGGATAGCTCAGTTGAACATTAAGGGACACAGAATATCTGACTCTGCAATAATGGCAAATGCTTTTTAAAATTATTTTATCAAATCAATAGAAGAATTGGCAATAAATTTCAATGCACTAGATTTAACAGAGTTCAGTTATTGAAACAACTGTTCCTTTTAATCTTAAGATTAATCCTTGTAAAACTCAGCAAGCAATCAATTAAAAACATCGAAAACTAAAAACGGTTTTGGGATAGACACAATTGACGACTGATACATTTGAACAATTGAATTGAAGCGCGGAGCCGAACGACATTGTTGCCAGCAATAAAATGTCTCAAGCATTCCTCTTGCTCCAACTTTAATTGCTCAGTATTTGGAAGAGTGGCCAACACGTACTGAATGGCTTTGTTGACTTCCTTCGCTACCATTGCCAAACTACAACCATAGGTAGACTACAATTCAAAAACAGCACAGAAACGAGACATCATTGTCAATAACTTTTACTTCTGTTCGCTGAATGGCCAGGATGAAGTGCTTTATTAGAATGTGTTGATGTGTTTTGATGTGTATTGATGTTTTTAATTATGGCACTTAATAAAATGTAATGTTTGTAACTGGTTTCACAACCGGTGACCATTTGATGTGTTTATTATGTTTTTATGTTTTCATGATGTGAAGTACTTTGAACTGCCTTGTTGCTGAAATGTGCTATACAAATAAATATGACTTTGACTTGACTAGAAATTGAGCTCAATGGGACAAATCCCAGATGGAGCACTGAAAGGAGATGAGAATCGAGCAAAATTGTGGTGGAAGGCCATTGCCAGACTACTGTAACCTGTCTTCTGTGAAATGAATATCTGTGGGTGTGCACATTAGGGTTGTCAAAGCAATTGCTATCTCAATATAATTGAAACTAGAAAAAGGAATGATTTAAAGATACTCATTTGAGTCAAGATTGATACAAACAGACCTATTTGCATTTGCCCAAATTGTAGCACTTCCTCCAGCATCAGTGCTGCAATAACAGACACTCAGCCCATCCTGTCCTTAAAGAACTGCTGAAAGTTTTAAACTCTGATAGCACTGGTATTACACCCAGAAAGAAATACATGCAACCCTCTTTAACCAACAAGTCTAACACAACAGCGTTGTTTTGAGGTACCTTACTTATAAAGCAGACAGACAGGAAACACAAAATGCCGAAGGCTGCCACATGCTAGCTGCACTACAAGGAAACTCTATAACACTGATGTTTGAGAGCAACTTAAAAAGGTCACCAAAGCTCCTGTGTCTATAACAGTGAAGTAGTGAACCTCCTAAATGACATAGGCTCAAGCTATCTGTTCAAATTGTAGCTTTTCGGACACGGATAGTATAATGTATGTTAGGGGCATCTTGCTTTGAAAAAAAAAGCTTGACAGTCCATATTAAACAATTAACAGCCAAGTCTATGTCCTGGGCTTTCAAGTAAGCATGTTCTTATCAAAGATAAGTACAAGAATGGGAACTTTAAGAGATAAAATTGTGTGACACTTTTGCACTAAATTAATTATGTTAATACAAAGGTGTTTACACAGTGCAGAAAATTGGGTACCTCATAGTGGTAAGTTAAAGACAATGACAGCGTAAAACAAACAAATTAATAATGCCAGCATGCTGTGAAAAAACTCAGCAGGGCTTTGGAAATATCACGTTCACACTGTGATGTAGTATCACTGAAGCGGCTGAACTGATGAATCTTGCTGAGATTGTAAATGAGTTATATCATCACTCATGCAGAGAGTACACATTTAGTTCATCATTCATTTCATCAATCCAGCTAATTGATTGGACCTATTAATCAGTGAGAACAGAGAGGAAAGGAAGAGGGCTGATCAATGGCTGAAGCCATGGAGGATGTAGGATGGTGGATTAACATTCAACTGTTCAAGTTGAAAAAGGTCAAGGGTCGCCCTGCAGGAATTTCTAGGCACAGTAGTCCTGTGGTGAGACCTTTGTTGCAATGTTAACAACAGTCTTTATCAAAGGTGTGTTCTCAGGTTGCTCTCATGTTGCTTGGCCTTGTGATCATTGTGGGGAATACAATTCCTTAGGCAAATGATAAATCACTCAAAAAGGCAGCATAGATGATGATGAGGTCACTGTTTCATTAACTGTCTTCTACTCTGGTTTTCTCATTTCTCACATACATAAACAATACGACTGGCAAACTCAAACAGAGGTAAAGAAGATGGAAGCCTTCAAAGGTTGTTATAAAATACATGCTGTAAGTAACAGCCAAATATATTTGGAAACATGCAGATTATGTTTGTTTCAAGATTTAGAAAGGTAGGTCAATATTGCTCTCCTGTCTGTTTTATATCAGGTAGCATCTTTACTGGTAGCCTCAGGGATGTTGCAGAGTAACCTATATTGACAGATATTATTGGTCCTAAAAAAGCAGGATCATTAGGCTTTTACAAACAACTTTAGAGGACCAGGAATCTAAAACATTTTCGAATTATACTACAACTTGATATTAGCTCTTGTGCACAGAGGTGAGAAAAAGAATTTGACACTGAGGTAAAAATGAGATTCATGAAACTGAGGGATGATCAAACATTTATTGAAAGAAATATTTTTAGTGATGTACTGGCATAGTTCCAAACTGACTCTCCAGCTGTTCAAAACCAGACTGCATTTTTTGGATAACCAACTAAGAAAAAGCCTTTTTGCACTGGGCCTGGCCCAGCCTGTATTCGAACCCCAGTTTCGATGTCTTTGCATTAGTCCTTATGGCACAGTTTCACCCCACTCTCTGAAACTCCGAGATATGTAGTTCCATTTGGGCCAGCCAGACTGGCTCAATTTGAGAGACTGCCCATTATCTCCACTAGTCTGTTGAGAGACCTCGTTTTTTTTTAATTCTTTGATGGATACCACCAAAGGTGCAGCTTCCTCACTGTTGAGTGGGTACAGAAGTTCAAAGTTATCCATTGTTGTATTGCAAAGTAAGTGCTGTCACATACAAATTTGCGCGCTTTTGACATGACAATCCCTGCCTGCTTTCGAGGCAGCTTTCTGCTCAATGCAAACACAACCAGGGCCAGGGTACAATAGGCTGGACTGGCCTAGGTCAGGCCGTGCAGTGGAAAAAAAAAAGGCCTTAGATGGCTGTAGCACCAACACCGCTATCAGTTTGTTGTATTTAAGTTCTTGTAAAATGTACTTTTGTCCTGGATGGATGGATGGATGGATCCATCTTTTAGGGCTATGTGGTCAATGCCTTATGTGTACATGAAATTCTCGAGATACTCTTATACTCTCCTGCAGAGAATAGCGACATGTTATAAGCAAATTAAACGCCGTTTCAGTTGTTTCTTTTTCCTTAAAAGGTAGAAACAAACAAGAAAATGAGTTATGCGCTGAATGATCTAAAGCCAGCTAAGTGTATACTATTTGCAGCTCAAGTTCACAGAGATTGATTTTAAAACTTGTTGAGAGCAACAGGTAGTCAGGTGGGAAGAGTAATCAAAGGCTCAAAAGAGCATATCACTTTAAACATATTTCTTTCAACTGATTATTTGCTTACTTAAATGTTTTAACATTTGTAAGAGGTGTTGAAACACTAATGATAAATAATTTCATGTCGTCCTGCTAGATTTTTCACAAGTAATCAAAAGGCTCTCCTTCTTTAGAAAGTTTACTGAAACTGAGTTTTGACTCTGAACATAGCTGCAGTTAGCCCCAAAACCCCACCTTTACTTTTAACTGTAAATTTTTCTTATTTAAGATTTCATTTATATTTTGTATGCAAATTATGTTCTGTCACCAGGTGTTCATTGCAAGCTATTTGTGACTTATTTTTTCATGTCTGCTGAGCTCATGCAAATAGTCACTGACTCATGTCTAGACCGAAAAATTAGAGCGTATACACAGACAAAAAAAAGTCAGTGGCATTTAGGAAAGAAGTTCATGCTGTGCAATCAAAGCTCATTTTCCACACTGAGCTCAGTCAGTGGTAGCCATGTCACCATTTGGCGAAGAACACATTTATCCTCAAGTGGTTTTTGTTCGTCCTGTTTCTGCAGGCTCTATCTGCAAATGAAGGCAGTCAGAAGATCACGGCTGACTCCGGGTTTTTAAAGGCACACATGCTTTGTTACTATGCTAGAATGAAATGAGGGTGGAACTGGTTTAATACTATAGTTATTCTTGTTACTATTTATATCAAAAAGTAATTTACAAAATCATAATTACCAGGACAGCTTAGTTTTCAAGTTGATATTCATTTCTAAATGTACACTTTGCAATTTCAGTCTTTTATTGGAAAGTAAAAACATTTCCACTGAAGTGATGATGACATAAGAGAAATTGTTCAGCAGCAAGTTTTTTTTCTGTTGAGAAGTCATCTAAAAATTAACATTAACTCTTTAGGATTAACAGACGGTGCTGTTAGGCAGGTGAAACGATTTGACATGTTTCAGCAGTGGCAGCCATGTTGATGTACCTTACTGCAACAACCCTGCAAAACACCTGAGTGAAGTTGCCCCCCCCCCACTTTCTTCAAATCAAACAAAATTGGTTTCAAACATTTGTGCTATGTTTGTGCTGTTTTTGCAGCAAAAAGTTTTGTTTGTGCTGCTATGGTTTTTAAGATATTAATAAAAGTTTCCGGAGGTAATTGAAGGTCAGCCAGTCCCTCCCACGTTTATGAAATCAAACAAATTCAGTGTCAATCAACAGTGCTACATTTGTGCTGTTTTGTGCTGGTAAAATTTTATTTGTGCTGCTTTTGTTTTGAATATATTAATGAAAGTTTAAAGGTCAAAAGTTCAAGTAGAACTTTTGACACACACATTCACATAACCCCAAATCAAACAAAACTAGATTTAAACGGATTGTTCTACGCTTGTGCAGGAAACTTTTAGCAGCACAAACCAGCACAAACGTAACACTGTTGATTGACACCAAATTTGTTTGATTTCATAAATGTGGGAGGGGTTGGCTGACCTTCTATGACTTCCCAAAACATTTATTAATATCTTAAAAATGATAGCAACACAAACGAAAATTTTTGCTGCACAAACCAGCGCAAACATAGCACAAATATTTGACACCAGTTTTGTTTGATTTGAAGAGGGTGGATGAGGGCAACTTCACTCAGGTTTCAAAAACTACTTAAAATCATTTTCTTTAGGCAACAGTTTTCCCAAACTTCATCTTCTAACTCACTACCTCATTGGATGTCCTCCTTTTCATCAGAACGGTTCATGAGAGAGGTTTCAGGGCAGAAAAAAAAAGATCAGGATTTTTTTTATATATTGTTTATTTTATTGTGTATGCTTTGTTTTGTGATGCTTAACTACTTGTGTCCTAACAAGTCCCTGAACCAAATGTATAAATGTAAAGTTAATGACTAGTAATTTGTCAGTGTTTTCTATTCATTTCATCTCACAAACCTGCATAAAATACATCCATCTAGTCCCTATAAATGTGTTAAATTGTCATAGCAATATCTCAGCTGCTAAAGCTCTTCTAATTCAAAGACCATAAGCACAATATTTGCAATCTAGCTTGTTCTGTTCGCTGTGAAATCGCCGTAGCACGCTACCAGCACTCATATACACATTAATATTAGTATTAATGGTACTTAAAAGTACAATTGAGATTGAAAGGGATTTCTAAATAGTGCCGCAGTGCTTTCTGCAAGGAGTTTGCATGTTCTCCCTGTGCATGGGTTCTCTCTGGGTACTCGTCTTCCTTCCACAGTCCAAAAACATGACTGTTTGGTTAATTGGTCTTTCTAAATTGACCTTAGGTGTGTGTGTGTGTGTGTGTGTGTGTGTGTGTGTGTGTGTGTGTGTGTGTGTGTGTGTGTGTGTGTGTGTGCGTGCATGTGTGGTTGTTTGTCCTGTCTGTCTCTGTGTTGCCCTGCTTATGAAAGTTAATCCAGAACTAATCAAGGTTTTGCATGTTTAGATAATAGATGGATGGTTATTGATTTCTAATTTAGAAAATTATTTTTGAAATATCATTTCATTAAAATAATGTTTTATTTTCCCATCTGCGTAGCATTGGGAACTGGTTGTTTGGGCACATAGCAATTATTGTTCTCAATTAGTTTTAAAGCTAATTTAACCTTATTACAATTGTAATAATTGTAATAAAGAAGCTGTGTGGGTACCCTAAGTGCACTGTTAGCTTACAGTACATTTCTCTAAACAAATTGCACTGTAAGAGAAATAACAGACTGCTATAGCCTGCTGTTGACCTTCCATTTCTGGGAAAAAATGTTTTAATATATTTAACAAAGAAACAGAAGCACTCCTCATTTCCAGTGTCGACAATGTGTTAAGAACTTGCACTTGTTTAACTTAGAGTGCAGCTACATCAGTGAAAATCAGAGTTGACTGATTATTTAAACTACAGAATCTGTGTTTGCATATTGAGAAGTTTTGTTGACTCCCAATAATAATGTAAAAAACAGTTTGATATGTTAGCACAAAATTAAATGTAATTTGGTACAGATAACTTTAAAATGCTGCAAATGTCTTTGCAGCATTTTAACCTACAGTTGAAACCATACATTTACATACACCAAATAAAAAGACACATACAGATTTTTTTTCTCACTGTCTGAAGATAAATCAGACCAAACTTTTCTCGTTTTAAGTCAGTTAGAATTACAAAAGTTATTTCTATTTGCTAAATGTCAGAAAACTTAGTGAGAACATTTTTTTTGTAACTTTCTTCAAATTCAAAACTTTACATACATTTGGTATGTATCAGGGATAATTGTCTTTTAAACTGTATGACTTCAGTCAAACCTTTTGGATTTCCTTCCACAATCCTCTGATAGGTTAGTTGACACATTTAAGTTAATTGGAGGCACACCTGTGGATGTATCTTAAGGCTACACCTAGAACACACTGCTTTATTGTTTGACACAGTGGGAAAGTCAAAAGAAATCAGCTAAATATCAGGAAAAGATGAGCGGAGCTGCCCCAGTCTTGTTCATCCTTGGGAACAATTTCCAGGTGCTTGAAGGTGCTGCATTCATCTGGTCAAACAGTTATACACAAGTATAGACATGATGGGAATGTCCAGCCATCATACTGCTCAGGAAAGAGACAGGTTCTGTGTCCCAGGGATGAACGGATTTTGGTCCAAAATGTGGAAATTTATCCCAGAACAAAAGTCAAAGACTTTGTGAAGATGTTGGCTGAATTTGGTCTGACTGTCATTATTCACAGTGAAGTGTGTCTTGTACTGAAATGGGCTTAAAGGCCACTCAGTGAGGAAGACGCCTTTACTTCAAAAGAAACATAAAGAGCCAGATTGCAGTTTGCAAATACACACAGGGACAAAGACCTTCACTTCTGGAGACATCTCCTGTGATCTGATTAAACAAAAGTGGAACTGTTTGACCATATTGACCATTGTTACTTTTGGAAGAAATAGGGGGATGCTTGTACCATTCTAATTGTGAAGTACAGGGGTGGTAGCATCATGTAGTGGAGCTGTTTTGCTGCAGGAGGAAGTGGTGCACTTCATAAAATAGATGGGATCATGAGGAAAGAACATTATGAAAAAATATTGAAGCAACATCTAAAGACGTAAGCCAGGAAGTTAAAGCTCGGGTATTTCAAATGGACAATAACCCTCAGCATACAGCTAAAGTGATTATAAAGTGGCTTAAGGACAACAAAGTAAATGATTTGGCATGGCCTCAAAAAGCCCTGATCTCAGGCTTATGGAGAAGTTGTGGGTCGATCTGAAAAGATGTGTGTAACTGAGGCTGCCTACAAACCTGACCAAGGTACATCAGTTCTGTCAGGAGGAATGGGCCAGAACTCCAGCAAACTATTGGGAGAAGCTTATGAAAGGAAACCCAAAAGGTTTGACCCAAGTCATACAGTTTAAAAGACAGTTGTCCCTGATTCTGATCAAATGTATGGAAACTTTTGAAGAAAGTTACAAAACAATCTGTAAAAAATGTTCTCTCTAAGATTAGTGGCGTTTAGGAAATAGAAATAATTTTGGTAATTCTAACTGACATAAAACAAGAAAAGTTTGGCCTGATTTAACTTAAGACAGTGAGAAAAATGTATATGTGTCTCTTTATTCTGTGTATGTAAATGTATGGTTCAACTGTAGGGATACTCTTAAATAATTAGAAATTTTACTTAAAGCCCTTTCAGAAATAAAGGATAGTTTAGACATAAATAACATTTTACAACATCAGGGCTGGTGTCGGTTCAGCACTGTTTCCTTGTAGTAAGAAAGACCTGGGTTCAAATCCTGGCCTAGGGCCTTTCACAAGCTATGCTAGTAATTGACATATACACTGAGTTGCGAATCATTTCTATGAATTAGTAAAAAAGTTATTGGAAAGATTTCATAAAACCTTTAGCTTTGTGCAGATTTAAATGTAAATTTTTAATACTAACTATTGTTTCTAAAGATAACTAATAATTATGATTTTCCAATTGATTAAAAATCCGTTTTGCTCAGTCATCAAGGGATTGTTAGAGAAAAGCCCTCAAGCACTTAACCATGAAGAGAAATATGTAGCTGCACATTTGCTTTTGAATAACATTATTCTGATTTTACATGTATTCACTTTCATGATAGCACACACGTAGACTGAATCCCATGTACAAATCTCAAACCACAAGAACATTTAAGGCTGATTATGAAGAACCAGAAAGTTTTATTTTAAACAGACTAACATTTCCACATGAGCAAAGAGGGTATGTATATATGTAAAAAAAAAAAAAAAAAAGAAAAAGGAAACATGCACAATTATTTTTCCAATATGATGAAAGATAACATTATGCAGCCATAGTTGTACGTATTTCACTGGTGTAAGTTATCAAAATAATTCCTCTATTCATAAAAACACATCAAAAATATAGATTTTGACCATACCATTTAAGGATGCCAGAATTCATTTAGGACTTGGGTTCTTTATAGATGGGGTTCCCTTATGCATTATGCACTTTGGTGTTGTATCATCTGTAAAATTTCTTATTTCATGCATTAAAAATGGATGCCCTTACCTCTCTGTTTCTCCTCTTCTACTATCTTCTCAGATCCAGACTTTGCTGATTTGGGAGTACCCCCACCCCTGCCCTGTAGGTATACTCTCTCAGTCTCTGTTTTTACTTCTGTTCTTTTCTTTCTCTCTTTCTGTCTCACTTCTGATTACATTACTCGCTATGTTTTAGCACAGCTTTTCTTCTTAGGGCCCGTAATGCTGCTCTGTACAAGTCATTCTACACTGTTCTAATGTTTGCATATGTACCTGTAATGTAATATATATATATATATATATATATATATATATATATATATATATATATATATATATATATATATATATATATATATATATATATATATGGCAATATGGTCTAATCACTGGCATGTATTTTTGTGCTCTTGAGGTTCTATTTATAGGGCACATCAAAGTCTAGAATTGACAAAATGTATACTTTATTTTCACTATTACTTTCAAGGAATGTTAACACATAAGGGTAAAGTAAGTATAAGTATAGACTTGCTGTTTATATAGGTATTAAGAGGGCAATTTGCTGGTGTGCTTCAGAGTGGTGTGGATTAACACAATATCGGGAAGGTTTAAAAGACCATTCCTAGTCTATGTAAAGCATTTCATGCAACAATGAGAAAAAAATTTCACAAATGGGAAACATCACATAAAATATGAAAATTTATCCCGAGATCATACAGTGCACTGGAGAGAGACATTGCATAAAATCGTAGAGTAGGGGTCTGCAACTTAAGTCCTCAAGGACCGTTGTCCTACAGCTTTTAGGTGTGTCCCTGGTCTAACACATCTGAATCAAATGGCTGAATTAGCACCTCAGTATGCAGTGAAGTTCTCCAGAGTCCTGCTTATTTGACTCAGGTGTGTTGCAGCAGAGACACATCTAAAAGTTGCAGGACACAGGTCCTTGAAGACTGGAGCTGCAGACCCCTGCCGTAGAGCAACATGTAAGATGCTTCTGGCCTCGGTTAACATAGTAACTCACATAATTAAAGGAAAGGTATATTTAAGTGAACTACAATACTTCTAACCAATTCATTGGACAGATGAAACCAAAGCAGAGGTGTTTGAACATAATGCAATCCTCAGATTACTCATGGGCAAATGAAAAACTAGAACTCCTGTCATATTTCTTTGTGTTGAAACCACAACTCACTCATACTATTACTAATGTGCTGTTGTATTTTTGCACAAGAACATGTCATTGTATTTATTACTGCAAAATTTTCCTGATGGTGGTGTGACTACAGAGATTGAAGAAAATGGGAAAATAAACAAAGCTAGAACCAGAAAAAGGCCTATAGCACCAGGCAATCTCTTAATTGTAAAAACATAGGACTGAAAATCTATAAGAAAACTATAATCCTCCAAAACAAACAGTAATAAAAACTTCAGAAGCTTTTAAAGGCTGCAAAGAATAATCTATAACCAAATATTAATTTAGGTATGCTCAACACTATGTAAAAAATAATACCATCCAACCCAAATGCATAGGTTCAAGTCTGATGAAAACCAGGCACAGGACAACTGACAAGCATGATAGTGGAGGGATGCTGACTTGGGCTTATATGCAGCCATGGAATGTGGACAACTTTCTGTCATTGACTCAACCATGAACTCATGTGTATTCCATAGTACTCTAGAGTCATATATGAGGCCATCTGAGCTACAGATGAAGCTTGGTGGAAGTAGGGCCATTAACAGGGTAATGATTTTAAGATCACCAGAAAATCTACAACAGAATGGCTGAAAAAGAAAAGAAGCAAGATGTTGTAATCTTACGACCTTACGCTGTAGTAAAATGCTGTGGTGGTACCTTAATAGAGCTCTACTTAAAGATAATTGAAAGCGATGTTACAAAGAAACATGTGCCAAAATTCCGCCAGGGATCTGAGAAACTTATAATCAAACAGAAAATTACTGTTTCAAGTTTATACTGATTCATGTGCTGTACTTAGCTTATCCAATGACTTTCCCATGAGGAAAATGTGTTTATACCATGAACGCATATATGGACAATTGTTTTTTTATGTGTTTATGCACCTGTCTTTCAGCCTGTCAGTATGACATGGTTGGTCCAGAAGGTATCGTTGAGTCTCATCAGATCACTAGGGATGGGAAAGCTGGTGCCGCTGAGGCCGTCGACTGTAAATGGTACATCCGTGCTCCACCCCGTTCCAAGGTCAGTGAGATAAGCTACTCTTTTTCCAGCTGGGATTCTGATGTAAGTTTGTTGATTTCATTTTGTATCTCTCCAGACAACACAGAAACATCTGAAGATTTTTGTTGCAGCGGGGGGGAATGAGTTCCTCCGATAGGGTTAAAAAGACAAACAAGCAGAAGGGTTTACTTAGGGCCAGGTGCTCATTTTTCTAATGGAAGCAGTGTTGCCAAGAGGAACAAAGCAATGAAAGGATGTGGAGAGTAAAAAGAGAGCATGAGAGAGACTTGGTTGGGCCAAAGAGAGACAGGGTGATTTAGCACTGATGAAATAGTGTTACGATGCAGTTTGACCCTTTACCCTGAGGCTTTCCATATTTGTTTTCTGTGCCAGTGTTCTGAGTGCAACCCTGCATGCATAAAAAAAAAAAATACAGATATGCACCAACACTTGTAAACATGCACAACTTCACTCCAGTCACTAATACACTGTAGACTCATGTCCTTATCTTAAGGAGGTACCTGTGCTGCATTAATGCTAAAGGATTAAAAGTCTCCTGAGCCTGGAGCATCGAGCAGGAAAAAAAACATATTTTTCAAAGGCTATACCCTGGTTACACTGATCAGCTTTAACATTATGACCACCAAGCTCAAAACTGCTCATAAGCATGTGTTACACACTGATTATTGAATGGAGCACATTTGAGTATTTACACTTTTAAAATATTTTTTCAATTCAAATATGCAATATTTAAATTGTGTTGTAATTTGAAATAATGGAATATTTTATTCCTATACATTTTAAATTTTTTTTGCCTTGAGTCATACCAATACCTCTTTTAAAAGGCAGCAAAAGGGTTTATCTTTGCTTCCAGTAAATAGCACTGTTGCTTCACTCAGACCTATATTCTATTTTCCTTCTGCTACATGTTTCCCCTAAAGATAAAGTAATTTAACTGAGAGCAAGCTGAAGGATTCCTAGCTTAAATAATGGTTCATTCTGATTTTCGTTGGCTCTCAGAAAAGAGAATAGCCTCCTGCTTTTTTATGTACCAACCTCCTCTGATGCATACGCACACTGGTTTATGATATAGCTGGCAGATAACAATGGTACGGCAATGATTCATTGCCGTAGCAGCTGTTCTTATCTGGCATCCTCTTCAGGGTTGCATATTTCCCACTAATGCCTTTGTTTCCCTTGGAAATGTCCTTCTGATTCAGCTGCTTTAAAAGTCAAGGCCACAGGAGCTATAAGACTGCTCCATCCACCTTCAGACATTTTCTGAATCATCATAAGCTATTTGGGGACATACTATAAGCAGTAGTAACAGGAAATGGAGGGAGACAGAGGGATGCTGGGTCCTGATAAATGCAACACTGATTTTTTTTATTCTTAATTCAGCATGGATTTTTAACCTACTCTTGTACAGTGCAATATTTGCATGCATGCCAAAGAATGTGAGTCGGTTTTACAATTTATAAATGTGAGTGGTAAAAAACAAAAATAATGTGAACATCGGGAAAGTGATGTATTTTACACTGTTTAAATCAGTTTAAAATTTCACCCTGCAGAATTACATCATGGGGCAAGTCAAGGGCCAGAGGTTCCCACTCACTGGTGCTGAGAGGCATGAAAGCGAATGCATTTTCTAGCATGATTCAATCTTTACAGGTGCACAGACTTAAACTTTTCACTGGTTCTATCTGCAAAAGTCATGAAGTGTTAAAAACCTTCATGTTTCTGCCAGAGTGCAGACATATACTCATGTTACCGCAGTGAAAAAACCACAGTGAATCATATCTCCCTTATTTATATGATGCATATGTGTTGCTGTGCTATAATCTGGTCAAATTGTTCAATCCCCCCATGCTCTTATAGTACTGCACTGTTGCCAGCAGGCCAGAAACAGCAGAGAGATAATGACATCCTATGCCGGAGGCTCTAATTAGACTGCACCGGAGGACTCCAGAGAGAAGGCAGGAAAAACAGGGTGCAGAAAAAGAAGGGGGTAGGAGGGTGTGGGGGTGAGGGGTGTGTGTGCTTAATAATGCATTTTATCTAGGGTCTAAATGTATAAGGGATGGAGATTAAGGGTGGATGGCAGATGGCAAAGAGAGAGAGAAAGAGTCAAGGTAAGGGTAGGCACACCTGCAGAAAGCAGTAATAGCCATGTGTTGTTGCCAGAAGTGACAGCAATGCACCACTTTTAATGATGATGTTAGAACTTTACACCAGCATGTGTCATCTGAACATCAGATTTTCTTATAAAGAGAATTTGTAGCAACCACAGGGGAAAATTAATGAGCTTTTACTGGTGAAAGCATCATGAAAGAACATTTAATCAGACGCAATCCTGCAAAATAAAATGTCAAATTGCAAATACATGTATGTCTGTTGGACGTATGTTTTTTCCAGCCACATTTCACCCTCTTGTTATTTCTGCTTTGACAGATGTCCAAGTACACCTGGCAGCTCTTGGTAGTATCAAAGATTGTTTCCACTATATAACATGTTTGTCCTGTCTATTTTTTTCCAACATATCTGTCTGAACTTTCCGACACCTTCTGTGTATTTTTTATGAAGACAGGATCACTCTGACTTTAATGAGCAGCGTGCTCTGTTCTGGGCACCTTTAGCAACAGAGAGAACATTATCTTCTTCAGTCAGTGATTGAGTCTTTGCCATTATTGGGCATTGCTATCAAGGAAGCAGCAGTCCTTTTTTTTCTCCTTGAGCAAATTATTCAGACTTACAAATTATGATTATATCTTTCTTTTTGTTTTGTGCCATCTGGCCTTGAATTTTTCTTCAGTCGTTTAGAGTTTATCAAAGGAGCAGCTGAAAAGAAGCATCAAATCCTTTCATTTGTGTTTACCTTTTAGCTTATTTGTCAGATAATTATGCTGCTTTCTCGAGGTTTCAGTCAGTGTTGCAGCAACATCTATCAGACAGTTAATGACTTAGACCATTCAGCAGATCCTCAAAGATTTGACATCATTAAATTGATTAAGTTGCCGGTGTAAACATTGAAATAAAATTCTTCTAATACATTATGTATAATAAACTAATTTCATAACATACACAGTGTGTACATTCATTACACGTTTGTCACATTACAACTAAAAACTTCTATACATTTTACATAATAGACCAACAAAACAGCAGTGCCTAATTTTGAAGAGAAGGGGATTTGTTTTTACAGCTGAAAATCTGAAGTGTGTGGCATGCATTTTTATTAACCCCCCTTACTCTGATACAGTTAACTAAAATTCACCTCAAACAATTGCCTTCAGAAGTCATCTAATTAGTAAAAGAAAGTATCATGGTTATAATGTGGAAAAGTTTTATTGGTATGAATACTTATGGATAGTCATTTATGTCACAAAAAGTGTTTTTAGCAATACAAGAGAGACATAAAATAGTTAGGTATCATCCTGGAGACCATTGTGTGGTCTTATCTGAGTATAAAGAGTTGCCTGGAACCCAGAGTAACAAGGCTCAGAGTCCTTGAATTGTCCTAAATATTCTCCCCAACAACATATATTGGTAAAAACACCATGTTTCAAATCCTTTGTTAATCACACATTTATTACGTTCTTTTTCAAAATTCTGGGACATTTTTCTTACTGTAAACATTTTGAATACATTAAATATCACATAGTCCATGACTATATCAATCTAAAATCTTGGACAAGTAACACTGATTGACGTTCCACTTGTATTTTTGGAGTTTTTTGATTTGATATGTTTAAATGAAATCATATATCAGCTATAGAAATGCATAAATGTGATTGGAATAGTTTACTGTGTCAGCTTTCTTATAGGCCAAAAGAAAAAGGAGGCAGAAATGATTTTGTGTTTTGTCCAAGATCCAGTATGATGTTTCAGTGATTAAAAAAAAAAAAAAAATTTTTAGTATTAACAAAATTTACTTTAGAGGATGGATCATTAACCTTCATTTACATTTAAACAGAGATTCCCAATTGACTGTTTTAAAATTAAACATGAAAAACACATGTACCGATTGATGTCAAAATTAGTGTTAAACTGGTAATGTCATAAATATCTAGAAAAAACATTAGTAGGCAATGTTGTTAAATAATGTTTTCTAGAAAATAAAAAAGTTAAGCACCCTAAGGTTGAAAATGCTGAATAAAAACAGCTGAATCGAGATAAGCACATATAGAGCTAGAGTTGTCACCATTTGGATAAGTATTTGTTTGTTTTTGCTGGTAGCCCTCACACACAACCTACAGTGGAGCTTGACAGATAGGAATTTTGTTAATCAAAGCCTCAGAATAGGAATATTGATCCACTTTGTTTTTATCTGTCTCATGGGATGATGACATATTTTTGAAGATAGTTCATCTTTGCAACACTAGTCTCAGAAAGCACCTATCGCCATGTCAAGCCTCTATCTACATACTGCTTGATGGTCAAGATAATACTCTTTAGTTACTGTATAAATATTGCACACCTGGCTTATTAGTTTAGGCAGACAGCCATATTCTTAGCAGATTTGCAGCTATGGTGTACTTTTTTCATTTGATGTTTTTACATTTGATGTTTAAAGCATGAGATATTGTTTTATATCCTAATGCTGCTTTAAACTTTTCCACCTGACGTTTTTGGTGTGTTCCTTGGTCTTTATGGTGCTGTTTCTTCACTATTTTCTCCAACAAACCTCTAAGGCCTTCACAGAAAAGCTATATTTATAATGAGGTTAAATTACCATACACTTAAATGAAGTCCAGCTTGGTGACTTCGCAATTGTTTGCACTGGGTTTTATTTAGAGGTATCAGAGTAAATGGGGCTAAACACATGCATTTTTATGTACATTTTGAAAAACATTTGCAAGACACTGTACGTACTTGTGTTAGTGTATAAGTATGCCTAACACACAAGTGTGTAGAACAGAGAAGCTGACAATGACCATTTTTGGCTCAAAAGCTTATTGACCCTATATGAGACCCCCGGGGGAAGCATTTAGCTTGTTTTTGCGCTCTGATACATTTCACTTGTCATGTTGTCAAAGCCAGGTTGTCACTGTGAAGTCCATTATCCTGGCCGATCTGCAGCTTGTGTCTATGGGCGTTTAAAAGTGTCATATTTCCCTGTCATAGCTGTCCGCTCATTAACCCGGAATGATGGTGAGGGCTGTGCACAGCAGAACAAAACCCTACTTCTGATGTTCTTCAGTCTCAGGCTGATGACTGAATAACTGGCATCGATGCAGAGGCAGTCAGGGAGCATAGAACAAATACTGTAAAATGTTAATGCGTGTTAAGTAGGTGTTTTTATTTCCAAGATTTTATTAGATTGAAACCAAAGCTTTCTGATTGCAAGGATGTAAGTATCTGACTAAGTGTAATACTTAAGTCCTTTTGTCAAAAAATGGCTTGCATTTTGCCAAAAGAGGGTGACAATTTTTGCTTTTTACAGCTAATGCCTAAGGTAAAATACGGAGGAAAATAAAAATACTGTTTGTGTAACTATCAGTATAAAACTGAACAATAGCTTAATGTTCTGTCTGTCTATAAGTTGTCTTCTATTATGAATATCTAATTACTTTTTACAAGCAGCAGTGTCTCCTTAGTTCATTTAGGGGATGCTATATCATCAGGTACTGTGATACACACTGAAATGCCCAAGCTATATTAATAAGAAACACAACTCTTTGCTTTTACTCTTTTCTTCTCCAGTCTGCTCTGTTTCTTTTCCCTGTCATGACCAAATTCCACAGTATAGTTTTTATCTCCACACTTAATCTTTTTTTCCTCTGTGTTTTTGTCCATTCTGGTTTCTTGTTTTGGACCAGATCTATCTGCGTTTTCTGGACTATGAGATGGCAAACTCCAACGAATGCAAGCGTAACTTTGTAGCAGTGTACGACGGAGGAAGGTATGATTTTATATATATATATATATATATATATATATATATATATATATATATATATATATATATATATATATATATATATATATATATAAATAAAACCCTTATTTAAATCCATACATTGCCTTCCAAGTCATATGCAATATGTTTAATGCAGACACTGATTTTGCAGTCATATCTCAGAAGTCAATGTATTGTTAAAAACTCTGCATTCTGTATAAATCTCTATTTTTTGCATGAGACGTAATTTGTTCACACATTAGAGTTCTAATGCAGATACACAACACACTCATCTTCAAAATAAAAGCCTTTCCTTTTCTGCAATAAAAGCATCTGTGTGAATAAGTAACATTTTTGCATGTTAAATTTCTAATTTATTTTTGACCACAACAGGCCAGTCTGGGACATTCAAAGGGCCCTGGTCTGATTTAAGCCCCACTGTTGCATAGTGATGTTGTGTGTGACATAATACAGTATTATTATGTTTTAAAGTTTAATGAAAACTCAAGCAGATCTCCATTAGTAACCATCAAACATAGTCCTGTTCCTCTCTACAATCTTTCATGCCTTCATAATAAGATACAGGCTCAGACATTAACTTTTAATTTTCATTTTAATTGTAAAGTCAGATATTAGAGTTATATTTATCTTATTTTTTCTTAAGTCACTTTGGTTTCATCAGTTTCTGATTAGTGTCTCTGTAGTTAAAGAAACCAACATTTCATTCTTTTGAGATAACTGTATAATGACTTTATCTAAATTTAAAAACAAATATGAGCCAAACACAAGCTTGTAGATAAGAAGTAAGCATTTTACTAGTCAGCAATGAGGATTATTTAGAGGTGCAATGAATGTTTATATTTTGTGATAAAATGATAAAATCTTCTTATATCCTTTTGTCTTGTTTAAGCTCTGTGGAAGACCTGAAGAGCAAGTTCTGCTCCACGGTGGCCAACGACATCATGCTGGTGTCCACACTGGGAGTTATCCGGATGTGGGCAGACGAGCTCAGCCGGAAAAGCCGCTTCCGCATCCTTTTCACAACCTACCAAGAACGTAAGACAACACTCACTGAAAGCACACCTGCATCCATGCAACTTTGCTTGGGTGTGTTTATGTTAAAGTTTTTGGAAGCAGCTATAGAAGGAAAAAGACGAAGTGGTCATATTCATGGTTTAATTAGAAACACAGAGAAAACCATAAAGCAAAAGTTTAAAAGTGAGTAACTTCTAAATATAATGAAAGATAAGAGATTTCTGCTCAACTTGTCTGAGCCAACAAATCATAGAAGAATGGAGTTATTGAAATAAGGAAATGCCACTTTCTTCTACATAAAAGGATCAAATCATGGAGATAAAGGTACTTTTCTACATGAATTGTTACAGCAGGGCACATGCTTTTTGTAGGTATGGGAAACACCACTTGCCATTGAAATACTTGTGGTGTGTAGTATGTTGCTATGTAAGACCTTTTTCACCATGCAGAGCCATGATGGGCTGTTGCCGGGGCAACGATTCAGTCTAAGTCATTCAGGCAGTCCTCAGCCAGACCTCGCATTTAGAGCAGCATCGACCACAGCTGAACAGTTCCACAACAACTCTGTCAACGCTGAATGCACAGATCTGTTCGATATTTGGAAAGCAAAGCAGTAGAGCAAATAATTTAGTCAACTTTTTCTACAGACTTCTGCTTTTTTCTGAGAAAGTAAAGTTTTCTTAAAAAATGCATACACTGAATAAATATCAGGTTAATAAAGTGCATGTATTATAATTGTTACAACTTTTCCTTTTTTTAGTTATGTTAAGCTTTGTGTCTTGCAATAGCTTTATTCAGTTTCATTGGCAAATTCAAGAAATATGGCAAAAAAAAACAAGGGAAGAAAAAAGCAAGCAAGACAGCCAAGAATGTTGAGAAAAGTTGACAAAGAGTGATGACGTGATGTTGCGAATGCATGACACAATGTCCATTCACATCAAAAGTAGTGATAGATAGAGATAGGAATAGATAGATGGAGGGGGAAAAAAACAGTCACAGCTGAAGCTACTGTTTGTGGCTAAACCTTTAAGAGAGATTCAGTTGATGTTTTGTACTGACAGTGGACACATTAAAAGTAAAACCACCACAAACCTAAGTATGTTCTTCCCTGACAAACTTTATGCTCACAAATTGCAGCTGTGGTCGTGATGGTGATCTATTGTTTTGCCCAGCTCAACCTGCTGTCCTATGAACTGTGTTGCATCTTTTCTTACCTTTACCCCTAAAATCCCAAATTCTACATGTTTCCAATGAAGACTTTTTTTCTGGGTGAGAAGAAATTGGTTTTTCTCACCTGTTTACTTCTACAGAGCTCACTCATGTTTCTCTCATAGATGATCTGCATAGCAAACGTTTTCTCTCTGTTCTTTTTCTGTGTTGCCAATAGTTGTCAGTACATCCAGTTGACATCCCTTATATTTTTGGTCAAAGAACATTTAAGCGAGTGATTATTATAAGACATTTTCAGACAGGGCAATAATAGATATGCTGTCATCATTCATACATGATAGTGCCCTCCTGTTTTAGTGGGTGTGACTCAAAAGGCCATCTTTGTTTCAGAAACGTGAATAAAATGATTTATCTGCTTTACAGAACAATGGAAATTCAGGGTATAGTTTGTTCATGTCTTATACTTTCAAGATTTTAGGTTTTCTGGTTCTCTAATGATAGTATATTCATTTAAGGGCAGCCCATTTTGATGTCTTGTTCGCTCTGATCAAAGAAAAGAAATTACTAATGATTGTACAATCTATAAACAAGTCCAGCTACTGAAAACTTAAAGGTTGAAGGGGATGTATTTGCAGCTTACAGCACAGCCTATCCTGATATTAAATATATTTGTTTGTTTGTTCCCAGTGGAAGCAACAGCTTTTATAGAACAATTTACAGCTGCCAAATTCCAGTGAGACATACTTGTGTGCAGAGCAGTTTTTATGAATGCAAATATCTGCCTTCATTCAAACTGACCTCGCTCTGCTATCCATACTCAGATACAGTGCTGCTTTGCAGACGCGCAGTCCACGATTAAAAATGTGAGCCATAAGACAGTGAACCCTACCTTCATCCAAGAAGCAATTATGTCTGAGGTGATAAATGTGCCTGTGTGACATCTCAGCCGTCAGCATTGTTTCACCTCATCTGCAACACGTCTCTGGGGTTGCAGATGGAAATTTGCTCTAGCTTCACTACACACATCACTTCTTTTTTCTTGGAAAGCTTCTTTATTGTGTGCACTGATGCATTTGAGACCAACACTGTATGCCAGTTTCTAAATCAATTCACTCAAATCTCTTAGTGGTGGGATCTTTGCATGGTTTTGATCAGATTATGCTGTGTGTACACTTGTTATCCCAGCTACTGTTGCGATCAAGAAGGCACTGTTGGGAGACTGAAGTGTTTTACTGCATTTCAGATGAATCAGGATTAATGACAAATGGATGGACGATTTGTAGAAGTCAAATTCAGTATTGAAGCTCTGGTAATGAGTGAAAATCTCTTATTTGTGAAGAAAGAGTGTTTTTCCATCCATTAAATTTTCATTGTAAGACGAGAGCAAAAAATCTTTCTGTGGGGGAAAATGACTACAGCAGCATAGTGCGCCAGCTACACCACACAGAATATAACATTCAAAACATTAATTCTATTAGAACCTGCTTCAAACTCAGTTTGTTTACTCGTAAAACAAAAACCACAATAAATGTTGAGAAAATTTTTCACATTTACTTTTTCAGATTCTAATAAATAACTTGAATAACATTATTTTGATCCAAAAATACTCAATGAATTTTGATGGCATTTAAGCTCTGCCACTTCTCAACAATGTGTACATGGATGAGTCTTTAGTTTAATGATTAGTGAAACATATTCAGCTATATGGTGATGATAAATTAGGCTACCTGAACAGGAGCCAAATTATTATATAATGCAGTACCTTACTCTTAAATGTATTTATTATCAAGTTTCAAAAAGTCTTAACTGTTGGCACTTTAGCTTTAGAAGAATATAATTATTTTTTACCCATATAGTGTCCTCTACAATTATCTCTCTTTGTAATGTATGAAGTGAAAAAAACAGGCCAAGACACCAAAGCATTGGGTGCTTTTCCACATATGCATCATTTGTTTTACCATCAGACCCACCTGTAATTTTAGTTGTTAAAAGTCCAGTCTTAGTCTCTTCGAGTTCAAGTGCACAGTTCCAGTTGAAGTCCCAGAAGCATTTTGAAAGATAATATGATGACATCAAGATTCCAGTCTTGCTGTAGATCTCTAATGCTGAGTTTTAGAAATTTGTTTACTTACCTTACCATCCAACTTTGATTCTGTCCTCACCCTGCCTTGTTTATCACTGTTTTAGTTGTTTTTTCAATTTCAGTTTATTGCTCTAACTGTAGATATGGGTAAGGTAAGGTGAGTAGGCATTTTTCCCCCACTAAATAAATTCACTTAAATAAATAACGTCACTTAAATTAAGTTTTGATTTATTTATTTATTTTTTTTATTATTATTGTTATTATTTGTTAGTGTAAGATCATGCAACTGCAATAAAAGCTAAATGTATTTTAAAGAGTTTAAACATTGTCAGCAGGGGTGCCAGTAATCATACCCGTCTAACAGAAACACCAAATACTCTTGTAATACAAATAATGAACAGTTAAATACAGATTGGCAATCACTTTTTCAGCTAAGATTCTTAATGAGCTGGTTTTCTACTTTGGAGCAAAAGATACAGACACCCAAAGACTTTTACAAGACACTCATTTAGGAGTTAATTTATGTCTCCACCAGTGACTGTGAACATTTATTTGTAGGCAAAAGGGCACATTTATTACAAAATGTCCTGAAATTAATTTTGCTGGAGATTAGAGCGGACTGCAGTCTTTATGTCTGGTCTCTCCCCGATGAAGAATAGAAGAGAACAGGAGGTGGGAAAACGAGATGACGTGGGCTCCCTCTAGGGGTTTGTAACTGGAACAACCTGTCAGAGGTCTGGCACATAATGTAGGATGGTGTATTCTATGACAACTAGATTGGCAAACATAAGGAGAATTTTGGAATGAAAATTAGAATACACACGAAGAGGATAGTTTGATACAGGAAATTATGATGAAGCTCCAAGATACGTTGGAGTATGAGAAAGCGAAAAGTGACTCTCATTTTGTGTGTTATTTCTCAATCAGGATGAGAGCTGAAATAAAAACAGCCATACATCACAATGGTAACACTGTCGGAGAGTCCCCAGCTCTGCCACACAACTGCCAGGCCCCTTCAGTGTCAGTGACAGTGTTATGTGAGAGGGAGGAGAAAGGGACAGATAAAGAAATACAATACAAGACGTGCAAGAGAAGGGGAAGGACACCTCCTCTGTAACAAATGACTAATGACCAAAGAGAGCCATCCGTTATGCTTGCGTGGCAGGAGTTACTTGTGGGACTTTCACTATTTAAAGAGATCCTAAGACATGTCTCACGTATAAATAAATGCCAACAAGGCCGGGCATGCATAGTAAGTACACTGGAGATTCTATTCATTCATTAAAATTCATTTTGCAAAAGTAAAACAATAAGTCACAACAAAAATCCCATATTTGTAACAAAATCTCAGGTAGCAGAATTATTACTGTAATTTGTACAACCACTTTTGTAAATAGGACAACACTTTGTCTTCTCCTATAATATCTTACAATGTCTGCACATAAACACATAAAGATAATTTTCTTTCTGTAATCTCTATAGATCTTCAAAGTCCTGATTTCTAATGGTTTATAATATGCACATCCAATTGTTTTGATAAAAAACCCAATAATGACCAGGTTTCTGTAGATTTTATTTGAAGTATCCTGCTATTCTACAAAATGCAATTCATGCACTCTGACAAGTTTTCCATAGCCACTGGAAGAGAAACAGGCCCACAGCATCACAGATCCTCCACTGTACTTAATAGTGAGCGTCAAGTGCTTTCCAACATATTCATTTTTTTGTTTCACATCAGAGCCACCTGAAGTGTTTTTTGTTTGTTTGTTTGTTTATTTTTTATTTATTTATTTTTTTGCTGAAAAGCTCATTGTTATTCTTGTCTTATCAAATTACCTGGTTCCAGTTAAAAGTCCCAGTTGAGGTTAGAAGACTTCATATGTTCAGGTTTGTGATGATAGGACAAAAAAAAAAAAAAAAAAAAAAAAAAAAAAAAAAAAAAAGACTTTTTCTGGCATTATTCATATACAAACATTTGGCATTCAGATATCATCTGGTTGTTGCAGAGACTTAGTGACTCTAGGACGCCACTCTTTACTGCAGTTCTCTAGGAGTAAGCTTTAGAGATTTTATTTTTTATTTTTACCTTCCTTACCAACCTGCTCACTTTGCAAGGTGGCAAGATAAATATATCACCCACACGAGTGGCCAGGGACTAAAAGAAATGTATGTTTGTTTCAGGTCATATTTAGACCCTTTGGAAACAGCAAGCAATGAACTATTAAATCCAATCAAACTAAAAGGTAAAGTATAAATTTAAAAAATGCTTGAGTTCTATTAGTTTTATAGGGATTGTTGGTTGCACCATCGATTGTACCATGGGTGATTTTATAATCATAACATAATGACTTCATTTTTTTTCCTCACTGAATAAATGTACTCAAATTAAAGGCCAACAGCATGACATTGAGCTATTGCAAGAAATATTAATTCATTTTAAGACTTTTTATACAATTTTAGTAGGGGTGCAAATAAATGTGGTCAGCACTGCATACCAACATAAACCCAAACACACATAAAACCAGCAGCTGACAAGAGCTTTGGCTGTTCTGGTGAATTAAGTCCGTGATGAATAAGTAGCATGGGGCATAATTAAACTACGTCACTCAAATACTGGTAAAAACTCATCCGTTAATGAATAATGTCAGGTTTGTTAAACAAGCATGTTATAAATTATCTCAACCTTTTCAGGATGTTACACTGACTTCCCGTTTTTGTTAGCTATGGATTAAATGAATAATAAATAAACTGCTGTATATCTAAACATGTTATGTAATTATGGATAATTTGCATGCCTGATACATTAAGCGTTGGTCATTGTTTTCCTCTGGCATTGTCAGGTGAGAGCTATGAACTGACCATTCATCTGGCTTATGCATTAGCATGATTGGTTGTGGAGAACAAGGGCACCTTGGCTTTAAATTCAGTTGCTCCACTTTAGCTCCATATTCATATGACAATGGAGCTGGTAACAGTTTCGCATTGATTTCATGTCTTTTTCTTGCTGACAGATGGCTTTGCAATAAACAGTCATCACAGGAAGGTGAATATATCAAAGGTGTATCTCAAACAAGCCTCTTCAGAGGGGCTGTTGCCACAGTAGATCACATGCTTCCTAATAATAATCAATGTTTTTTGATGAAAGCTGTGGAAAAGGGGGTAAATAATTACCTGGAGTTGACAGGAATGGTTTTATTCAGGTTTGGATGATTTTGAAAAGTCACATAATTTATACAAGCATTACAAGGGTATAGCCTGAGAAATTAATTTGTATCCTCAAGTTGTCATGCAAGATGTTTTGAAGAGGAGGGCTATGATGAAAATTCATGAAGAACAGATGTGTTCAGGGGGAACTGGTCTGATCTGAGTTATACTGATCCAAATATATTTCCTCAAAAACCTGGCACACTGCAGCTTTTCTTCAGGTGTAACTTCAAATAAAACTTTGTGCTGTAGCAAATATAAATGTTTCTTAGACTTGATCTTGTAAAATATGGACATCTGTATAATCAGATTTAAAGGGATAACTCAAATGTTAATGTTTCTATTAATGAATTATTAGATTTCAGTGTTTGGTAACTCTGCATTTTTCTCCCTGTGCAGCTCCATGTGATGCTGATGCCTTCTTTTGTCACAGTAACATGTGCATAAACTACACTCTGGTGTGTAATGGCATACAGAACTGTGTCTACCCCTGGGATGAGAATCAATGCAAAGGTAAGAAGCACTTACATTTATTCAGTTACATTTACTTGAGTAACTTTTTGAAAAAAATTTCTTTTACGAAAAACTTTACTGAACTGGACCTTTTACTTTTACTTGAGTCAAATTAATATGAAGTAATGCTACTCTTACTTAAGTGAAATTTCTGGAAACTCTGCCCACTGCGAACTTCGCTAAATGAAGAACAAACATGTTTAAACCCAAAAACACGAGACACATACACAAACTTACAATTTACGTTGAAATGAGATTTCTTGTTTGTACACAAGCTTCATTTTTTGCCCTGTTCTAATATATACATTTCCGACTATAAGTATTGGTTTTATGTTGAAAATTTGATTTGGAAAAGTGTTTTTCATGTCTGAATTTGTTATTTTGTAGTTATTCTATATTTGTTTTGTTTTTTTTTTTTTCATTTTAGTCCTAAAAGTACTAGAATTTGTACATAATATTTTTGCACAATAATAATTTGCACAATATATTTTTTCTCTGTCTGATGACATCACTTTTGAATATTAAGTGAGATACTATGATGAGTTATTCAGTACCTGAGTAGCCTTTTTATAAAGTAATTTTTTACTCTTACTTGAGTAATTTCTTGGATGGCTACATTTTACTTTTATTTGAGTAAAAATATGTTGAAGTAGTGCTACTTTTTTTTTTTTTTTTTTTTTTTTTTTTTTGCTTATTTATGTATGCCAGAATCTGTGCTACTAGGGTTTCAGGAGTGAAGCAAAATAAAGTTACAGTTCCTATTTTTCATCATGAGCTGCCTATTTAAAAATCCAGATCAGACCAAGCGACATTACTCAGTAATTGTTTGCTATGCCTTGGCACCAATTGGACCCATTTGTTTTTAACAAGAGACGTCTGTTTTATGTGACAAGGCCAAAAGAATGGGTTCACTTGATGAAGTGGATGAACTGAGAGGTCTTGACCCTGGCAATTAAATTAACAGTGTTTCAATAAATCACACAATGCAATTACTTAGCTTTTGGATTTGGCAGCCCTTTAATTGCTAAAGCATGTAGCTCTAGGAAAAGCTTAGAAATTGTTGAGACAGTTGCAGAGAAGCAGCTGTGGAAGAAACAGCTTTCATGCAAGCTTAGCGATTGTTGAATAGTATTTTTAATCTGCTTAAAGATATTTTGGATCCTTTTCAAAAATAACCAACTTTTACAATGTTGATTGCGGCTGTTTTGTCTTCGATGGTACCCTGTATAAGCCCCTTTTTTTGCACCCCAACAGCCATCTAAGGTGGTCCAAATGGCCACCTTAGATGGCCATTTGGACAAGCTGTGAAAAAATGCTTGTGTGTTTTCAAAAATAATATAAAGGTTTATGAATTTTGGTCTGTGTTTTAATAAAATCTCTGTAGAGTGTTGAATATTCTGGTTCAGGTTTTAAGAGAATCAAATGCAGTGCGGGTTCTTTATAAAACAGTGAAATAGGGCGCAGCTATGGCACAAGGGTAAAGCGCACGACCCATATACGGAGGCCTTAGTCCTCGACACTGTGGTGACAGATTCGAGTGTCCCCCCTCTCTCACAATCTGCTTTCTTGTCTGACCACTGTCAAATAAAGGACATTAGAGCCAGAAAAATCCTTTAAAAAAAAGAAACAAAAAAACCCCAAAACAGTTTAATAGCCCTTGAGTTACATACTTAATGAGAAGCTGCAAATCATACAGCAACTTTTTCCAGCAAACGCATTGCGTCATTTTTTAGTGTTTACACATTCCCTATTGATGGAGGCATACAAATAAGCAAGTGTTTGAGGTGTGCCCAAGGTGGTAGCGAATGTGCCTCACTGTCAATATAAAAGAATAAAGCTAAATAGAATTATTAATATAAAAATTAATTATTAATGTGGTATTATGAAAGCCTTCCAGTTTAACACTTATGACAGAAGAGAAAAGGTAGACTGATACTTTAAGCAAATGCTGTAGCAAAGTCACTTCAACTCCTTCAATCTTTTGGCCCTTGGTTCCTTTGAACACATTGTCACCACAGCTTCAATTTTACACATAGCTGATTTTATTGCCTGTGGTCCTGAGATCAAAAACAGGAGCATAGAGTTTAAATATTTTTGAGGTTTGAATTCTGACAGACTTGCAAAGTAAATGGGGAGTAAATTCATATATTAAGCTTCAATAGATATTACCACTCATTTACCATACTAAACTGAATTAAAATGTCAATGCAGCATCTGATGCTATGCAAATACAGAGCCTTTTCAAAGTGTTACCTCTTATACTTTACTAAATGTTGACCATGCTTACAATCATCTTTGTATGTTATGATTTTTCTGTTTATGTAACAGAACACCAAAGTACTGCATAATTGGTAGACGTTATATCCTCCCTATTCACTACTGTTCTTCAGCAAATCTTTGAAACCTTCACACAACAGCTGCATTTATATTGATGTTAAATTACACACAGGCTATAATCAAGTGATTTCTGCAGTCAATTGTTTACACTGGATTTTATTTACAAAAAAAAAAAAAAAAAAAAAAAAAAAAAAAAAAAAAAAATTGCTATAATGACAAAACATAAAAAAAGTTCAAACAGGTATCAACTTTCACAAAGCACTGTCCACTATTTACAGAGAATAACCACCATCTTAATGAGTTCTAAACGATTAAATGAGATTTTGCAGCTTCCTCTCAATCATACATAGAAAGTCTCCATGTTAGCTTGTAGTTGAAGAAAAATCATGCTTGAAACTGATGCTTGTTATAGTGTACTTTCCTTCATACACAGAAAAGATTAACAGAAAACATTTTGTTAATCCCAGCCAGTATTCCAGATTCTTTTTTTTTTTGGTGTAGTAATGCATAAGGCCCACAGTTTTGTTTTGTTTTTTTTTTTTTTTTTGAATTGCTGTGAAAATGTCAAGTTTTATTTCATTCCCCTTCACTCATCTGAATGTAACCCATTACTGTCACTGAAGCTCAGTGTACTGTGCTATGATTTCATCCAGCATTTAAATGCCAGCGATCAGCCAACAGATTGGTATTCTATGCACTATTTGCCTGAGCTACTCTTTGATACTTATGTCATTAAGAAAAACAATGACTGGGGGTTTTTTTTGTTTTTTTTGTTTTTTTTTAAAGTGACATTTTTAATTCAGTTGTATGAGGCACGTGGGGGGGGGGAAACAAAAAAAAAAAAAAACACATGTACAGATGTGTAGTTAAGAGGTGGTGTTGGTTAGAAGCACTGGGGAAATACAGCTGTGTTAATGAGACACCGATGGTAGACAAAGTCCACATTTAAACTGTTATATTAATTAATTAATGGCTAAACAAAAACTGATAATTCAAGCCAAATTGAAAGTGCAATAAAATGCCAATGTGGCACCCTGAAAACACACTGCACATTTCCACATACAAAAGGCTTAATGCTTAAAGTCAGGTTGGGTTACCAAAATTACTAGCTCAATGAGAATATTGAGTTTTGAGTAAAAGACTCCTCAAAATTAGAAGTTTATAGACAGTTTTAGTATTTGGTAGAATTGCCTGTAAGCTATTTGAATTGAGAGAAACTTTGTCATGGTTTTCTTTACACTTCTGACCCACATGAAAGAAGAACTCTCAGGGAAACCAAATACTAGTGTAAAAGTTAATTTTACAAGAGGTGAATATTGATCCAGGCAAACAGCTGCGTTGGTGTGGGGGACTGGCAGCACTGAAAACAGAAGTAGAAAGTGCTGAGATGAACTAGGAGATTTTAATCCGCCAAAGGTGAGCGAGAGAATGATATCTGAAGGTAGAGGAGAATGACTGCCAGGGAGAAATGAGTGGAACCCGGAGACGTTGGTCTGTGCAGTGGCAAGGAGCCGAGGAAACGGAGACTTAGATGACAGGAGGGCGATAGATTTGCTGGAGGGTTTGAGTTTGCTGGAGCTGTGGGAGTGGTGAAGGGCAGACAGCTAGAACAAAGAATGGAGAGGAGCCTTGTTGTTACCTGTCATGGGAGGTGATCCAGAGGTTTGTTGTGGTTTGGTTTGACTGAGGGCGAGCCAAAGGAAGGCATGGAACACGGAACCAAGGGAGCACAGGGTAACCTTAAAAGGAGGACAAGGAGAAGTTAGTTGAGGAGAAAAAAACAAAAAAACAAAGAGACCTCTAGGAAGCCATCAGAGGACTTGGAATTATCACATGGGTTAACACTCAGGTATTAATGGTAACCAGCCCTTCTTATCCTCCTGATGATGAGCCTGATGAACTGCAGGTGTGCAGCAATCAGCCCTCCAGTGGAGCCCTGCAGTCAGCTCTCCTCTATGGCCTCTGGTGGAGGCTGAGGTTAAGGCTGAGAGAAATGAACCATCACACAAACACAACATCTCAGATTCCTGACATTTTTTTAGTATCTATTGACAAGCTTCTCACAATGGTTTACTGGAATTCCTAATAGAAGTGGTGTAACTGAGTCAGGTTTGTAGACCGCCTTGCTCGCACACATCTTTATACCTCTGTCCATATTTTTTTTATGAGACTATGATGATGGCTTTGTTATTTCCACTCCAAAACATTTGTTGTCCTTGAACTACTTTGTGATAAATTTGGCTGTAAGGTTAAGGCAATGTCCATTTGGAAGGCACATTTGTCCCCAAGCTTCCTGGCTGTTTCCAGATGTTGCTTTAATATTTCCAAATAATCTTCTTTCTACATTTATTTTAAATTGTAAAAATGTACATATACCAAACACTTAATTTTATTTTCTAAATATTTGGTCTTGTATACATTTGTAATCTGCCTTTTTATGTTGTGCTAGGGGTAATGGTTTCTTCTTTTCAGAGTAAATTATCATGTAACTTTCAAAGCCTTGATGACATCCTCTGGACTTCCCCACTCTGTTTAAATGCATTATGTCAATGTGTTTAAAAATCTTCTGACTTTCAAGTAATTGAAAGTTCTCTAAACAAATTCCATCATTGTGGAATTTAGCAAATATAAAAAAACTGATAATCCTAAGTGACCAAAAGCAGGAAACATTTAGACACATTTAAATTTAAACAATGATGAAAAACTTTGGATGTGAATTTAGTTTTAACTGTTGTTCCTGGACCTTTCTGGGTACATTATGCCCCAAACAAAATAACACAATTGCATTTTTTCCTAATTTCTGTTTTTGTTTTTTACGCACATAAAAATAATGTCATCTAATGTAAGCAGGGCAGAAAATTAGTTCTTTAACAAGAAAACCGCTAGATTGTGTGGCCTTAAATGTTGTTTTTCTTTAAATCCTTACAAAGAGAAAAACGTCAATAACAACCAAAAGCATAAAATCCTTTGATAAACCCATAGCTTTTGTAATTGTCGTCTGTGCTGTCCAGTTTACAGAAACAGAGACATCTTCTATGCACAGGATAACATTAAGGATTTGGAAAGATTGTTTTTACTTGCAGTGCTGAGATATTCATCTGGATTTTTACTGTTAAAGCTGCAATGAGACATTTATCCACCTTTATCATGGTCATGAATGTTATTCTAATTTTACACCTTATAAGATTGATTTGGACCATTTTATATCCTTGGTGGAACAGTCATAGAACATACAACTATATTGGGGGTTTTTTAAAGAAGGATTTAGTATTAAAGTTTTAATTTGAAAAAAAATAAATAAATAAAAAAAAATAATTAATAAATATATATATATATATATATATATATATATATATATACATACGTGTGTGTGTGTGTATACACTACTCCCCACAGAGTCAAGATGACATGTACAGAAGATTCAAAAATTCACCTAAACATTTAAACTGGGTTTGCTAAAGTTTTTTTTTTTTTTTTTTAACTTGACAAGGCCAAGGTCTAATAAATTATCCTTCATAATCATGACTCACTGCAGCTATCAGTATGAAAAAGAGTATTTTTTTTCTCCAACACTCAAAAAAGGACAGTCCAAGAAACTCTGGGAACATCTAAGAAGGGGAATTCTCTACTTAAATCAATTTTTAAAAAAAAATCTTTTTTAGGAGCCATTTTGAAGCAAGTATAAAAGAGTCTTCAGTTTAACATTTGTATATAAATAGGAAGTTTGATGTATAACTACTTCTAGGTATAGAAGAGCACCCAAACAGTCACCCCAAAATTAAAGGAAATTGGTTAGTAAATTCAAGAATAATCCGGAAATCCCCAAGCCATTAACTGGAAACTACTGGAACATCAGGTTTACTGTCCACTATGAAGCAAAGTCATGGCCTGAGATGGGTCTATCTAAATAAATGAACATCTTCAGACATGACTGAAATTTGCAGCTACCTACATGGAAAAGCCAAATGCCTTTTGCAGAGGAGCTTTATGGTCACAATCAAACATTGAGCATTTTGGGCCACAGTGACAAGAAGTTTGTTTTGAGGAGTTAACACAAACCTAAAAACACTATGCCAACTATCAAGCATGGTGGTGGTATGATCATAATTTATCGTAATTTATTTGATTATTTTTACTCCTTCGCTTCCAAATCCTCCTCAGATCCTTATGAGTTATGCTTAAAAATCAGGACTGTTACAGGTAACCAACTATTTTAAAAGAACTCTACTAATTCCACTAAGAAGAGAGATAATAATGCTTAGCGCTTGTTGAT
Source organism: Anableps anableps (assembly GCA_014839685.1). Lineage (NCBI taxonomy): Eukaryota > Metazoa > Chordata > Actinopteri > Cyprinodontiformes > Anablepidae > Anableps > Anableps anableps. The sequence continues at coordinate 17,814,881 of CM026082.1, forward strand.
AGCTGCACAAAAGTAAGGTGGAACTTGCTTTTGGAACATTTGAGTGAATATTAATAAGAGTACAAAACTGAGTCCGTTTGTTATTCTTTAATCTGTGTGAATTAACGAAAGCCCACAAATGCCTACCTGAAGTGAATATTGTAAAGTGTGACTAGATAAATCACTATTTTATCTAATGACCAGAGATTCAGTTGTTTGTCTTAACTCTGTTATTACTGAGAAAATAGACATGTTTCTTTTTATATATGCTTTCTTGTGTTTATCACTGCACAGAGAAAACCAATACCAAATTCCTGGACAACCTGAATTCCACAAACGGGGCCATAATCGGTGTGACTTGCTGCATCGTCTTCATCCTCCTCATCGTCTCAGTAATTGTTCAGATAAAGCAGCCACGTAAAAAGTACATCTTGCGACGAGAAGACTTCGACCCTACCATGTTTCAGGAGGTCTTCGAGCCCCCCCATTATGAGCTATGTACTTTACGGAGTGCTACCACACCCACAGCGGCCTCTGCAGATTTGGTTGACTTGGCAGAGGACTTTGAAAACTACCACGCCCTTCGCCAGGCCTCATCCCGCTGCATCCACGACCACCACTGTGGCTCCCCCTCCTGCCCCGGATCTGCACACATATCGCAGCTATCGCTCAGTGGGCGAGGGAGCCGGAGTAACTTAAGCGCCCGCGACTCAGGGGCCGCCGCAGCTCTGCTCACAGACCTTCCACAGCCGGCCATGTCGGTGCGGCCGCTGCTGCCAGCTACAGGGAACCGCAGAAGCATCTTAGTCATGAAGCACAGCTACTCGCAAGAGGCAGCAGACAATGGGTGTGACCTGGATGATGACCTGGAAGAAGTTCCCACCACCAGCCACCGACTGTCGCGCCACGAAAAGGCAGTACAGCGGTCAGTATCCATAGATTTCTGATGAGGAAGGAACAGCAGCACCATAGTTAACAATGACAATATTTGAAATGTGCAACAAATATTCACCTATATTTTTTTTCTTTTTATTTGAGATTTGTTCTTAGTCTTCCTTTTGTTGTTTATTTACCATTTTACCATTCACTTTTCAGTTTGCTCTATTTCCTCACCTGTTTTCTGCCATCACAAATTCTAACAAAGGGCTAAATACAGTATGTCTCATCTTGCATGCTCATCATCAAATTTGTAAAGCATCCCAGTTAGCTTTATATAATTGTTCATATATATTTGATGACTATATTTAATTTAATCTGTTCTTTGAGGTTTGTCATCTTATCTTTGTCATTAATGCTATTTGTTTAGTATCCAATCTAACAATATTCAGAAGGGCTTAAATTGGTGCCTTGTTGAAATTCCATATATTTTTTTACAATAATGCAAATTACAAAATATGCATTTGATTCCAAACTGTGATACAGAAAATATGTTCTCTTGACATTAGCATCTATTTTAGTAACAAAAACAAATATGTTGTGATTGCACCTAGACAGCTTGAAAACAACTATGTTTACAAAAATACTGTATGGAAGTATCATCGAGCATTTAAGAAACGTTACATGAACTTTGCATGCACTTTCTATGTACTCGTTTCAGAATATTCCTGATTGTACTGTAATGATTAACTACAGTTGTGCATGCAAGGCTCCTTAAGCCCATCAAATGACAAATGAAGTTTATTACATTTACAGTATGTAGCATATAATGCATTCTAACCTCTATGCAAAATGAGTTGGATATTAAATGAAAGAGACATAACATTTCAGGTTCTGCCTCATTGGCTCATTGAGCAAACATGAATCAGAGTACAACACAACTAGGGTCTAGGAGACAATCCCAAGGTAAGCACGCTTATCTAACACTCAACACTTTTTTTGTTGTTGTGTTGTTGTCATCTGTCCCTATCAGTATATACTTTTGTCTAACTTTTTATTTTTCCTTTTCTGTGACTTTTGCATGGGCTTTTTATTATTTTTACCAGTTCAGTTATTTATTTATTTATTTTTTACTGTTTATCAAGATGGTGTTCTTGCTTGTAGCCATCTTGCTTTTAAAGAGAGTGTGTTTGTCATTAAGAAGCCTTTTCTCTAATAACCACTTTTACATGTGTTACCATGGACTTCTAGACATTTTTGTTGATATTGATACCCGTTAATATGTTATACATGTTATTATTTCTCCAAGTATTATTGCAGATCATTCCATGCCAACTTACATGACTGTCCCAGTTTACAAAATGCATTCCCTTCCTTGGTACATTGAAGACTTATGGCTTCATAGAGAAATCAAACATTTATTTATTTTTTCCAATTATTTTTATTCCTTTATAGATCAGTATTAAGATATTGAGTGCATGCGCAATGTGAAAGAAGTCATCAACTAAATGGTCTCTGCAGAGAACAATTACATCAAGCAGGGAGCACTATAGACGCAGTTAAAGTTCAGGAGTAATGCCCAGTGATTTTAAATAGCTACTCCTTTTGTCTGTGAATTTTCTTTAAATTTGCAAATATTCAATTCAAGTTTATTGATCTATTAAGGACAACACACAACAAATGTTAGCTAAAGGCACTTTAAAAGAAAAAAGTCCTGTTCATATCCAGTTTATTAGTATCCAGTTCAGCCTAGAGTCTGTTCAATTAATTCCCATACAATTTATATAGACAGAGTCACAACAGTATACTGTTGCTTGACTTTTAAAATGCAATACAATTTTGTCATTTAACAAACAGGCTCAGTAGTGGGTTTGGTGTGAGGCAGACAGTACACAACCACAACAGCCTGTCATCTCCCCTCTCTGTCACTAGCTTGGTCACACACTACTGTGGGATGTCATTCTTCAATCAGTATCTGTCACAGGTCATCCACCGTGCTCGTGCTGGTCATCGTGCCATGAACAGTACGCCTAAGCTGATCCCACAAGTGTTCAATGGGATCGAGATCAGGACTACAAGCAGGCCCTTCCACCCTCTCCACTCCTAAATTTTCTCCCTGATAAACCTTGCTTTGTGGTGGTGACTATGGACATCTTGGAGGATGGAGTTGGGCCCCTAAGAGTGGAGATATGGGATTGCCACTGGCTGCAGAATCTCACCTCAAATTGCATCAGATTAAACATGGTTACAACACATCAAAGTTTTGTTTAAAAAAAAAAAATTATGAAATACGTGAAATCACAGGACGAGTTTATGGATAAGTAGAACAAATGTAAAAACATTAATTTTGAAAAGATGTAGAAAAAATTACAAGGTAGTATTTTAGAGTTCTAGAGGGCCCAATGAGCTTTTACTTATTTTTCCCTTCAGAGCTATCAATGGTATGATCTGGGAAAGTTCATTAAGTTGGTAAGAAATGATCCATGGAATAAGAAAACCATTTGGTGAGTCTAAAGAAGCCTAATTTGTTAAGACTGAAGCACAGAAATAAAACCAAACATGGTTTGAGATTTTTAATTCTAAGAATAATTTTGCATTTAATTAATAAAGTGCACTAAGATCTCCTAAAGTTAATGTCAATTACTCCAACAGGGGTAGTCTCTTCATAGAATTGCATGACATATCAGTTCTTGTTATTATGCCTGTGTGTAACATCTTAAGTGCAAATGCTCCATGACAATGCTTGCATGAAGTTGCGAAAACCCCAGTGTGACATAAGAAATTGTAAGTACTCAGCAGTAATATATAGAACTGACAGTTTGACTTAGTAAAAACTGTTTGATTTGGTAAAATGACTGCGCTATAAAGGGTTGCAGCTTCATGTGTGCGTATAATGAAGTTGTTCCAACAATTACTTTTCATTGTTTTGTCTGAGTGTGAAAAATGTGCCGTCTTAATGTGTCTGTGTCTGCTTATGTTGTACTTTATGTTGCATTGTCTCCATCATGTAGACTTCTTGAGAATAGTGCTATCCTGGAACAGTACGAACGGGCATCACAGACACATGACAAAGCGGAGCGGAGATTTACACCAGCATGATGCTGCTGATGATGATGATGATGATGAGAGGACACTTTAATGAAATGGATACTGGAAGTGTATTCATGCACAAAGATCACAAAGGACTAGATGGAAATACTCTAGCCACAATGCTGTGATGGATGGAGATTTGAAAAACAGTCACCTCTGCTGCTGATGCAGTTTGTTGAAAAGCTTTGGCTTATTGTGACTTTTATATAAGGAACACAGTTCAAGGACCGCAGTTTGGGCTGCGAAACAAATGTGTCATTGTCATAAATTCCTTCTGACCACAAAGCAAGTTTGATTGAACATTTTTAAGTGAATTTTTCAGCATGTCTTTTTTTTGGTCAATGGCAAACATGTTATGATTTTTACAACAAATTATACAGGCTTGCAATTAGTCTAATCTCTTTGAAATTTAACTCTACTTAATACTAACCTAATTGAAATTTTTACTGAGGGGACATGGCAGACCCATCTTAAGTTGGATAACAAACTAAAATAAAGGTGTATGGGTTGTGCATGCTCTTTTATTTTCCATTAAATCATTAACATGCTAACATTAAAGTTGAAAAAAAATCTAATTCATATGTCATCTTAGATTTAGATGCAATTTACATTCACAGGTGTGTCAAAGGCATTGCATGTTGTGTGGCTAAATTACTACACAGCATTCTTCAATCATATTTTCACAAGTTAATTTGAGTTTGACATTGCTGTGTTTAAATATGTTGACTAACTTTTTGACTGGCAATTTTATTTTGAAAAGGACCCTTTTTTGACAAACGCTTAAGTCTGACTGACTTTTCTTCTACTGAAGCTTAATATCTTTGTATGAAAAGAGACTTTTATACTAGGAAAAAAAATAAAAGTGACAGTTTATACATTGCTCAACTTATTTTTCAGGGCTACTGATGTTTTTAAAATAAATGCAACTCTTAAGCTGTTCTTTGATTCATTAGATTTTAATCAATTCCTTTACGTATCCATTAAGTGTGTCCTCAGACTGTTGAACAAACCATTGATGTCTCAGAATCTTAGACTTTTTATTCACACCTATGGGAGATTTACTTTTGACATAATCTTTCAATTTTGTCATTATGTTTCTTCTAACTGAAATTAAGATTAATACTTTGAGGTGGCCCAGCCAGAATGTGATGAAGAATATGATCATTTATGGAGTGTGTACTTTCGTTATCACATGTCTACAAAGGACAACAGTTTAGCTATCCAAATAGGCAGAATAGTTTTGTCAAAGAAACTGACAAAGAGATGAAAATGGTTTGTGTTTACAATCATGAGGATTATCATAATGATTACAAATTCATTATTCATAAATTAAGTCCTGGTCACCATTAAAATCAAAGTTATGCAAAATACCTTGAGCTTTAACGTGTTGAGCATATTGCATTGTCAGTCACAGTCCAGGATGGAGAAAATAGCCTCAGTGGTGATGCTTAATAGCAGCCTGTTTATCAGCAGCAGTTATTAGATGGTTTCATTAGGTGCTAATGAAACACATAATAAAAACATATTTTAAGAGAATTCTGTCCTCCAAAATATTTGTGCTTTTACCAAATTTGTGAACACTGTTGACTCTATGTATGTGTGCCTTTATGCATAAGAAGGGAGAGAGAGAGTAGTACCAGCAAGCAGCTTCAACTGTTGACTTAAAATTCTTTTCTATCCTATACCACAGCTTTCCTCTCAGGCTAAGGTTGTAAATTTGTCTACAGTCTTTCTAAAACATGAACATTCTTATCTTTTTTATTGTTTTGCATCTGTTCTGTCACTGATTTGATTGGATTTGTGTGCTTTAATTTACTGTCTTTTGGCATGACCTAGTCTCTCTTAAACCAAGTACTATGAATTAACCAGACCCTGACATTCACCTTAGTGTTTTGGGAGCACAAAGTTCAATTTCAATTTTTAGAGATAAGGGTCCAAACTTTTATGTTTGCCCAACATCACAGCTGTAATATGGTTCGGAGGGGGACCATGGCTTCAGAGTCTTTCAGTGCCTAAAAAACACGAGTGACCATATATGTACATGCGTAAAAAGGGAGAGAGAGCGCGAGGGCAGAACCAGTACACAGCTTCAGCTCAATTATTTCAACTGCTTTGGATGCAGTCATTTCAACATATGGCAACATTAACACAGCAAAAAGGGCCAAAGAAAAATAATAATCACACAACATGCAACTCTTCAGAAAAACAGTGGGTTTAGCTGTTCAAGAACACATTAAACCAACATTCTGAGACGATGTCTAAATTCTATTTTCAAAAGAACTTGTCTCTGCCCAGGCACATAAAGAAAGTTCCATCTTATTGTGTGGTAATCAGCCTCAGGTCCGAAACAACCAGTCCGAAACAACAGGGCAACTGGCTCAAACAGCTGGATAAGCTCTTAGGGAGTGCCGTCAGTTCTGTTAAAGGGGTTAACACCCAAAAGAACCACGAGTCGACGTTTGGGCAGGAGCCACCTCGGTGAAACTTGTGCAATGTGCTTTACATGGCGGAGTTTACGACAGGTGTTTCAGTCAGGCCGTCTGGTTAACATAGAATTCCGGATGTGCTGACAGCGATTCTTAAGTTCTTCAGGTTACACTTCAAAGGTTTCCTTTCTCCGCCCAACAGGTTATAAAAGAACAGTTCACGTGTGTATGTCCTCTCAGGAGGATCTCTCCACAGACACCTTATCTCTGCAGCCTGGTGGCATTTGTTGAGGTTGTGACATCAGCAAGGTGGCTTTCAGCACTATGAATGCTGGGAGATGAAGACTGATCAGTCCACTTGGGAAATGGGATCCTTTTTTTACAGTGCCTTTACTGTGCACAAGACAGACTCCTCATTGATTGTATTCCAACAAATAAAGAATTAAAAAAAACTTGTTCCAGGTGCAACTGACAGTTTCCTTTTTTTTCTGAATGTTTGTGCTGCTCGCCAGGCTGTGCCACCCCTAGGTGGAAAGCCACCCAGATAAAAAAAAAAAAAAAACAAAAAAAAAACTCCACTGTCTATAATGTAATAATTAAGGTAAATTTCACAAAAAAAACTGTGCTTATTTCAGAGGGTAGATTTCACAAAAACATGTAAGATGTAGTCCAAATTCATCAATTTAATTTGACCACTTTCCTAAATTACTAAAAAAGTTGTTTTGTTTTTTTTTATTTACTATTTTCTTTAGGCTGGACTGTGAGAGATTATGCAGTGTTTATACTAGAAGTATGAAAGTACTACTGTCAGTTGAGTAAATTAATTCTGATTGTGATAATCTGTGATGACCTGGTCACATTTTTGGCAGTAATATGTGCAAAAAGTAAAACAGATAAACATAACTCTAACACTCAGTCCACACCCTCCTGTAAATCTTTTTTTTCCCAGTAGTATGTGCTTTTCTTCTTACTGTAACCACCATCTACACTATTTACTTTTATTGCTTTTGTGTGATGTATTTCGTGCATTATTACGTTTGTGCTCTTCTCACTTAAGTACATATAGACAAGCTCATACATATTTCTGACAAGTACCAATAAAATATTTTGCTTCTATTCATACTTTCAGACTTTTTCTGTTGTTTCTTAGTTCATAATCCAACACCAAAAGAAAATGCAAAAAGTATCTAGTACAGCTTACATATGCTCTTACACATCTCTCCACAACAGATGCTCACATGTACTCACACATGTAAATGCAAACCCATCTGCCAATTTAAACATGGAGGTAGTACAATCTCTAATTAAACAACTATGGATTGGTTCAATCTCAGGCAGCAGGTGGGAATGGAACAGGGCCTGTAGCAGATTTTCAGTAATAGTGTCTTTATTTCTCTGCAGATACATCAGACAGATGCATCATTCCGCTGCATCTTGCCAAGTTTGACATCATTTGGAGCTAAAGTTTCTCCCTTGTGTGCATCCTGGGTGATGAACTCTTACCCTAAGTAACTTGACTGCTGTAGAGTGTTGTGATCAGAATATATTTTTTAAGTTTCTGATTAAGTTTTTTTCTTCCGTCTTCTTCTTTGCCTTGGATGAGAAAAGGTGCATTTCTCCCCTTCCTGTGCTGCTCCACATCAGGTTGGGGTTGATGAGCAATGGAGCAACTGATTTCAGATAGAAGACTGATCTTTTTTTTAAGTAAAGTACCTTTAATGTAAAATTGCTCTTAGATGAAGAAAAGGACAGAATCAGGTTTCTTAAAACATTTTCACATACCCATTAAAATATACTGAGCATTGAACATATTTTCAATTTTGATGTCATGGTTTTGCAGTAGAGAATCAGATTGTTTTTATATAAAACAAATGACAGAATAAGACATGCGAAATAAAACCATAGTAAACTTACAAATTAATCTGCTGATCTTTTAACATTTACTAAACACTTCAGTGACACTTTGTATTTTTTCCTGTCATACTTAGTTCAGTTCAATACTTGTTTTGTTGGTTATTTTGTTTTTGTTTCTTTATCTAATTTAGTGTGTATTTGATAACAACTTAAGAAAATGCTGGATCAAATTGTTTTCAATAAACTAATGCTTTCTGATTTCATTTTTGTGACTCTGTTTTTCCACAGAAGTTGTATATTATTTTTACATTCTAATCAGAAGGGCATGTTAGCTGAATAAAGGAGAGTCAAAGCAAAACACTAACAGGAAGATATCTTCATCTTTACAGATTTATAGAAAATCAAATCAGAATTGTACAGAGTACAAAGACTAAATATTTTTATTTCAACAAGCTTAGTAGTTAGGGTGTCAAATGATGTTTATGAAATGGGATAGTTCCTTAGCTTTGTGGGTTTATTTATGGGTCAAAAACCTTTTCTTCAAATTAAAAAAGCAGTGTTTTCAAGCCTGAATAGAATATTTTTTCAATATGTTTTGCCTACACTAAGTCTACATGGAGACGGGGTATTAGGAAATTGGGTTTGGCCTACAATGCACTGGAGAAAGACATTCATTTACCTGTTAGGGGCTCCGTGGTTCATCTAATCTATGCATCTTCACTGTTATTCTTCTCTTTTTTTATACTCTTCAGTTCCTTTAATTCAGTGTTTCTCAATTGCGGTCCTCATGCCCTGCATGGTTTAGGTGTTTCCCTTCTGCCACACACCTGACTTGAATTAAATGGTGAATAACAGGCTTCTGCAGCACTTGATGGCATGCAGAGCAGGTCATGTAATCATTTAAGTCAGGTGTTCTGGAACAGAAACACATCTAAAATATACAGGGCAGTAGTCCCTGAGGACCGGAATTGAAAAACACTGCTTTAGCTCCAACTTAATTTCACCAGGTGACAAAACAAAGTTGATAGAGAGATGGATGAGAAAGTTTTGTGTGGAAGAGCCTAACTGGCCTGCACAGAGTCCTGACTTCAACCTGACAGAATGCCTTGGGATGAATTAGAGCAGGGACTGCAAGCTGAGCCATCATCTCCAATATCAGTGCCTGACTTCACAAATACATTCCTGGGGGAATGGTCAAAAATTCACCTAGGTACCTTAAGAGGAAATTTGCTTTATTATTGAATTTCAACAGCGTGGCTTTAATATCTGAATCATTTGGGTATCAACTTGAACACTAGAAAATTCTAATTAATTCAATGGGTGTAATGAAAAAACCTTGAAGCCTGATACCAAAATTTTACTTGGATAATAATTCTGATCCAATAACAAAAGCTAAAGAATAAATAGAATGAATAAGGAATTAATAAAATTGAAGATTTTTCTTTTGCAGTCCAGAAATATGCATGTTAGGTTATAGGTCCCTCAGGAATGAGTGTGTGGTAGCTTTGTTGTTTTTTCTGAGTCCAAACACTGTTGTAGAGAGGCACATATCCGCCCTGCGACATTGCTTGAATAGACAGGTAGATGAAGACAGGCTTATGGTGGCCAGCGACCTCTGTCTGTCAGTGAGGCTGCCATGCACCGGCGCCACCGGGCCCTCTGACCACCACCAGCAGGCAAGGCGGGTGAAGTCTCTTGTGCGCAACCCCCCAACTGCGGGAGGAACTCCTACTGTCCCCACCATCGCACCATTTGGTTAAGAATACCAAATAACAAGGAACAAGGCAGGGGATATCAACAAAAAAAATGCACATAAATAAAAATCCTACATTTTAATTTACATAACTTGTGGCATAGAAAATATTTAAAGTTTTCAGAAGAAGAATCAGAATAACTTTACTGGCTGTGTGCGCAAACGAGGAATTTGACTTCAGTTAGCAAGAGCTCACAGCGTACAGACATTAAGTATAAATAGATAAACTTTAGGGGAAGTAAAAATAATGATAAAGGAACAATGTACATGTATTTGCAGCCATTTTTCTTATAAATAAAGAAAAACTTACCTTTTTGCAACAGCATTGGATTGTATACACTTCAAACTCTTTGTAAACACAATGAAAATATGCTTTATTCCAGAGAAAATACACTTATGAAAAGCTATTTGCTCGTTGTAGTCACTAAATTAATTAGAAATGCCTTAAATTTCCGTTTTCGTCTCATCCTCCAGTCCGGTAGGTGGCGATAAGCTTTAATACAAATAAACCCAAACATGGACGAATAAGGGCACGACAAAGTCATGCGCCCTCCTCTCTGAATTGTTTGACATTATGTGGTTCAGGTTGGAGTAGTTTAGTTTTGTATCCATGTTCTGCTATAGTAACACACTTTTATATAGTTATTCATTGCGGTAGTCTAATTATCATTGCTTTTTACTGGCTTCCCAACCAGAATAAAGATGGCTTATGCTTACATTTTGAAAGTCCTGCACAGAAACCTGGGACAAACCGCGACCCAGTTCTGCGTGCGCCAATGCTACGTTGTCCATACGCACAGGACAGTGTCCACAACACCAGGATTTGTTCGTCTTGGGACAAAGGTTTCTTCACTGAGCTGTTTCACTGCGAGTCAAAAACACCAGGTTCTGTCTGTCCACTGTACAGCCAGAAACAGAAACCCCGAGGACAGAGGCAAGTCGGTGTCCAGGTATCAGAGTGGGACCCCTAAACCTTCAGCTGCACAGAAAGGTATGGAGGGTGACGACAAGGAAATGCCCAGTCATACTTTCTGAGTGCTTTTTGTAACTCTAGTAGCAAGATGTTTTGTTCAGACTAAGCGCACCTTACTGCATTACACTGAATATATTTTCAGCGGTATGACATTCTGTAGTCTGGTTCTGATAAGCGGGTTTCAACTCCCATGATCTGTTTCCTGCAGTGAAAGAAGCTGGAAGAGATTTCACCTACTTGATAGTAGTTCTCATCGGGCTGGGAGTGACAGGTGAATAAAAGGCTCCTTATGCTTTTTGGGAAATTATGAGAAGTAAATAGTGTTTGGATACCCAGACTTTCTTCACTATCTTATTGTGTGAATGTTGCATCCTTCCATCCCCTAAGCCATCACTCTGTCCTCCATTCATTACCACTATTTGTTTATTAATACGTCAGTCCCAATCTGTTATCTATCCATTTTTTTCATTCCACATTTATCATCAATCTACCTTTATCCGTCATCTTTCAGTTAGTCCTAATCAATCATCCATTTACCAGTCTCAATAATACCCATCAATCCACGTGTAATCCCTAATCTATCATCTATTTGTCAGTCCCCAACTATCATGCATCTGTGTGTTTACTCATACATCTATCAGTCCATCCGTCCATCAGTCTGTCCATTCATCCATGTTTGCATTCATCTATTTGTCCTATTTTATCCAACTTTCCTTGCATCATGTTTGCCATATATTGTGCATTTGGACTCTTAAAAACTGGCTGGAAAGGAATGAGAATATATGGAATTGTGCCGATCGCTGTAATATCACCTCAAATGCATTTATCTAAGTCATTTCTATTGAAATACCAATGAGCATTACTGGATTGTGTCTTTCTGTTTTAGGTGGGCTGCTGTATGTGGTGTTTCAGGAGCTGTTTTCTTCTTCAAGTCCAAACAAAGTCTATAGCAGAGCCTTTGACAGAGTCAGATCCCATCCGGAGGTGAGAATAAAAGACTGTCTACTGCTGAATACCAACAGCTTCTCCCAGTGTAACCAGAGGTGGTGATTTGTTATGGTTCGGTTCTGATACAAGTAACCTACTCAAAAACATTTTGATTTATCTGAAATGCAGGTGATGGGTGCGTTTGGCGAGCCAATCAAGTGCTATGGTGAGACAACCCGTCGAGGAAGGAGGCAGCAAATCAGGTGGGCTGTAATATCAAAAAACTTCTTCCAATATTTTAGTAAGCTTTTTTTTATGTTGTTCTCAACAAAGATCAGTGTGTTTATGGTGGCTTCACTGTAAGTTTGTGCTTGCCTCTATTTTCAACTCAGTCATGTGGAGTACCTGAAAGATGGACTGAAACATATGAGACTTAAATTTTACATTGAAGGCTCAGAGCCGGGCCTGAAAGGAACAGTGCATTCAGAGTCAAAAGAGGTATGTACTTTATCTGGCAAAAAAAATTATGCTACATGTTCTTTTACACATTTTGTCAGTTTCAATTCAAATTTGTAGTTTTGAATGACTTTATGTGCTAGACAGACAAAAAGTTGTGCGTATTTGTAAAGCTAAAGTTGACTTGTGGTTTTGACATTTTTTAACAAATAAAAATCTGATAAGTTATCCAATTTTATTCAGCAGCCATCATGGATAGATCTGTAAATAGCAGTTTCTAAATCTCGCCACTTTCTCAGTAGAATTTAGGAGTGGAGTTTGGGCCATCAACTCTTACCAAGTATCTCATCTTGCTAAAAAAGCATCCCTACAGCAGGTTGTTCCCTTTTACATGTAGGGCAAAAAGTTTGGTCTCATCTCGCCAGAGCTCCTTCTTAGACATGTTCACTGTGTCTTCAACATGGCTTTGTGTCCTCAATATGGCTTTTGGCAAACTACAAACATGACCTCATATAGTTTTATTTCAACAATAGCATATTTCTTATCTCTCTTCCATAAACAACTAGCTGTACTGTTCACAGATTCTCGTGTCTAAGTTGTAAATCTTTTCAGCTTCTCCAGAGTGACTCTTGGTTGCTTCTCTCATTAAAGGGGAGGTATTATGTAAAATCAAGTTTTTTTAGCTTTATATAATGTTACTATGTTATGCACTCATCAAAAACATACCTGAGGTGTTGCTTTGATTCTTTCATGCATGTTTGAGAAATCCTTGAATCTATTGTGGCAGCCATTCGGGGGTGCCTTAGCGCTTGCTCTCACAAAGCACCACCTATTTCCACAAACCTCCTCCTTAGAGCTGCTGTCTCCAGTCGAGCTTCCGCCTCACAGAACACCCCTCTTCTGCACCTTCCCCATTCAGACTATTGGCAACAGCAATTAGCAAACACCTGGTGAAACTGTGAGTCTGCTGAGCCTATCATACAAACTACTTCTCAGTCCAGAGCTCCTAAGAAAGGTTGTAAACAGCATAATGAAGGAGCAGCGTTGTGATGATATGCTGAAACTGGACTGTTGGAAAGAGCAGGAGTTTCTTAAAGAGACGGAGGCCAGTTTCAAGGCGTCAAATTTCTTTTAAGTTATGTTTTGATACATACAGTATTTTTATGACAACTGAAGGTAACATAATTACTTAATTGTGCTATAAAATGGCACTATGTGCCTGGAAAATACATAATACTGCCCCTTTAATGGTCTTTTTTTCCCTGGCTTGTCAGGTGGATTGGCATAACTTTGTGGGTTTGCAGTTGTACAATACTTAAATGTTGATATGATGGATTAAACGGTGCTGTGTAAGATGTTTTGGCACCCTGTCCCTACTTTAAACGGCTCCAAACGTTTATCCTTTTCCTGTGTGGTGTTCTCCTTGGTGCCCATGCTGCTTGTTCATTAATGTTCTCTATCAAACCTCTGAGCTCTAGAACAGTGTTGTGCAACAATGGGTTGATTTGACTATGAATAACTATTAATAAGTGCCTAAGGCAGCTACTAACAGTTACTAATTTTAATCAATATTACCAAGTTGGGGAACCACCTGATTATTAGGAATTAATTGCCAAACCTGGATGATTCAACTTCTTCTTGACTACTTTGTGTTGGTCTATCGCATAAAATCTTAATTAATTACATTACAGCTTGTGGTTATAAAATAAGAAGGTGTAAAAAAGATCAGACAGTATGAATACAAATTACTGTAGTTGTAATGAGAATAGTATTCTAGTTTTATAATTATCTGCTTTCTTGACATCTGTTTTATCATTTTCAGAACCCTGAAACTGGAAAATATGAATTTCGTTATATATTTGTGGACATAGACACCTACCCCAGAAGGACCATTATTGTGGAAGACAACAGATGAGAAAGATTTATACGACATTTAAAAAAACAGGGAAATGACGTCTACCTAAAATGCAGGTGTTTGTGTCTGTGGATGAAAAACGTAATGTTTGCAATAGCTGTGGTTGATTGAAAGTCATTTTTGTTGTAACAATGTAACAAAGTTACATGTGTTACAAAATAGAAATTGTTTGGGATAAAATTGTGGATTTTAATTTTATTAAAATGTTTTTTTAAAACTAATTTGCTCTCTGTGCTTTTCGATGAATTTGCTCAGACAGATTTTATGAAGGTTTTTTAAAGCTTAATATTTTTTTACTTATAGCAAAGAAATACTTTTTAAAAAATACTGAGATTTGAAAACTATTGTGAAATTGGTAGTAAGCAATGAATGATTCTGCATTGGTGAGAATACTATGGTGCAGACTAATATATTGACCACCAGATGGAGACAAAACAAAAGAAAATTCTTGTGTGATTCTTTTTTATTCATTTTTTTTATCTGTTTAAAACTATTGGGACAGTATTTGAGACAATTTTTAATTTAATTATTTCATACTATATATATGGTCATATGGACTCTAAATATCTCTGGATACTTTTTTTATGCCTTCTAAAGCAATGCAGGAGTTTATAAACTTTGAATGTGTCTAAACCAACAAATCTATCTATCTATCTATCTATCTATCTATCTATCTGTCTATCTATCTATCTATCTATCTATCTATCTATCTATCTATTTTTCTATCAATAAATTTTACTGATACTCTTCAATATAAAAAAATCAGTGTGAAATATCTTGGGTTACAACAACAGTAAATTTAAAATTACTAATGGGTTTAAAACATGATCAACAAAGGATCATTTCCAACATGTTTACCGATGCTCTTCAAAATACAAATACTCAGTAGTAAATGTATTGTTTTTTACAAAGTAGGTTCTACATGACAACTGGAAATGAAGCAGAAATGAAAAAGATTATATTGGCCTTTCAAAATAACATATGCTTAGACTCATCAAAATGTCTTTTTTTTGTAACTCTGGGATTACAGGTAGGTTATAGATTCCTAATAGGCCTAATTAGAAAGCAAGGAATGACTTAACCAACCTGCAGGCACCACCAATATTTCTTGAGGAAGATTTCCATATTTTTTCGAACCGCATTTAGTTTTTCAGTCGAATTGTCTTTATGGAACTACTACTGGTTCAATCTCCAAGGGTTTTAGTTGTTGCTATTTTCAATTTAAAAAAGTAAACAAACTTTATTTGCTGAGCAGGTCTTTTACAAACAGTTGTAACAAAAAGTGCTGTCCAGAGGTTAGAAACAGCTGAACCAACATAATATAAATACATTAAAAAAGAGAAGTATGTTGAACCAGATATATATATATATATACTCTGCCAGAAATCTTAAGAGAGACACCTGACAGGATGGGGGTTAATGGTGAAATGATGTTCTTTCTTCTTCATGCACTGAGGAACATTCAGACCTTTAGAAATGTACTTGTACCTATATTTTTCAATCATAAAACTTTTCGTTAAGGCCTCTGCTTTTCAAACCAATCTTTGCAATACAATAGGTAATGAGAAACCTTTTTGTTGACCATCAGTGAATATTAAACCAGCTGATTTACACATAGCACCAAGAATGCTTTCTAAATATTTATGTATTTCACAGATAGACAGATAGTACTAAACTGATTCTAAATAAAGCTATTACGTACGATTTCATGCGGTATGGAGGACACGGTCTGTTTTTAAAAAGAAAAGGCCTAAAGCGAAATTTGGATGCAGAGAATACTGATTAATTCATACTGAGAACTTGGTTTGTGTGAAGGGGAAGCGTCTTACGGGAAGCACGAAAGCAGCACCCGCATAAACACCGCCCACCAGAGCAACTGAAGGCAACACTGAACACAGGAGGATGTGGTCAGTCTGCATTAGCTTCAACTCCGCTGGGCTACTTAAGTTCTTTCTTTAACCTGAATTCAACGAACACTTCGTCCAGTTGATAGCAAATGATATGGCATGACAACAGAAAGGCATGTTTATAAAACAGATCAGTTTCGGTCGTTGTTTTGCTCCCGGAATAAGTGACTAAAGCTGCTGCTGTTTTGGCCTGCTACACGGATATCCTAGCTAAAACTAGCCGCAGCCTCTCCTGGCTCCTGGAGCTTCATTGGCATCTCTTCCCCGAAACAAAAAGAGAAATGGCTCACTTTGCTAGGCAACTCAGGAGAGTGTCTCTGTGTCTTTAAAGTAAGTTTGCCTTTATATTTAATTTGTTTCAAATTGTACAAAGGGCTTTTGATGCTTAGATTGTCACGGTTAAAGTTTCAAAAATGCTACAACATGCTTGAGTCTTTGCTAGCAGTTAAGTAAAATGACGTGATAAATTTTGCTTCCTTGTAACCAAAACTGTTCCTGTCTACAGGGAAAGTTGTGTGATTCTTCAGTTATGAGACTCTCCTCTCAGTCATAAACGTCTTATGAAATGGAGCTTTACTGGTATATGTAAGTGAATCTTTTACTTTATTTTTTTTTTTTTAAACATAACTGTCTTTGTGGTTTTTTGTTGACTGTAGACGGATGCCTTTGTACCCAAGTATCACCAGATGTATTGTTTTGGTTGCCTTTAGTGGTACTCAGCGAATATTTTGGTACCAGCTATAAATTAGATATGAGGCAAATTAGCTATAATTCAGGGCTAACAACCAAAACGGCTAAAATAATAGTTTTTGAACATAGCTTCTTGTTTCAAACAGATACTACTCAAAAGGGATCTGCAGAGGAAAACAGTGGAACATTGATCAGTATTCTCGAATTATATTCGTTTAATGATATTTGCTCGATGATTTTGCTGTATACTTGATTGATGTTTTCATGATGTGAATCACTTTGAACTGCCTTGCTACTGAAATGTGCAATGCAAATAAACTTGACTTGACTTAGCAACCCTCCCTAATAGCAACAGGACATTGTTGTTTGTTTATTTAGATTTAATTTAGATTGTGGGATTAAATGACACAAACTTTCCAATGATAAAAAGCGCTTTCATATGGGTTTACAATTCAGACAGCTACAGCATTTTAAGGGCTGAGTTCCGTGTGCAATTTATGTCCCTCAATTTACAATAAAACATTTAGAAAGTTGAGAACCATAATCACAAAAATAAAAAAAAAAATCTTATGGGTATAGCCCTGAAAAGATCCCTTCATCTCTGATAAAGATTCTACTCAATGTGGTGAATATATAATATATCATAATGTATGTTATTTGACTTGTAATAATCCTTTTATTCAGTCCAATAGCCATGTTTATTGTTGCACCGTGTGATGTTTTAAATCATTAGAAACAGCGACAGTCAAAATTCTGGCCTGAAACAAAAATACATTCCTCTTGCTTGTATGTTAAATGAATTAAGATAAAAGTTATGTCAATTTAGTTGATATTTGAAATATAGGTACTGAGTGTTTGTTAGAATGTAATTAATATCTTACTTGTAATAAATTTCGCTCTTTACGTCTGTATTCAGTATGAATACAGATTATTTGGTCCCATAAGTTTCTGTTTAGAAACTTATGGGACCAAATCAACTGCAGAGACCAAAGCAGACTTGTACCCTATTAAAACCACTGCAATCTCCAAAACACCATAGCGATTTATGAAAGCACTATTTTATGAACCTTTAAATCACTGTCTTTTTTGCAGTATTTGTTTATACAGAAAAAACTGTAATTATTTATATGTGAAATGAAGGTAGAAGCAATTATATTCCTTTGTGAGGCATACTAAGGACAAAAAATGCAAAGAAAAAGTAATGCAAAATAACTCTCTGATATAAAAATAAAGCAATTGAAAAGAAAAAATATTGAGTGTTACTTCCTTCCTTCTCAGTACGTATTTCACACAGGAAGGTCATTTGTGCTGCACCGCCTCCAGCCTAAACAGTCACCTATCAAGCAGTTGCTGACTTTAACAAACTTATACAAAGGAAACTTTGGTATCAGTTATTTATGAGGAATATAAGGAGCAAAAGTCGCAATAATTTTGACTTAATTACCCAAAACATGTAAAAGAGGAATAGTTCAAACACATTGCCTCAGACGCCACTCAAAAGGGAAATGCAATAAAAATAGTTCAAGAACCATCTCAATAGAAACTGAGGCAGACAACAGAGAGCTAAGAAAAAACTGCTGGTGGCAACTTCTGCTGTTTTCCATTTCTCTCTAGTCAGAACTAGGATCTTGAAATAACATCAACATAACCTTGCTTTAGTTGTAAGTTGGAAAACCAATAGGAGAACCCTGTTGTACTCAAAGACAAAGGTAAACACTAAGCAAGCGTATAACAGTGTGTATTTATGCTGGAATGTTTTCACAGACAGAGGCTGCAGATGTATGTATGTGTGGAGAAGATTTTGAAAGATGCAAACTGTGTGACATGCAAAGAATTGTTTATTGCATCCGCTGTCACTGTATTTTAATGTATAGTAACTATTTATGATTTTGAGGCTGGGAATACGCGTCCATCTTTCTTTCCTGAAATTATGACTTCAGCGCTTTTGATTTTTCCCACTTAGATCTTTGAGACTTTTATTTCAAACATGAAGTGCAGTTGAATCACTTTTTTTCTCTTTATTTTGTAACAAAATATTGTATTGACAGTATTGTGGAACTTGGAAAAACACATTTACTGAAGGAGTACTAAATAGGTGGTTCTAAAAAATTTGGGAACCACTGTCCTAACCCTTTCCCCTTGTCTCTTTTTTTCCACACAGAGTTGTTATAATTTTCATCATCATAAAGATCTTCTTCTATGTATGCTGGTACCGGTCAAGACAACGACAGCTGGCAGCATACTTGAGCAACACCCGCAATGCACAGATAGTCATCGTCGGAGGAAGGGCTTACCTTCATCAGATGTGTGAGAGACAGAACGTAAGTGCAGAACCTACGTCGTGTTGCTAAAATGCGTCATTTAGTTGTCAGCAGCTAAAGTGGTTTTCTGCTTCCAGCATGTCTTCATTATCATTGGGACATGGTTTTGGACAGCTTCAAGGGTTTGTGGAATAAAGATAATCTCTTAAGAGGCATATGGTTCAGTGAGTAAGACAGTCAAATAAGGTCACTGCTGGCTGGGTGATGTTTTAACAGAAGAGCTGCTTGCATACCTCAGGAATGCATTTGTTTTCACTCACTTTGATTAGTTATTTTATACATTCGGTATAATATACTCTGACATAGTTCAGTAGATACATTTGTACTTTCACTGATGTGCTTTTACATTACGCTTCAAGTTTATTTTTCAAATAAAGAACAGAACTCTAGATGTGGAGCTCATAACTTTGAACAGCGGGATTCAGTAACAGTTCAAACGTGTTTGCAAGAACCCTATAGTGCAATGTTTTTGGTAAGAAACTAGGAGCCGAGTTGACACATTTACAGATAACTGTGTGCTGCATTCTGTACTGGAATAGAAATTTTATCAGTTACTGTTTGGATATTTTTGTTCTTACTTCATTGTTAAAATCTTCTGGCTTTTTGTTGTCATGTGAAGAGGAGAAATTCTAAAATTGCTCAGCTGAGCGATAATGAGTGATAATGAATATAACTTTCTGTTAACTTCAGAAGTCTTGATTTCCAAGAAAATATAGATTTTTCATTCTAATCAGAAATGGGTCGGTTATCTTGATAAAGTATGCCAAGATTTAAAAAAAAAAAAAAGCAGTTGCTCAATTGTTCAGGCCCCTGTCAATACAATGTAATTCAACTTAATTTCAAAAATACTTTATTGATCGCAAAGGGAAATTAAATAAGTAATTGTGATATTTGTACTCAAGCTTATCATTCCATAAGAATCTCATCCTGACCAATGCCTAATTCTAATTGTGAAACTTCCCTCAGATTACAAGATTCTCTTTTACTCTTAGCTTGTTAAAGGTTGTTTTATTTGCGTTGATGCTTTTAGTGATCACTCAAGAACAGACTTGCGCTGCCTTAGATGACTTCTTCCTACTTGGCCCCACTATCTGTAAATTTCATGGCCTTACTAAAACAAGTGGAAACAGCTTGTTTCTCCTTTTAAACCTGTTTTCTAGGAACTTCAAGAAACAGAAATCGGAATAAAACATTACATTTTAGCCATACCATTTTTTTGTTTTCCTAATTTGTCCTGTTGCATGTGATAACAGACATTGGTATTTTTATTCCTGTTTAGAATATTTGTTCCCCAGGAAATGCCCCATTTGTAAAAGAAAATAAATGATGTTGTTGAAACTGTGCAAGGCCAGTGCTTTTAGCCTTGGAATTCCCCTGATCATTTATAATATCCCATGTGTCATCTGAGTGTTTGTAAGACATGAAAGAACCAGCACTCTAGTTGCAAATGTCGGTGTCTTATCAGACATGTAATTACATGCCAGTTTGGGGAATCAGAATCCCTCTTACCTTGAACCTAAAGCTGGTTCAAATTTTGTCTTTATTTCTCACTTTTGTCCAGCTTCTTCACTCTCCTGATGAACTCACATCTCACATCTGATGAACCCTTCACTCCCACTTCTCTGTCTTTTTACCATTTTTTTTTTTTTTTTTTTTTTTTTTTATGTGCTACTCTTGTTGTTTTCCTGCCCTCCTTGCAGCTTTTCTGTCTCTGGTGGATAATGTTCCGTGTTTAGATGTCAATGGAATGTGCAGAAGGGAGGTCTTAAGGTCATCCATGACCCAGTGGCTGTTCATGGCTCAATTTTGAACTGAAATGAAGAAGTATGAATTGCTAAATCTTCTCTAACCACATTAGTCACTTGTAGCTAGAATAGTCATATGAAAATAAATTCTAATATTAAAAAAACTGAAGATTTGATAAAGACCTCGATGTTTTTTGAATGCTGGGCTTCACATAAATTGGATTTGATATTTCTCAGTCTGTTGAGGTCAGCTGTGTTTTTAATCAGTTCCTTGTGGTTGTGTTGTGGTCTAATAGTACAGCGTGACATTTTATAACTGAGGTTCAGCAGTTTAATGTCATGGGGAAGAAGTGAAACCTGGACCAAAGTATTCTTAAGAGTTACAGGTGTAGAAATTCAGTGGAATCATAACCATCATCTTCAGAGAAGTGGCTATATGAAAGTAGATCAGTTGGTAACTTCATTATATATATATATATATATATATATATATATATATATATATATATATATATATATATATATATGTGTGTGTGTGTGTGTTTGTGTTCATTTATGCACTTCTGTATTTTCAGTGCTTCTGCTTTTTACTTGTATAGCTATATTAACTCTATGTATTTCCTTCCTCTCTGTAGCAAACATCTGTGTGGCCCAGCTGGTACGGAGTCCAGGATGACCTTTCACTCGAGGAACCCTCCTCGGCTCTGCCCCCGACAGCATCCTTCTCCCATCTGGAAATGCCCCCACCATACGAGGTGGTCTCCGGAGGTAGCAAACGCATATACGCAATGAGCTCTGTAATATGGAATAAATCCTTTTATGTCCTCATACATAGTGCAATTTAATCAGATCCAGAAAGCCTAATTATTTACTGTTTTTTTTTTTTTGTTTTTTTTAACTCCTTCTCTTCCTCTTATGTGTTTTGCTGCTATCCACTCACATGTTGGATGTCAGTAGCAGTAGCTATATTTCCATCCACATGTCATGTGAATTTTGAGCAAACTTTTAAGATGTTGCAAAAAAAAGAAAATGCAAATGAGGCGTGTTTCTATCTACTGTTTTGGAGCGAATCAACCGGGCTACACAAAGCATAGTTTCATCAGATGTTGATGTTACGCATGGCTGTAATTAACAGTAAAATGTTCAGTGTGTCATAACTTATTTGGCAAATGTGTTTCCATCTCCCTTTTAGCGCATTAACTGTTTTGTGGAAAGGCTAAAAACCACCTCAAGCGAGCATGAAAAGTTTTTTTGCAAAATTGTGGAAGTTATTTTGAATCTTACCATTTCCATCAAGCTTTTCTAATTTGATACTTCAAAATACGTGTAGAACTGGGGCCACTGAAATATAAAACGTCTGCTCTTGTGTCCAAAACTATTGTTGTTAATTTGTTGTAAAGCGTTCATGGAAGCACGGTTACTGTTATACTTTGTATTTAGGTAGCAGCATTGAGGATATTCAGTGCTTCTCTAATAGATACATAATGAATACACATGGTTTAATCTAAGTCATTCTATTTTAGCTGTGTGTGTGTGTGTGTGTGTGTATCTTTAATGTAGTTGTCCTGCTGGAAAGTGACCTTCACCTCACTCTTAACTCTTTCGTGTCATGATGCTGCCACCATGTTTTATGTTGAGGATAGTATTTTCAGGGTGATGTACTGTGTTCACTTTCCTCCACTCATTTTTTTTTTTTCTCTTGCTTGTAGACCAGAACATTTTTTTTGTTTTTTTTTTTCCTCTCACTCTGACCAGAGCACCTTCTGCTGCATGTCTTTGCGTCTTTTAACTATTTTCTGTCAGTGTTTCATAAAGGTCAGATTTGTAGAGTGCACAACCTAAAGCGCCTGCCAAGAGATTCACCACCTAAAAAGCTTCTGTATAGTTACCACAGGTCACTTGGCTGGTTCTCTGACTTTTCTTGCCTGACCTGTCAGTTACGGTGGACAGCCATTTCTTGGTAGGTTTGTAGCTGTATCATACTCTTTCATTTTCAAATGAGGGATTGTTTTCTTCAATGACATGTTAAACACCTGGAATACTGGTTGGTTGTTTTTTTGTTTGTTTGTTTTCAAAACCCTATTTTGCACCCCCTGTCTTGTGTGTTTCTTGGTTGTCTTGGTGCTGTTTGTTCACTAATATTCTCTGAGGTCTTGCCTAAGCAGCTGTATTTATTCAGAGATTCAAGTTATAAACTTAAGGATTCTATTTACGAATAAATAGCCTCTAAAGGCAATGGACTTAATTGGATTTTATTTAGGGGCACCACTTTAAAAGGGTGGCAGAAACCGCCTTACAATTGTCCGATATTGAGTTGAATAAAATTTTGTTAATCCCATATCATTTTTCCACCTTTGAGTTATGCACTTTGGACTTTGTGTTGCTGAGTGACATAAAATCCTAATAAAATACATTGATGTTTATAGTTATAATGTGACATCTGTTAAAGTTTAAAGGATATAAACACTTTTGTGAGGAACATTTGGGTGTTTTTATAGTTAACTGTTAGATATTAACCTGCACCATTTAAATTGGTCACTGGTTTTGCACAAATTTATTCACACCATATTACTATCAATGGTGGGAAAGTCTGCCTTGCTTCATCACTGACTTCGGTGTGGTTTTCTGTAGTTTCACTCAGGCAAAGTAAGCCTCATAGAGGAAGAAGTTTACCCTGATATGGTAACAAGGCAGAATAGAAACTTCATCTTATAGCCACACAGGAAAGTAGGTATCTGTGTGTGTGTGTGTGTGTGTGTGTGTGTGTGTGTGAAAATCCAGCTACAGTTTCTGCTGATGAGGTTATAAGTTAGCTACACACTTCTGCTATGTTAGTAGTTATAGCAAAAAGACAAATAAGCTAATATAGTAATCTATGCTTTAAAGGTGTTTCCTTCTTTTTTTTTCAGTTTTTTTTTTTTTTTTTTTTTTTTTTTTTTTTTAATGGTTTATTTTTATCTCACTAACTTTGTTTTCCTCTCTTTACCAATATGCTTTAAACATTGTATTCCCTTTGGGTAACTCAAAATGATTCCTCGGAATTTGAATTTGTGATTTTATTTTTATTGAGGTTGACATGAGTTTGTTTCTCCAGTTGTTCTGTCTTGGAGCTGAGCTTTAGAGCCTCCTCTTTTGTAACTCACATGCCATTTCTGAAGTTCTCGTCTAGTCTGATAGCAGGATGTGGTTATAGTGGATGGAAATGGTGACATCTCAGCAGAAATGTCATTATGTGATGAGAGGGTTTTCACTCTCACATGTCATGGTTTTTTTTTTTTTTTGTTTTTTTTTCTTCCCTTTGTTATACACTATTGTTGGGTCCTGAGGTTTTGTTGTAATGGTAAAGGTTTGGTTGTAATATAATGTGAAAAAGTTCAAAGGCATATGTATACTTTTCTGGCACTGTATGTAAGGCTTCTTGATCTCAGTTGTAAAACTTGGGCCAAAAATATTTAGGACACAGCATGGTTAAGTCATCATTCAAGTCATTTGAGGTTGCATCATAAGGCATGTTGGAAATGTGCTGCTTTCAGGGAACTTTTACTGTACCGTTAGTCTTGTGGTTTTTTTTTTTGTTTGTTTGTTTTTTGCCGCAGCTGTTTTTCAACATTACCCAGCTCATCTTTTATCGATTATACTGTATGTCTTTTAAGCTTAAAAGGAAAACTGAGAAGTGTTTTCAGTTTACATTAGGTGAAAGAAAATCATAAAATATGCTTGTTGTAAATTTTAAAAATTATTTATTTATTTATTTATTTATTTATTTTAAACAATTTTCTTTAGTACTGAATATTGAAAAAACACTCTTGGGTGTTTTCGGCATTTTCCATGACCAGCCCAGACGTGCGACGTACATGGTGCTTCCAAGGATTACGAACATTTAGCATTTTAACACCAAGTGGATGAGTATGGGTGCAACGTGGTTCAGTGCGTAGCAATCAGTTGTTTAAACTGGTCACAAAAGACTACAGGAGTTTCATTTTTCAGCTTCCCTAAAGATAAAAAACTTTGTCAGATTTGGATAAGTAAGCTCCAGCATGAAAATTTTATATCCAAACTTATAAAAAACAAATGGTGGAGGATGTCACGACAGACGAGACGAAACAATGAGGAGCTTATCTCAATCAAGAATGCGCTTAGGTCATACAGGTAGGCAAATCACCCCAGTTTGGCTTTTATCGACAAAAACTCTAAAAACAAGTTAAGTTTAACAGTCCTCTAAGTTGGACTGTCGTCTCTAGTTTTCCTTCACTCCTGAGAGCAGCGCAACCAGTGTTGCCAGATCTTGCAAGAGAAACAAGCAACCAGCTCTATGAAAACAAGCCCAAAAAAAGCGCAACTGGCAACCTATCACATTGTGTAAAACAGAGGCTGCTTGTAAACAGTATAAATGTATACATTTATTAAAAAAAAAAAAAAAAAAAAAAAATAGAAATAACTGAAATTAAATTGTATAAAATATATTAGTGGATAAATAGCAACTATTCAGCTAAGATCAATGATGATGAAAATAGTTTTATGATTACAACAGTCCAGGGAAAAAAAAAACTACTTACTTTAGGAATTTGATTGCATCTGTTCCACTATTGTCTGGAAAATTTTAAACAAGATTTTAATTCTCAGGTTTTTAATAAAGGTATTTTAACATGGGCACGATTTTTGTCGACACTGACAGAAAGCCCCTCAACCTCCAGGCTCTGAGTTACGGCCCTGCTTTTGTGGTCAGAGCACACAAACTTCTCCAGCGGCTCCACACCTCAGATTGGTGCTGCGCAGATTTGTGACGCTCATCTTTTACATTATTCATTACAATGGCGCTTAATTATGAACCTTTACGGATACGTTCGTTCATGACTGTTCTCACGTTTATGGCGCTGTCCAGATCTTAGTATGGATGTTCGCGGTTTGCTGGAGCGCAACGCGAAACTCGACGTTTCTGGGAACATCCGGGATAAGATGGACAGGGAGAGCCTGAATAAGACTACCTGGATGTCATACAAATCCTGGGGCTTGTTATGCATCTCTGCTTATTTTAAGTGGGTATACACAAATCCAAGAGATTTTAAAGTGGTTGTGCAGCGTATACCTGCGCATCACACAAACTACACTGCTGCAAACTACCTACCATCAGTGTTTTGCTTTACTGTGGGGAGCTGGGAGATGATCAAAACCCAAAAAGAAAACGTACGTTCCAAAACAAGCCCAGAAAAAAAAAAAAAAAAAACGCAGTCCGCAACTCATGAGATTTGCAAGCAACTTTAGAATAAAGAACAAGCCCAAAATCACTTATAATAAGCGGACTTGGCAGGACTGCTCCTGAGAATAACACACCGTGCTGTAGCGAGCTTCCCAGCCAGACAGCCTGGAGCCCGCGGTGTTGGATTTTCAAAATAAAGTTTAACGTTTCATGATATTTAAATTCATTTCAAACTCTGATTATGGTTAGTATAAGTGCTCAAATATAGGCTATATATATATATATATATATATATATATATATATATATATATATATATATATATATATATATATATATATATATATATATAAAATTCCCTTCTCACCCTCCACGGGTGGTCTTTCTCAACCTCTGAGCTCGGGTCCTCTACCAGAGGCCTGGGAGCTTGAGGGTTCTGCGTAGTATCTTGGCTGTGCCGAGAACTGCGCATTTCTGGACTGAGATGTCTGATGTTGTTCCTGGGATCTGTTTTAGCCACTGCTCCAGCTTGGGGGTGACTGCCCCGAGGGCCCCGATGACCACAGGCACCACTGTGGTCTTCACCTTCCAGGCCTTCTCCAGTTCCTCTCTGAGGCCCTGGTATTTCTCCAGTTTCTCGTGTTCCTTTTTCCTGATGTTGCAATCGCTTGGTATTGCTACATCCACCACAACGGCTTTCCTCTGTTGTTTATCCATCACCACGATGTCCAGTTGGTTCGCCATTACCATTTTGTCTGTCTGGATCTGGAAGTCCCACAGGATCTTAGCTCGGTCATTCTCCACCACCTTTGGGGGTGTGCCCCACTTTGATCTCGGGGCTTCCAGTCCATGTCCTGCACAGATGTTTCTGTACACTATGCCCGCCACTTGGTTATGATGTTCCATGTACGCTTTCCCTGCCAGCATCTTGCACCCTGCTGTTATGTGTTGGACTGTCTCAGGGGCCTCCTTGCACAATCTACACCTTGGATCTTGTCTGGTGTGGTAGATCTGAGCCTCTATTGCTCTGGTGTTTAGGGCCTGTTCCTGTGCAGCCAGGATGAGTGCCTCTGTGCTGTCCTTGAGTCCAGCTTTTTCCAGCCATTGGTAGGATTTCCTGATATCAGCCACTTCAGTTATTTGTCGGTGGTACATCCCATGTAGGGGCTTATCCTCCCATGACGGTTCCTCCAGCACCTCATCCTCTGGTCCCCATTGTTTGAGACATTCGCTGAGCACATCGTCGGTTGAGGCTTTGACCTTGATGTATTTATGGATCTTGGATGTTTCATCCTGGACAGTGGCTCTCACACTCGCTAGTCCTCTGCCTCTGTCCTTACGGCTCGCGTATAGTCTCAGGATGCTGGATTTAGGGTGGAACCCTCCATGCATGGTTAGTAGTTTCCGAGTTTTAACATCCATGGTCTTTATCTCTTCCTTTGGCCAGCTTATTATTCCTGCAGGGTATCTGATTACTGGCAAGGCATAGCTGTTTATCGCATGGATCTTGTTCTTGCCATTGAGCTGGCTTCTCAGGACTTGCCTTACTCGTTGGAGGTATTTGGCTGTGGCTCCTTTCCTTGTGACCTCATCGAGGCTGCCATTTGCTTGTGGTATTCCCATGTACTTGTAACTGTCCTCAATGTCTGCTATTGTTCCCTCTGGGAGTGAGACCCCTTCTGTGTGGATGACCTTCCCTCTCTGTGTAACCATCCGACCACACTTCTCTAGTCCGAATGACATCCCAATGTCAGTGCTGTAGATCCTGGTGGTGTGGATCAGTGAGTCGATGTCTCGTTTGCTCTTAGCGTACAGCTTGATGTCATCCATGTAGAGGAGGTGACTGATGGTGGCTCCGTTCTTGAGTCGGTATCCGTAGCCAGTCTTGTTGATGACTTGGCTGAGGGGGTTCAGACCTATGCAGAACAGCAGTGGGGACAGAGCGTCTCCTTGGTATATGCCACATTTGATGGACACTTGTGCAATTGGCTTGTAGTTGGCTTCAAGGGTGGTTTTCCACATCCCCATCGAGGCTGCAATGAAGGCTCTTAGAGTCCTGTTGATGTTGTACATCTAAGCATTCAATGATCCAAGTGTGTGGCATTGAGTCATAGGCTTTCTTGTAATCAATCCAAGCCGTGCACAGGTTGGTGTGTCGGGTTTTGCAGTCTCGGGCGACTGTTTGGTCTACCAGGAGTTGGTGTTTGGCTCCTCTGGTATTTATGCCGATGCCCTTCTGTGCTGTACTCATGTATTTATCCATGTGCCCACCTATCTTAGCTGCTATGATGCCTGACATGAGCTTCCATGTTGTAGAGAGACAGGTTATTGGCCGATAGTTGGATGGGACCGAACCCTTTGAGGGATCCTTCTGGATCAGGATTGTGCGCCCTTCAGTTAACCATTCAGGGTGAGTCCCACTTTGTAGCAGCTGGTTCATTTGAGCTGCCAGTCGCTCATGGAGGGCAGTGAGTTTCTTTAGCCAGTAGGCATGGATCATGTCAGGACCTGGTGCTGTCCAGTTTTTCATACCTGAGACTCTTTCTTGGACATCTGCCACTGTGATAGTTACTGGGGTTTGCTCAGGTTCGTTCATTATTGGGGCTGCATACCCAATCTCCGGGTGGGGAGTTGAAGCTAACTCCCCTCTGACCTGGCGTCCTGGCTCCCCCTTGCCGTAGCATTTGTGTTGTACCTCGTCTATCTCAAGTTGTGACAGCATTTGCCGTTTGCGGATGTTGGAACACTGAGCTACTAGTTGTTTGGCAGTTAGTGTTGAATGGGGATGTCGACGTAACCATTCCTCCCGCATTCTTTGCATGTAACCCCTCTGACTAGGGTTACTTGAGTAGTAGCATTCCAACAGATCCAAGTTTTCACCTCTCGCCCAATTCCGTCTTGTTCCAGTAACCCATTTTTCGTGAAGGTGCCCTGGTTCCCCAGCACCTGACGCAGACCTTGTTTGGCCGGGCGACGTCTGAGCCAGCATGGCGTGTATTCCTTTATCACTCATCATGAGGTAGGCAGTAGCGCGAAGGATCTTGCCTAAGGACCCACACTGGATATCTCAACCAAGCGACCCGGCCTGGATTCGAACCCCGGTCTCCCGGGTGAAGGTTGGGTGACTTACCCATTGAGCTACCCAGCCGCTCATATATATTTTAAAAAAAATAAAATATTCCCTTCTCACCCTCCACGGGTGGTCTTTCTCAACCTCTGAGCTCGGGTCCTCTACCAGAGGCCTGGGAGCTTGAGGGTTCTGCGTAGTATCTTGGCTGTGCCGAGAACTGCGCATTTCTGGACTGAGATGTCTGATGTTGTTCCTGGGATCTGTTTTAGCCACTGCTCCAGTTTGGGGGTGACTGCCCCGAGGGCCCCGATGACCACAGGCACCACTGTGGTCTTCACCTTCCAGGCCTTCTCCAGTTCCTCTCTGAGGCCCTGGTATTTCTCCAGTTTCTCGTGTTCCTTTTTCCTGATGTTGCAATCGCTTGGTATTGCTACATCCACCACAACGGCTTTCCTCTGTTGTTTATCCACCACGATGTCCGGTTGGTTCGCCATTACCAACCAACCACATATATATATATATATATATATATATATATATATATATATATATATATATATATATATATATATATATATATTTTGCCGTGGCCATGGCAGTGCCACGGTCAATTACATGGAGAGGAAATCATGCTGTTAATTCAATATATACATTTGTACCCTGTCGATTGTAGCTCTCATAAAGAAGACGACTTCACTATAATTACTCATCTGTTCAATTACCAGCAGGCATTAAGGTAAACACTACACATTACTGGGTGAAGTGAAGTCTGTGTATTTGTTATGATGCACCAGTTTTTCATATGTTGCATGTTTTTTTGTTATGAAGGATGTAAAATTTGTTTTTGCAGTAATGTCGGTCTCAGTTTTTTTTCCTCGAATGCTTAATCACTACCTGTACAAGTTGGAGTGAAAATTCTATGTTCTATGCACGTTCTGAGTGACCCCCAAGTCACTGAAAAAACTGGAGAATGTGTCCCATTCCCCTGCTGTGGGAGCCACACCAAGCATTCAGCATAGTGGGGTCAGTGAATCGTCATGAATGCCAGAGCATCTGGATAGACTAGTATGATACTAGATAGTGTTATCTGGTCAGTGCTACCATATCTGAACATAGTTTACAGAAAATTCATAGCTGTGTTGCATATATCTTCTGAGGTTGTGTTCACATTAACATAGATGAATTGGAAATGTATGTATGTCCGTCCGTCCAAGCACAAACTGGGCTGTTGGTGAGAAAAAGATTTTTAAAAACTTTGTGGTTTGTACATGTAGATTAAGTCTACGGAGAGCATTAAAAATGATAACAGAAATACCCCTTGTGCTTCTGTTATCATTACCTGTGCTGTAAAACACAACACAATTTTAATCTGTTGCTTTATTTTTTCATGAATTCTTTTTATTTTTTCAGATTCATGAAAAAATAAATACATACTTCATATGTGAGCTGAAGAAGTTGATGAGCGAGAGGAAAGGCTAAACTGTGTCAAAAAAAATACAAACTTCAGCTTTTTTAGGATAATTATAGCCTAGCACAGAATAAAAATATCGCCACCTGCTGGATTGGATTGGGTATTAGTGTGTTTTTGACTAAAATCCCACAGACTTTTTGTCAAGGCTGGAGATCTGATTACCTATGCTAAAGTCCTGGATATGGGGAAAGGCGATGTTGAAGCTTGATGTTTACTGAAAGCAGTGTATTTATTTCAAATAAACGTAGTTGAGTTGCATTTTTATAAAGTTTCGTGCAACAGGCTTTAAAGAGTAAAACAAAGAAACAAGCATTCAGGCAATCAGTAACAATCATACTATAAAATGGTTAACTTAGGAAAAAGGTAATAATTATCAAAAGTTAACCAGATTACAATGGTAACATAAGCTTTAGGACTGAGTAAATATAATTGAATTTATAATGAGGAAATGCTATAAAGCGATATAAATGTTGGAGAAATCCAATTCAAAACCCCTAGATAATGTACTTAAACAAAAACAGAAATAAATGTTAGTAAAATAAAACTTAAGCTTAAATTTAGTTTAAAATCTAAAAATACTTTTGAAAACTGGATAAATTAGAGTACTGGGATTCCATATTTAATATTAGGGCAGTTGAACCAAGCAGAAATAAAACCCAGCATTTAATAGGAAGATAAAATATTATATAAACAATAAAATGCAAGATTACTAAAATTCACCTGAAATCCAGGCAAGAAAGAATATTTGTTTACTTTAAAAAAAAAAAAAAATAAACCCAGCAGCTCTGCTTCTTTCGGTCTTCAGGAAGGCTGTTGGAAATGTGAGCGATATTGATTAGAAACCAACACTATCAAAGACCTGAGAAGGTCTCAGATGGCCTGTGGAGTCCTGAGAGTTTGTGGTCTAAAGGCAAATCAAATAAAACGGGTTTGACTGGGATCACTAAAAATTTTCGAAACAAATGAAACCAATCAAGTGATGTTAAAACTTGAACATATTTGTATGAGAAGCTTATAACCGGTTGGCTTGTTATTTTCTTTCCTTTACAGAGGATGACCTCAAGCCACCTCCATACAGCGAATGCGCCCAGACCGATGAGACTGACGCCCCTCACCTCTCCCACAACACTCCTCTCATTTCCGAGGGAGGAAATTCAGTTCGCATCAGCGAAGCTCCTCCCCCGTACACAATGACTCCGCCTACAGCAGTCAGCCCTCGGGGCAGTCCTGTAAGCCAGAGCGAGCCTCTGCCAGAGAGCAGGGCCACTTAAACAGCCGCTGATTCAAGTATGCCTTTTTTTCCCCCATGCACTGCCTTCCTACATTCAACCTCAGTGATCGTTGCTAGCCTTACTCTCACCACATGAGAGCAAATGTTTATTTGGGTGGGTGTGTGCCTGTGTATGTATGTGTGCATTAGTTGGTTTTAAAACCAATTTGCTTTTCTACTTGTATTAAAAAGTGGTCTTCTGAAGAGTTTGGCAATAACAGATGATTGCAGCAAGCCTTTGTGCCTCGGTCAGGATCGCAGAACCTGCCTCCCAGCAAGGATTAACAATAGAGGGACTTTTAATCTGTTCTCTTTTTATATGTTTTTCTCTTGCTGTATGTCTACAATGTACTATAGAACTGAATTAACCTCTTTATTCTTACAGCATTTTTGGAGAAGTGAGTTAATATTGAACAGTTTCTATTCCTGATTTTACTTTTTTTTTTATTTTTATTTTTAATCTGTGTTCTATAGCTGTCAAGGATACATTAATTCAGCACCACTTTGATATAAAAATTCCTGTTTTAGACAATCTAAAATATCTTGAGCCACCAGGTGCACATATGCATAAGTCAGCTGTCTATTCAGTGCAACAATATTTTACTCGAGTAAGCTATAAATGCACTAAATCATTTACATAATTAAGTTGTGGATTATACTGAGACATTCGTTTATCAAAGTCAGTGGGATTGAGCACAGAAGGTTAATAATGTGATAAAACACTTAATGTCAGTAGATAGAAGCCATCACTACTGAACTGTTTCCTCCTAGTCCAAAGTGTAAACAGTGGGACATAAAAGTGATTAAGAAATTAAATAATAAATAATGTAAAAATCAATAAAGTGGATTTAAAAAAAAAAAAAAAAACAAAACTGAAAAAAACCTTATTGTTCAAAACAGAAGCCTACATAAATAGCTGTTTCTTCAGTCAACCACTGAATTTTTCTATTTTTTGCCTTTAAAAACTGTCACTTCTTAACCGTTGCTAAAAAAGTGAGAAATAACTAAAGGAAAAAAAAAACATCTGTTTCTTGTAATCTTTGTGGTAATCTACCACAGGCACGTGTACATTATCAAAGTATTGCATTTTCTTCTATATTGCTGTTTTGGGAAAGGTTTTTACTGTCCTTTTTAGGAGACTGTCATGAAGCCAAAATTGTAATATACTCCCAGATAATCCGGTTTTGTCCAGCAATGCTGCATTTTGTGGCCAAGCAGTGATTCTTTGTTGTAGCACACAGCAAGAAATTCCACCCAAAAAGCTCCTAATTGTAGCCTTTGGTGAGCATGTGATGAAGTTGGTGAAAGACACAACACTGTGAAGGTTTTCTTCTTCTAAGATCTCTTTAAATTGCATATGTTGCACTCTAGCACTACAGACAAGTGAAAATTGGAGGTGCACAAAACCTGTGAAAATGCAACTGATTTTTTTTTTTTTTTTGTTGTTAGTTTTTTCAATAAATAAAAAAAAAAAAAAAATTGAATACCTGGCCAAGGAGGACCACAGAAGGTGTTCACTGATGCATTGAAGAAAGCTTTGCATGACAGTGGAGGATGCTGGAGACAGGTTGAAATGGAGGCAGATTATCTCCTATGGCAACCCCCTAAAAGAAGCCAAACGAGGAAAAGTTGTGCATAAAACAGGTTTTTCACATTCTCTCTGAGACCAACTTATGCCTAATTTGAAAAGTTTTTTAAGAGCTTTTTTTTTTTTTTACTGTAAAATTTTCCACCAGAGATGAAATGGGCCTCATGTCTTACTTAATAGTTTCCTGTATTGATGCCAAATGCATCATTTTGACTATCGAGCAAAATTCATATTCTCCCTACCTGCACTGCTTGGCCATCACATCTCTGCTTACCCTTAGATTTTACATTAAAATGAAAGAGAGACTGGATGCTGTATAACTGTATTTTATTCTTTGGGAACAAATATTTTTAAGTATGCTGTGTTGTAATGGTTAGTCGTTACATGGTAATGATAAATTCGCTTGTCCCTTGTGCCTTTTACCAGATACATTTGTTTGGTTTTTCAGTCTGAAAGATGTATGTTTGAACGTGTTTGATATCACTAACCTGTCAGCAGCAGCATGATAAACAGTCCTAACCATTCTGCTACAATCAATTCTGTCCTGTTATATACTGTATGTTTGTTCACTTCATGTTCATTCCCTATGGTGGTTGAAAAATCAATTATTTCCAGTTATTTCTAGGCGTGAGAGTTAACGGGAAAAATATATTTTGTGTGGAATCGGAAAATAAATCTTCTGTATAAAGAACTATCCTTTATAATTCATTCATTCATTCATTCTTTTTCTAATGTAGTGCTAATCAAAGTAGAAGAACGTACATTCAGCAGCAAATGATGGGGAAAATAGGAAAGGATAACCGGTAGCAGGACAGACTGCAGCCATTTAAGCTTCCATGTTTTCAAATAAATCAAAGCAACTTAAAATGAATCTGAGAAAATCACAAACTTATTAACGAATCTGGAGACAACCGAAAAGCGTAACTGGCTTTTTATACCAGATTGCAACACTAGTTTGCGTTGAAGTAAAACCTTTATGTGCTTCAGGCTTAATGTAAATGGTTTGAAACACAATTTGAATTTTCAGATTAACTGGTAACATCTTCATTATTGTTTTTTTTTTTTTTCTTTTTCTTACCTTTTGACTCCTTTGTTTTTCATCATTCAGAGCCTTCAGCATCATAACATTACAAAATAATCCTGACATATTTCCACTGAGAAGAGAAACCAGGAAATAACAGCCTGTGTTTATGCCTTCTCCTATTATTACAATAAAATAGCACAGTTAGAGTTATAGCTTCAGATTAGTTCTTATTACAGCTGCACAGTCCTGAGTTTTTGCTTAAAATAAACTTTGGTGCTGATTTCACATAACCTTCTGGAAAAGGAGGTAGTTGCTTCTTAAGGGATGGAGGTTCAAGCACGGGATACTTGATTTCCTAGCCATGTTATTGTTATGATGGACCGACTTGGAATAAAGTGGTGGAATATAAGAGATGATGAAAGCATGCAGACACAATCATCCAACACTGATTTTCATTTCTTTTAAATAAATGCAAATACTCATTTTGAAGCTGATTTTTGTTTTCGGTTTTTTTCTGGTCAGCTTTGTTAAAATTTGATTTATTTTAGTTTATTTTAAGCTGAAACAGATTTCATGAACAGAACAGTTTACAACTGAATTCCTATCAGGCAGAAAAACCAGCGTTACACCATTACCAGATGTCAGTTAGAGCATCGGTTCAGTTTACTCCCTCTTCTGGTAAAAGAACAGTATTACAAAAGCAAAAAATAAATTAAAAAACTGTCACATCTCACTTGGAAAAGAAAAATCTAATTATTTACCTATCTGACTGCCTTTTATTATTACTTTCTATGTTTATCTGTTTTATCGAACGATTGTCTGCTATTTTCTTGTAAATTTGACAGAGAATAATGCAATATAATTAATGGCACAATATAACACCTGCTTTTGGTTTATTCCAGCAGACAGATGTTCATCCAAGATGATGGGTTCAAGGAAGAGAAAGTAGAAGCAGTAGACCTGATGGCTCTTATCCCTCTAGGGTATTTCCTTGGTTTAGCTGGAACAGAAAAGAAGATTTGCTGCTGGGGAGGAGGGGGGGGTGCAACCCGATTGTCTTTCAAAGTCCTCCAGTTCTTCAGAGAAGCGAATCTGGGAGATATTAGGCTCCTCAACTTTCATCAAAGTGAAGGTTAATGAAAAGTGAAAACATGTACTTTACAAACATTATGCACGCAGAGCCCTGAAAAAGTTCTCAATAGTCTTTAAGCTTTTCGTATTCTGTTATGTTACAACCACAAACCATGCATTTTCTTGCCATTTTATGTGACAGAACAACACCAAGCCATGCTCAGTTGTGAGGAGTGGTGTGCATTTGTGTTTAGCCTGCTGGGTCTATATTTTGTAGAGCAACTTTTTGCTGTATTTCCAGCTGCCAGTCTTGTGGGGTACGTCTTCACCAGTTTTGCATCTAGAGACTAGAATTTCTACTAATTCTTTGCAAAATAGTTTAAACTCAGTTGGCTTTGATAGGTTGCTCTTTGAATGGGATCTTCCAAGCTTTAAAGCCGCAGGTTCCTAATTAGATTTAGATCTGAATCTTTTTTATTATTATTATTATTATTTATGAAACCATGTGTCATTTTCCTGTAGGCTTACAATAATGCACAGCTCTGCATCGGTCTGTCACGTAACTGAGTAATAAAAAGTACACACATTGCAACCTCAAGTTTGGGGTTCCAGTGTGTGAAGCCAGCATTTTCCTGGGATAAAATAGTAAACGTATAAGGATGCCATAGGCGTTCTGTCAGTATGAACGTACAGCGGGGGGTGTGGGGGGGGGTACCTGAATCCTGATGAGTTGTAGACTCTGCCAGACCTAGATATGAAGCAGCATTTGCCTGAATATTTCAGCAAATCTGTCTAACATGGTTTTCCACACAAGTAGATAAAATATGTGTATGCACAAGAGAAAAATGCTTTATCAGTGATGTTCAGACATTTAGCAGTTTCTGTTTGTGAATCAAAGGGTCTGATTCTACTCTACCGTACTCAACCTACACGAGCTGGCTGAGCAGCATTAAAATGATTGTATAACCAGAAAAGGAAAGATCAGCTTTCTGCTTTTCATTTCTTCATGGATCAGTCATAAAAAATACAGTGTAAAAACAATAACCACATTAATCTTATAGTAAAGTCAGGCTGCAGACGCTGAATAAGAGTGTTCAGTTTTGTAACAGTCAGCTGGCTTGGCAACGAATGACAGACATTGTTAAAGACAAGAATTGACACTTTCTCTATGCTATACAGTGCAGTGAAAAGTATCTTCCCCCTCACAGAGTTGTTGTAGATATCAGGCAAAGATAACCAGAGCAAACACAAAATACAGTTTTCATATGATGGTTTTATTTAAAGCTGCAGTATGTAACTTTTACAAAAATATGTTGTTGTTTTTTACATATTTGTTAAAACTGCCGCCACGTTGTGACAGAATGGTATGAGGCAGATAATCTGTGAAAATTTCGAACTCCTCCTACCTGAGCCTCTTTTGCCGCCTGAATAAATGCACCGCTCCCGACCAAAACCAACCAATCAGAGCCAGGAAGAAGGTCTTAGCGTTGTCACTCAACTTCATTTACTCGTTGCTAAATATGCTAATGGCAGAGAAACAATTTACCGTTCCAGGAAAACCGTTCATCCGTCGTCATCGGTGGTCATGCTAACTAGTCTTAGCTTTCACGACAGTCTGCTAGCTGCAGCGTAGCTGAGAGCAAGGGGGGCGGATGAACAGCGCCACAGGCACGGTGACTAACAGCGCTAAGACCCGCCTCCTGGCTCTGATTGGTTGTTTCTTTTCTTTTGCTTTGTTTTTCGTTCTTTTGATTGGTTGTTTCTAGATAAGACTGGGAGAAGGCAGAGGAGCTCCATTTTTTTTTTTTCACAGATTACCTGTCTCATACCATACTGTCACGACATAGTGAAAAAATACTTTCTTATAAAATTACATACTCCGGCTTTAAGGGAAAAAACTAGCAGAACCAGCCAGGCCTTAAATTGAGAAATATTGGCCTTCTCTTCTTTTCAAAATTGTTTCAGTTCAGCCACACTGGTAAGTTGTTAAGCATGAAGGGCTTGTTTAAGGTCAACCAACAGCATCTCCATTGGATTTAAATTCTTTTTGTTGTTGTTGTTTGCTTGATTTTACTTTTACCATTCAGAGAGAGACTTGTTTGTGTACTTCAAATAATTGTTCAACTGCACATATAGCTATGCTTGATCTTGAGATTACAAATTGATGACCGGACCTTCACCTTCAGGGTTTTCTGCTGGAATTAGCAAAATTCATGGTTCCATTGATTACAGATCATTATCACAGTCCAAGCACAATGTTTGATTGGTAATTAGATTTTTTTTTCTGAAGTGCTGTGTTAGTTTTAAATAAGATCATTTACTTATCTCCAGAGGTGTTTAGTTATTTGTTTAGAATATAATGCACTCACTGAAAAAAAAAAAACAAAAGCGTCCAGAAGGAATTGGTTTGATTTAGATATAATTGAGTAAAAATGTATTTGCAAGAAGCATGTCCAGAGCAGGCAAATCACCTAAAAATTATGTCATTGTACTAATAAATAATGGCTTGGTTTTTAAATTTGCTAATGTTTCCTAAAATGTAAACGTGAACCAAAATGATCTGTGTTTATTTCATTTTTTTTTTTACTTTGAATATGTCTTCCTTTGTGCATGATTTTTTGAGGGATAAACATATTACCTTTTAATGAGCCACCAGAGAGCAGTGTTGCCCAATTTATGATTTGGTCTTATGTATCTGGGCAGGGTGCACTTGTTGCTGGGCACCAAAGCAGCAGTGTGGCTGGGCGAAATTACCTCAGCACCAATGAATGCTTTAATCACACATCAAGCAACATCAGTTGACCTATTATATAAAAAATGTTGCATATGAATATGGCTGAAACATGAGTTTTAGCTTAATGTGACACAACAAAATCTGTTTGGGTTTGTTTGTTTGGGGGGTTTTGTGTGTGTGTGTGTGTGTGTGTGTGTGTGTGTGTGTGTGTGTGTGTGTGGTTTATACAGCGATGAACTGTTAATAAGATTGAGTTGATTCATACAGCGATGAACTGTTAATAAGATTGAGTTGATTCACCAATTTAGATATGAATTTTGCTATGATTGATGACTAACAGAAACCTTTACATCTTTCAGAAAAAGGCAACAATTCATTATGGATGTATCTTTAATATTTCAGTACTTTTTGAAATAAAGTGTTAGAATGTAAACAGCCCAAAAATAATATCCCCAAATACCTTCACTGAAGCCATTGTGAGAATATTGAGGTCTTGAAGGCCATCTATAAAACTGAAGAAATGACTCCATTACTCTGAGATGTCTGGAAAAGATGAATTGTGCTATCAGGATGTGCAAATATGTGCAGCATCTAATAAATGACAGGTATTTGAAGGTTTCTAAGTCTGAAATTGCCATGAAAAAAATAAATATCACACCTATTGAAATTGGCAAGCAAATACATTTTTTATTTGGTAAAGGATGCACTAGATGGAATTTTTTCTGTCCATCAATATGATAAGACAAATAGACAATTTTAAATATCTTTCTTGCTTGATTAATATTCCTTATGCACTCCCTGTGCAACGACTGTGTAACATCACAACTTACCTCCATAATACTCTTGTAAATGATTTTTTTCAAGTCATTTAATTGATAAAAGATGACTTCCATTTTCAGTCTGAACTCCTTCATTAGTATTTGTTGTAATGTTGTTGCTAATTGTACTAACAGAACTAATCAGAGCTTCTCATGCCTGAAATCTGTCATAATGTCTTCAGTTCTTTGGAAACAACTGTGCAAATTATCTAAACTCTAATCAGTCAGTTCACCCATTCAGCCTCTCTACTCCTTTCCTAAAACCAAACTAAATAAGCTATGTTTCAACAGCATGGTATTTGAAATTCTTGAACCTGTAAAAATATCTGATAATTCTGCAGAAAGTTGACCTAAAATTGCTCATTTTCAAAAGCAAAGAAATACAGATAAAAACAAAATTAACAAAGGCACCTATTTTTACTGGACTAAGAAAGCACACATACTTAGTAACTTGTACTATTTAAGTCACAAGCATGTGTTTAATAGGGAATTACAAACAATTTGTATAATCCTACCATATAATCTGTGTAATGACATATGACTATGCAGTCAGATATTTTTCTGAGGATAAATTCTTACCTATTTGTTGGTAACAACCAGGCCAATATACTGCAAACACAGAAAACAGAAACTACACTTCTCCTGACTCGGGTTTTATGTATGACGATATAATTAAAATCATCTGTCATGGGGGTGGTGGTTGAGGATCCAAAATGCAGAAAGAGTTGGCAGGAGGCAGCTGGTGATGAATAACATGAGATTAATTTTACAGAAGTCAAAACTCTGCTAGTGCAAAAAAACCCCCAAACAAACAAACCAAAAAAAAAAACTAATACCAAGGCACAAATCAACAAAAGGTCAAAAAGAGCTGCAAGAGAACCATACACAGCAAGAACATAAGGAAATTTGAATTTGAAAGAGGCTAAATATCTACTGAGGGAGCAATCAACTATATTCAGAGCAGGTGTGATGACCATTATGTGAGCAGAGGCAGAGGGCAAGAAGATCAAGAATGTATGTTCACCAACACAAACCACAAACTGACAGAATGGAAAATGACACAAGACAGAATGAGTAAGTCTATGTTGAATTTCTGTGACATCACCCATACTTACTAGGCCTTAAGACACAGTATATAAAGTTTAATATGAGTAGTAGAACGGTGTCATTATCAACAAAAGCTAAGACAAAGGCAGGAGTCCTGTGTAAAGAAATGCAGGACAATCATTACAGCTTTGTTTGGAGTTAAGAAAGTAAAATGTTACCATATACTCAAGTTACTAATTGTTAGTAAGTTTGAACTTTTGAGTCCTTCTCTAAAGTAGAAATGCTAGAGGTTTGAAGAGCAATCAGATTATTCTCCGAGAAGGAAATACAACAGCAGTGATATTTGAGAAACACTTGTTGCAGTCTTTAATTCGAATAAGTGACATTTTAGGCATTGGTAAACATTTTTATCTCTCTAACATATTATCTTTCCATTCAACAGTGATACTTTGACAGATAGACATCATATATATATATATATATATATATATATATATATATATATATATATATATATATATATATATATATATATATATATGTGTGTGTGTGTGTGTACACACACATACATACGTGTCGGGGTGTGAATATTTTTTTTTTTAATTGTGGTTTGACTGTTTCTCATTGTGAGTTGTTTATTGCAATTTGCAATTTTGTTTTATGCTGCTGTGATGCATGAATTTCCCCATGGCAGGATTAATAAAGTGTATCTATGAACACATGCACATGCACACGCAGACCTAAGGATAATTTAGAGAAACCAATTTACCAACAGTCATGTTTTTGGATTGTGGGAGGAAGCTGGAGTACCTGGAGGGAATCCACATATGTCTGGGGATTTGAACCAAGGACCTTCTCTCCTTTTCTCTCCAAGCTAATAGTGCTACCTGTTCACCACTGTGCAGCCTTCATACTAACATATTTTAAGAAATTAATTAATTTATTAGACAATTATTTTAGCAGAGAAACAAAATCTATCATAAAAACATGAAACTTGACAACATTTTTAAAAGAAATTCCAAAGGAAAACTTTGAATGGGAACAGATTAGAATTAGTTGTTTAAAGGTAAAAATTTATTCAAAATTGCAATCACTGTCTCTCTTTCTGAAATTTAAATGCAGGGTTTTACTTTATTTAATTTCAGAAACTCTGAGAGTGAGAAGCACTAGCATTCAAAAGGAGAAAAAAAAAAGGTAAATGCAAGCTACCTTGGCTCCATCAGTTCCCAGCACCAGAATTGGAATAGATCTGTGTGATAAGAAGTGTTTTACTTTTGGTCAGAAGAAACTGTTTACTGATTGGAACCACCTAGTATTTCAACCATTTGCTTCCTTTCTGTCCTGGAGGGAAGCTTGCTTCAGAAGCAGTTCCATCTGCACTAAAAAGTTACTCCAATAAGGCAGAGAACTCTCGTACAATCTCTGGAAGTTTTTGATTGTTCCTCTTCATAAATTCAAAAATAAATGGTAAAACCACCTAAAGTAATCTTGCGAGTTAAGCTGGGTTTTATCTGTACTGCAAGTGCATGAAGACAGAACAAAACTAAGCATACTGAAACTTTAAAGAACATTAGGTAGAAAAAATAAGTTAAAGCTGCAGTAGGTAACTTTTTTTGAACAATTTTCCCATATTTGTTAAAAATCACACTATGTCCTGACAGTAGAACATGAGAGAGATAATGTGTGAAAAAAAATCAAGCTTCCCTACCTCCTCCCTGTGGTCTTACTGCCACTTGCAAAAATACACAGTTCCCAGTCAAAAACAACCAATCAGAGCCAAGATGAATGTGTTAGCACTGTCAATCATGCTTGTGTATGTGCTGGTCACAGCCTTTCCCCGCACAGAGGGCAACCGTCAATCAACCTGATGATTGCTGGTGTGCTGCAACTGTGCTAATGGCAGAGAAACAACATAAAGTTACTGGAAATCTGCTAATTTCTCGAGTGGCACCTACTCAAAAAACCAAGACAGGTAAACAGAAAAAGACCCATGATGACGAGCAAGCTAAAATGAAAGAATTAGAAAGAACCTGAAATAAAACAAGGGTAAACACTGGAGCAGTCTTTCAGAGGTAGAGGGAGCTACACGTTCTGAAGAGATTCAAAACTGATGCAAAGCTATAGCCACATTTCTCCTTGAGAAGTATCTCTACTCTGGCAGACTGCAAGCAGGTAAACTGAAGTTGAGAAACTAATTACCACAATACAGCTGAACTACAACTCTAAGAAACTACAAGTCAAGGGGGAAAGAACATCACAGATCTAAGAGAACTCAATCCAAATGCACAAAGAGAATACAATAATAAACTAAGAAACTAAATGCGAAGAAACCAACTTCCAAGGCAACACCATTCTAGCAATAATGCACACAGAGAAATGAACTGAAATATGGCAAAACCTAACAAATAACAACAAGCAAATGATCCAAACACAAACATAAATGAAAACCAAAACAAACACTTGTGGATTATGATAGTTACCCATTGTGATGTCATCGCCTCCTCATCAGAGGCATTTAGAAAATGTTTATTCATTGTAAATTACACCAACAAGGCCAAAATAAAATCTGAACTTTTATCAAAGCCTACTGTTTAGGTTTCAAAGAGAGATAGCTCCAAAACACTGGATGACCTACACCCCATAGCACTGACTGGGTAGAGTTTATATTTAAAGTCACTGAGTTCTAAGCTAGCAGCATAAGATCATTCACTTTAAAGAGCACCATTTGGCAAGCATTGACATGCATCTAAATAAATAGTTCATCATAGCAGCTACAGGGTCATAAACCTTGTATTTGGACA
Organism: Anableps anableps; assembly: GCA_014839685.1. Lineage (NCBI taxonomy): Eukaryota > Metazoa > Chordata > Actinopteri > Cyprinodontiformes > Anablepidae > Anableps > Anableps anableps. Next base: position 17,857,884 of record CM026082.1, read on the forward strand.
TGGCTTAATGTCAGGAACATCATCTGCTGGAAAAAATACTATTTCAGCTCAGTCATGATAAAGTCCTGCAGAAGTCTTGGTCAGAGAGAGAAAAATGTGCAGATATTTCTGTGAGTTCGATTTCTGATGGTTGATGTTGCTACACTTAAATATTACACTTAGTCATTATCAAGCAAAATTAAAACAAAGGTTGACTTATGGGTGTAAAAGGTTAATCAGCTACAGGCTGGTAAATGAATTGATAAAAAAAAAATATTGGATAAAATCCAGGAAGTCAGATCACTTCTAAAAAAGCAGAGGTTTTAGCAGTTTATACATTTTGAAGTTTATCACTGGAGAGACAGACTTAGATGAGCCATATCCTTGGTCATTTTTAATTAAAGCCAATGTAAGAACACCATGTGAAAAGCAGGACCATTGATACTGCTGATACTGATGAGATACTGATGAGAAATAAAAGGATTAGAAGCAGACACAAGCTGGTAATCAAATACAAGAACGAGCTGATTTTCAGCAAGCAAGAGGATGTCTGTAAAGGTAGAGTTTGCTGTTTGATAGAATTCAGATGTGTATGCCAAGACGACAACAATGATCTTCGAACAATAATAGTGGAAAAGTTGTGTGTTGCCATTCTGAAATTTTACTTTCAAGACAAAGAAATATTGAAAAGTTGAAATCTTTCAAGATAGATTTTTTTTTTCTACAACAAACCAGTAGGTTAACCTTGAGCTTAGACTTTGGAAGACTGAAAGCAATTAATCATCGGAGGATACATAGCAAGTTTCTTATTTTGAAGGTCCTAATAATGCTATGATCAAAATGCTAAACAAATATGAATTAACAATCAAGTGAATAGCAAGCAAAGATTGGCTGAAACTAGATCAAGTCTCAGAGAGAGTAAGCTCAAACACACACATTATTAGCAGTTAAATGACTGAAAAAGTAACAGCATTAAATGCTTCTAATGGCCCAAAGAGATCTTAACTTGATAGAAATGTTGTGACAGGACCTGGAGAGAGCTGTGCATAAATGTGAATCTGCAAACCCTAATGAACTGCTGCCACACAGTATAAAAGAATGAGCCACAATTCCTCCTGAATGACGTGAGAGAGGTTTTGAAGAACTGAAAATTATTTCAAGTTACTAAAGCCAAAGCAAAAATTATAATTAAGAAAATCAATGCCAGGGTGTAAAATTAAGATTTTAGCAACAGGTACAAATAATTTTTATTAGCGTGCCTAGCTATGTGAAATCCTAGATTTTTTTTTTTTTTTTTTAACCTAAATGTTCTACAGAGCATTATCATCATCTGTTTAACATAAGCTTTGATATTATCAGTTACACAGAGATTCTTTAAGTGTCCCATGAGAGGAAACCCTGTTACATGGAGACAAAACATAATGTAGGTACAGTATTTTGCTTTCATTGAATGAGCTGTTTCATTGCTCCAAACTATAACAGAGCCATCCACATCTTTTCATCTTCATCAGATGTCTAAAGCACGATAAGCAGGTTGATCATTTCTCCTTGGACTGCCACTCAAGATATAATCTTGAGGACAGGGGCATGTCTGCTCCTGTGTCTGTATGATGACAAGATAAGCAGAGATGTCTGAATGTCAGTAAGGAAATGAGCACCTGCTGCAGACATGCATGTGTCCAGACATAATGACATAGAGGTCAAAACAGGAGCCAGTTTTAAAATAAATTGTTTGATGTATCAGATGGAGAATTTAATTTGATTATTCTTTCTTATCCCTGTACATTGGGAGAAACTGTTGTTGTGGTAGCTTCATTTTAATGTCAACCAAAGCTCCAAAAATATGAAAAGTAAAAAACTGATATAAAGTCAGTATATGAAGTATCTGATGCCCTAGCAAAACAGTAGTTTGAACTTGGTGAAAAAAAACTTTATTGGCAAGATTAGTGATAAGGTATGTTTTTGTAGTTGACGACCAGATTTGCACACATCTCAGATTAAATTTTAGCCCTCCCTTTTCAGATTTTCTGGAAGATTGAGGTCTGGAGATTGGTTAGACCACTTAATGACTGTAATATGCTTTTTATAGCCACTCCTTTTTAGCCTCTCCTTTGTTGCTTTAATGCCATATCTTGAATTATTGTCATGCTGTTCTGGGGGTATATGAAAAAACACTAACAAAGTCAAGTCAAGTCAAATTTATTTGTATAGCACATTTCAGCAGCAAGGCAGTTCAAAGGGCTTCACATCATAAAAAACATCAATCAAGTATACAGCAGATCATCAAAATCATCAAGCAAATACAAATGAAAATGATCAAAATTATCATGCAAATATCAGTGCATCAAAATAATTAGGATCATCAGGCAAATATCATCAAGCAAATATAGTTCAATGTTCTACTTACTACTGATCAAAGGCAACTCCAAACAGGTGGGGTTTTAGCCTTCATTTAAAGGAACTCAGTGTTTCAGCTGTTTTGCAGTTTTCTGGAATTTTGTTCCAGATTTGTGGTGCATAAAAACTGAATGCTGCTTCTCCATGTTTGGCTCTGGTTCTGGGGATGCAGAGTAGACCAGAACCAGAAGACCTGAGTGGTCTGGAAGGTTAATACAATTTCAACAGATCTTTAATGTATTTTGGTGCTAAGCCATTCAGTGATTTATAACTAACAGAAGTATTTTAAAGTCTATTCTCTGAGCTACAGGGAGCCAGTGTAAGGACTTTAGAACAGGGGTGATGTGCTCTAGCTTCCTGGTTTTAGTGAGAATGTGAGCAGCAGCATTTTGGATCAGTTGCAGCTGTCTGACTTTTTAGGCAGACCTGTTAAGACAGCTGTTGCAATAATCAATGCAACTAAAGAGAAACGCATGCATGAGTTTCTCTGGATCTTGTTGAGACATTAGTCCTTTGATCCTGGAAATGTTCTTCAGGTGATAGAAGGCTGACTTTGTAACTGTTTTTATGTGCCTCTGTAGGTTCAGGTCTGAGTCCATCACTACACCCAGATTTCGAGCCTGATCACTAGTTTCTAGCTGTAATAACTGAAGCTGCGTGCTGACTCTAGATCATTCCTCTTTGGGTCCAAAGATAATAACTTTAGTTTTATTTCTGTTCAGCTGGAGAAAGTTTTGGCACATCCACACACTGATTTGTTCTAAGCATCTGTTCAGTTCTTGGATGGGTTTGGAGTCACCGGTTGAGATCGTGATATAGAGCTGTGTATCATCTGTGTAGTTGTGGTAACTGATCTTATTACTTGTTATAACCTGAGCTAGTGGGAGCATGTAGATATTAAATAGGAGTGGACACAAGATTGAACCTTGGGGTACTCCACATGTAACTTGTGTCCACTCCGATGAGAAGTTGCCTATTGACACAAAGAAATCCCTGCTCTTTAGGTAGGATACAAACCAACTTAGTACCGTACCAGAGAGTCCGACCCAGCTCTCCAGTCGCTTTAATAATATATTATGGTCAACAGTGTCAAATGCTGTACTAAGGTCCAACAGAACCGACACTGTGGTTCTTCCACAGTCTGTATTTGTGTGGATGTCATTCAACACTTTGACGAGGGCAGCAAGAGGAGGAGTTTAATTGATTTATAATTTCCTTTAAAGTTTTATAGTTGAGCAGTTGAAATGTCGCCATTTTGTCTGCATTTGTTATGATTGGATATAGCATCATTACTGGATTTGGTGTGGATGTGCAGATTAACCCTCTAATTTTTTTAATTTTCTCTGTAAAAAAGTTGGTAAATTCATTGCAGGCCCTGGTAGAGTGGAGTTCAGGTGGTAAAATCACAGGAGGGTTTGTCAACCTGTCAACTGTGACAAACAAGGCATGAGCATTGTTGATGTTTTTGTTTATGATTTCCGCAAAAAATGTTTCTCTTGCATGTTTTAGGGTTAAGTGATACCTTTGCAGCCTTTCTTTGTAGATTTCATAGTAAACGTGAAATCTAGTTTTATGCCATTTACATTCAGCCCTTCAACAAAGGCTTCTTTTGCTTCATACAACTGGAGCATTTACCCACTGAGATTTCTTCCTACCAGACACAATCTTCACAATCTTCACAATTTTCAATCTTCAAAGCATAACACTTCCACCTCTGTGCTTGACTATTTTGACTGTGATCCTAGCATTGATCATAGGCCTACATATTTTTTCCTCTCTAACACCCCAAATGTTTGCATTTTAGTCTATCTCCAGCAGTCATTGAGCAAGAGCCTATACTTTGGACAAGCTGCCAGTCCATCATAAAGCATTTTAGTCAATATTAGCATTTCAGCTGATGGCATATCATATTGATAGGCTTTCAGTTTTTCAGATAGTGACAGGTATCTGATAGATAGAGAGTGATTGCTATTTTTACCTAACATACTATTAGTAGTTTGCAAGCGAACAGTAACACATTAACTGCTGGAGCCAAAGTATGTTCCCTAATTTTAGTATGATAAATAATGTTTGCTATCAACGTAATCATGCTAATACTGACATTAGCATTTTCCAATAAAAATCTTGACTTAAATTGTTAACTTAGACATAAATTACAGATTGCTAAAGGATCTTTGTGCCTAAAGCTGACGCCTTCTGGTCCTAACTCAGCAATAAACCCTTTATGTTAGTATTGGGTGGTATGCACCAATTGTCTGGCAGTGCCATCAAAGTTTTTTTCAGGAATTTTTCTTATTACTCCCTATTGCCCCCTATGTATACCAATTTCTATGAATGTTGGTTTTCATTAAAGTAAAAAAAAAAAAGGTGTCATCCATTTTGGTAATTTTGCAACTTATCGCTATCAGGATCTGTGGCTTTCTCGAGCAATAGATTGAATAAGAAGTCATTATGGTCCTCTGTGGTTCCAGTAGCACCATCAAATCCCAGAATAATTTTTAATCTGGAAAAGTTTTAAGCATCCTTCTATTTGAAGAAATGCAACATATATTAAAATTTATGTTTTGTAAAATGATGGAGTTAGTTGAGGTACTGGACTTCTAATTCCAGTGAGTTGACAACAAAACAAAGACTTACAGTACAAGAAGAAGATCTGTCTTGAACAAGAAACAGTGAAAATAACTGCAAAAAAGTATATTTTTCATGATCGGCCTTTAAGCTGCCAGTCTTCACCCTGATGTTCTGTTTGCCAGGCACTTCCTGGGCGTGATTGCTCACATGCTGTTCGAGGCAAGATACAAGCCTCCCTGTAAAGAAGGATGCCTCCTGCGTGGTGCCAAAAGAACTGTTGTTTCCGTTTATCAGCTTACTGTGAATTTACATTTTAATTGGATTCTGATGTTTGAGCCAAACTGTGCAGAGTTCTTCCCTCATAAAAAATAAAAAGCTCATGGGCTTAAAGTGGGAGCCCGCAGAAGATGACAGGCAGTCAGAGCCGTTCACACTGTCTTTGGGGAACTCAACTTAGTGTGCCAAATCACTATATTTGTGATCCACAGGAATATTCTTGGATCGTGACTGTGTAGGAATGTCTCAATATTATTTTTACATTTATAAATACATATAGGCCTGTATCTAGTTGAATGAGTTTTAATTTAAGCTCTTTCTATGCTTTTATGAAATAGCAGGCATATATTCTGATTGTGTTACTTTAACCAGAAGCTCCAGATTTGTGTGTGAGACTGTTTGTCTGTGCTTTTAGATCACACACTGATCAGTAGTCAAACACACTAATTAGCACAGACATGTCCACTCCTACACTCCCTTTGATGTGGCATGTTGCCCAGTTGAATCTGTCTGAAAAGATGAGATAAAACAATATGATTCGTCAGCATGTCTGTGTTTGGTCAGCCTTCAACTTCTACCATATTCCTTTAGACAAATGGTGGAGTGAGACATGCAGATGATTTTGGAAAACAGACCAAGTCTAATAAACATCAAAAAAATGATACAATGAAAATTGAAGTATTGCAGATGATGGAGATTATCACCTCACACAGTTTTTGTTACAATGAAACAGAAACTGCAGAGATTATTAGAATAGAATAGAAATGTCCTTAGTTGTCCCACAATGGGTATATTTCTGTGCAACACTAGCAAAGTGACAGGAAGTAACAGCAAATAGACTCACACAAAGATAAAATATAAAAATATATCTAAAAACAGAATAAAGAATAAAAATACTGTACAGTATGGTAAAATTTCAACATAATACCATGTAGTTATAAAAAAAATACTCCAGTCTTGAGGAATGTGCAGCAGTTGGTTAATTAGAAAATGTACAAAATGTGCATATCTCTTTGAGCAATAAAAGACAGACTATTTACAATTAGTGACAATAAAAAACTGTGCAACAGTAAAATTGTACAGATACCAGCATGGATATAAACACTTATTGAGTTTACTGGGAGCAGTGATGGTTATAGAGTCTAACAGCTGCTGGGAAGAAGGAACCATGATAATGCTCCTTAGTTTATTTAGGATGCAGCAGCCAGTCACTGAAGGAGCTCTCAAGTTCAGCAACAGCTTCATGCATGGGGTGGGAGACATTGTCCATCAGTGATGTTATTTTAGCCAGAGTCCTTCTGTCTCCCACCATCTGCACTGGGTGGAGGGGACATCTTAGGACAGAGCTGGCCTTCCTGATGAGCTTATTCTTTAACTTATTTACTGCTAACCTTGTTTGGAGGCTTTTTGTGCATGTCCCATACTCCATGATTAGCGCCACTTACAGGTCTGGGGGAGAAAAAAATAATCCTTGAACCTAGAACCTTGAACCATTCTTGGTGTTTCTGTGTGGATGAAAACATTTCTAAAAACAGCCCTGAGTGGAGGCAGGTGTTTTTGTAAACGACAACCTGTTTTAGAAAAAAAGGTACTGTATGGACGGGACTGGGGCCTTAGTGATGATCCTAACCTTAACAGTAGGACCTTGTTGTTGTCACACAGTCTCTGCCTCCTTAACTGGTATGCTGATGTTACTTCTTACCATGTTGTCAACTCCTCTCTCTTCACTCTGACTGGCTGCTCTCTGTCTCTCTTCTTCCTGTATTTCATAGTGGTTTTTAAGGTGTGTTCCTGCAGAAGTTGACACAACTACAAATATAAAGTATAAAAGTGTAACTTTTGTACAAACAAAAGCCTAAAAGCATAAGCCAAATGTTCACCTGTTTTAATGCGACAAAACAGAGATGAATTGAGGAGATGAGGAGGGGAGGAAAGCATGCAGTGGTGAGGACATTGGGTTTGGAGATGTGATTGGGCTAACCCAATGTCAGAAAATGATTGAGTGTGACTTTTGTGATCTGGTGGGTTCACAAAATTTGTCCAATGGGCAAATGCCCGATTACCAGTCCAGTTATGACTACAGTAATGCCAGCTTTTGAGTAGAGTTTGCAGTGAGACTGGATTTCTCTTGGGCGAGAAGTTTGAAATTGCTAATGCATAGATATCTCATTATGTTAGAAAGTGTGGCAGAAATTTTTGAAAAACATATAATTTTTATCCCCACAGCACACGTTATGCACCCCCTCACACCCCTCTAAAATAAAATAAAACACGAGATGACACATGAGATGAAATAAAATTTCCAACTCATGAATATCAAGATTGTCCTGCCACATACTATGTAACATGATACTTCAGTGGTTTAGAGGGTTAAGTCACCCTGCTTTGATATGGAAAATCTTGAGCTTGACAACTGAAAACCTTTTTTGTCCGTTTTTGCTGTCTCAGCTATATGCTGATTTCATAAGGTTTTGAAAGAGATTACAGCTGGATTTAGTTCAGAAATAGTCAGTGGAATAGTGCAACTATGGGCGTTATGGAGCTTTACACATGAGACCTGCATTCATTTGTTCCAGTGTTCCTTCTGTATTGGTTTTGATTGCCACACACCAACCACAAGTCTGCAGGCTTTGTCTGAATTGTAAATTTTCTGCTTTTACCTGACTTATGGCAAGTGAGAAAGATGCAGCACTGTTACACTTAAAAAGCCAGTTTATACTGAGTTAATTTCACTTTCTTCTTCATGGTTGTAAACTTTGTAACTAAAGAAATTATGTTGAGATGAAGCAACTTTTATTCTCATATCAGACAGTGGCGTGCTGTGTGATGAGGACTGAACCAACTTAATGCTGATGGGTGAGTGGGCCTAAAGAATTTTGCAGTTAATTCTAATATTTGATTTTTGCTTGCCAGTGAAACAGTATAATGAAAAATAACAAATGACTTCAGAGGGTGATCAATTTTTTGTCGTCAAAAATCTGGAGAGCAAAAACAAAAGCTTGGACCCCATTTTTAAAAAATGGAGGAGAAGTTGCTCCTCTTTCACCATTGTTTAGGCATCTTTACTAATATCCTTTTGATTTGTAAGACTGAACTTAAAAGTCATTCAAAATTTAATTCAAACTGAAGAAATACTGTTTTAATCCCAAAAGGAAATTAAATGTTGATGTAATTCATATGATCGAAGTTTTTTCAAAGAGTTGTTGAAGATGCTGATGGCTGTGGGCAGCAAATATCTCCTGTATTACAGCACCTCTGAAGAAGCTTCTGACTGAAGACACTCTGCTGCATAACACTCTCATTAAAAGGATGGTCAGGGTTGTCTGCAGTGTTTGATTTTTATTTATTTTTTTTTCATCAAGTGAAGAATCCTTGTTTGCATAATAATCTCCAAATGTTCCAGAGCACCCCCCCCAGAACAGAACCAACCTTCTTTATCACCTTATTTAGCCTTTTTAAGTCTCTGGCTCTGATCCTGTTACCCCAACAGATGATGGCAGTAGAGATTGCACTCTCCACAACAGATTTATAGAAAATATGCAGCACCTTGCTTGTAAACACTGAAGGGCCTAAGTTTCCTCAAGAAGTGAAGTCTGCTCTATCCCTTCTTGTACAACTACCATTGCAGCTTTTGTCCAGTCTGTTGATCAGGAGGGTAAATACCAAGGTATTTACAACCCTCCACCACGTCCACTTCTCCAAAAGAATGTTGTTGATCAGTAACCCTTTTACTTGAAAAACAACTAAACAAACTGCATAGACAAGGTGCAGTTTTACATATAATTGATTGAACACATGTTCTATTTAAAAAATCCATCAAAACAGAACCTATTTAACAACATGAACTAGGCTGAAATATCTCAAAAAGCAACAAATCATGCTGCAATCTAAATCAATTAAAGCCCTAATGAGAAAGCTCAATGACTCATCCAGGAGGTCACAAAAAGAACCCAGAACAACATCTACAGCAATGTAGACTCTGCCTGCCTCTGTTTAGGTCAGTTTTCAGTGTTTGGTATATGAAAGAGACTGGGCAAAAATGTCATCCATGGGAGAATTTCAAAGTCAAAAACAGTGCTCAATAAAAACAGCACAAACGTCCATCTCATATTTATGTGGATCAATGATAAAAGTAGGACTTTTTGTGAGGTGTGCATCCTGTTAAATCTGCAGTAAAACTAACAAAACATATCAGAAAAAAACCCATCATACCAACAGTCAGATATGGTGCTGATAGTGTGATGGTCTGGGCTGTTGTGCTGCTACAGGACATACCATGACTGATGGAACCACAAATTCTGCACAAGCAGGAAATCATGAAAGAGAATATCTGGGTATCAGGTTATGATCTTAAGCTGAAGTGCACTTGGGTTAGGCAATTAAACAATGATCTGAAGGACCTCTGAATGAAAAATGTAGGTTTTGGAGTAGCCTAGTGAAAGTTCGGAACTAAATCCAATTAAAGAGTTACATGACCTTAAATATTGGAGAGGCCTCCACTGTAGCTGTATTAAGACTATTCATCAAAGAGTGGGCCAACATTCCTCCAATAATGTAAAAGATTCATTGCCAGTTATCCAAAATATTAGATGTTGCCAGCAAAGCTGGCAGAACAAGGTTTGGGGGAGCAATTACTCTTTTACATACAGCCTGGCTGGTCTGGATAGTTTTTTTCTTCTCGGTAAATGAAATTATCATTTGAAAGCCAGTTTTATTTGTATTTGGTCAGGATATCCATGTCTGAAAGTATCATTTGTTTGATGACCTAAAACAATTAAGCATGATGAAAAAGCAAAAACAGAAAAAAATGTAACGGGGCAAATAATTCTACTGTAAATGTTGCTTTACAGCACTATAAATAAAACTAAGGGGGATATTTTGGACACAACACCTTAACCATCAGAAGACTGAAGTATAGAGGACCAGGTCTGACCTGACTATAAATATCCTAACTGAATTCTATGGCTGCATCATCCTGTGATCCTGCATCACTTTAGGGTGACAGAGGCAGCACCACCACAGACTGCAAACATCTGATAAAGAACTTTAGATGTTTGACCTCTGACATTCTTAGAATTTAATTTCAAACTTTCATCGTTGGAACCAAGCTTTACTGAATAAAACTGTGTTGCATTGGAAGGGATGGTCTCAATAAAACTGATAGTCATCTGGTGATCAGATGGCTGTGAGTCTGATTCCAGCTTTGAGTAGTCAATATGACTAGAAAAGCATGATATAAGTTCCGTTGATTGTAATATTTTAGCACCATGGCACTCTAACAACAGCTGAACATGTTAAACACCTTTTAAAAGCTGAGATTATTGATATGTTGGAAATGATACATTTTACAGCTCACCATATAGCATCCTGGTAATCCACTGGCTGGTATGATCATGTTCTTTCAGTTCTTTCATTGAAACTCTCAGTCCATCTTCTATTTCCAATTTACTCACAAAGTTTTCTTTCCACTGCAGTCTGCAAATGTCCATGCTATCTCTGATTCCAGTTTAATTCTCCTGAAGAAACCACATTGATTTGCAGGGAGAACCAATCAGTAGTTTGATTTTTTTTTTTTTTCAATTTTGAACTTAGAAATCTTGACATCTGAGTATATATTAAACACACTATTACACACTAACTTGCAACTGGGAAGTGAACTTCAAGGTGAGATGAAGTCAACCACATGACAGGTTTCAGTTAAATTCTGCACTGTTCTCTCACGTCTGGGAGAATCAAGAACATGAATTCAGCATCATGAAAAACCAGTTTCTAGAAGTCCTCTGGACAGTAATTGCTTCAAAGGTGACCTTCCTGTGAATCTGCTTCAGCTAGAATCAATAGATGCTTCTTTTCCGTTTTTAACTTTAGTTTGTGCAAATAGAAATGGGAATGAAGTTCTGGTAATAGACGATAGCTGTGGCATTAAGCAGATTAGGCTTTCGGTGTGACACTAGAAAATGTTATCATTGCAACAGAAAAATAGATAAGAATTAATTAACTGATAATGACACTCTATTCACTGAGATGAAAACCAGTGCAAAGAACTCAAAGGCCAGGAGTGTTGAAAAATGGTTATTCTGGATCGAAAAGAAGAGAAGCTAATTTTATTCCGCCTGATTATATTTCACACTAGGATGGCGTGAATGCTGGGTAATCCTCATCACAGCCTCCAACAACAATGAGCTAAAAGCCCGGACCATGCATGAATTTCATCATGTCTGTTTCAATGTAAATCTCACTGCAGGCTTTTTAGGGAAAACACAACACCTGTCATATCAGAACCTTTCATCACCTGTTGATAACCACTTTTATTTACTCTTGCTCTCCCCACAAAATCTAGCTGTAGACAACACAGCAAATCTGTGGGAACGCTGCCACGACAACCAAAATTGTTTTTGGGAAAGTAAACTTAACAAGTTGAGGAAAAACACACCAATCTACCTTCCTGTTTGCAAAGTCTTTGATCAGCTTTTTCCAGCTGGCCAAGCGAGAGCATTTTATCAGTGCTATCCTTGTCTCTCACAAAGGAGAAACAAAGCGCTTTATTCCATTACAGTGTAAATCCAATCTCATGCTTCACGCTTTGCAGAAGCGACGCAGAAAGGAGGGAATGAATGAGATGGCATGGAGAAATGTTGACACAAATGCTACAATCCCCAAGGCGACATTCGGCGGTCATTAGGGTGCAGTTTGAGTATTCTGAACAATTAAGCAATCAATTTAGGAGTTGATGGTGTTCCATGTAGCTATTATGGTGATACATGTTTTGTTGAAATGAGAAGTGTGTGCTTGGCTCAACAAGGCAAGCATCTGAATTAGGTTGCTTCTACATTTTTTGTTTGACTGTTCCAGTCACATGAGGGAGCTTTCTGAGTAAATACTTCTGATATGATTGACATTGTACTGCTTGAAATGTGGACTACACATCTACAATAAGTTTTAGACATGTCAGCTGTTTTCTACTTTTTTAATGGGGCTATTTACATTAAGTTTGTTTTATTTTATTTATTTTATTAACCCTTATTTAACCAAGTTAAAAAAAAAACCCATCAAGACCAAGGTCTCTTTTAGAAGGGTGACCTGGTCCTTATGGTCAGCAGCACACACTTTAGAAACACAAATCAGTTTATATGTCAAATTATTGTTTTAAAGTCCAAACTCACTCTTTATGTCAGTAGCAACCCAAGTAATCCAAACATAAAAGGAAATCAAAACAAATCATTTTCTTGAATTATGTGTAATAGTGTTAAATGACACAAGGACAGAGAAGTATTAAATGCATGAAGATAAGTTAAGAAACCAGCTGAAATCTGATTATTGAGTATTTATAAAGCAACCCTGACCCCTGACAGTGCAAATTAATAAAAGTTGGCTTAGTCATACTTGATGGCCTATTAAAAAGGTTCTCATTACCAAGTTACTTTATAAAAAGCATCTCTTGATGGCTAAAAACAGAGCTCTTTCAAGACCTTTAAAACCTTTGTGCAGAAAAACATAATGATATCAGTAGTATTTCTAAGCACATAGTGAGCACTATTGGGACCATATTCTAGAACTCAGAAGTACATCATTTCAGCATAAACCAGCCATTCTGAAAAATAAAAAGAATAGTTGCCTAGTTCCAATGGCTAATCATGGAAAACTGCAGAAAGACCTGTAAATAGGAGGTACAGTTTTTAAATGAAAAAAATGAACAATGTATTCAACTACAATGGGTACCTTGCAAACTTACTATGGAAGACTCCACTGCTAAACAGAAAGCATACTGAAACTCATTTAAAGTTTGCCATTGCACTATAAAATAAAGTCTGGTCATATAAGACCAAAACTGAACTCTTTGGATTTCATTGCACAGTATGTTTAGAGGAGGAATGACACTGCACATTACCTCCAAAAAACATAAAAATACTGAAATTTGGAGAGGAGTATATGATGATATGGAGTTTCAGAAAATAGTACTGGCAGACTTCATATAACTGAATCATGAATGGAGAAATGTATCAAGACTTTCTTGATTAGAATGTGAAGATGAAACAAGGGTGGATTTTTTTTTCTTTTTTTTCTTTTTTTTAGCAATTCGGTGATCCTAACCCTTAGCCCAGGAAACATGTAAATGGTTTCAGATAGAGGTCCTGTCAATCATGCGACTTGAATTCAATTGAAAATCAATGGAAACAACTGAAGACAAGACAATATATGATTTGATTGATGTGATTTTGAATGTTGAAATAATTCCCAGTGAAGTCAAAATATCAACATATCATGTGAACCTTCTTAATAATGTTTGGTTTTAAATGAGGGTTTTTTTTTTTTTGTTTGTTTGTTTTTTTTTTTTTTTTTTTTTTTTTTTTTTTTTTTTTTTTTTTGCATGGTTGTAGCTTGGCCTCATGCAAACAAACCTACAACAGAGATGGTAAAAGCCACAGTAAAATTGTGACGTTTGCCACAATCACTGAGTTATCTTTGTTATTTTGGGTGCAGGAAGGAAACCCCATTGTGACAATTTTGCTGTCTCATCAGTTTTGGAAAGTGTTGTTACAGCAGTTTACACATCTATGGGGGGCCATGTAAGCCATAATTCAATCTGGCATTCTCCCATATATATTTTCTCATGCACACATTTATTTTCACTTTCATGTACTTTTGCTCTCACTCTATATAGCACATACTCTCATGGGGCGGCATGAGTTTTCCAGAAAAAGAAAAAAAAATCTCAAAACCTGCAGGTTCCCTTTATCCACATGCTCCCTCTTTCCTTCTTATGCTTCCCATTGGACATGTTCACATTAACTTATGTCATACAACCCCTAATTATAACATCACAATAACTGTCCTCTTGACATCCTAAAGTTGAACAGATATTTGAGAACCTTTACACACACACACACACACACACACACACACACACACACAGAGAGAGAGAGAGAGAGAGAGAGAGAGAGAGAGAGAGAGAGAGAGAGAGAGAGAGAGAGAGAGAGAGAGAGAGAGAGAGAGAGAGAGAGAGAGAGAGAGAAAACCTTTAAGACTGTAGTACCATTGCTTTGTCTAAGGTTATTTCATTTATGTCAGTCATTACCTCTGGACTTTCTTACTTTCTTACTACATTTAGTTCAACCCACACCTCCACTCATGGATGTACCTACAGATTAAAGATAAAAGGGCACTTATCCCCCAAGGCCACAGCACAGGACAGAACATGAAGTGAAAGCCAAAAAGCATCCTCAGTCTTAAACATGCTTTGTTAATAACTTATTAGTATTTGTAGAGCATCTGGCCATCCATATCATTATGTTTAGGCTATACCCATTGAAAACTCAAGTATAAATTAGCCACAATTAAATGTGATATAACACAGTTTAGCCTGTGCCTTTGTGCCAAGGTCCAACAGCAAGACTATATGTTGGGGGCTGGTATTACTTTTGGGGTTGTAGACCTCCACTGACATAAAACATGAAGGTTACCAGCTAATGATTCTCCCTCAATAACTTCAAATACATTTGCCTATTTATCAAGTCAACAGATTAAAGAATATAACAGTCCTGTAGAGTATGTGACTCTCAGGATATAACATTTTATCATTTTATTTTCTTATCAGGCACACAGACTATTATCACCAACTCTGGTATAAATGGTATTGTTATCATTGATGGAGTAAGAGCTTAGACCTTGTTCTGTTCCAAGCCAAAAACCAGAGGATACGTCTCATGCACACAGACTGACCATGTGTTTCTTTCTAGCTGAAAAAATTAAGATGGTTTGAAATATTCTGTGATTATTTTGTAGCTTTAATTATTTATAGTGATTATGTTATACTTTGAAATGAGTATGCTGTTTTCTGCAATGATAATGAATTTTTACCTTAGAATGTTAAAATAGGTTCAATGATCATTTTCTTTTTAAGGAATTTTATGGTGTTGTTTTGGTGAATTTCAGACCTTGGACATTGTTTTAGACTTTTTGTGGATACATGTCCTCCTTGATTAAAGTTTGGTTAAGGTTTGTCACTTAAGTGTTAAAAATGCCTCTCAATTTGAGTTCTGGTAACACTGGTAACATTGCAATTAATGCTGTCCTCGCCATCCTGTCTGATCAACTGGGCCCAAGAAAATTATTTGTCTCCTTAGTTTTGTTTTTTCAACATCACCTGTTTGTCTGCCTGCAACTTTCCAGAGACTTCTTTTTGCAAGCGTTCCTAAAAAAGTGACTTTCTCTGTGAAAATCTGAAGAGACTGTGTACCCTTATTATTCACTAGGGAACCTCAAATGCAGTAAGTAAACTCTCTCTTTTATCTTCTAATTTGTTTGTACTTTGTTGTAGATTACACCCAAAAGCTCATCTATCCAAACCTCCAAGTTTGTCAGTAATAAAATTGCTGAATATTTATTCCATATGACAGGCACTTGTAGGTAAAAGTAGATTTTGTGTTATTATTTTGTTCATCCTTACATTTGTTGCAGGTTGGTTTATTACTGATATTGCTAATCAATATTTACATATATTTACACATTTAAATATATATTGGCAGGAATAAAAATAAATGTACACTTTTTAGTTGATCATGATGATTTTCTTGTGGTATTTAGATGGCATGTACATCATCTCTGATTTGAACAAAAATCATAGCACTGAGAAAAAAATAAACTTCTGGTTTGTAATAATATGTAATAATAACCTTTCCATGGGAAGGCAAAGGATTTGTGTCAGACTGATTGATTGTTTAATTAATTATTCAATAGTATAATTTTTTTCACAACACTACAGTACAATAACATTAACAAGGACAGAAGGCCATTTATTTATACCCCCAATCTGTGTTTATAACAATAGCATTTTGGGCATGTTGATATTTTATTAAAATGTTGAAAAGGTAGGGTGTAATGGCAAATAATGGACAGCTGCAAGATTGGCTGTTGTATCTGAAATAGGGGACTCTAAATAAGTATTAAAAAATATCCAAACAAAATATCAGTGAACTGTTTGCTTTCAGTGTGACATATAGTTTTCTCTTGTGTGACAATCACTATGAATTATTCCTTCTGCACAATAACTGTCAAAGACCATTAGTGTAAATATATTGACCTTCAGTGGTAACTCCAAGCCTTGTGTGTTCCTTGTTTGTTGACAACCTCCCTAGAACTCTGACTTACCTTCTTGTGTTTTCCCGTATAAGTTTATGCCTGTCGAAGTTCTGGATTCCATTCCAGCTCGCTCCTTGGCTGCTTCAAGTCATCTGCAAACTTCCAGTGATTATTCTGGGTCTCTTCACCCACGGCTGGAAGACCTGGGCTCTTCTACCTCGCTCCACTGCAGCTCGTTCAAACCCTGTCCACCCTCCACCGTGCTTCCCAGATCTCAGTCACAACCAGTCG
The DNA here is from genome assembly GCA_014839685.1 of Anableps anableps. NCBI lineage: Eukaryota > Metazoa > Chordata > Actinopteri > Cyprinodontiformes > Anablepidae > Anableps > Anableps anableps. The sequence goes on from CM026082.1 coordinate 17,874,477, forward strand.
TCAGGATCTCCGACGTCGTTCTCCTCCCATTGGATTCCATCTGAAATCGAGCATCGACTCTCCACCTTTTCCCAGATCCCACTCACCTCTCCCTGACGGATTCCCTCTGTCTCCAGAGTTCCATTTTGTCCCGGATCAGACACCTCGTCCTGGATCAGACAACAACCATTCAATATCCTTATCTTATTCATTATTGTAAATAAACCATTAACTTTTTATACACCTCCTGAGAATGCTCATGCATGTGGACCAGGCATTTGCCAAAAACCATGACTCTATGCTTATTACTATTACTAAAATATAGGTAGGCTTGGGAACATTTTACAGGTTTGCATGTGTTTTAAAAAAAACCTTAAATCTACACATATGTTTTAAATATCTTAGCTTAACCAATTTTCAAAGCCCTCGCTCGCTCCCAGGTGTACCATAACAGATCTAACAACTTTGCACTCTCTTTGCCTTTTTACAAATCCTATACATATTGTTTCAAAGATTTTTGTGTGTCTTTCTATTTCTACTACAGCACAAGCTTTTCCTTAAGCCATCATGATTAGTTTGTTCAGCTCAGCTCGGACATTATACTTAAAAAGAAGCCAAATAACGTCTCTCAGTTTAGTCCAAAACACACAATTTAGCATGGCTGCTGCTGCCAATTTAACCATACAACCTTTTGGAAATATGTTGTTCTCCTTTAAATTCTTTCTTTTAGATGCATTGAACAGTCTCCAGTTTGTCTTGACCTTGACTGAAGTGCTTAGACATTTACTTTCATCTCTTCCAAAGGCATGTCTCAAAGATGGGAAAAACTGAAAGTGACTCCTGGAGTGAGGGAACTTTCAAAGCCAAAGCAAAAAAGGTTTTACTTTTCACAGAATGGTCTAAAATTCTGGGAAAACAAGTTGATTCCTCCATTACCTAAGGCTTTTTTGTATATTCTTGCTCCATAACCATTTATTTTTGTAGGCAGAGTAGCTCTTGAGAGAAAAATGTCAAAGCCCTCTCCTTCTCAGGTGTACGGCTATGTCTTCTTTGATAAATGGAATAATAAACCTGAGACAACCTTCTTAACAAAACTCTTCACAGCTCTGACTTCTAGCCTTCAACTCAAAAGCCGGTAATTGAAATTAATTAACTTGTCTAACGTGGGACGAAAACAATCACAGAGGCCTCCCCTCTGCTGTCAACAAGGTTAGTTTCTCATGAGAAGCATAGAAAATGTGTTGCAGTCCTTCGCAGCTGGCTGCCACAGGAGAGGTGCAGACATGATGGATATCTATATTTCTAATAGAGCAGGCGCTTTAATAAGATGTTCTTCTATATTGCAGGCTTATTATAAAAACAGAATATAGATTACAGAGAATAATAAGAAATGAAAAGAACCTGGTAATGAGTTTGATTAGTATCAGTTTAGACATGTTTTGTTTGCTTTTGTAAGGCTTGACGGTTATTGATATCTCTTGGGGGCAGTTTATGAAAATCTGTGTTTAGAAAGCTACTTTGTACTTTATGCTGCTTTATTAAAGAATTTTCACAGCTTGTCATGTGACAATAGAAACTTTAATGTATTTCAAAAGAATTTATTGTGAAAGACCAACACAAGATAGTCCATAATGCCTTGTAGTCCATAAGTGGAAGTAAAATAACTTTTTTGCAGAATAAAAATCTGAAAAGTGTGCAATGTATTTATATTCAGTCTCTCTGACTTAATACTTTGAAGAATCACCTATTGTTGCAGTTACAGCTATATTGTCAATGGTGTTCGTCTCTACCAGCTTCGCACATCTAGACATATTTAGTAGAGCAGCTCAATTAGGGTTGTTGTCCAGCAAGAAAGGTAAACCTTCATCCTATTTATAAGTATTTTGCAGATCCAAGATTTTGTTTCTTTCAGAACGGCACTGTACTTTACTCCATCCATCTTTCTCTAAACTCTTGACTGTTTTTTCAGTTCCTGTGGGGATGCTGCCACTGCTATGATCCACAACTGTGATGGGGTGTTCAGGATGATGTGCAGTGTAAGTTTTCTGCCACTGATACGGTTTTGCATGACTTGTGGCAAACTATAAATATGATTCTTTAATGTTTTCTTTCAAGGTCAGATTGGTGGAGTGCATCACAAAAAAGTTGTGCTGTTGACAGGTTCTTCCTCCTTTGCAGCCTCTCCAAAGGCTTACTGGCTGCTTGGCTGTTGGCAGATTGCCATGTGTTGGTAGGCTTACAGTTGTGCAACAGCCTTTATATTTTCAGATGAGAGATTGTATAGTGCTCAGTGACATATCCAAAATTTTGGAATACTGTTTCATTTCCTGCCTTATTAGGTAATTAGGTGATTTATGAAGGCAATTGGTTGCACTGGGTTTTATTTAAAGGTATAATGGCCAAAGCGGAAAAATACAAATCACACCACACTTTTTCATTGTATAATTTCTTTGAATTATTATTTTTATCTGTGAAAAAAGTTGAACACCTTATATCATTTCCCTTCCACTTTCCAATTTTGTGCTTCTTTGTATTGCTCTGTAACACAAAATCTATAGTTGTTCTGGGGTTTGATCTGGGTCCAAGACACGAAAGCATATCAGGCAGTGTGGAGATGATGCACCCGGTTTTAAAGATGTAGTGTTCTTTGTGTGAAATATTACCACGATCCTTTGCCCTCCGTTTGTGAGCACAGAGACTTGTGGATGTGTGCACTTGAGAAGACAGGGAGCACCGTGTGGTGAGAGGTCGGTGCAGTCATCTGCAAACACAGGATGGTGCTGAAACAAACAAATAGCTTTTCCTGAGCTGGAAATTGGAGGATTTATTTCAGTTCCCTCTGAAAAGTGTTGGTGAACAATTACTCCAGTTCCCCATGGACTAAACAGAACAGGATGCAACTTATTCACCTGCTTAAACTAAGATGTTGATAAAGCTATGTTAGGACTGTACCAAAAAAGTTTAGGAAGTGGCTGGTGCTGTGTGGGAATTTACTTCAGGTTAGGTTCAATTTTGAACAGTTCGGAATAAGAGTAAGTGAGAGGACTGATTTTATAGGATGTGTGTGTGAGGTGAGGGTGGTATTTAGACAGAATCCTAAACTAAACTGATGTATAGTTCAAGCTTTCAGATAAATCTGTACATTCTAATTGAATGGTAAAAAATGGTAAATGGCCTGTACTTGTATAGCACTTTATCAAATCCAGAGGACCCCAAAGTGCTTCACACTACATTCTGTCATTCACCCGTTCACGCACACATTCACACGCTGATGGTGGCAAGCTACTGGATTGTAGCCACAGCTGCCCTGGGCAGTCTGACAGAAGCAAGGCTGCCATGCACCGGCGCCACTGGGCCTTCTGATCACCAGCAGACAAGGTGGGTGAAGTGTCTTGCCCAAGAACACAATGTCAGAGGCAGACAGAGCAGGGATCAAACCGGCAAGCCAGAATGACCTCCTACCACCATTGCCACATCGTTTCCCAGCGACAAAGGTATCCATCCCCTTTAACCACCAGTTGACCCTCTGCAGATTATATTTTACCAGAGATAGGGATAGTTTTACTCACTTTTTATTTTTTGGTTTATGTGCAGCTTGAGTACAGCCATAAGTGTATTTATTTTTCTATCCATTTAGCCATGGGTAGCTTTTGCTCACTCCATCTCCATTTAAATTACTTTTCAATGCTCAAAATTACTAACTGCGAATCTGAAATATCCTCCTCATACACACAAGGGAAAAATCAGCAGACATCACTTTTTTTTTTTTTTTTTTTTTTTTTTTTTTTTTTACTGTAAATGGTGAACATCATGCCCAGCAGTCCCATATATAATTGTGTTCTACGGCCTAAACTCGCTCCATTTTTTGACATTAATTAATCTGAAGCAATCTCCAAACCGCCCATGGGGCCAAGACCTCACGCCTCCAAACCTTCAATTCCCATGATTGAATTTCACAGAGTTCATCTCTCCAACCCTTAACTTTGCCACTTTGCTAATGGTGATCTTGGAAAAAAGAAGAAGAAGAAGAAGAAAAAGAAGACACTAAAATAAGAGGAAATCTCTCACCATAAGCCATATTCTTTTTGCTATCCATCATGGACCACAGAGGGGAGGACAAAGACAAATACATCCAGCCAGAATCTCAGCAGAAAGCGAGAAAGATGACCCCCTGGATTCTGGCACTGCATTTTATTACCTCACACTGTCCATTCCCTCACTACCTTTGGATGGATTCTGCCCTAAAACTGCTATATAACACATCCAGAGACCATTATAGCAGACTGATGAAGGCTGGACACACCAAGGGTAGGATAAAGATTAAGTAAACTTCCTTATTGATGTTATGAGAGCAATGGCGATATGGTACATCTGTTTAGGGTTACTTTTTCCCTGCTACAGACATGTTTCACCTGTTTAAACAAGAATACATGTTTAAAGATAAAGAAAATACAAACTCAAACAATAAAGAATCCAATCCATCTCCATAAACACACCAAACGAGCACCTGAAGGAACATTTTTGTATCTTACTGGGTCATTTTATGATAATTCTACCTTTGGGTATTGAACTAAAACCTAATTTTCTCTGTGTTTGCTAGTAAAGTGTTTTCCCTGAAAGCCTGGAACATACCCTAATTGGGGCCTGCCATAGCAATGCATAGAAGAGCAGTGCATTGCATGGGAGGCAGTGGAATGCATGGGAGGAAATGCAATGCATGCAACCTATGACTCTCCACCTCGAAACTGCTTTCTCCATTAATGCGCCCGAACCATAGCGTGCACCCCCACAATATATATATATATATATATATATATATATATATATATATATATATATATATATATATATATATATATATATAATTCCGGCTCGTTCTCGAGATGTGTGCTATTATTCAACTTTTCGTTTCGAGTTACCATGGCGACGTAATTAGCGAAAAACTACCCCATACAAAGTCAATGGAGCGAGGTCCTGAAGACATCCTAAAAAACCCCCACTATTTTTGAGAATTTACTGTCATCATGGTTTTGTCTACAAACGCCATTCAACCACTCAGTTTGTAGATACGTCCGTGCTGTGTTCAGAAGTGAAGACGGTATGTTGATACCTCTGACGGTTTTTCCACAACACGCCTCTAGGCGACCCAAAGTTTTAGGGAAAAAAAAAATCATGATTTTAGAGTGTAACTGTAATTAACTGCCGCTCCGTTAGAGTGTGGGAGCAAGGGGATTTCAGACCCCAGATTATTTTTCAACTCGCCGTCACATCTACAAATATTGCTCAAATTACATGATTTACGGTCATGATATCAACCCGTTCGTTGGCTTTCAAAAAATGTTTTCGAATTTCCTCTCGGGCTGACGGTTTTCTGTCAGAGTGAAGTGTCGTTGGAGGATAAGGGGGACGCTCGACCATTCATTTTCCTGCCATTTCCATGATCTCACCACATTTCCCACACATTCTTTCGCTCGTCCCTGCTTTCACTGTGAACGAGGTACAGATATGAGTCGCGGGACCAACGAAGTCGAAAGACGGCCCTAGCTCATGTTTCGAGAATTTTCCCGATACCTCTTACGGTTCCCGAACGGGAAGGAGCTGTTCGGAAAGGCAGGCTGCCTGCCTCAGACATATAGAACTTTCTCTGCACCAAAGTGAGTGTCGCTGACAGTGTCAGTTGGCAGAGGGACATTAATTACCATAGCAACAACACACTTAGTGGGGCAGCCACAGCCTTGACCTATGAGGGCTCCAGCTGGGGAGCAGAAGGTGTCTAGAAGCAACATGGCCATATGCTAAGGGACTTGGATGACTTAAGTGATGAGACCTGACCAGGCTAAACTTACAATCACAGTGGACTTTCAAAATAAGAGCTCAATATACCCTACAAAATAAAAGCCTTCATGTTTTACACAGCAGGTAACTGCAGCTTTGTGCTAAATATGACAGGTTTGACTTAAGCAGTGTTACACATGGGATTGGTCTGGCCTTTTAAAATGATACTCACTGACAACTTCAAAATAAAAGCATCATACTTCCTTACCTACACTATGTTTAAAGCTGAGTAAAGAGTACATTGGGATGTTGGATTAGGACAAAGGATCCATGCGTGTGATAGCCCTCATTCTTATGGTAGTGTCAAGATGCTAGTGGAACAACATGCTAGTCATAGCCCACTGACATATTTAAAGCTAGCGTTAGCGTTTTGGCTAATTTTAGCTCATGGACTACAGTTTGCATACTGAGTGGACTAAGTCACAGATACTCTACATGTCAGTGATATTCCCCATCCTACAAACTTCCTTGTAGATAACCTTTGAATTGTTGATCATGTTTTGCATCGAAACGCCTCTGTCGGCTCCCACCGACATGCACACTTTGGCAGGCCCCTTTTAAATTTCTTCAGAAATTTTCCAGTTACAGACTTTAGGTTTTTCAACAAAAAGCTATAAGACAGAAGGAAAGAATGAAAAATTGTGACTTTGCAATGCAGGTTCTTCTTATTTCTATTTCTCAAAAAACAGAATTTGTTATGAAACTTGGAGAAGAACTGCTCTGGAATTTGCTGCATCCCTCAGCCAGGAAGTCACTCACTGTCAACAAGCAGTGTCCTGTCATAGTTGATTGAGCCCCATGAATGTTACAAATGCTTTTTTTTTTTCACCAAATAAACAACTTCATTTTATCATCAGTGAAGTCAGTTGGAGTCAGTGCTGTAACTTTTTAGTTTTATGGAGTCCAAGCTGGGACAACTCAGACTGACATTAGTGAGGGCCTACGCACAGCTAGCTATTGTTGAAACAATCTGATTCACAACAGCTCATAGTCAGAACCACCTGTACATGTTCCATTTCCTACACACAGGGACTTTTCAGCTCCATACAGTATATAAAATATCACTGCTGCAGGCTCAGTGGTGTATCATTAACTTACATTGCCATAAGTTTATCTTTGTTTGGTTCTGTTGCATTTTTTTTTTTTATTTTATCTTAATGCCTATTGTATTTTTAATCTAGTGTTGGCATTATTTTAGATTTCTATTTAAATTAAATGTAATATTTTATCTGTATTTATTCATTATGTGGTTACAGTAGATTTTTGTGTTTTAGAATTACAGAATTTTAATTTGTCTATATTGTAACATATATATATATATATATATATATATATATATATATATATATATATATATATATATATATATATATATATATATATAAGTGTTAAATGCACAGAAACATTTACCAAATATTGTTGGAGCTTGTTGGTGCTGTGGTTCTGTTCTGAGTCTGTGTCTGTGTCTTCACTGTCACAGAAGTCTCATCACAGAAGCTGCCTATAGGGATATCAGCAGGCTCTGATCCCAAGATTGAAGAGGCTTTGGAAAATTTACTGGTTACACATTCAGTACCAAAATTGACTTTATTAGTTTTCAAACCCTTTGTTTAATCTTAGAGTTTTCCAAATCAAAATCTGAAGAGAGACTATCCATTTCTGGGAGAGCAGCCTATCTATTATTTAAGGTCTGAGACATGTAATCATTCAAGAGAAGTAAAAAGACAATTGTGCATTCAGGGCTTAACACTACTCATGCATTAATTACATTTCAAAATACTTACTGAGTTTGCAACAAGCAGACTGAGATTACTTAACTTGACTTTAGAGGATGCTGCCATGTAATGACATTCAACTGAACGGTTTCTTGATCATAACATTTCTGAATCATAAGCTTTGCATGTTTTGACAATCTCATGAACATCATCTGCTGGAAAACATATTAATTTAGCTAAGCTTTGGTCAGAAGAATGAAACGAATGTATGAGAAAAATCTGATTCCCCGATTTCTGTGGTCACTAAATTTCTAATTACATTATATATATTATTTAAACAGATAAGCATTTTTGCTAATTTGGTGTTACACTGATTGTATGAAATGTTCCATAAAGATTATATGATAAACCTGTTTACTTTCATATAAAATGCCAATGAACAACAAAAGCCTTGGAGTGGAGTGTGTAAAAAAAGTAATAACGGTGCTTCAGAACAGTTTGAGAGGTCATCTCCTGGCATAAGAATTCAACTTCTTCACAAGTCAGATTTCATTGACTTTCATCCTGTATGTGTTTTAAGGGATTTTGGAGGGCTAATTCATTAGTAAACAATCTGAAGAAATACTATTCTATACTACTTCTATAGAAGAGTTCCACTGTTTACAGGAAACAGTATCTGCAACATTTATTGGCACTTCAGATAAAGATGTACAAAAAGTCTTAAATTAAATGTGTCTGTATTTTACAAATACTCCATTTTGTTTTGGGGTAGGACTGCACAGTGGAGCAATTGGTAGCATTGCTATCTTATAGCAAAAAACTCCTGGGTTCAAATCCTGGTCCACTCACTGTTAAGTAAAGAGGACAGACTGTGATATTGTGGGCCTGTTTCTCTTCCAAACAGCCTTGGAACTTTGTAAGAATGCATGACATCACAGACTCTTTGAAATATTTGGGGGGAAAGAAACAGTTTTCTTTCGATTAACCAGTAGTATCAATTTTTGTACTATTTGAGATTTTGATTAAAACTTGAGATTTTGATTACATTTTTTATTTACATACTTTTTACACCTTTTTCCTAGTGATGCCAATAAATGTGGTAAGTATTATAGATTTTTTTTTCTCTTTTTTGTGACTTTTGATAATGTGCTTCTACATATTTTAAAAAATAAGGATTTTGGAGATGTCTCTTCCACCACTAGAAGCTTCTGGCCTGAAGCAAAATTCACTGGAAAATTTATATGTCTTGACTTGCTTAGGAACCCTTGTGTCCGCCTAAAAATATGGCTGGAAATAATGAACATCTGCAGACCTCTGCATGGACTCTTGCTCTCATGACCTGGTTCCAGATAGGATGCAGAAATTGTAGGAATGCCATAAAAACAGGCAGGACGAATAAATACAAGCTAATATTTAAACATGTCTCATTCATTTAGCATTTCTTTAGCAAATATATTCAAATCTTAAACATTGTTTCTGTAGGTGAAACTGATGAGCTCGCTCTCACCTGACACATAACACTTGATCTGACACTCTTAAAAGTCACTGTGTCATTGCTCAATCTTTCATTCAGTGAGTCGTTGCAGGGGAAGTAGATTTGCAGTGTCTTGGCACTACAAGGCCCTGAATGCGTCTGTTTCTGCAAGGCGTGGTAAGGCTGAATGAATCTGAGAAATCGCATGACTTTAGCCCTGCTGCAGCACAGGAACGGCTCATTGAGTCTGCAGGTATGGACCTGAGCATGAGAAATGACTGCAGTCTTTCACAGCTGGCCAGCTCTTCTCCCTCACCCCTTACTATCTTTTCATAGTCATGCACCCCTGCCTTGTCTCTAAACACCATCTCCTGCTCACCTCACCTCACCTGCACCCTCACCTCCCTTGCAACCTGAGTCAGTCAAACGTCATATGTCACTCATTTACCGCCGTCATATTTCAGCCTCAACATGTGAAAATATTCTGTCTGTGTGTTGGTGAGAGGGCATATTTTCTATGTCCCCCTTGGCTGGTTGATTGGCTGAAAATGTTTGCAAGGTGTGAGCTGACCTGGGACCTGATATGGCAGAAAACAGCATGACAGATGGCCTGTTTGACAGAGGGAATATGGGGTCTTGGCTACAGTCAACTAAGGTTTGGCACCTAAGTACTGAACTTGGCCAGCTGTTAGTATCTCCTTTAATTGCTATTTACAGTCAATAATAACATGCACATAATTCATTGCAAGTGCAAGAGCTTACAGTCAGTAAACAAAACAACAAATAAATAGAAATCACAGGGAATATATTGGAATTATTAGCTGAAAATGTCTTTGAACCTATCGTGCAAAGTTAAAATATTGATACCCTATGAATGTTTCCATGTTTTGTCATGTCACAACCACAAACTTAACATATTTTATTGGAATTTTATGCAACAGACCAACAGAAATTAGTGGATAATTGTGAAGTGGAAAGAAAATGATAGATGATTTTCAAATCTGAAATTACTTCTACAAGTCTTTTGTTACATGTCTCTACCTACTGTGTACATCTTGAGGCATAACCTATTGCCTATTTGTCTTTATTAAATAGCTTAAGCTTAGTCAGATTGGACAGAGAGGGTTTGTGAACATCAGTTTTCAAGTCATGCAAAAAGGCTTCTACACTGTGGCTGTGATGAAATCAAATAAGAAATGTTTTTAGTTTAAAGGCAATAAGAAAGGATGGTTTTAGCAGTTGTTCTGTGTGTTTTTATGCAATATCTGTACAGAGTATCTACAACACAAGGCCACCAGTAGTACAAGGCTTTTAAAAATAATTTTACATTTTTTAGTTTCAAACCACATGCTTTATATTTTTCAAGTGGGCTGCCTATTTTCCTCAGTTTTTTTTTTCCTTTGTAAAAATTTAATGACTGCGATGGACTGGCAACCTGTCCAGGGTCCACCCAGCTGGAGATAGGCACCAGCCCCCTTGTGACTCTGCAAGGATAAGCGTGATGGGTAATGGATGGATGGATGTTTAGTGATTCATTTTGTTCTAAAATCTAAAAAATATAAATAAATTTTAGCTTAATTACTTTAGCTTTCAAAAATAATACATTCATCAGGATCTGGGTTGTGTGGAGGTGTGCATGTGTGTTTGAGCTTGTGAGACTTTTCCTTCAAACAGTGATTGCTGCTGGTGAGCGTGGTGGATCCGTCTGCAGCCGATACACCTAACTGTAATTATCTAATCACCTGCTGAGGTTCTTAAGGAGCTCTTGGAGGACCATTTGATGTCTGATGGTTTGCCTATTCTGAGTAGAGTCAAGCCAACCAGCACGATATCTTAGCACTCTGATCTCTAGATTCCTCTTTATGCTGCCTGTCCTGAGAACCTGCCTAATGCTTCATTATACTCTGCCCTCCAGGTTCAACCCATTACTGGTTCCTTCGCTAAACAAGCTCAACTTCGTCAAGCTTCTTGTGTCAGATCTCCTTCAGACACCTACCTCCTTGGTCAACCACTGCAGCTCTGAAACCACCTGCCTGCCCATTCTCCAAAGTCTCCACTGCTCAGACTTCGCCCTCACAAGCCACCTACTCTGTGCACCTCTGGACTATACTCCTACAAGGCTCTGCACAACTCGGATTTCTACCTGCCCCCCCATGCCACCTCATAAGACTGTAAGTTGTCCACAATCTGAGTTTACATTTACCTCAGACACCATCTAATACATCGTAGAATTCATGGTAGAGAATAATGATAACCAACCCAAACCATCACACTTCCACCTCCATGTGCTACAGATTGTATGAAGATCTTTTCCTGGAGTGCTGTATTTGGTGTAACCCAAACATTTCCTCTGCTCTGGGCCCTGTTTCAGAAATGTTAGTGAAAACTCAGACTAAGTTCAGGTGCATACCCTGCTTTTTCGGTTTCAGAAAGCTAGGTAGCCATTACCCCAAGTCAAGTTACGACTGCAACTTACTCCGTGAACCGACCCTGCTCGGTAGCAGGGTTGTTTGAACAAACTGAGTTTGTCCTTCTTTTTAACTGAGACCTGGCACAAGTAAAGTGTCTGAGAAGCCTGTACATATTGGAAAGCAAACACTCTGCAGAAATCTCCAACAGAAGACGTTGATCAGGTACCTTATTTTTGGATTCATTTTTTTGACGGGTACTGTTTGTCACCGCAGTCAATAATTTATCTCAAAATTTCAGCCCACTCATTGTTCATATGACATGAGGACAAATTTGTTGCGCTGCATATTGTTTTTATGCCAGTGGCATGTTGGACTGTAGCACTTAAACTATTACAATACACTCGAAGTGACAATCAGGACGACTGCAATCTGTGGGTCGATTGCAAACCTGTGTTGAAGTTGGATTTTCTCCATGAGGAGAGTGGTGCGTCTCCTCCTTTGAAACATGGAACACTTAGGTTCGATCATAGTGTTACAACCAGGATGTACTTTATTTCTCTTTTGTTGTTTTCAACAAGCACAAATAGCTTTGTTTTAGTTAAAGCTTAAGCTTTTGAGGCAGGACCCCATCACCCTACTTATAAGTAGCTTGCATCCAGAAAACTGTGGGTACCCCTGCTGTACCGTTTTGTGGTGTTCCCTAGTCACAGACCCACAAGATTAATAAAAGAACTCCACAGAATTCCAGATATCAGTGAAAGCAATAATGTAGTCAGTATCACATTTTGAGACTTCAAGCATTATCTATTCATATTTTTTTTTGGCTTCCAAGCATAATTGGCTGCATAGATGATAGCCACATTCACTACTCCTTCACTAAATAAAGGAGATTATGATTTTTTTTTTTAATGTTTCAAATTATATTGCACAGTTTTTCATTTCCCCAAGAAGTGTTTGCATGTATGCTGTCATCAGTGTCACCTGACAATGTTGCATCTCCAGTTTAATTAATCTGAGTATGCCTTGATAACCACACATTATGCTCAATAATTTAGTTTAAATATAATGCTCAAATTTAGTTTAATTTCATTCATCCTGGGTTTTATTCTTCTTTACTACAGTCTATTAAAACTTTTTATGACTCCTGTTTTTCCTGATTGGTTCCTATAACTTTTAGCCAGGTAACATTTTCTATGGTTTTAGTGATATATGAACCTGTATGCTTTCATTGCCTGTTGCTTTGCTGGTGACGCACCCAAATTCCCCTTTGTGGGACAATAAAGGATTTTCTATTCTATTCTTTTCTGTATTAAATACACTTAACTTAGTTGACATAGTAGCCATAGTAGTTTTGTACTGTGAAGATCATTTGTAATGCAGACACCACATTAACAGCAGTGTGGCCTGGGTCTGTTCACGACTCATATTTTTTTATTTTTTTGTGAGTTTGCATTAAGTACAAGGCTTACCATGGATGGATGGATGGATCATATTTGTTATAATTTATGATTTACCAATCACTTCCTAAACTACAGGTTATAGTCCTCATTAAGTGTACTTTATTGCTTGCAATTGAAAATATAATAGATATTGGTTTTTTGTTTGTTTGTTTTTTACACAAATTATCCCTTCAGTGTAGTCTCGAAATTAAACTAATTCTCTGCCATATCACACTCACACATTGACTTGGTCTCTGCCACACTAACTCTCATTATTATTTTTTTTGTTAAATAAGTTTTGATATTCTCCATATGCCATGATTAAGATTTCTAAGCCCATTGGTGAAAAATGCACAGGCTTTTTATTATCTGCCTTCTGTTGATGAGGGCCTCTTCTATCATCATGCTCACACTTAACTCAGGGTTGACTTGACTCAGAATTGAGCTATCTAGTTGATATCTCCTGTTCTGAAACCGAAAACCATGAGCATCGCAGAGCAGAGTAGATTTATTCAGAGTATCTGCCTTCTACTCAGAGCTTGTTAACTCTGCTTTCTGAAACTGGGCCCTGGTGTCCAAGTAATTCATTCGTATTCTGTCCAAAGAACATTCTTCTAGAACCCCAAGTCTTTCTCTATGTTTTGTCTGGCAAACTTGAATCTGGCCTTCATGTTTTTAGTAGAGAGCAAAGGTTTCCTCCTTGCACCACACACCTAATGAAGGTTAAACTTGTGCAGTCTCTTTCTCATTGTAGAAGCACACACCTTTACATTACAGTCGCGTAATGTAAAAAAAAACAAAACAAAAACATTACAGTAGTGAGAGCACACTATAGATCTTGGGCTGACACTTAAGCATTTGGAGTTTTTTGACAGTTTTTTTTTATCACCTTGCAGTCTGCTTATAAGATGAACTTGCTGGGCAAGTTGGCAGTTGTTTTACATGTCCTCCAATTGTAAACTATCTTCTGTGAAGTGGAATTGGAGATTTCAAAATCTTCTATAATCTGTAACCAAAGACAAGGACAGCTCTTTTCTTTTGATTCAGGGCAAACCTCCTTCAAAATTCAGAGCAATGATATTATAACATACATACATACATACATACATACATACATACATACATACATACATACATACATACACCTAATATGATACACCTATGTGCAATTATACCAATTTCAGGATGGGATTAGATGTGGGGCAGTCCTAATTTTTTTTTATTATCACTAGAACTTGCATATTTTTTAAGATCCTTTTTACTGAAAATTTTGAAGTATTTTATTTTCTTGAGGATTTATAATTTATTCACATTACTTATTTTCCCCATATCATTAACATTGGAAAATGCAGACTTACATGGGGTGTCATAATTTTTATATGACTATAAAACCCCAAATAAAATACATTAAGGTTTTTGATTGTAATATGGCAGAATGTGAAAAATTGAAAAGCTTTAAGAAAATTTAATTCAATAAAAGTCTGCTCAGTGCACTCTCCACAGTAGAAACAACAAGATGAAACACAGCATAGACACATGATTTATGGTGATAAGGTGAACTGTGGGAAGCTTCTACCCAGTAATACAACAATATACACAACTCCAAAGACCTTAAAGCAGTTGTATCTTTGTTTCCATCTGTCTCAGGGCTCCAATCATGAGCTAATGTACCGTCATCCATCTTTGTGTCTGATGGCGCATTGAAAGCCACTCCATTGTTTTTACTGATGAATTCTGCTCGCTGTGTGGAGCCAGGCAACTAAAGCCTCATTCTGAAGTTGAGCTGGTGCTCTGCGAGTTTGGCCATGAGGGAGTAAAACATCTATTGTAAAGAGAGCAAGCCATGCAGAGTAAAAGGGAGAGAAATTCATTTGATGTGAGGAGAAAAAGTTCTGGAGGTCACCACACTTAGAATGAATGAAAGTATATACACAATTGAGCTGATTTTCTAGCACAAAGTCAATTCTGGTGGTGCTCAACAAAACCTTTTTCTTTCTGCAAGATATCTTTATTCTTAAATCACAGCTGCCTTTGGTTTGACATATCTTCATCCAGTCTGTTTTAACATCCAGCAGATCTGCTCTCCTCCAGCACCTCCCTGCATCCACCACAGATAAGAGAAGGTTCCCCTACGCATTTCCCAGAGTTGCACTGAGGCCACTTGAAATGTAAATCTCAGCTTTACTTCTCCCATGTGGGTAGCAACATTTTTATGAAAATGACCTGATTTGAATTTAGATGTGGGTACACAGGAGCAAAGGCATCCACAAAGGCACGTTCCTGTTTAACATAGAGTCGCATTTACAAGCTGCTGGTGACTCTGCCGTATGTCCATCAATAAGACGGAAACACGCTGTCTGTCAAAGCCTCTGAAGCTGTGGGTCTTTCCAGCTTGATAGTAAAGTGTTAATTTCAGACTATTCAATCATTGAAGGATGAATGGGAGCTAGGGATCTTGCTGTTAGAATACACAAAATCATAACTGGCCAACACTACTGTATTTGCTTTTTGTCTCATAGGCTCATATTAAAAATGGCAGAGTGTCATGTCTACAGATTTCAATGTATTCATTTGGATTTTTTTTTTTTTTACAGTACATGATTGTGAAGTGAGAGGGAAATGCTACATAGTTTTCAAATTTGTTCTACACATAAAAATTGTAGTGTGCATTTATGTCAATCTTTTGTAGAACCAACTTTCATTGTAATACAGCACAACTGCAAGAATTTTGTGGTATGTATCTACCAGCTTTGTAGATGTAGCGAATGACAATTTGGTTCATTCTTCTCAGACAAAATAGCTCAGGTTCAGTCAGATTGAATGGAGAGTTAAGCATCAGCCACAGATTTTGAATTGAATAAATGTCTGGACTGTGTATCATTCCAACACAATATAACTTAATCTAAAATCATCTGACTGGGAGAGAACATATAGTCACAAGAAGTGGCAGCATGTCTAGTGTGTTTTTTCTAACAGATTTTCTTCCAGGGTTGCCTTGTATTTAGCTCTACCCATCCCCAATCAACTCTGACCAGCTTTCCTGCCCTTGCTAAAACCATCCCCATAGCATGATGGTACCACCACTATATTTCAGTGGCGGTGGTGTGTTCAGGATGATTTGTGGTGCTAGTTTTCCAGTACACAGAGTATTTTGCATGTAGACCAAAAAGTTCAATGTTGGTCTTGTCTGACCAGAACACTTTCTTCCACACTGAGAACAGCACTACTTAGGACTCTTACTGGTTTTAAAATGTTGCCACTATTCCTGAAGTCAGATTTGTAAAATGCCACAGTAAAAGTTGTTCTGTTGATGTCCAAAAGCAACTGGGTTTTTAAGAGATATCAAAGTAAAGGGGTTTAAATATAAATGCAAATCATAGTTTCCTGTTCTTTATAATTTACACGAGGATTGTGATGTGGACTTTGAGTGGCCCTTTATAATATATAAATGTGTGTTGATCTAAACCATTCAGTTTTAGCCCAGGCTTTATGTTTAGAAAACCTCCATCTCAGTCCTACCTCCTCTGCAGTTTCTAATAGTTTTTGCTGAGTGCTGCCCTGTATTTAGCTCCATTCTTCTTCCCATTATCTCTTACCAGTTTTTCCATGCAATCTCACATAAAATTTTGCATGTGTGCCAAGCAGTCTCATTTAACCTGAAGCCAACTGTTGCAGATATGCATGAAAGACCAACTTCACTAATAATTCCGAATCTTTAACAGAAAAAACCCTTTTTTATCTGAATGTGTGGGAGAATATGTGAACAGGGCCACAATATATACAAGCTTTTCACCTCTCAACAACATTGGCATAGAACATTCTTTAACACATGGTACTGACGTTTTACCAGATTAAAGGTGACACTGCTCTCAATATATCACAATAAAAGTCATTTTTAACAAATCTCCGACAATCTACTTGTTGCTCCATCGTGTCATGGCCTTTATCTATTTTCCTCCACCTGCAGGACAGCTGTGCGTCGCTGCCACGTCTCTCCTCCCCGCTGGAGTGGACGCGCAAAGTGGGGGCGCAGTGCTCAGCTAACAAAAACCCTGCTCTGAGCTGCGCAGCATTAACTGAAAGCAGCATTGTGGACACAGCGCCCACCTCCGCTCCACTGGCTGTGTTTTTCTTTGCACAAGCAGCCGTTATAGCTGAGATACAAATTTTTTTTTTTTTTTTTTTTTTTGCGTTTTCAAGGTGCCAGTGCTTCCTTCCCCCCCTCCCCTACACGGCACAGAGCGGAGGCATTCGGAGCGTGGCGCAGCGCGACAGTGCGGTGTCCGTTTACGAACCGTGCGCCGGGCAGCTTGGACCCGGTGAGCGTTTCCCCGTGGGGCAGAAATAGCACTCTTGGCTACGGGAGGGACGAGGGAGAGTACAGAGAAATCTCTGTAGAGGCAGAAGGAGTTTTTCTTCTAATTATTTTGAACGTGATCGACATTCTCAGAGACGCATAAGCTGTAAGGATATTTCATCTTCAGCTCGTCTTCATTTTCAGTTACCTCACCACTCTTCTCACTGGGACAAGGCAAGCAGTTTTGTTCAGTACTAGATGAACGGGAGTTGGGCACTTTACTTGGTAAGAAACTGAAGCAGTGTCATATTGTGCTGATAAACTTGCTTTGTTGCTATTATTGTTTTGCATTTTGAACATTTTCTCGTGGAAATGTAGCAGTTTCCTGCTAAATACGCACAGTGCTGTTTTGTTTGATCACCAAAGGGCAATTTCAAGTCAGTTTAAGATTTATTGATTAAATCCTGTTGCTACATAGGGATATGCCAGCTTAAATCACCAAACATATACCGTCTTTCGAACCACCAATAACAAAGATAATCAGTTTTAGAAGTTTTTCCCCGTGCCCTTCAATTACTGACCACTTGGTGGTGCTGGCAGAGTGCAGCCGTCATCATTACAAAGCTGAAGTCTTCTCAATAACACTCGCAGCTGTGTTTGGCTTTTCCCCCTTCTTCTAACATCTTAATTCTTAGGGTGTTGGTTTCAGTAGCATTGGTAGATTATGTCAACTCAATTTATTTTTATCTATAAAGCACCAAATTATAATGAATGTAATCTCAAGGCACTTAGCAAAAAAGACAGTTTTAAATACTGTTCAGTTACATAAATTCCAAATCTAGTTCAAAACCACCCAATTCATTCGCATGGAATCCAGTAATATTGCCACATTCAGATTTAGATATATACGGTCCAGTACCATCATAAACACAGCATAACACGGTCAAAGCATTTGATAAAAAGTTACCTATCCAAGGAAGCCCAGTTGATTGCATCAGTCATAGACTTTGCATCAATCCCTTCTTCCAAGAAAGCATCTTAAGGAAGCTCTATCTTGTAGTATTTTGTGTAATGCTTTTTGATTATGGTATCACTTGCCATTACCCAACAAAATAAAAGCAACAGCAAATTGAGGAGAACCAGTATTCAAATAAAGGGCCTAAAAGATATGTCACAGAAGATACTGGATACAACAATAAATAAATGAATAATTAAATAATTAAAAAACATAGGTGTTGCTTTTAATTTCAAGTTTTGATCTGTTTTGGCATCTGAGTATATATTTATTTAGTTAAATAAAAATTCCATGTTTTCCTTTGGGCAGGTTTCAAATTGTAAATACATTGAGAAAAGTTAAAAAATGATAACAGTTATGTTTAACACATTTTGGTCTGTCTTTATTTAAAACCTACACTTGTTTTGTCAGGTATTTAAGTTTTGTTGTTTTTTTCTTTTTTTTCTTTTGCTTTTTTTTTTGCTTTCTTTATGCTTTGTGTTTTATTGTTAATAAAACAAAAAAGGGATTTGAAAGACATGATATACTCTCAAAAAGTCTAACAGTATCACAAAAAATAAAGATCTAATTTTCTTTTAAATATAAGCTTAATATGTTTTTGTTTTATTCGCCTTGGGCAAGTTTTACAGGTTAAAAGTCAAACAGAATTTATAGCCCTAATGAAAGACAGATTTGGTGTAAATAATTACATGAATTTTCTTTGTTTGCAGTTAATGCATTTCTTCTAAACACATCAAAGTTGTCAAATTATTATGCTGCATCAAAGAGACGTCCTTGAAAGTGTTAACCTGTGGGATTTTTTTAACTATTCGAGGGGTAGATTAGCAGAATTTGAGTTTTGTTCCAGCATTTCTAAGCCAGCAAATTCAAGTTTAAGAATGTGATACACTAGTCTAAAAATCCTCATTGATGCAGCCTCAAGAAACTCTTTATGGAGATCAACAAGAGTATGTTCAATTTAAGGAGATAATACATATAAATGAAAAGCTATGCATTCATTTGTGCACAGCTGCCCTGCAGCTTTGTCCCTGCAGCAGTGCTCATGCTCAACAGCGTATAATTGAATGGATATAACTGTTTAATATATCATTTATCCCCAATTGTTTTCCAGACCTGCGGCATGCACCTTGTAACATAAAAATGATTACTGAGTGTGAGTATAGAGCCTTCAGCAGCCTTCCTTTGGGTATTCAGTTTATTTTGTTTGGTTGTTTTGGGGGATGGAGGGGGTGTATTTTTTGTTCTGATCATGGTATTAGGTTTGATACCATGAACAGTTTAATTTGATATTTAAGGCTTAGTTCCATCACAGTATTTATCCCTGATCCCTTCTGTCACAGTGCGCTCACCGATAGAAATATGTAACCCATGTCTGGAAGGACTTCGGTTTCCTCACAAAACCCAAAAACATGACTGTTGCTTGCTTTAAATTGCCCACTAGGTATGAGAGTGTTAGTGTTTGTGTCCATAGTTATTTGTCCTGTGTTGCCCTGTTATGGACTGGCGACCTGTCCAAGGTGGAGCCCACCTCTTGCCCAATGGCCACCGGAGATAGCCAGAAGACCCCCACGACCCGTCAATGATAAGCAGGTTTAGACAATACTAAAACCACAAATTGTTCGGAATTTTTTAAGAATGTGATTAGATCCATTTTCAGAAGAAAAGTCAGTTTATATTAGCTCTTAACTTGTTTAAAAAATAAGAAAAATGCGAAATCGAAAATAATTAGAAAAATTCTCACTTAACAAATTGGATTACATGTTGGTTTTCTCTAAAAAGGTGATTGAGTGAATGGCTTTGGGAAGTGTAAAGTAAATTTTGAGAAAGTTTTACAAGCTGAAAATTGTATCTATTGTAATAATTGCATAAACACCAGTATGATTAATCCAATTAATTTGAAACTGGCACACTTAACAACAGTAAAAATTACCTTCCTTTACACCCTGGCTGGTATGTGGTTGGATTTTCCTGAGTTTAGTGAAGAACATTGTTTGACTTGCAGCACTGATATTTGCATTGGCAGACTGCCTTAGCACTGACACCATCACAAACACAGCAATTAGCCCAAGCCGGCAAGAACTCTGTGATGAAAATGACCCCAGCGGCCTCAGCAGCCCACATGGTCGCTATGGAAACCCACAGAATGACAAGCCAATTGTTGTTGACCTTTGTGATCCAGCGTCTCAACGGGGGGTTCGCCCCTGCAGAGAGTGAGAGTAAAAGGCATAATCATGCACATGTAAACTAAACAGTCATTACCCTATGGCCCCAAAGTGATCTTCTTTGAGAGCCTTTTGGTTACTTATTTATCTAGCACCAACAAGGTGGAGTTTTAGGATTGTTGGTGGCTGTGCACCCTGTCTTTACAAAGGATCTGACTTTATTGGCTGAAAAATGCATAGAAGAGCTGATTTTACTAAATTTCTACCAGTGGGTGATTTATTGCCCTTATGCAAGTAAACTCAGAGACTCAAACAATAGCTGAAGTGGCTTACTGTTGCTTCCTGCTGGTTTTTGTCCTCTCATTGCCCAGGGGTATTTATACATTACAACCACTTTGTCATCATCTAACCCCTCCCTTGTTTCTCCTGACACTTATGGTTTCAGGCTTGGTATGGACCCTACATGTAATAAAGACTCATATAGTGCCAAGCAAATGTTTTTCATTTTGTTATGTTAAATCCACACAATTTAATGCATTTAATGCAGGTAACCAATAATTGGGAAAAATCTAAAAATGTTGGGATTCATTTGTACTCAGCCCCCTGAGTCAGTACTTTATAGAACCACATTTCTTGTCAATTTCGCTTGCGAAATAACTCAAGCTTTAAAAGATCAGATGGGGAGCACTCATGAACATTCCTTTTCTAATGTTTCCACAGATTCTCCATTGGATTTAGGTCTGGACTTCGACTAGGTCATTCTATCACATTAAAATGATTTGATCTTAACCAGTATATTTTTTAACTATTGTATTTCTGACGGTATGCTTATAGTTATTGTCTTGCTAGATTCTATCTTGAGTCTTTTACAGCCTCCACATTGTTTTCTTCCAGGATTACCCTATATTTAGTTTAGTTTTCCATGTTGCCCAAAAAGTTCAATTTTGCACAGCAGAAATTGCGGCAAACTGCAAATAGGACTTCTTCTGGCTTTATTTCAATAATGGCTTATAGGCATTCTTCATAAAGGTCAAATTTTCAGGGTGGTCAAATAACACTTGTCATGTTGACTTCTGAAGTCATTTGGTTGCTTTAGATTTTAGGGGTATCAGAATAAAACAGGTTGAAAATGAAATGTTCTACTTCTTTGCGTGGGTTTATCACATACAAGCTCAATGTGTTACATTGTTGTTTGTGGTTGTAACATGATAAAATTGGAAAAAAAAAGTTCAGCAGGTGTGGTTTTTGGTTATATCTTTTGCATACCCTGTTTTTTAACTGTCTAAGCCTATAGCAATAATTTGGATACCTTCCTGATCTGTTTTGACATAAAGGAAGAAGTTGCCACAGTGTGAGCAAACATGTTTTCCCCTCCTTTTATTTCTGTTATTGTCTGTCATTTGAAGAGATGGTGTGGTGTTTCTATGGCAACTCAAAGGTTTCCCACAGTGAATTTGAGAGCCCGTCCGTCACAAAGGAAATGAAAGTTAGTCATTCACTGCACTTCTGTTCTTTGCTGCCAAAGTGCTGCAATGATTTCCAAATAGATTGCGAGGAAATTATCATATGGCAGCAACACAGCATCTGTTGTTTATCCACACAAACCTAACATGATGCTACAGTTGAAACCAGATGTATACATACATACACTGTTTAAAAGATGCATAGAAAAAAAAAGACTTCTGGAATTGTGCCTCTCAGGGTGGCAGCCCTTTGGAGTAGCTTAGTTGTAAAACAGACTGCTACAGGAGATCTTTCCTGCCCACAGCCATCACCATGTATAAAAACTCCTTGACTAAATGAGTTACATCAACATTATTTCCCTTTGGGATAAATAAAGTATTTTTAAATTGAACTGAATTTGAATAACCTTTTTTTCTAAATACTACGAAATTCTAAAGGAAGGTATGTGAAACTCTGACTTTAAAAAGTGAAAAAAAATTGTCTCTCAGTTTTCTAGAATTTAAGAGAAAAGCAAGAAGAACAAGAACACTTGAATCTGATTTAATTTCAGACAGTGAGGGAAAAATGCATAAGTGCCTGTACACAGTGTATGTAAGTGTCTGGTTTCAGCTGTACATCAGTAGTGTTCCATCACTTTTCCTCAGGGTTAGTTCTTAATGATTTAGTATGTTTAAAGAATAAAGAAATTTTTTGTCAAGTTATAAAAGAGGAAAATCTTTCAGAATTGCCACAGACATGAGCAAGAGGTGGGACTGACATGATGAAAAGTGTTCATGTATCAGACAAACATGCACGCAGCAGTTCTCTGATGGGACGCATCCTTGTTAAACAAGCGGGGGAAGGCGCTGTAATTTCACACAGTATGTTAAACAGCACAAGAGCAGGTGTAGGAAATTTGACTTCAGAGACAGAGGAAGAGAGACACAGGCAGGTGACACACTATCCTAGACCCACTATTATTTCTGCCGCTTTGGGTTTGAGAGCGAATATCTGTGATTTTGAATGAAACATCCAGTTTTAATGTCCACCCGTCAAAGGGAATTATCTCCGCTGAGCCAGCTAGTCACTCGCCAGCACTGTTACACTACATTAGCTCTGTCCTCTTTCTCCACTACAACCTCAAACCGAGCTCAAATAGCAAAAGGAGTCTGTCTTTTAACCATGACATGAGCACAGAAGCAAAAAGGGGGGACTCTATTTGGGTCATGATTAAGTAATCCCCAAAGCCTCTTTTTGCACTCGGGGGATAAAGCTGCGAGGATGTTTGAAAAGTTAAAACGGAGATGAAGCCAAACTTTTGTGACAACCGAAGTGATTATTGTAAACTTTTTTTTAGCTTTGACTTGCTTTTCTTCTGCACTTATATCAGTATGAGTTTGGGACAAGGGATAGGTAAAGAGGAGCAGAGGGGCAGTGAAAGGGGGGATGGGGTATAATGAGCAGGGCGGGGGGGGGAAGGAATTCAGAATGAACAAGTGAAGATGCTTTGCAAGCCTTTGTTTATTGACTGATCGAGTGCTCTGGGGCCATTTGGATGGTGAAGTGAGTCATGAGTTTTCACCAAGTGCACATGCAGACACACAGAGGGGTTGACACATGCTTTTTTGGTCTTTTTTTTCTTTCCTCTGTGGGATGTCAGCCTGTGGTAATTCTCTAAAAGATGAACGACTTTCAAGTAGGAATGAGAGGATCATTTGATAGCAGAGCTCAGCTCGTATAATTCTCCTTTTGTAGAAGCCTCTTCGTTTCACGCTGCGACTCGCACCTCAGAGGTGAGAGTAAAACTGGACTGCCTCCTGTGAGACTTTAACAGTCTTTGCTATGTATAGGCACAACTAAATTAGTAGCCAGCTATTATTAAAGCAGGGGCTCAGCTTGTGTTTGCTTTAGGTTTTATATATCAGCATGAGGAAGTGACTTACCTGGAAACCTTTAATGATTTTTTTGTAGAGATGCTTTGATCCTGAATTTGAATTCCAGTATTTTCCAAAGAAGAACAGTTTTTCTTAAACATATAGTCTTGTGTTTGTCCTGGTGTTACAAACAAATATATAAAAAGACCTCAGCTATACTGCTTCTGTTTGCCTTCAGCTGCATTATTATTAACAAGATTGATAATTACATTTTCCTTCTTTCTTATGTCAAGTTTGTGCTACAGAGCTGTTAAATCAGCATAAAGATTGCTGAGAGTAAGGAAGAGGTGAGAGACACAACAGACTAATAGTATAACAGTAGCTTTTAAAAAGCTGTGGCTATCAGTTCTTCATTATAGAATCTTTACCATGGTTGCATATGTAACAACAGATTTGCCATGTAGTAATCTCAACATTGTAAATATGCTTCAACTTGAGCAAAATCTTTCCAACAGGCTGCCAACTTTTCCAAATCATTATGCCCCATTACAAATAGATATGACAACAAAATAATTAATAAATAAAATGGATTTTCATATTCAAGCCTTCGTGTTATCTAAAGCTCTGGATTTGTCTTCTCTGTAATTATTACTGTTACAATCTGAGATAACTTTCACTGCTCTAAATGTTTGCAGAAAATGCATGACAGGCATCAGTTATAGTTTTTCCTTGTCCACAATAGTGTAACTCTTAAGAAGGTGATGAGACACAGCAACGTTTTCACTCTGCAGTAGCAGTCTGTCCGCTAACAACTCCTCGGTAAAGGAAATAGCAAATGGCTAACCTAGAAGTAACTGCATGACTTCATCACCTAATTTACTATTTAGATGTATATATCACTGATGACTTACAACATCGTGGGAATGGCAATGAGTGAGTTAAAAAACATTCTTAGTATGTTTAACCCTAAAAATATATATTTTTAAATTTGTTGAATTGTTATTTAAATGAGTGTTAGTTCAGTTTTATTAAGTTTGGTTTGGTTTCCACCACTATGCTTTACTTTGTAACCCCAGACAACTGTGTTGAGGACTAATGGCCTCTGTATATAGGGGTACCACACTACTCCTACACTAAAACAAAACCGTGTAGTCTGCCTCAGTGGCCTCTGCCGAATATCCGATTCTAGAATTACACCAGTTTCGAGTTTCATACCAGTATTGGATCTGATTGGTCCAATCTGTACTTTTTAGGGTTTTATTTCTCTCTGTTATTGCATCATTACTTCTTATCTTAATTGAGTGCATCATTATACAATAAAAAAGTCTTTTTGATGTGATATGTTTAGAGCTATCCCAGTTTCATGTTTTCTGTAGCAACACAAACAGCCAGAAAAGCTCTAATTTCATCAGTAAAAGGATATAAATACAGAAAATCCTTTAATCTTCAGCAAATGAAAACATTTATCTGTGCTTTGAAATATTACAGAGGGCTTATCAGAGCAATATCCTGAAAAAAAGAAAAGTTTTAAGATTATACTTTACCCAGCAGATGAATGAGGAAAATAAAATCACAGAGCATGCCGAATTCTTCTTATCCAACCTCATGTGAAAGTTTGTGATAACATCGAAAAGATAAAACAGTCCACTACATGCTTTTCAGCCAGGAAAAAAAGAGATACTGAGGGAGATAAGAGGGGAGATATGAAGGCAAAGCGATAAGGACTTCAGTTTCCAAGACAAAAAGGGAAAGTATCTGATTCTTAAATGGAAAAGTAAAGGTCAGGAGTGAGAAAATCAAGGCGATAGAGATGGAATGTAGGGAGGGATGAGTAAACAGCAGGAGGAGCAGGTTTGTGGGAATTAATTGTGCATGGAGTATCTCTCAATAGCACCTGCCTTGTAGGTCCCTGCATATGCTGGTCAGTTGGATTCAGCTGTCAGTGGGAAAGGGAAAAGGACAGATAGGCAGAGAGTTTGGCATGACAGGATGGGGGTAGGGGGCAGAAGCAGGGCATGAGAGAGAGAAATACCAATCTGAATCCTTTTTACCTGTATATTTTCTGTGTGCTCACTCAACAAGATATCCCCAGGTTTGTACACACTAACTGTCAGCTCTCATAAATGTAGTCTGTTGGATTTACTCCCTTGACTCTCCCAACTGACCCTCAGGTGCTTTGCAGACTATTTCCACTTTGGACTTTAGCCCTTAAGCAGTTGAAAGTAGTGCAGATTTTAACTTTCCTGCCAATTTTTGGCCATGAGTCAACAGGGATATATTTTATATATCTTTATTGTAATTCAAAGGAAATTTAGCCACTTTTTAAATTAACAATGCACTTAAAAAAAATCACACACTGCAGTATAATTAGAGATTAAATGAGTGTTTCCTGTGTTCATTTTGGCTTTTGCAAGAAACTGTTCTCATCTTCCCAATAAACTTCTGCACAGGTAAAGATTATGGGGAAGTTTTCAAACTGATAAGACCTTGGCGCTATAGAACATCTTCCCCATAATAAAAATAATCTTGCGATCCTTAGGCTTCTGCTCTGACCCTTTGGATGATTTGTAATACTTAAAAGAAGCTTGCTTCTTGTCACAAATAATGCATTTTACTTCAAGATTATTTATTAACCAAATACATTTAACAAATAAAGGCAACGGTTTTCTCTTTCATTTGATAAAAAAATAATTTATAACTTATATGTGCAATTAATACTGTACAGTGCATTGTATAACATACATGCCCCTTGGGCTTTTTTACATTTTGTTCCTTTGCAACCTCAAAAGTCTATGTGTTTTACTTGGACTGTAAGTCATAGGCTAATCCAGAGTAATAGATTTTTGTGAAGTGGAACAATCCATGGTTTTTAATTGTTTGGTGTGCATTTGTATTTAGCCTTCTATACTCTGACACCATAAATAAAACCCAGTGTAAGCAATTCCCTTTAGATGTTAGCTAAGGTTCACATTGAGTCAATATACAAGTAATTTAATGTCAGTATGAATACAAATGTCCTGTGTAGACCTCAGAGGTTTCTAGGGAACACAAGTGAACAAACAGCAGAATGGAGACAAAGGATCAGAACAGACAAGTCAGGGTACAAGTTGGGGAGAAGTTTAAATCAGGCTTATGTTATAAAACAATATCCCTGGTGTTGAACATCTCACAGAGGACCATCACCTGAAAAAGTGTATTGCACACCTGAAAACCAACCGAGACATGTCTGCCCATCTAAACTGAGAGGACAAACAAGGATAGCATTAATCAGCAGCAAAGAGGCCCATTTTAATTGCATTTAAAATGCTTTGCTCAATGGACAACTAACACTGCACATCACTCTCAACAAACCATGAAACATGTTGGTGGCGCCACCATGTTTTCTTCAACATAGACAGATAGTTACAATAGTCATAGTCACAATAGGTGAGAAGTTGCATGGCATTATGTGCAGGGCAGTCCTGGAAGAAAACTCATTTGAGACAGCGAAAGGCTTGAGACTGGGACAACAACCCTAAACATACAGCCATCATGATGATGAAGTGGTTTAGATCAAAGTGTTTCTTTATTTTTATTTTATTTTTATTTTTTTTTTATTTTTTTTTCCTAAAAAATAGATCAAAGATTTTTTTTGTGTTAAATTGACCAAAAGTCCAGACCTTAATCAAGTAGAGAATCTGTGGCAAGACTTGACACTTTCAATCCATTTTGATCAGCTTGAGCAACTTTGCAAATAATAATGACAATTGCAGTTGACAAATACACCTTTTAGACATTTATTGCTAAAGAATCATCAAAAACATGTCATTTACCATCCACTTCACCATTATGTGGTGTGTTATGTTGGTGTATCACATAAAATCCAAGTAAAATATCATGAAGAAACAGAAATCACTTTTGCAAGGCAGTGTACCTTTAGCTAAGTTGGCCTTAAAATGAAAAATGAATAAACTGAATATACACTGCCACATTTTTACATTTTTGTGAAGGCTTCTCCCCTGGAAAGATTGTAGAATACTTGATACTTTTTGCTGGAGTTTGAACGGGTCATATACAATGATATACAATGACTATAAATAAGGTCTGCCTCATCTTCTGCATTTACACAGATAAATATTCTCCATATTTACTCCCAGGTAACACTCTACTTAAATCAAAGTTGTTGCACCAATGAACAGTTAGCAAAGATGGCAAATACAAGAATTCGATGGGAATCTGAAGCACGATTTTAATTATACAGAAAGTTTTTGTGGGTGCAGGACCTTTATTTTTTGTGCTAAAGGGAAAAACTAAGAAAGCACGCAGCAGAGTGCTCTTTTTCATTCACCCATTGATTACCAGAACCTTTCCTGCAATCGCAACACACTCTCCAGACATGAGACTCTCAAGAGTCATGCTCTTTTCCAGACTGTGTTCAGCACTAGGATGATTGTGTGGTCTGGCAACTCCAGGACACAATGCTGCCTCAGTTCTGTAGGTGAAACCACACAGTGGATATGTGGTCTGATCTAAACCAACAGGGAATAATAAAGTTCATTATTCCCTCTGAATATCCCTTCAGTCTTCCTTAAATAAATGGACAGGGAAAATGTCTACCACTTACAAACTGTGTGGCTTTCTGCTAACATTGAGCTTCTTGTTCTCTTAAGTTTATGCCAGACTTGACTTTGATACATTCTTTATGTGTGCATGACAGTAAGTGGTCATTTGGAGCTGAATGCTGTAGTGTACAAGTGGGAGTTTTGTTTCAAGGGATATTGTCTTATGGGAAATTAAGTCTAGCCAGGTACTGGGTTGCAGTGATAAGGATATAAGCTGCTGCAGAAAACAATACAATAAATCTTTAGGTATTGTTGCGAGTGCTCCTTGTTTCTATATACAGTTCAGGGTTGGTTTATGCAGTGGTCTCATTATGCTGTTTGTTAAAACAAGAGAAAGTTTATGCTTTTCTGCTAGAGCTCTATAGAATTGATCTTAGATCCCCCGGAGACATGAACTTTGATCAAATCTGTGCAGATTATTGACCTGGTCTTGTTCTGCTGTGTTAGTAATGACTATTTAAAAACTGAATATGAAAACATGAAAATATTAATGCAGATCATATGAAGACCCTAAACTCACAATGTTAGAAATTTAACAACTAATTGAAAAACTTTAAATTGGATTAAAGTCCTCTGTATAATTCAAACAGAATTTGTATCCATTCTTTTCTATGTGGCTTTCATTCCTTGAGGTTTGCAATTATCTTGCATGCACATCTCTTTCCACAGCATTTCAATGAGTTCTGGACAAGGGGCATTGCAATTCCAGAATTCTTGGGTTTTTTTCCATTTATTTTGATGCACATATGCTGCTGGGTTTGCAATTTTACCCTTGTTTAATAACTGTCTGGGCCAACCTTCCTCACACTTATGTACACACAGGAGCTCTTATTTCACTCAGTATATCCAAGGTGCTTCGGCTGCAAAACAAGTGCAAATTATCTGCCACCCACCACTGTGTTTTACAGTTGTTGTGAGCTGTAGGGATGTCTGCTATGGCCAGACATCCCCTGGCTGGTCACATCTTTTATAAATTGCATTGTTTTAGAAGTCCTCTGCTTTGTTCCCAGAAAGAAGAGGCATTTTTAATGATAATCTCTCCAGCCAAACTCTGCTGTTTTTTTAATGATTGTACTCCTATAACCTTTATCATTTAACAGGCTAACTGAGGTTCATAAAAAATGCAATTTTTCTGGTTAGGCCAGAATGATGAACTATTTAGCTGCCTCTCCAAAATTCCTGATGATATCTTGGGTAACTGTTGTTGAGCTAACACACACACACACACACACACACACACACACACACACACACACACACACACACACACACACACACACACACACACCTGAATGCCTCAAGCCGGCAAGCTGCCAGAACTTTTGCTCTTATTTCAATGCTCACAGTTGATGATGATTTGCTAGTCACGTCTATCAGATAAAGCAATGCATTCACATCAGCATAGCTTTCTTTGTTATCAGCTATTTGTTCCTTTCTAAGACCTATTTTTTGTCAAGATATGGGATTATCACTCTTTTCCCCTGTTATTCCACTGAAATGTGGAAGAGATGCCCTGTGGTTTAAGGTCTGTGAGGTTACAATTAACATTTGTGAACATCTGGAGTGCTTTGAAGGTGTTTCTGTTTTTCATTTTGATGTTTAATACCCCTTTGGCTGTGTTGGATTGTATTGAGGTGTATATCACCTAATGCTGAAATGCTATCATTTCTGGCATTTAGACAGATGGGTATGATTGGCTGTTCATCTCACTGAATCAACTTTTAGCCAATTATTTATTTTTAAATATTTAAATCTAGGATATATATTCAACATAAGACTAAAATTTACAAAAGAATTCTTAGGATATATTTTTTAAGAAGTTTAAATGGAACAGTACTATTAAGTCTGGTCACACTAAAACACTCAAACAGGCTTTTAGCACTTTTAAAGCTAAATTGTATGAAATAACACCATTTTACACTTCACAAATGCTTTCACAAACACTGAAAGCATATGAATAGTTGTTGGACAGACCTTTATCATGGAGACTATAAATCACCAGTATTAAATCGACATCCACACAAAAACCATTATAGAAAACCACTAAACATACTCATCCATTTTCTATACAGGCTTATGCTTTCCAGGGTAGTGGTGGTAGTGTTGGTGCTATTCTCTATTATCCACAGAGGTCGGCTCCACTATAGACAGGGGCAGTGCTACACACGTGACAATAATTATGTGCTTAAATGGTTTCCAAATGGTAAAAATCAAAATCTCAAATTATAAATAGTCCCACGTTTTAAATGAACATTTTTCTAATTTTTTATAACAGCCAGTTACAGTAGCGCTGCAGTGCTAACAGTAGATTAAAGACAGTCAAAACATGCCAAGACTCAGTTTTGCCAGTGAGAGATGGTGATTGCTAACATATAAAAAAAATAAATAGTTATTTGTTTTTTAAATGATAAGGAAAAAACAAAGTTGTGCCAGTCTTAAGGTGTGCATTGTGTGTCATGTTGTTTGGAGAAGCTTTACAGCCTGTGTCATCTCCCAGTGTTAGCAGAGATTCATCTGAGAAAGTGAGTCTGTTAGATAGTAGCTGTAGTGAAATCAGCAAATAAATCCTTAAACAAACCAGAGTGAGTTCAGGTAGCAACAAAAATAGCTCTGTGTACATATAGGAAGCGCATATATATATATATATATATATATATATATATATATATATATATATATATATATATATATATATATATGGAGATATATATATGGATATATATATATATATATATATATATATATATATATATATATATATATATATATATATATATATATATATATATAGTTCTGTTTATTTCACATGCAACTTGGATGCATGTGTTAGGACTTCAGGGGTTCAGCAGGTCACACTTCTACTGAATAGAAAGTCTCCTCTTTCACATTCTCATAATGACTTTGCTCCAGCTTGTTGACCCCAGCTTGAGCCGAGGCACCTAAATACTGACCCCCAACTTTCTCTCTGCCTTGTTATGGAGATTCAGGTACGCTGGGGAGAAGCGCATTTGCAGAAAAGCTCATGAATGTGATATTTTTTTTTAACTTTGCTTATCTTGAAAACAGAGAACTAAAAGAAGAAGACAGCTACTTTATCATCCTTAATGATAACCTGGGATCAGTGAAGACAAGT
This sequence comes from Anableps anableps, assembly GCA_014839685.1. Classification (NCBI taxonomy): domain Eukaryota; kingdom Metazoa; phylum Chordata; class Actinopteri; order Cyprinodontiformes; family Anablepidae; genus Anableps; species Anableps anableps. The sequence goes on from CM026082.1 coordinate 17,905,855, forward strand.
CATTTTGTATAGGAGATTTTGTTGCATGAAACTTGCACAGTAGTTTTTGACTTAAAACCTCTGCAGAACTTTTCAGACAGTTATAGTGTTGGAAATAACTCCTACGCAGAACATCCTTCTCCTCTTTGCTTGCCCTATACACAGCAAGGTATTTCCGTGCTCTTGTTGTCATTAAAAATAGACCTCTGCCCTTATGAAACCAATGCCCTGTAGCATCCTGATCTATTTTGTACTCCACAGTGCTCCCTTAGGGCCTTCTAGGTGGAAAAGCACTCCCCTTACTGTTATGTTTAAGGGCAAGGGGGGATATATTCCTGCGGTTTTGGCGTCTTTTTGTTAACTTCAGAAAAACATCAAGAAAGAGATATAACACAAACTATGAAGCAAAAACCGATGCAAGGGACCATCAAGCAGCTGACTCTCAAGAGGTAATTGTGCAACCGCTCTTTGTTTGGTTCTTTAAAGCCTCTGCTGGTTTAAAAAAAAAACAACAGAAGAGTTTCAGTTTCTCTTTCTTTCCTCTTTTCAGCTCATGGAACATTTTTTTTCTTCTTTTAAGCAACTCTGTAACATTTCTTATAGACATAGGTTCCCATCATAGAAAAAAATATATATTTTTACTTTTTTTAAAAAAAAGTCACATTTTTGATCAGCAGCAGTTTTTGATATGAACAGCATGGCTCTTCAGCCATGGTGTCTCTGTGTCAGGGCATGGCATGAGCGCTTCAAAATGTACCTATCAAATACTCCCCAATATAAGTTTTGCTACTTATATGCATGTCTTATCAGCGACCGAGTGGCAACCCCACAGAGTTGTACACAATGTAAGTAATGTAAAAAAAATATGACTATAAACCATTGCATGATAATGGTTAAAGCTGGAATCCTGATTTGAAATTCATATTTGGCACTAAATTCATAAATTATTTAACTTTTAAAAAAGTATTTAGATTTGATTTGATCATCTTTTGTTCAAAGTCTAAAATTTCTACATTAATCAAAACTGTACTTCATTGTTTTGTACTTCTTCTAGAATCTTTAAAATGCAGTTTAGATTGGTGAACAGATTTATCCAATAATAAAATAATAATAATAATAATTTGAGAAGATCAGAGGATAGAAATTGGATGTAGTAAATTACCCAGAGATGGAAAAAAAAGCCAGGTAACATCCTAAATCAGTCACGGTTTCTACAACGGGAACAGTTTCAGTCCTTTTCTCCTTGCTGTGGCAGGGGTACATCTCTGTGCATAGAGAACCACGGTAAGATGTCATTTTGATCAGCATAACACTGCAATCACGCTAACTCCTGTCTTCCTCCTTCAGCCCCATGAGCTAAAGCAAACAACTCCTTGTTCCTTTTGATCCTAATAATATACTAACCCGCATTTTCTTTTTTATCCCTTTAGTACATGCCCAAAGTGGAATTTTGCGCGTCCTTAAATACCCAGATTTTGCAGGTTTAGCACAACCTGTTAAACTAATTGGCAGATTACAGTCAATACCAGGGATGGAGGTCTCGATACCGGTCTCGACCTGTTTTTCCCGGTCTTGGTCTCTGTCTTGGATTGTTATGCCTCGGTCTTGGTCTTGGTCTCGGTCTCATTCAATAAATTGGGTCAAGACCGGTTCGAGACTCAATAATTTTTGTCAAAATTACAAAACTTGACTCCCTTTTATCTTCACCCGCAGATGCACAACAATGTGAATTAAAAACAGTTGTCAGAGCTCAGCTGCGTCCCACCATGTCAGAAAAAAATGCAGTGTTAGTACTGCTAATGACCGCACAATCGTATTGCATGTGATTGTTTACAAAACCAGACGGTCCTTAAAAGAACGCGTTTGCATGTTCACATGAGGTGCTTTTGTGGTATAAACACCTGCATCTTCTTTGTTTAATAAACACTACAGAAAATTATTAAATTTGCTTTTTAAAACATGAAGTTCAAGACAAGAAAGTAAAGGGAGGGAAAAATGAACACCGGGCCACCTGTAAGTTTTGTCCACTGTCAGGATTAACGATATGCGAAGTGAGCGGGACGACATCTCGTTTTATTACACATCTACAGCAGACAGAAGGAAAAGTAAGTAGTAATGCAAAAAATATGTACAACACCAGTTTCAACACTAAGCAGCTAAATAATAATAATAATTTAAAAAACGTAAATAGATGCTAAACTTGCATAACCACTCTACATGATGTTTAAGCCGATGAAGAGAAAAAAATAAGGCTCATTAAGCCAAAAACATAAATTCAGTCTTGCCTTCGATGTTTTAATTTCTCTAATATGGTCATAATCCATATTAGAGAAATTATTCCCACTATGCTCCTGTAATCTGTTGTCTATGTGTCTTCCCTGTTGGCTACATGATTATTGTAAATCCCATGGATTCTAATGGCTCCCATGGTTTTGGAATTCCCCCTGTGAGGCAATTTGCGTGCCTGCTTGGACCAATAATAATCTTAAAATGCCTAATAATTTATTAAT